>OX638203.1:13432546-14793877 GCA_951805265.1 Schizotus pectinicornis
ACACACAATTATCAGGGTTACTAACAATTAAATTTTCTCGCAAGTTAATTGAAGCGTGTGCCAAATTCGGCCAATCGTAAACACCCCTACGTATGTAATTATCTTACCTGGTCTCAAGTTGTAGGTCGGTTCTCCATACAACGGACTAGCAGGCTCCCCTTTCGGTCCAGTTATGGATAATCCTGGCATTCCGGGGGGACCAGGCGGTCCTGGAGGACCGGGAACCGGGATATAGCGCGTCGTTTCTTCGGAGGACGCGGCGCCGGGCTGGCCGGGTATGCCGTCGCGGCCGTCTCTGCCGGGCGTCCCGTCCTGGCCTCGGTCGCCTTTCTCGCCCTTTGCCTGCAAAAGCGCCATTTGTTACGAGAAATGCGTCAGGAGATACGCTAACTCCTTTCTTAGACCAAAATAGGAATAGGTAGAAAAATACTAAATTTCGCACCCTTTTATCAATGCCTCATTTAAAGAACAATTAAGAAGCTTAGGAGTTTAGGCGTGAACGCAAGTGATGATAAATAGTAATTAGCGCTTAACTCCGCGGAAAATGTACTTTTAGCCCCTCTGCGGGGCTCAAAGCCGGCCAAATGCCTCCTGAGGGAGGAAAAATTAGCTCTCTTCAACTTTTAGCTTAGAAACGCGTAGGGATAATCTACCTTATAATCAACTTCCCACATGCCATATTTTTGATTTTTTTAGGAATTTGACTGAACAAAATATGAGGTTGTAAAAGCTCAAAACTAAACTGGCATATCCTTCCTTCGTACACAAATGGCTATTTGTCTAATGTGTCGTATACCTAATGACACATTCTGCTAAATAATAGGCTCCAACCTAATTGAAAAATTAGTATGTGCCATTATTTGATATTAATGTAATTTTGTTAAACTCACGCAAATGCAACATCTATAAACCATGTCAATATTTATCAACATTTGGTAGGTATTTATAACAACCCTAGTTAAATATGTCATAGTCAAGGTTATGGAAGTTTTGTGCCTTGACCGAAATGAATTATCTATTCAGTAATAAAGGTTTCTAGGTACAATTGATTTCAAAACTGGACAATATGATCAATCGCCTGGCGCTTTACGCTTGAAAGTAGGCAACACACATTGACCGATAAACAAAACCGCTTCCGTTCATGATCCAAGGGAAAAAGAGAAAAAGTTGAATTCTGAACCATATTTTCAGAAGTAAAATTTTATGGAACTACATACTGACATTTTTATTATAAAGCCAATTTAATTTTTTAATTATTAATTAGTAGTGCAAACCACCTTCGTAAATTCTAATTCTAATTCGCAGCAAATTGATGAATATTCGGAAATCATTTCAACGTGCTAGTTTTACTCTCAAGTTACTTCCCAACAAATTTCCATATGGTTGTTTATTTCGGGGGTACATTACCACATGAGATCTAATTATTTCAATAATAGCTGACACATTTTGCGGCTGCATTTCAGGAGCAACACATTAACTTACCCCTTGATAATTACCGGCATCTCCTTTTTCACCCTTTGGTCCGGGAATTCCTGGCAATCCCGCAGAACCCGGCCGACCCTAATATAAAAATAAACTTTCAGTGATGTGTATCTCGTTGGCAGTTTAGATTAAGAAAAACGACAACCCTAAACAATTTCCTAGTGGAAATAATGTCATTTACAACGGTTATTTTATTGCACCTCTGAAAATCCACGTCCGAAAATAAACGTTAAAGTAAGTTTCCCCTTGAAGGGATTGAAACTGATACCTCAATTTGACGAGAATAATAAAAGTAGGGTTTTCATTTCTGTAACTGTAACATGATACCTAAATGTTTACCTTTCCGTTCTAAGGCAGCAAAAGAAATCGACGTTATTTAACACTTTCAGTGAAGAAGAATTTAGAATTTTTAAACTTACCATCCAACCAGGTAACCCAATTTCACCCACTGTTCCCGGTTTGCCAAGAGGTCCCGCTGGTCCTGGAGGCCCCGGCTTACCACGTCTGCCGCGCCTGCCCATATCCCCCTTTTCACCCTTCGAACACAATTAGGAAAATATTTTAAAGCCTTGGTCCATCACATTAACAAACCTTTAGAGTCACGAAATCGCTTCCGTCGGGCATTATCACAGCTCCGGGCGTCCCTTTCTCCCCCCTCTCCCCCTTAATGCCGGGTGGACCTATTGGTCCGATCGACCCTTCTTTTCCGGGTTCTCCTTTCGGTCCGGGAACACCGATCGCTCCGTTGATTCCCGGAACTCCTGGAATACCCGCTTCGCCATCTTCTCCACGGTCGCCTCTCGGTCCCGGTTCTCCCTTCGCGCTTGGCGTGCCCATCGGAATTACCCCCGTCATGCCGTTGCTGTAGGATATTCCAGGAGGTCCCGGAGTTCCGGGTTCTCCTCTATCGCCTTTTTCGCCGGGTTTGCCGTTCATGCCAGCTACCCCGGGTATGCCGTCCAAGCCTGGGGTGCCGACTTCACCTTTCGAGCCTCTTTCACCGGGAAAACCTCGGTCGCCGCGGTCACCTTTAGACCCGGATTCGCCCCGATCGCCCTTAGGACCCGCTACGCCTTTCTCGCCGCGGGGTCCGGAAGGACCCGGCTTACCGGCCTCGCCTTTAGAACCGGGGACTCCCGGGCGCACCATTGAACCGCCCAGGACAGTTTCCTGTAAAATACGACAATTATGTTTATACTTTTTTTATTTTTTTCAATATTATTATTAGATGTCTAGATTTCAGACTCAGAGTCTACTGTTTTACTAAGTAAAATTTAGTTGCAAAACCGTTAAAAAACCGTGTTACGTAACTCGTTCTGTTATGCAAGTACCTTGAATGGTCCTCTAGGTTTCCAACTGGGCTGCTTGTAATGTAGAAAATTCGTTATTTGTTACTAGAATTAAGAAAAAAACTCACGTCAACATTTTCAAACTCTACTGGGCCTGGAGGGCCAGGTGGGCCTGGTGCTCCGGGTTTGCCTGCAGCGCCATCTCTTCCAGCTTCACCCCGGGGACCTTGCAAGCCTTCAGGCCCTTGAGGTCCTCTCTCTCCTCGTTCGCCTTTGTCGCCAGGTGGACCGATTGCGCCACGCTCTCCCGGTAAGCCAGGCTGGCCCGGCATTCCGGGAGCCCCCGCTTTACCCTCGAGTCCTAGTGAACTTCCAAGGCCATTGAGATTCGTATAGGAACTAAGCAGACTCGTCAAGTTGCAAGTGCAAACTCCCTGAAAATGTTAACAAAAATATTCACTTATACTTTAAGTATAGTCAACAACAAGTTGTACGTCCTTCTATTTTTCAAGAAAAATATTTCAATTATTAAATATTAAATTAAAAAGTTATTGTTAAATTATTTATTTTTCCTCAAAAAACGAAAATATGGAAAATCTACTTTGTGGCTGAGCTGGTGATTGGCCCGCTGCGACATTATTTAACAGAATTTAGACTTTTCTTGTGCCGAGGTCTCTGGCTGCTGTGTGCCTGGTGGCTAATAGACCACCTAATGGGCGGTTAAAATTTCACATAATCGTCATTTGCCGTGATGGCCTAAATAATTTTATTACCTCTGTGGCGGCGGGACCTGGCAATCCTGGCGGTCCGGGTGGTCCGGGGGGTCCCCTGATCGATTCCCCCGGTGGGCCCTGAAATTACTCTAAGTAATTTTGGTTCGGAGTCTGAGAAAGGGCTTACCCTATGTCCTCGTTCGCCCTTTTCACCTCGTCCATGGCCGGCTTCGATTTTGTCAAAAAGATCATTGCAACAATTTTCTTTACCGCAAACACAGTTCTTACCGTTTGGCGGCGGTGGAGGTGGTGGTATAAATCTAAAGTCCTCCGAGCCGCTGCCCTCCCCGAAGGTCCCGTCGTAGTCGGTACGTTCAACCTGTGCATAAATCAAAATTACCGTTTTTCCATTATTAAACCTACCAAAGGGGTTGTAATGTTAATTTACGCAATAAAGCCTTTTTGCTTTTAACAGAAGTTGTTAACATCGTTGCAAAGCATGCGCTTTCATTTCAGTGAGGAAACTTGAAACTGGTGAATTATTAAGGGATGTTATTGACATTTTCTTTGTTTCCTGACACCGGTTCCCTAATGTGACGACGAGCCGGGCGATTTGGCGTTTGTCGCATTTAATCAAGCCCCATGAAATATGGAAGACACCAGCGGCTATTATGCGAGTGTATTGGTCTTCGGCGGAAAAGACAAATACGAGCAACTCTGGTATACATTCACTTGCAAGACTTTGCCAAGTTTTAATCAAAGTCCTCGAAGTGACAAAGGTGGGAGCCGAAAGGTACTGGCAAAGAAACTTTAGGGAAAGTTTTAAGCGTTAACTGGAGCCAATTAAAACAACAGCTCGACAGATCACTGTTCTCGGAGTAATACTGGATCAATTTGAATTCATCCGCGGCCAGACCTTCATATTTTTTATGGAAGCATTTTGGAAGATTGGTCCTCAACCTTTATGACTATGACGCATCGATTGTGCCATAAAAGTTAGATTTAAATTTAGAAATGTAAAAAAGCAGAAATCCATAAAATATTAATAATTATTGCGTACATATTAATTTATATTTTTACCGGGCGCCACTAGATTGGTTGCATGTAACGAATGCTTACTGAAGAAGTTCAGAAACCTTGGAAGAAGTTAGTCTTGGAGCCTAGGCGACCTAAAGGGGCGTTTTTGATAGCGTTAATGAATAAATAATCAAAGGAAAAACATTTTAGGGTTGCAACTTCAAGGCTCTGGTCATCACCAAATAATGTCAACTTTTTAAGTAAGCGCCTGTCGCATATGCAACCAACAATATACGTTTATCGTCAATGCTTGAACCATTGATCAAGAAAAAATGACTCTCGCATGAAATAAAATCATTACAAAAGTTGTAATTAAACTTATATCTGCACATTGTTGCTGTATTTTGTTTTTATCTTTTTTGTGTTCATAACTTACGTTAAGGCACAATTGGCGCCGCATAGTCAATGGTTGGGATTAAAAAGTGTTAATGAGAGCTTCAGTTGCTGGGTTATCATCCATTCATCAGTTCGTCTGAAAGAAAAATTATGGAAGGATTTAAACAAAATGGTCTGAATAGAAGGGTAAGTATTCTAAATATAATTAAGGGAGAGATTCCAAACTTTATTCAAGAAAGAAATTGAAGAGATATTGTGCAACATGGTAATGTAGAGAAGTCTCTTGCCTTCTAATATACGTAGCTTTGATCTCTTGATGATAATTAACTATAATTCCCCATTAATTTTTGTTCAGAAATTAAGTGATTCGAAATGTTAGTAGCATCGTTAGTTTTGTGATATTTACTTACACCGCTTATTTCGTTTTCATAGTCTGGGTTGTTGTTTAGGAACCCCTGGTGCAAAAACAACAAAATTAAAACGAGGCTAAATTTGAGCAGCTCAAAAAATTTAAGAACTGATAAGACCGGAAATGGCGATTGTAGCGTCGACAGAAAGTGGTAAGTAACAAACCTGAAAATCCGTTTTGCATTGTTCCGCAGCCATGTTGGGGTCGCGAAAGACTTTCAACTGGTCCAGAGCGCCCTTTAACGAAATTCCAACTGTTAAAGACTATGTATTCCGAACAGCGAGAACCGTCATCATCTGTGAAGCCCGATTAAAAATCGAAGCCTCTTAAGAAGATTGTCACAAATATATCATTCCTCCGATAAGGACGTCGAACCCTCTATTTTCTTATCAGCCGGACATTTCTGATTACATATACTAAAACACAGCATCGCCGAACCCTTCGCACATTCGGATAGGAACAATTTTGAAAAGCCGCCGAAGGCGGCGTCGCCGCCGAGCGTCTTAAATTCGTCCGGGTGGTTGAAATCGATCCCGCTACGTGGTCGGCGTTTCCGTCCGAAACTCCCTCGGGACGCCGGGACCGTTTTTGGGGAATTGCGAGATAAAGATGCGACATCGTCGAAACCGCGCCTCTTCCCGTCAATTTTCCCCGAAACGACTTTTCATTGGTCCGTCCCCGAACTCGATCGAACCGGGTCGAATCGAGCCGACACAAATGACGTTTCTCGCCTGTCATTTTCTTACGCGTTAAATGTAAACAAACCGAAATCGACTTTAAATCGGGGCTTAATCGTTAATTGGTGTCGTCAAGTGAGTGTTGTAACGTTAAAAACGAACAAAGAGTGGCGTGGAATGAAGTGCGTTCGAATCGAGTTAGATTTTGTCAAAAATCCGGTGTCAAAATTTCCGACTCCACCAAATTGAGGTTAGAGCGTTTTAAAAGACACCCGAAGTCAGTGTTAGGTGCCGTCAAAGCCAGGGAGAAAGTGAGGAGACGGCGCACCGCACACTGCAACTGTTTTTTTGCTAAACTGCAACTTTACTGGCAACCTATGCTGTCAACTGTCAAAACCACTAATTGAATTGACGGCGGTACGGCGACTAATTGTCCTTTAAAACTGCTTAATTCTTAATTGTTAGTGCGAGTGCGTGTTAAAAACGGCCAAGGACTGTCCTGGGGTAACGTGAATTTGAACAAGTTAGATTTTGTCAAAAATTCAGTGCCCCTCTTTCCCACATCAATTTTTTACGTTTTAAAAAGAAAAACGCCAACTGTTATTGATTATTCTAACACCAGTGAGACCAGAAAGGCTCCAAGTTCCCGTCGAACGAGTGAAATTTTTCGTGGCAAGTAAATTTTTTTATTAAATTAAAAAATTAATTTTGACCCTTCAGCTTTCTTCAATAATCAACTTCATGTCGGTCGGTGCGGTAGAGAACTGTCATGATGAAAGTGGTTACTAAACGAAAAAACCCTAGAATCCTGGAAAGTTGCAAAATTTTTGAGCCCCCATTCGACTAATTGGCAATACGGAGGTCTCCTGGTGACTGGTCTACTGTGAGGATGGTGAAATTGGTGAATTTGGCGTCTTTTTTGTTATTCAAAATAAAAAATTGAAATTTTAGGTTATGCTGGGCTTTCGGGTTTTAAACATTTGAGGCTAACACGATTCACACGACTCAATGCACTAATTAAGAACGTATCGACCCCTTTTTCTTACTCAGATGTAAGATTGTTTGAGAAACTCTTTGATTTGTGCAATTTTAAAATCTTCCGATGACCTTTCACAAAAACTGTGCACTAGCCAGGAAACATCGCTTTTATGTAAGTTTTTACCCAGTTTGTGACATAACGTTGTTTGCGTGCGAATTTTCTATAGGTAGGTGACCCCCGTATTAAAGCAATCGTCGAAAATTGTGACGTCCGGTCACAGACTACCGAACAAAGATACAAAAACAATTTAACTTAACTGGCGACATTGCAAGAGGTGAGCTTTTTTTAAAAGTTTTACGATTTTATTAAAACGATACATTGTTTCAGATCGAGAAAATTGATCATTTTGCAAGTCGAAATAAATATACCAGAAACTTTACGACCTACGTTAATGGATTCCGGTTGTCATATACGTCACGTCAGTTGCAGTAGAGCGAAAATAGACTTGAAATATTATCTACAATTAGGAAGGCTGTAAAGAAAGGTACTACGTTTTAGAAATTGGAATAATGTTGGGAAGAAGTTGCAAAGAGGTAGGCAACCCAATATTCACGTCTTATTTCATCTCATTTTTTTATGGTTTTAGGTTTTTTAACCCCCAGAACAGCAATGAATATGTTGAGAACGTGACAAGGAACACCCAAGACAAAGTTTCTTGAGGAATGTTGAAATTTTTCGCCCAAAAGTCGAAATATAGGTGCTAAAAACTTTACGACCTACGTTAAGTAAATTCCAATTTCAAATTCAAATTGAGTAGATATAGGGTGTCTTTAAACACTTTTAAAGTGCGTTATCTAGAATTGTAGTAGAATACAGTAGAAAGCCGATTATCCACCTCTCATTTATCCGTGATTTGGATTATCCGTGCTGGTATGAAACGAAAGAAGTATTTTTTGACCGTTTTATTAATATCTCAAAGCTTTACAGATTAAGAAGATACATATATCTAAACAAGCCGATCCAGATAAAGGACTGTGTCGTGAAACGGAACTTCAACTTGGAATTTTCTACAATTAGGCCACTTAGAAAGCTTCCAAATATCTTTTAGAAGGAGATGTCGACAAATCAAAGTTACGAGACTAATTCATGATATAAAATGAAACGAAAAATTGTAAAAAGACATAAAGCAAATAAAATTTTGTTGCAATTGATGCCAGAATAACAGTTTGACGTGTTTTTTTTTTCATTATTTTATCGAAAGTCATGTGTCATCAATGACAGTTTAGCGGTGTTGCCAAAGTTAGTTCTGTAAATTCCCTTTGTGTCGGCGAATAGTTTCCTAGATAAGAGGTTTTATCTCTAGATTTCTAAAATTTGTTATCATTTGTTGCTGAAAAGCAAGCGAACCGAGTAAAATGGCGCCGCATTCAAAAAATTTTATTTCAAATAAAATTACGCGCAATAGAAACTAAAATTCCCTAAAGTTGGCAACCCTGCAGGTTAGCCGGGACCCGAAAGATGGCGCGACGCGCGCAACGACAGAAAATTTCACAGCTGACGTATTTTGCAAATTGTTTTTTTTTTCCAGAAGGTCTGTCAATCAATTTTGGATAACAATAAAACGTTGGTTAACCAATTTGTGATTATTTCAGGGAGAGCAGCGTACATTAGAGAGAAGACCACTTTGGTTTAAAATTAATTAATTTTTAGTCCGGGAGAAAGAAAGAGAAAAAAATAGGTACAAAAAAAAGGCGAAAGGGAGAAGAAAAAAACTGAGAAACAAAGGCAGAAAAAAACAGACAGAAAGAGATAGGAAAGAAAAAAGAATATTAAGAGGAGGAAAAAAAGGAGACATACAGATCGGGAGAAAGAAAGAAAGGGAGAGAAAGAAAAAGGAATAAAGAAAAAAAGCAAAGAAACAAAAGAAGAAAAATAAGAGATGGAAAGGGATAAAGAGAAAAGCAATAAGAACTGTAAAAGAAAGAAAAGGAAAACAATGGAAGATAAAGATAGGAAAAGCGAGAAAAAATTGGGGAAGCACACATCGAAAAAAAGTATTAAAGAAAAAGAAAGAACGAGACAGAAAATGCAAGAAAGGGAGAGTAAAAGATAGAGACAGACAGTCCGGGAATAAGAAAGAAAAAATGGGTAAGAAAAATAAGAAAAGGAGAAATGCAGGAAAAAAAAAACTGAGAAACAGAGACCGAAAAGAAAGAGAAAGAAATGGAAAAGAAAAAAAAAATAACAAAAGGAGAGAAAAAAGGAGACATACAGATCCGGAGAAAGAACGAAAGATAGAAAAAGCGAGGGGGAGAAAGAAAAAGAAAACTAGAGGAACAAAAGGGGGAAAATTAGATGGAGAAAGTTAAAAAGATAGAAAATAAAAAACCTAAAAAATGGGAAAGAGAAGAGAAACAATAAAAGAAGAAAATAAGAAAAACGAGAAAAAATTAGGGAAACACACATGGCGAGTGAGAAGAATAGATAAAAAGGGAGACAAAAAGCAAGAAAGAAAAAGTAGAAGAGGGAGACATACAGACCGGGAGAAAGAAAGAGAAAAAAATAGGTGCAAGAAAAAGAAAAGAAAAAGAAAAAAAAAATTAAAAATAAACACAGAAAAGAAAGAGATAAGAAAGAAAAAGAATATCAAGAGGAGAAAAAAAAGGAGACATACAGATCGGGAAAAAGAAAGAATGGGAAAGAAAAAGAAGGGGATGAAGAAAAAAACAGAGAAACAAAAGAAAAAAAGAGATGGAAAGACATAACGAAAAAAAAAATAAGAACCGTAAAAAAGAGAAAAGAGAAAAAAAAGATAAGAAAGGCGAGAAAAAACTAGGAAAACACAGCGAAACAAAAGAAACAAAAACATGGGGGCTCCAGGTGCCCCAAAAAGGAAGTTCCAAAAAATTTTTTTTTTGCGGGCCCTTAAAATGCTTTGCTAAGAGCCCCGAAAAAGACAAAAACATGAAGACTCTAGGCGCCCTAAGAAAAGAGCCCAAAAAATTTTTTTTTTGCGGGTCACGAAAATGCTTAGTTAAGAGTCCCGAAAGATACAAAAACATGGGGGTTCTAGGTGCCCCAAAAAGAAGGGGCCCAAAAAAAAAATTTTTTTGCGGGCCCCGAAAATGCTTAGCTAAGAGCCCGGAAAGGAGCCAAAAACATGGGGGCTCCAGGTGCCCCAAAAAGGGGACACAAAAAAAAAATTTTTTTTGCGGGTTCCGAAAATGCTTAGCTAAGAGCCCCGCAATAAACAAAAACATGAGGGCTCAAAATACCCTAAAAAGGAGGCCTCAAAAAAAATTTTTTTTTGCGGCCCTCAAAAATGCTTAGCTAAGAGCCCCAAAAAAGACAAAAACATTATGGCTTCCTGTGCCCCAAAAAGGAGCTCCAAAAAAAAATTTGTTTTGCGGGCCCCGAAAGAAGCCAAAAACATGGGGGCTCCAGGAGCCCCAAAAAGAGGGCCTCCAAAAAAATTTTTTTTTGCGGGCCCCTAAAATGCTTACCTAAGAGCCCCAAAAGAGACAAAAACATTATGGCTTCCTGTGCCCCAAAAAAAGGCTCCAAAAAAAAAATTTTTTTGCGGGCTCCAAAAATGCTTAGCTAAGAGCTGCGAGAGAGTTAAAAACATGTGGGCCCCAAGTGCTCCACAAAGGGGGCACTAAAAAAAATTTTTTTTCTGCGATCCTTAATAGACGTAACGACAAGCCTGAAAGGAACCAAAAACATAGAGGCTTCAGGTGCCCCTAACAAAAAAAAGGGCCCCAAAAAAAAATTTTTTTGCGGGCCTTGAAAATGCTTAGCTGAGAGCCCCGAAAGACACAAAAACAAGGGGGCTCTAGGTGCCCCAAAAAAAAAAATTTTGCAGGCCCCGAAGGGGCCCACCTAGATCCCCGAAGGGGCTACCGACTCCGACGCGCCCACAAGCACCCGGGGGGGCCCGATAGGGCCCCCCCGGGGGCGGCATGTGGGGGAGCAGCGCAGCTGCGAACCCGACTTGCAACATGACCCCCATTCGGTCCCAAGACAAAGATGTCTAAAAAAGCCCAACAAACATTAAGGCCAAAAAAAAAAAATTTCCCCTCCCCCACCCAAAACTCCCCTTCTCAAAAATAAAAACAAACACCGTTCAAAGATCACTTTCAATAACTTGAAACTTCTCTACTGACGCGACGGGCGTAGCCCTAGTTACATATTATAAAAGACAGTTGGCTGAACCCTTCGCACTATATCGTTGGGAACACACAACTCGGACCGACGGAGTCGAAGCGAAACGCAAGAGTGGCCGAAGGGGGCCTCGAGACGTCATCGGGTCCCTCAGTTCATTTCACCCTCTTCGGGGGGCCCTTTCCGGTTCAACCGGAGTCTCGAGAGAGTGAGACGCCGACACAATGTCACGTTTACCGTTTACGTGCTGCAGACGCTAGGGAAAAGCTACAACCGTCTGCGCGTGCTCACGACTCGACTCGCCGTGACCGCCGTGTCGTTAAACTTCAATCGGATGTCATTTCCGAATTTTGAGGTTATATTTTCCGTTTTAAAACAATTGGGGGCTGCGAAGCGCGGAAAAAACACTTTGCGACGACGTTTCAGGTCAGTTTCTCTTACCCGTCACTTTGGAAATGTTCAACGAACCGAACCGACAAATTTTTGAGCCCCATTAAGCCGCCGTCTCGATCTCGACGAATGTCATTTTTTTTAGGTTAAGTGTCAAGTTCTTTGTTTTAAACAAAAGAAGACACCCGTCTTGACGAGTGATTTACCATTGCGGTACCGACCTTCCCGTCTCTCCCGGTTTGTTAGTTTCTCAGAACGTACGGCTTTGAAAGAAAAATGTGTGCGATCGCGAATGCCCTCCCGATGACCTTACCCACGAGGCCCTAAAAAACGACGTCTGAGACAGGACGAAGTGAATTAGTGTAGGAGAAAACGGTCACGGACACTTCCGAGGCCTTAAAAATGTACTTTTTGTGTTTATTTTTCGTGCACGACTGTTAAAACCTTCTTTTGTTGCCGGGGTCTCGAAATCATCGTAGACAGGACGAGGCATATTAATTCGACGGGCCCGAGACGTTTAAAGCGTCTTCGATCGAGTGAGAGCAGACGAGTTTTATTGTCGTGGTACCTGTGACAAATCTCAGAGGGGACCAAGTAAATTTGTGCAGAAAAAAAACGTCCGGAACACTCCGGAGGCGTTAATGGTACTTTTTGTTAATTTTTCGTGTACGACTGTCAAAACGTTTTTTTCTTTCCGGTACCGAAAGACCATCATCGTTCAAAGGACGAGGCATGTTAACGCATTCGTTCCAACACTTTTAAAGCACCTTTGACGGAGTGAGATCAATTTCGGTTCAACTCCCTTCGTGATGAAAAAGCAGTAGACTTTCACGTTTTTCACTCCAACTTGGCGCTGAAAACGATCGTGAGACGGGACGAAGCATGTTAATTAAGGTTTACGATTGAAGAAAAAGATCGCAAAAAAGAATTGTAGATAATCCAGTATGTTTTAGAAAAGGGGAAAAGTGAATAGGCAACCCAAAATTCACTAAAGTACAATTTCACATATTTTTCTTAATTTTAAATTTCCTACAGTTTCTAAATTGAGAAAGAAGAATATTTTAGAGTCGCGCCGGAATCTCGCAAATCGAAATATCTATGCGACAAAGTTTTCCGACAATGATCAGGTTACGATGACTATGTTTCTAACTAAACCTGTGTTAAGCAAATTCAGAATTTTGACACAAATTGAGTAAAGCTAGGGTCGCTAAACACCTTGAAAGTGTGTTATCTAGAATTGTAAGTAGTAGAATATTGAAAAATTTGTTTAAAAGTTATGGGTTTTTAAGGAAAGTTTAAATTTAGGGGTACGCACCGCTATTCACGAAACTTAACGATTGTTTAATACTCCGTTATCTTTTTTTCAAGTTCTTTACCACTTTGTCTGTTAAATATTTATTGTTATAACTGGAGAATTTATGCGTCTAAGGTTTAAAATTTTCATAAAGTAAGATTTTTAATAATGTAACAATTGGGAAAATATGCCAGCATGGCCGATACACCTAATAAAGGTGACAAACGGTTTACCTCTATATCATGGTGTGACAAAAAAAATTAATTACACCTTCTGGCTAATATAGACCTTTCCCAAATAAAACATTCTCCTACTTAAAACTAAAGGTAAACATAAAAACAAACTTATTTAACTTTAGAAGGACCACTTATTCGACAAGAATTTTTTATTATAATAAATGTTAATAACCGGGCATTAATGTTCTTCATAAAATTTTGGAAAGGGAGGCGAAAAGATATAAAGAAAGCGAGGAACAAAAACAATAAAGAGGGAGAAAAGAAATGTAGGAGCATTAATGTTTTTCATAACAATCTTAAAAAGGGAGGAGGAGAGAGAGGGAGAAAAGAAAAGGGACTGGGAGAAGGAGAATGAGAAAAAGAGAGCGAGAGCAAGATATAGAGAAAGCGATGGAGAAAACAAAAAAAGATGGGAAAATCGAAAAAAAAGGAGAGATGAGGGAGAAAAAAGAATATAGCAGTGGGAGAAAAAAAAAAGAGCAAGTAAGAGGGGGAAAAAGGAAAGGGAAGTAGGAGAAAAAAGGGGAGAGGAGGGGGAAAAAAGGAAAAGTGGAGGGGGAGAAAAAAATATAGCAGAGGGAGAGAAAGAAGGAGAGAGTAGGGGGGGAAGAGGAAGGGAAGGGAAAAAAAGGAGGGGGAGAAAAACAAAAGAGAGAGGAGGGGGAGAAAAAAGGAGAGAGGAGGGGGAGAAAAAAGGGAGACAGACAGACCAGGAGAGAGAGGCAAAGCACAGACGTAGAGAAAAAAAGGGAAAAAGACAAAGAAACAGGATGAAAGAAAAGTAGAGAAAGGCAGACAATCAGGAGGAGAGAGAGAAAGAGAGATAGATAAGAGGGATAGATTTAAGAAGGGGAGAGAAAAAAGCAGAGAAAAAATTGAAGAACAGAAAGGGCTCAAGGCAGACAATCAAATTAAAGTAAGCTAAAAACGTATTTTATCAGGTAAAATGTAATTGTGATTTTGCAAAAAGAAAAACAATCGTCGTCTAAAAAACTACATTCAAAAAAAATGGAAACGTCTCTACGGATACTAGGGCGCATTCTAAAACCAAAACGGTGTCATGTAAAATTTTATTGTGATTTTGCAAAAAGAAAAACAATCGTCTAAAAAATTACATTCAACAAAAATGGAAACGTCTCTACTGTGGAGGGCTTCACTCACTAGGGCGAAGCCCTAGTGTCCCTGAATAATTTGTAGCCCGACCACGTAAAAGTTTTTATGGTATCATACACTGGGACAAATAACGTCATTTAAAATAATAGCGTCGATGCCAATTTTAATTAAAACGTTACTAGGAGGTACTTAACAAGTCCCACTCTATTATTTGTTTTTAGTAAACGTGGTCTATTTAAAAAGCTCCTTCGCTTCATTTCATCTATTTGAAACTATTTGCAACATCCTTGTAGCGATGCAGGGAAGGCACAGACGAGATTGCGAACAAACACAAAACGAAACTAGATAAGGAAAATTTCACCTCGGTGCCATAACATCGTATCTAGACTCTGTAAATGTAGATCGCCAAATAGGTAAAAGTAAACGACAGGTTAATCCGGTAACCGTGCAGATAGCACGTCCCAGCTGCCTCAACCAACAATTTTCGAAAAGGTTTCAGATAAAGTATTAAAATTTTTAGAAAGGTACGGTGTTTAACCGACAATATTGGCAACAACAGTCGAATTAATTAACGATATATGCAATATCCACTGGTTTTTACTAGGTAATTGTTAATGAAGTTTTTGCCATCGACTGTAAGTTAATGACAGAAGGGTAAATAAATATTTATTTGGACGTTTTAATTGCTGACGTTAAACAAGCGAATGTAATATTGCTGGAGGAAGTTTTATTTGGCAGAAATCGCAGAAAAGCGACGTTTTTACGTATTGGAGCAATTAAGCTACAACAAATAACGAACCGTTATTATTACTAGCTTTGAACATGACTAATGGCCCAGTTTGTGTTATTAGCGAGCCAACTGATTTCCTTTGAAAGTCTAAACATTAACCACCCCATATCTCATCATTATGTCAACAAAGAAATAAGTAGCCTAATAAGCACACACATGTAAGGTTCTTTTTTCTGCTCAACTAATTTAGGCGTAAAAAATATGAGATTTTACCGTAATAAAACGACAGCACCAATTTGCTGAATAAAACAGATGCAGAAATAAAATTATAATTTCCAATAAAACCTTTTGCATGCTCTCTATTGACGGTTTTGTTTGTCGATAATTCTGCATGAATAAAATTAAAAACGCATGACTGATCATGTTTTGCAACTTAAATCATTAAAATAAACCAGTAAAACCTTTTAGACGCCCTCTTCCACCATTCTACACTTGTCAGGCAGAATTGCTTTACCGATACCCGTAGAATCAGAAGGGTAAATGGTGCTTCTAAATTTATCATCAGAATACATCAGTAAAAGTTTGTTGGGTTGAACAATCCGCTGCAGGCCAATTAATCTTTTCTCTGCCAGAGTTTACAACTAGTGTAAAATCCTTCATAAAAATCATGAAAAATTTTGCTCGCGAACTTCTATTATCTAACATAATACAGGACCGTTGAGAGTGTATAAGAACGTAAGTTAAGAAAGTTTTTCGTTGAAACACGACGTGTAGATCTGGCTTTAATAATATTTTTAAAGACATACCTGGAGGTAAAATAACAACTTGGCCAATTATCGTCCTGTCCGTGGTAATAAAGTGGCAAATTTGGCACAAAATTTGAAATTGGCCCGATAATTTTACAAAAAAACATAAATTTATTTGGCTACATGCAGAAATAGATAACAAAGAAAACAGAACTTCTGTTAAAAAAATGCAGTGCAAAGTTTAAAAGAACTTGAAGCTTTAAGACTTGACTACCACAAAATCTAATTGATCATAAAACTTGTAAAAAAAATTTAACCAACTACTTTCGGTGAGATGCTGCGCTCTCCTTTCATTGCACCAGTTTTCAAATTGGGATCTGGAACTCCCAGGTAATAATTTATAGTCAGTCTCGCAAACTCTTCTACATGGGACACAACAATGTTTCTGTCTGTTACTCAGGATCTAAGTTAGTGCTCGTGTTTGCTTTGAAGCAGTAAGAAAATTGTTAAAGCTTTGATGCTGACGCTATTTGCTTACTTTACTATGTTATTTCTAAACAAACAATAGAACAATATTTTATTATCTTAGTTGCAGTAATTTCTCAGAGGCCTCATTACAAATTTAGAAATTTAGAATTGAAGTTTGATATTTTGTAGAATTAATAATTGAACTAGACTTCAAATTAACTGCGAGCTAGGACGTTTCAAAAATTATTTTTTTGTTAGACCATAATTTGTAGATTCATGTTTCCTATGGGCCCTTTAGGATCAATGTGGCTGTTATATGGGAATTTTTCTAACAACTCCGCCAAACATAGAATTGTCCAAATATGCTGCTGTAATCAGCTGCAACACGCGTTTCCTATCGATGGTCTCCCTTACTCTCACATAATTCATATTGTGGAAGTTCCCCTTCTACTAATAATAATAATGCAACATAAACTACAACAACAGGTAAGGCGAAGCTACCCTCAATCTATTGATTGAGGTTTATAGTGAGATTTGTATTTTTTATGTCGCAGTATTCTCCTGGAGAAAATGTTAGATGTTAAGTTAGCATAAAAATTAAAGCTGTCCATTTTTCAACCCCTGAAGCCTAATTTTAAGCTTCCAGGCATACGCTGTGCGATCTTTCTAAATGGCTAAATGACCAATTTTTCTCTATAAAAGTGGCAATTATATTTAAAAAGGAGACGTAAGAATCTATTTATACATGTAAGCAAAGATTTAGTTTTTGTAATTTCTTAACGTTTACCGAAGTTGATTATTATGTTAATTATCATCCAGCTTATTTACGTTACGCTCCGACTTTTTCAAATTAAACAAAGCGTGGGCTGCTGCTTTAGAATGTGGAAATTAAAGATTCTGACTAAATTTTTCGGTAAACACAGAAATAATTTCAGCATTTAAAACAGAATATTTTTTAGAAAAATAGACTGCCCTAGGTCATAAAAATGGATGATAACCTTTTGTAACGTTGCTTTACTTTTTGCTACGTCCTCCTCATAAACTCCCACGCGACAGATTACAACTTATTTTGGGCACTAATTTTTACTTAGGTATGTTTCCTGAAAAGTTTGATTTAAATCAAAACAAAAAATTAATTTTAAAAAACAAAATAAACAGTGATTCTAATTAGATTTGTAGATCTGACCTTTACCGCATTTAGCATCGAACGCTACTGCCCTAGGCGACCCTTATTCTTTAAGGGATGTTGTCAGTATTGATGCTGCAGGAATTCGGTGATTTGGTATTCCAACCATTACTGGGTTGTGGCTGTCAGTTAACTTCATTTCGTCGCACGCTTCTTCGATTAAATTTCGCAAGGAAGCGATACCGTTTCGAGATATTACTTTAATTTCCTCCCAAAACCCTAAATAAATTGCTATCAAACTCAAATTTCACCATTGTAAGTAAGATGATGACCCCCCAGTTCCGCTTTATTTACCATTAAAAATCACCGCCCATATATAACACTTCATGTTCTGTTTTGCGAGATAGCTGCGTTTTATCATCAGCAGTTGCTCGTCGAAAATAAATTGTACGAAATTTATTCCACTATTTTATGAATGATGAAATTTTATCAAGCGGATTTGAAAATAAGTTTCAGCAATTAAGCCTCGGGGAGAAGTGTCAATTGTCCAATCTATTACACATAGTAACTCTCCCACCTGACCTGACTTTGCATCCTTGACAGCGGAGCATAATTTATTGGAATTGCTAAAAATACTTTCTCCTGTCGTTTCGAGCAGCAAATTAGAATAAAATGACGTTATTAAACTTTTTGAATTAATTCAACTTTTATTGAATCCTGAAGTACATTTTATGCGACCGTTGTAATTAAATTTATAGGGGCCCGATTCAGCAGTGCATGTTTTTTCGAGTTTCTTTAATATGAAACTGAACTTGATTGCTTCACTATTTGCCGCGGCCCCCCAACGATTAGATATTTTACGAATCCGGCAGCTGGACGCATTGGCGTGTTGATCAATGTCTGATTACTCCAGCTTCCTAACTGCTTTTCAATTAAACGAACACGTGTGCACTGTACGCCTCCACTTTGGGTCGGTTTGTCTATCACGAGCTTTCTAACGCCTCACACAACAACTTCTTACATAAACCAAAGCTCAAACGTAAACAACACATTTCAATACTATAATTAGAGGTACTGGCTGAGAGGTGCATAATCGTAGTCATTAGGGCCTGACAGCTCAGGGCTGGATCTAAAGATTTTTTTCGATACGTACCCAAACAAAACATACCCAAGAGGCGAATCGATAAAGGTTCGAACAACAAACGTGTGAACTTTCACGGGCATATTATTTTGGGCAGTAACCACAAAGATTTTTTTGGTTTCAGCCATTATTGCCTCGAGTGTTGGAGGAAGTAGTATTGCATTATAATTCTTTTGTTGTCGCGACAAAAGCGGAAATGCTAGGTTTTGACTTTTAAGACGCCCGAAAGCGTTTAAAAATTTCAAATAATTTTTGCTCAACTTGAATTTTTGTAGTTCATTAAGTTTCCTCAAATTAGTAGGCAAATTGGAGCTGAAATCCTTTAGATACCGCTCAATTCATATTTATTTGAAATTTTGTATCGCAACCAACAATTTTAATTGTTTGTTGTTCCATTAAAGTTAAACTTTGGAAATCCTGATCTGAGGTCAAAAGAACGCCCAAATCATTCGATAAGTGCAACTAACTTTCAATAACTAAATTGCAGCACATGGTGAGCTGCCAAATTGAGTTTGCAATATCTAGGTTTCCAAAGTGGCAAAATTGAAAGGTGTTTTGACTAGAATGCATAAGAAGTTACAATTCACCTTGTCTTCGTGCATGCCATTTTTAAGTTTTAGGTCCTGCGAAATCCTTAGCATACGGAAAGCTGCCAGAATAATATTAGAAAAAGTTACGCACACTTAAAATAAGAGGCCTACCTGGTTCTCTTTAGAAACATAATCTATTCATCTAAAAAATTTAATCAGTGAGAATCTACATCGTTACAGAAGTTGAAAGCAGCAAGAACAACCAGAAAGATTTCGGAACCAGTAAAATTGCGTCATATAGGTTTAATGCTTTTAAACTGTGACCAGACATGTCACATTAACATTTCGATAATGATATCAATTAGGGTCTCTATCGGAAGTTGTAACCTTAAGCCAATTTGGTGAAGAGGCGAAGGCGGACAATGTAGAGATGCGTCCTCGTTACTTGAGTCAAAAGGTCAAAAATAATTAGGGACCAAATCATGTACTAATTGGAAAGGTGGATCGTAACCTATTAGCTCCTACTTTCTTTAGAACCAATGAGTGACGTACTTAGTAATTTTGCCTTAATTTGATTACCCAATCTCAATTTGCAGCAAACCCTGAAAACCTGGTAACTAAAGTTAGATCTCAATTTTTAATTAATTTTTTTAAGTATTGACGACTGCTGGTTTTAATAAACAAAAATCAACAACATTACCATAATTACAAAAGATGCAAATGCTTTTTTAATTATACTTACGAGACACTTTTTGTGTAACAAATTTACCCCTATAATTATTGATTCATTATTATTGAATAACAATTAGTTATGAAATGTTATTTTTATAAATGTAAGTTTTGTTTTAATTTTAGAAGTTTTTAATTATTTCCGTAGAGCTTTAATTAGATTTTATAGATGCAAAAGGGTTTGGAAAGAAATCCAAAAC
This sequence comes from Schizotus pectinicornis, assembly GCA_951805265.1. Lineage (NCBI taxonomy): Eukaryota > Metazoa > Arthropoda > Insecta > Coleoptera > Pyrochroidae > Schizotus > Schizotus pectinicornis. The sequence goes on from OX638203.1 coordinate 13,452,376, forward strand.
CTTCGTTTCAGCCCCTAATTTTACGTAATATTCTTTAATAACGTCAATATAAAAAAGCAAATATTGGGGCGAGTTTCATATCTTGCCGTCTCGTGCTTGCACTTTTTAAAAGAATACACATCAATATTAAGGCATTAAATATTAAATTTCCTTTCGTGTGAAGTTAACCAACTTTCTATGGCGTACGCTTCACAAGATTGGCCTCACAAGAACCTAGCGCAGAAACATTTTTACTAATTTAAAGCTCAAGAGTGAAAGTTTGGCTTATGAAAAGGTTCTCTAGCATGCTGTATTAATTATTCACGTTATTGACAATTTTACTTCTGCACGTTTACTTGCTTAAAGACGCAGCTGTCTGCAAATTACATCTGGAGAGTTAATTGGTGAAGTGTCAGGAAAATAACCCCCAAAAACAATTTTGCAGCACTATATTGACTCAAGATTCTAAGGAGTAGAATAGGTGGAAAACAATGAAAGGAACAACAACACCTCTAATAAAAGGTGTCAAAGGTTGGAGTCAGTTTCACGACACTTGCAGCTTGATGATATTACAAAAACTTCTTTTGGAAGCAATTTCAAAGGGTCAGTTGTACAATCACGAGTTAACCCAGAGTCAGCTGACTCTGGCTCAGTTGCTAAGGTATAAGCGATTTAATTGGTTGTACCTTGTTGTACCTTAGCAGAATTGAAGAGGTTAGAGTTAAGTAAATTAACGTTATAAATTTTAAACTGTCATTGGAAAATATTGTGGGTCTGCCATCTGGTGGTGGTTTGATGAACGTAAAGAAAAATTATCTTTCCAACTACGCCAGCGCTTGATGCGGAAACATTCCTAATTACAAAACCAATTGATCCTCTTAACGTGCAAAATATTAACAATAATGTATAAACTAAAACCTGAAAAAAATAAAATCAAGTACCTACGCAAAAGTGGTTTTGTTGTAAAAATTAAAAAGCAGTAATAACGATACCTAACGAAAGTATTATTTACAGAATCTGTAGATTATACACACCAAGGAATAATTCGAAGAAAATCCTACGTGCATTTAAGATCAGATAAATATGTTATCGGGCGATTTCAAATTTCAACGTAAAAGTAGCACACAGGAATAAACTGAGTTTCCTGATAAGGGATGTAAAGGTACAATCACGTTTGACCACGTTTAGCGGGTGCCTGGAATGCAATTTTCCAATTTCTAAATAGAACAGTAGATCAATAAAAATAAATTAAACTTCAAAGGATTTTGAAACTGAAGAATTACACAGGTCACCACAACCACGCCTGGACACAGGATCTTGTTAACTCCGCACGTTCAAGTATGACCAGCGTTGATTCACTCAATATGTCAAGAAAGTAGCTGCTAAAAAAATCGAGAAAAGTAACTAAGAACACAAATATAAAGAAAAAGAGTCTGCATTAAATAAATGAACGACAAAAAAAATGAGAATAAGAATTGAAAGTTTCTCGTTGCTTTCTTTCTAAACTTCCGCCTTTCCAACTAAAACAACGTGATGTCGCGGTGCTCGTTGCTTCAGTGAAAAGCTGCATAAGGGTGAAAACCTCTTGGCGTTATGTAAATCTTCGGTTGTCTAATTTGGAAAGACCCATGAACTGGAATCCCAGAAGTTCACGCATAAAATGTACGAACAAGAAACTGCGATAGGGTCAGAAACTAGCTGACGCACGGTAGCCTCGCTCAAGCTGTTGCGGATATTCGTGAGGCAATTAAAATGGTAAATTGTCGCGCGATTAAAAATCCATTAACTTCGAAATCAACTTGTCGCATCAACTAGATGACGGCAACCGAACATGACAGCAACGCCAAGCGATTAGCGGTTAGTGGTGGTCAATGATGGTGTCAAATACCTGTCTTAGTTTGGCGGGCACTGGTTCAGAAGAGCGCCTGGGCCGGAACCAGCCCGTAAGAGAGCCGACAGCCAGGGCACCGGCTAGCACGAGAAGCGTAAAGCACAGAGCCACCAGCAATCGACTCTGACTGGACATTACCATCGCCATAGCCGAAGAGTCACATCGTCGCGACGCCTCAATTGGAACCGTTAGTACCGTCGTCAGCAAATAAGCGACGGCAACGGGCAGAACGGCCCGGCGAAGACTTGGGAAGTTTCATAGTTTGTTTGAAAAGTTGATGGAGTTAACTGTTTGCAGCGCCGCGACGTCCGTCCCTCGAACTAACAACGTTCAGCGTCGCACCGCTACTGTGTCAAAGATATGTTAGTCGGTCGACGCCGCCGACGCTCCACCGGCGGCGTCGACTGCGCAATGTTACGTTCATTTTATACACCGGTGAAATAAATTAACTAATTATATTCGGGTCTGTTCCAAAAAGTGTTGTTTAGGCTTAATGAGCTGGCGCGGGCCCTGGTCGCTGATAAAAAAGAATTACATGGCACAAGTTCCCCAATAAAATAAAAGATTCAGTCATTGTTTGGACAGTAAAAAGTTCAGAGAGCGGCTCCTCTTATCGCGGGCTTTATAGGATCACATTTCTAGACAGAGGGCCGATATCCACCGGGCGAACGGTTAACGTTTATCTGCAATCAAAGTTGGTCGGAACGCAAGGCTTTTCGAACAGATGATGGCGGTCTCGCTTTACGGACAGTTTTGCGCAAAATTGCATAACACAATCTATTGCGCCAGATTCGACCACCCCCAATGGAACGTTCAAGGAAACTCAAGCTACGAAATCCGCACAAAATGTGCTAATCCCGTACCTCTAAACACTTTTCATCCCCAACGCTTTGTTTAGATAACTTCAACACAACAATTAACAATTAAGAGTAAATCGATCATTTTTTTGGTTTCAACAAAGAAAAGTTAACGATTTTAACGGGGAACCGATAAATTCTTCGGTTCTACCTCAGGGCCATTCATTTCAAGAAAGGCGCCATCTTCGGTGCAGAATTTAACTTCGCTGACAGCGCAGGCCTTGCCACTGATCCAAAATGATGAATTTTGATGCGTTGGAAAGTTGCCAATACGTTTACGATATTGTAAGGACTGGACGTAAGTGTTCACCTCCCACCGAGCTTGTCTCATTGTAGGAAGAAGCAACTGTGTTTTATCCGTCAATAAGGGATTCAGGGCACCCTTGAATTGAGTTATTTATAGATCTAACACAAACAAGGGTAAAAATACTGACGTAAATCAAAAGTTATAATCGAAAAATTTGTTTTAGATGTCAAGTTATAAAACTTGGTAAGGGTCCTTCCAAGTTGATTTTAATGAAGATTATGATAATTCCCAAAGGTTGGGAACACCTAAGCTAGGTAAACCAGAAAGTCAGTTTGTAACTTTAGCATTGTTCTGATCTCGTAGCCACAAAAGATGATAGGACCTATAGAAATACACAAATATCCTAATTATAATATTTTTTTCTAAAGAAATTGTGTTATAATTTAGTGTGTCAATTTACTTCTCTTATTATCATTGCATTTTTGTGATCCTCCTCGCCCTCTCCTTTCCAACTCTCGTGCAATCTGGTGCCACGTACGTTTTCTACATTTACACTCTTTAAACATTATATTGGTCGCCATTTAAATATACGACAATTATTCTACTGAAGAGATTTGTGACGAAGGTTTCCTTAAAAAGTATTTTTAATCGGACAATCTCTTTCCATTTTTTTAACAATTTCTTCTTACATTTTTTGGTGTCTTAATGACATCATTTTTTTGATTATTTTGTTGTATTTATTTTTAGCTTGTTTCGAGAATTCATATTAATGGTCATTTGTTTCTCTTTTATTCACGTCTGGCTTCTTCCCAATTTGGCGCTTACGAGTACAGTTTGTTTGGCTTCTAGGTTCTGGTCTTGTTTTGACTTCTTGAGAATTGTCAGTGGGACGCAAAAATCTGATCTGTGGGATGTAAGTTGGGGGCGCAATTTAAATTGGGTCACAAGCCGAAAGTTTATTTTTGTTTTACTTTTCTGGCTGTCTTGCTGGAAGACGCCACCTTTTCCACAATGTTCAAATATTATACGCAAACAAGCCGGCAATTTTGCAGCCACTTAATTTCCCGAGGAGAGCTTTTCTTTACAACTTTCGCTTGACGACCACCTTTCGCGTAAAGTAATTTAACCCCTAAGCCCGCCATATTACGGAAAAGGACACAAGGGTTCTGGCAAACTGCGACTTTATTAACGTTTTTCAATCGAAACAACTTAGTGCTCAAAGTCTGTTTGCCGTCTGACTCACCGAGTGATTAAAATAACCAATGGAAGACAACGGAGTGCCAGAAGAAATTACAAATATGATTTCACCCTTAAAAAATAATGGTAGGTACCTATATCAATTTGTCATTAATAAAATTTACAAGATTATAATAATCATATTTAATAATTTGTGACAACTTTTTCCGACGCTTTAGCCATTTTTCGTGTCTACAATTTGTTTAATAAAATTATTCTATAAATTTTGGAACGCCACGAAACCCTTCTGTGAGTAATATTGTGCAAAGAATTGGACCAATGGGAATTTATGGCGAATTGCAGTTGTGGCGGTAAAGCAATAGTTTACTAAAACTGGCTCTAACGATAGAAAAGCATAACTTAAAATAAATGTCTTTCTGCCTGTCTAAAAGCAATAGTTTGTGATTATTTTCAAAAAAACTGACGGCTATTTAAATTAACTTTTTAAATTTTGCCGAATTATTTGGCGTTTTCACCCGGCGCCTCCGTCATTTGTCGCACCGCCTAGTCGCTGAAATTGGTTAGCAATATTGCTAGAACTCGTAAAAACTGAAAAATCTAACGCATTTGCAGGCTGTAAAAGAGACTTGACTGTTTGTCGAGCGTAAAAATTCAATATGCATTGAGACTTTAATAAAGTATGTGCTTTTATTGAAGTAGCTACTAAAGCACTATAACTTCTCAAAATAAGTACTTTATCGAAATACTCACTTATTGTTCAATCGATGATTACATTTTACCCTATTTATAGACTTTTCTCAACCGCTCCTACCAGAATTTAAATGAGTTTATCAAGAATTATGACATAAAAACTTAAATCATAAACAGTGAGAATTGAATGGAGAAACTTCAATAAAGTTTGCTAAATTATTAAATTTGTTAAGAATCAGAAAACCCTTCAGCAAACGTTGAAAAAATCACCATTCTGACGAACAACAAGACTGAGAAAATTTGTGCTTTTATTGAGACATTAAATGAACATTAAATAGGCATTAAATAAATTATATTTTACAAAGTAAGAGAGCCTCATCAAATTACTTAATATCTATTTAAAAGCAGGTAATGTCTGTCAACTTTGACAAAAATTGACTCACAATTTATTCAATATCTTAATTTTATAGGAATTTTTTATTAGGGATATTCACCCGGCGCATCCGCCAATTATTGTCGCACTTCTCAAAGTTCGGCTGCATCATATGAAACTAGCGCCGAACACTGCTAGAGGTCACAAATAGCGAAAGTAAGGCTTTTTCCAATTATTGAAGGACCATTAGAGACTCGTCAAAAATTAGAATTCATGCCTCCTTAAATTTTGAGTTTCTTCGAGCCCCTGAAGCATCATAACTTCTTGAAATGCTGCATCTAATACTATCTTGCCAATTAAAAGAACTTGACTTCAATTTCTTCTTTAAAAAATATATTCTATTTGATTTTCATCTATCCCCGAAATCGTTTATTAAGTTTTCACTGAGATACCAAAAAATGTAGTTTTTCAAGCAAGTTCTTCATCAACTTATTTTTTATTGGTTTAGAGGCAGTTATATGGTAAGTATAATCACTTGCTTTGAATTTACTAAGAATTCTTGAAAATTGTAGACAACAGAGGATTAATATCCCTGTTATTTGCGAAGATATTTACGCCAACCCTAGAGAGTTCCGAGTTAATTAGAGCCTTCAATAAAGTTTGTCCAATTTATTAATTATTGTTAGAGAAATTTGCCCCGGGTTAAATCTGTAAGTTAAATGAGAATTGTTATAAGAATTGAGCTTTCATAGCGACATCGAGGAAATTGCAACTCGTAAAGTACGAGTCTCATCGAAATACTTAACATTTATAAAAAGCTGCTAATTACCTGTTAACTTTACTGAATATTGACGTTTATTTTGTTCTCTTATCTGTCCCTCTTCTTTGCCTTAATTCTGTACGAGTTTAATTCCCACCAGATTCACCCGGCGCCTCCGCCATTTGGCAAATATGGCCTATCCCGAATAAATAATAAAATTGGTACGAACAAATTGTTAAAAAAATTAAAAATACGTTTCTTTGCCAATTCTCCAAAAAATTGTTTCTTTGGAGCTTCTGAAGAACTGAAGTTTTGACTTCAATAAACCTGTTTCTTAGTTTGAAAACTATTATATGGAGAACGAGAATAATAATAATTAATTTTTGAAGGTGGCTGTTTCGTCGGCGTTTAAAATTCTAGACTCCACAATATTAAACCGCCTCTCTTTGCTCTAGAATCTAGAGCAAAGAGAGGCTGTAAATAAAACTTGGAAAGAAACAAACTTAAGTAAACGCCGAATCGAAATTCTCTGTAGCTGCCTAAAATCAAATCATTTCAGTCTATTTATCAAAGAATTAATTATTTCAACTCATCTCGTTTTCTTGGGACAAGTTTCCGCTGCCACCTTTTATTTTGCTTTTGCTTATATAAATTTCGGACCACTCGGAATTCCTTCAGGAGAAATTAAAAAGAAAAAAATTAACGCTTCACTTATTTGCGTGAAAAATGTGCGTGTCTTCATTCAACAATAACGTTGATGAAAATTGTGGCAGGTTCTTTTGCTCGGCACTTGGAGTTTTCAAAATAATGGCGAACAGAATTGAAGTTTTCCAAGTTATGAAAATTATAAAGTAAAATTTGGTCGAGAGAAATAATTTGTAGGAGTTTTTACTCATAAATCGATATTCATGTAAAATGAATATTTCCTTTTAAATTATACGAACTACAAAAAATGACCTAGCACCTTTACAATCCTCCACAAATTAGATACAAAAAGTACCTACCCTTCACAACAACAAGAAGCTTTGAAAACTCCCAATTAATTAGAATTCGGTTTATTCTAAAGAGATCGGATTAACGTTGTTCTGTATACAAGTTGTAACTTCCTTATTCAAATGTTACCGGAATTTATTTAGGAACAAGTTAAATTTCCGAAATATGCTGATGGCACGATATCTAGGTATTAGCTATTCTGCAATAACATAAATAAATAATTCCTTGGACCAATCTATACCGTTGTAGCGCTTCCGAACTAATTCCGTGCATTTAAATAAAATTCAAATTGCGGATTACAAACTGCGCACAGGTTGAGGCAGGTTATTGAAAGTGTAACCGCAACGAAACAAATTAATCGGTCTCACGTTCGATTTCGAAATGTAAAATTGGAAACAGCGGTATTTTATTAGACTGATAAAGCAATAATATGCCACTATTGGAAACTATCCGTCAAAGTTTAATTAAAATCGTTGAGGATAGCGGTGATTGAAGTTTATTTGAGTTTATTTGGCGATTTTGCCGCAACCACCACGCGGTCAATTTATCGAAATGGTAATTTTAAAAATAGCATTAAAGGCAATATGAAGCCTTTATTATTAGAGCACGTTCTATTAGGTAAATAGTTTTAGGTCATTACCAACGTTTTACAGACCCTCTATTTTTTCTTATTTTGTTCCACGTTTCTACCATTCTGTCTCTATTTCCTTAGTTCCTCTATTTAACTCCGTGGAGGTTGAGAGATGGGAGTTAGCACATCTTCATAAGTTCTCATCTGTCTGTTAGCTGTTATAGAAGGATCACTCATTAATGCCATCGATCACCAGACACCGTTTTCATATAATTATTAATAACAATCCTTGAACGTTCCATTGGGGTCGTTAAATTATGGATTAAAATTTGCTTACAAAAAAACAAAATATTTCCTTAATTGAAGCTTTCAACTAATTTTTCAATTGGCTAACTTACCTCGTAGGGCTCGCCCAGCACGGGCCCTGCCTGCGCCAGATACAAGGTAGAGGCCGAGTCAAAGACCAGCTCCACCGTCTCTCTTTTCGCGGCGACCGTTTCCGTTTCGTTGCAATTGAAGAACAACGTGACATTATCGGTGGTTAACCTGAAAGCAAAGCGGGTCCATTTCCCGTTGATCTTATTTACGGTGAAATTGGCGATGATCTGAGAGACGACGTGAGCGGTGTCCGTGTAAAATAGGGATATGAGAGTGTTTGCGGCTCCCTCGGGTGCGATCCGCACCCCCAATTCAATGACGGTGTCGTAAGGGTTTACAACTGCAAATATGAAGCCGCCCTTTCGCGTCCGGGGCTTGGCGCTGATCAAAATCGAAAATTCAGACGGAAGTTTCTCGGGAAGGATCTGACGGTGGGCGATTTTCACGTCGGAACCGGCCCTGAAACCGAAAGCGGGGAAGCCGTCGTGGCCGTCATCGTCGATGTACTGGGTCTTGGCGTCCTGGAACGGAATCTTGACCGCCCCCAGCAAGTCGTACTCCGACACTGAAACAAACAAAATCGTAAAAATTGGGGTTTACGGGGGACGAAATGGGAATATTAAACCCTTCAATAAAGAAAAAACACTGAAAGAGCAAAAGATCGGAATTTCGAAGGGAGAATATGTCAACTGGCTAGAAATAATTGTTTTGTAATGTTTATGAATTTACACTAGACCAAAACCCTAACAAAGGGTGAGAAAAAAATTGTATACAAAATACAATCAGTGTACTAGATAGTAAAGTTATAGTGTATACTATGATATACGTTACATTACTGCGTACTATGTACACTGTAGTATATATATCCTATCAGTGTATATTACCATACACTAATAAAAAACTAATATTTTTCTTGATTGGGTGATTGTTCTTATAACAATCTCAATCCCCTTTCTGATGTGATGTTGGTTGTTTGTCTAAGATCTAAGAGAAATAGTTCGGAGGCTCAACTCATCGATGGTGAGGAACGGCAATTACCTATTAATCTCTATTTGCATAAATAGTATTCTGTTTCATGCTACTCTTAAATGACGCCACTATGAGGATATCGGACTGATCCTTGGCCTTGATAGTCTTGAGACGGATACTTTGCTATGTCTTTAGCATAAATCAAAATTGTTTCATGTAGAGCTTTTTGAAATGACGCATTAGGGTTGGTGTATGTGGCTTCATTTTGACGCCAGACATCAACAACAAAGCCTCCCGGCAGCATCAACAAACCAACCGGAATAGGAAGCCCCATTTGAGACCTCAAGATAGACGCATCCGGTTAATATTCCCCAATTGTTCCGTCTGTCCTGCTCTCCAGAATTCTGGAATAACACGATAAGCTCGCGAGGGCATCGTGGCGTGTTGCAACTTTTTTAACCGGTCATCCTACAATTGTTTCTATCTTAATCTGTCGACAGTTTCAATTAGAAGCAGACCTCACCCACGTCTATCAACTCTCTTCAGATGACCACTCCATCTGTTTCTAACTTCTGGGTGATCGCTTCCTTCTTGCTTTTGTATATTAGGCAATTAATTTTAAAGCAATAACAAAGATAAGTTTAATTCTTTTTTAGGAAAAACTTTGGCAATAAAAGTAAAAAATATATAACTAGATAAGCAGCTTAAAATAATTTACTAAAATTTAAAAAATTAGTGTGGGATTATTAATTATGGCAATAAAAAATAAAATAATTGTCTTGCCCAGCAAATCCGAGGTTTTGGAACAACACTTCCAATTCTAGTCTTTTCTCTTTCCGAATAACTAATATTTAGGTAGCATAATGGATCAGAAAAAGTGAGGTTATGTCATGGGCCAGAACCCGCACTACTATACTACTTAGAACGACTACCAAGTTGATGACTTTTGACGCTTCACTTTTTCTACAGAACCTAAAAGTTTCTGCATTCAATAGATTTTTTTTAAATAGCTACCAGTAAGAGCGAGATGATACAATAAGAAGTGGCTTTGTTCAATAGTTTTTCTGGCTTGTAGATCACATGGTAGATACATTTATGTCATAATGTTGAATTGTTATGTGGTTCTTCAGATGTTCTTCAGATCAGTGCTTAGCACTTTGTAGCAAGACCATAATTTTCAAATAAAACTGACAAAAATTGGACAAAATAGACATATGCAAAGTCATAGAATTTACAAATAGCATTTTACTGTGTAATTTGGAAAAATTGGAGTCGCAGAGTAAAACGTAGTTTGTTGAAATAGTTGAAGTGGCCTCTTTATCCCAATGCGGCTGTACCTACTCTGCAAACCTAAGCAACCAGAGACTAATTTTATTTCTACACTTTCAGAATCTTGTAGGCCACCACATTCCGACCTGATGTGATTCTTGTAAACACCAGATTTCATCAAGACACCAGTTTCTTGCAATAGTAAGTAACCGAAGTTCAGAGATTTCAACGGGCAGGTCGATTAAGAACCCGGATAATATTTCAATGAACGTACCGAAGTGAAACCTGGCTTTCGGAGACTTTGATGGCCGTAACACATGGACTTCAATCAACACAAACATAACGACTTCCATGATCAGACGAGTTAAGTCAATGATAGATGACATACTTGCAATTCAGAGAAAAAAGTTAACAATTTTGTAAGGTCAACCAACCAAATATTTACTTAGTTGACTTCATCAAGCTGCATTCTAATTAATGAAAATCGTGTGCCAAAACCACTTCTTCCATGAGCATTACTCAAAACCGCTCGTCTTGTATAAAAAAATAACATGAAAACAACAGCAGAGCTTTGGTCAACAAATTTCTTTAAATAAAAATGTTTTGCTTGATAAAAACTTTATCTATAGTCTGGTGGTGATGTTATCTCGTTTCTTTCAAGTTATTATTACAGTAAACAAAGGGCTTGGCTGCAACTGAAAACTCGTAAAGAATAAAGAGAGCCGTTTGGTATACGATTAACAATTAATTATTAACCCAGCTAGACGCAATTGTGGCGATATGCATCCGAAGTAACAATATTCGCTCTTTAGCACCTTTTATGTAGGTACCTTAATATATCTTCAGTTAACTGGATGGGGTCGTAGTTTAAAACAAACACCTCGTTAATCTCAATAAATTTCGTGAAAAGGTTTTATGCAACCCTTGAGATATAAACAGGCCAGTTTCAACACTTCTGACAAGAGACCATTATTATAATACCGGACGATAAGAAGATGCCAGCGAAACGAGAATGAGATGACCTGCCATAAACTCAACGGCATCGTCTAATTATTAAATTCGTATCTTGATTTGCAGCTCGATTCTGCTTCGAAACGTATGTTAGCTATGCAATTCGGTTGAGGCCGTTAATGCAACCACAATAGTTATAACTAGTGCATTGATGTCGATAGATGGTTTGCCACGGAGAACCTTAGAAATCATCATGCAAAGCCGTGCAGCAATTGTTAAATTTGTTGCCAAATCGAATTTCAGACCGAGGCCAGCGCCAAACTTCGGCATTATGCGTTCAAGTGAACTGGATACCGCATGACGGAGTTTGCGACCATTGAATAGAGTATAGAGCAGGTTGGCAAAGTTATAGTAAATACTCTTTCCAGTGCCGTTTTCGGTTTCTCGGTGCGGCATTAAAACATGGAATTTTTAATTATACATCTCTTCTTTCACTTATTTTTAAAATTTATGTACCTACCTCCTGACCCTATAAAAGATTGAGCTGGCGTTGCCTTTGGTAAGACTGAAATTTTTGTATTAGTTATTAATCGTAATTTACATATTTTTCTCCCATCACCCATAAGTGGTTTTCAATAGAATAAAGTGAGTGTCAGCTGCTTTGGATAAAAGGCAAAAAGGCATCACCAATTTAAAGTTTTCAAAGTTTTATTTTGATAGAATTTCACATTTAAAAGTTTCTATCCAATTCACCCGTTGCCTTATTGATTCCCTTTAAACTCCCGTTTCGCATGGCAAAGCTGCATATACCCTCCAGATATAATACTAAGAACACATTACTCCATAATATTGTTTTAATTATAATGACCCTCTAGTTAATGAAGCTTTCATCATAACGACGTAAATTTCAGCTTCATTATAACTCCAATGATGGTCACAAAAGTTTCTGCGTTAATTATTAAATTTGGACCAATGATTACCACCGATTTTGGGACTCAAGCTTTCCCAAAAATTAATTGATTTGTTCAGAGAAGAAAAATCTTCCAAATTGAACTGGTTTCAGCTTTTCTTACGACCATTTTCTTCGCAAGTAACTTTTAGAGCTTCTTTTAATAATAATTTTTATTTACCTATGTGGCAACAATTTTTTATACTCTAATAACTTAAATTACATATAAGCAAAATGAAAGAGTGGGGCATATTTGATAAAAGTTTCTCGTTGCTTTTTCCATCCATTTTTATCTTTACACATTTTCTTTTTTCTACATTTTTATCTTTTTCTTTTTTAAAAATTTCAAAATTATTAAGTGGAACATATTATATTTCTTCTATTCAACATAGCAGATTATCTCTACAATTTTCAAATTATTGCCCATCAAAATATGTTTTCAATTCTTTTATGATTTCTTATTTTATATTATGTCTATTTGTTCGACACGTTTAAATTTTTTCAAATTGTCAATTATTTATTGATAAATTGCTCAATACAGATGCAGAAAACATAATTTTTTTCTCGATTACTTATTTCAGTTAGCCATTTGCACAAATTTTACAACCGTCACAAGCTGCTCAGAGGCTCCAAGAAAATTGCAGCTTCGCACATTTGGATTGCCGGCCCTTGTATGAAATAATTTGTGGTTGCAGAGGCTGCAGAAACAAAGTCTGTGTGTTGTTTCCACCTCATTTCCACTTTAAAAAAGTTTTTTGCCTCTTACTGAAAATGACGTGAAATGGACAAGAGAACTGAGAACTCACAGGTTGCTGCTCAACTAATGTTAGTGTAGGTCGGCGCGAGCCGCTAGCGTCTAGGGAAAGGTTAGGGTTTTTATTAGACAGAAAACATTAAAGTTCCTAGGTACATACTTAATAGAAAGGTAAACGCAATTTAGTAAGTTCAGGGTTGAATTAGTGATGACTTTGCGATAGGCCGGGTCGGCTAGGATTGCTGGTCGAGGTCTTGCGGGTGCGTCGGTAATGCGGGACCGTCGTTGCTCCGATGCTAAATTCAACAGAACACAGGAAATTTAAATGAGCCGCCCCCGTTTCCGTTGAACAAATAAAACGATTTCTATGTGGCGGCCAGAAGACAGCAGGACTAGGCGAAGAATAAGCGAAACAACCAATTGATATTCTTTCGTTCTCAATGCGGGTAAAGTATGGCGGGGCAAAGCCGCAGGATCAAGCGATTTGCAAACAAATGTAGGTATATTTTATTGGGCATTTCGATCAGATTTCGGGGATCCGAGCCAAAAGGATAAGTCCTTTCAATTAAATAACCCCGATATTTATTGTTTGGACCGGGACGGGCACGTATCAGTTTTCGGATTTCTCCCGTAGGAAATTACCGGAAATAATCCGGCATAACTTCGACATGGAGCGGAAGTTGAAAAGTGTTCCGGAGGAAGCAAGATTTTCAGATGGCATCAATAATTACAGCGTAAAATCCCCAAGGATGCCATGTTTTATATACCAGCTATGATGAATTGTTAATAGGGAAGCGGGCACGGGACAATCATACGGGCTGCGTCCCGTGAAATAACTCTATTTGACTTGGATTATACAAGCTCTACACGTCGCCACGGTGAAGGGGTCGCCTCCAGCACTGGCGCGCGTATACATACATTCCTTCGATCGCTAACCAAATAATTAGCCATCCGCAAGCCGCGAGGCAATTCTCAGCCAAATGCACGGCTTTGACGTTGATTAGGAGATTGATTGCCCAAACAGAATTTATTTATATTGACAAAATTGGAGCTGGCACGGCGCTGCTCACCGAGAAAACACTAATTTGCGTCGTAAATCAACTAAAGCTCATAACACAGTACCTAATAAAGGCCAGAAGTGTTGACAAAAAACAATCCAATCAATCACACAATGGAACTGATTGCAATATTAAAAATGCAGGGAGTTTCAATTAGTTGAAAGTGTCTTGGAAATACGCTTCCTCAACGTCGCGACATCAATGTATCCGGTGTCGGGGATGTCCCCTGACTCACACAACTGTCTTTGATAATTTTGTTTTTTTGTATATTATGGTTAAATTTATTTCATAAAGGTAGATAGGCATGAAAAGAATGCTACAAACTACAAACAAGCAAGAACAAAAGAGGAAAGAAAATAATATTGTAACCGAAAGATAAAAATAAGATGTAGACAAACCAAGAGTCTATCAATAGGCAAGAAATGGCGTAAATTTGCTATTATTACGCTATTTTTAAGCAATTTTGAGACAATTTTGTAAATTTTATCAAATCAACAAATTCTGGAGAAGCCAGGTAGAAATCTTAGTTTGAAAATTTAGTACAAAGTAACAAATAAAATTAGGAAAAGGCTATTACTTCTCATAAGGACTCCGTTTAATTTTTTCCAGGCAGCTAGAAATTATTTCATTGCACCACCTACATAGTTCAGAACTTACAGTTCCTACATGTAGCACCACATAGGCAGCTGGGAACAACATATTGCATTGAGACGCGTAGCTTTTTCTTTAAGTTAGTTTGCCTAAGAATTTTGAAGCAAATCTCGCAAAATTTAGATAAGCCAAGAGAAGCCAGATAAAAAAATTTTAATAAAAATCCCCATAAAGTCACAAAAAAATAAATAATTTAAAAAAAATGATAATTATATTTCTCATTAGAACTCAAAAAAATTTAATAAAAAGTCACAAAAAGCTCACAAAAAATCTAAATAATTTAAATTAAAGAATTAATAAAATTAAGAAAATGATAATTATGTCTCATAAGGACTCTGATTAACTCCTTCAAAGCAGCTAGGAACTATATTTCAAGACAATACCTAGTTCAGAACTAATTTGTACACTAAGTAAATAATGCGAGTTGTATACCACAGTACCACTGTGACAATATGAGGAAGAAGGTGATTCAATAAGAATGGAAAATGAAGAAAAATAATAGAAAATTGTAGCAAAACTGTGGAAGTAGAGTTCGGAAGATATTTGTTGAGAAACACCTAAAGAAAATATAGGAATCTAAAATCTGGTGATGACAACTAAATACAAATATGTACATGATAAAAAGTGAAGTTCAATTATGTAAAATATCTTATATTTTTCGGTCTATCGAGATCTCCTTCTTTCATTTATTTGCACTTCTCGAAGTGAAATTTTCACCGTATGGGAACAAATATAATGTACACCAAATTAAACCATACATCCCTGGCACTGTCCACCAAAAAATTTAATAAACATCAAAAAATCTTAATGGAACCCAAATATACTAAATGTTCACCAAATTTAGAACGCTCAAGTTACGCGTCCGTGCTGTACATAATAAATATTCGCGCTATCCATTTATATTTAATGTTTCTCAAAAAAACTATTTATGTGTCAAATAATTATTCTATTACTCCAAAAATAAAATATGCTAGCGCATCTCTCCTTGCCGCTTGCGCTTCCAGACAAGAGGCACGCGAAAAAAAGTTTTGTACAAGGTCAGTTCAGGGCCCTGTGATTTTTTTTAAAAGCACGATTAGAAATTACCACTAAAAGAAGTTTTACGTTTTATATAATGCGGTCATTGTTTACTTTACCGACTTCTGGATTTTCAAAAAGCCAATTACAGCAAAGCATTTATATATTACGGAAATCAATATCTTTTTTTGTGCAAATCACTTCTATTTTTACTTTTATTTTCCTTGCCCTAGCACATCTACATCTATAATTTTGCATAAAATTATTTACCATTTGCACAACATTTTATTGCTTGTGTATATTTGATCAACAAATAGTGTTTTTATCTGCTAAATAATATAAGCCACTGTCAAAAATTAAATATCTGGATATTAGGTTAGAATTAAATGCGGAATAAAATTTGGTGAACATTTAGTATTTATGGTCAACAAAAGTTGTTTTGGCGAACAAACTATATAAAAGGCTAGCATTATGTCAATATTTGGTTGTCGCTCTAAGATTATGTATTTTCTTAATTTGGTGAGCATTTAGTATTTTTGGAAAATGAAAGTATTTTTTTGTATAAAAATATTGGGTAAATTTAATAGACAGTTAAATACCACCCTTACTTTATTGCCATACATGCGAGTGGAAGAAAGTTTTGTTAGATTTATTTTCAGCGCCCTAAACTGTTTTCCCCTCACCTTGCGTAGCGTTAGATAAACAAAAGTTTCGTTTACAGCGCCTTCCCTATTTCTTTCATCCAAGAACAATGGCAGCACATCTCCCAGTTGATGTAGAATCTGAGGGCGCCTTTGAATCCGACCGTGTGTACGTACAGACTAATCAGATAGAAATGACTGGGGTGCGAGCAGCATCGGGTGTTTGGACAAACACGTTACGCAGCTGAATATACGGGTGTTGGTTCAGTGGCAAAAGGAATAACATGGATTCAAGTGCACATTCAATATTGTTCACTGACGAGGACGATTAGCCATCATAGTCTCCCGAATTGGCGAGCGACAAAAGAGCTGTCGATGCCACCTGATGGTTCACGTTGTTCGCGTTGAATTAAAAATTGTTGACAACGGACGAGTTTGATGTCTTGGTGACGCACGTGGCCTAATTGCTGCAGAAGCAGCGATGGCAACTTTTCACAATGTCGACCCCCTCAAATTATATCTATTAGGCGGTCGATACTCAGCTAAGTACAGTAATCCGGCCGCTGTACTTCAATTCCTTGAAATGTTACACTGCAATGTTCTATTGTCTAGGTTTGTAATTGGACAATAACATGGCCTGAAAGAGTGTCCTTAAACAAGGATACTCTCAAACTATGTTATACTATTTGACTATATTTGTATAGCTGCGCTTCTAAACAGTGTTTGAGATCAACGAAAAGTGGAGAATCGATTCTTACCCTTTCTTAAGGGACCTGCTGAATGGTTATTGAAAAAGGCGCGAAATTTCTGAAAGGATTTTTGTGCGACTCTACACTAATCAAAATTCGTGTTGGTAAGTTATAATTAACAATAAATTTTTTATCACCGTCAAAACATTCGCAACTTTACGATTGTTCACCAAAATGTCGCCGGTTAATTAAGTTTTATGTTATTTTCTGCTGTCGTTTTTCGCGACTCCTCATTAGAAGGTTTTACGCCCATCATTCTAAACAACATAAAAAAACTTTTAACGCCATTTCGTTGCCGTATACCTTCACAAGAACGTGCCCCACCTAATTGAGCAACAGCGATTAATTGTATAAAATCCTTATTTAGTTAAGAAGCGTCTAATAGATATTCATTAAGATCTTCGTTCAAATTTCCTCCGGCGAACAACTTGTTTTTTTCGACAGAACTTGCAAAATGTAATATTCGCAATTGTTTTCCAGGTCGTCGGTATTGTTGACATGGTGAAATAATGAAAGCGGGAGTCTTTACCGTTTTTGCGGACGCTTTAATTTCTTCAAGTTGTATTTTTACTTTATTGCTGTTTTCAATGGATGTGGAGGCAAAGCTGCAGCTCGTTCATAATATTCAAGACGGAATCCAAGACGGTTCTTATATTACGCGAACCCAGCCAATTTTGGCGCTTTTCCAAATTAAGAACTGTATTCGTAACTAGTCATATCTGCCAACCCCCCTCTTATCAAGCTGCCAACCTTCGAACGCACCAACCCCGAGACTGGGATCGAAAACAAGAGAAGCTGGAAGATTCAATCCGTCATAATAACGGCCAGACATGTCCAAATTAATATAAGCAGACTTTAATGGAAGAAATAATTTAAGTACTTAACACGAATTTAACCGTTTCTATTTCTTAAGCCAAGTCGAAGGAGCGGTTCGGACTGTTATTAACGACCAGGAAAGGTGAACCAAAGAAAATTGTTCAAATTGTTTGCGAGGCTCCTAGGTGGCCTGCTACCTGCTGACCCAGTGCAAAATTTAAAAAAATATAAAGAGAACATTATTAAGTTTGAATGAAAATAAATATAAGTAAAAAAGCAGTAGATAACCAGATATAACATGAAGATTTAATGGTTGATACAAACAAAATTTTTAATAATAGAGATTGCAACATTTTTTAATGCTGAACGAGAAAAAATGTAGACAAAAAAGAAATAAAAAATTTGACACCAATATTAGGACAAAAGGATAGGAGAAAAAAGAAACAAAGTCATAGGAGGGAACAAGAAAAGAAGACGAGTAAAAGGTTGTGAAGGAAGAATAATAGAAAGTAATAGATAGTAGGTGATAATTGTGATCAGAGCACAAGATGGTCGAACCGAGCTTTGAAACTTGTGGATTCAGGTTGACAACCATCTAACGGCATAACAAAAACTTAAAAAGACAATCACAGAAGTAAAGTGAAAAATTAAATAAGCTCAGGGAAATAAAACAGAGAAATTAATTAATTGGATCAACAATGATGTACGTTTTGACAATATATTGTACATGCTGCATTGATATAAACGTAGATGAAATAAAAATGAAAGAGTAGATAAGAATGGGAACAAATATAATGTACACCAAATTAAACCATATATCCCTTGCACTGTCCACCAGAAAATTTAATAAGCATCAAAAAATCTAAATGAAACCCAAATTATTATACATCAGAAAATGAGAACATCACCACTAAAATAACTATGCTGCGTATTTTTTTACCATTGCTTACATTTTAAATTCTATATGTCCATCAATTTTACTAAATGTTCACCAAATTTAGAACGCTCAAGTTACGCGTCCGTGCTGTACATAATAAATATTTGCGCTATCCATTTATATTTAGTGTTTCTAAAAAAACTATTTGTGTGTCAAATAATTATTTTATTACTCCAAAAATGAAATATGCTCGCGCATCTCTTCTTGCTGCTTGCGCTTCCAGACAAGAGATACGTGAAAAAAGTTTTGTACAAGGTCAGTTCAGGGCCCTGTAATTTTTTTTAAAAAAGCACGATTAAAAATTACCACTAAAAAAAGTTTTACGTTTTACATAATGCAAGCCAATTACAGCAAAGCATTTATATATTACGGAAATCAATATCTTTTTTTGATCAAACCACTTCTATTTTTACTCTTATTTTCCCTGCCCTAGCACATCTACATCTATAATTTAGCATAAAATTATTTACCATTTGCACAATATTTTATTGCTTGTGTATTTTTGATCAACAAGTAGTATTTCAACAGCTAAATAATATAAGACACTGTTGAAAATTTAATTTATTGGGTATTATGTTAGAATTAAATGCGGAATAAAATTTGGTGAACATTTAGTATTTATGGTCAACAAAAGTTATTTTGGCGAACAAAATATATAAGAGGCCAGCATTATGTCAATATTTGGTTGTCACTTTAAGATTATGTATTTTCTTAATTTTGGTGAGCATTTAGTATTTTTGGGAAATGAAAGTATTTTTTTGTATGAAAATATTGGGTAAATTTGGTAGACTGTTAAATACGACCCGATAAGAATTACGAAGCCAATGAAGTAAAGAAAAGAAGAAATGTCGGGTCTATTGAGGTAAGAAAAGTTTCCTTTGAACGAGGAAGAATGTACATTAAGGATTTAAAGGATCTCCTCTTCCGAAGTTTAACATTAATAACAATTTAACCTTAGCGGTTTATCCGCCATAGTTATTATATGGCGTTCTTTACCGCTCCTGACCTTAAGTGCGCCGATTTTTCGGGATTAATTAAGACAAAGCTGGTCGTCACCCCAGGGCGCAATTCTCGGTTGCTCCCTGCAGGCGGCTTGAAATTTTTCCCTGCTCTACGTAGATCGCACAGGAAACAATCACGTCTCACGAGGGGAAGTTTTATCGCATATGTGTGCATTGCTCATAGGCACACATACGTGTACACGTTGAAACGAACAGGGTCTCCATATTTGCACAAGCGCCACCGCCAGATACTAAGGAGCGGTAACGAACCTAACCAAATCTCGCGCGGTATCTCTTATTCAGTCACATCTTTGGCCAGGTCGGAATGGAAGTTGACATTTCATATCCCCCGCAAAAACAAATAAGCTCACCACGACCACGGGGATCGCTCCAGTTTCCGAAAAACCACAGTCGCACGCAAACAACGAAACTCTAATATTGAGGCGCCAGGAATGCACAGTGTTCAACGCAAACAAGGAATTTCGTATTTATTAATCGAAATTTGTTCAATCTATTGTCTGTTTATTCAAGCCCGTTTGAAGAGACGTTCGCGTGGGCTCGGAAATACCGAGCTGAATGAGCTCTCTGCATTTTAAATTCGACCAACTCATTCACATAAAGGGAATTGTAAAGGACTCTCGGAAAAACTATAAGTTTGTAACCGCACACCAGTCAAACTCCAATAATTGAAGGTAAACAAAAGCAATGAAGCGCAAATAGAGCACCTTCTAGAGCGTGACGGTCAATTTCAGCAAAATCCTCCTAATAAATATTAGATGGGACACTACGAAAAAATCTTTAACTGACCAAAATGTTCTTTAAGAAATTATGTTTCGTTCCTCAATTGAGTTTGTGAATAGGTCATTAAAAATTAAAGTGAGTGGTTATTGCTGTTGTCTAGAATTCTCCTGTGTGCGTGCTACTCTGGCTTCCTTAAGCAAACGTAAGGAAGTAAAGTATGCAGATTTAGCTGCTTCCAATTTATGGACTCCTTCTGGACGATTCATGGCGATGGAATGGAAATGATAGTGACGTAATTTTCCGCACGGTGCTCCTTATATCTTAGTCCAATGACACGGTTGGAAAACAAGGGTGCCAAATTCTTGAGTTAGCCACTTAACAACATGATGTAATTTTCTCGAATTTCAACTGGTTCGCTATTCACCCGTTCGAGAAAGTCGATTTCGTGCCGACGGTGTGAAGTTGCGTGATAGAAGTTTGAAAAGTTAGCAACCTCCGCAGAAATAAAGATATTGGAAATAATTTAATGGTGAAAACTCGGAAGGGTCGTCAATTAAATTGTTAGGTAAAAAGTCGCAAGCTTAGTTCTAATCTTGACGGGTTTCCAGATTTATTTCCCTCTCTGTGAGGTCACAGAACCGTGAAAGGTGGTCGCGGCTTTTGTTGCGCTCCGCCATATGGATAAATTTCCAAGTTGCGTGTAAGTTAAATACTAAACAGGGACGACACACTCAACTACTTCGGTGCAGGAGAGGTGAACAGGGAATAAACCTGCCTAAGTTAACACAAAGTTTGTAATCTTAAGTAAATTCATAAAGTGCAAATTTCCCCAGGGTCGTGTAACGATAACTTTCTTTAAATGGAATAAAAAATTCCGAAATGCAGACTCGCACCCAGCTCGCAATTAATTATCACCACTCAAAGTGGGGATTAGCGTTAAAATAAAATATTATAGCCGCAAGTAACAGTTAAGAAATTCCACAATTATTAGTAAGTAGCTTTATAGACAAAACTTCGAAGGGTTCAAAAATTAGTTATTAGTGCCCTACGCAGTTAATTAACCGCGTATTTTACCTTCATTTTTCCTGTTATTAAAGTAACCTCTCAGGAATTCAGTAATTAAATTAGTTAATTACCTATCTAAAATCAGTAACTTCACGCTCGGTGTATATTTGGTTGCCTGCATTTCCTCCTTAATTTTTAATTTTATTATTATTAAATATAAATACTGACTTATTACAAGACAAATTATTGTACGTACTACGATATATTAGTAAATTTTAATAGCATAACTTATGCAACAAAATTTAAATTATCTAGTTTTGTATCATCAGGAGAGACGTTACACATTAAAACCAAAAGTGATCACCCCTAGTGCCCACCATTTTAGCTCCAAATCAGAAGTTAGGTTTTACACTCTAATTAGCAATTTTATTAAGAGTGGGAACCTTTTACTTTTTACTACTAACCTTTAGATTTCATCGGATGACTTTTGGTCTCTCCAACCCAACACACCCATCTCTTAGCATGTAAGGAGCGAAGAGAGCAATAATTACGCAACAGCAGTATATTATTATATTAACAAATCTGATTACAACTTGTTTATATTTTTGGCCAAAGAGCTTTTAATGAGACCAAGTTCAAATCTGTAGGAACTCGGTAAGAGAATTATAAACTTAATAATGTGCATATTTAGTGGCTAAAAGGGCAAAGTACTGGTCTAAGGTGGAATCTGGTGATCGTGCAGTGCCAAAATTGCAAACCTAATTCCACCGTCGCTTTTTTGTTTTCGGGGGCGAAAAAGGCATCAATCATCCGCGTTGTTCTTCGGGGCGTGGTCCGGGAGATCTTCTAATTAACCCCGTAAGTTATTTCGAAATGTTGACATTTTAATCAAAATAATTCAAGCAATTAAAACCGTGAACACGCCACGTCTAATGCGGCCCATTTATGTATTTATGAGTATAAAAAATGCCGCCCAAGACGGAATTCCCCGGAACTCGGGCAAGTGTTGCCAAAACTAATTTAGATACGTTCAATTTATAACTTTTTGTTTGCATTTGAGAAGCCGCTATCTGTTTAATTTCAAACAAGTGTGCGACACGATAACGCACGCTCATCTGGACACGTTTGTTTTCGTTAACAGATTATCCACGCGGAGATGACCGTTGAATACATAATTCTGATGTGCCGCACTAACCGAATTAAAAGTTCGCCAGCTGCATACTAAGGACCAACAAAGCTAACTCGTCGCCAGTCTCTCAGTAGGATCCACATCTTCTAATCAAAACTGCAAAATTAATGAGCTAATTACGGCCATGCTGATCGGAATTGATATCCGGCAATTACATGAGATGACTACTACTACTAATTTAGGAGTGGTGATGAATTCAGGTTCAAAATTTGCGTTTATTAGTAGATGCAGGTGAAGCATTCTTAAATAGAACTAATTAATGCGCTTCCAACAAACATCAATAGGTGTTATGCACAATGTCTAGACTGAGTTCAACGCAGTCTAGACAATATAAGACTCATACTGAGTTGTTAAAATACCCCTGGCTGCGGGCAAAAGGATGACAATAACAACCTGGTCAAATAGACGGATCTCCGAAGCCTAACGCAGATGTTTGCTTTGCGTTTTTTACGAAAACAGCATCGCAGCAAAGCATCTTTGTTCAGGCAGATAATGCTAGAAAATTACTGGTTTCCGGCGACGTAGGACAAAAATTACTGTTGTTTCTTTACCATTGTCATAAGAGAATAATACCTGACGGAATCAACTTATGAATCATGGATCACGAAACGGCTTATTATTAAAGATGCGAAATGAAATATGCTCCTGCAGCTCACGTCACGCCAAGAGCCAAGACACCTCACAGTGAGCAAAATAGATTAGTGTAATATTAAACTATTAAAAAATGTAGAATTACAAGAAGTGGCAAAAATAATTCATATAAATAAAAGACAATAGGAAAGAAAGTGGTTACAGAATGAAAATGTAGTAAAGTTGCCATGAGTGAAAAAGACACACAATGTAAAACTATTTCAACGTACTCACCCTTACAGAGTGTAATGATCTCAAAATGGACATTAGATGAGTATCACCATCTCAATTAACCATGAAGTACAGCGGTTAATTGGACTAATTTTTTCAAAATATGTAATTTGAGTTGTATATGCATCAGGGAGTGATTCATATTTAAAATCATCATTTTTGTTGGTTACAAAAGCTGATTAAATTTGTTACATGACAATGAAAAAAATGCTTAAATACTAAGAGATATCGGTATGAAATTCTGCTCTTTTAACAATGTTTGATTTAAGCCTTAAACTAATCAAATGGTACTTTCTTATAAAACTTGGTCACTCTTATTGCTAGAATCTAAATTCTTTTTAGAATGTTATTCTTTTTTTAGGGTAGTGCACTTGAATTCCGCGTCTATTCTTCCTCGCGTTTGTCATCAAAATAATATTTCTTTGTCTTCTTTCCAGTTAACGTGGATATTTTCAGAGAAGTCTTCCTCAACACGTTACTCAGCAGAACTCATTAAAATCTTTGACAAGATCATCTAAATCTATATTTTCAATGTCTGATAATGTCTGCAGTATAAGGAAAGTTAAGAAGTCAAGGTTTAGTCAATATCGCTAATAATTCCTTCGTACTAAAGAGTTCGCAGGAGTGATGCGATACCTCTTTAACGAAGGGATGAGATGGGTTGTTGATCCTAATACGTAAGGCCATTTTAGATTTTTAAAACTCGCAGTTCTTGAACCCGAAATATGTAGACAATAGTCATTACGTATAACTATGTAACTCCAAGTGCAAAATTTGTTACAGTGATTGAGCCGTAAATTCTCAATGAGGTAGCTGCAGCCTAACTTGCAGAAACCAAACGGGCAACTTTGCAGGAATTAATCCAGGAGCAGGTTTTTCCCATTATGTAATAAATTTAGGACTTCCAATTTGTCAAAAGTAGCGTTAAATTTCCATATTTCGGGCGACCTCATGGTGCG
Source organism: Schizotus pectinicornis (assembly GCA_951805265.1). Lineage (NCBI taxonomy): Eukaryota > Metazoa > Arthropoda > Insecta > Coleoptera > Pyrochroidae > Schizotus > Schizotus pectinicornis. The sequence goes on from OX638203.1 coordinate 13,476,829, forward strand.
TTGGATAGAGGGCAGCAGCCAGGAAGATCTATCCTCGGCATAATTCGTGTTTATCTTTGACGTGCGAGCAACGTGGAGCGTCGGTAATACCATTCAAGACGACTGCAACAGCTCCCTCGACGACGATGCCAACGGTATTATTCATACCCTTACTTATCTTTTAGACTCGACGGCTCTGAATTACTTCTTAAATATGCTTCTCAACTTAGAAATTGCGCTTTAGGCCCTCACTGTCTTCTCATCGTAAAATTATTTTATTACAAGACAAATTGCAGGTGGAAATGTCCCTAAAAATTTATTATCGGGTGATAATTGACAAAGTGCGTTTCGGTCCGACGACCCCGTTTTAATTCAACATCATTTATTGAAATGCCAAAAATAATTATTTGTCGCAACGTTCAGCATAATATATCAGATATGAGCAATGATATTTGACTCTACCTAATTTCCCGCCAAATCTATTCATAAGCGTGCTTGCCTAGCCCCGTTAAGCCCTTATGTTAAAATCGGGGTGAAGCATAAAATTTATTTACATAGTCGATGTCCCCGGTCTTTAATTGCTTTTCGGGATCGGCCCTAAGCAGGAGTTGCATTAAGCTTCCCGCTTTTCCCGTCAGATGTCTACGGTGAACCACCGCCACATTTTTCTACTTTCTGTTTTTATTCGTGACTGAAGCCGAAATCTCTTTGCTATCAACAAAGATGAGGAGCACTACTGTCTTCTAGTGTTGATTTAGCATGATAAGGCTTCAATCTTCTTGGTACAGACCTTACCTTTTCTTAAGACTTGACAGTTTTATATTGAAAGAAGGAGAAGGGGGAAGAAAAGTAAGATGATCATGTTTGATAGTCGTTCTTTGTTGGTTGTTTGTTGATTTGTGTTCATGAGGTACCGCCATATGCATGCAAATATCAATGAGTTTAAGGTAGATAATATTGACGGTTGTACTACTCCTCAATTTGTTCTTTCACTACTTGCCAACTAACATCTAGAGGGCTGAACTTACAAGGAGTCAACTAATTATTGTGATTGTAGAATTTTTGAAGAAATTTGGAGAAGAATGAGAAGGAAACCATAAACTATGTTTCGCCCATGTGGTGACCAATTCAAAAATATCAATACCCCACAATCGGAAATAGAAGAAAGATAGAAGGCAAATGAAGTCCATCAAGAAAAAGGACGTCCATGATGGAAAGCTTTAGATGAATGTACATAATATAATGGGAGTCAACATTTGTTGAGCTTCGAGAACCCCTTTCTCAATAGTTGCCTCCAACGTCATGTTGGAGACAAGCAGACATGCTGAAATATTATTTCGGCTGGTCCGACTCACCCTTAAGCCTGATAGTTGACATTACCTTCAACTTCTTGATTGAATCAAAGACAGCCTGCTATTGTTTCGTTTCTCTCCCGAGAAGCTCGGTGTTGACAAAAGGAAGTACATGTTCTCCGTTTTGAAACCTTAGGTGAAATTATATTTTATTGTTATTGCGTTGCCGGGGCAAACATCTCAGAAGCTACGTAGAAACAGAATCCTCTAATTAATTATTAAAACAACGTGCATGGAGTAGTGTTCAACTCCAAAGTCCTAAGCCATGACTCTCGTTGTGCACTTTCCACATTGCCCGTTTGTCTACGGTTTGTTGCTCTGATGCAATTAGATGTTTTTGGTTTTGTCTGACGCATTAATTAAAGTTGAATGTTCATGGCGGTTACGCTTCGCTACAATTTTTTTAACATTTGCAAATATGTAGACAGCCAACACCAAATATATGCGCGCGTACTGTTGTTCTCTTCTATATATTCGTCGACTGGAATTAAACAAGGAGATCGACATTTCGTAATTAACTTAAACCAGCACTCACTTGTTCGTCATTAATGTATTTGAGGGGCCGCTAATAACAAGTCTACCGAATAAGGCACGAATACCTACACTTTCAATTTAGGGTAACGAGCTTGAATGCGCGGACATCATGACTTTTCGTCAACAAACCAAGAAGGGATATTTTCTATTATAATTTTTTCCGTAATTAGTTTTCTGCGTAAATAACGTCTTGAACGTTAAAAGAGGAAAAAAAAATAATGGAACCAAAAATGGAACGCAACAACCAAATACTGTCAGATACAGTTTGATTGAATACAGTGGCGGCGCGTAAGCTGCAGTTTAGTGTGTGCTGCATTTTAGTTCATGGAAGGACTTGAGAATTTATAATTAAAACTTACTATATATTTCTGGTATAATTTGACTCACGGTGGAAGTTATTAAATTGTCGATTATAACCCTTCCGTCGACTAGAAGCTGCCACTTTTATTTGTAAATCAGGAGTGGGTTTTCCAAATGGTTTAACATTTATTTTGTCTTCGCGTACAAACGCAAAAATTTATTTTCTAGCAAAAACTATATATTGTTATAGCCACACGACACGTGAGATGAAATTGGAAGTTGGATGGAACGCATTAGTTCTTCAAGAGTCATGGTTGTTTAGGTCCGATTTGTTTTGGTAATAAAGTACCCAAGCTTTGTAATGATTGCGCTGCTTCTGTTGCAGCCACAAATTTGTGTTATAGTGCCATAAGCACCACGTGAGCGGCCAACCAATGAAATCACTTCTTAAGGTGCGTCCACATCGCAGCGCAATACCGAGCAAAACGTTCGCGAACGTTGCAAATTTCAGCGAACATGGCCAGTTTGGACGGTATCTTGCGCACGAACGCGCAATGCTGTGCATGATCGCGCCGAACCAAATTGTTCCCGCTCAATGTCGGTACATCAAAGAGATGCGCGTGTTTGGACAAGTTCAGTTTGGACGCGATTATTGCATTGCATCGCGTACAAGTGTGTGCATTGAGCTCTGTGTGTGCATTGTGCTTTTTCAAAAAAATGAGTGACTGGGACCGAGAGAAAATATTACAGTTAATAAATTTATATGAGGAAAAGCCTGAGCTATGGGACAGTGGTAATAAAAATTACCATTTACGAAACAGGAAACACGATGCTTGGGTTGAAATCGCAACAAGAAAAATACGTGTCATCCAGTACCGTCTTTTCCTTTTTTTTTCTTGGTTGATAATGCATCACACAAAATGATAAACGCAGCAGCGGCTATTTTATCGTCATTCATCGCGAATTGAACAATTTCAGCGAGCGTCTAGCACAAAACTGGAACCTTGACAAACACGAACCTTTTTATTCAACGTTGCAGCAGTTAGGACATAAACGCGCAAGTTGTGCGTGAACGTTTGCGAACGTTTTGCGCGGTATTGCGCTGCGATGTGGACGCACCTTTAGCCGAAATTGCTCGCTGTGAACACATTTGAGGCAACTAAAGTTTGCAGTAATCGAGAGCTATTGACGGTAGTATAGTAACGGGGCCAATATAAGTTGCAGTGTATTAATTTACAATTCCGTTCTCCTCTACCGTTCTAATTATGCACAAAGATGCTAAACCCTTTATGGTTCAAATATCAATTTTTATTTTTTTGATCATTTCGGTATGTGTTCTGCAGCTCCGCAGCTCTTACATACAAACCGCCACTGATTGAATAGCAATAAGTTGAAGTTCTCGAGGCCAGCATCGTCTTGACAAGATTCAAGAATTTATGCAACCAACTTTTCTCGTGATCCAAGTTCTTTTTATTCCTGCTGAGGACCAGAACCATATACCTAATATCCTATCACCGAAGAAGTCGCTAGGTCGCTAATCAGTTGATCAACACTACATAAATCAGTAATGCAATAAAATGCAACAAAATAATTAGCTTCATTACAATCCGACCACGCATGCCAAAAGTCCATTGGACCGGAATTAATTGTTTTTTAAAAGCCAAAATTGCTGAATTATGGGTTACGTATGGTAGACTAAAATAAATCGCTGTAATGAAACCGCATTGCATGTAATGATACTTTAACATCAAGCACATTTACCAAAGTATGCGGGCAGTGAAAATTGATACATTTACTACAACTACTTCTTAGAAATAATATGTATGGATTATTTCCGTAAACGAAACGGTCTCTTTTCTGTGGTCTGTATAATCGTAAAAATTACAAATAATTATTGCTAGGTGTGGGTAAATTGAGTTTTTGCTCAATAGTCATCCTTGACAAGAGATGGATGGCAAACTGAGGTCTACCAAAGATTGCCAACACAATTTGATAACTGCATTATAGCGGAGAACCTTAAAATTTATGCAAACTTCATTTAAATGCAAATTTAATGTTGCAGAATGCTCAGTAAATGACGAGGCTACATGTTGCGGCTGGTATGTCGGAACTGTTTCAGCAAGTTTACATAAAATGAGAAATTGAATATCTGGAGGTTGTGTTTGAAGATATGGCAACTTACCATGCTCTACTTCTTTGAATGCTGAAAGTGCAAAAGCCTGAAGCCTTAACATTTGTAGAGTTTAAGAAACTCTTTAAGAAACTTATTTAATATTTATTCTTCAGCAGCATAATTAAAATCTTCCATTTTTGCGATGCAACATCTGATTAACATTATTCGAATACCAGGTAGTGTCAGCAATGATGTGTGTTATGTGGCAATGATCTGGGAACGATTGCGTGTCATCGTTCGTCAATAAACGTCAACGTTATATCGATGTTGCTCAGTAGGGCGCTTACCATACTGCGATTGCTGCGAGGCAATCGAACTATTAGCATCCACAACCGTTCTCGTATTTTGGTTTATAAATTGATTAACTAGCCGTTACTACTGCTCTGGAATTAATGTTGAGGGTAAAGTCACATTGTTCAGTTTTGACCTCTTGCGACGCAAGTCTCAAACAACGCTTTTGATAAAAATTCAAAGCAACACGGACTAACATCGTTTTTCAATCAAGAAGCGACGAAATCGTTGTAAGATACGATGTTACTCTTGTTAGGTTGCATAACGTTAATGAGCCATTAGCATTCCGCTAAAAATTTAGTAGCTGTTTAAAAAATGTTGCTGCAGTTCAAAATCTTAAGGAATGTAGCCCTATTAATGTTCCCCTGATGGGTGATAATCATTTCTGCAACTCGTGACAAATAATGACTTTCGACATCCTGACGAAAGCTCTGCGGAAAGAAAAACATAGCAAGTGTTTAACCTCTTTAGCTACTGAAAGTCGTCAGTCGTCGTATCTCGAAATGAAAGGTTGAGCTTTCGCCCCACGTGAAAGTTCGATACCGTGTCTTTACAACATTTAGCAATTTCCGCAGTGGTTTCCATAAGACGACACAATCATCCATAATCAAGAACCGTTAGATTTGTTGTGTCAACAGTCTATTTATAAACAAGTAATATTTTCTACACGTCCATCCTTATCGGGTGTTAATAGTTAATACGTTTATTATAGAATAATATTAATTTATTTATGATTTGGCACACACCAGTTTATAGAAAATATAAGTACAAATAAAGATTGTATTTTTATTTGCCTCTTGATTTTCTTTTATCATTTTTCATGATGAAAGAGAAATAATTATAATAGAAGATAAAATTTTTAATTACCAAAAATTACTTACCCTCTAGACTAGCTCCTAAACTAAATGATGGTGGTAGAGCGAATGGGTCATCTCCGAAGACTGTTGAGGCAAATGTACATATGGAAATCACAGCTATTGCTTCGGGCCTGAAAGAAAGAATGCATTGTTAGTGCTGAATATAAGAAAGTACCGACTAGCACCATTTCGTTCGCAACATTTCATCAAGATATTTCCTAAATATACAAATCATACGTCCATTATAACACACATGGCATGGACAAACATAACAAAGTGTTATTTTTAAAATCCCCTTAAAAATTCTTGCTTTTGTCAAAGAGGATTCTCCTCTTTAATTTTCCGCCGCGTTAAGATATTTTTGCGCCCTAGGCACACATTGCTTTGCCGCCCCCGCTCTTTAACACTTTTTATAATGTTATTCGTAAGCGCTAGAAATTTCTGAAACAAAAGATACAGCGGCCGGAACAATTTTGTAAAAACTTTACTCCAATATAGTCTCAAGTTGACAAACAATTATAACTTTTTCTTTAAGTCTAATAGGTTAGGCAAGCGAAGTTTCGTTTCATACTTTCGTTGCGTCTGCTCTTGTCAACCACCTAGTTTTGGATTAGGGATTTCACAACAGGCAATTTTAAATTTTTTATTAAAGTTGACACCAGAAAGTAAAAGAAAAGAAAATCATCCAAATTTTGCAAAAATTCGTAAATTAATTGTCAAGTAAATGCAGCAAGCAAATTTTTAATTTAATCAATTAATTTTTTTAATTGAATTTAATTTTTAATTTTATATTTATAGTTTTGTTTTTTACCTAATGGATAAATCTGTTAACTAATATTGAAAATCATACTGAGAAGTGGCTCAACCCTTAAGAACGCGCACTTTTAACAAGGATGCAATGAGTTTCCTGAAAAGTAATCGGCGTTAAACTACATGATAATAGAAAATTGCCGTTACGAGGGTCGTTTTTGGCGAAAACGCGTGTTTAGAGATGCTAATTGGATGAGGCTGAATTATTTGTAAATGGCTGTTTTGCCGCGCTCGTTGCTCGTATCAAATTAACGAGACGACAATACAAATAATTGATGTAGCGGGTCGGCGATAACATCAAAGAAATTTTAAAAAACAGGACCGCTCATTGTGCAGAAATTACGACTTGTGTACGAAATAACGATTGCAGAGCTATATTTGAAATCCGTAAAAAAAGTTATTTTTAACGTGCAGTATAAAAACAATTTAACGCTTTAGATTCTAGACGCTCCTGATATGTAGGTGCATTAAGTATTTTTATTTGTGTACGTACAGGTGGACTTAAAATAGAAACAAAGTTATTTGTAGCAACTCACTTTAATGAAAATTAATAGCCGCACTGTTTGAGCTTTATGGAGACTTTTCGCTAAGATAATAATAGTAGAGAGTAAAATCTGAACTAAAACAAGCTCCAAATGAACTGGAAGATGCGACCAGGTGTTCGGAATTTTTGAAGCTTGATGATACGGATTAGCTTAACTATCATTTTATTCGATTCGAAATGAGGTTCAGCTGGTCTTATCGGAACTTGTACCCAGTACCTATACTCATATCTAAATATACATATTTCTAATTTCTAATTTCTAATACAACTCAGTTTACATCTTTGACGCATTCAAAATCTTAGCTTGTAAATAAGTCTGATTGGCATAAAAAATTTGATTCAAAGTGGAGCAATTTACAAGTATTGCTGATTCTTGAAAATGATGACATCGGCATGAGGTTAACAACGTAATGAATGCACATCTGTCTCGTAACCACTGTGATCTCATCAAATTATTTCTGATGCATCGCAAATCATAAAGAGTAAGGTACTGTAATCAGGATAGAAAGAGAAGCAAATAATAGTAGTCTTGAGGGGTTCGAGAAGAAATGACTATTAGCTGACTGAACGACGAATTGAAGAAGGCAATCAACGCATAATGCCTCGTCACCCTAATATTTTTTTAAATGTGCTGTGGTATTGGCAAATGATACCTACTCTTCAACTGTGTTAGTCCAAATTTCTGACAATAAACATAAATTTTAATTGCTTCGGTATTATAACAGATACCTACGCAAGTTTTGGAAATACAAGATCAAACCTAAAAAAAAATTTTGTATCAACAATTTCGAGATGACAGTAAAGTTTTCTGCATTTCTTTAACTTAATACATGTTAAAAATAACATTAATAAAAATTTTAAAAATGCCAATTTTGGATGTAAATATCCACTATTTGATACTTGATAGTTGTAGTCACTTTTCTGTTTTGTGGTCGACAGTACCTTTCCCACGGATTACACTACAGTTAGAGGGAACTGGTTAATTACGGATGCGCCTGTTAACGGGTTATGCAGAAGAACCTATTTTTTCACGAAGAGGTACTTTTGACGAGAAAGTGCGTACGGAAGAAATTCCACTTCCCAAGAGAAAAACACTCATCATCATCTCCTATTAGGTACAGCGCAAGCTATTAAATTTTCCATTATCCTAAAAATGACGGTTTCGTTAATAAAAGTTGCTTCAATCAAAGCTCGCATCAACTGAAATCTAATTGAAGATGCCGTCCTGTCATCCTCTTTTAATGATTCCGGCATCGAAAAGAACATGAGAGATGAAGTGTGAGACCTATGATGACAGCCGTGACGTAAGTGAATTAATGTTTACAGGTGATAGAAACGTATGTAAAGTTAGCTTAAACAATAAAATGTGTCAACGTAATTTAGTCGTGCATCCGTAAACATTTATGTTAAACATTCAAATTCGTTTTCTGATCATTCTCGAAACGCGATACGTATTAACAAATTGTAGCTTTTCGTGTTATGGCCAAAGCTTCAATGTAATGCATAACCCTGATTATCTGCAGCTGTCATTCGGGACTTAATTTATGATTCTCCGATAACGAGACCAGAATTGGAAAAGTGCCCTGCAAATATTCATAAAAAATACTGTAATTTTCCAGTCAATTTGTCACATTACGTAGATTTTAAAAGCATCATATTTCATACAGAAGAACTATACAAAACACGAAACGCATTTTTACGTGATTTATTATGGAATGCGAGTAGAGCTCGCGCGTTGGATGCAAATGACGATTTACGGACCGGACTACCATCATAGGGCTTATTGCAGACTACAACACTTTTTGACGCATGTTACAATAATAGAACGATAATAAAATGACTGATTTAATCGACCAACTCTTCACAATCAAAATTGATGGTCAGTGAAGGCACTGCAGCAAAAGCCACAATACCTTCAGCTTCAAGAAGAGCAGGAAATATTTTGGGAACCGGTAAGAGTCAAAGTAAGAAAATTTTGTTATAGTTCTCGAGAGTTTTGAAGACGCCTGCTTAAATGAACTTAATGATCTAAGTAGTTTTTTGTCAAGTTGCTTATGACGACAACTCAGAAACTTTATTCGTCAATTGTTGAGCGACAATAAAATTGTACCTGCAATAAATAAACGCACTGGATAAATAATTAAATATTTTTTTAATAAGACAGGGAACAACAGCTACGACGTAGCTAAGAATACAAAATAAAATTGTGCAATAAAAATAAAATAGGTGTTACTTTCCGCAGCCAGTAAAATTAAAGTTTTCTGAATTCCCTATAGCACCATCCTTAATTAGTAGAACAGGCTAGCGATAATTAAAAAATGTTTAAAAGTTGAACTACCTTTAAGTAGTGTCCTGGTCATGGTACTCCCCCCCGTGGTGCTGTGACATTGAGCTCCTTGGTCAGTCGATGAAGATATAACAATTTCCAAAAGCTACTTAACGAAAATCTCTTATCTGGTGCCAATTGTTAAAATTTGGAAAAGATAAAATCAATGGGAGCCAAATCAAGTGAATACCGTGAGATTTGAATCCACGTTCCACTGTCATACAGGGTGGGGCAATAGTGCGTCCTACTTCGATAGCTTGAGTTATGTGATTGGTAGAAATTTGATTTAAAAGCACAAATAAACTAGAGAAAGAAGTCTATAACCGGAAATTATTTTTCAACATACAGGGTGAGCCAAGACAATTATACAGGGACAAGTGACATTTTTTTAAATAGAATGTGGTGTGTAAAAGTAGATTTTTCGGAGCATTTTCCTAGACTCTGTTCAATCCAATATTATTGCTGACGGTTTCCAAACCACTTGGATGTAGCGATTTTTTTTTCTTCAAATAATGGTATCTGCAGATGCATGTTAAAAAAATTATTATATACAGTCACAATTATGAGTTCTAAGAAAAAATTATGTAAGACTAGTTAGGAAACATCTGTATAATGTCCTTGAATTGTTTTAACTTTTGAAAAATTATACAGGGTGGCTAGATTTAATTTTTCAATCTAGAACTTTTTGAATTTAATTTCCTCTATTTTTTCAAATAGAACACCTGTATATTTTTTAACGATATGATGTAGAAACTAAAAACAAAAATTTTTTGTATGTACAACCCTATGGCTATTTGTAACAATTTTTGATTTATCGCCCTATAATTACAAAATTCAAGAATAATCCTAAAAAATTAGATTGATTTTCAAATTACTCGACAGATAAAATTGTAATAAGTGCTCCAGTTGTTTTGTTTATAAAAACAGCATAAGTTTTTTTAGTAAGTTCACTTTATGTTTGTATCTTGATCATTTTTTGCATTTTATATTATCCGACAAGAAATACACATTTATCGCAGTTACCTGTCGTCAGTTATCATTTTTGTGTCAATTTTGAAACATTTGAAGTTTTTTGTCGAGTTATTTGGAAAACGATCTAATTTTTTAGGATTATTCTTGAGTTTTGTAATTATTTGGCGATATTTCGAAAATGGTTACAAATAGCCATAGGGGTGTGCATACAAAAAATGTTCGTTTTTAGTTTCTACATCATATCGTTAAAAAATATACAGGGTGTTTTATTTAAAAAAATGGAGAAAATTAAATTCAAAAAGTTCTAAATTGAAAAATTAAATTTAGCCACCCTGTATAATTTTTCAAAAATTAAAATAGATCAAAGGCATTCCACAGATGTTTCCTAACTAGTCTTTACATATTTTTTTCTTAGAACTCGTAATTGTGACTGTAGTGATTTTTTTAACATGCATTTGCAGATGCCATTATTTGAACAAAAAAATCGCTACATCCAAGTGGTTTGAAAATAGTCAGCAATAATATTGGATTGAAAAGAGTCGAAGAAAAGGCTCTGAAATCTTCTTTTACACACCAAATTCCATTTAAAAAAATGTCACTTGCTCCTGTATAATTGTCTTGGCTCACCCTGTAAGTTCAAAATATTTTTCGGTTATAAACTTCTTTCTCTAGTTTATCTGTGTTTTTAAATCAAATTTCTACTTATCATAGAACTTGAGCTATTGAAGTCGGACGCACTATTGCCCCACCCTGTATAACTATACGATCAATTCAGGTATAAGTTTCGCAGTTTAAGCGACATTTCGAAAGGGTATGCTATTAAACTTGGTACTACTCCCGTCATATTAATCTGAACGACGCTCAAAGCTGAGAAGCAGATTTTGTCAAATTTTTTTTAGATTGCAACGGGCTTCCACCGAGGGTTCGTTAGTTTTATAACAATATGGAACTTGGAGCATTACTTTCATAATTTACAGAGGATTTTACGGTTTCTAACATTGTGCAGTAAAAGATTTACTCACAGTGCTATTTTCAAGACGTTCAGATTAATATGACGGGAGTGGTACCAACACCAACATATTCGTGAAACCAGCCCTTAACTTAGGAGATAGCTGTTTTGCAAAATAGACATGCAGATTCTGAAATATTAGTACCATGTCGGTGTTAGGTCATACCTATGCAATCATTCTGAGTCTTGGGGCAGCTTGGGTCTTGGGCGCAGAGCAGAAAGAGGTATTTAAGTCGCTTTAATTTTAAAATTAAATTTTCAATACGCGAATATAGTTTTTGGTTTCCACTGTATTACTCGAGCCTACGGTTTCGAGTTTGGAAGCCGCGCGGCTTAAAGAAGGGAAATTGGCTTCAATAAGTAATAGGTAAAACGTTTCCGTAGAAGGGAAGGTAACGTTTCTGGAAAACCCCTGAAATTACCAGCTTTAATAACTTTAACTGTTTTTCGCTCATAAACACACTATTTTAATATCACGTAAGCACGGCCACTCATTTAGTTGAGAAATCTAATTCCGCCGTCTATTTTAGCGGCACGTCCTCCAGGTACGCGCTTTTATTACTGTTTGCCTGGCGAAATCTCGTTTTATACATGGCCGATTTTAAGTGTGCACATGAGATACGGACGGGGATTCACTCGAAATATGACGCAAAATTCTCAGGTCATAAATAGTGTCGCTTATAAAATTATTGGATCCTCTGGCCGTTAGGGCGTTTTAGCTGTCGTTTGTTATATCGCTGAAGTAGCATTAAAGATATTATTATATGTTTATCTTATAAGTTTTATTTTTACAACGGCTTTACGCGTAACTACTAAACTGAAAATGCCACTAACGTAGCAACTACTTCGATATGCTCAAATTTAATGTTTGAAAGTTCTACTGAAATCATTAATGTTTTACTTCCGACAGTTTGAAATTAGCGAATCAAATAAACCTGTTTTTTCTTCGAATTTATTCCCGTCACTGGAGCGATCAAAATCGTTTGTGATCCAAAACACGTCCCTTCACACAGTCAGAGTTTAACGGAGGTAACTGAAAAAAAACTCAATGAATAATTTTTGTCGCTAGTCTCTTCTCTACAAAGTGGGTATCAAACAAGCGCCTCTGTTATTACCTTCAAACTTGTGTTGTTCGAACAACAAGCTGTCTTTATTGAATTAGAGAAATATAATTGCGGAGCGGTTTCAAAGGTATGTTGACGAATGGCGGAGGCGCCGGGTGAAACTGCGGACGCTCAAAGTGGCACGTAGAAAAATATCTCAATTTCTTCCTCGCGATTAAAAGGAGGTAAATAGTGAAGTAAATTTTGTTCTTTTTCTAGGAGAGTCACACGTATGAGCCTTAACGTCGTTTTATTAATGTAAAAAAATAGTTAAAGGTAAACCTGCTGTAATGGGAACTTTTTATAATACTTCTTTAAACAGCGCTTCAAAAATAATAACTTTTTTTAAATTGACAATTTAAAAAGCCAAGATTTACAAAAATAAAATGGCTACAAAAATATCTCCTGGCAAATTAACAATTGAAAAATAACTTTTTTGTTTCGTATAAATTCTCTATTAAATTGAAAATATTATAGATGTTTAGACTGGAAAACTTAAATTTAACTTTTGAATTAGGCTAAATAATGAAAATGCTGCAAGCAGATTGAGACGTAAATTTTGGATCGATTCCCTCTCTCAGGCATATTCCAAACATACTCTATAGAATACAAGTCTGGGCGTCCTTCTGGCGGAATCATACCTTGGATGATTGATTCTGCTTCGTTTCGGTGCTCGTCTACAATAAAAAGAACGTGATGACCGACGGCACTATTAAGCCATCATTACCGTGAAACGACACTGTTCAAGGAAGCATTTGTAATGATACTAAGTCGATCAAATTTTCAAATGTCTCTTACTAGTTGTAGGTACGTCACCATTAAGTTCAGAGTTGAAGAAGAGAATTAATTTTCTTGGCTTTAAAGCGGTTTCCGATAGAGTCAAAAACACAAAGAGTGACTCCTCAATACTCCAACTATACCTGTTCTATTAGCAATATTATTGTGCCTTCATCAGCTATCACTAACTCTGTGAAAGCGTCAACAACATGACAGAATCACAAAAGCTGTAGCAATATTGTACCAAGCAAAGCTTTCTCTAGGCCTTCGCCGTATCCTCTGACAGTCATCTGGGGATCAGAAGCAAAATCTGAACCTATCTGTGAAGAGGACTAGATCCCACTTTTTTTTTGGGAGTGTTCAATTTCGGTCTATTAGCTACTTCTCTAACACTTAATTCCTACTCCATCAACTTTCTTCGCACTGCTCCTACACTTTCTGCTACACCACAGACTTCATCCGATTCCTAACCTCAACTCCATCCAGTGATGCTTCTACTTTCGAAAACGTTAAAATATCAATTACATAGAGCTTAATGACATTGCAGAAACTTGAAATCTACATTGTTTCCAAATCGTTTACAACCAAACATTCAGCAACGATAGTAGGGTTTAGTAGTTTAGTGTCAAATCTTGCAACATCCAAGCACTAACGTTACCAATTCTACACTATCCAATTATATTGCCATTATATTGCCATTACAACTATGAGGCAAAAATAATTAATATTTTTGACTTGATGATAATTTTTTTCTTGTGAATTACTCTTTCCTCTTTTCTCAATCTCTTTATCATTTACAATCTCTTTCCATCTCTCCTGCTCCCTACGGCTTTCCTTCCCACTCTCGCACCCACTTTACCAGTATCTTTTTCTTTCAGTTGATCATAGTCACTAACCGACCCCGATATGGCGGTTTTAGCTGCGGCCACAAAAAATGCACGATTCCAAAATTACCTGAAATTCTCATAGATAGCCGATCTACATAAAACCAGTAAGGAAGAGGCGTGAAGCTTTCCAACCGTTTCGAGAGATTGAATGCAATAATTAAGGTTAGAATGTCTATAATGTGGAAGAGAAAATCGACTGAACGCCGGTTTGCTAATAGACCTATCAACGTCGTTTTTGCGGCGCTAAATAAATTGTCCTACAATTACAGTAATCCCGGCTCGTCACTGTAAACCATTAAAACCATTAAAAGATGACTGTGCACATACGGTGCAAATGAGAGCTTTCCAACAAGATTGAGCAGCCGTACCGTCACCGCAGGCACTTCTCCACCTCATTATGCGTGTATGCACCTTTCGGTTCATATACAATTTATTCATTTACACCCACACCCTCTCAAAAAATCATTGGACAGCACTAGATCATCCGACTAACAGTCTTTGAGACAGAATACTGGGGGCAGTAAGGGTCGGCATAACCAACCTGTCGAATGTTTAACGGCCAAATGGAACTCTTAGATTTAGTTAACGATGGCTGGTAGCGTCCGCCGCACGGGAATGTAGATAATAATCTTGTAATGTGAATGGGATACCTACATGCAACATGACACGTTAAGATGAGCTCTCGCCAGCTTAATTGTCTCATGGAATTAGTCCATACTAGTTATAATGGATTTTCGGGCATCCGCTCTTGCCCACAAGAAGCCCGAAGTTAAACCATCGACGACACGGTCGTGTTTTGCATTAAATAATTATAGGTTACTACAAAATTACAAAAAATGTAATTGCGTCAATTTTGGCAAAATGTTGGCGCAACTTTCAATTACTGAAGGCCACCTAAAATTTATGTCACTACAAAAAATAAAAAATGAAGAGAGAAGGTTACGGTAAATGTTGAGGCACCCGAAAATTTTGCCTGTTACTAGCAAACTTTTGTAAAATATGAAAACGAAAGCTTCGCTTCAAAAGCGGCAGCCACAATCAAGCATAGGAATTGTATCACAATATATTTTTTTTTTAAATTATGTAAACATTTTTTTTCTTGTAATTAACTCTGTTCAAGAAACATCGTGTTCTGACATCTGAGTGAGTGAACAATGGTTCAATTATGGTGCTCAAAGAATGCCGCAATAAAAGCGCATTTAACTGTTGGTGTTGGTTGACTGGGTGAACAGTAACATGCAGAGCTTGAGATGTAGAACAGCATTTTTTAAATTTTAATCAAATGTTGAGTATTCCACAGGGCCTACGATAGATAATACAGAGTAGACTAAAGTAAAAAAAATAGCTTGTCTAAAGACTTATCAAATGAGGTAAAAATTCAAAAACAAAACTATTCATTACTAGATTTAACCCGCAATTTCTCTACTGTATAAGTAAATAAAAAATATTTTTAATAATATTATACCTGCAAATACATAACAATACATAACTTTCGAGGTGAAAAAAGTGATCTAAATAAATATTAAAGTTTATGCTATTGAATTTAGCAACATTTCATTCGCTATAGACTAACATTTTCTGATTTAGAGTGCGGTCACCGGTCAGTACATAAATACTGTTATTAAAATGTAGTTTTAACTATCTAATTACTGTTGGTTAAACAACTTAAGGTCGTTCGATAAAAAAGGTTAAATTAGCCCATGTAAATTAATCAGATTTAAACTCTTCAGGAAAAGTAATTATGAAGAAAAAATCTTCGAGTTTGAGAGTTTCTCCGTGAGCTTTTCCATAGGATAGGCCATTAGGCTGTCACTTACAGTAAAGTAAAAATATTATAAGAGTTGTTAGTATAGAAGTAAATTAAAATTGGCAACGTAAAAAACGGCAAATAAACTTATTGATTAGATGAAAAATTAAGTTAGTACCCAATAACTAATTCCAAGAGCCTAGAAAATACCTAACTGTAATCTTGAGCAAGATACAGGAATATTTAAGAAAAATTTTGTGGAAAGTTCCATGAGGAGAGAACATTCAAATATTTAGTTAATAATCTAGTACACTTTCGGTACTTTGTATAACTATTTTTATTCAGAGACATCCTCCATGAAACATTTTATTACATCCTCAAAACGTGATGGGAGGTAAATAAGCATGATAAAATTTAGAAGCGTTGTAATTTATGCTGGAAAAACGTGCCACATCCGTTATATTTTGCGGTCTATTTTTTAAAACTAACGGTTAACTTTTTAAACCTACTTATTTGGCAATTAAATTATCTGCCTGAAAGCAACTAAAATCTATAAAAGTACTAATAGAACCAATTGAGAAAATTTGAGTTTACAAGTGAATTCTTCACAATTTCACAAACGCTCTCTACCAGCAAAAAATCAATTGTCGTCTTTCGATTGGTGTTTGTTAATTGACAACTTATTTAATTAGTTTTTATTATTCTCTTAAAACCTTCGACAACGTATTATCTTTGTGCAACCAAACATTTCACTAAACTAAGCTATACAGCTTAGTTTAGTGACTAAGCTGTACAGCTTAGTTTGGTGATACAGTGGTACAGGGATACCCCTGTAGGATGTCGTGCACAATTTTGAAGTTTTGGGGCTGGTGCGGCTTTCCGCACATTAATAATCCATTGATTGATGGCAAGTTGGTCAAAACGGTTAGCGTGCTCTGTGTGAACGCTGCAGGTCGGCGGCGTCGTTCTGATCGTCGCATGATTCTGGTTTTGACAATGAGGAACCGTATGCTATAGTTGCTTCAAGGGGACCGTCTGGAAACTGATTAATGATTTCAATTAGTGTCCAAAAGCCCGGCTGCCAAGATATCCGATAAAATATGAAGGTATTACGTTGTATTATCTCAATGCTTAAGGCCCTTCCATTCATAATATACACAAACGAGAATTTTTTCAACGTGCCACAACACAACACATGGGCACGAAACTGCGGTCTGAACGACACAGCGATGGCCTTTTTATCACCCCGAGGTATTTATTTTATGAAATGTTTACGGCTGAAAATTTTACAGAAAATCTCCACTTTCCGCCCTTCACCAACTAAACAAACAAACGGAAATATTACAACCTAAAACAACATCCAGAACGGCGCTACCGCGCATAATCAGTTGGAATTATCTAAATATTGCACGCTTCCGATCGCCAGAAGCAGAATCTTTAACTTCCCAATAAAAACAGAACAAGAACTAGTCCAGTCAATGTTGCTGCGATAACAATATCGTAATGACTTGTTTCCTGCCATAAATAACAACAACTTTATTTAAATTCGCACACCCTCAGCCATTTAGCAGTTAACCCCGACCCAGTGATAGGACACTGAACAACAGCACTATTGTGACTTTTTCTTGAATTGTGTATATTTCGAAGATAACGCGGTGATAATTATTCTTAATTTGTCCGCGGCACCAATGGACAATGTTGTTGCTCCTCGACAACAACTCCAATAAATTCCCGGATTCCAACGCGACTTCATCCAGGGATCTTATAAATACCTTTTTCTATTACAAAAAGTGTGTTGCTCTGTCGCTCATGCAGTTAATAAGTAATTTCGATAGCATCACGAATATGCAGAGTATGCACGCGGGGGAGTGCCTTCATGGTCTTGTAGTTCGCTGCGGGATCGCTCGGTTCAATTTTCCATGTTGCTCGTCTACACAACTGCAGATGAGAAACGCTCCTCTAGGTGGGTCGGGAAGATGCCGCCTTGCATTTACACAAAATATAAAATATATCGAGACGCTTTATCATAAATAAGAGAGGCGGACAGAGTTTAGTATGCGCCAGTGTTTTACTAATGTAAGTCAGAAGTGGAACTTAGGGTTGAACGAGGCGACTCGTTTAACCTCCGAGTAAGAACTATGAGGATTTTCTTAAAGGTTTATTTGGGAATTTCAGTACTCTATGAAACCAAGCGACACAGATGCAAAAAAGCATTGGTGACCAATTTATTCAAGTATAAATTAAGACGACAATTTTAAAAAAAATGTGAAAAAGTATAAATGTACTGAGAGCATTTACAAATTGACACGTGTCCCCAAAATGAACCGTTTGAGCTACACAGAACGTAATTTTCTAAATTTTTTGAGATAAATTTTTCAAGATTGACCAGTCAAATATAATCTCTCTACATCCTTTCTTAACGTGACAATGAATATTTTTTAATGCTTCTAAAGGGCTGTACTCGCTTAAAATAAATATGGGAAAATTATAACACTCCACATTAAAAAATAGATATAACTACAAAAAATTATTTTAACTTTAATGTTATTTATGTTGCCTGTCATTGAATTCAGAAAATAATGCGATTCTTAAAATAATTAGTTGCGTTATTAAAATATCACAAGTTTATGTTACTATTGGCAAAATTAAAAAGAGAAAAAATCAGGTACATTCGATGTGGCAAGTTTGAAAAATTTATTTCAAAAAATTAAGAGTATCACGTCCTGTTTAGCCAAAACGACTCATTTGTGGATGCAAATTTATTGGCAAAAAATACTTATTTTTGTGCCCCAAAGTTGGTCGCTCTAATTATGAAACGCCCTGTATAATACGTAATTTTTGAAAGTGGACGAGACACTTATGTAAATTATATCTTTAAAATAGACAGCATCTGAATGAAAACATAACTTTTTTCGTTAAACAACTAAAAGCTTTTTTGTTGCAGTGACATTTGAAGAAGCTCAAGAATGGCTGCAGCCGGGGCTGGAAAATTCGAATTATCTGCCGGATGAGAGATCGATGCCCAATTACAAACAAATAACCGAAAACAACGCAAACACAAACCTCAACTGATTCCGATTAATTGATCTATGACTTCTCTTTTTGTGTTCTTTTTTAACCGGGAATTTAACGACACGTCTGCTCTAAAAATACAAACGTCGGTCGTTCGAGTATCAAACGGAGAATTTATAGAACCTTTGATCAGACACATTTTTGTTTTTAATTCCAAACTGGCCCTACAACGAATACTATAAGGTCTGTCCGGTGAGGGACGTCTATAGGAAATATAATTCATCGCGTTTACCTCGAATGTTAAAAGTTTTAATTGCAAGAAGGACAGCACATGTGTTACTGCAACGCGTACCCGGTAATTGCAACGCTGAAAATTAGTTTTCAGCTTTTGCTCTAGGTTTGCAATTGGAGTAATTGTATTGTTTTTTTGGTGTCTGATGCATTAGTTAAAAAATTATCAACATTCATAACTTCTAGAATCGCGACGACGGGGTCAAAATGCTAATGCGTCTAATCTGATCGCCTTAATTAGCCATTCCCCGGAATTCAGGAATGTGTTTCGGGCGTTTAGTATCAGATTCTCAGTTCTGGAGGAAAGCGATGAAGTTTTTCTTAATTTGCATTTATACGTAGGCACCTACAGCTACGAGCACAATGTGAACATCTTCTCACAGAATTTTACATACGTATACAACGCCGTTAAAACCATTTTATTTTCACTTAACAACAGCTCCACGAGATGTATAAAATGCATCTCCCTAGGTTATAAATTTTAACTAAGGATAAAGCGGCGCCACAAGGAATCACCATCCGATACTACCAGACAGTGAAGCTGTTGCAATAAGTAAGCATATTAATGTACCTGTAGCTCTTACGACCTAAGTTCATTCATTTGGCCCGACAAAAATTAATTTCCAAAAAAGAGAATAATTTTGCTTCAACCCTTCTCGCTTGTTATGAGAATCAAACTGTTAGTCCGGTTAGTAAAATTAAACTGTGACGTCAACGTCAGCGCTCGATCAGATTGTTTGCTGGTTCTGGTGCCGCCCTGCAAATTGGAACCAGAAAATTACACTTTTCAGACAGTTGTAACCTCTACTTCCGGTCTTCTGTTACTGAAACGTTCCCGGCTTAAGAGTCGGTTAAGTAATGGTTCGTTCTGCAATCGATTTCTCAATCGTTCAATTTTATTATTAAATTTTATTAATCAACAGTTGATTGAACGATCATATTTGAGTGATCGGCTTTATTTGATTAAATAAACTTTCGGTTAGTTAGGTTCAAACCCAATCGGGGCAAACAAGTTGTGTCAATTAGCATCGTCAGGTGAGAAAGTCATTTAAATTTAACTCCGATTAAATTTTAGAAATAAATGTTTAAAATTGGTTTATTAACTCTTAAATGAGGAATAAGATAATAATTGCTGCCTTTGATCAAGTTTGGTACTTACGGTGCAAATTACTGGTGAGTCACGAAGACCTCACCTCACATGACGACCATAGCTTTGACAAAATTTTCATTGTGGCATCCATTAAAACTATGAAAGTTATCATTGAAATTTTTCTTGCTTTGTTATTTATTTAATTTTCGGTCAAATCTCTCACATTTCAAATAATTCTTAGTCTCGATTACCCATTTGTGTGATGCAGAGTAAATGTCGAAGAAGAATTGAGCTTTCAAAAGCTGAAGTGTAACTAGAATGCTTGATGGCAATTCGGTTTAAATTTCCTTCACTAGACTTTTTGGTCGACAACACCATTAGAATGTGACTGTTAATTTCACTTCAAATGTAAGCCTATTGGTCACATTCTAATGATGTTGTCAACTGTCAATTGTGTTGGGTGGGTTACACCCTAATCTTCCAGATAGGTCAAAATGGCTAAAATTTCATAGCTTATGAGACGTAAGAAAAAAGTGCTTCCATGTTTGTATGGACAATAATCCCCTACGTCAGGCAAATCTAATATAGCCTCAAATTAGTAATGGTTCCATACTTTTGACTAACCCTGTATCCCCAATATGAACCTTACTCTCTTGCCTTCCAAAGTCCTTGACTGCACGATCTATTTCTGCTCCAGCAAAACTATTGCGAAATGCAACAAGAGGGTTTTGCACTCGCTGATTTACGATTGTCGATGCCAAAAGGCTGATTTACCTCGCAGAAGATTTAAACGACATTTAAGTTGGTGCACCCAAACTTAAATTAAATATAGTTTTACTGTACGAACTAAATTTAATTGAAAAGCGTCGAGCAAAATTTGAGTGGCATTGAGGCAATCTGGCCTTTACGTTAGACAATTCCCAGGAGGGCGCTCTCTGGTTGTCGGTGACGGTTGAAAAATCGTCGGCAGTGGGTGGCAGTAACCAATCCTCGTCATGAACTCCGTACAGAAGAGTTATTTTTACAACAGTTTATGGTCATTTTAATCGACGAGGCCCATCCGCCATCGATTCTTACGTGGTTGTGTTGCACGATGATCACGGCTCGGTCTCCAGTGCCATCCTATCATTATTCATAAATGCAAATTGCATTTTTGCCGTCTGCGCCTGTAATTGTCTGATTATTTCGCCTGCAGTTTCATGACACCCTTAATATTTAAACTGATGACCATGTGATGACCAAGAGGTCAACGCACCATCCCGTTGAAGATCTTTGTTACACAACTCCTATCTCGCGATGGTAATATTTATTCTTCCTAAGAACTGGCAACTTCCTGCGCTTCCGACTCTTCATGTCGTGATGTTTGTACAGTTGTAACCACGGCATTTGTAGTATATGAGCCGGGATTTCAAAGTATAATCTCCCAGAATTGGACAGTTATATATATATGTGTACCTAAAGCATAGGCGACAGTCCTTTGGTCGGCTTTTCGCTTATAAATTGCTTTATTATTCTTTAAGCCATTATGCTAAATACGCGTTGTTATAATTTTTTACCTTGACTCGGTTCTCGGGTCTGCTGTCATTGCTCAACTAAGTTAGAGTCCCGTAACTTACAGTGACAGCTATGTATTCGTTGCTATCATTTCTGGTAGGCAATTGTAGGGAGCGGTCAAAACCTACAGCCCACCTAAAATTATCCACAAGAATGTTAATTATTTTTAAAAATTTGGCTCCACAGTTTCAAGAATATTGACACAATTTTTATTTTTTTTTGGTAATTGTTCATTTGTTGTGGCATTTTGTTAGAAGATTGTATGTACCTGCATAAAAGTTTGTATTACGAAGTGAAAGAAAAAGTTGGCCAATTGTTCAAGAACCATTACTGTTACAGAGATTTTCTAAATTGCATGTTCTGATAATTAATTGTTCTTGTTAACAATGAGTAATAAAGTATTATAATTATTTAATATGCTTGTTTAGAGCAATAAATCAAAAATATTGAAGCCTCACCTTAGCTACGCCCCTGGTTCATTACCGATACAAACCACTATGCGGTGATTTTACTACTAGCGTACTATTATCTACTATGTGATGATGATTGGTTGTCGTGAATACTATTCATTGATTAATAGGTGACTATTATCTAAAGAACGGAGCAAAGCGGTTAACCTATCTTTTCTGTTCAATTAGCAGTGATACTCTCTATACTAGTAATAGTGAATTCTTCAAGGTTCGAGGGCGTAAAGAAAGAACATCTACTTGTCTTCAAGTAAATTTTAGAATAAAATATATTGTGTGTCAAATGCGAGATTTTAATAATAATAAAGCTTGAGAACTACAAAAATTAACAAAAGAGTACTCCAATAAACAAAAAAAATTACCAAGAGATAAAAGACAGAAAAAACATAGTGTCATACAAGTGGCTAGAGTAATTGAGCGAGTATCAAATCAAAATGACGAAAGAATAAGAAACAAACAAGACAGAATGAACACAAGTCATTAATGGTCAATTTAAAATCGTGGTGAACGTACTGCATGATTTGAGGGAAGAATAAAAAGCAAACGCAATAAGTTTTTCCTAGCGAACAAAATTTTTCTTAACACGCGCTGGGAATGTAAATGATCAAAATAAGTAAAAGATAAAATAGATTGATCATTCAAAAATAATTATAACGTTTGTTTCAAAATTTTGAGTTGAGGTTGGCCCTTAACCTACATCATCTGGAATGCGCGCTCCATCAGAAGAATTATGCCGAATGTCTCCACACGAGCGGTGCAGATAAGTAAACCGGGCAATTTTTCCAACGGTTATCTACCAAAATCCCGTACTTTCGGATCCCACAGACTCGATTATACGAAATTTATTCGGAAATCCCTCCGGTCATTACGAAATTACAATCTTAATTAGTTATTTCATTCAGAATTTATCGCGGTTTTAGAATTCCCTGGTCTTGCTCTCGCAGTCACGTTAATGGAGTCGGTGAGGATAAATTGCATAAATTGCACTGTTTACCTATATTTAAAACTGTCGCTTCGCTAATTTATACCGCGTAATTTTTCTACAACCAAACAACAGCGATCTAGGAAAAGACAGTCTGGATAATTTTTGTAGGGTTGGAACCCCGCGCTTTGTTAGTCTTTGACGCCACGTCTAAAAAAATGGATTTCAGCACAATTTAATTAACGATTTTCTCCCTTATGTCGTAGTTCTTTGATTAAAGCAACATTGTATCGGCGTCTTCTTTTTTACAATTTATTTTTATCGTTGGTAACAACTTATTTACGTTCTATTACACGCTTTACCAATGTCGCGAATAAATTAAATTGGATGCGCTTTGTAGACAGAATATTGAGCGTCCTCACATTATTACACCGTCAACTCAACAGACCTGCGAAAAATACAGACAGAAGCCATATTGAAGTAGAAAAATGAAAATTGTTTCATCTTTTTAAAGCAAAAAATTACAACAAAAAATCTTTTTCTCTACCAGCGCGAAGATTGCGGACAACTCCTGAGAATTGACCCCAAAAAGTGATAAATTTTCGATTTATTTGTCCCAGTTGCCCTCAAATTTTGCATACGTATTTTAGATACCACCTTGTATCTCCTCGAGCTTGTGCGCGCTGCTGCTCCTGCAGTCCAAGCGCTGCCTTAGCTTCCCTGCGTTAATTGAGCTTAATGGTTACGGCAGAACTAAAGACAATAAAGATAACGAGAACACGGCGCTCAAGCTAGAGCGGAAAGAATATTCTCCAATAGTTGCGATTAAAATTGCCGTAAAGATTCCAATAGAGATACGACGGTAATGATGCTTACTCCTTTCATATGGCGTCTCATTAATTTTATTGGGACGATAATATTTTTACAAGCGCTCGATTTCAACCGACCCAACAGAGACGGTTCTTTATTAAATATCTTTTGTTATCAGGTGACATCGAAAAAAAGCTATAAAACTTTATGTTAGATAGCTTTGATCTGATGTACTGATTTCCGCATTATGAAAAAGACCACAGTCTATAAAACCACTCAAAACATTATTTTTTACAGCAAAGAGTAGGTGCAGCATTATTAATTTTAATAATTGATAAAGAATTTAATAATTTAATTTTTCCCAAATAATTAAGGCAAATTGGCAAATATCTGAAAGTTGTTCTAGAAATAGCAGATAAGTTTCAAAAATAATATTTTCATTATCTTTATGGAAATTTAAAGTATCCCTTAATTAGATCGACAAACAAAAATTAGATGTTATCTCAAATGGCCAAATGGTTTGGATGTCTTTTATAACCACCTAAACATCGCTGGTTCAATTGTGGAACAACTGTGTAACAGCTCCAAACTCATCACTACCCACCCCTAAATTACATTTTTGCAGATTATCAGTTAAGAAGTTTTTGGAAAATAAAAGCATTCACTAAACATTGAGGTTTGACTCGCAATTCCGTATTGAAGATGAGAATCTGGTACGGTCCTCAACGTGTGTGCGTTGTTTCAGACTGTCATCAGCATCAGAGCATCGGAAGAAATCAAAACGATTTAATCTATTTCTAGATTTCTAGACCTATTCGAGTAGTTCGGCTTATTATGATGACCACAAATTTATTTAAGATAGAACGTTTGATTTTCGATTGTTTTAGCTGTTGAGCCACGTGTTTGCTTATACAACAAAAATTGTGGAAAATTTTATTAGTAAAGGAAATCGTATGTTTCAGAATTAATGACATTTATCGTCTGTGTTTACTAATTTTCGATGGTGATTACATTGTTATTATATCTATTTGGATAAATTAAGAATTTGACTGGACAAGATGCTGTTAACGCATGTGTCAAGCCCAGAACCACGCTTGCCCAAAACTGTTAGCACCCTACTTAATTAAGACAAGAAACCCATTGATGTCAGTGTTGAGATCAAGACATCTGACTTTTTTTGGCTTAGTTTGCATATTCGTCTCATTTGTTCGAGATTGCTATATTAAGAAGCAATTAATTAAAATATAGTGGCTATCATTCACGCATAGGAGGGGCAATTAGAATTTTTGAAGCCACATCTCTTATTTTGCTTAATTAATAATAATTATTGGCTGGCTGCAACGGAAGATCAGACAAAACTGATTTACGTGTCAATCACGGAAACGTCGGGGATTCCGTGATAAAGCATTTTGATAAGTACTTTATCCTCGTTTTCTATCACTAAATAGGCAATATATACCTTATCTCCGCAATAGGATCAAGATTTACATAATGTATGTGCATACATAATGAGTATCTGGTAGTAATATCTTATTATCCATACCCTCGCTTACGAGGATCAGCCGGCTTTCTAATTAGAATAATTAGCCCCCAAACAACTTTTGAGTGTAAACAAAGAGTACAGTTAGCTAATGGCAGAGTGCAGAGTACACAGGTAAAGCTCAAGTTGTTGCAACCAAGTCAAATAAAAATTGCCGGCGTATATTTTTAGTATGCTAATAAATCAGAGCCTCTATAAAGCTTTCTTGATGGGTCGCGGCCGTTTATCCACGTATGGGGTCGTTTTTGAGCTTCAACAAGCAACAAGGTTGCGAAATAATGCGAAAGAGCCCTTTAGGACCCGCCCTCCTGGACACTCACCTATAAATCATTGTGCCGCCTTCAATCCAGTGACATTTTCATGCGCACAGAAGAAAACTCAACATGCTGTCGACCGAACACGTGGAGACCGGTACACGTGGTAAAAAGATCGCGACGCACACCTTCACAGACTCCTCGTCCGGCGGTTGAACCACAACTGCCGCGAAATCTCACTCACTCCCCGCGTCTGCAGTCGGTCATCTTCGGAAACAAAAGACACGCTGCTTCTGTTTCTTCCGGAGGGGATCCACCGCCGCCGGGCAGGACCGGACTTCTTGGGAAATGTTCCAGGAACTGGCGGTGTAGGTGTGCAGGAACAAAACTGGACAAGAATGAGGAGAATGACTCGATTCAGCCAACCCTGCTCGGTGCTCAAGCCGTATACAGGGTGATTCACGTAGCCCGTCTATTAGAAGTTTTTCAACTTCCAGTTGGATTAAAAATTTGAAACTTGGAAGGCAGTCATTATCAGTCATGCTCATTCTATCTAAAATATTTTGAGCTCTCTAGCTATACAGGGTGTGCGAAAAGTCGGTATCAACTTTCTTATTTTAAATGGAAACGTACCATTTTTTCTACATGGTCTAATTGGTCTTCCAACTCTGAGTATTTATAACATTTGTTATGTAAACTTATTTGACAATTTTTGACATTATGTCAATTTACGTGAAAAAAAGGGTCGATGTGGTAGCTTACGAAAAAATTCGTATCTGGCAGACGGTTTTGAATTTATGAAAACCAATTTGTAAAGTACTTAGTTCGAAGTCCAGACTAACTTCTGATATTTTAATGGTAGTTCCATTTTGTACCGTATGGGCGCAGACAATTTTCAAATTTCGCACCCAAAAATGGTCAAAAAGTCATTTTTTTCAAATGGCACCTACAGATTTTTTTACACCACTCGATAGAAAATTGTATTTTGGGATGAGTTACTTAAGCATTCCCTATACCTAACTTCATCCCCTATCAAATTAAAAATTAAAATCCAGAAATTTCATCAATTTTGCACAAGATTTTTTGGTTTTTCCAGTGTGCCATGGAAACAAAAGACAATTGCAACAAATTAATTATGGAATGAATATCTTACTAATTTTATAAAACAACAACAACAAAAACTATCAAGAACCATCTTAACAAAATTCTAATGTAAATGTTCAATGTGAGCATCATTTTGATTACTACATCCTATCATTTTATATCATTGTGTAGCTCTTCTTATTTCGTTGGTGTCAAGACTGTCAAACGCTCTTATTATTCTTCCGCTTAATTCCTTTATGTTGCAAAGTGGTGAAGTATAAACTAAATCTTTTATTCGACCCCAAACATAAAAGTCTAATGAGGTAAGATCTGGAGATAATAAGAGCATTCGACAGTCTTGGTCCCAACGAAATTAAAAGAAGTACACAATCTGTTGAAAATGGATTAATAGAATGTATGTAGTAATCAAAATGGTGCTCACATTGAACACCTACATTAGAATTTTGTTAAGATGGTTTTTGGTAGTTTTTGTTGTTGTTTTTTTTATAAAATTAGTAACATATTCATTTCATAATTAAAATGTTGCAATTGTCTTTTGTTTCCATGGCATACTTGAAAAACTCAAAAACTCTCTTGGCAGGATTGATGGAATTTCTGGATTTTAATTTTTAATTTGATAGGGGATGAAGTTAGGTATAGGGAATGCTTAAGTGACTTATCCAAAAATACAATTTTCTATCGAATGATGTAAAAAAAATCTGTAGGTGCCATTTAAAAAAAATGACTTTTTGACCATTTTTGGGTGCGATATTTAAAAATTGTCTGCGCCCATACGGTACAAAATGGAACTACCATTAAGATATCAGAAGTTAGTCTGGACTTCGAATTAAGTACTTTACAAATTGGTTTTTATAAATTCAAAACCGTTTGCCAGATACGAATTTTTTCGTAAGCTACCACATCGACCCTTTTTTCACATAAATTAACATAATGTCAAAAATTGTCAAATAAGTTTACATAACAAATGTTATAAAAACTCAGAGTTGGAAGACTAATTAGACCATGTAGAAAAAATGGTACGTTTCCATTTAAAATAAGAAAGTTGATACCGACTTTTCGCACACCCTGTATAGCTAGAGAGCTCAAAATATTTTAGATAGAATGAGCATGACTGATAATGACTGCCTTCCAAGTTTCAAATTTTTAATCCAACTGGAAGTTGAAAAACTTCTAATGGACGGGCTACGTGAATCACCCTGTATAAACGCACTCATTTTTTAAATTGTTTAGGGGCATAAATTGCTGGTTTTCAGAACGTAAATTTGATATTTGACATAATAAGAGGTTTTTTTTGGATTTTTTTCACTTTTAGCTGTTAGCTGCTCCAAGCGTATACAGGATGTCCCAAAACTCAACGTCAACCCGTGGAGGGCTGATAGACCAGCTCATTACTGACCAGAATATCATAATATGACCTTAGTAAAAAGTTATTAGTTTTTGAGATATTGGGACTTTTATGAATTTTGTGAAAATCGACGTCTCAGATCAGTTTTTAGAGTGCCACAACTCCAAATTTCCATATTATAAGATTCTAAATGTTGTTACATAGCCCTGAATAGCCCTGTTATTGATCAAAAGGCAAAGAAGCATTACTAGAGCCAGATCTTTGGGAAAGAAAAATACATTTTTGACTGATCCATGATTTATTTTTTTATTGACCTAACTTTGACTCTTCATACTCTTCATAAAAAAATACAGCCATTGTTTACTTTACCCACTCTTCGATTTTCAAAAAACTAACTACACCAACGCATTCGTCACCATGTATACATTACGAAAATCAATATCTTTTCTTGTGCAAACTACTTTTATTTTTACTCATTTTCCTTGCTTTAGCTATAAATTCCTATAAATTTTGCATAAAATTATTTATCATTTGCACAACATTTTATTGCTCAAAATGGTATTCTAATGATGTTTTACGGTGGTTTCCAAAAAAAAACAGCACAAAAAGCGAAGAGTGGAAATTGTAAACAATTACCAAAAATACCACGCTAACCTGGCAAGTTATTCTAAAAGATGGCTCATTAAGTGTAGTATGCTGTATATGGCTTCAAAAAATTTATTTCTTAATTAAAAGAAACGCTTGTGCTTCGAAAGAGTAATTTTAGCTGCCCCTTATATGTATAGTAAAGAATGGAAATAACTTACCGCGAATCTTCTATCGACTACAGAAGTAAAGGATATTATGCTCATCATCCATCCTTTTCCTTCGCCATTGTAGTTGGGACTTACTGAAATCAACATTTGACAAGTTAGTTTCAATCCTCAATTCTTTGAAATAAATTGGATGATAAAACTTACCCTTAGTGGCAACACCTGTCGCAGTCGTCGTTTACCATTAGTCACTTCACTACACAGCACTCTTACTACATTGCAAGTTATTTATTCCTGCAACAATAGAGCAAAGATGCTCAAGTACGTATTGATAATCTTTTTATTGTAATCTGCTGTCAGCAAGCATCGCACATCGAACTAACAAACTTAACCGTAAATCCTTATCGCTAAATTTAAAAAAAAGTATTTACATTTCTTACAAAGCTAATACGTAACAACATGATCGAGTGATGTCACCGGGTGCGAGGGCCGGTTTCCACAGTAAGTGATTTGGAAATAGTCAGTAATAATATTGGAGTGAAAAGAGTCTAGGAAAAGGCTCCAAAAAATCTTCTTTTACACACAACATTTTATTTAAAAAAATGTTACTTGCCCCTTGGCTCACCCTGAATGTTCAAAAATAAATTCCGGTTATAATTTTTTTTTCTAGCTTATTTGTGTTCTTAAATCAAATTTCTACCTATTATAGAACTCGAGCTATCGAAATCGGACGCACTATTGCCCCACCCTGTATATACCTACTGAGATTTTTAAACGTACACATTACCAACTGACTATCGATTCTCTAGATTTCAAGAGTACAGTCCTAATTGTTTGGATAAATAAAACTTTTTTTGGGGATGCTAAGACACCTAATGGCGTGAGATCTCTACATAATCGGGTTGGTCAAGAACGAATCAAAAATTCACTGTCATGAAGTTATTGCTGGAAGATTATTAAATTCAGTTAACTACCTTAGTAGAAAAATAGTTTTCAACTTAATGAGACAGGAAGGCGCCTGCAGGATATATTTTTGAGTTTTGGGAGACGTTGAGCAACTTGCGGCTGGTTTAGTGAGTGGGTCCTCCGGCGGGGCGGCCTATTAAATAATCAAGGATGTAGAGAGCCGCATTCAACATTTTGAATACCTGTAGCCTACCGATAAATTACGATTTATAAGAGCCATTGTTGGAAAGTCGTAAAGACGCTGCGAGGAAGTACTTTGCCCTCGGCATTATTCAAGTATGTATTTTTAAAATACAATGTAACGCATTTTGTAGTGCAAATTAACCGACAGATCAGGTTTATTTAAAAAGCTTTTTTTTGGAACTGTTTGTTAGTCACGATTTTGTCACAAATAATTCCGCTGACATTTAAATTCGCGAAATTGGGGAATTTGTTGCAATTAGGACATTTGCGTAAAAAATTTGATCGTAAACTTGAAATCAAATAATTGAATTCCCACAAAATTTGCAAAAAGTAATAAATTCTCCAAATTTTTATTACGACGTTAGTAACAAACGAACCAATCAAATTTAAATGGCAACAAAATTTACTAACTGTTAATGATACAGTCAACATATGTCATTGTTTATTCCAATAGTGCAAATTTACCTACGGATTTATTTACTATTTTTTTGGAACTATCTGCCACAATTTTCCAATAAAAGAATTAATTCCGCCGACAATTAAACTCTTGGAATTAAGAGATTTATTGCAATTGACACATTATATGCAAAAACTGGAGTTGTAAAACTGGAGTCGAATAAATTGTAATTTGCCGCCAATAATAAAATCAAATAACCCGTTACATTTTTGTTGCTATGCTCTTAAGGCAACTAATTTTAGATGATTAAATCTAAAATGTCCCCCTACTAACAATTAAAAATATAATCATAGTAATACGAAGAGACAGACCATATATCAGCTTACAAAAATATGTTCAAAAGAAAGTGGTAACAATGGGAGATAAATCTTCAAAATTTTTTTGGTGTCAAAGTTCAGTAGGACTTTCCGAGTTTGTCTTGTTAGCCAATCTGCTGGTTATTGACCAAATTCTTAAACATCGATTATAACCCGAATCGTAAATAATTGTGGCAATTTTATTCTGTACTCTTCTTCTTTTGTAATAAATTGCCACAATACACGATATCATGGGGATTCAATTTCATTCTCATGGCTAACCGAAGCAAAAAGAGTTAATAGGAAACAGCATGTCCGCCGCAGATTGAACTCAGCAGCCATCGTGTTGCGAAAACGCTAGCACATTCGTGTAATTTATGTCTCCCCGTCGAAGATCACGAAATGCGAAGGGCATTAAAATTCAGTACCGCCGGTTAACTACAACTACTACAACCGCAACTATAACTAACGAAATTCATAGTTAATAGTTTGGAGAAATTTTGTAATTTTTTTTAAGTATAGGTATCTAGAGATATTTTTTGTTATTTAATTGATGTTAATGACATTTGTTATTAATATCAACTAGTGAGTTTACTGTATTAAAAATTTGTAAAAGTATTTTTTCAAATTTTTTTTTTTACTGTTCAAAAATTAGTTTTTAATTTTAGTACAATTTATTAATTCATAAAAAAGTGTTTCTTACGATTATTATTACTATGGCTATTTCAAGGGCAAATATTACTAAATAAAACTGTTGTCGTGACATAAAGTTTATTTTGCTTTACCAAGTCAAAGACATTCTTAGGAAAAATCTTTGCAGGTCTATAAGTGATTGGCCATTAAGCTTGAGTAACAAAATCTAGTACAACAATCACATATTTGTAATATAGCAACAGGTAATTCCTAGTTAGTATAACTGACAAAATTTGATCCCTTGGTAAGCAAACAAAAGGTTAAGCTAGTTAGACTAACAAGTTAGTTCAAAACTTATGTTCTTGAGTTATTTTGCTCCAACAGTTTATTGTCTTCATTCCTTGGTGTCTTAGTCGGTTCCAAATGATTGCATTAACAGAGTAATGTAAGAGTAAGCACCTTTCAACATCTGGAAAAAAGCTGCAAGTCAAGGGGCCCAAGAGAGCTAGCCTAATTTAAAAGACACTACTTCAAGGTGTTAAAATGCCAAAAGCTTATTGGGTACGACTAAGAACTTGGTCCGGCGACACACTTGGCGGCAGCACCGATGTTGGTGCAAAGTATGTATTCTGAGAGGTGCAAAACCGCTAATGTAACATCCTCTATAAGAATATTTATGTTACATAAACAGCAGCTCCGTTACTGCGGCGCTGCCGCAAGACACGTAAGTATAGCGTCGGCCTTAAGTCGTTCTTCGGCTTCTTGAGACTTTAAACTCAAAATGTAATAAAAAAATTAAAATTTTTACATTATGAAGTTAGAGAAGTTTAATAAGAAAGGATGTGACTTCCAACAATTTCTTTGGTTAATAACTTTTTTCTTCCCCAAGGTTCTGGGCAACTTTTCTACTTACTTCAGTTTTCATTTTTCCAAAATTTGGCAAAAAAGATGATACTATAAGCTCATCTTGTCTAAAGCAACTTTACAAGATGAAAAGATCAAACCTTGGGCAGTAAAATTTGTGTTGTCTCAAACAAAATTTATGATAAATATTGTCAATTTTTACCATAACTGCAGTTTCCATGGACATTTCGTAAAGTGGTCCAATGGTTAAAACCAACGGTGTCTGAACCCGCATCAGTATCACTTGAAAACAGTTCTTGATGAGTTTTCTCTCCTCATACCAGTTGCTCTCATATGCAGCTAACCCAAAATTTTGACTCTAAAACATAAGAATAAGGTTGAGGGCGAGCATTATTTAAGCCAAGTAGATACTTCAATCTTGACTTCATTGGCGTGCCAATACAATGAAAACACTTGACCTATCATCCCCACTCCCAGCAGAAGGTTGAACAGGGAAACCAAGCTCTTCTCATTCTGGAACAGAAGTCAACACCTAAGCAGGCAAGACTTATCTTGAACCTGAAGCTGAGCTATTCTTACATCAAAAAAAATCTTTTTCTTTAAAATTAGTTATTAGTTAAGGCCGAATAAGAAATTTTTGTTATCAAGAATTGATTGATATCTCAAACTGGAACCAAAACGTAACACATAGCAAAGATTTGTTGGCATTAGTATATAAATGTCCCGAAACCGGAATAGCATCCAGTTATTTGCGATCAACAAGATTTAAAGCGACCCGAACCAAATGTAACTATTGTCGCAGCAATACTTACAGTAATAACAGTGAATAATAACGCCGAGAGTTGAAACGAAGTCAATAGAAATTCCAAAAATAGTACATGCTTGAAGGAGTCGTTTAAAACATTGACGAACCTGTAAATTGCGTGTTACACTTACAAAACTCTCCTTTACCGAGAATCAACTTGATAATCCTCACGTGTTCCGCTACGCAAAATCGAACAGTACAATGGGAAGCTTTCTCCCGACACACTTGAGGGCAATTTCTGGCCAATTCCGTGTACTTGCCGAAGTTCCTCAAAATATTTTGGATAATTCGCAACTGTCCTGTGGCGTGCACGATCAGAACTAGGTGGAGAGTTTGCGAAAGTATATACAGCGTGGTCGATAATTGCGTGATGAAAACGGACAAACCGAAAGCTGCTCCGTAATGTTTTTCTATGTTAAAGGGCATCCAAAAAACCACAGGCGTTCGTCGCGTTAACGTTATATTACTGTCCAGAAGTTTTTTGTCCCAATGAAAAATAAACTGGAAGTAACTTACGAAATCGAGGGTAAATTTGGCACCGGTAGCGGAAATTACGTAAATGTAATTCAATAAAATAGAGTGCTTAACGTGTGATACAAAAATGTTTTTGAGGTCGCTGTGCGATGACATGTATTGGTCTTGATTTCGAAGAACTTCGCGAAATAGCCACTGAACTTTGGGTGATTTTGCGATCAAGACTTTTATTAAGGTGATTACGTAAATTATAAATTTTCCGAGGATTTCAGCTACCATTTCAAAACCATTGTCGGAAAGCCGGGAAAGTTCGATCGGGAGAGCAATAATTTCTGCTATAAAAAAATAAAAACAGAAAGCGTGGGCACAGTAGGACCATGATTTGTACAAAGTTCTAGTTAAAGGGGTTGGAAAGAAATCTTCCGGCCAGAGTCCAGTCAGCATCATGGAAAATTTGATGCCATCTAGAGCCATAACGTTCTCCATTTTTTAAATGTGAACAAGCAAAGATTTGATTTGAGTGAGACTGCCCAAAACTTGCAAGAGCATCAACTTATATAGGTACTTACTTAATGTTGCAACAATTTATTTATAATTTTACCATTACCGCAATTTTGTTTTGAACCAACAACCCATTAGGGATTTACGGCAAGCCTTGATTTATTTACAAATTGATGGTTAGTGGCTGTTCCAACATGCTAGCATTAATTAACTTGCAAGGCTTGCTATCAATACTAAATTTATTACAAAATAATTAAAGAAGCTACAATAACATTTTAGATATTGGTTTCTAATGGTTAGTTCAGAGCAAGTTGAATTTTTAAAGTTAAAAGTTTTTGGTTGTTGTTTTTGGTTTTTGGTAGATGAAAAAGTTAGAAAATTTTATTTTTTTAAATCAACAAACTGTTGCTTAACATTTATTTCTGCTTGATTCATTGTTATGCAAATTGCGATTTCCAAAGTTGTTTGCTTCGCCTAAAACGGTCCCCAGGATGGCCAAAATTTCGTATTTGGTCAATTGCCTCTTGGTCGCGGTGTCTCAAAAACTTAATGATAGATTCTCTCCTTTAAGTCGGCGCTCCAGACAACATGTGGGTCGTGATTACATGTTTGGATGCTAGCAAATTGCATTGTTCACGTGTGGTCGATACGTACAGTCATCACCTCATTAAAATATAATACATCTTTTCTCGAGCCCATCGTTTATCGTTTAAATAAATCACAAGTTCCAGGACGAAATCCGAGTATTATCCTCCGCTGCGATACTAAACCCATTATCGCATCCGTTACTCAAAGACGCATAAATATCCGGATCCACCAAATAACTCTCGTCCAATAAAGATCGTGGCTGATTAAAGAGTATTTATCTGGTTGTCGCATCAGGCAATTAATAACAACAGTGTGATGCGTTAAGGCATAATAGAACCGGGCATTAACATGTTACACTTGCCGCTTCTACGTTTCTCCAGTGATTTATTTCGTGCCTTATGTAAGAGCAGCGGCGGCTTAAACACCGAACAGGACCCTAATAAAACGGTTTTAAATTTTAAATGTCTACTCGTATTAGGTAATAATTCTTTGATGACGCTAACGTCACTTTTCTGGCAATTACATTGCGCTCTGTCGCAACAGCGGTTAACCGCATGCAAATCCACTCAAATTTCTGGAATTGCCAAAAACGCGGCTCAATTCCACGAAAGAGAAGCGCGAAGTGAAGGCTGCAAGAGATATGACACCCAACCGCTAAGTAACAATATTAATTTAAACATTTGGTCAGCTCCCTGATAAGCAATGCTCTGCTCTCTTTGGCCAATAAGTATCGACCTTTTCTGAAAGCCTAAAGTAGAAAAAGTAGTATAAAGAGCGCGTTTATAAGGTGATTATGGCACTCGTTCATTATAAAACGAGTGGCAAAGTCTCTCGTTTTTTAAACTTGGACTCGCGCCATAAAATAACGTGACGCAGGAACGAAGTTTTTTCAACAATTTTTTGTTTTAATATTGTTTAATTAATATTACCAGTGTTTTATTATCTTATTAAAAAGCACAAAAAAAATTTGCATTTTTGTCATAGGTAAGTGATCGAAATTCCTGCAATTGAAACTTGTCGACGTCGGAACAAATTAATGAACTTAGCATCGATCTGGGTAAACCGAAAGCGGCAATGTAAACAATTTAACTATTAAAAATCGTCAAGAATCTCCAGGACCGGGAAACGGCCAGAAGCACCAAACCAGGAATCATTCAAAATAGAGGCTGAAAGCAAACAAGTATTTCAACAAGCACCCTACCTACTTGAACCTCGAGTCAGAGCGCCTCGGTCAGATAGTCGAAGAAGTCACACAACTGCTTGTTCATTCACTCCACCAGCTTTACCAATATCATAACACGGCTGTTAGATTACTGAGAAAGTCTTCACTTCATTAATTTATAATTTACACGGAAGAAATCCGGTCTGAACCCAGAACTCAACATCTCGACCTAACTGACCATCAATAGTTCACGGAAGATAAATTCGAGAAATTAAATGTTTTGATGTTCGCTGACTCGAAACTCTGTAATCTCTTTTTGTCCGCGTAATAACCATTTTGGGGGGCTTTCTGGAAATTGGTGGATTTACTAAGTTGAAATTTACGACCGAGTCGTATTGTAACTATTCGGTCTTAATATATTTTATTACTGTCTACCTATATGATGTTGCAATCTATCGGGGTAAAGGAATATCTATTGCGTTTTCCTCAATTCCCCAAAATCGATAAAATATAAAGATAAATGCCAAAGTAAAATAGTGCGTGTGCCAAAGTTCCGCAAATGGGGCAGAAAATATTGTAAAATGCTTGAAAAGCGTTTAGGAGGACGTCTAGGAGAGTGTTCGTAAATAATAGAGAAAGCTTCGTTTAAAAGAGAGGTCGTTAAAAGAAATTGAGATTATTTTTCCTGGTCTTCGAGAGTCTGCTAGTTCGGTCACTTTGACATTAGAAACGTTTGGTTGAGAAAACCAATTACCTATACAGGGTGATTCGCGTAGCCCGTCCATTAGAAGTTTTTCAACTTCCAGTTGGATTAAAAATTTGAAACATGGAAGGTAGTCATTATCAGTCATGCTCATTCTATCTAAAATATTTTGAGCTCTCTAGCTATACAGGGTGTGCGAAAAGTCGGTATCAACTTTCTTATTTTAAATGAAAACGTACTATTTTTTCGACATGGTCTAATTGGTCTTCCAACTCTGAGTTTTTATAACATTTGTTATGTAAACTTATTTGACAATTTTTGACATTATGTTAATTTATGTGAAAAAAAGGGTCGATGTGGTAGCTTACGAAAAAATTCGTATCTGGCAGACGGTTCAGACTTTATGAAAGCTAATTTGTAAAGTGCTTAGTTCAAAGTCTTAATGTCTTAATGGTGGTTCCATCTTGTACCATATGGGCGCAGACAATTTTCAAATATCGCAACCAAAAATGGTCAAGAAGTCATTTTTTTCAAATAGCACCTACAGATTTTTTTTACACCACTCGATAGAAAACTGTATTTTGGGATGAGTTACTTAAGCATTCCCTATACCTAACTTCATCCCCTATCAAATTAAAAATTAAAATCCAGAAATTTCATCAATTTTGCACAAGATTTTTTGGTTTTTCAAGTATGCCATGGAAACAAAAGACAATTGCAACAATTTAATTATGAAATGAATATCTTACTAATTTTATAAAACAACAACAACAAAAACTATCAAGAACCATCTTAACAAAATTCTAATGTAAATGTTCAATGTCAGCATCATTTTGATTACTACATTCTATCATTTTATATCATTGTGTAGCTCTTCTTATTTTGTTGGTGTCAAGACTGTCAAATGCTCTTATTATTCTCCCGCTTAATTCCTTTATGTTGCAAAGTGGTGAAGTATAAACTAAATCTTTTATTCGACCCCAAACATAAAAGTCTAATGAGGTAAGATCTGGAGATAATAAGAGCATTCGGTAGTCTTGGTCTCAACGAAATTAAAAGAGGTACACAATCTGTTGAAAATGGATTAATAGAATGTATGTAGTAATCAAAATGGTGCTCACATTGAACACCTACATTAGAGTTTTGTTAAAATGGTTCTTGGTAGTTTTTGTTGTTGTTTTTTTTATAAAATTAGTAACATATTCATTTCATAATTAAAATGTTGTAATTGTCTTTTGTTTCCATGGCATACTTGAAAAACTAAAAAAATCTCTTGGCAGGATTGATGAAATTTCTGGATTTTAATTTTTAATTTGATAGGGGATGAAGTTAGGTATAGGGAACGCTTAAGTGACTCATCCCAAAATACAATTTTCTATCGAATGATGTAAAAAAAATCTGTAGGTGCCATTTGAAAAAAATGACTTTTTGACCATTTTTGGGTGCGATATTTGAAAATTGTCTGCGCCCATACGGTACAAAATGGAACTACCATTAAGATATCAGAAGTTAGTCTGGACTTCAAACTAAGTACTTTATAAATTGGTTTTCATAAATTCAAAATCGTCTGCCAGATACGAATTTCTTCGTAAGCCACCACATCGACTCTTTTTTTCACATAAATTAACATAATGTCAAAAATTGTCAAATAAGTTTACATAACAAATGTTATAAAAACTCAGAGTTGGAAGACCAATTAGACCATGTAGAAAAAATAGTACGTTTCCATTTAAAATAAGAAAGTTGATACCGACTTTTCGCACACCCTGTATAGCTAGAGAGCTCAAAATATTTTAGATAGAATGAGCATGACTGATAATGACTGCCTTTCAAGTTTCAAATTTTTAATCCAACTGGAAGTTGAAAAACTTCTAATGGACTGGCTACGTGAATCACCCTGTATAGTATATTATTTCCAACTGTCTGCCTTCCACAACAAGAAGAAAAAACTGTTTTAATAAACAGATTCCAATAAATAACTAGGCAGTTTTTTAAATAGTGGCGATTTGCAACTTAATGACTTAACTAATGCTGATTTTAACAAATTGTTAGCTAACAATATTACACTAGTACCACCTATTGGTTCTTGAAATAGATTAATCAACCTCATAACGTGGATTCAAGTTCTTCTTCTGTTCAAGTTTAGTCTATTAATTACTCAACTCCATGTCTTATCTCTATCTAAACAGTTACAATACCAGAAGTTATGTTGTTATTTAACCAAACACCTTCTGAAATGTTGCTCTTTGAGTAGCAAGAGGGTCTCGCCTTATACCTACTCGTGGTTTCTAACAATTCATATCTACGAGAATAGACTTTAAGACAATGCTATACTTATAGAGCTACTTCAGTGTAGAGTTGCATATTGCCTCGTATCTAACAAACAAAAAATTCCTAATACGTATATTGCCTCTTCTTCATGTTTGAGGTTCTAACAGTGTCCCACAGCTCAGTCTCAGTCTTTACACGCTTTAGTAGAACGAGGTGCACTCACGTCTACTAAACTAAATCTGTGAATTTAGTTTCTGATGAGGAGAAGATTTCCCTTACTTTACACCCATTTACAAATAAATACTAACGTAGTTTAATTGACGAAAATGTGGACCATTGAGGTAACTTTTTTCATTATGCATTCACTTTTTGCCTCGTTGGTCTTAATTCTTCAATGCTTGCACTGTTCTTGGATGTGGTTGAAGGTATTTAACTCTTTCCTAAACACACCAAATTGAATGAGAACAGAGTTCATTACTTTTTCATTAAGTGTAATCGTGAATATGTCAATAAATTAGTAGTTTGCATACTTAGTAGTTCTTGACACCGCACTTTATCACAGGCCCATAGATAATATCCTTGGAGTTTATTGTAAGATACCTTTTTCGTTAGCTAGTGTTATTTATTTCTTCAACAGTCTTTTTAATGTCATTCGCTAGACTCAATATGCTGAGATTTGTCGAGAACGTTTTCTTGAAATAGTTCGGCAGCGTAGGAAGTAAATTGGAATACTGAATAGGAATAGGTACTCATTATGATGCAAAGCGTTTTGCCACAATTTACATATTTTTCAAACCATACATAAAACTGTCTTACCCGAATCATTAATATTCTTATGTTATTAGAATTGCCATCCAAAACCATTAAATAATGTTTAGTTAGTTAAATATAAAAAATATTATATTTGCTCAATTTTTAAAAATGTCCATTGTACGTACAGTATTGCTCATTCATTTAACTAATATTTAAAAGTCCCATCTACTTGTTCATTTTACTTTAAAAAAATTTAAAATACATAATATTGTCATCATGATTCATGATGATATATTTCACCCATTTTTGCTTCATTACATTGTTGGATTTGCTTATTTCGAGCAACTCAGGCGCTAACAAACAAAATTATATTTTTAAAAAGCGTTTGCGGCAGAATTAATTTCAGTACCAGATGCAAGAAATTTCTAATTATAAATAAATAATTGCAAGGCAATCTTACCAGAATTCGGTGTACACTTACATATCTGTGCGGTTATTATTAAACCAAGAGTTAAAAGCTCAGTTCGACGTCCTACAGTCTGCATTAAAGTCTAGTTATTTATAAGCACCTTATGTTGTTGTATAATGCTATTTTTTAAACTAATTCTTTACTAAATTTATCCACCACGCGCCAATTAATTAATAATGTGTGCGGTAAGACTCTGATGTCATTCACCCATTAAAGTCAATAATGTAAACATGATAGTTGAAGCTACTTGAAAATTTAAAGATAAACAAAATTTTAATTTTTTTTCCAATAATTATAAATAATAATTATAATAACAGCATAGAGATTCGCCGTGACGCTAATGCTTAGCCCCCTGGTGATATTTTGTCGGCGAGACAACTGGCGCCTTTAGTTCAGCATAAAGTAAACAGAACTAGACACAAATGTCTATAATAACTATGTAAAAAATGTATAAACATGTTAGCTTTAAATTGACAGCAGTTTTCTAAATCGCTACGAGAAAAATGTTAATTGCCAAAAATTTAAATTGAAAGTGGCTCTTTTAAGCATTTTACGTTTACACGCCAACAGTAATTGTAAAAATAAACAGTGAGATTTTTTTGGTCCAAAGTAATGTATCCTTGTAGCCGTTGGTTGGCCGTCTCCAATCCTGCAAAATTCCTTTACGATCTTCCTAGATGGCGTTCTTGAATCTCGAGACTCGCACAATGAGCGGTATACCCGGTACGGAAGGAAGCACTCACTGCGAGCTTTGCAGTGTCGGTGCTCCACAGGAAAAAGTAAAAATCAGGTGGATCCATTCTTTGTGAAATATTTTAGGTCATCTAGAAATCGTGAAGATGCTAATATCAAAATTCAGCTAACGATTAAATCGTATACACTTTTTCAGTAAAGCAGCCTATGGCATATCTCAAGCACTCCTGCGAGTAGTAGAAGTGACGCTCATCAATTTTATTGAAGCTAAACCTAAGATTAAAAATATTACATTGTGAAAACTGGACTGGTAAAATCTTAACTTGGCAAAGTTTAGATGAAAAAAAGACGAAGATCACTGAATCCACTTTATTTAAACATTTTTATACGTATATACATGTAAATATTGAAATATACATTTATGAAATTTGTTCTATCACAACCTACAATAATTACTTGTTCAATTCTCTGCTCAAATAAATCACCAACAATAAATAAATACGTTTTTTATGGATTAAGTACCATAAGTTCCAACAGGTAATAATCAAATAGAATATATCACACTCAGATCAACTGACTGATTCAGAGTAGACCACCAACTTGTTAATAAAAACTCTGTGAGTTTCATCCATAGAATTTACAAAACATTTAACAAAACTCTCCTAAAATATATGAAAGTAACGTTTTCAGATTTGATGGTTGCCAAAATGAATTAGTGAAACAAGTATGACACCAATATTTCTTTCTACCCTGAACCTGGACGTACAAAACAAAATAATTTTTAGGTAAATAACCTAATTTCTCTACCTGGTTTCTTTGGAAAAAAAATCACTAAAAGTTAAGTACATACACGATTGTTAAGGGCATGAAACAGTAAATTTGTACTTTGTGTTAAAAAAATAACCAAAACGGTATTTGTTTGCTTCTGATAATTTTGATAAAAATACTATCGTCTCTTTAGGTAATTTTCTACCTCCAATTTTTACAATAATTATGTACACACACGCTTACAACAATAAATAAGCATTTTACAACATTATCACCATTCGCCGATTCGCGTGCGAATCGGACAATTGAAAGTGTGGAGGTAGGATTTGTTGCATACAGCTGAATCAGTCCTAGAGACAATTTCGTTTGTTTTGAAAATGCCAAACAAATTTACAGTTTCACTGTATACAACAACAGCGAAATAATAATACTTTCGCGGTTATACACAACAACCTACAACACTTTATAATAAATAGCACAAATCTTTCTAGTGAATCTTTCTATGTGTTAAAGGTAGAAAAATATAAACAATGGCAAGATCTAATAAAATTTCCATGTTATCAAATACAGTCGTACTGGAGTTTGTTTATCCAGAACTATGGTTTCCGAAGGGTGAAAGCGTAGGTTTTGGCAACTGGTAACGACGAGAACTCATCGATCGCTCCATCAACGGCGTCACCTCGGTGGCGATCGGGTACGACGTCGCCCTTTTCGCGGAACGGCTGGAAACCAACACATCTTAAAAAACCACAGAGGGCATCTCGGTTCAGAATACGTCTTTTCCACGGGAAGCTTTGGCCAAAACCACTCAAGCCTGGGGTAAAAAGAGAACGGATTCAAACCCGGTCCATTGGCACATAAACAGTTAACCAAGCAATATTTTGAAAATTTGCAAAAAAATTGGTTAAATGTTCACCCAACTTAAACTGAAACACTGCATAATGGTGGGTGCACAAATATTTACTAGCAAATCGGAAAAACCAGCGAATAGCGTTTAAGGGTAGATAATTGAGGGGCTATTAACGGCACAGTGAGCCGTCAACAATCAATTATCGTCGTGCGACCGAACATAACGTTGCAAATATACAGCTTGCTGTGAAGATTCCAAAATAAACTAACGCCCCGACCATTTGCAACTATTTTTGAAGGTAGAAACAAATACAGAGTCATCCAGAATGATTAAACATGACGTCAGCGTACGTACCGTCTCGCCAAAATTTATTTTTATTTGTTCCCTTTAGACAGGCATTTGACCGTTGACAACTGACAGTGATGTCCAAGGTGTATACCCTGTATATCATTGAATGAGTAAGACCAAATTTATTTAAAAAAACTGAAGTTATGTCTATCATGGTCCGAACTGACATTATTAATACGTGTCGTGTCAGAGTAGGTAAAGTTTGACAAAGCGAAAGCTGAGTATGTATGAAAATCGGGTGAGCGGCACATTCAGTCATTCTAGATGACCCTCTAGGTTAGGTGGTTGCAACAATTTGCAATAATCTACTATTAGGTCAGCATAGACAAACTGCATATTATGCATTAATTGGATTAGTAGCCATTTAATTGTAAACGTATGAGCAACTAAAAATTGCGGCAGTTATCTAAATAATTAAATTCGTAGATAATGCTTTGATGGTATATCCAGCTTTCATCGCCTATGTTTCCCAAGTCCAAAAATAATTAACACACTTTTTAGTTACTCCTACCCAGAAACTACACACTCATACATTTTAAATATTATTTTATTTCGTTACGCAGCTTTAATAATGTCTTATTTACTAGGGCGAGCAGGTATTGATTTAGTTATGCATCTTCTAATGTTAATTTAGTTAATGTGTTTGCGAAGTTTAAATCTGCCTCGATGATGCCATTGCAAGAGAGACAGTGGGGATTTGAAAGACATGGTGCAAGACACTACTGGTGATAGTGCAAGGTTAATTGTATAATTACCGTAATAAGTAACTAGCGTCAATGTTACACATGACTAATGTAAACCTTGCGTTTGAGAAAACCACTGTTGCGCGCAGGGGACGAGAGGCCCGTGTCATGGCTGAAACAGTGACACCACCACATGCAAGTTAAACTATCACCTACCACGCTACTGTTTAGTGTTATGCATGTAAAATCTAACACGTCAACTAAACTCCTTACCTCCGTCTCCTTGAAAAATTCTGACCCGGAAGACCGAAATATCCCCGAGGAATCACCATGCGGGCGTTTCCTTGAGCCGGCCGGGACCCGCCGTGCGCCATTAGAATGGTCAAATGGGCCGCGTAGCCGTCGATTAGTATTGTTGCTTGGGCATGTTGCTTTTTCGATGCTTTTCCCACTATGAAAATCTGTTTTGGTTTCAACCCGATCGCCGTGTACACGCTGATATCTTTGCTGCTACCGTAAGCAGAGTGGATGATGACGCCGTGATTCTGAAAAGCCGCGGAAATCAGCGGAAACGCTCAACTATTTCACTTACTTGTATCAAATTGTTGAGGTACGCGGCTTTATGACCAAGAGGATCGGTAGAAAGACCATCTGCGAACGAGACCAGTCCATGGGGAAAGTTATGCTGAGACAACCAAGAGACCACCCGTCGGTGTTGCATGTCCGGTCGTCCGGTTATGTACACGATCAAGTAACCCAATTCTTGCCAGTGCCTACAAGAAGCCCGGGCTATTAATGGTTATATAATTGACCAGTCCAAATTATATATGGTATAGAAATTATGAAGAGATAATTTTTAGTCGGCTGTGTTAGTTGTGAACAAACCAACATAGATTAACTATTTTAAATTATTGTTAGGATATTGTTGCGATTTGATGACTAATCCTCACCTCACCACATCAACGGCGCCGGCTCTGACTTTCGGATCTCTCCCCGTCACCGACATACTAGCAGTAAAGGAACCATCGATACTAAATACTATACATTCTGTCTTAGGAGGAACCACAGCCATAAAGAAGTCCACTGAAGTGTGGTCACCGCGAACAACCATCTAAACAACCAAAATGATTATGAAGCCCCCACAAACTTGATCTAGTTACTTTAATAGGATACAGCCCGTAGCTTAAAGATTTTTCTTCGGGAATGGCATGAGAGACTCTGCCAGCTTTGTCGGTAACTTCGGTGGCTATTTGCGTCCATTCACCCACTGGACCATCCCGCATAACGTGAATATCCACCTTCTCCCCAGTTAAAGTCACCATATCCAACGGACCGTACATAAATCTCGCCAACAATACCTGAGGAGCACCTTCTCTAACTATGACGTCGTTAGCGCGATGGTTCGCAGTAACGTTCTGCCGAAAACAAAGTTAAACAGCGACAAAAAAGTTACTTGAGCGTTACTTTAACTTTGACCGAAGTTCGCTTCTTGATCCATTTTTCCCTCGGCTGACCCGGTTTGAAACACAATTCCCGCTCGTCACTTCCGGATAGCGGGGTCGCTTCGATACCCCCAAC
Organism: Schizotus pectinicornis; assembly: GCA_951805265.1. Taxonomy (NCBI): domain Eukaryota; kingdom Metazoa; phylum Arthropoda; class Insecta; order Coleoptera; family Pyrochroidae; genus Schizotus; species Schizotus pectinicornis. The sequence continues at coordinate 13,521,676 of OX638203.1, forward strand.
TTGTCGAAGGATGAACGCTATGACATCGCAACTTTCCCAGTAGCTTGCGTGGAATAAGTGAGGTAGGGCGTTTGTCGGGAAATTCGACAAGCCTTCCGGACAGTACAAAGCGTAGTCCATGCGCTTACCTCCCCACCATTTTTGTTGCACTACAACATGGCAGGTGCAAGAAAAACAACGAAAATGGACTCTTAGTTGGGACGTTATTAGTTATTAAGTGTGCAGATTATTTCATGTAGCGGGAAACGAATAAATAAAGCGCTGCCGTCCAACGTTCCCAATATGACAAGTGCTGTACACGGATTTCAGAATAAACTAAGGGTCGATTTCAAATTGAACGTTGTGATTTGTTGCAACTGTCGTTGCCACGGTTTTTCCCCTATCTCGGTGTCGAAGTTGCGAGCGGAGGTCAAGTCAACAAGCCTTGACGCTCCACCTCACAAAAGTGTCAAGTCGAAACTAAGACAACAAGCCTTGACTGTCCACCTCACAAAAGTGTCAAGTCGGAACTATAAAATATTTTTCAACTTTTGTGGGTATTTTCATCAAAATTCGATTGGCTTAATTAATGCTTTACTCGAGTTACCATTAACATTCATCCATTTTCGCATTTTTTCTCATTGAAATGATGGGTCCGATCGCAAAATGACAGATCCGCTGACGACTTTGCAACGCCGAGATGGAGAAAAAAACGACAGTTGCAACTCATCGCAACGTTCAACTTGAAATTGAACCCCTAACGCTCGAAGATTCGACCTTCTCTATGTGACAATTACTGTTAGTACATAAATTTCTTTTGTTCTTGCACATACACCAATTAAATTAGCTCTCTGATTGCAAGTGTGCGAAAAGCTACTAACATGCATGCGACAAACAAATGACGGTTTACACATATAAAGTCCGGTCAGTACTAATACTTACAAGCGTTAACAGCTTGCAGGGGGATATTATCGATTAGTCCAGAAACGGTACTTTGAATGGAAACCTCAGATAAGCGTCTGGGCTGCGAGGATTCGTTAAACATCTGAGGATTAGTTTGGAGAATTTCAACTAGAAGAGTTTGAACGGGTTAGTACTAAAACCACATGCCAATAAACCGAATTACTTCTTAGAAACTGTAAGCATGCCGTGCTTACGTTTACGTTACCGATTTAAGAACCGAACTTACGTAAGTGGTACGGTTGTCCGTTTCCCAGCGGATATTTGGCGTATCGCGCCACGTTCACCGGCGGTAATATCGAGAACCTCGCCGACAACAGCGGTTCCAATCGGGCCGCGACTGGATCAGTCGGATGGAATAGGTTATAGACTTGAAGACAATTTGGACGGGTTATAACACCTGCAAGAAGACCAGCTACAGAAACTATACGAGGAGGTGTTGAGATTTACTTGATTTCTCATCGGCGGCAGATATCTTCCTAAAAGCAAGAACTAGCGCCAAAGGACTCCCGAACATGAAAAAATCAGTCACGTCGAAGTCAAACTTGATTTGGCTCGACTGTTCACTAGTCGAGGACGAGCGTCTTCGCGGAGATGGCGCCGTCAAATAGCCCGTTTCGTTCACTTGGACATCGTCTGCAACACAATTGGTCATTCTATCTATCACACGGAGTCATCCCGAATGATTGAACGTGACGTCAGAGTACCGTTCGCAGCCAATTGTTTCTCTTGGAGATGCATTTGACGGTTGACAACCGTCACTGCTGCCGAAGATACGTAAGTTGGGCAAACCAAAAGTTGGATTTGGATATTGAGTAAGTGGCACGTTCAGCCATTCTAGACGACCCTGTACAAACGGCATCATTTTTAACAGATCAAGTCTATATAGTTACATCCTAACCACTTCAGCAATTACGAATCATAACATGGTTTTGAGGTATTGCACCCGCCATTAGCCAGAGACCTGATGTGCCCTTAGCGTCGTTATTTAACTAACTCCACGATTGGTAATTTCTGCGTAACTACATAAACTTAAGCATAAAGTGACATGTTTAGTCTCGATTTGGGCGATCGAACCAAGTACCTCTGTGGTAATTATCATTTTCTAATATGCTATTCTCACTACCATGTCTGGATTGATATTTGGTTGCTCGACACAGCGCGTCGTAAGCTAGAATTGATCCTATCGAGTCCGCAACTAGCGACACTTGCCCGGCGAATCCTTGACCTTCTTCGGATTTCAAAAATTCTGAAATTTACAGAGTTAATGGACCGTCGATGTTGCGTGTCAAATCCAAACCTTGGTAAGAAATGTTCGCAGAGTTGATTGTCCGCGAAACGGTTTCTTGGTAATCAGACGTTGACGTAGCTAAAACTGGAATAGCGCCGATTGGAATGGAGTCGTGTGTTATTTGAGGTACGTCCGTGCAAGATGGCGACACGTCGAAGCTGTATGGGCTAAGACTGAAGAAACGTAAGCACAGTTGTTCTACACAGACACAGTAAGAGAGCTTTAGTGCTTTTCAACACTCGTAAAAGCTGCTGGCTCGCAACAGACGGAAAAGCAACAAATTTCTTGCAATCTAATAAAATATCCCCGAATTGCAGCCGATGGCCCACTTAATAGTTATTTGATTCTAAAAAAGTTTATAGGCCAAATAGTCCTAATTTATTAAACCTTCTCCTAAGTAGAAACAATATTAGTTTAAGTCTTACAGGACTTTCGGTGGAAACGGAACTTGAGGAGGAGAAAAACGGAAGATCCTCCAGATGGAAACACTATTACTTTCATGCCTACAAATCTTTCTAAGTAGGCCTCGATAAAAATAATATTCGAAGTGGAAGGAATTGGGCCAATTCTTGCAGGGTTGCCAAGAGAAACGCCGGCTTACCTAGACAAAATTGCGAGTCCTTCAGTGCAAATTGAGGGACAGGACACTAATCTTATAGCGACATGGCCGACTAGTGAGGGGTAGTGCTGGCGCATCACTGATTCGAATGCCCCTCGTAAAGTCGTTACGTCTGACTTCTTGGCGGCCATGTCAACGTTAGCGTCTAGAACGCTGCCGGCATGCAGCACCAACAATAAAACCGTGGTATTGCAAGGTAAATGGGCAGGACTCGCATTGGGTGATTCTGGTCGTGAAGCATCCAACGAATTCACCTTGCCTCTCTGCATCAACCTTCGATTGCTGCGCTCACTGGCCACCCGTTGTAGGAATGTTGGAGAAAATATACTATCATCTGGCAAAAATTCAAAAGGTTTTTTTTTTGTAAACCAATAAAAAAAATTCAGTTAGTTACCGTTTGTATCGACTATAGTTGGTGAGGTAGTTTCAGTATCTTCTTCCGTCAAAAGATCCAAAGAACTCCATTTAGCTAACGACGAAGAATCTAAAGGGATTCGATTTTTTAGTATCATCGATTTTTGCTATTTCTATTGGTACCTTCGCAGTCGAAAAATTCTTCATCCGACCCGGTGTCAGAATCTCTGCCTAGACTCTCTATGCGCCAGTTGGCCACTTGCAAATCAAAACTCTTAACTGAGGAGGAAGCCGGAGAATGCAATCCGCGAGGCTGTTGCCATTTATCGTCGCGTCGGCAGGATAATCTAGAAAAGAGTCTATCTAGCAGGAACCAGCGAAATGGTGAAACTCACTTCTCTTCTTCCGGGGAAACATCGGTGTCTGAACTGGTCTGTATCGACGGAATGTTGATGTTTTTACTTGGAAGAGGACTATCTTCCGAGACCTCTATGCTACCCAGCGTGGCCGCCAAAGTTTTCACCGGGTCCTCTTTAGGGGTGCTGTTATTTAAGTTATCGTCTTCATCTAAAATTAATTTCACGGTAAAAAATGCTATCGCCATATCAAACAAAATTTCAAATGCGTAGTCAAAATTTGAGAGCAAGTCGTACATCAGTAACAGAAACTCTTAAAAAAAATTAAATTATGAATCTCATAAAGGAGTTACAGCCCCCTAAATATCCTATTTGATATCTCCAGAACCGTTCAAGATATTAAAGCTAAATAAGTGCTAATATCTTTATCCCAGTAGGACAAAATAATTAAAATTTCAGAATTTGGTAAAAACATCCCTTAACTTTCTTGCGCGTAATTTGAGTCTGAGCCCCTCTTCGAGATTTAGAATCACCTGATTCTATTTAAGCTGTGATTTAAAAAATGTAAGATAGACGTTAATTTTGCTACCGGCTACTTTGAGACTTTAAACAAATCTTCCTGCGATCCCTATTTCTGAGTGAAACATTAATTTTGCGTAGATTAGGTCGGGCATGGGGCAAATTTCAAGTTCAGCATGTTTTTCGGAGGATCGAATCGTAGTTAAGCCGAGTAGCGCTAGTTGAAATTTTTTATTGTGTTCCGCACATTCGTTGGTTTAATTATAGCGTGGTTCTAGCAGTGGCTCAATTCCAAAAGTGCCAAATTAACAATTTTGCAGTTTGTGTTTATAGTCGCGTAAATTATCGCATAAACAGAAACGCATTAACGAAGTTAACGTTAGCTAAAAGTAACATTTAATTAACGAACTAGAAATCTATCTGCACGCGACTGTCGAATGAAACAATTTGAATAAAAACCCACCAATAGCTTCGTCCTCGACGTGTCCCATTTTTCTTTTGAGCGCCAGCTGCGTTTGTCTCTCTATTTCCCTAATATCTGCCATTGTTAAGCCGTGCCATTCATCCTGCCAGGCCCAGGCTTGTCGATGGGCCCTCAGCATTGTTTTACGCAGCGCTGCACAAGATACATTTCATTATTCCTTAGCAAATTACAATTAGAAAAACTCCTACATACCCACGTCGTGTATAAACTTTTCTATTTTAGTCTGCATGCCCCAATAGCGAAATTCCACTCTGCACAACTTGTAAGCGCACATCAGCGACTTCCCGTTAGGCAGGGGTTGCGGCTTTCCCTCGACTTCTCTCCAGTACTCTTCGAGCCAGTTTTCGGCCAGCGGTCCTCTTCCCGACTTTTCCGACTTGTAAAAACTCGGATCTTCCTCCTTGGAGTAGTCAGCGCCGTACAATTGGTCCTTGACGACGTCGATGACGTCCACCAGCCTGTTTCTCAGATCGCCGCCCGACAAATTGAACACGTTCTCTTGATGGCCGTTGTCGTCGTAGTAGTAAGTTTCGATTTCTAAAGAAAACTTCTCGACGAAGGGACAAGTGTAGCGAGTTTTGGTGTAGGGGTAGGCGTTCCACGCCTCCTCTTCCACCATCAGCGCGGTCTTGGGCAGGATGCCCTTCAGCCACCCTGGACAAGCAAAACATAAGAAACCGCCAAAACGCTAGACCTTTAACGGTTGAAAAATTTCCACAGTCGTGGCAAGAAACTGACGAAGAAGTCTAAAAAATAGAGCTAACAAAATTTTTGTTTCCCCAACACACAAAATGTTCAGTCATGGCAAGAAACTGACAAAGAATAATAATTTTTTTTGTCTTACATGGTAAGGTGCCCCCACACGCATTTGTCTCCCCTATTGGGGCTTATTTAGAAAAGCTTTCATCGATGTTACCTACCGGGTAGATGGCTTCCGACGTGATAGATTTTGCGGGTGTACTGTCCTTGCCCGCCAGGCCCATCTTTGTATGGTTCGTTGACCAGGATTTCCACCCCGCTGCCGGCGCCACTGCTCTCCTCCCGGCTTTTTTTCTGAAAATTTCAAGTGATCGAGAGAGGTTTGGAAAATCCGGTTTGATACTCACTGCGATCATGTAAAGTTGGGCAATTCGGTATTCCTCCACCGTCAGTGGTAGGGGAATTCGGTATTCCTTGATGAGCATGGCTGACGAGGACGCTCGTCCTGGGTACTATTCAAAACTAAATTCTAAACCGACCCAGAACGTCCTCATAGCTGCTAATGCTGCTGCTGCAGACGCTGCATTAGATCGGCGTCCCTGTTGTACAACATGAACTATGATTTGTTGTATAAGTTTATTGTTTAGCAACTACTGTGAAAACACAGATCTTTTATAGTAAATAATATAAACTCCTACTTAACGGTCTACCAAATTTACCCAATATTTTCATTCAAAAAAATACTTTTATTTCCCAAAAATACTAAATGCTCACCAAAATTAAGAAAATACACAATCTTAAAAGCGACAACCAAATATTGACATAATGCTCGCCTCTTATATATTTTGTTCGCCAAAATAACTTTTGTTGACCATAAATACTAAATGCTCACCAAATTTTATTCTGCATTTAATTCTAACATAATACCCAGATATTTAATTTTCGACAGTGTCTTATATTATTTAGCAGTTAAAAATACTATTTGTTGATCAAAAATACACAAGCAATGAAATGTTGTGCAAATGGTAAATAATTTTATGCAAAATTATAGATGTACTTAGATGTGCTAGGGCAAGGAAAATAAGAGTAAAAATAGAAGTGGTTTGCACAAAAAAAGATATTGATTTCCGTAATATATAAATGCTTTGCTGTAATTGGCTTGCAATATGTAAAACGTAAAACTTCTTTTAGTGGTAATTCCTAATCGTGCTTTAAAAAAAAAATTACAGGGCCCTGAACTGACCTTGTACAAAACTTTTTTCGCGTGCCTCTTGTCTGGAAGCGCAAGCGGCAAGGAGAGATGCGCAAGCATATTTCATTTTTGGAGTAATAGAACAATTATTTGACGCACAAATAGTTTTTTTGAGAAACACTAAATAGAAATGGATAGCGAATTTAAAATGTAAGCAATGGTAAAACAATACGCAGCATAGTTATTTTAGTGGTGATGTTCTCATTTTCTGATGTATAATAATTTGGGTTTCATTTAGATTTTTTGATGCTCATTAAATTTTCTGGTGTACAATGCAAGGGATGTATGGTTTAATTTGATGTATATTATATTTGTTCCCAATAATATATTTTTAATACTTCGTAAGAAACATTTCTCTCAGTGTACGCACGAAGTGCCATTCTCAAAAGCCTAACCATATTTAATATACAGAATGTCCTACTTTTGTTTTTTAGTAGAAAATAAAAATTTGTAGAATATACAGTGTGTTCAGGACAAAATTGTTACCTAAGGGAATCTTTGGTGACTTTGGCCAAACTTCAAGTTTACCTCTTATCCATCACCTAAATGTCTACGTCACTTCCCTATGTTCAATTACCTATTACTCAGCGGTATCTAATTTCACTTTTTCTGCTGATATGTTTATTTAGTAGAAGCCATATTAACGTCGCCTCTAATCCAATTTACAGAACCATGATAGGATTTATAGGGAAATTGCGACCAATATCGCATTAACACGAAATTCTACTTCATACATTATTTTACCACAGTCGTTTAAGCGTTAACTGCTTCACTATCGTTATGACTTTGCTATTTTTACATAAAAGTGCTTCTAACGAACAAGTAAATTACGGAACTTTACTACTGATTTCACATTATGCAACATTTACAGTCTAGGCACTTAGGTCTAAAGCGCTTTAAATTTGATCAACACTTATAGATACTTGCACTTGAAAATATTAACAAAGGATAACAACAATTATTGATTTGTAAACTTGAACCGAAAATGATAACTGCCTATTTTGGAGTCAACAATACGTAGATGACGCTTTATCAATAGTATTGTTTGTAGTGAAAACGTAATTGAGGAAAAGTTCAATAAAATAACTCCTGTAGAAATTTTCTGTTGGTAAACAGAGGAGCGCGTAGGCGTGTTCAACAATTACTGTGAGGGTGTATCGAAGGGCGTACCCGACCTAGCTCGGCGGAACCTGTAAACAGCACGTACCCATCAGCCCAGGCCCCATCACCCCACAGAAAGGGGCTCAGGCTGGCCGCTTTTGCCGCCTGGTCCGGAGTCCTGCAACACCGCCCTGCGTAGCTCACCACCACTATTTGGTTATTATCGTAATTTCCGCGCACTTTACGTTCGGAATTGGGGTTGTCAAAATTTCGGTTTAAAATCCATTTTACCGCCGACTTGGAAGGCGTTACCGTGGACTAGCATCTGTGTTGGCCGCCGCGACGAGCGTTTGAATGAGGGAAATTGCGAATCCGCGGCACTGCCCGATCTAGGCGACGAAGCCCTATTGATCGACTGACGCCGGACCTACCACTATGGCCCGACTGATGCCAAAACAATAGGATCTCTCGGAGAATTACAACAATCATCTGCGAATTTATATCAATTATCGCCTTCGAAGCGTTTTTGGGTCGTCAGAGGCACCTGTTCGATGTTGGCAGTGGTAAAGGAAGGATTTGTGGCCGGGACGCACACTGACTTACTTTTCCGATATCGATCCTGGCGTTACACTGACCTAACCTGGATAAGCAAATGCACCGAAAGAGCCACTAACCGAAAATTGGACAGCGGGCTTGACACCGGATTTTTCAAAAAAGACAACGAGGGTGCTGAATCCGCTACAAGTTCGGCCAAACAAACTGTTGCTTTGGATGTTTTGTAACGGAAATATATATTCACACTATACAGGTGTATAGTTATAGTGCCTTAATGTGTTGAAGTCCAAGATTATTTTTTGCAAAAATCTTCACATCTAACTTTCTAAAATTTTGCTCGACATTTATCAAAAGTGTTCGTAAACAGTTACCATTCAAGGAAATCAGTTAAGAAAAAAACTTTCTTATTGCATTTGGATCAGTTACTTTTAAAGATTGAATATGGACCATCATTGTATAGAGATCCTGCTAGAAATTGTGAGTTTGACATTTTTCAGGTTGATAAACATGGGGGTGCTATATGAAGAAGCTAAGAGACCCAACCGATAACCAAAGAGACAAATTCCTTAAAAACGAAGAGACGATTATAAAAAGTTAGTATTTAGACTTCTTCCAACGCTGCTCCCAGTTATTGAAAAGATTGTTAAACTAAGCCTGGAGAGTTTGGTTTAAGATGACCGTTCGAAAAGATCGTTACGAGGCCATTTTGTTCATACAAATTAAATAAAGCAAATATAAAAATACAGCAAGAAAAAAAAATGATGGAAAAAATTCTTCTAATATGTTATTATTTTTACTGTTAAATCGAGGAATGCTTCAAATGTTTTATTTCGAAAAAATCTCAATAAGGACACCATTAAAATCAAAAATATTTTGAACATGCATTTCTAGTGTTTAGTTTTTGGATGATTAATACATTCATACTTTTTTGACCAATAGGATTGCCTCATTTTCCATTTTTCAACCAATCACGTAGCATTTTCTTGAAAAAAGAAAGCTAGTAGCATTTTATTCGGAATAAATAGCTACTAGCATTTTCTTCCGAATAAATAGCTACTAGCTTTTTATTCCGAATAAACTCTAGTAGCTTTTTTTCAAACAAAATCGATGATGTTGTGAATTTTTCATTCATGTTTTAATCTGTCGAATATCATTCGAGCAAGAGATTTCTTCAGAATAAATGTTCAAAGTTAGCACTCAAACGCGCCGCCGGATGTAAGGCCTAGAAATCCTCGAGCTTCGCTCTCGGATTTTTAAGCTGGCCCAACGTGCTGTGGCGCTCGTGATTTTTGCTGCTAGGCAACGCGTCTTCGTGCAAACCTTTCCATTTATTCAGGATAAATTCCTTGCTCTTATGATATTATGTATGAAAAAAAATAATTGAAAAAAATAAGACGTAAAAATGTAATACAAAAATTTGCCCATATTTAGAAATTTTTGTGCAGTAATCATAACATTGAAGCAAACTATCTGAAGCACTCTTCCCGTCTTTTATCTTTCTTGTAGTACTTTTACATTTTCTTCACATCCCGGAGAGGCAATTTTAGTACAATATCTACTGTCATTGAAAAAACATGGGTTGAGGTGAATTGGAAAAAATGAGTGACAATACCCAAAAAGCTGAAGGGATACGAGGTGAAGTATTGTTGTCTTGGAGTCGGTATAAGTAGACATTTGTTGTCTTGGTGAGAAGTTATAGAAGATGCCAACAAAATATCATTGCACCAGAGGCTCTTCTTTCAATCGGAACTTACAATAGTGCTGCAAAAAAATCTTCCAAAAACTATTGCTTGGTGTAGTTTAGATTTTTGGAGTCCTGTTTCTATTCCTGGATCACGACAAATGTAAATATTTACATTTAAGTACTTGACGTCGTTCGACAAGTAAATTTAGGAAGTACATAAAAATAATCGAACTTATCTTGCAGGAACACTTTTTGATGTGAGTTTAAACAGATGTAGCGCAATCTAAACACCCGCATGTAAACTTGACTGCTTAAAAAAATAATTAGTAGCGATCAGTTAGTTATACATATTGGTGTTCCACATTTTTAAAAATTTTAAAAATAAATTTTAATTTTTCCCAAATCCACGCCGCTATGTATGTTACAAAAAAAGTAAGCAAGCCCTGCTGTAAAGAATAAAAACGCATCGCATGTAAGAATGTACTCGCTTATCTCACCATCACGAGCAAGTTTATGTTAGTTTATAAAAATCGAACACAATAACTTTTTATACATACAGGCTGTTTATACATGCAAGACGCCTAAAAGCGTATTTCTAATAGAGTTAAAAGTTTGAAATTCGGCAGAAATAAACTATAATTAATATGCGATCTGCATCTTCTTAGAGAGTCAGGCTGCCCTGCGGGCATTAGGCTCTTTCAGAACCTCATCAAGGCTTGTCTGGGACTGTCACGTAAAACTCCGGAAACTAGCGGAGACAACAAGGCCGTTATCTGCTGGATCCCAAGTCATCAGGGACATGGGGGAAACAAAAAGGCTGACGCCCTGGCCAAGAAAAGATCAGAAATGGGCCTGATTGGACCGGAGTCGGCACTGGACATTCCTCCAAGCGCCCTCAAGAACAGGGAAGACCTAAGGACGGCAGTTGGACTGCTCACGGGACACTCCCTCCTCAGAATACACCTCTACACCGTGGGCTCTCTTGAAGACCCTATGTGCAGAAGGTGTGAAGAGGAGGAAGAAACGCATCTTCATGTACTGTGTCACTGTCCGGCTCTTGCTGCACAGAGGTCCAGGTACCTAGACTTTCCCTTCCTAGAGATGAGTGAAATCAGGAGGGGTCCTATGAGCAGGCTACTGGGCCTCGTCAGGAGCACAGGTATGCTCTAAAGGGGTCTATAGAAACCTAACAGGGGTGTACACAATAGGCCTATTTAGCCTCAGTGTGCGGCTTGGCGACCAGCCGGGCCCTCATGCCCTAAGCAAAAGAAAAGCAAAAAAAGCCGTCTTGTCATAAATCTCTCAAAACTTCCAGGGACTCCTTAAAATTACAATTAATAATACTTCAACTAAAAAATTCTAATTTTTAACATCGAACGTGCAAACGTAATAATAATAAAAAAAATATTAAATCGCTTTTAGGCGCCGGCGCTTCTCTTTGTAACACCCTGTATTACTAAATATAGTATGTTCATTCCAAAACAAGAACCAAAATTTTGCCTGATTTTGTTTAATTTTTTGTATGCCATTATTTTCTATACTATTTTTTTTTCACTATTATTATTACACACCAAGTTGAATCGGTGTGAACAAGAATAGAAGCCGCCACCACCACCGACGACGAGCGGTGGTTAGCCAAAAGTCTAGAACCACCCCTTTTCTATCTAATTTTGTGCTTCGAACAATATACCCTAAAAGCTTCTTGGCTGTTCATAATTTGAAGTTGTTTTTTTGTAATTTGTGATTATGCCCTCAACTTGTGGATTTCCTTTCACAACAGTTCTGGCCACTTCATGTAATTTAATTCTGAAATTGCCAAATACTGGCCGAAATAAGAGAACAACTATGTAACGTGGAGCGGTGGAGCCTTTCCAATGAATAATTGAATTTCAAAACACTTGAAGCAATTACAATTTCCCTGTCTTGAATTATGGAGCATTTCCCGGCTCTTCAGATTACAGCAACATGCTCCTTATTTTATTCCTGTTATCAACCATGGAAAAAAAATTGCCAATGACGTAAATTCTAAAATCACAATAATCAACCGAAGTTTGCTATCGTTCAATTTCACCGACAGTGTATCCTTTGGGACGGGAAGTAAGCAAAGAAGCGTCATTGGTTGCCCGGTTCGAGCTGGTTAAATGTCAAAGGTTACTCGCTTCCATCCCCTTTCTGCAGCGGGCACCGCGACGCTCCGGGTTCAATCCGAGTAAACTCCGACATCGCTCCGCCATGCACGTCATCCAATACTTAAATCTCGAATCACGCAATTTTAATGAATATAAACGAGTTTTGTAAAAAGGAAGAAACCCAACGTAGTTCTCCGGAATTCCACCCGAATCAATACACCTCCAAAGTAACATTTAAACAAAAATTAATAGCCTTCAGGTCTCGTGGCCCCAGGACTAGGCCTAACAGGGATTGCGTTCTGGAACAGTTGCATGTTAAATAAATTAAGAAGTAAGACCACCGTCTATTGATTATCTTGAGTAAAGCTAATATAGAATAGTGATATCCGTCGTCTTGAACTAAAAAAATATTTTCCTCGAAACCATTACTCAATCCAATGAATGTCAATGTCCAAAAAGCAGGACCTAACAAAAGATTAATTCGAATAAACAACATTAGAAGAGCCCGAAGAATCAAAGTGTTTCGCTCTTTGTTGCCATTAGCTTGATTAGTATGGCGGGAGGAAATCTAAATCGCTCTTTTTCGTAATTATTTGGTCAATTGCCCGAAGATTCTTGGGTGCATCGGGTAAATTGTAGAAAATAACGTTTGAAACCAAAAAACGCATTTTATGGTATAGCTCGTCTGTCATTCAGCAGGCGAGAAATGAGAGATGAAATTTGACGCGCTGCAAAAAATTGGTTTCATGAGGTATACTTTTGCAAAAGCCTCGTTTCTCCCATCTAAAGTTCGAAAGCTTCAAATTTTGCAGGTCAATCAGTGTTTGATTGTTTGCTAATTTCTACACCTGGGCGGTGTTCTTGTAGAAATTAGCAAACAATCAAACACTGATTGACCTGCAAAATTTGAAGCTTTAGAAGTTTTATTTTAGCTGAGCGCTAAAAGGAAACTTTCGAGATCGATTTTAATAATGATCATACCAAAAAGATAATACCGGAAGTTGATATTGAACTTGACAGGCCAAACTAGATGATTCGTAAAGGTCGAACGATAACTAGACCAACTACACGGACTTAAAATAAATAGAAAGTTACCTGAAATGCGAGCAAAAGGCCTTCGATTTGAACAATGTTCTACCTAACACGTTAACAATTTTGATAGCTCAAAATCGCTAGTGTTGTTGTGAACTGACACCCCCTCCTTCCTATTCACCAAATCTAGCCCCATCAGCACTGGGATCCCCGACAAAGCGTTTCGATCGAGTCGCTTCCAAACCGACCGTTTTCGGTCGCTTTGGAAACGACGCGGCTTACATACCTATCAACCGAGTCGCTTGCATTTCTATCGGTTAAACAGGCAGTTCCGAGAGGCTATCGCTTTTTTGGTGTTTCGAAGGTGCATCCCTATGAATGGCATTGGTAGATGACGGCTTAGGGGCTAGATTTTCAGATATTTTCACGTACAAGTGGAAGGGTTATAGCCTCCGGCACCCAAGTTTACCTGATTTTGGTAGAAATCGTTTCTACAACTCGAAAGGTGCCGCTTTAAAGACGGTTTTTCAGGATATTGCATATTTATCGTTATTTGGAGATTAACAAGGAGTTTTTAAATAATCTTTATCTTGTTGTTTATAATACGCACAAATATTACTTTTGTAGGTAAAAAATAACAATTTTAATTTCCAAAATCACTTGTAAACGATCTCTCGGTTATTTGAATTTCTCCTTCAAAACGTGCTTGCAAATTTTACTAAAAACTTAATCTCGACCAACATTTTAATTATTTCCTTGAATGAACGTTATATCTCAGTCAATTTGTTAGACATTTTTAATTGCATTTGTAAACAGAAACCAAAGTCCTAGGTATAATCGTACAATAAAGTATGTTTCTATACCAAAATAATATCCTCCACAAAACTTTGTTGCATTCATAAATTACAGTAGCTATACCGGGTGTTTCAACGAGAACCGCCGGTGCCAAATTGCGTATTTCTAATGAAGTTAAAAAATTTGAAATTTGGCAGAAATAAACTTTAATAAATGCGCTACAATGTGGCGTCGTTGGTTGGTCCATAATTAATTCCATGCGCCGTCGGGACGCTATAATGTGCTTTTTCAGAAATTTTTAACATACTTTTTTATTATTATTATGTTCGTAATACCGCCAGGTATACGTTCCTGTTGTTAAAAATTTGAAATTTGTAATTGAAGTATCCCTAATTGTGTTTTAAGAAGTTCACGGGATTTTGACGAATTTATGACACGACTGCTTTATTGAAGCAGTCAAATTTGGTGACAAAGAACGCCTAAACAGTTCGGTTATTTATGACTTAAAAGCGGTACCTACTCAAAGATCTTTGCAGTGCAAAGACCATCATAAAACCTAATGCGGTTATCCGCAAAACTGGCGCCACAAAAGTGTCATCTGTCAATCAAAAAATCCCCTGAGGGTTAAAATTTAAAAATCCATGTAATTCAATAATGGTTTGATATAAAAATATTTCAATTGCTCGGTATCAATCTTGGAGGTCGTGATCATCAAAGAGATGAAGTGAATATTTCGATATGAAATCGCGATCGAAAGTAAAAACTCACACCGTTAAAAAAAAGAAAAAACGATAATGTCACCTTGTAGTACATGAATTATAGTTTATTTCTGCCAAATTTCAAATTTTTAACTCGATTAGAAATACGCAATTTGGCACCGGCGGTTCTCGTTGAAACACCCGGTATTTTAACTTTGTCTACTCTTTAAAGTACCTAATAATAATTATTGTGTGTTTTAATTTTTTTAAATACTTATTTTACTTCAAACGAGTGTTCAAAAAGTTCCTATTTACTTCAGAAATAACCGCTTATCGGGTAGCCCCATATGTATGTAAGTTTTTTTTGTGTAATAGTCACGTGGTCACTGTCGTGATTGGTTCAGCATTTTTCAAAAGACCCTTCCCTAAACCCCTTCGCTCGAAAGCGACCGATATCGTAAAGAAAGCGAGTCGATCGAAACGCTTTGTCGGATATCCCGCTACAGATTTGGATCTATTTAGAAACTTAAAAACCGCCTGGATGACAGCATCGACTGATCGACTGAAGAAGTTTACAATGATACAATAAAGATAGAATGTATCATTACAACTACTTGGTCTTCATTAGTAGACCAAGTGTAAAGATGGGAAGAAAAGTATAGGTACGTTTAAAAAAAATTAATAGACTTTTTCGATGTGAAATTCCACCCTCGTAACTGCGATTCTTTCAAGAGCTATCACAATTAAAAATGTTCTTAACTGTGGACCTGAGCAATATTAATCACAAAATTCCCATTCTCCCCGTTTTTAGTGGATTCGTGGACATGTCCGGAATTTAAAGAGCCTTGTCTTATTGGCCGCGGCAGTTCATGCACATGATATGATACCCAGTTTTAGCACAACCTTAGTTTCGGCGCCAAAACTCGCCGAAATATAATAAAGCTGTGAGGGTTGCCAACAATTAAGGAGCGAGTTCTACTGTTGGCTAAGAAAAATCTACTGAAATTTCACTAAACGGGAGTGGAAGATGTTGACTTTACATAAAGTTAGTCGCAAAATCCGCTTCAGAAAGCCAGAAACTACTCAATTTAGCAAAAAACAGTTAGGTATATGCGTAAAATCTATTTTTTTCAGAAAAAAATCAAAAAGAAAGCTTTGCTTTCACGTCAAGAAGCAAATAATGGACATTGATTATGTTTAATCGCGTTATAATTGCCAACTAATATAACAAATAATTCAAGTCACACAAAAGAACCAGGTGCGACTAGCCCTAACGGCTCAGGCACGACTGGACATTCTCAAAGTCTCCAACTGTACCTACAAAATTTTCCTTAAATAATATTTATAATTACACGACGCAAACGTTATACATATAAAATTCAAATAATTAGGCGCCTCATGATCACCCAACTTTCTGGTTTCCCTAAACTTAAATTTGACTTTAGTGCTGCTGTTGGCACTTGACAAAACTATTTATTTTTTAACGAAAATAACTTAATAAGTATTTGCATAATACATAATTAGAAGCATAGAAGTTACAGTAAAACGTTGCATCAGCTTGCAAAAGTGTTCTTCACCTCATTTGTCAACTGTAAGAAATTTTATACAACACTGTTCTGTAATCTCCTGTATATTAAGCCACATCCTGGACACGTGAAGGAAACAGAACCAACCAACTTTGATAAAGTTAGAATTTATTCGCAGACATGTATCATTTTTATTTCTAATTTCTTGAATTGGAGATGTCGTTTTAATTTCAAAAACAAAAAAATGGCAAATTTCCCTACTGTTTTGCTTGCAAAACTGCTATTATTTATGGTACCTAAAGTATAAGTTTTTCTTTCAGTTTATATGAGTTTATTGTTTTGCGTGACCACCACACTCTTGTGGATGGTTGTCGCTAAATTTTGCAAATACGGCAGCCCCCTTCTTCCTTCTAGCAGCAGTTCTAAAACAATCAAAAAGTAGCAAAGTGCGTCATTCTCAAACACGTGCCTAATCGAAGCTAAACGCATAACTGATACGAGACGATAACCAGAAGTTATTAAAAATGTATCCCTACTAACTACCTGAACATAACGAGGAAAATGGAACGCTAAATAAATAATTATTACCCACTTACCTTGGAAGTTAATCCTTATCTCCCTCTGGTTTCCATGGATCGGCATGTCAGAAATTGAAATAAAACCGGGCAAATTATCCAAAATCGAAACGACAACGAAAACAGTCACACTCAATCACTTTTATTGATAATTAGCCCCAAATTGCAGAAGTCCATGTTTACCTTCGAGAGTTTCAAAATTAAGCGCACCATTTTCGCGCGGTCGTCTCTCAGTTCAATGACAACAGAAACTAAAGTGGCTTCACGCCGATTCTAACAACCACCAATCCTCCAACCCTTTTAGAAAAAACCAAATACAAGTGATTAATCGTCCAGCCAAACCACCAACACTCAAATCTTTCGATCGGATCGCTGTGACGATGACAGCTGACAGATTGGATAATCAAAGCAGTATCGCCAATCTACAATCATCTGTTCGTTTATGACATCCCGTGTAACATCCAGGGTTTTTGGCGGCGCCACGTTGGCGATCAATAATTTAACATTTGGGTGTTGTATTTTGCAATGTTTAGGTTGTCAAACGAAATGACAGGATAATGGATATTTTTTATATGTTAATCGTGCAATAATATGGCATTATGTGTATTAAACAGCAGCTCGTCCTGTGCGTGTTTTTACGTCTCGTAGTCGGCAAAGGTTCGTGTTCGTTAATTGGCGAAAGTACCGGCGTCGATCACTTGCAATTTCAGGTGCAGACATCAAAGAGGTTGGTGTCGATATAGGCCGCAATTTGACGGTAGAATGTCCGCTGCACAACACCAAAGACGTGATGTGGGTCCGGGAGGGTCGCGAGGACATGCAGGTCCAACGCATGAACATCTTACAGAACGGCTCCTTATTCCTGTCACAAGTTACCAGGAACGATTCTGGAATTTACTCTTGTAGCCGAGAAAACGTGGTTGATGAGGAGAAGGCACGCATGAACATTACAGTTCGAAGTACGTGCATCCCAAGTAATTAGGGAGATTTTAACTCGATACTTTCAGCACCTCCACCGGCATTGAACAATGTTGTGGTGAGGCCTAGCTCAATCTTGGCCTTGATTCTCTGGGAAGTTGGAGGCACTGGGGGCTATCCAATTATCAACTTCACTGCTCAATATCGATTGTATGGGTCTGATGTTTGGCTGCCAATATCACCTAATCATATCACCCCAAATTCAGTAAAATTGTTGGTTTATAGTCGATTTGCGGTTGATGACCAGTTGATTTTAGCGACAAATTGACGTGTACAAGTTAACACCCAACACAACGTACGAGTTTAGAGTTTGGGCCACCAACCAGTTGGGCAGAGGAGAAATCACTGAGGTTATTGGCACAACCTCGCACGAATACAGGGAAGAAGGTGAGGTTGCTGTCGCAAGAGTGGTTAATCGTTGCATGTTGAGCCACTTTTAAAGCAGCGCACCTGTGTGGCTGATAGAATACTTCCTGTTGGCGGAGTGCAAGGGTCCAAATCCTTTTTAAATAATTTATAATTATACATTAACAGGATCATTAACTTCTTGTTTCAAACATGTGTGACTTGTTATGTATGAAACTGTTAAGATTTAAGTAGCCATTTAATTACGCAGAATGATTAAGTTTATAATCAAGGGAGGCACTGAAATTAAAGTGCTGGTTCACGCTGCATAATACTCTCTTTGTCCAAACGTTAAAAAAGTTCAAAATTTAATCTCATTCTTGAATTGAAATATTTTTGTTTAGAAAAATTAGATAAGACCAGATTAAAAGTTTAAGACGCAAGCGCACTTCGTTGAGAGAGAACCACATGTTCTAGCTTCCATCTCCATTTTTAAGAAAACATTTTTTTTGATATAACTAAAAATAATAATTTAAACAATTAAAAATAGAAAACTATTTAAAAAAACAATAATTAAGTTAATCAATTTAAAGCCCTAGTGACACGAGGATGTTATAATTAACAAAAATTTTTATTAGAAATAAACGTTAATTTATTATATTATGGTTTAAGAGACCATTACTTACTTTCAGTCATCTAATAAAATTTTAATTATTTTAGAAATTCATTTAATAAAATAATCAGCTTTAGTTTATAAAAGTATGTTTTGCTCCACAAATTTTTGACCAAAAAATAATTCTGAGCGCTTAGAAATAAAATTAATTTGATTTGATACTCCAGATGTTGCATCAACTTTAACTCCTAAGAAAGGAATTGTTCATGAATGAATTACATCAGAAGTTGTAATTAGTGTTCGAATTTAGGATTTAAATAGAATAATAATTCGCTTATCAACATCTAGAAGACAAAAATTATGTAAATTTATTATTTAAAGGGATTATATGTACTTATAAGAATCAAATTCAATATTTTTAAAGTCTGAATATTCATAAGATCAATATCATTGATGCCCAATTGTTTTAAGAGCGATAAAAATTAAAGTAATTACAGGTAAAATTGTTCAAATTAGTTCAATTAACACACCACCAGGTGCGTGAGTTTTACTGCGTTGCGCATGCTCCAAAAA
This sequence comes from Schizotus pectinicornis, assembly GCA_951805265.1. Taxonomy (NCBI): domain Eukaryota; kingdom Metazoa; phylum Arthropoda; class Insecta; order Coleoptera; family Pyrochroidae; genus Schizotus; species Schizotus pectinicornis. The sequence continues at coordinate 13,540,793 of OX638203.1, forward strand.
ACACACTGAATTTAAAAGTCATTAGTGGAGCGTGAAAGTGCGAATTATTAATATTATCTATAGAGCATGCGCAATGCAGTAAACCTCGCACACACCGTATAAGAATAGGGGAGATGAAAGTGTAGATGTGTCTCCCCGATTTGTGCTTGACTTTAAATTTAAGGCTTAAAACTTAAAAATATCGTGGTCACTACTATACAGTATACAGGGTGAACAAGCTAAATTGAATCAACTGAAATATCTTCGTTATTAGTAAAATTACAGCTTTAATATACAGGGTGGGGCAATAGTGCGTCCGACTTCGATAGCTCGAGTTCTATGATAGGTAGAAAATTGATTTAAAAACACAAATAAACTAGAAAAAGAAGTCTATAACCGGAAATTATTTTTGAACACACAGGGTGAGCCAAGGCAATTATACAGGGGCAAGTGACATTGTTTTAAATGGAATGTGGTGTGTAAAAGAAGATTTTTCGGAGCCTTTTCCTAGAGTTTTTTTAATCCTATATTATTGCTGACTATTTCCAAACCATTTGGTTGTAGCGATTTTTTTTGTTCAAATAATGGCATCTGCAGATGCATGTTAAAAAAATCACTAGTAACAATTATGAGTTCTAAGAAAAAATTATGTAAAGACTAGTTAGGAAACATCTGTAGAATGTCTTTAAATTGTTTTAACTTTTGAAAAATTATACAGGGTGGCTAGATTTAATTTTTCAATTTAGAACTATTTGAATTTAATTTTCTTCATTTTTTCAAATAGAACATCCTGTATATTTTTTAACAACATGATGTAGAAACTAAAAACGAACATTTTTTGTATGTACACCCGGCCAATTAAGTAATGCACAGGGGGTGCGCAAATAATTTACCTTTCTCACGTTATCATCAAGTGTAACATAGAAAAACTTGTAGGGGACATTAGAAACGTACAGGGGATCACAAATTGTCAACTTTTTCTACGTTAAACTGGATGATAATGTGATAAACGTAAATTATTTATGCACCCCCAGTGCATTACTTAATTGGCCGGGTGTACACCTCTATGGCTATTTGTAACCATTTTTGATTTATCGCCCAATAATTACAAACAAGAATAATCCTAAAAAATTAGATTGTTTTACAAATAACTCGACAGATAAAATGTTTTGTTTGTAAACACAGCATAAGTTTTTTTAGTAAGTTCACTTTATGTTTGTATCTTGATCATTTTTTGCATTTTATATTATTTGACAAGAAATACACATTTATCGCAGTTACCTGTCGTCAGTTGTCATTTTTGAATTAGTTTTGAAACATTTGAAGTTTTTTGTCGAGTTATTTGGAAAACGATCTAATTTTTCAGGATTATTCTCAAATTTTGTAATTATTTGGTGATATTTTGAAAATGGTTTCAAATAACCATAGAGGTGTGCATACAAAAAATGTTCGTTTTTAGTTTCTACATCATATCGTTAAAAAATAACCAGGGTTTTCCATTTTAAAAAAAATGGAGAAAATTAAATTCAAAAAGTTCTAAATTGAAAAATTAAATTTTGCCACCCTGTATAATTTTTCAAAAATTAAAATTGATTAAAGACATTCCACAGATGTTTCCTAACTAGTCTTTACATAATTTTTTCTTAAAACTCATAATTGTGACTGTAGTGATTTTTTTAACATGCAACTGCAGATGCCATTATTTGAACAAAAAAAATCGCTACATCCAAGTGCTATGGAAATAGTCAGCAATAATATTGAATTGAAAAGAATCTAGGAAAAGGCTCTAAAAAATCTTCTTTTACACACCACATTCTATTTAAAAAAATGTTATTTGCTCCTGTAATTGTCTTGGCTCAACCTGTATGTTCAAAAATAATTTCCGGTTATAGACTTCTTTCTCTAGTTTATCTGTATTTTTAAATCAAATTTCTACCTACCATAAAATTCGAGCTATCGAAGTCGGACGCACTATTGCCCCACCCTGTATGATACAATTAAATAGCTAAAATTATTTCCAGCACATGGATACCTTTAAATTGAATTTAGTTTTTTTCTGCTAGAGATATTTAATTAAATGTATAAAAAAAAAATAATTTTCCAAGTAATAGTATTTTTTAGCTGAGGTTGCAAATAAACGCAATACTTAATGCAATTATTTAAATTTTTAAAAAGTTGCAGGAATGAGCATAATTTGATTTTAAAATGCTCTGCTACAAACGGTTTTAATTTGTCTGGTCCGCGAAGCATGTCTTTGATCATTTCGGAAATTTTAAAATTTATCCACCAAACTGACCGCCCTTCTTCGCCAATGACAACTTTGAAGTTTGAAGAGGCCGTCTTCAATGCCCTTTTCAGGTTGAAGATCCCTTTACCAGCAATTTGCTGCAGGTACATTGTAGTTAATTCAGCCCACATCTCTCACAACTCCCTTCGTCGTCGAACCTCAGGATTCGACAGTTGCAGTTCCTATCTCATTTATAACACTAATTGCATCTTTTAATTAATTTTATTGCTAATATTATGGTCAGGGCTTTTTCTCTTTACATGTTGGCAAAAAAAATAGTTAAATTTGAAAAATTTCAAAAATAATTTGACACATTTAATTATCTTTAAGCAAAATAAGTGACATTTGAAAGTACCTACGTACTGGGAATAATTTTAGCTATTTACATAATTGTATCATAAATTAAAGCTGTAGTTTTACTAATAACGAAGATATTTCGGTTGATTCACTTTAGGCACACATTTGGACCGCGATTGAGATTAATGCGTGGCCTTTTGCACTGAGGAGGGAGTTTTGGTGCGTTTTTCAACACTGGAAGGATTGGCTATTTATTGCCAAAATTAAGGACTTGCACGCGTTATACACAGAAGTGCTCTATTATAGTGGTAAACCTGTAGAAAAACAAGTTTTTAAATTTAGAATTGGCCCGCCGAATGCTAGCTGGAGCCGACAAGTTCGACACTCGGGTGTGGGGAGTCGCCGTCGGAATAGTGATGGGAACCCTGGTGCTGCTGGGACTGGGCACGTGTTTTCTTCTTTACCAAGAATGCCGCGTTCCCAACCGTAAGTTTTTGCCTCGACTTTCGACTTTTAACTAATTCCATTGAATCAGTTCCAGAAGAACAAGAAGTGATCGAGTTGGTTCCGAACATAATACTGAATCCCGGCTTCGAAGGCAATCTACGAAACGAGCACATGCCTGCTGACGAAAATTCTAACAATGAAACGCCGTTGCGTTTGAACAATAACACAGTAATCCAACCTAGACAACTGTAATTTACACACGAAACTCCGTGGCTTTCATGGAAACGGAAGTGCAGCGCCAAATTTTCAATGGAATCAAAACGTTTTCGATTTGACGTTTCACTTCTGGCATGAAATGTGCTTGTGTTCAGGGGCGTTTACAGCCACGATTGTGATTGATATAGAATCTCGAAGTTTTAATTAGACTACTTTTCAATGATATTTTTGCAGAGTTACCGGATCATTTTCTAGTCAGGAGTCGTTGGACTCCGCGATAGTTTCCTAGTTTTAGCTTAATATTCGACATTGAAATAGTATAGGAGAAGCGTATGCGCGTTGAAACGAATCAACAGTTTGTAGTATTCGCATGCGCCTCCTGGAAGTACACCGAGTAGTTGCAAGGCTTCAATAATTAACAAGCGTCATATCAAAAGTACATATTTTTGGTCAAAATTAATTTACGCAAAATCTAGTTTTTTAGCAATAATTGAAAATATGGCTTCCACAAAGCAATTGAGCTCCTTCATGCCGATTCACTTTTCCAGTACAATAAATTGTGGATACGTCTAAAATGGCCGAAAATCACCGGAATCCGCGACATATTTTTACTACAACAAATACAAAATTTGAAATTATTTACAACATATCCATTTTAAAAGTCAATCTTGTACAATAATACAGTAATTGCTCACTGCTGCTACTGGAGTTTGAACGTGTTGCTTCTTAAGTTTTACTTGAGTTCCCATTCAATTAGATCGCGTCGATTTACGGCCACAACTGGACAATTGACGCAACATTGGTTTGCTTGATCGTTTTGCTGATATTTGGTTACTCGTATACTCAGAGTTGTGAATGGCTAGTTCCATGCACAAGGCTTTATTGGGCTGCAGCTCACCTTGTGTTCACCATAGTTACTTGAAGAGGTTGTATATTTTTTATTGTGCCTGATAGGGTAGGCAGTCGTAAGCTCAGTGACATAGAAGCTCGCTTACTTAGCGCGATAATTTCACATTTACATTGAAGAATTAGAAGGAAAAAACAGTTGTGAAAAATTTATCAGTGCCTATAATAGTTGGATAATATTTAAAGTAATAGCTTTCTGCACATAAATTTGTACTAATACAGACTGATTTTTAATTTTTTATTAAAACGAGGAAAGAGGATCCCAAGTATACTCCTGGATGGTGTAGACGTGAACGCATGTGTACGTCGCGACATTTCGCTAGGTACTTTGCGCTTGCCCCTGACGCTGAAGTCGCTGCGATAGCGACGGAATTATATTTACAATGTGGGAACATTAGATAATAAATTTGTGTTACCTAAGTGCAAGTTATCCTTTACAAGTCTTGATTTGAAGATGTTGGTTGCCGAGAAAAACGTTAACTTGCTCGTTCCTAGTGTAGTCTCAACGGTTTCAAAGTGCGTCAAGCAGTCGTTATTTTAATACCAAAGATGTGAAGCTGAATTTGTACATAACTATTGTAATCGACACTTTTTTTATTGGATCAATAATATGCATCATTTAAGTCGTATTTATACAGTGTGCTTTTATACAAATGGAAAGGTTTTATTGTAACTGTGTACGTCTTTGTATCGTCATATCTATACAGAAAATTTGGATGTGTGAAGTTCATTTTTATACATAAGCGGTGATATATCTAAGCTTTCTGTGAATTTGTACTACGTTCCTCCTTTGTTGTTGTGTAATCAGATTTAGACCATTGCTTCCTTAGGTTGCTTCAACTCACTCAGCCAAGCTTTGAATTTTAGTGATATTTTACAATTACGTATAGATCTTCCACCGGAACTTTAACGTGCGTTTGCGCCAGTCAAATTGTTTGCTAATTTTCTGTCCAAAATCGTGATTATCAACGAATATTGTTGGTTTCATTTGACCAGCGCAACGGCCAATGTTTAATAGTTTTGCACTCAATTATTGCTTAATTCTAAACGGATCGAATCCTGCGATTTTTATATTAAACTTTATATTTTTAAAAATGGTTGTGAATTTTACCCGGCAATCCCTTTAGAATTGTGCAACCGTTACCGAATTCGTTATTATTATTATTCTGAGTTATGTATATATTTTTGTAAAGTCGTAACCGATCTCTGTTTAAGTTTGCTGATTTGTTACTTTTACTTTATGTACATATTATGCTAATGTATTGAATAAAGATATTTATCAAAAGCTACCCTAAAGTTAAATAACAAATGATAGTTAAGTAAGTAAATAGTTACCTATTCATATATTTGAAATAAGAGATCAAGATTCATCTGGCTGAAGAAGTTAGAGCGGTCAGGGCAACATGGCAACATTGCTCTTTTGGGTAGCATCTGCAGCCAACCCAACATGTTATCTCTGAACCCAACCAGCTGGTACTTTTGACAGTAGAGACCAGGGGGCATCTTCGGAAAGCCAGTATTTACATTTTTGGAGGAAACGTTGAGCCAAGAGTTAAATGAAAAATCCTATTATGACGTAATCCAAGTTAAATAGGTAGGCTTGTCGAAGGTGTGGAGTCCCATTACCACTGAACCGTGCATCAGATACTAAAATATTTTTAAACAGCATCACATCAGCTTAAACCAAAGAGTTGTCAAAGATGTCAAGCCCCAATCACCTTTCGGACGATTCGAGCGATGTGGACGAAGCCCTGCAACAGATCGAGAACAAGTACTCCATGACAAGTCCAACGGGATGCAGCTCCAACAAGTCCCAAACCGCCCCCCATTTCCTGAACGATTTACTCCAGGTAACTCTCAATTTTGGAACAGCATCAAAAATGTTACTAAACTTGCAGGAATTCGACACTTTGGGCCTCCCAGCAATCAACTTGAGACAGCCTGTGATAGAGGTATTGCAGCAAATCACCAACAACACCCACCTATTAATCCAATTGCACCGACAAACCATATCGCAACTAAAAGACGTCAATATCAAGAACAGTCAGAGAGACACGAAAAATTTTGAATTAGAAGTAGGAACATAAAATAAAAAGTGCAAAAACTTTTTACTTTTTGTAATAATTTTTAGAAAAAAATCAGTGAGCTGACCCTGATATTGAAACAGCACAGAAATAAATATGGAGTGTTGGAGAACAAAAATAGCAAATTAGTCCATGAATGTTCTGAATTGAGGGCTAATATAGCAAACCACAAGGAAGAAACGGACAAAATCAAGACTTACCACAGGGCGAAGGTGAACGAGCTAGTTCTTCAAATCAAGAATTTGAGAAATGAGAATGACCATCTTAAGGAATTATGCGGAAAGACCGCGGGTACTCGATTTTTTTCCTTCAAGTTGTTATACTAACATAGCTTTGTTTTTCAGGACAATATTTTTCAAAGGACGATAAAATTACGAAAATTTTAGGAGAGTACAGACGCAATGAAGAAACTTACAAAAGCACTATTCAAAAACTTCAAGAAAATAACGAAGAAATTTTCAACGAAGTTTTGAATTTGAAGGAGGAACTAGCAACCGCGTATTCAAAAGACAATAAGTAGTAAAACTGTCTCTAGTGATATTTTATTTATTGTTGAAACTTTTCTTTACATGACAAGTGTAGTTTTTATAATGATACTTTAGTGTTGACAATAAAACTGTTGAGGAAATTAATGTTTGGTGCAGTCACGTGGCAAAACGCAATTTCCAGATTCTTCATCACGCAAGTAGTCGGAGGTGCAAAAACAACCATATTCGCAGATGGGGGTGCAATGAGCGAATTGTCGGTTTTGGCATGTCGCAACACATGGCGAAGCACAAACAAACGTTTCATTGGGGCCGCAATTTGGTAAAGTGGCTAAAATACAGTACTAACGTTATGGTGGAATAAAGTCAAACTCACCCTTACCAGCTGAAATAGGGTTTATCAAAGAGGCCAGAACCACTGCAAGGACTAGTATGATAGTAGCTTTCATTTTGCAGGCCGAATACAAGTATTCTCGGCAAGCAAGAGATTCTGCTTTTATACGAGTGTTGCGAGAATTTCCATAAATGCAGTTTTCGACATTAAAAAATATTGCAGCCTATGTTTATTTATTTTTGATAAATTGTTACTCGTATAATGCAAATATCGATAAAGACCTGTTTTTAATCTCCTATTTTCGCCAGTAAATATATTCCAAATAACTGATGTCAAGTAATATTTCCATAAAATTAAGTGTCGTTTCCTGCAATGTTGAAACTCTGTATTGCGCCATTTCCAATTTTAACTGTTCCAAGAAGGTGTTCTTATTATTCATAAAATCTTCAACTCACTTGCAACATGCAGATATTCATCAATACCTCTCAAGTAAGCTTTCAGTTTACTTTTTTCTTAAAAAAAACTTCTACAGAATGAAACTTGCTAAAAGGCAAGCGAAAATATCTCGAGGCTACAATTTTGAGATGCTCTCAAAAGCCAACATTTCAGTAATACAAAAAGTAGTTTTGCAACGCCCTATTATTGACAAATCTCCAAACTTCTTAAACTTTATCCAAAGTAAAGGATGTTTTCGAAGTACTTACTACTTGCCCTACTCATAGAAAAAAGATCGTCACAGGAAATACCTTTATTCTGGTTGATTACAATAAAAAACTAACTTAAGATAAAATGTAAAAGCGACTTTCCTGCGAGTTTTCAGTTTTAGCGCAATCCTGCAAAAAAAAAAGTTAGGTTAGAGGCTACTTTAATTTTGCGAAGATAATGATGAAATTTGTAACTCTTGTTTTACTAACCATGAGGGACTCATCGCAGTCTCCTGGCTTCACGTTCGGACTCCAACAGGGTCAGGATATCACCTTCTCTAACGGGGCCCTTCACGTTGCGGATAATTTGACGATTTTGTTCGCCGATGAACTCCACTTTTACTTGGGTACATTGTCCCTGGGAGCCAGTACGGCCTAAAACCTTGATAACACGGGCCAAAACGACTGGTTTATCCATTTTCTTTAGATTTTTGGAAAATTTAACCACGTGCAACTGAAATACGTCAAGCTGACAAATTCAATGGCGGAGAAAGAAAGAGACAAACAAATGAAATGAAAAAGTAGATAAAAATAGTTGAGCAGCGCATGCGCTAACTGTTGGCTGCCCTGATTCGGGTCCCTAGATTCCAATTTGAGATCGCTTTGAGTTTAATATTCCTTCTCTTTGTTTCTCAATAAAATAGTTAACAACTCTAGTTAAGAATTACAGTTGATAAAGTATTTTCTGCTTTAAAAACGTCTTGGATTAAGATTTATTAGCATAATATTGTTAATTGTTCAAGGTTCCTGCATTGCCGGCCCAGAAGGAGGCGAACAGAATTGACACTTGACAGTATTGACACATGTCAATGTCAAAATAAATGGCGTTGAATTTGGCCATGCTCGCAGTAAAACCACGGAAGAAGAATCAGCTGTTTGGAGCGCCAGAGTTGTTTAGAAAGATGTGAATTCGAAGTGAATAAATTACGCACAATGTACTGCCTGCAATGGCTTATTCCTGTTTTACTGATGCCAAAGCCCTCCAACCCAGCTCTGGTGCAGACCCATGTTATGTTCATGGTTTTGTATTTGATAGGATTTTTTCTGGAGAGAAAGCCCTGCACTATCTGCAGTCTGGTGTTTATAGCGACAGTATTCCTAATTTGCTACAGTGGAATGGGCAATTGCCTGTTTTGGGCCTCCTGTGAAAGTGAAAACGGATAGTACGTTTATCCTCTACAACCTCCAAACCCTTTCAAGCTGCTTGTCATCTTCACTTAATTTATTCTTATGGTGTAAATACTTGTTGTATATAAGTGTTCATTAAGTTTAAGATTGTAGTTTATGATGAGGGGGCGATGCCCAATGCCAATTTTTTTATTTGATTTAACTAGGAATTTTTACTACTCCTTAACTTTGTTTAAATAAAAACACCAATGTATGACTGAATGTATTATTGTACAGTTGCTAAAAACTTCTAAAATGAGAAATAAAATCTTCCATCAAATTCCTCGATTTTGAATAATCATCACCAGGAGCTGTCAGTTGAAGTAGTTTTGAATAAGCTTCTCAGCTTCCTTTCTTTTGGCCATTTTGGCGACTTTGCCTTGAAATCTGTTTCCTTTCCCGGCTCCTTTTCCTTCTAACATTTCACAAATCCTGAAAAGTAACATTGAGACAAACCAACTTGACTTAGTTCTTTACTTTTTGGTTCAACTTACTTATTTCCCAGGTCGGCAATAGCTTTCTGTTCGCCGTGCAACATTATATTCCCAACTCCTTTCTCATCGCCTACTGATAAAAACAAGAAAATATCCGTTCTACCAAGTTCTCTGACAAAAGTGTTCATGAAATCAAAATCGGCCTCTTTGCGATGCAACATGAAATACTTGGCAGAAGAGTCTTTTAGCTTATTTGCCTCAAATACTGCCAGATCCTTCAGCACAGTTTGCAAATTTTTATTTAGACTCTTCACATTTTGAATTAGCTTATCCACAAGTTCGGCGTGTTGAGTAGGGTTGGTGCTAAAAGTCCCATTGCTTATATCAAAAAATGTTTAACAAGGGACAGGCTGAGAAACAGCTATTTTAAATTTCAACCATAAGATATGATACACAGCATCCTGTACCTTGTTGATTTATCTCTTGAGTTCTCCCCAACCAACCCATTCGACGCTTATACTTAAGAAGAACGTCTCCACTGTATCATTTGTGATTGTAAAACATCAGCAAAATGCATTGATGTGATTTTTTGTATTAGCAGGGGCACGTATTGAAAAAGATCTAACTTTTGTTTTTAAGATCTGATACGTAACAATAGAGACTCCAGCACTAGATGCTTTGAATAAAGTTAACATGCACGTTAATATGAACAAAATTCAAATGTTTACTTTAATATTAAATAAATTACCCAATTTGACTTCAGTTTGCTGTAAATCTAATCATGCGCCATTTGTTATCGAATATTCGAAACAAAAACTTAATTATATTACTAAAATTATGCGTTTTTTTTGCAAATTTGAATGAGAAAAAAACGCATGTGAAACAGAGACGTTTGCCTCAAGTACAAGCTCATCTCGTGACAGCTTATTATTTATCATTGTTTTTGGGTAAAAGATGACTTTGATAGGCTGTTAATAGGTCAGATTTCAGATTGGTCAAATCTGATAAATTACTGTCCGTTTACAAAAAAAATTATTTGGGCTGCAGAATTTTGATTCAAAGATTTGGCTATTTTATGGTTAGCTATCACAAACTCTGTCTCGCGTCTCGAGGCCCCAATTACCTTAGCAACTCCACCAGCTTTTGTTCGCGCTGAACGCAGTTTCCCAACCGGTCAACGACGCGGTTTCCAACTAAAAAATGCAAAAGAATTTGATTTTTTCTTTTACTCTTCTCCCAATGCAATAGTTTAACAACTTGCAACTGACACAAATTAGTAACATGAGTTCCGCAACACATGTTACTTTCAATGCCTTCAATATCAACAACTCGAATGTCACCCTTATGGTCGGCTGGCAAACCTCGCGGACTTCGGTACTAAAATTCGAAAACAAATAAAACTTTTTCCAATTTGTAATTTTTACCGCAGTACATTTTCAAGGTGTTCCACCGGAGTATTTTCACTAAAAACGTGCACAGCTACTTTGCGACCTTCCCGTATTAGTTCATTGCAAATATCTTCAACTTTAGTAATTTGTTCAGATGTTATTTCTGGAGTATCTGCAATCACCAAAACTTGTTTACAAGAGAAACGACAAAGAAATCACTCACCTAACTCAACATACGCTGTATCTTCGCCCAAGTACCAAGAAACTGTTCCAAATTTAAATTCGCGGTCTAGAATTGCAGTTATTAAGTGCTGTCCTGAATGTTGCTGCATGTGGTCTAGTCGGCGATTCCAGTCGATGGTTTGCTTGACGTTATCGCCAACATTTATAGGGTCTTTTAGTAAATGAATTGCTTTGTCGCCTCTGCGAATTACTTGCAGCACTTCTTGATCGTTTAAACTTCCATGATCTGATGGCTACAAGTAACAGAACTTGTCTCAAGTATTTAGATTAGTACAGAAAGCTACCTGACCACCTCCTTCCGGGAATAAAATTGTGTTTTCCAGAATCACTTCATATCCTGAAATCTTCACTTTTTTGCCTCCAATTAGAGAAACAAAATCGGACTTCTCGCACGAAACCGCTTTAGAGGTGTACTGCAAAAAAAGAATAATGAACTAACCGAATTAGAAGTTGTGACAAAGTGTACTTCTCTCAGAAAACTGTCTTCTTGGCACTTAAACACAACCATGTTTCTTTGAGAAGAAATTTATTGTTGATGTAATCTCTGACAAACAAAATAAAGTTATAAAGTGTATAAAATTATTTTTGCAAATTAATCACCTGTAATCAACTTTCAGCTGGCAATCTTGAGCTATCTTTTCTGTTCCGACTTTCTTTCCTTGATCAAGGCTCAAGAAAGAGGTCCAGTCTAGAAGTGAGGTTAGGATAGTGGTCACCTGCCAAAAATCAGGTGAATGATGATAACCTTGAAATATTAATAAAACTGTTAAAATCAAAATCCCTAGTATATATACAGAATGATTTATAGTGAGTGGTACTTTAGAAGTATCTCGAGAAGGAAAAAAATTCAAACGACTGTATTTTTAATGTTACTTTACTGATCGACTTCAAAAATAGGAAACCTCCGAGGCTGATGTTTACAGTTTCTTAAAATCAAAAAAAATCTGAAAATGGTAACGTTTTGAAAACCGTTATTGGTTTATTTTTATAGACCCCAAAAAAAGTAAAAGCTAAGAGTTAATTGCCGCTACCGCAGACACAAACTTTCTTCTTGTTGTCTCGTGAATTTTTGTTAAATGTTTCTTCTTTCCTAAAACACCAATTTTAGAAAATTTTATCTATTGTATCTCGTCTAAATGAATCATTTTTTTTCCAAATTCAACAGCGTTATACAGCCTCACAAACAGAATTGTCAGTTCCATCCAAGTTATTAGCACCAAATCTTGTGTGCACTTCTTTAAAATAACCAGGATTAACGTGCAATATGGTGCACAGCAAACGCTGATTATGTAACGCTACTTACGCCACACTTGCAGCCTAAAGAGCGTCTTGTCTAAGGTCTTGTCGTCTTAGGGATTCCTGTGTTGACATCTATTTTTCTAATTTTGGTCACAACTCGCCCAGTTTGGGGATTTTAATATCCTCAGATTGGTGAGGTACTGATTAGAAAAAGCAAAAAATTACAAAAAGTCGAGTTTTGATGATAGCGTTGCGAGGGTGATAAAGAATCGGAGAATTGTGGTTCAGCCGAATTTAACAAACACCTCACAACAATTATCGCTCTATCGTTTAGAATTAGATACAGGGTAATCCATTTGAAAAAATTGAGTAAATTAAATTCAAAAAATTCTAAATTGAAAAATTAAATCTAGCCACCCTGTATAATTTTTTAAAAGTTAAAACAATTTAATGACATCCCACAGATGTTTCCTAACTAGTCTTGTAACGATTCGCACCTACCCTGCCGCCGAATTTTGAATTAAGACCTTGAAAACCTCCTAAACTAACCTAACTTAAATTTATTCTTTGGTCTTTCTCTGGTCTTCAACTAACCTACATAACCTAAACTCCAATTTGACAGAACTAACCTAACCTCACTCTTTACTCTCCCTATGCTGGTTATGTCGTCTCTCTCCCTCTCTCTTTGTCTCTTCCTTACCTTGGCCGGTGATCGTCTGGTGTTCAGGATCCTACGTTGTGTTCATTTAAATGAGTAACTCAGAATCGATAGCGGTAGTCATACACTCTCAGAAAGAAATAAAAGTCACATGGTTTAGCGTTCTAAAGTTCTATTGGCTCTTTTAAATCACAATACAGTTACAAAACATCTTTTAGCACGGAAAATGGGCCAGAGGAGCCCCCGCAATCCTCCCTGCCACCCCCGAGAATTGGAATTGGGATTTGTCAGACTTCCTTTATTTTAAAGAAATTTACCCCAATTTCAGCTCGAGATTGCCGTCTTTTAAGTAATAGCATTTGCATGACTCTATAGTCTTATTTACTCGACAACGAATACATACAGGAGATTATCAGAAACAGAAAACAATTTGACCTTTGCCCGGTACTTGTGCGTACCTTGACAACTTGGCGGTCTACATAAAATGTGCAAGTACAAAAATTATGTTAGAAATGGTATAAACAGACATGACGAACAGTAGAGTGCGATTTTCCCATTTCGCGGACTTAACTTGCCCATGAGAAGGGAATTATCAAGTTAATTTAAGCTCTTTGCTAGCCGAGTGGAAATCGGTGCCTCCAGGTTCGCGACCCCAGCACTCCCCACCGGGTGGAACCAAAGGTTCACGCCTAACTCATGAATTTACCAAAACGTCCACACGCAACCGGAGCGTGTTCACTGAGGGTAAAAGTGGAAGCGTAAGTGTCGCCAACTTTGCGTTGTAACAACAAAAAATGTGAACGCTTAATGGGACTCCAAGCCATTACTTTGCCAAACACATGAGCACAGACTACACAACGTCTCCTAACATCCCTCTTAAACGACTAAAATCCGGACAGCCGCCGACCTCAGGCTCTGACTAACAACACATTTACTATGATGGGACTTGATATCCCCCTTCGACGGGAATGAAGTTAGGTATAGGGAATGCTTAAGTAACTTATCCCAAAATACAATTTTCTATCGAATGGTGCAAAAAAAAATCAGTGGGTGCCATTTGAAAAAAATGATTTTTTGACCATTTTTGGTTGCGATATTTGAAAATTGTTTGCGCCCATATGGTACAAAATAGAACCACCATTAAAATATCAGAAGTTAGTCTGGACTTTGAACTAAGTAACCACTTAATGTGCCCCTCTCACATTTTCAGGTTTTACGTAATTTCACCTGGGGAGATATTATTTCCAAAATATAATTTTGCGTGCTATTTCCCTATGACCCGCCTGCCCTGGGACACCCGGTATATTACGAAAATCAATATCTTTTTTTGTGCAAACCACTTCTATTTTTACTCTTATTTTTCTTGCCCTAGCGCATTTACATCTATAAATTTTGCGTAAAATTATTTATCATTTGCACAACGTTTCATTGCTTTAAATTGCATTATCATGATGTTTAAGGATGGTTTCCAAAAAAACACCGCAAAAAGCGAGAAGTAGGCATTGTAAACAATTACCAAAAATAAAAAGTAATAAAAGCAGAAGCGATGGTTGAGACGCTGTTGAAACTTCTGTAGAAGTCGCAGATCTTATTGCTTGTTCCAAATTATGACACAAATAATTCCTCGACATAACAAGATCTAAACTCATTGACTTGGCGGTCGACGGGAACAGTGCCAGGATTCCGTCCCATCCGTATCGATGCGAGTGGACCCGTCTCACGACTCGATAGCCAACTCGAACTTTGAGTAGATCGGTAGGTATTCCAAAACACTTTCGAGACGTAGACGATACCGGGCGTAAACTTAATTCGTAGCCACCAGAGGGCGAGCAAAAACCAAGATAGTTGCTGTGTTGTGATTGGTTGCTCGTTTTCTAGACCAGAGAGGCAATTTTAAATTTAAGTAGAAGCGCAATTGAATATCCATTAAATAATGAGGTAAACACATGTAACGTTTTATATTTTATATTTTCTGAATATGTACCGTGGGTGCTCCATATTAGAATTTAATTGGGTTATCAGTTGCTGTACTGAATTTTTGTGTCCAACCGAAAGGATTCTACAAAGCGATGGCCGGACAAAGCAAATAATAAATCTTTTATTTAGCCAAGTATCGGTTATAAATTAACAAAACATTTAAAAAATGCCATACAAACAAAACATTACCTATCAAGTATGTACTTAAAGCCTAAATTAACCTAACTCTAACTAATGTTTTCTAAGGTTTGATTTAAAGATTGACATGGTATTGCACATTTTTATTGTCTTTGGCAAGGTATTACAAATATTTAGACCTTTGAAGAACACCGAATTCTGTGAAAACCAGGTGTTCCTCTTATCTAAGGTATCATCTTCCCTATGTCTCGTATTATATCTATGTACATTATTAATGTTTCAGTCTATCATTAAAATACGATGGCATTAACCCAGTGTTAATCTTGAATATAAAAACCATGGTTTGGAGTTCTACTAGTTTTTTTTACATTTAACCATTCCAAGCATGCTAACATATCTTTAATCCTAGTGTACCAGTTCTTTTTCAAAATGATTCCCTCTATTTTGTTACGAATTAAACGCATCTCGTAATTCACGTCTTTTTATTAGCAATTGCTAGTTTATTCGGTGGCGCTCAAATTCTTGAGCTCTTCTATTAATCTCAATAAAAATTGGCAACATTTTTGACCGCAAAACAATACAGCACAACAAAATAGCAAACTTCGGTAGTTTACAAAACGTAAAAATATGTGTCCTTGTCCTAATTTATATCATCTTTGGACCAAATTTTCAAATTATTGTTCTACCGCCAAAATTATGCTAGAGTGAGAGTGAATAAACGCTATGAAGTAGAGCGAGAGGCAACCATCGAGTGGACCCAGACGGCACCTCAAGAGGTGGATCTGGATTCTGGATTCTGGATTTCGGTTGAGGGTGTGGGGTCCAGAGGACCCCACCGGCACTTAGGCACACAGGTGGGCCCATTGTACCTCCCCTCGAGTTTGCCGCTCCCCCTTCCCAGTTCAGCCCTCAGTCCAGCCGATTTTCTCGACGAACCTGAGGACCAGACCCGGTGGGGTATCGGCAATGCTGGCCATACTCGGCCAGAAGTCCCCCAGTATGGATCCTCTAATTGGTGCGAGCGCCGGACAGTGACACAACACATGTTCCGCCGTCTCGTCCTCTTCATTGCAACCGCGACACGTGGGGTCTGTGACGACTCCCATTCTGTGTAGGTGCCCATTTAGCCTGCAGTGTCCTGTCCATATTCCCACTAGCTTTCGCAAGCCGTCCCTGGACAGGTGTTGGCAAAACTTTGCAGTCTTCAGGCATGGTGCTTTGATAGCGGCCCTAGCTTGTCGACAACTTTCCATCGATACCCATCTGTCGGTGTGACTCTTCAGGGTATCCGTTTTTATAAGGGAGTTGAGGGTTGCCATGGACAAGGGCACAACCGGTTCCGGTCTTGTCGGAGGGCTATTCGACCCCCGCCTCGCCAGCTCATCCGCTTTCTCATTTCCCTGTATTCCAGAATGCCCTTTGACCCATATGAGTTCAACGGCATTTGTTTGTGCTATCCTCTCAAGAACCAGGTGGCACCGCCATACCAGCCTCGACGTGACACAGGTCCCGCCGAGAGCCAGCAGCAGCGCTCTACTGTCCGTGAGAATCTGCACTCGTTTGTTGCATATCTCGCGTTCTGCAACTATAGTGGCTCCCCGGATTACTCCCATTGCCTCTGCCTGAAAGACAGTGGCATGGGTTCCAAGAGCTAGGCTTTCGCCAAGAACCAGCTGTTCAGAAAATATTCCACAGCCGGATCCTTGACTGGTTTTTGAGCCGTCTGTATATATACAGATATCCGGCGTTGTCTTACTTGTAGTTTCTATCGCAATGGTGTAGGTTCTGGCAAAGCAGTATTTTGCTCTTACCCGGTCGATCTCATCTCATGATGGGTGATCTCTTAATCGCCCCATCCAGCACTGCCCCGTGTCGGGTTCCCCTACCCCTCTCCTGCCACATTCCTCCATTCCGCAGCCTTAGTGCCGTGGCCAGAGCCGACGCCTCCACGAACAAGTCGAGTGGGGTCATGCATAGCACCACCTCCAAGGCAGCAGTTGGGGTAGATCTCATAGCGCCTGTCACCGCAAGACATGCCAGTCTCTGCAAATGGTTGAGGCGTATCAATTCATTCTTCTGTTTGGTTCTGGGCCACCAAACGAGAGCACCATAGCAAAACATAGGTCTAATGACAGCTTTGTAGATCCATAAAAGGATTTTCGGGGTGAGGCCCCATGCCCTCCCCACAACCCGACGACACTGCCAAAAGGTCGCACATGCTTTGCTTGTTTTTACTTCCAGATGTTTGCTCCAGCTGAGTTTACTGTCAAGTATTATTCCCAGATACTTGACCTCCTTTGCCAGGTGGAGTTGGGTACCTTTAAGACGGGGAAGTTTTATATCTCCCATCTTTCTTTTTCGTGTAAACAGAACCATCTCCGTCTTTGCAGGGTTAACGGAGAGGTTTTTCTCGTTGCACCATTTGTCAAGTATGCCCAGTGCTGTCTGCATCAAATTGCAGAGAACACTCTCAAACTTCCCAGTTAGCAGAATTGTTATATCATCTGCGTATCCAATTGTGTGAAAACCTGCATCGTTGAGGCGCCGCAAGAGGTCATCCACTACTATGTCCCATAGCAGCGGGGACAAAACACCCCCCTGAGGACACCCCCTGCTCACCACACCTCTCGAAACCAGATCTCCAACACTAACTTGTACCGCTCTGTATTTCAGCATGTGTTCAATCCAACCCATCAAGGTTGGCGAAACATTACGCCTTGCCAGAGCCAGTCCTATACTTTCAAAGGTTGCTTTATCAAAAGCTCCCTCGATGTCTATAAATACCCCTAAGGTTGACATCTTACTCTCTAGGGATCTTTCTAGCCGCGTCACAACAGCGTGCAGCGCCGACTCAGTGGATCTACCCGGGAGGTAAGCATGTTGCCCGGGGTGCAATGGATGTTCCCGTAGGTTTACATCTCTGATTTCTCTATCGCACAATCTCTCCAGCGTTTTTAGAAGAAACGATGTTAAGCTGATCGGACGATATGATTTTGCCAGGGAGTAGTCCGCTCTACCTGGCTTTGGTATAAAAATTACTCTTACCTCCCTCCACTCCAGCGGTATGTATCTCAAAGCGATACACGCGCGGAAGATTCGCACCAGGTCGTTCAGCAGAACATCCAGGCTCCACTGAAGCAGCGCCGGATATATGCCATCCACACCCGGAGACTTGAATGGGAGGAAGGTGTTTATGGCCCAGCTCACCCTCCTGGCGTCCACGACTTGGGCCGCCACTCCCCAGTCCCCCTCACAGGGCTGCGGAGCAGCGGAGTCCGGCCATCGATGATCGGATACCAGGGTGCATCCCGGGAAGTGTGTTATCAGCAATTCGTGGGCAGTTTCCACAGGGGTGGAAGTAAAGGATCCATCTCCCCGCTTTAAGCTGCCCGGTTGTTGATTAGGATCTTTAGATAAAATTTTCATCAGCCTGGCGGCTGATGCAGTGGATTCGACTCCGCTGCAGAAGGATCTCCATGCATCGCGTTGTCTTTGTCTTATTTCCATTTTGTACAGTCTCTGGTGCTTTTTACAAGCCTCCCAGTCTTCTGCACTTCTGGATTTCTTAGCCTTATTGAAGAGTTTGCGGCCCCGGGTTTTCATCCGATCCAGCTCGGCACACCACCACGGTGTTGCCCGGCCTCGACCCTTCAGATTCCCCTGGGGACAGGACGTCTCGAAAGCTGAAATTATCGCGGTTCTTAGGACAGAAACGCCTTGTTCGACATCAGCAGATGTCCTTATCTCTTGTGGCAGTTGGCCGTTCTCCAGGCCCACCTTTAGGTTCCTAATAAATTGTTCCCTATCAGTCCGCCTGGGATTCCTAAACGGTTTCAGGTCCACTGCACAACATTTTATTGTAAAACTTATCCATCTGTGATCCGACATGGATAGATCCGATGTCACGCGCCAGTCTAGGATTGATTTTGATATATCTAACGATGCCAATGTGACGTCAATTACCGTTTGGCATCTCGACGTCACAAAGGTGGGCTCGCTGCCCTTGTTAAGTATATCTAGTTTAGTGGTAGAAAGGTATTCCAACAGTGACTTACCCCGATTGTTGTTGTCCGTGCTCCCCAACGCGATATGGTGAGCATTGGCGTCACATCCAATTAAGAGGTGCTTTTTTCCTGTCTCACAGTACTCCACCAGCTCCATCATCTCCCTGCTAGGGGGCGGACTGGGCGAGTCGATGGGCAGGTAAATCGATGCTATAATAACATCCTCTTGGCCTCTTCCTATGTCGCAGCCGACCCGTATGACCGTAAGGTCACCGGTGCAGAATTGCGTCAGCAGATTGGCCTGTAGTTGGCGTGGAGCATAGATTGCAGTCCTAGGCCTGTTGACGTTAGAAGCGGTATGTACAGTACCGTTCAGATTGCCCAACCCACAGACCCGGGCGTTAACGCACCAGGGCTCTTGGATGAGAGCTATAGTATCCTTCCCACTGTCGAGGTGTCGGCATAACATGGCCGTCGCCCCTCGAGAGTGTTGCAGGTTTGTTTGTAATATATTTACCTTGTTTGCCATGGCAGGTGTCTAGATGGGGAGGGATGCCCGGTTCACTTATAGCGGCCCAGGTTCCCGTTCCTCTATTGCCGTAGTGGGCTTGTCTTGCGGCAGGTCAGGTGATTTTCGGTCAACCTCCATCTGTGGAGGGACTTCCAGCAGCTGCCTACCGCTAGCTCCGGCTCCATGAAGCCGCACCTTTAGCTGGTCAAAAATAAGGGATATTTTCCCTTCCCGCGCCAAGAGTTCGGCCTTCACGTCCTCCACCACACCAAACACGAGAGCACGCCCCTGTGGAGCCTCCCTGATGGCATCGTGAAAAACGATCCAGCTTCCCACCTTGGCCCATGGGTTTTGACGCTTTAAAGCCCCCAAGATCACGTCCCTGTCAACCAGAGGGCCCGGTATCCAGAGCGTAGCCTTGGTGAGCTTTGGTAGTTGGTCGGCCTGTACAACTTCCAGTCGTGCTCCATCCCATAATGGTTGGAGCTCCGCTACTGTTGTCTTTAGCCAGGCCAAAGAAGTATCGTCCGAACAGTTGATCTTTAAGACCTCCTGTGCGTACGTTATGCCGCGGAACGTTGGGGCCGGTCGGCCGTCGTCGGGGCCGCTCAACATGTTGAACAAGCTCGACTTCAGCTTGCCCTCCACCAGCGCCGCCTGCTCAGCCGTTAACCGCCCCAAAGAGTCGGTGTCCCAGCTCTGTTTGTTAATGATCGCCACCCTGAGATGGTTGACGAGCATTTGATTCCACCTTTTTGGTGCAGAGGATTCAGTCCCCGGTTCAGGTGTCTTCCCCCCCGGGAGATTGCTCCCCGACGAAGAACCACGCGACCCATCGGACCTTTCCCCTTTTTTAGGTTTAGGCACCCTACTAGGTTCAGGCACCCTCCTTGATTCGGGAACCTTCCTCGGTTCGGGCACCCTCCTCTTCGGGAGATTACCTCCCGGTGAGGGGCCGTGCGACCCGTCGGATCGGTCCCTCTTTTTTGAAGCCGTTTGTCGCGGTTCATAGTCAGGGCGATTGAGACCCCTAGGTCTGCCCCCATAACCCGCGACTGTGCTGCTAGCCGCTGCAGGAGCGGCATTGGTGCCCCGGGCCTCTTCTGCCCGGCGCTCCCTCTGCATCTTCCTTTGGGCGGCGCCACTACGTTTCCTCGGATACCGGGTAGTTTTTTCCCCCCGTGGTGTCGTCTCTCCCACGTGGGGTTTTGTTGCAGGCAGCAGCGGTGAGGCATACACCTCGCCCGCTGCCACCTCGTTGTTAAGCAGCAGCGGTGAGGTATACACCTCGCCCGCTACCACCTCGTCGCTTATTGGTATATTTTTGTTATCCATACGGGGATTCTGTTCTTCATCTCCCGAGCTCCCCACCCACCATGGAGTCCAACCAGGGGACGTCGGTTCTCGACGCCAGGGCTACCCGGAAGATATAGCTTCCAAGGATCAGCAACACACGAGCCGGACCGGCAGACCTCATAAGCAGAGACCACCGGCCGACTGCGTGCCCCTTTCACCCCAGAAGCTCACCCTGCTGGCCCTCTGACGGGACAGCGCAGCCGATTGATCAAGGTCGGGCTAGGCCTTGACCGCCTGTCTTGGTTGAAATCCGGGCCAAAGTGGTGTGTTGTCCACCACCTGGGGCGTACCCCAGGGCGGGCTCAACCACCAGGATCCCCTCATCCACCCTCACAGGTCGCCACGCACGGCACAAACACGTGGGTGACCCTTATACATCCCCCGCCCGGACCACTAGCACGAGGGATGGGTTTTCTGTCGGGGTTTGCTCCCTTAACCGAGAAGTGCCCGTTATTTGAAAAGGCGCCGGCAGTCGCCTTTCACCCTCTCCTCTTAGCTGCGGTAAACCGCATTTCCAGGGCCGCGACGTGGACGCGAGAAGTAGGACTAGAGGGGTCGTAGGCTTACCGTTTTTAGGCGTGCTACTCGGGCATTGCTCAAAATTTATGAACTGCCTACTCGATATAGACAGCCCCTCTGAGACCCAAACCCCTAACTTGGGCCCCCCTCAAGAGGTGACGAGTAGAAATGACAGGTCTAGCCGATACTAATTTTAGTACTGATTTCAGTACTAAAAATTTAGCGCTACTACATCCAAGAAATTTGAACCTGTTCTATTTTCTTGTATACAAGTTGACTTTAATTGGCGCTTAGTGATGCATTTTGTTTTTGTTAAAATTCCTAAACTTGTCGTAAATTCGGAACTGAAACTGCCGAAAAGCTGCGCGCGCAGTTTCAGTACTGAAATCAGTACTAAAATAAGTATCGTGTCATACGGCTCTAACACAATGCAACAATGATGCAACTAAAACGCGACAGCGTTGCCGGATTGTAAATTTACCTTTCGTCGCAGCCTCTGGCGTCTGGATGGCAAACGTAAGAAAATACATCACGCCTGCAAAAATTTATATCGAGTGTGTTCGGATTTCATTTGATTGGTAGGGCTGGGCAAAATATCGATACTTAATCGATACCTCACCAAGTATCGATCGTCGATACTGAAAACACGGAGGTATCGAACTATCGAATATATCGATATCGATATTTTCGATACTTCGACATGTATCGATACTGATATTTTCCATACCTCGAAAGTTACTGAGCTGAAAGTTTGATCATAGTCCTAGCGAGATAAGATCTTTTCACTGAAAGTATTTTCAAAATGGTGGCACTTCCGCTTATAGCGAAAGTTGAAGTTGACATCAACTTTGTTATTTAAATACCCCAATTTTTTTTCTTTTTGAATTCTATGAACAATTTGCACATCATTTTGTAAAAAGTCCCTATACCTAAAATCAGTATTTTTCGAGATATTTAAATTTTCCTGATAAATTTGACGAGTGATGCAACTAAAACATTAAAATCTCAGCAACAGTTGACAAAAACATGTTGAATTTTTTGTGTAGGTGAGAAATAATGTTGGAAATTGAGATGATTTTACAAAATTTCCAAAATATTGAACAGTAAAGTTTATAATGAACAACATACGTCGACCTCACACAAACAGACAAAAGTCAATTTTTTAAATGGCATGAAACCTAATTACATACATCAGTTGGTAAAGAAAAGCAATGCGCTTTTAATGATGTATCATGTTCCTATACCTAAAATGTATGGTTCTTTAGTTATTTAGCATTTCTTATTTTATCGAAGAAAATTCAATAACGCCGACTTGTTACATAGAGAAATAAGAAATTTGTACCAAAATAAAAGAGGTATTTTTGAATGTTATGTTACTTCGTTACCTGTCTGTTACTTTTATATGTAGTTACCTTGTTTTGTTGTCTATAAAATTATTTAAACATGTAGTTTCTAGTAATAAATTCATTATTGTATTCATCCATCTATTTATTTCTTTTATTTAATACCCCGATATTTTTAATACCTCGATATTTTCAATACTACGAGAAAACGACCCCATTCACGCTGAGATCTGTAGCGATACACGTTAAACGATACAAATCTCAAAGTGTAGTTGACTGTCTCTGTATCGCCGTATCATCGTTGTATCAGCATCAGCTGGTATCATCGTCTGCATCACGATAGTAAAACCCTGATACATGAAGCACGCAACTGATGCAAATTTGTGTTTCACGTGTTTCAACGTGTATGTCAGTTTCTTGGTAGCGAGCTACAAAAATTGAACAAAATGTCGGCAGATCGTGAATTTTGGAAAGAATTTTTGAACATGTACAAGTTATATTCGTGTATCGATACACGTAGCGAGACAGATCTCAACGGAATGGGGCTCTATTATTCTAAATCCGGGCAATTAGTTGATAAATATAAATTATGATTCAATTAAATAATATTTTTAACAGATTTTAATAATTTCAATAACTAATTTCCAGAATTTTTATTACATTTTTTTAAGTGTCCTAACATCCTGGTCCAGAAATAAAAATCCATTTTAACGTGTCGAAAACCTGAGAGATTTGAATAAGATTGTTAGCTTTTTTTCGGTCGTTTTTCAATGATTTTTGCATGCGCCAATTGGCCTGGTTCAGAAATAAAAATCCATTTCGGGGTGCTTAAAACAAGATATTTTATTTGTCTAATATTTTTACCGGTTTCCATTCCGATCGGTAATTTTTTTTTTTGCTTGTGCCAAATGGACTGATTTAGAAATAAAAAGCCATTTTGGGGGGTCTAAAAACAACGGATTTTTTAAGGTTTTTTTGTTCTAGGTTCCATGTTGTGTTCAAAATTCTCAAGTTCGGTATGAAGCAGAAGTACAATTGTCCAGCATTAGTAAAGTTGTCTAGCCATTGCACATTGATTACAGTTGCCTGGTAACCACATAATTGCAACAAAACCCATAACATTAATACTTAATTTCGCAGTATTATGAACAATAGGTATGTTAATACTCTATAACCAGTACGCTAAATCGTTTGCCACAACCAGTTGTGCAAGTTTTTCCCTAAAAGATCTGACAGAAGAGGAGACTGAAGTTACCCCAAGCTGGCTCTAAATACTAACAACTCTGCTATCGCAACAAAGTAAGTACAGTAAAAAAGAAGGTACTGTAGCATGGTGTGATGTAAATATAAAAATTAACCACCTTTGATATTTTATTAATTTATTCCATCACTTCTGTAATATAACAATAATAGAAACTGTAACAACATATTAATAATCGTTGTTGTCAGATTTTCTTAAACCATATTATATGAAGGCACATATCGATAAAAATTATTTTTAAGAACTTTAAGCAACAAACTAAATACCATTGTTCATCAAGTCCCTTGCAGGATCAAATTTCAATTTGTTAGGATTGGCATCAATTCCTAGCTCACTTTTGGCAGATTGAGCTCCAGCTAATACTCTATTTAAATGAAACTCCCTTAGATTATCAGTATAGAGAGGACACCTACAAAACAGTATTAAAAAAAAAAAAAAAACAACTATGAATCTTCAAACATTTACCGGTCGGGACTAAAATGGCTGTAATCAGCAACTGTTGCTCCACAGACATAACACATTTTTGCACCACAAGTGCATGTCATTTTATTACATCCTGATTCCTTGTAAAATTTCTTAGAACAATTCGCGCATTCTCTAAAAGTTTCTATTTAATATGAAATCAATAAATAAACAGACCAACACAAACCGAAGAAGAGCTTCAGTCATTTTGTTCTCTATGTACGTTCGCATTTTTACGTCTTCGTCGTACTCTATTTCTGTACATTTAAGAGGTATGTGGGACTTTTGACGGCATTCGCGGCACGATTCCTGCATGCACTCGGGATTGCCGCATTTGAAGATCTTACTGCACTCGGGAAACATGGAAAATTCGCAAAATGGGCACGACTCCAGGCCGGCGATATTGGCACTTTTCACCTCCTCCATCTGCCTTCTTTGGCACAATCGCTGGAACGTCTTCTTGTCCAGCACCATCTAGAGTTAATGTCCCAAAAATTAGTAAGTGCTATAATACCCGGTTCAAGTACACTTCATCTCACCAGTAAAGAGTTCTGCCCTAAAGTGTCCACGAGCAATTTTTTGAAACAGAAAATTCGATCTAACCGTATAAACGGCCACAATAACTAAATCTTCGACTTAGAACTCCCTAATCGTAAGATGAAAACTTCCAGAAGAGGCAACATAATTAACAAATAGAATCTACTTAGAAACGCTATTATAAATTTGAAAAAGTTCAATATGTTTGTTTCAACGTTTTGCATTTTGTCAAAATGATCTTTTTCATGTAACCATATAAAGAAAACTTCAAATTGATAAAACATCGTTAAGTTCATTAGAAAGTCAAAACAAACATAGTTTTGAAAGATTTCAAAAAGATTACAATGCTGTTAGCCGATTGGAAGAAAAATGTACAACAAATAAACGTGACAAAACGAAACTAGTGGTGTAATTCATGCCAGTCAGAAAAATTCATACTCATCTGATTTATGAAAATCCAAAGTTTTTAACATCGACTTTGCTAAAATCAAAGAGGCTATTGATATACAAACTATAATTATTTATTTTGTTTTTAATTGATTAACGCTTTGAATTTGGAAGCAAGTTTTCTGCAAGATAAAATGTCTAAATTCGGAATTACTTTAAACATGTAGCTGTGACAATTCAATTATTATCATTTTAAAACTAGATATTAATAAACATTTTAAATTAATTTTTCATGCCGTTAACCAGTCAACTGCTTTGAGGGGATGAACGTTTTACCTCATTAAAAGCCTTAATTCGCTGCCTGTAATAAATAGAAGAGAAATTTACGCGCCAATATTACTTTCCATTTACACGTTGTTGTCTTTATTATGGAATATGATGCCTGTCTTCATGAATAAGTACAAATGTTTTTGTTTTTTTTAACATTTTCAGCAAAAACATTTTTATAGTAAAACAGTAGTAACAATAATAATAAAGTTCTATATCAAAGTAATTTAAGAACAATTTTTTTCCAAAATGTAGAAAACATAATTTGAATATTGCCAAATCTTATGCTTTAAAAATAAAAAAACAAAAACGTGTAATTGGGGCTATAAAAAACTAAAAATGTACTAAGCACATACTTGCAAAGTAGTGTAACTAAATTCTGAATCACAGCTGGCAAGGCAAGGAAAAGAGGTCTGTCTCTTCCCAATGACGTGCTCAGCTCCAGTTTTGACGCATTCCTTACAGAACGTGCAATCCTTTCTACAGAAGTAAACTTCGTCTGGCACGAGTTGATTGTCGAAACAACAGCCGCACGTTTCCAAAAGACCATATTTCTGGGCTTCCTCAAAAACACGACGATATTCCTCATTTCTAAGTTTCAAAATCTGTTTTATTTGCATTTCGTGTTTCAAAAACGCCACCTGCAATAAAATCATAGATTCACGTGTATACTTGGTTAAATTAAAAAAACAGCACCTCCTGTAATAAGGGGATATTTTTACATGGCAGCTCCTCGTCGAGTTTACGAGGATGACGGAATGCCTTGGAAAACTTCTTCAGTTTATTACTACACATAATTAAGTCTTTATTACAGCTCGAGAACGCTCTTTTAATGTCAGTCTTGCGCAGAAAGCAATATTGGTTGTACAGAAAGTTCAATGCAAAATCAACATCGCTCGCAGCAACTTCTTCGCCTGCAAGAGCTGCTTGGCGGTCTAATTTCGAGAAGTCCTCTAGCGGATTGGGGACTTTTTCCAAGTAACTATTTACGCTGAAATTTGTAGTATATTCGGCCACCTCATCCATTTCCGCCTTATTTCTGCAACAAAACTTTGGCTACTTTTCTGCAATAAATTTACCAATTACCTGAGATAGTCTTGTTGCGTTGGATAATCATTCTTGTCAATGGCAGTTTGGACAAAGTCCTCCAGTTCAGCTTGCGGCCTCGTGGCCAGCACCCGAGCGTGATTTCTCAAGTATACAGGATCGGCATTTGGCAACATATCCTTGAGATGGGTCCAAATATCTAAGGGATCTTTTTCCGCTGAATCGTTGTTGCCTAAAATCGAAACCTTCGTATAGGTACTTTAATGACGAAACCTAAAGACGTAGAAGTTTTGGCAACTTCTTTAAACAAATATGTATGTAGTTTTTGGTTCTAAAGGACCACATAAAAAAAAATATGGAAAAATTTCAATTGGATGTAAATTATCTGGAAACAACAAAAATGTAACAAAGCAATTAATAATGAATATCAAAAACGGAAGAAAAATGGCAAGTTAACCTTAGGCAATACAGTGTGAACAAGCGAAAATTATCGGGGCTTAACTAGTAGGTTACTACAGTAGATTAAACTGTACTTACTAAGAGAAAGCTGAACTACGATGTCGTCAAAGCTTGATTCCTTCATTTCTTCACAGACCCTGGTTAAGAAATCGATATCCTTCTCCGGAAACATGGGTTTTAGACTATCAACTTTCTGTTGAAGAGTACTTTCGGAAGATGTGACCCCACAGGCGTTATTTTCTTCTAAGGCGGAATCTCCCGATACAACGAGAAAATTTATCATGCTTTCCAGGCATTCTTCGCTTGATGAATTAGGTTGCGATTGTAAAACTAACTGTATGGTCTCTCGTATGCCCTCAGGTGCTAAATGACCAAATATTTCTGACAATTGACGAAAAAAAAGGTCACTCTCTGCCATTGTTGTTGGAAATGATGCCAGTGATGAAATCAGAAACCAAATGACAGACTGGAGTCCGACAGAATCTAATTTATTTTCCACATTTCATTGCAGGATCAACGTGCTGCCGCTCTTCGTACCGACTGTTCCTGCCGAGAAAGAAAGGTAAGTTTTTGCTTGACAACATCAAAAAAGAATTAAGTCTCCACAAAATTAAAAATTGTGACCTAATAAAGCTTCCTAGTAACTTTGTGACGTCAACAAAAGACGAGTCCGGACATGACGCTTTCCTTGCTAGCGTTCAGAAGTGATACAGTACTTCTTGGTGACTAACTGAACTAATGTAGTATTTCGTGTCTTCCAATGTAAACAATAATTGCTTAATTACATAATTACGCAACTAATACACCATATTGATTTGATAGGAGTAGATTGCATTATGAACTTATACTACACTGCTCAAAAGAATTAGGGGAACACTTCTTGTTGATCCCATAAATTTTAAAATAGGAACGCCATTAAAGTAAACTTTCGAAATTCTGAAAGATACGCATTTTTTCATGAGAAAGTGGCTTCAGCAACATTCAACAAATCTGTTAATCTAAAGACTTAAATTAAAAACGGAAAAAGCAACAAAAATTAAAATGAATCTGCTAAGATTTCACACATAAAACAATGCTCCATTAGCCCCCATTTTAAAATCAATAACATGTGTGTCCTTCACCAGCAACAATAATCGCCTGGCATCTACGAGACATACCCCTGATTATTCTTTTTAAATCTTCTTGAGGAATTTTCTCCTATTCTTTGATTGTTGCTTCTTCTAGCTGCTGAAGAGTTGGAGGTGCATTGAGACGCCTGCAAATGGTTCTTTCTAGCTTATTCCATACTGGCTCTATTAGCTTTAGGTCAGGACTCATTGCTGGTCATGCCATGGTTTTAATATGCAGATCTTAAAGAAGTCCATAATAATGCGTGCAGTATAAAGTCTCGCATTATCCTGCATTAAAATGAAATTTGGAACCAAACCATATGCAGCAGGCACAACATGACCTCCTAGCACTATATCGATGCAATTCTGAGCATTTAGATTTCCGCGGATTACCACAAGATCAGCTCTTCCGTTAAGACTGATTCCCCTTCAAACCATAACAGAACCTACCCCAAATTTTTGAACTTTGCATATCGCAGACTGAGAATAGAGTTTGCCTGGACGTCTGTACTCACGTACTCAATCTTCACAACGTGTGAGACGGAACCTTGACTCATCAGTAAAGAGTATAGGTCTGCGATGTCAAAGTTGAAAATTAACGTGTTCACGGACAAAATTTAAACTGTATCTTTTGTGCCGCCGGGTCAAGATTGCTTTTTGCACGGGTCTTCCGGACCTGACGTCCAGAAGACTGGCTTCTCTAAATCGGTTTCTTATGGTTTGACCTGAAACTTCCAGTCTGTGAGTCATCCTGAGTGAATTTTTGTTATCTTTTGCTGTTGAGATGCGATTACGCATGGAAGAAAGGACTAAAAATCGGTCTTGATTTGAAGTAGTTTTTCTCACACAACCTTGTCCGTGGCGTTTTTAATAAAGACCAGATGCTCTATAGCAATTTCACAAACGCTGGATGATGGATAGGCTCTTACCAACATCTTCTGCAACTTTCCGAATCGAAGTCCCATTTTCACGTAGAGCAACAGCACATGCAACTTCTACCTCACTGAGATACCTCATTTTGATTCTGATAACTGGTTAAATAACATTTAGTGTTAGTTTTCACTAAGACAATAGACACTTGTTAATTTAATCAATAAAAAGTTACATCACATTTACTCTGATTTTTGTAGTTCTTTTCATTTTTTGTTCAAGTCTTTAGAATAAAGAATTGGTTGAAGGTTACTAAAGTCACTTTCTCACGAAAAGATATGTATCTTACAGAATTTCGAAACCCCATCTTAATGACGCTACTATTTTAAAAGTAATGCCGTCAACAAAAAGTGTTCCCCTAATTCTTTTGAGCAGTGTATATTGCGCAGTTGAGCTTAGTTTAGTAGATCTACACTATAACTGTACCTTAAGCGATCCAGTACTATATTAATTAACAACCAAATAGTTCTTGCCAACACCTTAATTAAATAATATGCACAGATAGATTACAGCGACGTTAAGAGTGAGTCCTTATCAAGCTTAAAGTAGTCCTTATCAAAGAAATACATAGATACTTGTAAAACTACAGTCGACTCAAAATAATTATATGGTAAGTCATTCGCTAAGAAGTTCAAGACTACATTAAAGTGTTAGATCTACATAGATACCACAGTTACTTTAATTTAAAAAATGTCACTTATTGCCTATTAATTTAATAAGCTTCTAGTAACCTGTGCGTACGATTGCGAATATATAAATAAATTTATTTCTGCTACGATCCTTTATTCTAAATTTAAATTGTCCTAGCCCCTATGTTAGACGTGGTTACACGACTGCCTTCGTTGTGTGCAACGTAAAGTAACAGCAAAATAGTAGGTATGTTGACAACGTCATCAAGTTTAAATTGACTTCCTCATTTTAAATACATATTGGCAAAACTGTAAGTTACTGGCCCAAAATTTACCTAAACTTTCTACAAACGCCCTGAGAATGCAATCACCAGGCAGAGCAAAGTAGTCGGTGAGTGTCTCACAAGGAAATATCTAATCGTAATTGTAGCAATTATACTTATTACAATGACTATTTAAGATGCTTGTTCTAAACCAATTGATATTTGGACCAAAATACCTCCCAATTTGTAAATATCATAATAGTTATTTACGTATGGAGGGTGGAGGACCGAAACTAAAAGTTTACAATCGCAAACAAAATTGAGTTTCGTCCAAGGGTATAATTTGCCTTCGCCCAGAGCTACCTATAGGTACAATGTTTTACGCAGAACTGGATTCAAATGTGTTCTTTTTCCAAATTCATCCAAAAAAATAGATTTTTTAATAAATGCAAGCTAAAATTTTGTGACCGTCAAGTTTATACATGACAACAATAGTAGATTACACACCGAGGTGGAAAATGTTTCATTTCTGTCGAGAGCTAAGATAGCTTATCGAGACCCGTAGGGCCGAGGTGAGCTAATGCTCGAAACAGAAGGAAATTTCCACCGAGGTTTGTATACTATTTTATTCGCAATCATTCATTTTTGGGCAAATAAACCAAAATTAATTTCTAAAATTTCACTCTGCGCCATCTACCGAGCGATTTTCATACTCACAGCAGGTTAAAAATGTGCCCATTCTTAACCTAGGAAGGGAAAGTAAGGTCAGGAATGGATTGCCAGAAATGATGAGGTTAGGAATGGACGTATTACCTATATGATTGCGAATAAAATATATATGATATATGTACAGCTTGTCATCACTCTCCCCGCTCCTTGTAGTGCGCACTCCGTCTGAAATTGCACGGCTATTCCTATTTTTGATAAGCTGTACTTATTTACAACATTTCAATGTTGAAAGAAAATGTCTTTATTGAGAAATTTTTACTTCCTTTATTAAGTGATAACCAAATAATATACATAAACAAAATAAATGGACGTTACAAACTGAACAAACATTTTAATACAGCGGAAAGCAACTATAATTTTTTCGCTTCAAATAAGGAAGTCCAACTAACCACAACTAAACCAAATAAAAGACATTTATAAAGATACATCAGTAAGTATCGCTATTTCAGATTGCTGTTAAATAAGAAATTCAAAGTCATCAATTTTGAGATGATCCCGCAAAGACGTGGGTAAAGTAACAATCACTAATCAGTTGCACAAAAATAATTAATCAATCTGAGTTCTATCAGTCACGCTATTGTAAGTGATTGCAATCAATGTCTCAGCAACATTGCTCTGCTGTATTAGACTGTAGAGCTCTGTATAAAAAAGTTTATTGAATCAATATGCGTATTGTATACTTAGAAAACAAAAACCCATGCAGATTATTTTGACATTAAAATGTGGTGGTTTCGGTCCCGACGATAAATAAAAAATCAATTTTGAGCATGCGCCATTGGCTCTACGCATTGTCGTGTGGCACCCAGGGGTTGATTTTAAACTAACCTCGGATCTGGTGAGTAAACAAAAATTTAAGTCAAACCATACGCATTCGTTAGAAGTTCCAAGTTTCAAACCTCAGTTGCAAATAGGGTGAGAAACATTTGATACTTTTGACAATAATTTAACAGCGATATCAATATGTTCTAAGACACTTATGGAGTTGCGTTCAGATTGATTACATCGACAGTGTGAGTGCTCAGATTAGATGGAAATAGTTCCTAAATTTCTACTGCATTACAGCATATTTCATGCATGTAAGTACCTACAACATAGTGTGGGACAAAAATAAGCAAAAGAACTGCCAAAAATGTATTACTATAGAGCCGAGACTGCAGACTTTTATATAAAAATTCGAAATTTTTGCCCTTAAAATTAACAAAATTTTAGGGGGTGAAGCCTAATGCTGGGACACCCTGTAGAGCTTTATATGGTAAATTTAATCATTACTATCGACTATCTTATCTTAAAGAAATAATATTTCTACATTTTTATATAGTTATGAACGCTCTTTTGCTTCTTGGGCAGAGGCAGGATGTAAAATCGTCACCATTTCTTAATCTTGATACCGTTTAACCAGAGAAAAATCGTGAACCTGATCCCGTCAGCCCCAGGGTTTGAATCTGAACCTGGGACCTCGGATCTAATACCACTGATCCATCAGTCCACCTTTTCTCCCTCTGTTAAACCTTCGTACCAACCGTCTTCTCAATGATTGTAACAATTTGTTTAAGTAAACAAATTACGATTTCGATTGAGCATTACGTACAAATTTTTTCCCGAATATATTTCAGTCAATGACAACTCTGTCTCAATAGTTTCTTCCAACAGAAATGTTTTAATAAATTGTTGAACTGCATATGGCCCCGGTTTTTCCTGCTAACATTGCTAAAATAAAAAAAACAACAAAAAACGAAACTATATGGAAGTTGAAAGTCCATGAATAATTTGTTACAGCATAATGTTTAATTAATAATGACGTTGGCGCCCCATTGGTCATTAATTATGTAATGCGGTTTGTGGGAACCCCACAGCCCAGAGTACTGCGTTTTTTATGATCATATCTAATAATAATCACGTCCACGGGATAGGATATTAATATTTTATCCACAAAACCTGCAGATCGACCGTCCTATAATATCCGAAAGCAATGAATCTGTTGATGTTTCAAGCTTTAAATTTATTTAGCACACTTGTTGCAGATTGAGGTTAGAGAGGTACCTTCTGCTGATTCACATCGGTAAGTACACACACACAAAGGGCACATAAACAAACGGGCCTAAATAATTGTCCTTAATTTTATTCCTTCTTACCTCTTTCAAACAGCCGGCTAAATTGCACTAAACGAAGACAATTTACGAGATAATTTCACCAATTAAGTAAGGTTATGTTGCTCACACTTGTCATAAAACCACAGACAAAACACGTTAGATTCGTTTAAAAATGAGTGAGTACGCATGTCGTTCGGTAGCGACATGCGTTTAATGGTGTCTTTTCCTAGATGCTAGATGGCGCCACTCTCGAAACTACCTTCAAAAAGAGCTAAACAAAAAAGTTTGGCCACTGAAAGGCTAATTTTTCGTCAAAAACTTTAACAAAAAAATTGTACTAAAAGCAAAAAAAAAAATAAAGTAATTAATATGGGAGCAAGAAGAAATATAAACAATAACTGACCCGATTTCCTATAAATATTGAGGCTGCTACGGCAAGCCGTTTTACCATTTATCTTCTCTATAGGTATCAATCATTTTAATTCTATGATATTCCTATGCCACTTGCGATAATAATAATCACGTTATTATCTTTAAGAAAAATACAATTTTTATTTTAAATTAAAACTTAAATACATAATTTTATTTGAAATGAAGGCAAAATAATTCCTTACTAATTTTAAAAATAATTTTTTCATATTGTGTTTAAATCGTACGAACATTTTTGTCTTTTTGATTTTTATTATGGCACTTAGGATGTTCTTGCGGTGTTTTTATTTAAATCTGTTGTGTATTTTTCTTGCAATTAAATTTTAATGTTATTTGAATTTATCTGCACCAAAAGAAGGACAATATTGTGTACTATTTATACAAGGTGTAAGCGAAATAAGTACATTAATTTTAACCAGTGATAGAACTCATCAAAACAATTTTTTTTCTATGTATCATTTTCTCGAAAATGAATTCTTTTTAAATCATTTCTTTCCCTACAAATTGACGAGCCTTTTATGAACAAAGAACAATAATAATACAATAAATTCATAAGGTAATCTTGTTAACTAGGTAACGTTGTTTCCAGTGGCGTGTAAGAAAACTGTGTAAAATTTTAAAATAATTTTAACACAAAAACTAAAACGTTTAAAAAAATATATATTAGGAAAAGTTTTTGGTCTTGAAATGTTCTATTACCAATTAAAATTAATGCACTTATTTCGCTTACACCCTGCATGTAGTACCGTTGATTGAGATATTTAAATACCTCGGTAGTAGGTACTTAAACTAGATGCAAAACCGTAGTTGCCTGATTGTCGGTCAACGCGTTGCCGAGGTCCACAATATCTATGAATCGTGCAGCAAACATGCATTTTCGACTCTGGGTATACAAACAAGTAGTTTTTATCACGAGTAACCTAATCAATGAAACGGTTGAGTTCATTATATTGTTCTAGCTACATTAAGGTTAATCTGCAATGAACCATGAAAAGTAGTTAAATTCGCCATGTAGCGACGTCATATAAGCAATGTTGGTTTGGTACACCATAGAAGCCACCTAAGTAGCAATAAGCCAACAACCATTATACTTTAAAGTCCGGGGTGCAGTCACCCGCAAAGGCGAATTTGGGTGAATACTAGAGATTTAGCCTCCTGGATCTTTTCTCTTGGTGGTTTTGAGAAGAAGAGTTTCCTAAAACTAATAAATTAATAATAATAACACAGTACAGGTTTACTGTGTAGCAGTGTTTATGCTGGCCGCGTGAGAAAATCTTTTGTGATATTATGTTTCAATGAATTTTGAGAATTTCTAGATTAAAATAAACAAAATGCTGGTTTATACCGACATCGCAAATTATATAAATACCAGGAAGTATGGTTTAGTCAATTTGTAAAAAAATTTCTCCTAATTTTAAGTGGGCACTTGCCAGGGGGTGCCACCTTCTGGCGCAGTCATTGCAGACCAAGGCTAACTGGTCACAAGTAAAGAACAAAACACGTGATTCAGCAAAAAATTTGCTAATGACAATCAACACGCAACAATTTTCCTAAAGTCTACGTCCAACCTTCAAGCGGCAGAGGGCGCTGATTCTTGATAACCATTGACATACTTTTGTGTCTAATTCAATGCCTTCTCCATTTTAAGGTTCATCGCTCAAATAATTGCAGGATTTACACAAGCAGAAAGATTTGAAAATGTGTGTAATGCAAACTTCCAGCGTAACTGTTGTAATTGTGCCAATTGAAAATGTTGTTAATCGTGGCAACGACTATGTAACTCAATCCAGATACAAAGGTTAACGCTAAAGTATGATGATGTCACCGTTTTCGGAAAAAATTGCGATAGCTTCAAACCGTTTTGAATTAACAATAAAACTTTGAAATATAAGAATTATGTTTTTTGTTGCTGTTAGCACTAAAACAAGAAATGTATTTAATTTGCATCTAATTATAACGTTTTCTGTGATGCCTATATGAAGGTTAGCATAAAATTTTGTCTTTTGCCACTGTTATGCTGTATTTTGTTTATGGGGTAACACTAACACGTCACTTATCTCTTTGACGTGGTGGAATTGATTATTGTGAAACTGACTTGTCGGCATTGTGACTCAGTTCATTTGCAACGGTAATGCTAGCAACAAGTGAACGTGGTGCTTCCACTTTCATTTTATCGTCACTGCTCGCAAGCAACAGGTAAGTCGACTATGCAAAAGCAGAGAGCTGAAATTGAGGACGGTGCTATTTTAGAACTATAATTAATAACTGATGTGATATATCACCGCGTATATTTGATTAAAGCGGATTATGGCAGTACGTTGTCTGAATTTTAACCTAATGACAAATAAAGTACAACTGGGTACAAGCAACAAACAGGCCGATAATAGAAGATAAGACATTATTCGGTAAACATGCATCCACAAGGTTAGCATTAAACTAGCAAAATGTAAGACCAGTTTGGCCAGCTACTATTCCTCCATCAGAATTCTGAATTAACAATTATTATTATTAGTCTGAAATTAAATATCTATCACTTTTTTCTCTGATATCACCTGTATTGTATTTAGTAAGAGTTGGTCGTGCATGCAACGTATTATAATAATACTTAGTATTAGTTGACAGGAATAGGTAGGTATAATAGGGTATAATATAATGTTGCAGCGCCACAGACAATTATTGTTATTGTAGAAATCTAACCGGTTGCGGGTTTAACTAAAATTTAAACTTCTGAGTAGGAATATTGGCCCCATTGATTCCATTGATTTCAAGATAATCACAATCAATAATGTTATCGTCTTTACTATTTGCTACTACTTTTAGTATACATATACATACTTGAACACAAAATTTCTCATCTTTATCATCTGAGCCTGAGCAAAAATTATTGTTGTTGGCGTCTTATATTACACAACAAAGTTTATTTGAATGTAAAAAGTAGGCGAACCAGACTGGAAGACAGTTATATAGAGTTTTTAAATTCTGAATGGGATAAGATACTACTGGAAGAGATTTGCTTACTTAAAAAAAATTGTAGCACCAATATAGAGTTAGTTTCGAATTGTCATGCCCAATTCTAGTTGCTTTAAAAATTATTTTAAAGTGAACGCAGGCATTTCGTGGAACTGTTATCATTTATAGCATAATAAAACCGATAGACCACAGATAGTTTAAATATTGACAATATGGTTCTTCCAAGAATCATTGCTGATCCCTTATTGTGTGTTAAGGTTCTTATGAGACATATGATATGATCAGACACTGGGTATCATTATGTTGGTGGCTTTAGTACCAAGTACGGAGGTACACTACCAAAAAGGGTCTTTGCTTACTAATGTTGTAAAAGATAAGACCATTGTTAGGTACTTACCTATCTAGGTAAGTTAGAAAGAGGCTATAATTATGTGTTATCAGTTAGTTACACAAAATTAAAATAAAAGCAAAAAACTGAAAATAATAAAGTTGGCGCTACAAGAATGAAGGTCCCAAAAAAAGATAAGCTGCAAAAATATAAATGTGTCATATATTTGTAGCTTGCATGCGATCTGGACACAGCTTAAGTGCTCCCGGTAAAATGTTTTGGGAAGAATATGTTCCTCTTACTTTATAATCTAATTAGCCATATTGCTCAGAATATCATCACATATTTTACAAACTCATTTCCGTACAACCCGAGTGAAATCCACTATGATAGAAAATTTATCAATGTTATCTCCAGATCCTGTTTGAGGTAGATAAGATAGAAACGCTTTAGTATCTCTAACGGAAATATATAAACAAGTAACTATGTGATAGTAACTTTTAAATCATATAGAATTATAGTGGGTAATGCTCAGAAATAGATTGTCTCGTCTCAATATTTTGCTAAATATCAAAATAATACGTGATAGATCTTACACAAAGTAAGTCATATCTTTTTCTACAATAATCTATGGGTTTTAAACAAGACGTTTTAAATCTTTGTCAATTGAGTTTTTGATTCCCAAAATGAGTATTTTTTTAAATGTCTAACAGAATTAAATAGAAAATTTTGTATAACGATTTGGTTTTGTTGTAGATAAAAAATGGAGAAAGAAAATCCACCGCCATATAGCGGGCCACCACCTCCTGGATTTGTGCCGCATCCACAGCCGCCATTGCAACCCATGGGTCCACCACACCCCCAACCACAAACACACGGTAACTCTAATGGCAAATCGTATTCAAATTGATCACTTCAGTCGTCCATTTTAATTCGTCACTCTTGATCATGCAATATTGATTATCAGTTCTCGTTCACTCAATCTGAATCATGCATTAATGCTCTATTTTTGCTTATTTTTTTTGTTTTTTCCTTAATTTCTGCTATACTTCAATGATATGTTTGCTGCACTTATGACTTTCAATTAGTTACTTAATTTTACTTTTTCCATACTTTCTAACCTTCTTCAGTGCTAATTATTTAAATCCTTTCAATTTGCTTGTATTTCTAGTTATTCCATTCATTTACTCTCCAAGTTCCAACCTAACGACAAAGTTCTTGTACTTCTCTTGAATTAAAAATTTTGATAAGGCAAATTTTTGTGTTTTGTAATTATTCACGTGTTTTATATGTTTAGTAATCATCAACACGATGCCAATTCCTGCTGCCTTTGGACCAACGCCTACAGAAGTTATCTGCCCATCCTGCCATGCTCGTATCACAACTACCGTGACGACAGAGCCGAATACTAAAACGCACTTATTTGCGTTACTTTTATGCTTATTTCAGTGAGTATATACATTGACATTATAATTCAACGAAGGATTTGCTCTTCCTCCAAAATAATAAAAAAAAACGTTATATTTTGTCAAGTCTAGATCATAAGACGATACAGTTCAATAAAGTAAATAGATTATCGATTTGTACCTATCTGAGAATTTCTTTTGTAGGTACATTTGGATTTGTTTAGATTAGAAGCATTTTTCATAAATACCCTGTAACATAACTATGCAGTTTCATATTTCGTGCACTTTTTGAAACAAATATGTACTTTTATCTAATTAATTACTAATCATAATTTTTCAGATGTTATCTCTGCTGCTGCATCCCTTACTGTGTAGACTCCTGCCAAAGCCAGAATCATTACTGTCCAAATTGTCAAGCATATTTGGGTTCTTTTCAGAACTAATTCTCAATTTACACAAACAATTTTGGATATGGTTACATGTAATTGGGTTTATTGTTAAAAAAAAATAAAGTTTAAATTAAAATTGAAGTCCACAATTTTAATTTAATAATTAATTGTTATTATATTATATCTTCTATCTGTTTCTATATATAATATTAGATATTGATACATTATATTATAAGAAATCATTGTGATGTATAAATTACTATTAGTTTTACAATAATAATTAAATGTAAGTGATTAAAATATATATCTAACTTTTAAATAAGCACTCGTAGTTTATTTATGTCAGAAGCATATAATATTAACCACGTTATAATAATGGTAGCAAAACGTAAAATGTTATGATGCAAAAGAACTATGTGCATTAGGAAAATAGTAATGATTGAGTACTTAATAGATTGATAGTAGAAAGTTTAATTATTAACTTTTTGTGAGCTTATAAGGTATCAATATCTATACCTAAGTAAATTTTGAATAATTGTAGTATCTTACAACAAAAGATACGAAAAAAAATGTCTTAACCCAGTACCAGTATGTTTCGATATGACGTTAATAGAAATTTGTTCTCGGTATACTATCTAATCTGCAACCGGTATTTAACGCATGTAAGTTAATTTCAAATCCACTGCTCATCACATTACTTTTATAGACAGGTTGCCTAAACTGCCTGGATGAAAGTGATACAATAAGCAATAATATCATATTTAAAATTATTTTGACTAAATTGGTATTCAGACCATCTTGTTTATAAAATTATCTACTGCGTTAGGCTAAAACTTTAACTGTAGGAGAATTACTTTAAAACTGATACAGAATAGTTTAATAATGTTAAAATCTTTTCTATTCTCTATGCACAAAAGTGCATAGAGAATAGAAAATTTAAATTTAACACTACTTATCTGATATAGTGGCATGTAGAAGAAGATAATTTAAAACATTAAATTAATAACAATCGTATTATGGTAAGTATACAGTAATTATTACCATTACTGAATTTTAAATTACTGTTGTATGTATTCAGCCAAATATTTAGCAGTGAATGTTTGGCTGCCTACCTCACCGCTCAGTATCTTCAATAACGCAATAGATATCAACAGTTTTATTAGCGCCTAATCATAAATATACGCACTATTTAAACACAAATAATATTAGGTCTCTATTTCTGTTTTTAATCACCTACATTATTCTTTTATTACCATTGAATGCTTTTTAGCTTTATTCATCTGAATCTTTTGGAATATTTTAAAATTTTATTCTTATACCTGAGAACAATCTTTGTGCAGAACAGTCAATTCATTAATCATAAATTTTTTTATTATATTTGCAAGACACTCTGAGAGAAGAAGCAGATTATCTGAATCTCAATAAAGAAGCCTTCTAGAATCCTAGAAAAATTTATAATTACCGTAAATATAAAGAGACTAGCATCCATGATAGTTTTTCATATTCAATCAAAAACTGATTGATCGGATCGCTGGCAACTTGTTTGTTCTGGAGAAAATTAAGAGTTAACAATAGAAGTTAGAAAACTTTGAATTTTGAGCTACTAATTACTGTACTTATGTATATACTTATTACTTTTACAGAAAAAAATTTTTGCCTTAAAAGCAGCTGATTGTTGTCATTAAATAAACATATGAGCCAGGTTACTACCTCCAATTTCGTCCTTGATTATATAGATTTTATTGATCGTAGTGTAAAAATGATATATTTAGTAGTGACCTCCACTGTCACCTGGGTTATAAATATTTATATACTTATGAAATCATATCTTTAACTGAAATTAAGCAGATTTTAATTGAGTTATTCATGTGTTATTAAATAAATGTGCTCATTTATCAAACTAAATCAAACCATTTTTTAAATAAAAAGATGTTATTAAAATAAGACAGCAAGTTTAACAAATGTAACTCCGATTTGGTCGTTTGTAGTTTCTGTTAGGTCCATTAATTTAACAAAATGTTTTATTGCTGCTGTTAAAACAACTGGATTAAAAGCATTTCGCATCGGTGCTAAAAATGTGTCGAACGTGTAATTAAAAACACTCGTTAGGTGTTAGGTGACACTAGACTCCCCTTTTGAGGGTTTTTCAAAGATAAATTGCCCATTAAAGCAACACTTTAAATAATATCAATTTAAACAAATCTAAAAAATAGATACCTATGTTCACTTCGTGGTTCTCTTTTACTAAAAGTAAACAACAAAAAAGTGATTTTTTTTCTTTTCGTATTACAGCAGAAAACATGACATTATTGCTAATGTTGGTCCGGCTCCAGGCTCCAGAGAGGAAATGATTTTGCATATTCCCCTTTGCATAATAAATAATTGTAGGTTTGAATACCTCCGATCGGGTTTGTCAACTTAGTGACGAAACTAACTTCCTCTGCAAGGTCACAATGCAAAAAAGACAACAATGGACTCTCTATATCCTTATCGTGAATATTAACATAACAATATTCACGATTTCAGCATCGCCACCATAGTTTACCCTGCTGCCATAAATATTTCGCAGATATTGTGGCGGCTCCCGGTTGACAACCAAGCATTAATTCCAATTTTTGCTAACCACCCTGTATACTCGTAGATACCAAGAAACAGTGATAATTTTTAAAAAACTTTAACAAAACAATAACCCACAAGATTAAAATCACGTTTATTTTAGCAAACTTTACCCATGCTAGTTTTGGCTCTTGTAATCACCAACGTAGCAACAAAAGTAAAGAAACAAAACTGCAATAGTTTCTGGTTTCCACGCGGTCGTAAATTTGTCAGACACATCGCATCTCTTGCCAAAAGTTGCTCATAAATTGCCAAATATTAGTAACGATTTTGCAGGTCTTATAATTATAAAATTTATTTCTACATGCACAACTTCTAGCTTCTAGCGTGCGAAGCAAAGCAACAGAATTAGTGCGGATCCGATGACGTCACGACAAGGATGACATCATTGGCATTGCCGGTTAGTGGGCGGTTGTGCTGAAATTAATCAACATGTGTGTTTGTTCCTGTTACAGGCTATCCAAAAAATCGCCGAAGAACTGTGCGCCTGCCAAATTTTAGAGCTGCGTGACTCATGAATAACTATTTTTAAACTATGCTGCCCGCTGCCCGCAAGTGCATAATGAAAAGGGGCATGGGCAACAGCAGCATGCAATATGTTGTGGCGGTTATTCCTGTTTGCTTGCAAAATAGATGGCTACATCTAGAAAATGTTCATTGAGTAATAATAGTACTTCTTTGTCTGTTACACCACTGAGTTAAGTATAGGTGTTGAATGGTTGTTGTCTCTCTGGTGCTGGATAGAGCTCACGGCCAAAGCTCCGTAAAGCTCAAAATTTAACTGCTATATCTTTTCGTGCCGTCATGATAAAAACAGAGACTTTATTGAAATCGAAGACATGAGTAAAGGGTGCGAGAATAAATCTGACTGGTGTGACTGTGCGACATCTACCGGAGTTTTTAAACAATTATAGCAGTTTTCCAGCCTTAATAAGTAACAAGGACAATAGTAATAAGGGAAAATGGTGCGAGCTGTTGTAGAGAGTCTTGGGAACTATTGTTTATTAAGCTTTACTTGGAGCTGGAGGGCAATTATTTGTAATTTTATTAGTTTACTACTTTACTACTTTCATCTTATTGTGTAGTTGTTATGGATTAAGTCCATCGTAAATACGCCTGCTACGTGCAGTTTTATTACTGCAACAAACAACGACTGTGAAACGGCCAGTATGATCATTATACCCTACGTCACCTACGTTAAACTACCCGCCCGCATTTTATGGAACATTAATACATAAAAGGATATATTGATTTAACATGACCCACTTTTACAAGAACCGTATCTGCACATGCAGCAGAAATCAAGGTAAAGCAGAACGCGACGGTACACTCCGAAGATGGGGTAGTTTTAACCTTAGTGTGACCCTATTATTAGATTAGTTCTGATGAATGGTGCTACAAAGCAAAAGTAGCAATTTAATAGATAGTTTCCACTTTTTCAAAATGTGTATGCCACTCAAAACGAAACGAAATAGTAAGCCCATAGATACTATAAAGAAAAAGTTTGTTAAAAACAACGGGTGGGTCAATCTTTAGTATTATTTGGGGTGAATATTACAGGAGTTCTCACAGTGCAACATGACGTTCTTTATTCATACAAAGAAGAGTATGGATGCCCCCTTCTCTCCGTATGCATTGTGCCCGGTGCCCCACTCTATAGAGTGAAAAGCGTTTCAATTTTGGTTACGCATATGCTTCTACTCTTGTAAGTACATTGGAACATTGGGTAATCTTTCTTTCTTTGTTTTATTGAACGGATCTTTCAAACTTTTTCTTTTTCCTCACGCCGTGGAGTTAACACAGGTGTCTCTTTTAGGTTATAGCTAAACTATAATCTTATAGCCTTTAATATTTATTTATATGGAAAAAACTTTTTCAGGATTACAAGGTATTAACAAGTTGATTGTACCCAGATAAAAGAAAACTATTGAAAATTACCCCTGTGGTGTTTCTGTAATAATAATAATATGAATACCAAAAATGAATTCAAGAATAAAACACTACAAATAGCTAGTTATTATTGAGTGCTGTATTATTGATAAAATAAAATAATGTGGTAACAGATAATATGGTGGTTATATAATTTATTTATACACCACCCACTCAAAAAGGGAACGATGAACATGACATCATTTCTTCGAATAGGTATAAAAATGATATAATTTTTCAAAAAAATTTAGCACCAAGAGTAAATTTGAATTCTCATAGTATAATATATCTTCTGAGCTGTATCTCAACAAAAATTTTCTACTTGCAGCATTAAAAGATTGAAGATATTTGTTCCATGACTGCTGACGCCTTGAGTGTTGAATAACTAACAGATTCTAGTTACTTGAAGATGAATCGAATGAAGTTTTGCCTCGTGGTCTGTCTTGTCTTTAAAGTATGTAGAAATTTTCTAGAAAAAATTTAAAAGTTTGGAAC
This sequence comes from Schizotus pectinicornis, assembly GCA_951805265.1. Classification (NCBI taxonomy): domain Eukaryota; kingdom Metazoa; phylum Arthropoda; class Insecta; order Coleoptera; family Pyrochroidae; genus Schizotus; species Schizotus pectinicornis. The sequence continues at coordinate 13,584,301 of OX638203.1, forward strand.
TGAAAAAGTTCATTGATCGCCTCGTAATTCATTTCAAGGATTTTTGAATGAAAAAAAAAAACCTTAAAATAGAATTGGTTTTTACTTAGGTATTACAACTATTATTAGCCCTCTAACTTAATAATCTATTTTTTGCCCAAAAATGCACGGTTCTTTGTCACTTCTCTCGAACCCCTGATCCTCCATGTTGGGTTTGGTCGTTTATATATCCACAGTTCGACGGCTTCTTTTTGATTCAGTTGATAGCGTTCGACCTCCTGACAGGCAGAAATGTTGAGAAACGGTTTGTGTTTGTGTACACGTAATATCCGTGGAATGGAACCTTGACAGCAGAATAGCTTCTGTTGAAAGGACCCCGTTCCCGCCAAAAGCTCGCAGCAGGATTGGCCGATATATAAATATGCAAACAGATCTGATGTAACCGCGAGCATCACGCCAATTATTTAAACCACACCATACAACAGGGAAAGCCGAAAACGATGAAATGGAAACGCGAGAGGAAAATTTCCAGAACACGTCGCCACCGATTCCATGACGTGTCCACAAAATTTCGCATCACTCCCATTTCTAGGAGAAGCAGGTACTCAATTATTCAGTGAAATCCTGTTCCTGTTAGTAAGGGTTTTTTGGTTGGTGAGAATCGTTTCCGCGTATCTACTCCAACACCAACAACCATTTCACTTGAAACCTAATACGTTTTGTGTGTAGGTGGAGGATGTTGCTATATTGCAGAGTTACAGGAAGAAACAAAAATTTTGAAATAATTTTAAGCCAACTTCATTATTTGTTCATATCAAGCCAACAAGCCAAGCTTATATCCAATAAGGGGCGTGAACTCAAAATTATACCACAAAAGTCTCGTAGCAGAAAGGGACTATCAGAAGAAACAATGACACAAATTTTGGAGCAAAGTCAAAATTTAAAGGAGAGCAATAAATTGAAAATTATGTCAATTTCCTATAACAATATATTGTCGCTATTGCTTTATTTGAAGAAGACGAGGATAATTTATTACCTTTTTACTGAAATTGGAAAATTTTGCTGTACAACGCGGGGGTTGCAATGTGGTTTTAATTTGTTAATTACTAATAAACATTTGCATAATACAATAAAAGCGCTTTATTTCTCCCACACACGCACATTGCTACGAGCCATTACTAACTATTAGCATATTCGTATTTATAATTTAAAAAATACATGAGCAAAAATCAATACAATTCCTCAATTGGCGGTAATAATACTGGTCATAAAGATGAGATCACGTTCCACTTACCTTAGTTTACCAAGAGGGGACTATTATTATTTAACCATGCAGTTGCATGTACAGATTGTTATCTATGAAAACACCAATGCTTTTTCTTGGAGAAAATGTAGTAACGCGCTTGCTTGTAAAAACAGCATGTGACGACTTCAATTTCAATAATAAAGTGAGCAGAAGCAATTTCGAAAAGTTTTTGTAAAAAGACGGCCTTCGGGGCATTTTATGCAACGAGTTATTGTGTTGTAAGCTGGGATGCAAAGATAAAAAAGTTTTTTTTCCAACAAAGTGTTAGTGTAGTAGCAAAAAAGTTTCCACATGTTCAACAACAAACTAAACGCTATTGAGTCCCACACTTGTTATGTAATAACTGTAGTCGAATAATTTTTTTTAAATTATTTGTCAAATAAAAACAGTATTCTGGCGATATTACTGCGCCTGATGTCTTATCACAGCTCAATAATAGTGAAACAAAAATTAGATAAACAAGCTTAAACATAATAATTATTTACATAAGTACAGTTTTTGTTTCGGAAATTTGACGTAATACGAAAAATGTTAAAACAATAACGGTATAATAGAAAGGTTGTACATTATCGTTTTACTGCTTCAATTATGTATAACTGAACCAAACTTCTTTGGTCATGTCACGTTGGGTTTGAAGAAAATTGCACATGACCAGCACCACTATCACCGCCATGACCAACCAATGATGAAATGTAAATAAATCACAACAACAAATTATTGTAATGGAACTAGAAGGAATGAAGTCTACCTACCAGGCACTAGCGGACAATAACCTCAGTTCCTACTATAGCAGCGGTGCCCGTCACAGAGCCACCGATTGCAGATACATTTACCAGTCATTCTAATTAAATTAACACGAATTGCATCATAACCACGCCTTGAGGATGAAGTCTGCACTTGAATCGACAAAACTATGCATCAGTTGTGGCAATTAATGGCTTGCTGGTCGTTAAGCGACAACAAAAATAGGCAAACAATACCAACGACAACCATGCAGTTGTAGCTCCTTTTCCAACAGTGATTAGGTAATTATTTTCTTACTTATATTTCTAGTTGACTCGACGTTATAAACATGCAAAAATTTTGCTGCCAAATCAGCTAAAAAATCAAGCATCTTGGTCATAGACGCCGAAAAGCATGAAACTCGTCTCCTTTGCAGGACGTCCAACGCAGGTCAATTTGACCCCAACCCTTTGCGCCCTGTTGAGGATGCGAGTGTATTTCAACAGGCAGTCCAGTAAACTGATTAGTCATTACATTAGAAGATTAAACAGTATGATAAGTTTTGCCTTGACAAAAACTAGCAATCGCCTAATTTTGCTAAATCTGGAAGCTGCAATCTAAGATGAAGATAACAATAATAGTTTCTAATCCATTATTCATATGGTTTGGTTTGACAAGCATCCAAAGTGGTTCTATTTGCCCGAGTCTCCCCTACACGATTGCAATCTGAGTAAAACGGAGTATTTTGAGTAGTAGGAAGCACTAACTCTATAGGACTTACTCTTACTCTTACACCCATTGCACTCCTCAAGGTGACATTGGATGGTATTGTCAAAGAGATGAGCAATTTGTGCATGGATTTCCTTCTGTAATGATTTACATCAATCTAGCCACTTTAAATTGGAACTCTAGCATGGCATTATTTGAATTGCCATTTAGGATTTAGATGACTAAGGGCCGGTTTTACAAAATGACGTTATTCCAGATATAACGCTATTCCGGAATAACTCAAACTAAATGGGCTTTTACGAAAGGCGGATAGAATAAACGCAGGTATAAACTGTGGACCGAGGATATGTAAACCACCCTTTATCACACGTTATTCCGGAATAGCGTTATACCTGGAATAACGTCCTTTTGTAAAACCGGCCCTTAATAGCATTTTTAGCTAAATTACAAGATAAGATGCCCACTCAACTACCCTACTCCATGAGGATGCCTTAGTGACAGTAGTCCCCGTTTTATTAATGTCAATCATATCTCTTTGATAACATCCTTAGTCTGATCATCCTGTATCTATTAAGGCAGTGATTCTCAACCGGTGTGTCGCGACACACTGGTGTGTCGTGGAAGGTCCTTAGGTGTGTCGCGTCGTCAGTAACTTTTATAAAAAGAAAACAAAAAAAATTGCTGGCTTCCCCAATTTTAAAATTTAAAACCTTTTATTTTTACTTTGCATATTGCGTCTTCATTCGAATTGTATAAGTATTAAGCATATAAAATAAAACAATTTTTGGTAGTGTGTCGCGTATAATTGAGAGTCTCCAGAAGGTGTCGCCGTTGATAAAAGGTTGAGAACCACTGTATTAAGGTACTCTTCTTCACGTTTTTCACTCAATATTTCTTACATTAGGGGCATATTTACAAACTTATTTATTAATAGATAAGTATATCAAAGTAAATTAATATATGTATGAATTTATAAAGTTAGATCGTGGATAATTTAATTATCCAGCAATTTGTTAAATTGCCCCGATGGATGAGTGCTAGGTAACTGATAAGTTATTTAATCGACCAATTTCTTTTGAAATAATTGCCGGCGAAGTGCATGATCGAGAAAAGTGCTAATATTCTACCGAGTATTCTACGTTTTGTCCGGGTTTTGTTCACCACGCCACTGTCTTTAGAATGCAGAAATTTTCCCAAATGACATCGTGTGTGAAACTCACGACCGGACTATAGAGCCAATTACCAATTAGAAGTTAGAACTGCAACAGCGCATTTCCAATTCGTTCCAGTTGTTTCTCGCTGTGGAAAAACTTTTTAAGTGTGAACAATAAATATTGATAGTTATTGTTCGTGTAACGAACCTTTCCTTTCTACTTATCCAACCGGTAATGTAATTAATTGAAATCATCATTGTTCCATTCGTTACGTCGTAACATCTAGCTTTCAAAACCACTCATTGAATTATTATTGCACTAGTGTCAACTAAAAAAAAAAAAAATTGCCGAGTTGTGTCAACTTTCAATTCATAAAAGTATTATTACCTACGTCTATCGAGAACACAATCGGCTGTCAGCTTTCCTAAGAGCAATTTTTCCAAACTGTAGAAGAAGCTTCTCAAACAGCGAAATAGCGCCAGGTAAAGACAATTGTGATATAAAAATTAATAAAAAATTAACAAATAAAGCTGGAAAATTGAAAGTTTTTTCTTAAGAGGAATATGATAACCTTTCTCAAGGGAGCTAGAAAAGATTTCATTACGACAATTGGTTGAGAAACTATAATTTTTTATATTACCAAACTTTGAAAGTCTATCAAAAGTCAGTCAAATATCTACAAGAATTCTTTTCAATAAAATATGTCTTAAATTCGTAACCAGGACATGATTTTTGCTTACTTTATCTTTTGAAGTAATTTTTTTCTGAAAGAGATTATCAATCAACTAGGAACTAGAAACGAATTGCGAGAGGGTCCTAATATTTACTACATACGTTTCTAGGTATAAGCAGTTTTCCTAAAAAATTTAAGACAAACTTTGCAAGCCGTGAAATGTCACCAAAAAGTGGGGTCATAATTAAATAATTTATTAAAAACTAACAAATAAAATTTAAAAAATGGGAATTATGTTTGAAAGCGATATAAATTAGTTCTTTGCAGACAGCTACAAATTTTTTTTTTTAAGTAGAATATTTTCTGACGCCATAAGAAGGTACAGTACTTATTAAAAGATAAGGCACTATTCGTGAAGCGTGAATCAGCAATTTCAAACTTGTAAAACGGGCTGTAGAAGTCACCATAGGCGTGCCAGAGTCTTAAATCCGTTTGGCGTTTATACTTACCTCAACGGTTACCTACACCAACGGCGCGGCCGTCAATCAAATGAGAATGAACCGGCCTCAATGGTCCTTCTTCCTACCGAATGGAGCTGGTTTACACTAGTGCCTTATTTATTGATAGACACTGTACATAGGTGTACACTTACATCTATTTTCAGTTTTACCAGGAAGTTTTAACTTTTAACTTTTAACCACTAACAGTGAAAATATGCAGTGGATAGAACCATCAACTAAAAAAGTAAACGAGTAAACTATGTATTTAAAAATTTTTTAATTTTTTTTACAGAAATAACACAAGTTATAACTTTTCGTTTCTCTTACTATGCTTCTGATTTTAATTATTTATTTATGCTGTGTATTCATTGCATTATAATTATTATAGTGTAACGTACCGGTAACGTTTTGCAAAAGTGAAAATAAAAGTCAGTAATTAAGTTTCAAGTAAGTACCAACGGAGAACTGCTAAGCGGGTACTTTCCACGATAATTACCCATTAACATCAATCACCCGATGGAGAAATCCGTCACAGTCTGCAATATAAAACCAAGTCTTTTCAGCGAATTCTCGTACCCCTTGAACTACATTCCGCTCAGAATGTGAGTGTGCTATTCTATCGATTTAATGCAAATAAAGTACAGTCTAACAGCTCGCCATTAGCCCCATAGAATGTGCCGCTCCTGAGACTGTGAACGTTTCGAGGAATTATACGAAACTTACACTACGTGCACGGTAAATTACTGCGCGGAGCTGCGCTGCAAGTTGCGTACCAGCAGGCGCCGTTGCTGGGATCGATGCTTATGATCATTGCCTTTTACTTGTCGGTGTTCGTTGTGAATTGGGGAACAGTTGTTTAAGTGACTTCGTTTTGAAAGGGTTGGGTGTCTTGATTTTTATAAACAAGTAGGTGTGATTTCTATTATTGTGGTTCGTTTTATGTAGTGAAAACTATTAGATTGCCCAGGACGACGATTACATGATCATTTTGTTTGTAATGTTTGTAGAAATTTTATTTGGAAGCGACGCATTTCGGGGGACTTCGCTCAAGGTAATTTTTACCAACAAGGCATTCGGTGTTACACCCCTTGATTTAAAACCAAAGGTCGAACTATTGCAGAAGCTCAGGTTCATCTCAACTCTTCTAATTATTATCCCGAGTTTATGCACTAGCACGATTTTTATTTCAGTACCTACGATTATTGTGGTTTTCAAGAAAATGCGATTTTTTTTAATTGTTTTATTATGTAGCTTGGTAATGTCACCCAAACAAGTCGTGTGCATGGGTAATAGTGGTATTTAAATAATTTAATAGCAATAATTTTAGAGAGGAAATCACGTCATATAAGATAACTAAACTTCGTTTAAGTTCAAGTGCTTTTTTATTTACTATTGTTTACAGTTGTATGCAAATTTTGTTCGTCCTCATGATTCTGCAAATGTTTTTTAAACGAGAATTATTTTCAACGTCGTTTGAAGAAACCGTAAATAACAACGTCTGAATTTTTTACTTTACAAAAATTTTAAACCTAAATCTACTCAGTTTTTCTCTAAGCACTTTCTGAGTAGGTTTGCGAATGAACATTATTAGTGAATAATGTTCATTCGCAAACCTACTCACAAAGTGCTTAGAGAAAAACTGAGTAGATTTAGGTTTAAAATTTTTGTAAAGTAAAAAATTCAGACGTTGTTATTTATGTAACTGTTTATGATGACTAGTTCTTTGTTCCCAACAAAAGTATCCTCAGACCTCAAGATTTATGTTCCCAATATTAACAGGTCTACATGTTTCTAGAACCCGCTGCTGAAATAGCAATTTATAACCTTTACTTTGATTGTAAAAAATTTTGAATTGCGCGCTAGCGTCTTCTAGTTTAGGAGATTTTTTTGCAATTTAGAAAAGTTTAAATTAATGTACCGAAAAATGAAACGCTCTCCAACTCTTATCTATACATCACAAAAAGATCGTTCTTCGCATGGGTAGGGAACGTCATGGCGAGATCTAATGTAAACGAGCGACTCTTCTATCTTCTACTTATCCACGCCACCGGGCGGCGCAATTGTCTGATCCAAGTCACTTCAACTCTTCCCTACTCGTACTAGAAGCTCAAAGGTTTTATTATCATTTTGCGAATTTTTTGTTACTATTCTAACTGAATTAAATACTAAAAAAATAATAATTTGGTTTTACCATAACAAATTCTTCTGTTTGGAGTTCTGTGTCATAAGAGTCAGTCGCTAAAGGGATCAAGTTTATTTTTTTCTCATCGTTTAAATTCACACATTTGACATGAATGTTTTGAAATATAAATTTTTAAGAAATTTTTCCTGCATCTTCTTTAATTTTTAGTTTTTCTAATTTGCCACAAGGAGGATGGTGGTGGGTTAAAAACTTGCAAAGTAATTTTTTTACTAAGAAGACGGTAGTTGGTAGAGTTTAATAGTGTACCTACTTATTAATAATCCTAACATTAAATTTTGCTATTTTTGATATTGTATTTCCTCACGTAACTTTACATATTTTTGAAATATTTGCATGAAAATTACTGAGTATATGGATAATTCGTATTTGTTGCCCACTTTGTTTTTCCCAGAGAACCCCATACCTGATGCGTCTCTTAGAACACTACAACTTTTCTGAGCCGAAGTGTAACTTTTATCTAAAAAAAAACTATCGTCTTTTTTAAACGCAAAATATAGATGTAAATGTAAATGTTGCTTAACTTTGAAAGGGACTTTCATCTCTGCGAATATTTGCTCAAGTTTACTCCAACAAAAACAGTTAAACTTTAGGTCAAAAGAATCAAAAACCATTTCTTCTAGTGTAAAAGTGAAGATATGGTTTTTAAATTAAAGCTATACATTTATAGATACTGAAAGGTTGGGACTATTTTAGAAATAGCTTTCAAAAACTTTCAAAGTTATGTGAAAAAATTGAAAAAGCTGTATTGCAGACCCTCACTTGATTTTGTAAGGATCTTATAATATCAAGTGTGTTGGACCAAGATAAGCTTAACTAAATCGCAAAACTCTAACATTAGAAATTTTCTCGGTCCATAAGTAGGGAATATTTCTGCACCCATCAGACTGATGAGCTCTTAATATTGGTAAAAATTATGTTGCCAAGTCAACTTCTACATTTACTTTCATCCGATTATTATTTATGTTATGAGTTAATGGGCTTGAAATAAAAATTACGTCAGCTTGTCGATGAACAAATAAGACAAATGTGTATTTTGTTAAAATATTGTTGAAGCTGACAAGTTGCTGAAACAAATGTCAAAAGTTTCTGTTTTTTGCTTCAAGAAGGTATCACTTTCAAGCATATGTTGAGTCTCCCCCATTTATCTTCATTATTTCTTTCAATAAAAGAACAAAGCAGAATTTTGGAAAAGGAAGTCAAAGTGTTTGCGAGTTGCAGTTTTCCAAAATAAACATTAAACATTGGTGCAATTTAAGAACAATACAGCAAAGTATGTAATGGAAAATTTTCAACAAGTATTCAAGATAATGAGATGTGAAAAAATATATCTACGTTTCTTATACTTGCGTTGTTGATGATCAAAGTTTCAACTGAACACACTAATAATAAGTGATCTGTGTATTTTGTTTAGTCATTGTGCTATCCTAGCACCTACTTAGACGACGAATGGACTTTTGCAGTGTCTAGAAATTACATATTATTAAGCATTAACTGCCATCTCACCCGGCTTCATAGAGGGAGCTGGTCTAGTTACATAATCGTTTCGAGTTGACTAGTGAGTTTAAAATAGCAAAATTGACATTACGGCAGAATCTACTACAATACTATCTATTTGATGACACCACGCTAATGCATCCTTAATTAGTTGTTAAAAGTTTTATTTGGTTAACTGGTCATCAGTCGTTTGTTGCATTTAACAAATGCTTGGTCGACGTTAATGGGGCTACGTCCTAAACTCTAGTAGAATAATGTCACATGATTGACCAAAAATCTTCATGCTTGTGGCAAAAATGCAGATAAATGTTTGAAACTTTTTTGGCATTTCGTGGTGTGTGAAAAATTTCTTTATCGACCAGTCTTAAGATGTCACTATTTTTTTCTTTGTTTTTAGCCGGAAGCGACGCAGAATTTTGTAAAACGAACAACAGATCTCTAGTTTAGGTGCAATTAGTGAAGTTTGTGTGTATAATAGTTTATTTCACACGAAGCCTGAAACTTTTGCTATTCCAAGTCAAAAATTAGAAAATATTCACAGGAAACAGTGCACGCATTTTTACTGTTTCCGTTTCCTGAATTTCTCTATACGAGTGCGATCATCACGCTCGCTTGTACCTACGTGTAGAATTTCAAGTCGATTTTGTAGTATGTAGAAGAAAAGAAACGTGTGCAATAGCACTTTCTTAATCATTGTTCCGTTTGAAGTACTACTTGAGAAAATAAACTTGGAAAACGTAATTAACTACTTTTGGTTTTAAACGTTTAAAACACACGAAAGAAGTTTGATGGTGCGTCGTTAGTAATTTTTTACGATTTGATCTAGTTATCTTTTCATCCAGCCAGATGCGATTTTGTTCTAAAAACCGTTTTGCTTTCTACGCATTTGTTTTTTACGTCTGCTGCAAGACCATCATCACCTCTTGCTTCCTCCGTTTCGACCAAATAAATATAATTGTTTTTCACAGTGTTGGGTACCGCATTCGTCCAACCTTCGGCATTTCCTTGTCAGTTTCATTGTTCCACCTTCGCTCGATCAAGCCAGCGAACGTTTAAAAGTCCGGATTATCGCCTATCAAGTAAGCCAAGGCCGAAAGCTTGGCACGTGTATGCGCCTGGTGACCCAGTTCCAGCACCGAGAACATACGAGGACACCCGATCGGGGTTAATCAATACTTGAAAGCGAGCGTACTCTCCCCCAACAAGCATCTTTTTGTTCCATTTTAATTTCATTTAAGCCGGGAAAGTTTTATTTACCCGCCGTCCGTCGTTAGGTGAGCGTCGTCGTCGAAGCGTTACGTTTCCTCCGATCCGAAAAGTGAAAGTCGCTCCGGAAAAGTGCCGCTTGACTCCCCCGTGTTCGTTAAAAATTCGTTTTTGGTTTGGTCGCCGCGATGTTTCGGTGCAGTGCACGATGATCGGCCGCATTCCGGGCCAAATTGCATTGCGCAATACTGCAGCACAAAGTACACGTGTAACGAGGTCATCGAACTGCCACGTGTGGCGGTGCGAGAGAGACGGCAACAGTTCACTAACCCGCTCAGTCCCTCCGCTGTAATAAAACCACGAGGGGGGGAACCCTAGGAAGTGCCGGTGCGCATTGCGTCACAGTCTAATAGTACGCGTCGGGGAGTGGGGGTAGCACTCGGCCAATGCGATAGCGAAAGCCGTCACCCCACTCCTCCCGAAGACCTAGTGTGCTGTGTAAAAACCCCGCGTTTCTTAATCTTGCAGAAACCGTTGTCGCGTGTGCTCTGTACGTGGTCGGTCGCGAATTTCGGGGCCCAAAAATTTTCCATTTTTGGTCCAGTGCAGATTTACGAGCGGGTCGGGGGAGAAGCGCCGCCGCGACCGACAGAAATCCGCGAATCGACCCACTTTTGCGACTTCCGCATTGCGAGGTACGCGGCCATTTTGTCGAAAATTGCGAAGCAACAAACAACCAGCGTTTCCGGTTTGGTTTTTTCCCGTATTTCCTGGTTTGTTGCCAGTGATGCGACATGGCGCGATTCGGGTAGAAAACGACGCGTAATCACTTGTGTGTTGATTTAATGACGTCATCAGTTCCAGTTGGTGTTTTTTTTTTTTCGCAAAATTTTCGAAGGAAGCGGACACGAAGACTCCAATGGGCGAACAGGGGAGCGGATTGGACTTACTTTTTTTAAAACAGTCAGTCTTTTTCTCTCTCCTATTAATCCATTAGAATTTCATCGCAAGAGGAAGCAACTGGGACTCGTCGCCATCTCTGCGTCGTTTGTTTTGTACCTAGTCGGTTCAATAAATAATTTTGTAGATACGGGGCGCAATTACGTAATAATCGGTTGTTGGGGAAAATGGCCGAACTGACGATTGCGGGTCTAGGGGTTGGCCTGCTGGTCGCGATCCCCCGTTTGGGCCGGCCCCTCGTTAACCTTGGCCGGGGTGGTCGCAGGGTGCCATTGTGCGGGTCCAGACGAAATTCAACATGGCTCATCTGCGATTTTAGCGGAGGATGATGTTTTCACAGTGATTCATACATCGAGCTTCAAGGCCGCTTTTCTGCTAGGATGGCATGTTATGTTCTCTAGCACGCCACGTAGCTAGAGCGTGCTCATTTAAGTTCCCCGTAATATTCGTGGCTCGGTCGGCCAATCAGGACCAAGTATTTGGCGCTTGGCACTCCCAAACTTTTCCATGGCAACAGGCTTGTCACGCACCATGGCCTGCTGCGAATTCCACTTCCTGCAGTTGCCAGATAAGAACGCGAAAACCGTTAGTCGGCTGTTTTGGCGGTTAGGCGTTTGTTATGTCATCCACAAATATTAAAATATGTTTTCGGAACGAGACTCTCTCGGATTCGTTCCGATACCTGCGAAGCGACGCTCTGGTTGGCCGAATGGTTACGTAAAATGTTAGGAAAAGTTGGCCGTTTATTTGGAATTTCTGGACCTGGAATCCGTCATCTGGTCGCGGACGTTACGAAATTTCGACCGGTTTTCTCGCCGACTTGAAATTTAATTTTGGCCGCCTCTTCCCGAGATCGCTGATTATATTTAAAACTGGCACAATTAGCCAACCTCCTGTTGGATGGTTATTCTGGGACTTGGCATGTACCTCAAGGAAATTCACAAAGTGGAAAATGTAGGTTGCTTAGATGCGCGAGGTCTTACCTACACCGTAACGAACGGTAAATTTTCAAGCCATAATTCCTCTTCGACTGCTTGCTCAATGGAGCGGTTTTCCCTAGATTGACCCAGAAGAAACTTGCTTCTTTTCAGCGACGAACGTAATTGAACTTTAACAGTAAACATTAATTTCCCAATAAATGTTAGGACGTCAAAACCTTTCTTATGATCCGATCCCCCATCAGTTGCAGGGAAAACCAATTGGTTAATGTTACCGGAAGAGATTTTGCAATGTTGGGAAATTATGTTCAAGACGCCAGAAATAAATGACGTCATCCGTTTTATTGATGTGGCAACAAAGTTTCGAGATATTTTGTTGACTCATTGTGTTCATTGGAATTGCGGGTTACACTGTTAGTTAATAGAACGATAACAGGCACCCTATCATCAATTTTATATTTTATATGTTGTAAGGAGCTAAGTAGGTATCATTTCCAACCCTAAAATTTAAAATTTTTGGGAATTTGGGCTAAACGTCAACAACAACCTCGGATTCATGGTGTCACATCCTACTAGTCGTTTTTTATTCGTTTCGGACAATGTCAAATAAAAAAATTAATAACATACCCTGATGTCGTTATTTACTGCCATTATGTTAATTTATTTTGGAATTTAATGTTTTTTTGCAAAAATTAAGTTTCACATCACTTTTCCTTTTAATTGATCCAATTGGTATTGTTGGTAAAATTTAGCCAAACTGTACGTAGCAATATTGCCCGTCATAATTTGAAAGTTTTGTAAAATAATAATTGAAGTTTTTTGCAATATTGGTAACGCTGAATCGGCAATTTAATAATTATTGTATTTTTGATCGCGCTACCGCACTCACCCTATTAAATATTCGAACAAAAGCCAGCTAATTTACAACAAATAACGAAAGTAGCCAAATGTTTGAACTTATAGCAAGCACCATGATGCGTTGTGTATTCAAAAAAGATTCTAAGTATTATTTGCACAATTTTTGTGATGACTGTGCAACTGAAATTTAATTTAGCATATCTGTGACATCCCCATCAGTTCAGTACCACACGCAAAAGTGATGGTCACTGAAAATGTAATAATCCACTTGGACAACATGATTTTCCGTCTTTATGTCACATTCGTAATTTTTTAAGATATAACTTCTCGCCGTTGTCGAATTATTACTGGAAGACTAACTCGTTGATGATTCTTTTTTGTTGAACTTGACATTTGGTTTTTGTCTTATGAACGAATCACTCTCGTAAAAGAAAAAAGTGATGGGTATAAATTTCATTACACCATTTATTCGTCATTTCCATGTTTTCTAGACTTTGATTCAAGAGAAATATGACTCACTTCGTCCGGGTCAATTAGTCAACGAGATAATGGTTGTTTTAGATTCTTCCAATTCTCATTACCTACTTTGGTTTTTCTACCCTATCTTATTTATTCTTTTTGTTTCTATTCTTATTATAGTGTGCTTCGCTTCTTTGACCATTGTAATATTTTTGTTCCGTTTTTTGACCATTTTTATTTAATTGGAACTATTGTTGGCGCATGCTTTATTTAGTTTCTTTGTTCCATTTGCTCAGACATTTTTGTCGTCAGACTTTCATTTTCGTTCACTTTTACGGAAACTTTTTTTACGAATTCCTTTTCATTCTTCTTCTAGGAATTCCTCTTTATTGTTGTAGGTATTATTTACTGGCAAATTTTTCGGTCTCCTCGATCCTCTATTTTCCAAAATGTTGTGTATGTTTATGCTATATTCATTGTGTATACCAGTGTAAATTTAAATGTCACATATCACCGCCAATAACAGTAAGATATGGCAGATATCTTTCAAAACCAACTTTGATTCGAATTTATTTCATTCATACTGTATATTTGTGCGTGCAGATGTTGGTTAATTTTGATTTTTATTTAAAATGTAATTAGCGAAAATTGGAGCTCGCAGTCTTAGATACCGATCTTGTTCCAATTATTCTTAAACTCAGGGCTCCTTAAAATAGTGTTCAAATATATTTAATTTGGTCATAAAACAGTCTTTAGGAATTACGCATAAAGCAGAAGCACCTGCGTAGTCTAGAACGAAATGGCCGAACCACCTGCACAATAATTAAGTATACATAATCAGCTACAAAAATCTATCATAGAACAATCTAACGTAGGTTTACATCTCTTTAACTGGTAGCTACAATTATTCGTAAATATAAATAACTTTATGAAGGTTGAAAAATAATAATTGAAACCTCCACTTAGGTATATTCAGGGAGTTTTTGAATAACTTGAATTCAAATGTTTCAACCACCATTGCAAAGCTTTAAAAACAAATTACAACACATATCTTCATTAGAGATGATGGGGAATTCTTTGCCTGAAGCTTCTTCCGATGATTGTTTATGCAGGGTTTATACCAAAAGATCTTGCCAAAAGATATTTTAATTTTTTTGTTACAATTTTCAGGTGCAGGCTTAATTATTGACCCATTTAATAGTCCGACAACGAAATTGTTTTAAAATTTAAAGGTGGGGTCAAATCCCGCCCTCTAACTTCCACATTACCGCCTAATTTGCACACCACATAATCAGGAGGGGTATCTACTATATGGTTTTACTGGTATAGACAGCGGTTTTACTCGATTCCTCAAATTTACTCAAGTTAGTTGGCTAGTTGGTAATAGTTCTGCATAAAATTAACGTTTTTATCATTTTTACTTACAATATTACATAACTGGAAAAATTGCAATTAGCATTACATAGCTATCTATTACCTACAATGCCCTATTACTAAAATATATACCTATACACAAAATATAGTTTTTTTTACATAATTATACATATATTCTGGTTTTTAAAATTTAAGAACCAAAGAAGGAGCCTAGGTCCTACACTTTAAAAAAAAAATATATTTTTGTGTATAGGTATATATTTTAGTAATAGGGCTTATAACTAATAATAGAATATATATCATGTCATGTACTTACCTAATGTTTATTCCACAGATATAATTTCAAAGGAGCAATAATTATTATTAATATTAAAAATTTACCTACCAAATATGAAAGACACATGAAAGCAAATTGCATAAATGTGCATTAATAGTTAAATATAGTGTTCTTGGCACCCAAAACTGTTCAGTAGTCTTTAAATAACCCAGTTTCTTCATCATCCGAAACATTTCGATGGCTTATCGTCAATTAAATTTTCTGTACTGATCTACTTTCTACAAATTGTCAGTAGCTTACCTAACTCATTCAATAAATTTCTAAAATAATTTAGTACATTCATTTCTATCGCTTGATAGTGTTATATCGTGGGTTTAAGGCCGAACAAGAAGGGGCGTGCACGTGTACACCCCCGCGTTTGCCCAAATTTTGTAAGTAACCGCCCCTATTATTTTCTATTGAAAAAAATCTATGGAAGCCACAGCTATGACCTTTGCACGGTGGCTATAATTTTACCGTTTTGGGCAATCAGCTTCCAAAAATTTTTGGTACTCATACTTCTCAATTTTCCTGTTAAACGGTACATACATTATACATCTAAAGTTGGATTTTTCTGATGTCCACGAAGCAGGAAGCCTCAAATATACAATATCAAGAAATGCCGCTCCAATCGGCTACAACACAACAATCTGTCGGTCTCTGTCCCGCTGAGAACGACAAAGACATCCGAGTTAGGCGTTTATAGTGGGTGGTCTGAAAGACCCTTAAAAGTAGCAAGCACCATGGTCTCTCTAGTAACACCTTTTCTAAGGTCTCTTGATTTCTACACAGCTTGATTGCCGATCTGGGATTGCATCTTGACGTTTCGGTCTTATAGTCGCGACATTTTCCAGAACATGAGCTTTCTGAAAACAACATCGGGGAAGGTAGTTGACGCAAAATAGTTGTTGTTTTATACGTGTATCTAATCGACCTTTTGAGCACTTAGGATCTCGGAACGTGAATTAATCAATCAATGTCGTTTCAGCAATAATAGTTTTTACCATTCTATATACTTAGTTAACCGCGAGATTAATAAGTGATATTTCGATCTATCGATTTTAGATACGAGCTGTTCACAAAAAACTCATAACCTGTCCTCACAATAAGCAGAGTAAACCGAAACTATTTAGCTATAGAGGTGAGGGACTTCAAGTTCAAGATTAGCAAAATCTAATTGTCAATTGCAATTTATTTCATCATCAGTTTTGTTGCTAAATTTGTTATTAACAGCACATTCCTAGTTTTTCTAGGAAGCAGGTTTCTTATTCTAGCTGTCTCAGATAATGCTAAAACTGTCCGTCCACGTCTTCCTCCAAAACAAATCGAATGCGAAAAAAACTTTAGTTGCTCATTCATGAAATCTAGTATTATCCCTAGTACGCAAGTTCGATTGTAATCAAAATACATAGTGAATAAAAACTTGTATATCTAGGTATACAACAAGACTCTAATGACGAT
The DNA here is from genome assembly GCA_951805265.1 of Schizotus pectinicornis. Classification (NCBI taxonomy): domain Eukaryota; kingdom Metazoa; phylum Arthropoda; class Insecta; order Coleoptera; family Pyrochroidae; genus Schizotus; species Schizotus pectinicornis. The sequence goes on from OX638203.1 coordinate 13,600,634, forward strand.
GCGCTAGTAGCACCAATAAATTTGCTTACCTATATAACAACTGTAGTTCCAATAATGCAAAAACCGATCTGTCAATCATTTTTGGTCCGGTCCAGTCGGGATTCAGGTAAACAGCTGGTCGAAGTTCAAGTACTTTGTCCACCTATTGTAGTTGGACACATGTATATGGACCGAACCAAAAATAATTAGCAGGTCAGTTTTTAAGTTATTCGAACTCTAGTTAATTTTTGTTTTAATTTTTGACGGTTGCTTTTACTGATTGGTTGGATTAGTTAACTGCTTGTTATTATGAGTGTTCAAGTTTTTAGTCTTGATAGCAAATTATAATACAAAAAATTTAGTAAAATTTAAGAATTGTCGTTATTTCTAAAACCGCTAGTCACCATTTATTTGTTTGTCCAGTTTTATTTACCCATTTGATAACTATTCTGGTTCGAAAGTGGGTGAAGGAAAAGTGTAGGTATGAAGGCAAATGGCTGCGCATTGTGCATGTACTGGCAATGAGTATGATGAGTGACCGTCATTGCTAATTTCCGTTCTCTGCGTGTGAACCTCGGCGAGCGCCACGTTACGTCATTAAATTTACCCGTAATTTTCTCCAAATTGCTCTTTTCTGCAACAACCTTTACAAGCGAGGATGCAGAATTAACAAATTAATTTACAAGCATGCAGGTAAATGTGCGAAGATAAGATAGGTGCAATTTTGTTATTTTTATTTCTGATCAGACCAAGACTGTGGTAACCACCTACCAGTAGGAATCTAAGCGTTTACCTTTTCCGTTTGGAATTACAACTTTCAATTTAACGCGGAGGTTAAAGAACTTTAGACGAAAATGACTTTCACATTTTAAACATTCATCAGTAGTGGCCCATGCACGAACAACCTTTCGTCAAGTTTGACTCAAGCACCAGTACCTAGGGTTTATTCCCCGGATTACTGTTATGGAGTTAATTTAGGCATTCGTCATTCAACTCCAATTACAGCGTTCAACCCCTGCTGCCTCCAAATCAATCAGTAGGACGTTTGGTGAAAAACTCGCCAGAACGCCCACAATTAAGACTTCGAGCTTATATTAAAAAGAAAATTGCGTTGATACATTCTCAATAAATTCTTAAAACTTCTGGTTTAGGTATATTTAATCCATAGATGTTCTTATGCTATAAGGCTGAAATTGGACAAAATTTTACGTTCCGCTCTACATAATCCCTAATCTATTCTGTTCTTCACCCGATGCAACGGCCATTGATCGCCTTCTGCCTTCTGGGCCTCGGATCGGAAGTGAAAGTTTGGAGTTAGATCCGGTAACTTCGAAGAGTCGGACTGATGGTGCATCTGAGCAATCAAAACTGCTGTGAGTTCAAACATTGTTTTTATCGTGGCTTCTAAAGTTACAGTTTGACTCTCAGGAAGATATTTTACCACAGTATTCTCTTCTAGTTCCAAAGAACCAATCACCTGGCAGCATAATCATTCAATTATGAGTGGAAGCATAATATTTTTCTGCTTATTCTTTGACGGTTTCATTCAATTTTTTACCAAATTTTCGGACTGCTGTAGACAGAGTAAAAGTAAAAAACGTTTCACTTTTTGTTACGGATGCGTTTACATCGCTGCGGCGAGAAAAGCTTTACTTCAACATTTTAATCTGATTGACGGTCTCATTAAGACATAGAGTTGCAATTGGGTTAACAGTTGTGCAAATTGATCTACCTGTTAAAAATAACTAATTAACTCAATTAGCTAATTGCCTTATTGCAGTGGGGCAATTTGCAAAACCTGGAGTTAGGGAAAAAAAACTTTGAAAATGAATAAAAAAATAATAATAGTCAGCAAAAACAATAGTCTCAAAAACTATTGTTTGAAAGACCCTCGTGTTATTGAACAAAATATCTCATTGGTCGCAGTTGAGAAAGGCTAGGAAGCTAAAGGACCCTTTTTATTGATTACATTTATAGTTGTAGAAGATTATGGTTTTTGCTTCAGAAATTCCACACCCCAATTGAAGCTCCAGGTCTTAATTCTGAGCAATAAAGTAAAATTTACTCGTACTAAATATCGAATATATTATATCGAGCTAAAGCGCAATTACTCGCGACGACATAATATTTACTAGTTAATGATGTCAATTGATTAATATGATGGTGTAATTATGAGCCACAATCAATCTTCAAGCGAGTGGGTCAACAGATGTTGATAAGTTTGCTTTCCTTCCTTGTTATTGTACCGATGAAAATACCAAGAATAACAGCAGAGGGCGTGATGTTTAAATAACCGAACGCAAAATTTCCACAGGATTAAGAAATTTTGTTTCCCATTTCTGAATTTTTCCCAACTTTAATTATCACATTTCTTCGGTAAGAAGTATCTGTCGTGGCAAAGATGATTCGTGGTTTGTCCTGAGTTATTGGCGATGATTTGCACTCTCCACGTCCATGTGTGTACAATTAATAATGACGGTAAAATAAATAAATTCTTCCTGCACTAACCTTGAAGCGCTTTGTTAACCTATATCTAGCTGAACCGTGCTGTTGCGTAAGAATGTTAACGCAACAAACAATAGGTAAATAAATAACTATTTTGAACGGCTCGATAGCGTAATTAGGTACTTTGAAGTAACATATTTCTTGTGTTTTGCACCTAACCGACTGTTCGATATCGCATCCCGCCGGTGAAGAACAAGATCAACAAACCAAAATAGAAACTGATACTACAAGAAATGATGTAATTGGCAGCCATATTAAATAAATTGTCTGTTGGGCCTCCTCGAGTTATTTTCCGATACAATCCATCTTGGTTTATTCGACCTTGCCTGTTAAAACTTTTTCCTATGCGGCTTCAATGTCACGTCCAAAAAGCGTCTTCGAAGCATCCAACGCAATCCTAAATCCTAATCAATCGACCAGGACCTAATTTTGTCTTCAGATTTTCGACGAAACGAAAGGAATTCAAATTAATTGTGTTTGTTTGTGTGGTTTTTTCGGTTGGGGGTGGAGGCTTCAAGAGATTCTTATGCATCTGCTTATAACTGGGTCAAAGTGTGTAAGTTATGAATTTCGCCTTGCACAAATTGGATTTGGTTTCACCATCACCTCTTCCTAGGTGCATATGCAAGTTTTTCACTGCGAGTATTCTTTCTACGCAAATTACAAGGTCGACGTTTGAGAAAAAAGTTCATTATGTTGAAAAGTCAATTATAATTAGGTATTTTGGTTTTAATCGGCATTTAAAATTTTTTGACACAAAGCCAATGCAAATTAATCTTTTGTAATATCATCACTTGTAATTTTTATTGCCAATCCCTATCTGATTTTAAGAAAAAAACTGGTCACCACTTTTTAGTATTTATTTATTTTTCATCCTCCTGCATGTTTCTCATCATTTATTTTTCCAAAGAGCTAAAATCTAGTCAACTATAAAAGCTTGAGAAATTCGTAAAGAAAGTGGCCTTCTCTTTTCTGAAGAGCAAAATGACCAGCTACTGTCATGCCTATAGCCTATACATAGGTATACAGCGTTAGTCACAAATATGGAACCATTCTGCTCCTTTTTGAATTATTAGTACCGACAAACAGCTTGTTGAACGATACCATAAATTATAACAATTCCCTTTTTAAAAGGTTATTTAACCAGCTAGACTAGACAGCTAGACACATAAAACTATTTTTCGTATAAATGTACAAAATTTCTTATAAATAACTTTGACTTAAAAAAATCAAACTTGATGGTAGGTACCCTGGCGAGCAATAAATAGGGCATGGTGTTTTTTCTCAGTGTAAACCAACTCCATTCGGTAGGACGGGGAGAGAAATAAATATTTATTACCCGTAGCACCATTGGGCGATAAGAATTTGCTGGAGTCCAATATGGCAGACTAGCAGTTCTATAATTAAAATTTCTATTTTCTACGGGTCACACAGCCACTCCTGCAGCCCGTTTAACCCAACATCAAAGTTGATTTTGCTTCATGAGTCGTGCCCTATTTATTGCTCGCCAGTGTACTCGAACGGCAAGTAAAGCGAAAATCTTATTCTCTTTGTGGGACGTCTGTTACATGTCCTATCCTAAGTTAGACCCGCAAGATGCAACTCGAGAGTGATGTGGATGGTTCTCTATGGTACAACAATAAGATACAAGCTAAATTAGTAGTTTAGTTTAATTATAATAAATCATTTCTTTTTTCTCTGTATCACATGATTTTGCACATAATATAGTGCCTATTCTATTATATCGTTAATCATATTCACCACGTGTGACGTCATCTACACTTTCTACTTGATTAACTCTACCAAGTAAATTAGTGAAAACAAAAAGGAGTAAAAAATAATATTTGCAAGATATTGCAGATTAGCTGGGAGCTGCGTAGGTTGAGGGCCGCACGGTCCTTTCTTGCCGCCTTGATTTCAAAGGGGTGCTGCGAGGTTTTCGAGGCTACAGAAACAGGTTGATAGAGAATGGGAGTCGAAACCGAGGTGGATCACAGTTTCCTTTTGGGGTGTAAAGTTGTTTCGAAAGCAGGTTACTATTCGTGTGCTCGTTTCCAAAGCAGAGAGACAATTTGAACGACACTGACCGAAGACCCTCCAGAGGATCTCGTGACTTGGGGTTGCAACCCTCGACCGCTCTCTAGGGTAAGCAGAGATGCCATTTCTGAGACCACCGACTGTTTAGTTTTATCAATAATGGCAACTTCCGGTCTTCAATTTGTTAACGTTAGACATTGTGCCGCTTCCACAAACCCGACCAACTTGGGAAGTCAAATGGTGTTTTAATCAAACATATAGATATGTGAATGAATGACGCGTTTATGTGATCGACCTTTTTGACATTATCGCTTTGTCAATTTTGTTTGGTCTGCATGGTAGAAGGCCGCGGGTGATTCGCACACAATAGGCGTTAGAACAGTTACATATAACAATAATTTATATGGGGAGGGTTGGTTGTTTATGTAGCCCACTCTCTGTAGATGCTGCTATTAATAGTTACGTAAAGGGGTCAGTAGGTCAATCAATGCTGTCGGCGTCCCGGCGCCTGCAATGGGCGCGCCCGACGCCAATTGGGCCACCTATTGATCTAGAACGGCCCCACGTGCTGTAGAGGTTCTTAGTGGAACACCGCACTATAGAACAACAGACTGCGCTTCCTACTATGCGGATGTTCTAATGCCGATATACTGCGGACTGATTTCAGTCAGTTACCATTGCTCCAAACTGTATTAATGCAGAAATAAAGAGAGCAATGCATCAAGGAGCTGGATGTAACCAGAACATTAAGTTTGTAGGTCAAATCTAGAGACTTTTCTGGGCCAAAGCACAACGGGAAGTGAGATACGACATGAGAGGCACCCGGACATTAAATTTTTGGATCAAATTTGGGTCTTCCAGGACCAAAAACTAAAGCAAATCTAGAAGTAAGATATGTGTACCTATGTCATAGAATAAGGTAAAATCGGTAGGTATAAAGGTATTATTTACATGTATGGTTTTGGTTTTGCAGCCCATGAAAGAAGAACGAAATGCAAAAGACTAAATCAGACAAAATTCTATTTAGACCTATCGTTTACAAATAAACTTAAAATTTAAAAGTATTATAAATAGAAGCAGAAGAGGCGTCTAATAGATATTATGTTACAAGATGTATGACAGAATTGACATTAAACAAGTAAATGGATGGTGAAAATAAAATTGACAATGAAAAAAGAAAAGCAAGAGAACATACAAATGGTAAAATTTGCAATAGCAGAAATAAAATTATAAGAAAGAAGATAAAACATCAAGTAATAATATGTGTGTAAATAAAATACCAAACAAAATAAATACAAAATGAGATGTATTCAAGAAGTAGAAGTTTAACTGTTAACTAGATAAGGACATACAAAGCGGGTATGTTTACAAATTTATACAGCAAACAAGCCAGCTGTGTGGATGAGAAGCGAGATGAGAAGCTTCAGAAAAAAAATATCGCTTTTTTAGTTTTATCTGTTACTTTATTATGAATTATTGTGTTCTGAGCTGTACCTGGTTTGTCTACTATTTTCTGTAATTTGTCAATTTTTTTTAAAAGTTCTAAATGAGACAAAATAAGCTAAACTCTCGTCTTTGTTAATAATCTGAGCAATAATTTATTTAAAAATTTGTGTAGAAAAAATTTCTAACAGGTTCACAAACTTAAGGCGTTATAACGTTTGAATCAGATGAGATGTCGCACTGAAGTAGTTTCTACATGTCCAGAAAGAGTCTAGTCATAGTCCAGTTACCAGTTTAATAATTTTATTTCTTAATTTTTTTTGGAATTTTTATATTTTAATCTTCATCTCACAATCAAAATAAGAAGAGTAAAGTTAAAGGATCGGAAATCCAAAAAAGTGATTAGCTCCACGCTCAATAAAATTTAAAGTCTGGAAATACAAAAAAAACTGTGAATTACAACCCTTTCGTATTATTTCTGTAAATATTTTTTTTCTAGATTTTGTGTAATAAACAAAAAAACGTGATAACGAATTCTGAACTGGGATAAGGATTTCCAAGCACGATGATGAAAGAGATGAAAGGCCTTATGGCAGCAAAGGGGTTAGCAGTCAGATTTCTGAAACTCTTCTGATTTGGTTGCTTTAAAATTAAAAAACTGTGATGGCTGGATGTTGGGGGGCGAACAAACAGGTTAGTTGTTGTTAAAGAAGATTACGCTCTACAGATTAGAGTTTATTTGGCGGAGTTGTCGTCATCGCTTAAATATCATCAATATGTATGACTCTAATTAGGTTTAGTTGGTAAAAAAATAAGATCCTGATAGTTTTCAAATTAATTTTTTTAGGTATTACCGCAACAAAGCGAATTCCTAACAGCTGCGATCAGTCAGGTTATTGCACCTATAGCTCCCTCACCATTCTTCGGTTTTGTGGTACCTTCCACCAATGGCTTTTAGACGAAATGGGACAGCGGCCCAACGCCATGTGGCATGTCGATAGTTCGTTCTAAAACCAAACGGGCCACGTGAACATGATAATCGCAATTTCCTACGTGGAAAGGAGGTCGCTTGCGTAACTTTGGGAACTGAAATACGCGGCCAGCAAGTGGGCTAGAAAACCGTATTTCGTGCAACGCAGCTACATGACATGGAATACGTATGGAAACTAGAATGGTTGGATGGATGGATGGAGAGTGCATCGACCGGCCGATTTATAGATTATCTCGATCCACCAGTCATATCCAGGCCTGCGAGTCTTCAGCACTTTATTCATTTAGTACTGACAGACGCGATTATTAACTAGGAATGAACATAGTCGAGTTCAATATATTTGTTCGTTGGAGCTCATCAGCGGAAAATGGGCGGGAAGACAAACCAATTGGCAATATCACCATTACCTCTTAGCACATCCCATCATTTCTTAATAAATTCCTTGAGCGTAATTGAAGAATGATGCCTACTCGGAATTAACGACGTCATCGAGCCAACGACGATGTAATAATCTTTATTTATAAATTCAATATTGTTGAGCACAAACTTTTGCGACATTTGATAACGACCATTGAACCAGAGAAAAAATGTGAATCGCCGACGGTGGGCTTCGAACCCCTGACAACGGTTCGAGCCACCCCCGAATTCGGACCGCTAACCACTGCGGCTACGGGACCCACGTTCTTGCCCTGCGTTCAATCTCGGTCTCAACTCTCTCGCGTTCCCAAACGTCTACCTAACGATTATAACACATTGAAAACGATTCACGAATCACTGTTCAACGCAACGTTGCACCACCTTATGGTTCTTGATTTCATTAACGAAACCATTCACAAAGCGCCTCATTCCCATGCAAATTCGATTCTAAGTGATGTCACCCAAGATGACGCCTTTCCGGTTTTTCAACCTCCAACTGCATGGGTTTTGAAACATAATTGGATGATAGAAGGATGCTGCAGCATCAAAAGTTTTGCCTGGCGTATTCAAAGTTCAATGTTAAACTTCTTATACCTACATACAGTCGATGCTTTATCCATCAGGCTACATTATGCTTCTTCAGTATAGTTCATCGTCACTCTGCCTTCTACGAATGTTGTGTGTAAAGCGTAACCACTTAGAGAACTACACATACCTACGTCATCGGAAAGCTGCGCGGATAATTTCCAGTGGCGTAACATCCAAGATTGCCAATAAAGCAATGAACGATTTGACAAAACAACGCTGGCTTGTTATCATGGGGCGCAAACACTCCCTATAAGTTCCAATATTTGAATTGACCGGACTGATCTTGTTCAAGTGCGTATGATGACGAATGTGTAGTTCTCTAGTGGTTTTGCTTTACGTCAAAAATAGCCACACAAAGAGAAAAAAAGAAAGATATGAAGGAAACAAAATAGAACAATTTATTAAAATTATTACTTTACATTGGAAACAACCGTTTCAACAACTTGACAAAATTAATAATTAATACAAAATTGTAACTTAGCGGATGGTTAAGCTTGTAATCTTCAACGACCACACGAACTTGAACAAAAAAATTAGACTAAAATTCAAACAAACAACGTCTCTGGTCCCTCACACAGCACACTGGCTTGGGTGAAGTTCTTACGGTAGAAATTACCAATGTCTTGAAAGTGTTCCGCTATTTAAGTTAAGGTCACTGAAATCGTGCTATTCCTCAACTCTAATCTTATAGTTAAGTAATTGTGATACTTTTGGTGCAGAATTGAGGTCAACAGTTGGCGCTACTTTACTTTGGAAATTTTCGGACCGCATCACACGATAATTAAAAGTCTAAACGTGAGACGGTTTTCAGCGAACAGCAGAAATCTTGTACAAACAGATACTGCGTCGTTAATGGTTAAATACACAATTGTTGCAATTTAGAAACAACCATAATGTGTACGTAGTTGGCGAAGCGATAGAACCACGAGATTGGTGATGGGATGATGCAACTTGGATAACTTGAATGCGCTAGCCTCATTCATTACATTACATCACGAGGCATTTTCTAAGGTTCTGTCACTTACATCCTACTCCTATTCATGAGTCGTATTATTACGAGCGAACGTGAACGTAAATTTTTAATCTACAAAGGTCATAGCTGCTGACTTCATTCCGGCTTTAGCTTTTGCCTCTTCTTATTCAGAGGTGTAAGTGCGCAGTGGGTGTGGATCTGCTGCATAAAAGGGCATTCAACATTACCTGTGTTGATTTGCTGACGGTTTCTAAAAATTGGTGATAACAACATTGGCTGAGATTAATTTTATAAATGGACTTGAGTTATTGAAAATTATCAACTTGCATCTTTGCAGTGTTGGTATTGATTTTGTACAAGGAAAGTACAAGTGATTATGCAAATAATTTATGTTGTAAGTGGAGGAGATAGAAAACTTTCAAACTTTTTAGGCGCAGAACAATGTAGGACCATCTGGTAGCCAAAGTTTGCTAACGCGACGACCGTTTCAATTAGGTTCTAAATTTATCACTGAATTTGTGCTTTTGATAAAGTTATTCAACGCGCAAAATTTGGTTGAAAATAAAAATTACCCAACTTTTTCGAATTATGGATTTGCAAAAATAAGCCGCAAAAACAATAATTATCAATAATGGAGTTATGGCATGTAAAAGAACTCGCAATTTGCCATCCTGTCTTATCTGAGTTATTTTAACGGTATAGATAACTTGGAATTTCTGTTACGCAGTTGCAAATTTTCTACAAAGAGTTTGGAATTGTAGGAACTTATAGGAACAAGAACAGAATACAAGGCAGAAGGGAAGGCAGATACGTGGAAATATGTCTACACTTTACCTGACCCTGATTCAACTGAGTAAAAGCTTTATTTTTAAATTGTACGATTATCTATAAGCGCTATAAGGGCGGGTCGCAAGAGTGAAGGCAGAAACTGTCAATTGGCTTGGGAGAAAATATTAAGTTTAGGGGCGTGTTGGGTACAGGTATAAGGAACCTTTCCAGGTATACATAATACATTATGGGGAACACCAGGTGATTTCTGTATACTTATCTAAATATGTATATCTACAGGATGGGGCAATAGAGCGTCCGACTTCGATAGCTTGAGTTCTATGATAGGTAGAAATTTGATTTAAAAATACAAATAAACTAGAGAAAAAAATCTATAACCGGAAATTATTTCTGAATATACAGGGTGAGTCAAGACAATTATACAGGGGCAAGCGACTTCTTTTAAATGGAATATTGTGTATTAAAAAAGTTTTTTCGGAGCCTTTTGTTAGACTATTTTTACTCCAATATTATTGCTGACTTCATTCAAACAACTTGAATGTAGCCGTTTTTTTTGTTCAAATAATGGCATCTGCAGATGCATGTTAAAAAAATCACTACAGTCACAATTACGAGTTCTAAGAAAAAATTATGTAAGTACTAGTTGGGAAACATCTGTGGGATGTCCTTAAATCGTTTTTACTTTTGTAAAATTATATAGGATGGCTAAACTTAATTTTTAAATTAAGTTTGATTTTAATTTTCTCCATTTTTTCAAATGGAACAGCTTGTATATTTTTTAACGGTATGATGTAGAAACTAAAAACGAACATTTTTTGTATGTACAGTTGTACACCCCTATGGCTATTGGCAACCATTTTTTATTTATCGCCCAATAATTACAAAATTTAAGAATAATCCCAAAAAATTAAATTGTTTTTCAAATAACTCGACAGATTAAATTGTAATAGGTAATTGCTCCAGATGTTTTGCCTAAAAAAATAGCATAAGTTTTTTTAGTAACCTTATGTTTGCATTTTGATAATATTTTGCTTTTTATATTATCGCAGTTACCTGTCGTCAGTTGGCATTTTTGTGTCAATTTTGAAACATTTGCAGTTTTTTGTCGAGTTATTTGGAAAACGATCTAATTTGTTAGGATTATTCTTGAATTTTGTAATTATTGAGCGATAAATCGAAAATGGTTACAAATAGTCATAGGGGTGTACATACAAAAAATGTTCGTTTTTAGTTTCTACATCATATCGTTAAACAATATACAGGGCGTTCCATTTAAAAAAATTGAGAAAAATTTAATTCAAACAGTTCTAAATTGAAAAATTAAATTTAGCCACCCTGTATAATTTTTCAAAAATTAAAACGGATCAAAGACATTTCACAGATATTTCCTAACTAGTCTTTACACAATTCTTTCTTAGAACTCATAATTGTGACTGTCGTGATTTTTTTAACATGCATCTGCAGATGCCATTATTTGAACAAAAAAAATCGCTACATCCAAGTGGTTTGGAAATAGTCAGCAATAATATTGGATTGAAAAGAGTCTAGGAAAAGGCTCTGAAAAATCTTCTTTTACATACCACATTCTTTTTAAAAAAATGTCACTTGCCCCTGTATAATTGTCTTGGCTCACCGTGTATGTTTAAAAATAATTTCCAGTTATAGACTTCTTTCTCTAGTTTACCTGTGTTTTTAAATCAAATTTCTATCTATCATAGAACTTGAGCGATCGAAGTCGGACGCACTATTGCCCCACCCTGTATATTACGAAATAAGTTTTTTTTCATATTTACTCTACAACTATTATGCTTATTATGACAGATTCACTGGAAGAATGGGAAACTTCGCGGACATCAGTAGCTCAGAGGCACGATTTTGCAGACCAAAAAAAGTCAAATATTAAAAAAAAAAGGTTAAAAGAAATTATTAACAAACTTTTGATTTATGGGTAAAGCATATGTATAATGTAAGATTCAAACATCATCTTTCTCAACGACATCTGAGCCAATATGAGATTAATAGACAAAGATACAAATTTTTCTGACGACTCCAAAGACAACAGTGGCATGTTTCACCTTTCACTATGTTCTATGTTCCTAAAATTTCATCTTATTATGAGGAAATCTAAAACTTTTCAAATCAAATAGGTAACTGCACGAGTTTAATTCTCTCTCCTTTTATTTTATACTAGAAACTTGAGATTTTTTGAAGAAGAGAAAGTTTATACTTTTAATTAGATAGTTTGTAATAATTAATGAGACAGTTAACTACCAAATAATTAAAATTGTAGAATATCGAATAACAATGGAAGATTCACAGAATTTATAACGTTGCGAAACCGAAGCCGAACCTGAAATAATTTTACCTACCCATCTAATAAAAATTAGAGTTTTGAGGAAATTTTGCAATTTTAATCTCAAATGCCATCTATCTACTTATTTTTCCCATCATTGATAAATTGAAAAACTATACAGGAAAGGTACTGGCACAAAACTTAGTAACACACTTAACAAAAAAACTCGCACCCAAACAACCTACGATTAAAACTGATGTAAACATTAGAATAATTTTTTGTTTTTATTACCTATTAGGTAAGTAAGTTTTAAATTTTGGCATTTCCGACCGCCACTAGAAAAACAATCTCAGTCTCCTTTGTTGGAAATAACTATATGGCCGCTAATAGTAGGTAAATTTAGTAGTTAAAAGTTAAAACTTTGATATTCAAACAACAACCATCGCAGCAGCTATCTATAACAAGAGGTACTGATCCTCCAACGTCATTTTTGTGGTAGTTAATCTCAACAGATTCTTGATTTTTTTAAAGCATCATTATATCAACATTTTGACTAATATGCCAAAGCGGGATACCTTTCAAGAACCTTGCTCAGCCGCATTTATCTAATTCAGGTCCCTCATCATGCCCTCATCAGCGCCAAGGACTGGTTCCATGTAATTCGGGGAACCTTGGCGCATCCACAAACTATGCGTAGTTGCTACCTAAAAACTCAATGGCGTCCGAGGAAATTCCCCCAAAATTGACTGTGACAAATTTTAAATTTATTCCAACCTTATCCGCTTTTACGATGGTTTCACTGCGAAATGCCCGCATAAGTAATTAAGTATCAGCAGATATCGGAACTCTACTTACATTTTCATAGGTAATTTCTTTGGCCTACTAGTGAATAAACTGGCTCCGGATTTGGCGCATTATGCGCTCGTGCATGCATACATTTCCATAAGCAAACAATTATTAGCTGTAGAATAGTAGATCTTGTTATCAATTTTCACTACGACCATGAGATACATAGAATAAAACTTGATAGCAAATAACTTCCGTGGTTTATGAAACGTAGCACAGATTTTGCTGACCTATTTAACAATTTTATATGCGTGTAGATAAATAGGTATACTTTTTCATCGCACTAAGCTTTAAGTAGCAAGTATTCTGAGATTTTTATCATTTTAATTTAAACTTTCCATCAGGCGAAAGTTAGGCTTCAAAAAAAAATTCCATTGCGTATAAAATCAATCACCTTGTCCCTTTCCTTCACTTAAAAATATTTGCGACAATAAACAGGAACTACAAGGAATCACTTTATCCACTAGAAACCACCAACAAACCCCGTGTGCGAAGATTAAATGAACACTTCCTGTCTTCCTGTAGAAAAAAGAAAAAGAAAGCTTCGATGATGATGGTGTGTGTCTGATGAAGACAAATCATGTACCAACCAGCCAGCACTGACAAAGTGCTGGTCAAATAATTCAGAATTAATCTAAGCATTCGGCCGAGTTTATATAATTCAGGGTGTCAGTGTGTCACGTCAGTAAAACGGGTTGCCTGGCAACAGGCGCGCTTAGCCCGGCCTATTTTCGGGCTGTATCGATCGACCCCAACTTTTCAACCAATCTGTTGGGGTTTAAACCAGGCCCGGACTCCTTTCCTTTCCTTTCTCATCGGCGGTGGAGGCATTCGCGAAGTGACCTTGAAAATATCCGGTTATAGGAAAACAACCCTTTGTCCTGACCGGACAAGTTCCGCGTAAGCGCTATTAATAATGAAGGGTCCAAAGCGAACACGGTCTCGCATCAAAAACCCCCGATCCGATAAATACATCAACTGCCCGAAGCCGCCCGGAATAATTTTAAACACACCAACTCGATAAGCTATTTTAGCGCACAAGCAAAAATTTGATTCGGTCCAACTTCAAAATTGCAGCGCGGCGTCCCCTAGTCTGGCTCAGGAGCAGATACCGCCGGCCGATTGGCACCCTTCCATTTCCGCCAACTGCACCGCTAGTTACTCACCTAAATGCCAAATGCTTGTAACGTTATGCTCCAACCCCTTGCTAGCAGACAGTTGAATTTAAGGAATATTGGAAAAAAACGAATATTTCCAAATTGGAGTTAAATTGTCTATTCACTTAAAGTGCAAAGAAAATTCCTAAACTGTTCTTCCCAATTTTTGCGAATTAAAGTCTTAAAAAAATCTCTTGAAGAGAGGTCAACACCTCTTCTCACCTCTCCCACAATGGACCAAAAAGCCTCTCTCAACACTGCTCAACACAAACAATGCGATTAAAAGTAGTTCATTTATTATAAATTATGATATAATGTACGCAATAAGTTAACAATCACACATAAATCAATAAAAGGATGATTCGGAAATATTAACACTACACTACATACTAGCGAACTTATTAAAATAGAAACGATATGGCGCCGATCATCAGGATGTTCTGTACAAATTGCATTAAATTTAAAAGATGTAAAAACAATATCACATACTAAAATGTTAACATCAATATCAATTCAGATGTTCTGTTCGTTAAAATACGTGGGACTAGTGGGTACGTTCATTGGATGCCGCCGCATTATAAATGTTTTAAGACGGGCCGACAGTATTACAGTAGGCGGTTGTTCCTGCAAAAACCCCTTTAGTAAAACATAAAAGTTCCCGTTTAATCCGAACTCACCTCCGTTACCCAGGTGGACATTAAACTATCCTCCATGCTCATGCGTTGGGAGGGAACGAGAAATAGGAGCTTACTAACGAGTTCTTTGGCTTCGACGGAAATGTTGCTGAAGTAGTCTTCTGGAAAACAGTAGTCGCATTTGAGAATATTGGCGGTGGTTTCCTCCATTGAGTCATCGAGAAACGGAGAAACGCCGCTGAGTAATACGTAGAGAAACACCCCAACGGCCCAGCAATCAGTGTGTTTTCCTATAGGCTGGCCTAGCACTAGTTCGGGGGAGGCGAATTCGAGACAGGCGGGCGGCAGGATTACGTTCTTGGAAGTGTTGACGGAATCGCCGAAATCCACCAGTTTCAACAGGGGCGCGGGATTGGACAAATCGACCATTACGTTCTCGGGCTACAATCAATAACAAATTTACATACTTACTCATCGGACGAAAATAGTTTTAATCAGTTAAAAACGTGGAATTTTAAGAACAACTTTTAAACGCACACAGGAAGTAATTTTCGATATGCATTAGCGAGTCCGACATTGTTATTTCATTTTAAAACGTGACTTTTCATACTTCTGAAGCTTAAGTATCTACACAATTAACTGAAAAGCAATAGGATTTACCAAATAATGGTGCTGGTCTGGCATTTAGATAGCTACTCTGCTATAACAACAATTATCGTTAATGGAGTATTATTTAAGCAATCTTGTTTCGTCTTCTCATTATATTGCAAGTGGAAACAATAACGAGTGCTCAAAAAAATATCAAAATATATATTGTGGAATTCCAGTAATTATTAATGGCAATTCGAAGCTCTGACGTCAACAGAAGGGGGATGATTTATAATGGTATATATTTACGAAATAAATAAACATTGCCTAGATTTCTTATGATGACAAAGAAGCCATTAGGATTTTTTCTTATCGAGTATAATACTTCAGGACGGTTATTCAATTTTTTTAGGCTTCAGAAAATAAATGTTAGTTTCTGAAGTATTAGGTTTTCCTTATTAAGGCAGAAAGATTTGGCAACAACAAAATTCGGACTGTGTTAATTCCAGTTGCCTACCTTGATATCTAAATGAACGATATCCTTTTGATGAAGCCACGACATTGCGGACATTAACTGCCGAGTATACCCCTTAACAGTAGCCTCAGAATATTCTTCTTCCTCACAAATGTACGTGAAGAGCAATGGTCCTCTTACTCTATAAAAAATAATATTACAAAAATTAGCGGCTAGGCCAGTAAAACAAAAATGATGACAGACAAGTCTTTTAAGAAACCACCAGCTGGCTACTTAAAAACCAAACAATTTCTAGAAAAGTTATGTGGTGCAGATGGAAATAATTAACAAATTTTTGAAAAATTTTCTTAAACTACAGTGTCCAGGATAAGAATTAAGTTGGAGATCTGGCTTATTTGAAAAGTGACAACATTAATCAAATTACGAGGAAGTTATTTCAATAGAAGAATAACATTTTGACGCACATTAGAATACTTTCAAGAGCTACTCAAATTTTTGCAAAAATAGTACAAACTTTGTTTTTTTATAATTTATAATGTGCAACTTTTAGAGCAATATTTTCCCCATCAGTATGTAATTAATAAAAATAAAAAATTCTATTTTTTACTTGATATCAAGCAAACCGTTAAATGGCATTGCTCAACTCAAATAAGCCTTGGTTCTGGAAACCTTTTTGTAATTGGCAACAGTCACCACTCTTCAACTAAGTGAAATTTCCATGCTTAGGATTGTTATCCTGGACACGCTGTATATCAAGAACGCAATTAACTTACAGTTCTAAAACAATGGTGTCAATCCCTGGCAAAGGGGCATTATCAAAAAGCGCCATTGCCCTGATAATATTGACGTGTTGCATAGTGGCCAACAGTGCGTACTCGGCTTGGGTGACCTGGTGCAACTGTTTTCTTCTCGTAACTTGTTTCAAAGCCACTTCCAAGCCCGTGCCTCTGTCTTTAGCCAGCCTTACAATCGAAAACCTGCCTCGATTTATCTCCTCCAATTCAATGTAGCGTCGTTTAAATTGTTCTTGTTGCCACCGCAGGTTATCAGCAACCGGCAGCGTAACAGCAACACTCGGTAAACTAACCAATTTGTTTTGCACCGCCACCAACCGAAAACTGTACGTTTCTCCCGGTATTAGGTTCTCCACAACGTAAGCCTTAGAATTGACTATTCGGTTATTGTTGGGCGACAACCATTCCCCCGAACCTAATTTGCAAATTTCCACCCAAAATTGCGAGTAAACGTGACTTTCCCACTCCAGAGCCACGGTGGTACTTGAAATGATTTGAATTCTGGGTTCTTGCAGTGGCGGAAATGAATCGGTCACGTTCAAAACAGCGTGGCATTGAGACGATCCAAATTCATTGGAAACAGTAACGGAATACGTTCCACTATCCGAAATTTTCACATTATCTAAAGTTAGCATCGCGATTCCTTCTTCGTTTTGGCCCGAAACAAAACGTCCACTTCTCAAAATACACAAATTCGGCTCAATCTTTTTCCAACTCGTTTTCGTGTGACGTCCACAATAGGCCAGTTTGCATTTAAAAACGACTTTGGCGCCAGTTTGCACGGTGATGTCTTTAAGTTTCTCGCTGAATTCCGGGATTGGAGCTTCGGGAATCGGGCTATCCGGATAGTCGATTGATTGCCTGTTGGGTCTTCGAAAGCGGAAGGGCCACGGTTTCCGGTTGTAGTTGGAAAGTACGTGGGCGGGTACCCAAATCTCTTCCAGGTGAGTGTTAGTGTGGACCAAGTAGCCTTGGGTGGCGTCGTACCTAATTATCGTTACTACTTCGCCCAGGACGAGATCAGGCCATTCGCAGACTAACCGAGCCTGGGTTCCGGGGGCCAACACGTGATTGTCGCACTGGAAACACAAAAAGTCGTAAGACCCCAAGAAACGACGAAGAAAGGCTGATTATGCGCAATGTAGGTGCAACTATGATCAAAGCTTGAGATGCAAGAGTGGAACACAAAACGTAGCGATCCAATTTACAAAAGGTATGAACACTCAAAGCAAGCGTAAATAATTTATTAACGTTATTAGTACTTCTTTATTAAAAGCCGTTGAACATAGCAACTGCAGTTATCAAAGCCTCGTTTTCAAAGTGATAGTACTCTCATGACAGTACTTTTATGGTAGTCGTCTCGATAGCGTTATCATGAAAGTGTGATGTCTATACGGCAAAGACTATCGTGACAGTAGTTATGCTTAGCACATCTAACGCTCTTAGTTTTAGTTCCTTAATGGTAGCCAGCCCCGATAATGAGAGCAGAAGTTCTTCAACATGGTTTTTCTTTAAAAATGGAAACCTCAGATACTGTTCCAAAAACTTTAACCGTTCCCCATGTTAAAGCAATAATTTTAGTAAAAAAAAAACAACTAGAACTCAACATGTGCCAAAAATATGAAGAGTATTAGTCGCATTATTCACGGTAACTTGACACAATAGTTTAACTATCCAGTTAAACGTGATAGTGTGAGAGTGTCTCGGCAGTGATAGCAACTAACGAATTGTCTATATCGTGATAGTTACTGTCATGACAGCGACTATCATCGTGAAAACGAGGCTGTATATCCTTCTCCTTGATTACATTTCAATAACATTTCAACCAAATTTTTATACAGGGTCTTTACAGCGCACGAGGCCATAGGGATTAAGTAAACAATTGCCAGTTCCTGCTTCCTATTGCGTTATTTTGGGAGAGTGGTGTCAGTTATTAAGTAAGCGAGTTGCGCGCGCGTACAAACTGTTGTTATCCCAACAAAAAATCCTGGAGCTGCCATTGCTAATGTGGCACACAAAACCTATTCTTCTTTTTATTGATAAAACAAATTAATTAATTAATTCTTAGAAATTTTTGAGTAATATTTTAACGATTACTAGGGTCAAGTTGATTTGTTCACTTTGATTGAAACATAGACTTATTTTAATTTGTTTTACTGCGGTATTATTACTCAAGAATACGGCCTTTACGTAATTCTGCTAAAATAAAATAGTGAGAACAATAATAGTGACAAAACCTTGGCAATTGTAGCCCTAGATTCTTGTATTGAATTCACGATGGCTTCTATGCACGCGCAGCTCGCTAGCTTAGAATCAAACTTTTACAAAAATAAAGTAATGGGAAGCAGGAAATAGCAATTTTCCGAAATCCCTATCATCCGAGGTGCTGTGAAGATCCTGTGTAGTCCAGTGTAGATCATCACGCGGTTCTATGAATCAGATCTTTGTAATTATATACAATTTAGCTCTAAAGTTTCAATTTTCCACGTTTTCGAAATTACAGTCACCTAACTTATCGACCTATAAATCTACTTAGAAATAAAGAAACATCACTCATTTGGTTGTACTAAATCAAGATCATGGGCTAATGTTAAAAACAAATCTTTATTTTCTCACTACTTACACTTTAAGTTATGATGATCAAGTAAAACACAGGAAAGCAAAAATGTATGGTATTGTTTAACATTTGCAAAAGCCGCAGAAAAGAGCGGACAGTTAACTTTCAACTAATCTTAGATTTAGCATCATATTTAAACCAAGTGGGCGGTCAAATTGTTATTCACACGTACTTATTAGCAATGTCCATACCTTTACCAACATTAAAAAAAACGAACAAAAAGCTCCTCGGTTGTGAAAGCAGGCATTGAGGTGAGATATCGAAAATGAAAGCGAAAACTGCCGGACTTGCAAGCATGCTCACCCTTTATTGAAACAGCCGAATCGATCCAAAGTTTCCATTTCATTTCGCTAAATCGCAATTACGCTAATGCAACTGTTGATAAATTAAAACTACACTTAAGTACGTATCACAGCTTTCATCTATGGTTAGTTAACTTGATTGAAGCTCTCTGTTACAACACCTAAAGAGAAAGAGTGTCAATAAGAACATGCACAGGATGCTAAGTTAATTAATAAAAACACGTCCCATCTTTTCGACCAGTACACATTTTCGTGTCTATAAATTGCAAGTCATGCAAGAAACAAGCGAAATAATTACCGTAGGTTGGTTGGCCTCCGACCACCGCCTTTGCATGTCGTTCTTATCACTCTCCTTGGGTGACGATTCTTGCACTACAGGGTGGCTTTTGTGCTTTGACCTTAACGTGTTTTTAAAGCCTTCAAATAGGTTCAGTCTTGATTTATGGTTGTGCGCTTTGTCGCTGGCGTCGCTCATGTCGTTCTCCAATGGTATACCGATGGTGTTAGCTTTATGAATGTAGTGAGTAGTCTTTCGTTGGGGTTTATTGGAATTTGTCGAATAGGCGGGCGTTATGGGAATTGAAACGGTTTTCCTGAGGGGGGCAGGGTCCCACAGCGAAGTAGATTCTGATAGGGAACTGCACGAAAATAAGCAACTTATAATAAATGATACAAAACAAAAAAAGTTAGTAAAACGAAAAAGCGTTAGAAAGGGTTGGCCGCCATTAATCGGGCATTTGAAAAACTACGTTTCAATAAAATCGATAATGCAACTATGGCTGAAAATAAATGCCTCACATTAATTCGGGTCAACTTGATAAGCAAACTAAAATGTGTCAAAAAGCAAATAAAAGCGAAAATTGTAAAATAAATGGAAACAAAAGTAAAATAACCTAGGTGTACATAAAAAAATTGGTAGGTGCTAAAATTAGGGGTTCTAAAGAAAAACTACCGTCATAGTTTCATGTTTTATTCTATTGAAAATTTGTGTTTCCATCGCTTATCAACGAATATATTTATGTACAAACATACATCCTATGTACATCTCAACTTATAATTAATACAATCAATAATACAATAAACATTACACATATTTGTCTCTATGTGTAGAACTCAGGAGTATTATTGGTTTCCATAATTTAGGTTAGTAGCATTTATCCAATATCCATGGCGTGACATGAAAACGTAAATGCTCGTGCTCCCAACATTACGATTTGTACAGTTAAATGCTTTTGATTACTGTTGAACTCATCAATAGCCAGAACCAAGTCAAGATTCCAGCGGAAAATAACTGGATGAGCATTCGATACCATTGAGCAAGACTTTGAAAACAAGATGGCAATAAATGGATGGCATTAAATTTGGAAATGACGTTGAACAATCTAATCTACCGTTTTACTTCACAATTGGAGCAGAGCATATAGTGAATATTATCCGAGAAGAAAGAGATAAAGTGCCTACTTGAAAATTGCAAGATTCATAAGTGTTTATTATACATATAATTTGAAGGACTTGAAAGGACCACATGACTATCAAATTAAATTCGATACACCGCTGTAAAATCAACTGGTCATTCAATCTGAACGAACTCGGTACTAAATAAATAAATTAAACGTTAGAGAAAAGAAAACTTTAGTCCCATCACCATTTTTTCAAATCACAAGCATCGACATGCAGTGCCTGTCACAGAACTGACAGATGCTCCACGTCCTCAACATTTATTTTACAATTTAATCAGATCCTTGAAGAAACAAATCACAACCGGAGTTAGTTCAAACTCATCGAGCCCAAATCCAAATAGGCAAGTTTGTATACTCACGCTTCCTTCGTAAGCTCCTTTTGGTAAGCAATTGGGCTTTGGATGGCCTTCAGAAAGTCTTTTTGGGTCTGAAGGATGTTCTTGATGGTCGACAGCCACTGCTGGTGCAGTTCAGGAGAACCCGTCTGGCAGACGATGCTCAGCGTCGGCTTGTTCGGATCGATCGACTTGAGGGTGAAGGACTCCTCGCACACATCCTCCAAACTCATCTTGTTAACCTGAAATCCAAAGAACTTTGGTACGAAGCATGATCAATCATTATGTTTAAGCGTCAATTATTCACAGATCAAGTCAACAATGTCTTGTGTTTGTAGGTTTTGTTATTGAAAGGGTTGGGTTTATTATTCATTAGACTTGGCCCCGGTTGCATCACGCTAACAGGTCGCTAACGGATCAATGCGGCCATCTAACATTTTTATTACGTTAGCTGGCCATTCCCGGTCAGGTGTTTGTTGCATTTAGTACTAACATTTCTTCATTCACGACTCCATAGAATAAACAGCTTGTGGCAGTAATACAAGCTCATATCCCCTTTGTTGAGCGACCAAAAAACAAAACTACTTGACACATACGGTCTCAATTTTCCAAACGTAAGTAACAGAACCGTTAGTTTGGACTGCATTGGTTTGTAAGTACGACCAGGTCTAAACCGATGGAAAAGACTAAGTTTACTTACTTGTATGTGGGCCTTGTAGATGTACTGTGGACTGGTGAATTGAGTCTTTTTCCCTACGACTTCCGAAAGGATAATACTTTGCTCGAATAAAAACACTTGCAATTCCTTATTTTTCCCGAAAACGGATCCTTGTTGGTCAGAACAAGTCAGAATGCCGTGTAAAAGTAATTTGCCTTGCGAAGTAATTTTCCCCTGCAACATTTAATATAGCAACCACAACTTTTACTAAATTACCCACAACATACATCGAAACCCTGAAGCCTTCCGACATCCATCATATCATTCGCCGCTTTCGGCACAACAACCATAATGTCGTAGGCAGCCCTGAGCGCATCGGCTTCTTCACGTAACCCCGCCCGTTCCGTATACTTCAAAATATCCTTAAGCATCAACTGATACTTCATTATTCTTTGGACTGGTTTAATGAGGAGATCGCACAACTGAAGCTTGTGTCCTAGTTTCACTCTGAGATCTTCGAAGTATGTATCCAAGTATTCAGACACTATGTACTCCGAAACCGGCTTGTTTTTGCAGTAAACCACGTACATGTGCAATTTGCGCTCGTACCTCCTGAACAACTGGGCCAGTTCTTCCGGTCTCTCTACGGCCGTCCGCAGCGACTTCAAGAAAATGCTGAAAAAGATCAAAATAAAAATAAATAAATAAAAAAAATTACTGCAAGAGATAGGGACTGCAGAAAAGGGAGATAGGGAGAGGTAACAGGATCCTCGAGAGAACCAAAAAGTAGTTGAGCGCCGCTTTCGAACTCAATACTTACTCGTGATGCCAATCGTAGATGGCTTCAATGTTGCCAAACACCATTTTGTCTTTGCCATCTTTCAAATCTTCTGGTATAGGAATTTCGCTATCTGGATCTTTCATTTCGACCAAATAGCCATTGACGATCAAGGAGAGGTCGCGAACGTAAGCCTCCTCGGTCTCGACGAGTTCTTGCAACACGTATCGTCTCTTCCTCAACATTTTCTCTGTAACATCTGAACTATCCTCGGAGGGCTTGTCGCTCTCGTCGCCGCTAAACGCCAAAGCGGTGGCCTCGTTCGATGAACACTGTGCTGACAATTCTCGATGAGTATTTGGTTCACAATCTGAGAGAGCATCGGACGATTTAACGTCCCTGAAGAGAGAGTTGCGCTCTTGGTTTTCAGAGTGCTGCTCCTGGAATTGGAGGAAACAATCAGGAACCGTTCAGAGAACCCCGCACTTACGCAATTAAAAACTGAACATTCTAAAATAAAATAGAAGTGAAAGTAATAAAACCAAAAAATCAAACAAGCTGATACTCAACGAAAAATACGTACTTAAAAAAAAATTGAAAAATTATGCAAATACTTTCAAAGAGAAACTGAAAAGTTTGTTGGCCCGAAATGAACAACTTGCAATGCCACATTTCAGTTCCCTGTCGAAACGTTTGTTATTAAAAATTAAAACGACAAACTGTTAAAAGTATGCAATGTAAGTAAGTACAGGTAACGATGATGTAAGTATGATGCAATTCAAACTAATGCTGTGCAGAATACAAACTTTCAAATGTCCGATCACACTCTGACACTTGACGAGACATTTTTTAGACGTAGAAAGTGTGATGGAACATTGAAGCAGTGACCATGCAAACTCAACAACAGAACAAGGGAGTGAGCAAATTGTAAAACGAGATCCGCACCATTCGCTCCTTAACAATCTGTTCAATTTCAGCCAAATCTGCGGACGTTGCACCTTCTAGAGATTTTAAAGTTAGACTAGAAACCTGCAGAGGTAAGAGAAAAATTACAATGAATTATGAATGTTAATAATGGAAACATGTGTGATTAAAATTGTTGTTACTACTAGTAGGGGCCCTTCAAAACCCTTGTTTTTTTTAAGGATTTTTGCCCTGCTTTTAAAATATACATATTTAAAAATTAACATTTTTCAAAGATTTTGCAGGTAGATTTAAAAAGCAGATATTTCAAGAATTATGTCCTGTTTTTAACGTAGAAGGCATGGTATATAAACTTATGTAGATAACGATTTTAAAAGAAAATTGATTGATTTTTCCGACGGGGTAAAACACCCTGTCTGTAAAATTGAAGTAAAACTGTATTTATTCTCTTTTGAAGTTTGTATTAATATGGACTGTTTAACACAACAGTTCAAATTTAAGGATTTTACCCTGTTTGAAAGGTATGTATATTCAAAAAGTATATTTAAAATTAGAAATCAAATATTTCAAGCGTTGTCATTGATGAACAAATGAATTATAAAATCTACTTAAACTGTTACACTTTATTTTTTAAGAATTTTACTGTTTTTAATTTAACTTTGTAACGTTTTGAAAACCGTTACTGGTTTATTTTGATAGCCCCCCCCCCCCCCCCCCAAAAAAAAAAGAGTAAAACTAAGAGCTAATTGCCGCTACCGCAGACGACACAAACTTTCTTCTTGTTGTCTCGTGAATTTTTGATAAATGTTCCTTCTTTCCTAAAACACCAATATTAGAAAATTCTATCTATTGTATCTCGTCTAAATAATTCCAAATTTAACGGCGTTATACAAACGGAATTGTCAGTTCCATCCAAGGTATTAGAACCAAATTTTGTGTGCACTTCTCTGAAATAACCAAGATTAACGTGCAATATGGTGCACAGCAAACGGTGATTATGTAACGCTACTTATAGGCCAGTGAATAGAGACATGATAACTAAAAAATTTAACAGAAATTCTAAAATTTTTTAAACTTTGCTGTGTAATGTGTAACGAATCGAAACGGAACTATAAAATTTTGCAACTCGATTAAAGGTCGGCATCATTGTAAAAATCGGAAAAATTTAAATTAAGCGATATATCGACGAGAAAAAATATAACATCGTTGCAAACTCAATAGAGTTTTCATTACAATATTCAAAATAAACACCAAAATTTGCAAGAACTTATCAATCAGGCATAATAATTAATTATCATTAATAAACATTTTTTCACCTAACTTTCCAGCAAAAATATTAACATGCTTGCAAAATTAGAATCAACTTGCTAAAATCGCCTTACAAGACTCTGTAAATTTGCAACTCTATTCGGTGACGGCATGGTTCATTTTTTATAATTTACAACAAAATCAAGAGTTATTTACGTAAAAACGATTCGAAACAAAAGTAACAATGTGTACATGTTAATAACTTTATTTTGTACAATAGCTTATATATGATGTAGAAACTAAAAACGAACATTTTTTGTATGTAACACCCCTATGGCTATTTGTAACCATTTTTGATTTATCAACCAATAATTACAAAATTCAAGAATAATCCTTAAGTTTTGCTTTTTTAAATATACCTTAAAAACAAAGTAAAATCCTTAAAAAAAAGTGTAACATCTTAACTAAATTTTATAATTCATTTGTTCGATCAGTGACAACGCTTGAAATATTTGATTTTTAATTTTAAATATACTTTTTGAATATACATACCTTTAAAACAGGGTAAAATCCTTAAATTTGAACTGTTGTGTTAAACAGACCATATAGTACAAACTTCGAAAGAAAATAAAAACAGTTTTACATCAATTTTACAGACAGGGTGTAGTACCCCGCTGGAAAAATCTATCAATTTTCTTTTAAAATCGTTATCTACTTAAGTTTGCACACCATGCCTTCTACGTTAAAAAACAGAACAGAATCCTTGAAATATCTGCTTTAAAATTAGAGCAAAATCTTTGAAAAATGTTAATTTTTAAATAGGTATACTTTAAAAACAGGGTAAAATGCTTAGAAAAAACAAGTGTCTTGAAGGCGCCCTATACTAGTAGTATCGTTAAATCAATTGTTGACCTCACCCTTTTGCAAGGATTCTCCTCGATGTCGGGAACCCCGGGTGGTGGTGATGTGACGAGGATAGGTTCCTGGATCGGTTTCATGGGCGGAGGAAGTTCCACTTCTTCGTCGGCATCTTCACCGCCGCCGTTGGCCAGTTCAACTCCCAGCGACTTGACGCCCTTCAACGACAGAGGCGGTCGCTCTTCGTCGTCTTCACCCTCAGACACCGAGGGCTTGTTGCCCATGTCGGATGGCACCTGAAAATACAATTTGACTCAACTGAACCGTTTGAAGAGGGCGAAATTACGTTGGCCAGAAGGGCAGAGAGTTGGCGGAACAATTTTTTGGCCATCGCGGGAACAATTTGCGCGAACTAAAGGTTTAGACGACCATTGCTGGGTGGTCTTGCTAGATATACTAATTTTTCGATAACATTCGCGGTGATTCACAAAAAGCGGAAATTACGTGATAACGTGGAAGTAGGGATTTTCATCACTTGCGACACTTCAATATGAGAGGAAGTTAATCCTCACACGCGCTTGCTCTTTCTATTCTTCTATTGTGAGATAACTCACTTTCATATATCAACTAATTGCTTCAAGATATTTATTGAATTGGAAAATTGTTGAACGTACAATAATAATTAAGATACTTGTATACCTATATTGCCTTTTGGAATAATTTTTCTTGTCTTAACGGAAATTTTGCAATAACTGACATAAGTAAGCATATTCACTTAGTGATGATTAATGAACATCAATGATAATGAAACAAACTGTGTATAGCAAATTAATTCAAGTATCGAGGAACCTATATAAATAATGTGGCAATAGGAAATAAACAATTGTGATAATACTGAAATAAAAAATTATATTATTCCAAAACTACATCCAGGAAACCATTATGCTATCTCCTTCCAGTTAAATTTGTCGCTATTGAATCGTTGTGCAAAGTAGGTAAAACATTCAGAAAAGGCAAAGGAGGGCGTTAGAGGATTGCACCTACGCTGTCTCAACGACTCCTTCAACAATCACGGCATCTTTTCCTTTCGACCCGAAAAAGCTCCAGACGGTGAGCTTTGGCGACTTCCCGTAATGGGATTTGGTGGATTCTTTGTAAATCGATATGAAATGAGCAACAATTATAATACAAGTTCTGTAATGCTGAGAGCCAGTGTTGAAGCATCTTTGTTAGTGTGAGTCGAGAACTCCTCTAGTATTTACGAATGTGGGTGACTCGCCCACTACCCCGTCAAATTCATCTCTATCATAACGGCACTTGAGGCAGTAATCGGAAAGGAAAACGTCTTGTCAAAAAACAAAGCACGTACCTTGATTCTCTTGTCGGATCCAGTCTTCTTCAGTGGTGGCCTCTCCGACGCTGCACTCTGTGTTTTATCCACTTTTCCCTGTGACAACTTTCGGAGCGGCGGTGGCAACCATTTCCGCCTGGAACAACAAAGCGTGATAGTTTCCCCCAACTCGACATTTTGCACGAAAAAATAAAAACGGTGTGAACCCTTTGGATAATTGCTTTGATAACAACGAGGCTTACAAGGAACATGCGCGGCGGCGGTGGTGGCGACAAAGAGGTCACTCGCTCGCTATTCCTGCTTCCTGTCTCTTTACGAGACCACTAACGGGTTAAATAGAAAAAAGTACCTCTTGCAACAAGTTTTGGGACAAAGACGACGGAGAAAATGCGAACACCTTCCCATTTCGGAAAGAAGACACTTACAATGAGGATGACTCAATTGAACAACTGACACTACTTTTCTGGTCTACGTAACTAATAAAATATCACGTGGCTATAGAGATAAGATAAAGATTGTTAAAAATTGTTGCTAACAATTAAATAGTCAGGTGAGTTGCTTTCAGACCCTTACCCATTAATTGTTAATCTAAGGCCAAATCGTGGAAGACGACAACTTTCAAGTTAAATTCATTTTATTGACTCTGCTAGAGTCCAGCAGGTACTGAGTGTTGGCTTCTCATGGGAGTATCGTAAAAAGGTCATCGCCGATTTGCGTGCTAAAAATCTGTCGTGCCGTCACCCTCCTTTACATATCTGGACACGAATTACGATCTTTTACGCGATAGTCAACGCGAGCTACAGGTAAATGTCGTCTGTAATAAATTGGGCAGATGCGGCACAAAATGAGCAAAATTTCGATAAACCTAAAGATTACAAAAAAATAATCTTAATATGTAAATCAAGCGGCGGCATGTTTCGGTTTCTCGTGGGATACAAACTTGTTATTTTGATATTTCCATAAAAACCACAAAACTGCTAGTGGCGGCCGGGGGTCGGACTAACGGATCCTGAACTTGACATTTGCCACATTTTATAATTTGAAAAGAATGGAAACAATAGTGCAAAGTTTAAGTAAACCTAATTTAGAGCTGCCCAGAATGCAAGATTGGCCAATTTCCAAAATGTCTAAAATTATAGATCACAACAGGTAAAGGAGCAACGAGTTCAGTATGAAAGTTCTGATGCGGTTTGAAAAGTTACAAAGACACAACTAATCCTACATCGGTTATAACCTGACCTGACCTAATAAATCCTGGATTAAAAAAGAAAAAATATTAATAGTTTGGTACATTTCTGCTATAGAAACCAGTTGAACGTACAAAAAAAAAATAATAGTGCAGTATTTTAATAAAAACATTTCAGAAATAATAAGGGTGTTTTTGAAACAGGTAATGATATGTTTACAGAATATAAATAGCTGCATAAATTTAAAAACTACACTACATCTACTACTTTTGCTGGCGACTGTATACACTCGTTGCCCACATTAATGTCTCTTCGAGCTTTTTAACAATTAAGACAAGCGTTCCTACCCTTAACTACCAGTTGTGGGGTTGAAATGAGAAATGCCATATTTTTGTAGCGTTCCACGTTGGTGGTGCAAATGTTATTTGGCGCTTGGTCACACTCGTAAACATTCGATCAATATCCAATCATTGAATTCCTTCCAACTTACCCGCTGAATCCTCTCCTTTTATTAACCGGCGATGATGTGCTGACCGTGCCGGAGTTGTCGTTCGAGGTTGGGTCTGAAATAGAAAGGCATTATTAATGAAGACGAAGATGACACTAATCAAATTCAGAACACAAGAACTAGTCATACAATATGTATAGCAAAGCGTTGGAACGTTCACCGCAAAAACTAGTTATCAACGCCTTTTTCCCAAGAAAGTGAGAGAAACTGCTGGAAGCGAAAAAAAAAAATCACCAGCTGGCAGATAAAACACCATTAAGCAACATGTAATTATTTTATCACCGTTATCAATGGATAATTGGAGGAGACCACGGCGTGTATGCGCGGTGGTGTAAACATCATGTAAATTTGCATTTTCTGCGAAAGAAGTTTTCGAGTTGAACATGTAGATAAAAATTCTTCAGTCGTGTGAAATCACTTGCAATTATCGTTGGTTGGAAATTCCTGGCGGTCCATCTCGTAAAGTAAGCCTCGTCCGCATGGTGGTAATTTCGATAAAAACGCCAATTACCACGGTCGACCCCGATGCAAAAATTAACATTATTTTAAATAATTGTCCCACAATTTGCACAGATAAGGCCGAAACTACACGCGATACGAAGACACCGTTGTTGTTGATGTAACTATTTTCGTGAAAGTATAGCAATTATTATTACTCAGCCACTTACGTTTTATTTGATTAAAACGTTCAGCTGGCTATAAATTCTGGCCGATTAATTTAGCAAGACAACAATAGTGGGCACCAGACAAAATATAGGGCCCGAGTGGGCTGGTTGTAAAAACACTATTTTATCAATCTATTCAACTGTATAATGGGACTACACGCAGCTTCTTCGTCTGGCATAATTTGTAAACGTATTACTTAAGAACATTAATAAGTGGTCGCAATAAAGTTTCATTAACGAGGCCAATGTATAAATACTTTTCACACTTCGAGTAACTAGTGCTAAGTGCATCAATTAACACCGACTTGATTGGGCCGCAAATTTATCTGCAACGATTGATCTTTTGGTAAGCTCTGAACTGAGCTTTCATGAGCGACTTTAAAACGATGACAGGGGAAAAGTACGACGTAAACCTTAACATGTTTAAGTAGGAAAAAACAAGTAAACATTAGTCTAGTTTAACAACGATCCACATAAAACTAAAACGAAGAGATCATTAAGCATCCGTCATCCGCACGTAAACAGGTATGTGTGTACATACAAAGTTTGCGACGCATTCATTAAAAATATGCAAGGCCTGAACTGGCCCGGAGGTGTTCTCTACATAGGCATCCTTTCCTGTAATCAATGTAAGACCGCCATTATGTTTAGCGCCTTATAAAAAAAAACAAAGTTTCCTTTATGCAAAAATACCAACAGTAAAATTCACGGGTTTACGAACTCACCCTGAAAGTTGTTTGGGGGCAAATAAATAAGTCCGCACATGAACGGCATAATTTGAAGATCAACTTTTGCAATTTACTTTTATGTTATGGAGTCGGACATGCCGGATGTTGGAATGTGCTCTACATGAGTGTTTTAGGAGATTTAGGTGGGCATGGGGGAATTACCATTGTTCAACAGAAAACAAACATTACCTGTGCCAACAGGTGAGCCCACGAAATTTGATGCGCCCACATCGGAACTGGCCAACAACATTCACGCTAACTGCCGTCAAGCACACAACACATAGCAACACAACTAATGTTACCTCGCCGACAACATCTAGTTCTGATGATAGAAAAAGAAAGGACGATTTTGCCGACCATTGTATTGGGTTTCAGCGAGATAATATGTACTTTGTCTCTTCGTCCAGCCATTATTTCCGCCAAGTTATGCAATATGTAATTCTGAATAATTATGTATGACTGGTATCAAGATAAAAAAAAACAATCGGGCGCCAGGTCTGCTATTTATAATACAGTGTGTTCGGTATCCAAAATCTTCTGACACAGAAGTAGCGTCCCATGGTGGTCATTTAAGTTAACCCAATGAATTATTGTGGATTCTGGGATCAAATTAATGAACATCGATCAATAAGAACTTGACTGCAATAGGTAGGTCAAGTGGCGCCGCCCTGACGGCCAAAAGAGGCAAAACTAGAGTATCGAAGCATTGAGTCAGCTGTACTGCAGAAAAGTGTTGCGGGTATAATAAATATATTTAAGATGTGGTCAAGAACAACTTATTTATTTAACATAAAATTAAAAAATGATAAAACTTTATATAAAGAAAAGCGAAACAAATCCATTATTTTCCAAGAACAAGATGAAGATATAAAAATAAAGGTCATATGGCTAATACTTAATAATATCTGTCAAAGTTTTTAGAATCATGATATTAAAATCAACTGGAAGGACGTACCATCTACTGTAAAATGAGAATAACAACTATAGTGTCAAGTGTCAAGTCTTCACCCAGTATATTTTACTTCTAGACATCTCGGAAGAGGAGCGAATGCCAAGTATTCCAACTTGAATCGCTTTCGATTACTTTTAATTGAAGACTGCCAAACTATAACTTCTTGTGCTTTGTTGTCCTGCATGTGCTCGAGATTGATATCTTATGTATTCCCAATAAGCTTACATTACTCAACATGTCAGTCAGCATTAATTCGTGACTACGACGAATATAAAATGACGCTGATATCAAAAACAAGCGTCCTGCTTTAAAATAAATATCCGTTCTCCATGATTGTGGTATTTATAAATTTGGTCGAAACTGACGTTTGTCGCATAAGACGCCATTCCGTTGAAAAACCGAGAACCTTTTCCAGCAACCACTATGTCAATTGTTTATTGAACGGATTCAATCAAGTCGACTCAGAACAACAGCCAATTGGGTAATTAGGAGGTAATTGTCAACACCAAAAAAAAATCTGGTACCGAAGATGATTGCTGACAATTACAAACGATGATAAATAAGAAACCGTAAAAGTGATCAATCACAACTGCAGAACAAGCAGGATCATCGTGAATATTAATTGACATGCGACAAGTCGATGGCCGCCAATGGTTATTGTCTAACAAGAAACTGCATTGATTTTGATTTATGATTTGACCAGTGTTACCACTTTCACCACTGCTGCCATCTGCATCATCTCTACAAGGTGGCGCACAATCGCATCCATAAAAAATCACCTTCGCTTGAAATGCATTGATCATGCGTAGGTGGTGTACAGTGCGCGAACATGAACAGAACACCATATGGTCTCAGGTTACCGTAGGTCAAGAATTAGCCTACATATGATTGTTTATGATGTCTTCACGAGGGTACGCCTCGAGCCAAGCAAGTGACGTGTCAGGGTTTCCACCAAAATCAACACTCTTTTCTTCCACACTCCATCAAGGTCCCTACACGAGATACAAATATACAATTCGACCGTACAAACTTCAGCCAATTGGCAAAGTGTCAATCTCGGCGTTTGTCAACCAACTAACAAATACCCTGACAGCCAGTAGACAACCCTAAAATATTGACCATGCAGACCATCAACGACTAATTATTTTTGTGCAAGAAAACATTAAACCATTATTGCAACGGACAGCTTGGATTAAGAAAAAATTTCAGAATTTGTGTGATTGACTTGAAAACAATTTAATCAAAAAGATAATTTTTAATTATTAATTTACCAAAAAAATGTTTTTAAAGACGAACGGAATAGTAGAAAACCGGAAGAAAAACTGGAAAAATAGAGAAGAAAAGGGGGAATTTTATAGATAGAGATCAGAGAAGAGAGAGATGGGGACCGGAAGTAAGTTAGAACAGGGAATGTCTTCGAAACTCATTCGTGACGTATAGACACGGGAAATGAGCTATAGAGATTGGAAATGAGTTCAAAACTGAAAAAAATGTAAACAAGCTGGGAAAGCGAGAATTAATAATTAATTTTGATAGTAAAAATAATAAACACCAGAAAAAAAGTATATACAAAGTTGTACCAACATAAATAAATTAAAAAGTTACCAACCAAAAAAAATTATCGTACAAAATAATTGCTTCTATAAAACCATCTCCGTTTCTAATATACATTATTGTTCCCTTATTACTTCCCCCTCTATTACTTTTCGAGTTAACTTTGAAAGTTGAAACGCTACGCTGGAAAAATTATGTTTACATGGGTGTTTATTGAACAGTTCAAGAAGTCGTAGAAAATTATTTTCAAAAATATTTATCGTTTTTTGATAAGAGAATTGAAAGTTCTGATAATAAAATAAAAAAGATGGGGATTCGTGTATGGAAACAAAAGTCTGGTTTCGTTGTTTAGCATGTAAAACGGTGCAAACAGGGAAATCTTACCATCTGCGAAATAAAACTGCACTACTCTGTCACATGCTTCACAAACACGTCTGAAACTCGATTTTCTCTTCGGAGTAGACTGTGTTTCCATAGGGTAACGTACTTTTACATCCATATGACCGAAGCTTGGGTCACTTCGGTAGGATCCAAACCGTTTAAAGCACAAAATCACTTAACCGCCAACATTTAACAAGCACAGTCTTAATCTGCGTCCCACTCACTTTTATTGATGTTTATTACTGGGCGCTGCCACATGGAGAGCCCTGGCGAAATTATTTGTTTAATTAATCACCCCGCAAATAGTGCCAAAAAACTATAATTTCCCCGGAATGCGTCGGATATCAGAAAAATCGCGATCTCACTACATTAAACCCTTGTTGATCGGTAAACAAGGTCGAGAAGTCTGGCGCCAGTTACAATTTGGTTAGGCTCACGACGGTGCAAGAACATAAAAAAATTACGTAACGCCGAATTGTTACTACTCGTCGTTACGAGAAAAAAAAAATAACCAGATTTTGATCGTGACTCCGAGGACAAGACAAAGTCGCTTATTCACTTGACGGCAATTTAAGAATCCCCCATTGACCACGTCATCTTTCGACGGTATACAAAGGAAATGTGCAATTTCGCAGCTTCCTTCGATGAAACGAGAACGTCTTGATTATTATCGGGATTGCTCCTCTCTTGTAATTTGGCGAGGGTGCAACACATTCGTTTTCTTCCCGGATTTCGAGTAACGTAATGACAGAATATATCTTTTCAGCACATTCGACCTTCCGGCGAGATAAAAACAACTCCTTTTGTGGAAATTTCGTTTCGAGCTTTGGCTTTACTTCGGCCGGATACGAATTCAGTTTGTCAATAGAATTAGATTTTAGCGGCCAATGTTATTTCTATTCGGATGATGCTCGAATATTATACAAATAAATGCAAATGGTATTGGGAGCAAAAATAAAATCGTGGGCAAGAACTAATGGGTGCCATGTGAGCATCGTCATTCAAGCGATTTATTTACTTACAACTCTCGAGGATCTCGGGATAATTTAGAATAAATCCACAAACCGCGTCGGCAATTACTTAAACAACAGGGAAATATTTCAGTTCCTATGTGTAAGTTAGAAAAAGTGTTTTTAATGAAGTGAGATTCGGTTAATCTGTTTCACTTGCTCTTCGAGCACCGGGACGTTTCCAACAAATATCAAGCGGCTATTGTTGGTACAATTTGAAAAAAAA
The DNA here is from genome assembly GCA_951805265.1 of Schizotus pectinicornis. Lineage (NCBI taxonomy): Eukaryota > Metazoa > Arthropoda > Insecta > Coleoptera > Pyrochroidae > Schizotus > Schizotus pectinicornis. The sequence continues at coordinate 13,634,886 of OX638203.1, forward strand.
AAAAACACGCGAGTCCAGGCGGAGAAGGCGATAATTACCCAAACGGAACGTTACGATTCATCACAACACTGGGTGTCTGTTTCACCGCGAAAAGATTCAAGTCCACTTAAAAATCCGACCGTAACTAACGTTCCGTGTCCTAGAAGTGGCATCAAAGCAAAGTTGGCGAAACAACTGGGGGAACCGCCTCGGCCAAATCAGCGTGCCAGATCTCTGTACTCGTACCATATTAAAAATGCTATCAATAAGTTGAATTCAAACTGTCCCTTCCCCGCCCGGACGTCCAGATCCAGTCACGGTTTCCGGCTTGAATCCAGTCATCCTGCGCCAAACTGTTCACAATTTGTCAACAAAAAATTACACCGAAATGGCTCCCACAGAAAGTTCAAATCCTTCCATGCAGTAGATGCAACCATTCCAGATATTTTAATTTACTATTCCAGTGGTAGTTTTAACATTATCCAATGATGTTGGACCTCCTTCAAGTTTTTAAATTCAAACCAAAAAAAAAAAAATTGCCCTACAAAATCATTACTTCAATAAAACAAACACCATTAAAGACCACCCTCAATAAGGGAACACAACGTTACAGATGGAAAGTGAAAAGTTATGTGCAATATCTATGTATAACATTATGTCCCTTTATTTGCTTAATTTAGGTACAGTCGCCGTCATTGAAGAAGGCCAGGGTGAAGTAAAATTCATTCCAACTTACGGTATGCTTGAAGCTGTTTATAATTTAAAACTGAAATGTGCCGCTCTATTTCGACTAATCTTAGTTCACCTGTGCGGTTCTCAAACAAACTCTACCCCGTGGTTTAACCTGGTTGCAAATGTAACGTAAGTTAGAATAAATTTCACTTCACCCTGGGCTTCTTCAATGACGGCGACTGTACCTACTGCCAGAAAATTAAAAATTATTTTGGAGTAAGTAGTTTTCCAAGTGTCATTTAAAGATCTTTTCACTTCAATGATAATCAACATTACCAGTGAGTATACAGTACAAATCAAGAGGATTAGTTTTAGTATTGCAGCACTAGTGTTGAGTTAAAAGAATAAATAATTTTGGATGGTAGGAGACGCGTGAAATGAATGGCGCAGAAAAGATGGAAGCTCAAAAGTTCTTGAGGACTAATCCTCCCTGGAACCTTCCTCGTTGTTGCGTTGTCGCCTCTGGAGGGGTTGCGGACAATTCATCTCTATATCCTTTATGAGTGTTGCGTCCTTCTGCGCCCATTAGCGACGTTTTTGGATGTGGCTAAAAAACGACTTTAAGGCAAACAATGATGAGTCACTTAATAACAATCTGACAGGATTAAAGAGAACCTTAACATTATCGCGCCGGACGTATTTGTGAACTGTCTGTACGCGAAAGATAAAAAGACAAGTCAAGTTCATGTAAATATTTAGGTATTTTCATTCCTCCAGTCGAAATATCTAGGTCGCACGCCATCTAGACGACGGGGCAACGATTGATGATCTCGTTGAAATTTTCTCAAACCTGCAAAAGCATCAATTCTCGAAATTTTCGTTTGGGCGGAACAACGTAAAACGTACGTCGGCACCACGAAACAGAAATGAATGACTTGAAAAAAGAAAATGCGTCATATTTACCTACAACTTTACGTGCCACATACGCAAAATGGATAAATATAGAAAGAAGACGCTCTATTAAACAAACGACACTTCGAGGTTTTGTTTATGCGGCTGGGCTGGCGGGGGGCCAAAGGAAATTACAGCGTTTCTGAATCGCTTAAGAAAATTAACGTGCCATAAACTATGATCGAACGGGAGTAACTACCGCATTTTTATAATCCCCATAATTCAACAAGGTGGAACGGAAAAAATCGATTAACGTGATTACCTGGTGATGGAGGTTCGCGGAAAAATAAATGAGGACTGTTAGGAAAACCATTTGCCATTCGGAAAATTTTCATTTCCGGCCTGATTCCTGAATTTAAATATGCGGAGCAAGGTTGTTTATTATGTCCTATCCTCAGATCTTAGAAAAGCGGAAGCGGTGAGATTTATCCAAACCACGCAGTCAGACGATCTAAGAAACATTGCCATGTGGTCGGCAATTAATAACATACACATATTCACTTTCTGGATAATTGAAAATTTACCAAAACTACAGAAAAAAAAATTCAAAATCGCTGAAATATTCCTAAAATAACAACAATAATAGTAGTGATAATAATAGTTAAACACAAAATTAAAATTTGAAGTGAAAAAAGCGTAAGAAAGGATTTACCCAACAAATTTATGACGCTCAATCAAAATTGCGATAACTTTCTTGATTGCGATTTATCACAGGATTGTCATCGTTCAAAGTATCATGGAGTTCAGTGCCTCAAAATTGAATATTACCCACAGCCCTACCAACTTAACTTTATTTACAAATCTTACATGGTCTTGAATCTAAAATTATTTTTCGGTATTAATAGTTCCGGCTTATTTCAATCGAATCAATGGATTTAGCGCTACAAACACTGCTAACCTTGCATGTCTTGTTATCTCGTCAAAATTTGGTTTCCGGATATGCGGTACTTGGCGCATTCGACAACCATGAAGGTATTAGCGGCCAAGTGCCACCCACAAATTACGTAATTAGTTCAGTTGCAATAAAAATTATAAGATAATTTGCAAGTCCGGCTGGTAAATAAATTCGTCCGTCTGGTAGAGGCAAAGCTCTACTTGGTTCGTAAATCGCCAATTAAAGATTTCTACTTTTAATTTTGGTTACAGTATCTATCTATTAAAGTCCGCGGATTGCCATATTTAAAAGAGAAAACGTAAATCGTTTGAAGTGCAGCGCAATTCAGCGTTATTTACGTCGTTACATCTAACGTAGCTAATGTGCTACCATATATGCAAACTTGACAGGCATTTTTTAATGTTAGAAAAGAATAGAGCGGTACAGTCAACACGCAACATTACGTAGCTAATTTTTTTATAATAAAAAAAATTGATAACCAATGAACAGAAGTAATGAAAAATTCTTCTACCATAACCAAGTAACGGAGGAAAATGTTAACTTAAATGGTGGTAAGTGGAGTCTCTACTTTATCGGCGTGCCTGCACAACCGTTTGGTTTATAATAACGTGCCAAAAATGATTATGCAATAAATATTTTAAATAGGGAGGTTTAGAACAACTATTGCAACTCACCCAATTTAAAAAATTTAAACATTACGGACACTGATACGGCACAGAAATCACTGAATAATTGCTTGTAACTTGGCGGAAACTACACTGTATTTTCATACGATCATCACTGTTATCTAATCAATATGGCAGTACCTGTGATATCAATGTAAATAGGACGATTTTAAATATTGTTATCGTTTAAAATAGATAAATTTGCCAAAACAGCAAATTGGGATTCACCTACTTAATAAAGACTGCCACCGTTTCGCAAGGTAATACGTTAGGCCTAGATGAAGATAAAGATCAAGATACCCCATAATCTAAATAGGCATTAAACTACATAGATTTTAATTGAAGTAAAATGGTTGCAACTTGTGAGGTTTTACTAAAAATTTATTAATTCTTTTCATTCTAGGTCTCTCTTAATGCGGCATTATTGAATAGTAAACTTGATTGATAATACGACCAAGAAAAAGGTTAAAAAAACTAACATTTCGTATCGCAATCTTTGCGTAACACTTGCAAATAAAAAATTCTTAAATAAAACTGTCAAGAAATCTGTTAATCAATCTTTATGTTATGTACTTCTATGCCCAGATTTTTACTCGTTTAAACTGTTTCATAAGCAGCACGTTATTTAAAATTTAAGAGCGAAAGTAACCGCGGACGAAGTGTCAAAACCACACGAACTTTCGCATTAGCCTTAATTAATTTGGATGTTCCCTTCTTTAAAAATTGTCACTGGTTTAGTTGCGTTCTCAAATTTTTAGGCCACAGACACTAATCGCTGATAGTAGAGGGCCAGTTTTTAACCTAGAATTCGCTTTAAACCCCATGGGCAGGGTCAAGACTATTAATAAGACTGTAGTTGCTAGAAACTTTTTGGTAAAAAGTGTAAAGATAGATTACACTACCATCCTTTAGCAAAATGTATCTATCTCGGTCAAGAAATGATAACAGGTCACTGTTTTATCCACTTTCTCTATGTGAGTTGGTAAGAGGTGATTTACATGCCATCATCAAGAATTAAAAAGTTACCCTCGGAATTAACTCCACGAACTCTTCTAGAATGCTAGTCGCTTTAGGTAGCACCAAGAGAACGGAAGTGGTTCGATTTAACAAGACTTTTTGAATCACTTAAACCTCATTTAGTTTGAAGCGAAACTACCGACAGTCATAATTCTAAGCATTCAAGTCGATAATGAGATTTTCCATAGCTCTAATTTCAAGTTACCAAGCTGGAGCTTTACAAACTTAAAACCGTCAAACAATTAAATAGGATTTTCTGCTGCGAGCCAAAATAAATACGATTTAATCAACTCAGTACTCAACGTGCTGTAACGTGGCTGCTAAATTTATGCGAACTAAAGAGTTATTTAAGTGACTAAAGTTGAAATGCTAGTGTGCCAAATCTTGCCCTTAGACCATTTCTACAATCGTCACTTTCTTGGCGGCTCATAAAGAGCGTCGTCATTTTCACTTTTGACACGGAAAAATAACTCCAAACCGCAAAACTCTTGGCAGCGCTCGCAAATATCGAAAAAAATTAGCTTGTTAGACGTTGTTACGTGGCCGACATCTGCTTAAGTAAATTTGCGGTACTTAGAAAAATCCCGCAAGTGTGAAAAGTCCCGTTCCCCAATTTGCACGTCGCCACATTTGTTTTCACCTCCCGTTCCGGGCCGCAGCAGCGTTTACGGTCCCTGGAAAAATTCCCGATAGACATCTAAAAATGAACACATCTTCTCTGGCTTCAAACTAAACTTTCGGCAAGATCGAGTGCGAGCCCGAGTTCAGGGGGAAGGAGCGGATGCTGCGGAAGGTCGGGTCAAGGTCGACAACGGCCAATCTATTGATCCTGAGCGACGACGCCACCGCCGCCGCGACGGTGCTCCAAGCACACACTCGCATATTACGTTCACGTGGTCCTCGACCATCTACAACGGCAGGATATGGATGGAATTTCTTGTATTAGTCCGTCGCTCGGTTTCATTACGCCGGAATCTGGATGGGGTGGGTGAAAAATTGCCGCTGATGGGCAGCATCCTCGGCCGACCACCTGGCCGTTCGTTGGCACCTTAAACTAATCTTTCTGGATATTTGCCATTTCAAATTACGGCTAGAAACATCCCAGGTGTTACATAATCGCATTTAGGAATTTGATGAACAATTTCAGCTGTTTTACAGTTGATTTAGTCGATGCCTGGCCATATCAACGCAATTTCCTTGAAACGTCGTTTTTCCACGTAAACCGCAAAAGTTCGTAGTGGCCTCAGTTGAACTTTACTTTAATTCAAGTAATTTTTTTGAATGTAATAGCAGGGTTCTCGGTGGTTAAACAATTTCTAACGAAGTTCTTGAAAGTACCTGGTGGCGTTGCTCACGACCATGTGGGTACTAACCTCCGACCACCACTATGAAAAATACCCTAAAATTGGATGATAAGAACGAAGGTGGGAAAATGTCGAGAAACTCTATTTAATGTTATAAAATTAAGGATAAGGTTGCTGTGCTTCTTGAGTTAAAGCCTCTTACTTCCTATTTGCTGCATTTGCTGAGTTCAGATGCGCCGCCTTCTGGGGGTTGGATTTCTGATTACTTTCCAATCCTCCCTTCCACGATAAAAAGCCCCTCGCTGCATACATATCGCCGCTTTTGTATGGGCACAGTTAAAATCGAATCATCTCGTGATCAAAAGGGTTTCAGGTACAACAACAGCTCCTCGAATGGCCACAATGGTATTGTTGAAATCAGGTGAGATGTATAGTGATACTGGCAATTTCATTGCAAGCCAAATTGCGTCATCGTCGAGCGAACGCGAAGAGGCTTTGTTGTCAGCTTCCTAAACAAACCGATTCATCGGCCAGGAAATTGCGCCAATTCCAGACAAATTACAAGTATAGATATCGTCTGCACTGTTCCCGAATCGCGCTCTCTCATCAACGCTTCTAACAAAAATCGTTGGTTGAAGGAAAAAAAAACAACTCACCAAACTCGTGATCTACCGGAGCTCGTCTCGAAGGCGAACTTCTCGGTGCCGGAGGCTGTTTGAGGACGGCCAGCGGTACCAGACCTTCCGGAACTGATGAATCATGATCTGTTCCTCTCGTTGGCATGCGGACCAAACAATAATCCGGCTTCGATGAACATACTTCGACCACTTCGACTTGCTGGCCTTTTGTGACGCTCAGTTCTTGAGGGCCGGTCGCCGTGAAGTCGCTGACGACCCACGTCATCTCCAGCACTCCGGCCTGCAACAACAACATGAAAAAGATGGAAAATTAACAATATAGCACAAGAAGTTACTAATTCAAAGTAAAAACTTTCTACGGTAAATTAATAATGAAACGACTTTTTAGCCAGAGAAAAAGTGTGCTAAGAAATCCGGCAACAGAGTCACAGCGCCACGAAGTCCACCTACTCTTTCCTCTGTTAAATCTTCCCCTCATCTCTCGAGTCCCAAATCGTATATTACCCAATAACTATAACAATATAAGCGTTTGTTTCCAACTACAGCAATAATAGAGCGAGACTTTAATAACAAATTTTATTTAAAAAGTTTCGCCTCAAAAGATTAATAGCGAAAAGCTAACAGCATCACTTCTTGAAGAATTTATGTTCAAAATATTAAAGGTGCGGTGATTATAAGAACCACCTTCTTAGTAACCACTGTGCCTGTTACGTTACTGTACTAGATTCTTTTGTACTACTTGCTAGTTCACTAAATTATTTCAGGTAGCAATTGAGGTTTACGTTACGTTTCACCTACTAACTCAAAATTTTATCAACAGATTGAGTCAAGTCAAGCATTAGTAAGAAAAACAATGATTATTTCCACTAAGACTTGGCGCTCTAGTACGTGTCATCAGAAAATTAGTTTGATGAAAAATTTTGCAGCAAAGAGAACCAAAAAGTGGTAGCCAAAACCTGTGCTTTCAGGTGTCAGTTTGATATCTGAATCGAAAAATATCTGCTTGTCTATAAATAGCTCATTTTTGCAAGTTGTATATGGATGCGGCCGTATAAAAATTCATTATTGCTTCTAATTCAGTTTAACGGAAATTAATGCTTGTTTGTGCAATACCCCAGATGTTACCCACATGCCGTGGAAACAGACGACAGATTAAATCAGTTTTTATAGAAGCACACAACAGCAAAGATACGATCTGCAATCGTTCATTTGATGCGGTTCACGACAGGTGACCTGGATGTGTACGTTGAAATTTCAGAAATGTATGTACATGTTGATTTTACAACTTATCTTATTTTTAAACCTCAGGAACGAAAAAAAGTTTTGTTAAAACAGTGACTATTAGCACATTTATGAAATACAACGTTACCACACACCTGGGTCTGCGAGTGCACCTTACAGCATAACTAATGCTACCTGGACTGGGTTTAGCAAACAGCCCATGAGCTATTTTTAGGATTTTTGCAATCCAAACATGCCGATGAGTATGTAGTAAGGAAAACAAGTGCGTTAAAAGATACCCCAACAAATAAATAGAGATCTCTATCGAAAATCGTCAAGCTCCTAGGCCACTTCTTGGTTCTAGTTTTTTGATGAGAAAGACACCAGAAAGTACTAAAAAAAATTTGTCCTGATGATTGTTGTCTTTGTGGCGGCGTCCAAAACCGTTGCCCAACTATACCTAGGTCAATTCCGTTTTGGTTAGCTCTCCTACCGAAATCAGCATGCCATCAATAATGTATAGCGGCATGAAGGATGTTGCCACCGCCATATACTAAATTCAGGACGAATTGTGTCGATGGGGCGCAAAAAAGGTACAGGTCATCGATTCGCTATAAATATCAGCGCGTCCGTTGACACATTCAATATTGACGGATGCCGGAATCGGTCTCGTCTAGGGGCATCAACGGACATCCTAATTACCACTTAAGACTTAGCAGTCAAACTACCTACTGCGTGTGGTTATTAAGGACGCGATTTTCAGCTCAACGGCAAGTGATTATAACTAAGTTCCAGTAAATAACATAATTATTGTCCCGACGAGAAAACACAAAGGAGAGATTAGCTATGTAATCAATGTTTGTTTACTCGACGTCATTAGCGGGCACCTGGCATATTCTTCAGTTGTAGATGCGACACTTCTTAGACCGACACTGCCACACCTAAGGGTTAAAGTTATCAAGAATGCGCAATTTTTACAAAATTGAGGTTGAAACCTACGTAATAAATCTTCTTTATGCCTGGTAGATAATCAATGTAATAACTGAATTGAATGTGTTGGGTTAAGATACGTAATTACTCTCTTTGATGCCTAGTACAGCCGATGTAACAATTTTTTGGAAATGCTGGCCGGCCATTATTTTTGCATCTGATTGTACCTTCTACACAGTTATCGGTAATGAAACAGTCGAGGGCAGGGGTGTTGCCTGAAAATTAATTATCAGAGTTCGCAGAAGGTTTTAATAAAGGTAATGAAATCGATTGATTACTGCTACCCGATAAAAAATATCAATACAATTTTCTAGGAATCTCCAGCACACGTAAACCTCCCGAGTAAAGAAAAAATGTGTCCGTTGGATTGAGATCAATTTTGATGTTAATGCTTATTGGAAGGAACCATAAAATAAAGACTGTCAAAAATAAGAAAAGTGTTAAATTGACTACATTTAAAATAATTATTGCTCGCTCAATTTTAGTCCAACACAAAACAAGTGTGCTAATAATTGTTTTTTTTAACTACAAATATGATTTAAAGTTTAACGAGGCTAATTAACGAAGCTTTATTTTAGAGACAATGAGTTTTGCCGTTTAGGGAGAAACTTGTAAAGTTTTATGAGGCAACTTAGAGCGACAATAAACTCCAAACAATATACGATTGGCTTATGGAGGAAGATTCAAGTGAAGGTCAATTTGCAGTAAATTTCTGTTTGAGAAAGTCTATAAAATTTCGAAGCGTCAGAACTTAGGTACCAACACTTGCTCGTATAGGATATTTCGTATTCGGGGTGCACGACGATTACTTGCGTGACAATCGATAAGTGAGCGACCCTTAAAAATGTGTTAAATCCACATAATTACAGTTTGTTGCGAGGAAAAACCAGCGGTAGTCGAATGACTAGCAATCAGAACTGTCTTACAACAATTTGTATAGGAATACAATCCGAAACTTGCCACATTTTATTTCGCCAACATAAATTTTTATTACAGCGATTGCAAGATACGAAGTGTAAAAATTTTGAGTGTCTCAAAGGAGCTATTATGGTACACACATGCAAGTCTTCAGGTGTACCCCTAAATATGACAATTACAGATTTCTGTAAAAAGTCAACTTGATAATAGGATGAGTCTCTTAAGTACTATAAAATTTTTATTGATTGCTAAACTTTCATCTTGATATCATCTTTTATTGCTAATGAGATTATTTGAATTGTCATTAACATTTAATTCGTTAGTTAACTGTTGCTTGTCCTATTACTTCATTAAAATCTCTAAATCCCCATATCATTAACAAGCTTTCCATTAATCAAAAATATACTGCACTTAATCGAAACAGATTAATGGATTGATTTCGAAAACTTCAAGCGTCCAAAGCAATTACTTACTACCTGTATTTACTTTCACAACGGACATATGACATATTGAGTTGAAATGTCCAATATCGAGCACAATATGAGCACGTAGTTATTTTAGACAATGTCGCACGAATCGTAGAAATATTTATATTCAAAGTGCAAATGTCACTTTTTTCCACGCCTTAAAAGAACTATTTTGATTTATTGGAAAAAAACAATGATGAGCTGCCTATTTTTCGACGAACAATAGTTCTGTCCTTCTACATTCTTCTACACCCACATTATAATATTAAAATTAATTATTATCGCCGATATGCCGAAGCTTTCTAATTGTTATTTTAATTAATGCATTTGCGCAATTAAATATGTTGGTCATTATATATAATTCACCGGTGAATTGCACAATAATTATCCATTACAGTGACCGATTCGATCCACTAGACTAGGAATAGATGTGCCAGAAAATTGTTTTGCATTTGTATGATCATGTGCGGGCGTACTAACGTAATTAATCCACAAAACAATTATTTTCGAGCTGTTAAACGTAAGTTCATGTTCTAATGCCAAATATGCCCTAGTAAAATGACCCAAAAAATTATTAGACATTATTTCCAGGTTTCCTTGGTTTTGAGGGTTAATCACGGGTATGAAGACGGTCCCGATTCGTTAGTGTCACTGAATCGATGGAGAGAAAAAAATAAGAAAATGTATATTGACCAGAGCAGATTGGCTGGGTTGCCTCCTGAGAAGCCGGGCTTGGAAGGAGCTAGGAGTATCGATAGTGTGCTGCCTGGTGAGCGTGGGATGCGGCTTGGCTACCGACCCCTGCCTGAACCAGGGCAGCGAGATCTTCCGTTTGGCCTTCTGACTTTTGGGCACGACACCGGTGGAGCTGCCTCCTGGACTCGACATTTTGCTCCACGACACGTCAAACACTGTCCATCAACACCGTCATAGTCATTGTCATAAGTTTTGCTACAGTTTTATAAGTCGTTTACACGATAAGCATCTACAAAACGTAAATTTAAATGTATCAAAAAACTCTCTTATTATGTAGTAATATACCCGTAAAACGTGCGATTAAACTATAAGTGCATCACTAAGCACCATTGAATTTCCGGTAAGCTAATCCGATGGAAGTGGTTTGCTCCTAATCTACTTCAGTTTGACTTCGGATCACAGAGCGACATACGAAAGACATTTTAAACGCGGTAGCACTGAGTTAGTAACTCTCGCAGGTTCAGTTGAAATTGTGGATATGTTTGAAATTTTTTTCGCCAGGGCTGACACGGATACAACGAATATAAAGTGATCATTTCGTTCGGAACGCGACCATTAACCGGCGACAGATATCACATGGAAAGCCATCACATTAAAGCACTAAAAGCTCGATAAATTACTCAAAGCGACTTGGTTCTCGGTCCGTTTATAAATTGCACCATTTTCGTGAACCCGGCCGTGTCGTTGATCATGAATCCGTGCGAAACGGCACACTTATCGCAGGCGGAATCATGCCTCTTTGGCTACATGGTCGCTGGAGCGTCCTGGAAATTACGGATTTGAGCAATGATATTCAGCGCACGGGGACGGTCCCGGCAGCCAACTGACAGCACCAGAGCTCCGGCCGGCAGCCCGGGAGAGGAAAGCGCCGGTCCGGAATACTGCAGGACACAGATATAGAGGAGCGGAGTCTCGCGATCATCACTCATTAACTAGATAATGCATATCAGTTTACCGGATAAAAACTGGATACGCATGATCAAGATAAGCCGGCGACAAGGGTGGGGGCAATTTTTAACTTAATTCCGGAAAACCCCCCTCAACTGGCGCCCCATTAAAGCCGTGACAAACCCTGCAGGCGCGGGACGCGCCAATTTGGCCCCGAAAATTTTTAGCGCGTCTCTAGAAATGGAAGCGTTGCACTTGTCAGGGGAGGAACGAGTTTGCACCCGTCTTCTCCCCCCACCCACCTAGATCTAGAGGGACACTCTTTCTGCAGACTAAAAATTAAATCGATAGCAACTTCTTTAAGTTTTCCTCTTCTGGAACCTCAATTTTCAACCCTTGTTCCTTCCTAATATTCGCTAAACGTTTCTTGTAATCAATTGGCCAGTTTACTGCTCAACCTCTGTAATTCATCGGACATGGTATTTTATTTTTTGGAAATAATCTTTATGTCCATGACATTCACTAATTTTTTTCTTTTCCCAGTCAATCCCCTTCTCTCGTCACCTTAACTGTCTCTTCATCTCCTTCCATCTCTACATCTTTTCTCTAGTTAACACAGGTTTCTTTGCAAATATCAATCTGAAAGTTTATGACTTCCTAATAACATTACATTCTTCTTAAATGACCTCCCATTTATCCTCTTTCCAATTGATTTTTCCCCTTTTGTTAATTGTTTGATATGTATCGATCTGTTTTTGTCAATTTATTATTGTTTATTATTCACTTTCATTAGTTTCGTCCTCCGTTCCAATATTTTACTTGATAACTATTGTTAACATTACAGTAATGATGGTTTCCTTCATTTATCCATTGTGACTCAGGTTATAAATACACTCGTTCAGCAATCATTGACAGTGGATGTAACAATTAAGATAATATAGCTGTTAATAAAAGACTCATGATTACAAACTTGTTTAGTTAGTTCTTGATTGATTCGGGATCTCCAGATAAAATTCAACCTATCTTCTTTCTACTCTTCTCCTCAATAAAGAAGACTTATATGTAACCAAACAAACTTTATCATAAAACTTCAACAGATTGATAGATGGTGCAGTGTAATATAGCTACAGGAAAAACCATAAAATTTTACAATGAGTGGTAAAGTATTCAAATTTTTGATTTCTGTATATAACAAATCAGTTCAAAACACCTGCTTGCTGGACCACTGATGGTCGAAGAATCAGTGTTCTTCACCTGGCGAAGGCACTGAAAATGTCTCTTAACCCTTAAAATCGGGCTTACATCTCCGGTCACTGTATATCCTCCTATTCTTGCTGTTTGTCTCTACACTTTGTTAGCTGGTAAAAGCATCTTTTGTGCTACTTGGGTGGACGTATGCAAAAACGGCGAGAGGGCGAACTCGTCTTGTGACCGCACCTCTACCCACCCACGCTTGTTAGAAATTTTAATGAAGACTATCCAGCTCTTCATTGCTATGCATGTATGTACTACATAATATGTAGTATCACTCCGTACATGTGCTCGGTTTGTTATACATAACCAGCAGAATTACACATCCGGGAACTTGATTCTATGTAAATTCGTATTCTGCTCTATCCTCCACTCGAATACCGGAAATCCAATATCGGCTCACCACCGAAGGCGACGCTGCTCCAACTCATATTTTATCATACACTTTGCATGTGGCCGACGTGTGTATAGTGCAGGGAGTCCTAACAACGACTCGTCGTCACCACCTCCGACCGGAACATGTAGGGATGTCGTCGCTTCAGAAACTTGGACAGGTCACGACCCGGTGACATTAAACCCGGCTTTGGCGCCCCCTCAGAACCCACACCCAGCTAGCTTGCCGCCACCGCGACTGTTCACATTCCACCTCCCGTGTTTGCTTTGAACACGGCAATTAATTTATGGTCGCTCTCGGGGTGTAACAGAAAGTCCATTAGGTTGCACGATCGAGGATGGAACTTCTGGTAGTTCATTACGTACCTACCGCATTACGGGTACCCGAATCGTAACCGCCCCCTCCCCCTGCCCACTTGACGTAATTGGCGCTTACCGGATGATCGGTTAATAGCTAAACAAGGGGTTGTTCGCGGGACTGAAAAAACCTTTTCGGGTGGCACGTTTTTAAAAATTACTAAAAGGAAAATGACGAAAATAGTATAAATAAAACTCGTGACGCTATTTCGAGCTAACTATCAGTAGAAAATCGCTATTGTTTATATGTATAATATTAACAGTTAACACAAACCAACTTTCTTATTTTAAATGGGATTAAAAAATAAAATTGTTGCAAAAGTTGGTATTCAGGGTGGCACAAAAAATCCGCACAATACTGAGGGTTCTGGAAAATTGCTAAAAAAATTCCTCACTCTCAATTTAGAAACTATACCTAAGTTATTTACCTATGTATCAAGGGAATGAACATCGATTTTAATCCCGAGAATGTAAGTAATGCACGAGGCGAAGCCGAGGGCATTTTCATTCGAAGGATTAACGATGTTTATTCCAGAAATGCATACAAAACTTTCTTCCCAACCGTTTAAGTTAATAATAATAATAAATTAGAGAAGAAATTGTTATAATTGACAGATACCTAAATGAAGTTGGCTGACGGTTATTATGGAAACGAGTTTCTTTATGTTAGGATCGGCATTTTTTTTACTTTATTCCCGGGTGGGAAGAAAAGTAATTTAAAATTAGGAAAAAGTCAACATTGTTATCTGAAATTGAACTTAAAAAACAGTTGTATTCCTAAATTCAAACTTTAGTTGTGCCTTCCTTAAAGCGTCATAACTTGTAAACTGAATGACATAGAATTTTTAAACAGTTTTTCAGTACTCTACACTAATTCTAAATAACGCCACCTTCAAGGTAGCGCGGGCTTTTTGGAGCAGCCTGTATACGAGAGTGAAATGACAAACAATCATACCAATCTCTTGAAGTATGCAAATATTACATTCGTCATATTTTAAAAATTACGCTTTGCGCATAAAAAGTACCACCAGATTTCTGTTAAACGCTAGTCATAAAATTTGTGTCAAAAACTTCAACATTTCTGTTTTTTTCTTTCTATTTCAATTAATAGAAATTCAAAATATTTCCAAAATCAATAGCGTTGTTACAAAAGCCATGAATTCATCGTTTTACTACCGATTCGGCCTTTCTGATTTGAACTCAATTTGGCCACAAAAACAGATTTCCTGTAAATTTACAAAAAGCGCAAAATTGCAATTCTTCCCAATTTTCAGAAGTTTTTTACTTTTGAATGGAAACACTTATATTCAATCAAGATACATTAAAAGAATCAGTGTTTCAGTGACCACCAAAAGATGCAAAAATAAAAGGCCCGAAGCTTAAAATAAAAAAGTAAAAGTTCTCAATTTTGAGAAAAATTTTGGATCAAAATATTTAAATGGTCATATCTTAGAAATTACGATTTGTACATAAAAACAACTGTCAGGTTCGTGTTAAACAGTTAAAAATCTCCAAGACTAAGTCATAAAACCAATGTCAAAAATTTCAATATTTTTGATTTATTCCTATGCCAATACCTAGATAAAAAATCGTAAAAATCCCAAAATCGTTGTTGTTGTCTCAGATGTCACATAAATGATGTTTTATGATGTAATCGACCTCCCTGAGTCCAAATCTGAACTCCATTTCTCTACACAATTGAATCTATTACCAAAAGATAAGCATACACAATAAAATTGCCATAATAATGTTTGTATACCCCCGGTGGAAAGTGAATAATTTCGTAGCTTCTAAGGCGCAGTTGATGACGAAACTAATAATTTACAACAAAGCTATAATTATGGTTTTTTCGCAAGTACATACGGTGACAACCAAAAGAATTTATTTCTTTACCTTTCTTAAACACTTAAAATAATTACTTTCATCATGCTACCCCGCAATAAGCCATTTCTAACTTGATAAACTACCGTTAAAAGGTCCACATTTAATAACGGTAATAGAAAATAATTATTTACATAACAAGCACTGAAAGTGACATATCTCGCACATGTGGGAATGTTGGCGCATGAGGAACTAGCCAAGTGCGGAAATAACAGAAGTACACTTTGCAGTGACGTTTCTACATTATTTTTTCTTTCCCTATGAAAAACAACTCGACACAATTTATCACGTAAAAATTATTAACATATATGCAGAATGTAGAGGTTTGAGTGTGCCCGCAATTCTGGTGTTAAACGTTGGTAATTAATTATGACGTTGGTGGATCTCGAAGCAAATCTGCCATGAGCCTTGGGGGTGCATTATTAAGTACTTTTAGAAGTTTATTTACAACTTGCATTTTGTTTCATAAGCATATAATCTTCAGGCACTGTGGTGGAGATTCATCTTACGATTTCTCAAAACATTTTGATGATAAATGCGAACCGTGCAATATTTAGATTTATAACACATAATCTTTTTGATAAATGAAATAAAAAATACTTTACCTGATTTACCTGAAAAGTCGACACTGCTGACGATGTTAACTAGAAATGTTTAACATCTGGCGTTTCACTATCGATTATATCAGTCATTTTAAAGTTATGTACACCTTATTGCTATTGTTCTGTTACAAACGAGAATGGCAGAAAAT
This sequence comes from Schizotus pectinicornis, assembly GCA_951805265.1. Lineage (NCBI taxonomy): Eukaryota > Metazoa > Arthropoda > Insecta > Coleoptera > Pyrochroidae > Schizotus > Schizotus pectinicornis. The sequence continues at coordinate 13,650,880 of OX638203.1, forward strand.
AGCTTACATTTAAATCAATTTCAAAAATTCTGTCCCAATGAACTTAAAATAACTTCCCTGAATTGTCCCGACAAAAAATATAACAATTTTCTGAGTTACATTTCGCCCCCTGAGCTCAGAGAAATAATTCTGACAATAGCTACATCAATATAAGACCCTTTATAAATCTGACTTTTTATTGTTACCAGGTTTGTTGAAAAACAAAATTAGTCTCCCACTCAAAGCGGCAGGTTTATTCGTCTAGCGTTTTGCCACTGTGAATCGCCTTGGAACGTGTTCAAACTAATTTTCTGCGCTGTTAGAAGCGTGTATGACTGAGACAAGATATTAAAGTTGGACTAGTAATGTACTGGACTGAAAATAAAATTTTGATTGCACGCAGTAAAATTACAGTAATTTTTGCATTATCAGCTCTACTAAGTGCTCATAAAAGTTTAATTTGTCCACATACCTTGTCTGAATCTGTGGTGTTACCAGAGCCAAATGATGTAAGAGAATTCCTATCCAAATTCTCGACGCTTTCGTCCAAAGAATTGCACTCCTCCATATCCCTGTGAAGATAATGAACAACAATTAAAAAGATAGAAGTTGAAAAAAAAAATAAAAGTTACCTGCTCGACCGTTGACTGTGGGGTTTCAATTTTGCGGGACTCTTAGGCAAAGACAGCGGTAAAGCTCCACTGAAATACGTTTCTTGAATCACTTCCCTCAACTTCTTAACCCAAAGCTGCTTAGTTTCCAGGGATGAAGCCCTCAACACAATGCGGTAATCCGAGATCGGCGCCCTTCCAGTCCACACGGCAAATTTACACTCATCTCCTTCCATATGTTCAGTAACGCCCAACTCAGACGTCTACAACAATCTAGGGTAATGCAAATTTTACTCACGTATCACACTCACCATTAACTTATTTTTGTATATATACTTGACTTTTCCAACTGAATCCTTGACCTCTTTCGTGAACAACAGGTACAACTCGAATAAGAAAATATGTCGCTCTCGCCCCTTTCGAATTAACTGCTTGGGGTCCCACACGTTGAACGCGTCTTGTAAAACCACCTCCCCCAGTTTATTCGAAGAAACATCACAGCCTTCAACCAACGATAAATGCATGGCATCGTTGGCTTTCTTTGGTACGTTCAGCATCACTTCGAGACCGTCCTGCGTAATTCAAAGTTAAAACCGTAAATCGCGGAAAAACTCCAATATTTACCTTAATTTCACCCTGACCTTCCTGACAACAAGACTGCAAATCTTTCAATAACAACTGATATTTAGTAATCCTTTGTACGGGTTTGATCAAATAAGCCGCAATCGGATGTTCAACTTTGTGTTTCTTTTGCAATTCTTCAAAGTAGCCGCCGCCATGTTGCACCAACATACTGTTCGACTCCGGTTTGTTCTTGCAGTAATGGACGTACATGTCGAATTTTTGAGCCCAAGTCACGAAACAATGGCCAACATCTTCAGGCATAGTTTCGTACTTTTCCAGTTCTCTCAAGAAAATCGAGTTGTGGAAATTGTAGATTTCCTCAATGTTGCCGAAGACAATATCCTCTTTTCCACTGATCGCAACGGGGGTGTTGTTACTCGTTCGCATCTCGGCCAAGAAACACTTGATGCACGTTTCCAAATCTTTCACGTAAGTCCTTTCCGTTTGCAGAAGTTCCGCCATTATGAACCTTAAAAGAAGAAAATTAAACAAACGCCGACAATAAGTCAAATACTTGCTCCTTTCGGCGGGCAGATCGTCTCTTTTCCTCGTTCAATTCCTTCAAGTCTTTGCCGGCAGCCTCGTTCACTTTGGCCTCCAAACTGGGATCGGAGTTTCTGTCGATGGACAACTCTTTCTTTTCGCTCTCTTCCGCCTGAATTCCCAGAGTATCTTCGAGTTGTTGTCGGTATTGCTCCATCCGCGAGCTGAAGTCTTTGTACCTGTTATCCACGGCGGCGACCCATTGCTTGATTGAACTGGCGTGAGCGTGCCCCTTTTCCACTAAACTATCCGCCAGTTGTATTAGTAATTTAACCCGCTCTCTGGTTTCTTTGGCGGTTCCCTTAAATTCGTTGTGTTCCCTAAGCAAACTTTCCGTTTCTTCTATGTTATTGCCTAAATTCGTTGCGTGAGTCGTTAAGTAACACTCGCCGGTGTCGTGGATCCATTCGATGGCTTGCTTAGCGCTGCGCTCGAACAGCACAAACTGCTGACATTGATCCAAGCGCTTCTTACGTTGGGTCCAGTGCTCCAGCACCTTGTTCTCTTGACTGAGCAACTTTTCCAAGATACCCTTGACGCGGCTTTCGTGATTTCCCGTGGTGTTAGAGTAGTTGTAGAACTGTAAGCTTCTCGTGGTGTATTTGAGGAAAGTTTCGGCTGTTCGCCGAGCTAAAGTACAAGCTTTCAAGAACGCTTCCTTCTGCTCTTGGTGTTTGTTGATCAGTTGCGAAATGGCAGTGGCTTTGTCGACGCTCTGCTGTCCGGCAGCACACCAGTCTTCGTCTCGCCGATATTCGCGCTCCAAACTGTCCAAAACCGAGCAAACTTGCTCAGCTGTTTTGTAAAAATTCAAACTAGCTGTCACTAATTTATGGCGTTCTTCAGCACACGTGACTAGTTGTTGCCAACGTTTCGTGACTTCTTCGGAAATTTCTCTGATGCCCTGGGGGTCGTAGTGGTTGGCGTTGATCAGGGCATCGGCGCGATATTTTACCTGCACAGCTGACGTGTGCGTCTTTTCTATGGCAACTTGGAATTGTTCGTGTTCTTTCTTGAGAAGTTCGGCGTCGGCCAAACTATTTGGTATGGTGAAGCTCGCCATCAACATGGATTCGCCATTGCGGATCCAACTGACTACTTGATTGGCGTCGTTTTGGAACTGTCCTAACTGTATGCATTGTTCGAGTTTCATTCGCTTGATTTCGGCAAGATCTTCCAGGTCCACCTCGCGGTCATGCAAGAACTCGAGCAGGACTTGGACGCGCGTTTGGGCGTTGTATTGGGCATCGGCCATGACGCATATCCCCGAATTCTCGAAAACTTGGATCAAATCTTGACCTTGCTGCAAGACTTGATAAGTCGTGTTCTGCATTTGACTGACGCTCTCGTTGTGCAAGCGCAGGAATTTTTCCGCCTTTGAAATGTCTCTGGTTAATTCGCTGTGTTGGAGTTCTTCCGACCACATTTCCAACTGCGAAGACACCTAAAACGTTGCGGGCGGTTAAAAGGGGGAAATAAAATTTTGGAGATTTCGTTTCGAAAAACCTGGAATAGCTAACGGGTAAGGAGATTAGGGATCTTTTGATGTTGCTGCATAAAACGTTTCTCGTTTGTTATAAATATAAGGAGAGGGGTGATCTTCAAAGACATCATTTGAGAGCAAAAAGCTTGAGTTAAACTCATTATTTTAACCTTTTGTCATTTAAAACGACGATTTATTTTTTAAAGCCAAACGATCACGATTTCCAGCTTTCTCCATCGGAATACCGTCATTTTATACAGTGTGTCCAGCACTGGGATCCCCGACAAAGCGTTTCGACCGCGTCGCTTCCAAAGCGACCGAAAAGCTTCAATGTCGATCGAGTCGACTTGCATTTCTATTGGTTAAACATGAAGTTCCGAGAGGCTATCGCTTCTTTTGGTCGCTGTAGAAGCGACGCGGTCGAAACGCTTTGTCGGGGATCCCAGTGCTGGATAGGAATTATAAGCATAAGGATGTCATTAATTTAAAGAGTGGCAATTTTGGCCAAAATACAAGACAGTTGTCCGAGCTAAGGCTTATTTCAAAAGAACAATAACATTTGACATACATAATTGCCATGGTTTACTTAAGAATAAAAACAAATTTTCGATTTTGGTTTTTTGTAAGTATTTTCAAAAGAAATTGGACGTGTAAAAACATTTGAGTTGCTCTTGAAAAATTGTGCTAATAATGTGCAACTTTTATGGCAATATTTTTCCTATTAATGGAGCTATTATATAACAGCTCAGTTTTTATTTAATATTAAGCAAACGATGGCAGTTATGTCAAATGTTTCTATTCTACTGAAATAACCTTCAGATGGGATAATTATCCAAGTCACCACTCTTCACATTCTTATCCAGGACACACTGTATGTATATTGAAAAACTTTTAGAGAAGCAGCTCGTGCGTTTGATCAAATTGCAACTTGAGAGACAGATTATAGGTTCGTTGGAGGTTTTTGGGGGTGATAACTTTTCGTTATGTACCTCAAGAGCGTCTCTTTCGAACAGTCGCAGACGCAAACACAGATCCAGACGAAGTTTGCGGGCAGCCCAAAGCTCTTCTAGATCGCTTCTTTGTTTGGCAAGTCTATCAAGTGCAGATTCCACAGCTGATACTGAACCGGTCGAGTCCATCTCACCAATTGACCTGGAACAAGATGTGACTAATGTAAGATAAGAAATCATCGCTAGAAGCCGGCAAACAAGAATCTCGTATTGTTTATAATAGCTTTGTTATTCAACGAAGACAATTTGTCTGGCAGCAAAAAATTAACTGCAACTGGAATAAATATCAAACCCTTATGGGGTAGCAGCGAAGCGAATTAAGAAAATTTTGTCAAAAGCTTTATTAGGATCTCCTCAAAACTGAATAAGAAGCGAAATGTGATGACAGAGTTGTTAATGTGAGGAACCTGGAGACGATTTGTCGTTGCCGGTGGCTTCTTTGATTGGCACAAAACTTTAAATCTCGCACTGTCTCGCGTTTTACCACTGACCAGACGAGCTTGCGTCCCACGTCGCGGCATCGAGAACCGGTCGCTTGGGTGCTAAGCGAATCGCTTTTTATTTATTTTGGGGCTTCTGGCGAGGAATTTCGCCTTCGAAAAAGTGAAAATTTCACTCACTTCAACGAACGTCGGCGTAAGTACCGCGGAGAAATTGCAACTAATTAATCTTCAATTAATTACCGCTGTTCACCACACAACGATTTGTGCCTTACAACTAATTAATCCGGCACAACTGTCTTCGCGCTCGACTGTTGTGTTTGGGGTTTCGCGATGCATAACGATGAACCATTGACTCGAGACGGCGAACGTTGTGGACGAGCCTAATTAAAGTTTACCGCTTCTAATGGTATCGACATTGGGTGAATAGGAATGAAGGCGGAAATCGCTTGCATTTAGTTCACTTCACTACTCGCACGAAAAAGACATGGTGCGGCTGCAAACTCGCTTACCCCGATCCTCCAACTCCAAACCAGCTTAGTTATCAACTTCAATTACGGAACGGCGCGCACCTACTGTAATTACCCAAACAGAAGACAACTAACTTATCCGCAATTCAATAGGGAGTTATCTAGCAACTTCAAACCCGTAAAACAAATTTAATCTCCCAGCAACAACAGAAGATAAATGCTTTCTCCTTGTTCTCCTTTTTTCAACGCGACTATTCTCACTGGCACCACCCGAACAATTACAGTAATCAAAGGCAATAGCTTAGTAACTGCATCCAGGCAAATCGAAAATAAGCGTACTAGAGCACCATATTCTATAATTGCCTTTTTGCGGCATTTCATATTTTAATTTCGGCCAATTAATTTGCCGGCCAAATTCCAAACGACGAATTCTCTCCATTAAAGTTTCACGCTTTCATTTGTCATCCCTGTAAATGAGAGAAAATGCAGTCAAAATTTTGGAGAATCCGAGAATTGTTTCTACAGGGTGTCACAAAGAGAACGGTCGGTGCCTAAGCGTATTTCTAATAGAGCTAAAGATCTGAAACTCGTCGGAAATAAATTACAATTAATACACTACAAGATGACAGCATCGGTTTTTCCGAATTTATTTCCGTGCGAGTTAACACTTTTGATCGCGATTTCGTATCGAAATATTCACCTCATCTCTTTAATTTTCTACAAGCTCATGATTACGACTTTCTAAATTAATAACGAGTAATTGGAATAATTTTATATCAAACCGCTATTAATTTACAGAGATTTTTAAATTTTATGGGTCGTTTACTGAGTGCCTTTATAGCTACCCACCATTTATGTTTGTGGTATTCTTGTCTTTACTGGAGCTTATACCTGGCCATAAGCGTTTAGACGTCACTGTCATGAAGTTACCCTGCTTTAATAGGGCTGCCTGGTCATAAATACTTCAAAATTTCTTGGGACTCCTTAAAATTACAATTAACAATAATTCAACTAAAAGTTTCAACATCAAGAACGTGTACCTGGCGGTATCACAAAGTAATAATAAGACCCGGTTTTACAAACACGGAATATTCCAGGTATAACGCTATTCCGGAATAACTCGAACTAAATGGGCTTTTACGATAGGCGGATAGGATAAACTGTGGACCGAGGATATGTAAACCACCCCTTATCACAAGTTACTCCGGAATAGCGTTATACCTGGAATAACGTCCTTTTGTAACACCGGCCCTAAGAAAAAATAATTTTAAGTTAGTGACCAAAACACTTTTTAACGTCCTGACGGCGTATGAAATTAATCACAAACCAGGCAATGACGTCATATTGTAGCGCGTTAATTAAAGTTTATTTCTGCAAAATTTCAAATTTGTAACTCTATTAAAAATACGGTTTCAAGCGCCGAGGGTTTTCTTTGGGCCACTCTGTATATATATAATGAGAGTGATGCAAAAACATAAGTCATGACTTATTGGAAAAACCGTAGTTGCTACAACGTAATTCCGAAAGTGAGGACTCTGTTACTTAACGAGTGTAATCAGAAATGTCTTGGATGTTTTGCGGTGTGACAATAAAAATTGTTTGGTGACGCCAAAATGCTTCTTTGACCAGGCTCTATCATAGCCATAGAAAATCAAAGATTTACAATCTATCAGGGACGATAATATTAAACCTGTCCTAAGAAACATCACCATGTGCTATTTTGGGTGCGAGAAAATTAATTTTTGTTGATAATAATGGAAAGAGAAAAGGTCAACGCTGTCGGAGGTACTTTTAAATATAAATTCTAAATCTCAATTTTTCTAAATTATTTTAATCATAAAAAATAAGTCTGACAGCACTCACCTTTGCATTATTAAACCAAAATTTATTTCCTCACGCGTAGCGACTGGTGAAGCTGTGCATACCTAAAGATGCCCGAAAGAGCAAATTCTAGGCGCTTTTTATGGCACCCTTAATGGTCAGTGAAACAGAGGGGTCAAAAAATGTAATGAAGGTGACCAATGCGTTTTAAAGTTTCAGATTTTCGCAGTGACCTGATACCGAATGCATCGCAACCCATGAATCACAATTCTTGGTAAAGGTTACCATCAACATAAAGATTCAATGGCTTAGTCAGAGATATGTAATTATTGGAAGTACCCAAGCGATTTGCTTTGTTTACAAACCGCATATTTAAGATCTTCCTCTCAACCAAACTGTTTAACAGCTGGGACCAAAATTTTCACGTTCACCTAAAAGTCCTTCCACCAATAAAAAGATTGGTAGAAATTTGGACGAAAAATAATTGCGGGGAGTTAAAGATCACTAAGCACTGATCAGCATTTAAAATTGGCAAAACTATTGGTGATTAGACAAACGAATTTTCTTTCTGGAATAGCCCTTCAACTCTTTCGTCAAAGTTAGGATAAATTTTATTTAAATTAAACAAAAACTGGGTATTATAGATTAATTCTAGACAAGTGCATTTTATCAAACAATTTTTTTTAACTTATCATTTGCTGTAGACACTCATTATTTTAATGGCTGCATGATAAGCCAAACCTCGTTCTTTTAGTAATTCACAATTATCCTGTAATTGACAGAAATTAATGTTTTTCCATTATGATCTGTAGTGATAAATAAGTAAATTAGTTGTTCTAGATCTTTATTTTTACCAGCTAATATGAGTAATACTTAAATCCCACATTCACGTGTTTGGCCTGAATGTACAAAAAATCATAACGGTGGTCCAGTTACGTCCAAGGAAGACAAAAACGCGACAATTTCTATTAACTAAATAGCCAGTATCACGGTTCCATTTCATTACATGTAAGATTTTGTAACCTACTTGTTGTTATGCATCGAGAGCGAAGAAAGTTGTTATGGATACTTCTTAGTTATGTTGAAGATGTAACGCGTTTGCATCTCAGAAAAGTAGGTGATGGGTAATAACAAATCACGGTCCAAAGTTTCTGGGCTCAATTGTAAAGTAGCTTCAAGTTAAATTGAATTTCGAGAGAAATGTCAGTGAATTAGATTTTCAGGTAAATTTTGGTCGCTACGATTCTTTTGGGATATCGTGCCCTTTTAGAACGAAAGTAACGCAGCGGGCAGATTTGACGATTAGAGCAAAATAATTTATCGGCGGCATTATTCTAGATTTTTTATTGTGCCCGGAATAAATTTGAAGGGGACACGCAAGACCGATCACAAGCACCAACACTATTTGCATTTTTAAGGATACATCAATCAGAATGCTTTGTTGCTTAAACGTGTCCTGAATTTTGAAGGAAACGGCGATGAGATACTCATAGTTAGCCTACTTGCGGACGGATCGCGAAAACGGATCGCCGAGGATCGTCGTTTTCCTCGGATGAATATCAAGCTAATAACACGACGAAAAACAAAGAATACTCAAGAATCGTTCTGATTTTCATTTCAATTGCTCAAATCCCAGGGGCACTTTCCTTTACGCGCGCGTGACCAAAATCTCAATAATTGCAACGTGCACGTATATGGAAATTAAACAATTAACCATTGGCAAAACGGGCATGCACAGGTGCCGGCATTCGAAGCACCACACTAAAAGCTCGGCAACTATGGGCTTTTATTTAGCGTTAAAAAAGAACTAAACGTATGATAGCTGGAGCGGATGCTCAACAGTTCATACCCGAACCAAAACGCATAATCTACCTAATCAATAAGCCTCTAATGCCTTGCACCAAGAACTAGTCATAATATATTCTTATCAAATGTTAAAAAATAACTCTTTATTTTAGGTATATTCCAATTAAGCAACCAGCAATTAGGAGCTTAAAATTTTAAATTCCGTCTTCTGGAAGATTTTAGACCACTAGAAGGCTAAGAAAAAAGTAGGCACAAGACTCTTAATAATTGGTAACTTGAAGTAAAATCGACGCTGCGACGTGTTCATAATGGTTCATATCGTAATGACGTAGCTTTGCTTAATTGTTATTTGCGTGGCCACATAAAAACGTCGTGGAACGTTTGAAATGACTCAAGCCGCGGAAATTTGCAAAACCCGACAATTATCTCCCGTTATCGATGCCAAACTCTCGATAACGTTCCTCTTAACAGTAAACACTCGTCGATCTCACCTCAGCTCCTGCAACAAAGCTTCTCCTTGGGCGATGGTGGAGGCGCATGCATCTAGACTTTGATCTCGATGCTGGGCGGTTTGCTCCAGAAGTCTTTCGGTCTGTTCTAGGCTCTCGGCGATGCTTTCGTCGCTTTGCAATTCCTGTCGAAGGTCGTCGACCCAATTGCTCAGTTCCTTTTCGTGGGTGTAGAAGAGTACGGCCAGGTCTAATCGACGACGTCTCTGTTCGACCCTAGCGGCGAACGACGTGACGTGAGCTTCCAACTCGTGAGCCACCGAGTAGATTTCGTCGGGGTCGCATTCGCCGGTGTGAGCCAGTTCTTCGGCGGCGGCCAGCAACTTGTCGGCGTTGGTGTAGGTGTTCTGAAACGGAAAAATGACAACTGATTAGTGCACCGGACGGACGGTGGAGGAGTTCTGCAGGAAATCGACGTCGATCAGTTGCACCAGTTTCGCAATTACTCTCCCGGCCATAATTTACTTAGAATGAGCCATTTCGCAGCAGAAACCTGCCCGCGAACATGCTTCGTTCTATAGTTGAATTTAATATGCCGTGCGATTGAATACCGGCAACAAGTTCGACTAGTAAATAATTTCCATAATTTGCGGCAATTAACGTCGAGAGCCACTGTAAAATTCGATACCGGCAGATTTATTTATGTGGGGAAGTTGCTCTACGTGTTCTGATACTCGTTAAGGAAGAGCTTCCACTCAGATCTTTTAATTTTTAGCACCTCTGCAAGCGTCTCGCTACCTGTCCAAATATGGTTGACGGCTTTAAAGTTACGCCCAAAAAGTAACATCCCTCTATTTTCGAAATTTGGTGAGCTTCAATGCCAAATTAATCTATAGTTGGGTTAAGAGATCTTTGCGTTTACGTCATCAACTCCTGCACTTTACTACGACAAGTATCTATACGTAACATTTTTTTTTTCGTAACTATAATTCTTGAATTAGCAACTATTTTGGTTCGTACACTTGGGGTTGATGACGTAGACGCAAAGATCCGTTGATGCAACTATGTCTATCTCTACATTTTACCAACATCATCGTAGAACATTTAGTTCGATTTTATGGGGCTCTTTTCGAGTAAAGCATCAATTCGATTTGAGGCAATTGTACGAAATCGGTTTAATGTTCCGTTGCGACATCGCTTTATCACGTCTACCTTTTTATCTTCATTAGAGCTAAAATTTGCCACATTTAATGAATGAAAGCAACGCTCCAGTGTAGTCGCATTTAAATCGAGATGTGCTCTCTCCCACAACTACAGTGGAACAACGTGCAATTTCCATGGTAAACGCAAACTTGAGGCAGCTTTCATTAATTTTCTTATTACTCTCGCTGCTAATTAATTGCCCGGACTTAAGAACAATGTAGGCCTGGCAACGCGACGGCGAAAGATGATATGAGCAGCAAACACTTTGATCGATATAACTAGGGAAGTCGTCACAAACCTTCTCCTGGGAAAATTCTTTCCTACAAACTGAGACTTACGTCTTCCAAACTAATTGCAGAGCAACTGTTTTTTTTTTCACTTTAATTAAGTTCAAGAACGCCATCATCAGCAAGTACCTACGTGATAATCTTGCTACATACGCGTTCTCGTTAGCCAGCAAGTTGGTGTAATTCAGACCAGGAAGCAAAAGACGGTTTCGGGTATAATTAAAACTTAATCGGTCAGGACAATAGACCGTAATTAATGAATTACCTAGAATAGCCCAAGATTCTGCCGCAAATAGCTGCAGGTGCTTCAGATTTCTGTGAGAAGAATAGTTCGAAAAGACCTCGAAACTTAATTTAAGACATCAAAGAGTAACGAGATGATTGGTTGAGGGCAAAGCTTCAAATACGTTTTAAGAATAAACAACCCCTCTTAAAGCATATTAATTCACGTGTATTATAAAAATAAAGATTGGGATTAAAAAGCCTTCAATCAAATTTGATTTGAGTTTCCCATTTAGAGCCTGAAAACTGAAGACCCAAGTAAACTTTCAATTTTTCCAATTCAGCTGATTCGCTTCGATGATTGGCAAAACGCTGGTCGGCGAGTTGAACTGACTAAAAAAATTATAATAAGTCAAATCGATTCCGGCTCAATTTTGGCAACTGTTGTGCATAATTTTGTTTCTAGCTTTACTATCTCCGACCTAAAAACTCTCCTCCTGCCCGGTTACAAGTTCTTGAAAACAGCAGCTCAAGATTCTTGCTGCCCCGAAAAATAATGTCACAGAACGAAATCGATGGCGCTCAGGCGGCTTTAATTTAACCGGGGTAGTTTTTATGAACAAAGAAATTAATCGCACGCTTCCCCATTTGACGACCTAATAATATGACGGTTCGTCTTTGAAACGTCGAGGATTATCAAGCGCGAAAGCGTTACGGAAACGGGAGTGAAATATACACAGCAGTTAGCAATATTGATTGCGCTTGCTGGGTAGGAGGAGAGAGCGTCGGTTCCCCCAGGAGAGTTGGATCTGGATGAGAACTGTTGCCCAAGGTCAACGGCCAGCTGCCCCCGCACAACCTCCCGCACGCAAAATTTGGCCCAAATTATTATTGTTGAAGCTTCTCTTATTAAAAAAAAAAATGTTTTTGCGTCGTCAAGTCAATCAGTTTTATGCGAAAACGTATAGAGCAAGAACCATTAAAAAGCGCGGCTACTGCTATTAACCAATTTACTCGGTGATGTTCTTTAATAAAAAATAATAGGAGGTAAAGTCATATCTAAAAAGGTTAACTGCTCTTCATTTACATTCTTCACCCATGCAAGTCTCTAAAACTGTGCTCGATATTAACAATTACTCGCATGAAATATAAATGTCAGGCGCATACTTATACAGCAATCGTAAAAATCTGTAGCAGTCACGTAGAAAAAAAATGTTTTTTCGCGGAAAGCTCCAGGAACAAAATGTCCCTTCCAATGGGGCTTCAAACTTAGACGCTCTATCGGAGCCTGTCTCGATATCAATGAGATCCAATAAACTTGACAGCCATCATCGAAAATAGGAAAGGAAATTACAGAACGTTTTATGTCGGCCAACGAGCACCGATAACTGATTATGATATATAGTGGGATCAATGAATCAATTTGTGCACTTAGCTACGACAAGCAACCTTAGATTCTTGTCGTAACCATACTAAGAGTGAAAAGTTGCCGCCTAATCAAGTAACGACATACGTAGTGGCGGCGTCAAGTTTTCAATTCAGAATGCGTTAATTGTCGGTAATTTACTTCGAATTTGCTTATTGAAGACAACTATGAAGCTATAGTTGCTGAAGACGTCTTCACAGTCCGAACGCTTTGAGGTCGATAATGTCAATATCTATTTTTGTAGCCAATGTCCATCTCACAGAAATTAAACAAAGATTTCTTCCATTAGAAAATGTCGTTTGAATTCGGTTAGGACGTTTTGGATTTATGACGTCGACGCAAAGATCCGTTGATCCAACTAAGTATAAGCCCTATTCTAAGATTTAAGTGTCTCTAGTTTTCACCATGCACCATGTTCTGGGACGTCTCAAATCAAGATTGTTTGGTGATGGTAATAGTAGAAGTGGCCAAATAACACCCTCATTAGTTCTCTTGCTAACAGCAGGAATTGGTTTCGCTTTAATGATCTATAGAGAAAAACTCCACTGCCGCTAATTAGCGGAGGCGTTTCGATGGCATTGAAATCGCGAAGAAGGGAGTCACATCTACAGCTTTCATCATCGGAATTAGAGGGGTGTAATCGTTGAATTGTGATTTTCTCTGCTTGGTTTCAATGTTTTTGAATAAATTCGCGAAACAAAGTTTTCCCATTTGGTTTAGTGTTAATGACCAGAAAATATTTTTGATGAAAATCAGGGCCCACCTTTCTACTCGTCGTGTTTAAAGCAATTAGAGGATAATTGACGTTAAGTGACGCTTACGGACTTATCTATTCTTCTGGGTGGTAAATGTTATATTGAAAAGTGATTGATGATGAAGGATGAAAAATTGATCATAAAGCAGAAATTCGTAATAACTTTCGATTGTTCTGAAAACATGAATGTCATGGTTGCCTCATAAATTATAGACAACTTGCACTAAAGTCATTATTAAAATAGGTGTCCAACGCGGTGTGCAGATAGTATATTGATTTATTGCAATAGCGTCCGCGTGAGCATCTAATCCTGCTTTTGACACTTCATTTTTCTTGTTTTGGGGAATTGGGATTACACCATCCACGGAATACTAAGAGGAACGTGCATCACATAGAAAACTTCCAACGAAATAAGCTTTATTTCATCCGTACTTAATCGGTGCCGAATAACGCAACAATAACAATAGTCAATGCAGAATGAAATTTGCAAAAGACACGTCAAATCGTTGATCAGCAAAAACTTTTAGTAATGAAAAAGAGATTTGCGGAAAATAAAAAAAGTTCGCTTTTAATAATGTCACGTATCTTATTCTTGGGATGGTTCTTACGAGAACTACAAAGCACGTTCGAAATTATTACGTTCTTCAAAGTTCCAAAAATAGCCAGACAATGCCAGCACAGGTAAGGTCTCCTCACAATTGACTCGCCCGTGCAACATTTTTGGTCTTTTTCAATACGGCTTCCTCAAAATCTAACGACATTACATAATTAAGCACATGAATTGATACTGTGACTTTGTAACTGGGTCAGTACCTTTTGCCATGATGAAAGTAGAATGCGCGGCTTCAATTTGAACTGAACTGTTATTCCAAATATATTCGAAATCACCGTTATTGCAACAATAGCTGACCAAATCTGTCCTGCTGTAATCAAGAGACATGTAGGTGTAGGTAATCCTAGTTCCAAATATCGTACAACCAATGCTTATTGCATTAAACCTATTTCTGGATAATCAACACTGTTAACGATAAATATTTTTATATCTCTCTAACACCAAAAAAACTGCGACTTTAGTCTGTACTTATGCCAAAGCAATTATGCCATTTTCCCTTTTACCAACCAAAGAAACTTCAGTCTAAATTTCATTGACTTACACTTTTTGGATTAAGTTAAGTCTAGTTCCAAAGTAAAGTATTATGGTATCACCACTCTAACTGTCAATGAGCAATTTATTTGCAGACTTTCTTCACGCCTTTTTTAAATATTCATTACTATACTCTCACTAGTAATGAAAGAAATGCCATCAGCGCAATTATGAGAATCTTGTAGCAGCACACGCATCGAAGTGTGATACGTTTTAAAAACAAATTATCGCATTTCGAACAATCCGAAATCACCGCAGAGACTTGCGAATTCATGGTTATCAATGCAGGAGAATTTTCTTATTTAGTAACTGAAAAGTTAAACAAATTAAAATCTATTACTAGGTTCAGTTATTTAACGATTCAATTAGAGTTCAATTTGATTATTTTAACTTTCATTATCACGGTTAACAATGAAGATGTTTCAAAGAACGGGTCCGCATGGTTTACTATGAGAGTCCACACGTCGGTAATTTAATAAAAACTTGCGCCCCTATACACGCATCATGTGCACTCTTATTGAAAGATTTGATTACTGCAGTCTCCCCTCAAGTTTTACGGCTGAGGGTTATCGATAACAAGATTATATTACTATAAATTTCAAGTCAAATTTAAGTAGAACCAGCTACGTCTCAATCAAGTCTAGCCCCAAAATTTCTTAGTTGCGACACAATAATCACAACCCAATAGTGTTAGACGTTGGATTGGCTCAAAACTATAGAAGTTATCAAAAATCTCATTCAAACATGTTCATCGGTAAAATTCGGCAGATTGATTGATTAGCCTTCTTCATCAAAAACTTAGGAAACTGTAAAGCACTTCAAAAAAGTTTTTTTTTGTCTAATTTTTTTGAAACGTATTTTGGCATTCTATTACATATAAAATATTCAGAAGATATCCGTAAATTTCTGAACCAAATTGTCGCAAGGATAGCAACTTGGGTTCATCGCTATAAACTAAAGACAATAAGACTCGATACACCTACACAAAAAGTTGTCAGAAAAGTATTAATATTGTTACAAGGAACAGACTGTGACTGTCAGCATAATTAACGAGGGGTTGACCACTACGAATAAAGATGTACACCACATTTACATTTACTACATTTATAAAACAGTTATCACATTTACAGGACATTTATCACATTTACAAAACATTTACCGCATTTACAAAACATTTAATCACATTTACCACATTCATAAAATATTTATCATATTTACAGGACATTTTTTCCACATTTGCAGGACATTTATCACATTTACAGACATTTACAAAACATTTAATCACATTTACAGGACATTTAATCGCATTTACAGGACAATTATCACGTTTACACCACACTCATCACATTTATAGAACATTTACTGCACCTATTGGTACTTATCAGACCTTTACCGCATTTACGCAAAACTTACTACAATTATTCCACATTTACCACATTTACAAGACATTTATTCTAAGGTCCTGTCTCTTTATTTTTTACACAGAGAAGCTGAAATTTTGGTGGTAGGTTTATGAAGGATGCGGCTAAGATGTTATAATCAGATCTATAAAATCTCCAGAAATAAACAAGATACGCAATTTAAAAAAAAATAAAGAATCTATAAGGAACAAATATTATCTTAGTAACTAAAAATTAAAAATTCCAGCTCGGCAGCCTTTTAGTGGTATCCTTCATAAAGCCATGTTCAATATTTCAGCTCGCTTGGATTAGAAATAACAGGGTAGTTTGTTAAATAAGAAAGCCAACATTTTTTCTACCCCCTATACATCTCTTTAACGTGTGACAACTATTTCTTGATTCTCAACTTAAAAAACTATTTGCATCAAAAAATCAAACTTCTGGCCATTTAGCATCGCAAGAAAAGAATTGTTGCTAGATCCAGCCCAGATGTGTTAGTGATGATTTTTTATCCTGCACCCACTGACCGAAATTTTCTACCTTCCCTCGTAAATTCTCAATTTTAATTACAATTGGGATCGCTCGTCTAAAGTGCAACCCCCTTTTGAATTATGAACAGCTTTTGGTCCCGAATCCTGAATAAGGCACATTAAAGCGTCCTGTGCCGCGGAAATGCCGACCTCATCTCTAAATGAAAGGGGCTGTCATACGTGCGAGGCCAATGAATACTTTATTCGGCCTCCATATCAAAGGATCAAAAGACGCAAACAATAATAAACACCGGCGTTTCTTCTATGCCAGTATAATAAAATTTCTTTACGTTGTGATGCAGGTTAGATTAACATTATTACGTGGCCAAGAGATTTACGAGAGAGATGACCCGGCCGAATTTAGTGCACGGACAAAGTTTTTCTTCTACCTGGTCCACCGCGCTTCACCAAATTCTCAACCAGATTTCACGACATCTGGAGATCACAGTTTTAATTCGCAACTGCAAAACTATAGCGACCAGGTCTTCGAACCTCTAAACAACAAGATTTTTGTATTTCTGTCATTTTCTCCTTCATAAAGGGTGTTACTGACAAAAACTGAATTCAATCTTCGGGTGACTTGACCGTGAAGTGAAAATGTATGCAATTGTTGGTCTCAAGTGAAAATATAATTCCGTTAAATTTAGCAAAATTCGTGTTGCTTACACTTGTGATAACACTTAAAACGTGGTTATTAAACGTATATTGCAGGAAAGTAGTGCGGAACCGATTTCGATGGGTACATAAAAATTTAATCTTCACTTCAACAAAATAGAAAACTTTAAGCGCGATATAATAAAAATTCAATAATTTCAAGTCAACAGAGTGGCTTTCTCGATGCGAGTGACAGGAATTAATGGATAAAAGATCCCTGGAGTTTGGGAATAAAAAACGTCGAACCGTTCCTGGTCAATTGATAAAAAATATGGAGATCACAGTGGGCCAGCATCGATAAATCGGCAGGACTTACCGAACCGCCAATTCAAGCCCTCTTGCCGCCGATTAATTCACCACCGTAGCAGGAATGAGTGGGGGTAAAATCTCAGGAACGGACATTCCTCCGCACCGCACCTCCGCACGCAAACCCACAATTTAGCGATTACATTTCCGAAAAACATGACATGTTTTTCGTTTAAATCTCCTGCAACCACGTGAAACCGCCGGTTATTTTGAATTAGGTACAATCCGTTCACCAGCCTTGCAGAGTCGCTTTGTAACTGGTGGTGAGGATTCGCTGGCGGCAGGACGGTTCAAGAAAAACGATGCGTGCGCATCCCCAGCAGGAGGTTGTTCATGCTGTGTGCGTCGTCTATTTAACATTGTTGTCCTCTACATTATTTAAAAGGCGTTGTTTTTTCGAACAACAAAACATACGGCTATAGGTGATGGAACTGCGGTACAGCAATTTTAACCACAAGGACCGGCAATGTCATCAGTTAACGGTACATTATTAACTATCTCGTTCCCTGTTCGTATCTACCTTGTTCCAGGTCCAGGATGTTGAGAATTCGGGAATTTCTTCATTTTACGCATCGACGACTTCGACGTATCTCTTTAGAACAGATGCAACCGTTCGGCGCGATTTAAGCACACATGTGGGTTCCTGTGAGGTGTAACGCAATTTCTTGCGACACGCTTTACGTAATTTTGGCAATTTAAGGTCAATGGAGCATCAGGTACTTTCGGGACTCTTCATCGATCCCGCAATGAGGATGTCCTAGTCTCCAATGCCCGACCGATACACCCATCTGTCGGAAAGACACACTACCTACTCCAAAAATTTGGTGACCCACGAGATGGATCAACGGCGTTTGACCCAACGAGATCTCAAAAAATTGCTCTTGTATAATTACATCACTTTCGAAAAATATTACTCAAAGAAGATCCACCAGCAGATCTTGTTAGTCTTAAGATTCTCAGAGTACTTGGTACATCGAGTGCACTGTATACACCTTTTGAAAACTAACAAAAAAAATTGAAATACACAACACTCACGTGTTTAATACTTTGTATATTACATAATATGTCTTTTCATTCTTTTCATAGCTTGGCTGCTATCAGATAAGTCTTTTGCAATGGACTGCTATTTTCGTTAAATCACTAGGTGTTCCGAAATTATGGAGGCCGGAGGCCCTAAGCCCCTTGACAAAATGGTGAATATAATTAGATCTTAAAACTTACTTTTACGCTTATTTCGACTAACGTTTTCGAGACAGTATCTTGCGTTTAACACGTTTTTCGTCACTAAGTAGTTAAAATGCAACCCATAATCTCAAAGTAAATATACGAGCTGTCTGGCTGAGCAACGTGTGCAATGCTTATAGACTTGCCCGCGCCCCTCAATTCCTTGGACACATCCACCCCTAGCGTGGCTGCACAATGCAACATATCAGTCATATCATATCGCGATTATACAGGGTAGGCCACAAAATCCATAATTGTGATTGGATTACCAGAAAAATGTTGGTAGCTTTCGATCTTTGACAATTTTGAAAGGTCCGTTTAAAAATAAACTTTGCATAAAAAAAATAACAATAAAAAGTTTTAATTTTCAGCGCCTTATGGCTTTACTGACACAAAAATCTTTCATGACGTAAACCGGCCATAAAAAACAATGATTTTGGATTCGTAATACATACTTACGAAACTTTTATAGAAAAACCACTTCACCTGTAGGTTAATCTGCTAAACAAATTTTTGTTTTCACCGTTGTCCTATGCCATTTAGTTATTTCATGGTGATTGCGGAGGAGCCAAACAACACGAGCAATGTTTACGCATCAGATAACTGGAACGCGTACAAACTCGCAGCATGTAAACGTAATGATTGAAAAGTGTTTCCAAACAAATTTAAAAACGGTTAATTAACGATTACGTCTTGTATTGAAACGTGAAAACTGAGTAAAAAATATTAATGAAAACAAAACTGCGTTCTACCAATAAAATTAAGCGACAGATAATGTGGGTGAAAGGCAATGACCGTAACCGTGTAGTCAGATTAGGAGGCTTAAATCGCGTCGGGGAATCACGCTCTGGAGCCCGTGATAATTTCCACGCATTTAATAGCACGTGAGGAAAAGCAATATTTGAAAACGCGAATTAAACCAATAATAGCTACAAATGATTGCAAGCTTTCATGAGAAAGGATGGCTTCATTTACATAATGCACCTATTTACTTCTGGGGCTTGCGGATGATGGAAAACTCGCATTGTGTAGGTGCATGATGAATTCCCCATTGAATGTTAGTTAGAGCCCGACAACCCCCGCCTTTGCACCATTGTGTACGCACTGGGGTGCCATTAAGGCGGGCTTTATTCTCAAAATATTATAGTGCTAACGATAAGAGGCATGTTTTAAAATATGGAAATTTAGCAGGTTAGAGGAACGTAAAAAAGCTGGGACTTCTAATCGGTCGCCAACGGACCAACAATGGGGCTTGCAGGGGTACATTGACGTGGGTTGCATTCAAATCTCGCCAAACACGAACTTTCATCATTAGTAAGCGACAAACCTACTTCCTCGCAAGTACAAATTTGACTTCACTGTTCTCTTTCTTCTACTTTACTACGTTTCCAACCTTTCCAATATTACAATAATTGTCTGTTCAACGAAAGAAACCAACAAATCTGTTTGATTCACCATAATATCCAATTAAAGAAAGACGCCAACAAAGAAATGTATTTTAGGAAAACTTTATTTAAATTTTTTAACAATACCTATGTCATTTAAAAAATCAACAAAATGTCCTATCTAAAAATTTACCATCAATGAAACAGAGCGCCCCAACAACGTAATGTCACATAATCGACTCAATTTTCATTACACTTTACAGCCCACATTAGGTTGTGTCGCATTACGTCTTCATAAAGACTAAATATAAAATAATGCCATATGATTAGATCCTGTTTTTAGTCTTAATATAACAAGTTGGGGTAGGAACATGGTAGGAGTTAAGATATCTGTATTAGGCGTTAAGAAACCTCACAGATAATCATCAATACGTGACGTTTTACTTCAACGTCCAAAAAATAACGAAGCAAATCCTACAATTTTACTGGTTCACCCTGTAGAAACAACTAAAATAGTGTATCTTTATACCTCACATTTGCT
The DNA here is from genome assembly GCA_951805265.1 of Schizotus pectinicornis. Classification (NCBI taxonomy): domain Eukaryota; kingdom Metazoa; phylum Arthropoda; class Insecta; order Coleoptera; family Pyrochroidae; genus Schizotus; species Schizotus pectinicornis. The sequence continues at coordinate 13,671,192 of OX638203.1, forward strand.
TTTTGTACTGGGAAAAAAACTACCTATCTTGAGGCTAGTTCTATTACATAACAAATTCTCTGGACGTCACTTATTGTTATCGAATATTATTTAGATCGTTCTCAAAAAAAATTCTACAGAAGTATGCAGGTATGTGGATATGCAGGTATTTTATCGAGTCATTGCCCATATTGCATGTATGAATAATAATAGATACGAAAAAAAAAACGTATAAAGTATGACATGCGCTATTGAAATTTGGAAATACATTCATGAAACTGCGGTACGTTTACCGGCTTTGAGCAAAATGCAATCAACGGCCAGAATGTCAAGAATGCGAATGAAACTATCCAATTAACTAACAAATTAATGGACACATTTATCCCAGACACCTCATAAACTGCGAATATTTCAGTAGTAAAACGCAAATCTCCGATGGTTTGAAATATTACAGCAGTACTTCTCTATTTATTTAAACACGGTTAGGAAGTTTGCTATTAATTGTGCATTACATATCTGGTTTAAAAACATATTATATAGTGTGTTCAAGATGAGAATGTAAAGCATCATAGGAATCTCACTTATTTGAACAGTAACGACTTTTGTCCAATTGCAGAAAAGTTACCCCTAGTTAAAGCTTATTTAATTAGAACAACATTTGACATACCTACTTACCATAGTCTACCTGACATTAAATGAGAGCGAAAATCTTCGATTTTTGCTGTGCAAATTTAAATGCACGACTGGCTGTCGAAAATCAGAGAAATGGAATTTTGATGGTGCCAAAGAATGTAAAGACACTACTAGAAGGGCCCCTTCAGAACACTTTGTTTTTTAAGCATTTTAACTTTGTTTTTAAACATACCTTTGAAAACAAAGTCAAAATGCTTAAAAAACAAAGTGTTCTGAAGGGGCCCTCCTAGTAGTAAAGACTGACATGACAAAGTGATATATTGCTGTAAAAAAACAATATTTTTCCTATCCATAAAGCTATTAAAAAAATTAAAAATTGAAGTTTTTATTTAATATCAAAGAAACTAAGACAAGTATGTCAAATGTTATTGTTTTATCGCTGGAGTAACTTTCTTATCATGGTCACACTGTATATTCTTGTAACGTTGAACATGAGGTACACGAATTACGATATGCCAAAGATAAAATGTTAGTGAGCAGTCTTTATGCAACCAATAATACTTATATTATTTTTGTACCATAAAAAATGGATGATATTATGAATTTTAGTTTGCATAATTAATTTTCCAGAATTCAATACATGTCCTGAATATGTAAATACAACCAAATTGAATTTTGGCTTGTTGACTAAATTATTTAAGAACCCATTATAGAAATTAAAATTAGTTATCTGTTTATAACAAATTGTAGCCCTTGAATTGTTTTCTTTAAAGAATTAAATGCTTTCATAACGTTAGCAGGGGATAAAACCACGACTACCATGCAACAATACTGTTTGTTTGTTGTAATTGTAAGATTTGGCTTTACACTGCTAAAATTGTAAGATCTTCAAGATCTAGTTGCAATATGTAAAACAAGATTACTAACCTGAGCAACATTTTCGAAGTGTTCGTGGCTCTTTTGGTAAACTCTGGCCTTTTGCAGGTTTCTTCCAATACCGGTGTTTTTTCTAATAAAAACCTCCCCATGGTTAGACAGCCAGTCCAAAACCTGCAAGAAAACACATCATTTAAAGAAAAATCTTCCGCGCAATTTAAAACTAATTTTTGGATTAATTAAAAAATAAACTTACTTGTTTCACATCTTCTTGGAATAACCTTAACGCCAGTCTCTGATGTAACTTGATTTTTTTGGCGTGCCACTTCTGTTCCAAAGCCCGATGATGGTTCAATATTTGATGAATGACGGCCAAAACATGACTAGCGCCTTCACTATAATCCGCAGCGGGATTTCCTCCTGGCCGATTTTCAAAGTTGCCTGTTGCATCACCCTTCGTAAAACACGTACAACGTTAAAACTTCGTTATTAGAGTTAATACTATCACTAGCAAAATTAATAGCATTAAAAAGAACTAACATCTACAATTCGCTCACGGAAGAGTCGGAGGATCATTTTGAAGAAGTGATCAAAAATAATTTAGTAAATTATGTTTGAAACGAAAAGTAACAAGCAATAATTAGTATTTAAAGTAATATTTACATGTTTTTTCTCAGTCCCCGGTTGATTGCAGACTTGCACCAAATGATCCAATTGATAGAGAAGTTTCTTACTGGTACTATGAACCTGTTACCAACCAACACCAATATTATTAAAATTTAACCCAACTACAGGAAATTTACATTAAAGTCAAAATAGAAGTAACTCGATTCTCAGGTATACAAAGTAGAGCCAGCAACCTTTAACCTTAAATTAAAAAAAATCGTACATTTATCACTGAGCTTTTCTTCTTATCACCTTCAACTGCTGTCAACACATTATGGCACACCTGCAGCATCACGTCCAGTCCATTGAGCAGCGACTGGTAAGAGTTATACACCTAAATATAACGCAAAAACGGCTTAAAGAAGAGACTAATCCTTGTCTGTGATTGAATTGCATTAAGCAGCAAACTGAATAAAAAACTTTACAATATTGAGCTGATTAGAGGAACGGACCACTTAAGAACTCGAACATTGTTTAAACCCAAAACAAGGACAATGACTGTGATGAATTTTACACAGAAACATGACGTTACTGCTAATCCTTAATTAACACAAGATCAACTAACAAGAATTACGTATAAACAATGTGAAGTTGTTGACCACTAAACAGCGCCCTTGAAATCGTTTAAATTATCGCCTAAATTTAGGACCAAAATTAACACTGGGAAAAATGACAAAACATTGCTATGCTAAGCAAGAACAGAAAAACTTAACTTTATTCAAACATGGAAAAGATTCTGAATTTAATGTGTAGCTAACAAATTTCTTATTTAGCAAAGCAGGTCGTCAAATTGAGAAACTAGAAGAACAAAAGCCGCACTGGTCTGTACCTCTGTGTAAGCTTGGCACATCGACTCGTACAAGTTTTGGTGCTGGTGTATACTATTTTCGAGGGTCATGATTTCCGATGGGATGTTAACACTTTCACACGCCGACTTCCAAGTAGGTACATTGTCCACATATTGCTCAGCCTTATGATGAAAAATAACCGATAATGCTAACACTGCTGTCCTTTCATCCAAACCCGCAGCAAAGTCTTTCCAAGTCCTGTCCAGTCTGCTAGCAACAGACCTAATGTGAGTCGCAGCATAATGCCCCCCTTCGATGAGTCGACTAGCCACTGATAAAATCCTATTAATATTAACGTATACATTCATGGAACTCATAGTAAAATGTTGGTGTTCTTCTTGAAGTTGCTTAGCTAACTGGTAGGTATGGCCGATTTCTACGTAGTTAAGAAGGAATACATCGCGGTTGTGGCAGATCCAATCGAACATCTGAAATTAGTTCAATTAAGAAACTTTGTTAATTTTCCGATTTTAGACGAACCTTTTCACAATCTTGCTCGAAGAGCCTCAACTGAAAACACTGGTCTAATTTTAGTTTCTTTTGATGCCAAAGTTGAAGAAGGTGTTGTTGAGACGTGTGAACAGCTTCTAGATTTTGTAAAACTAAGTTTTTGATGTCTGTCGAGTCTGAATTCGAGTTGCTCGGAGATTCTGCTTCCCTGACGCTGCCGCCGCCCCCGCTTCCGCCACCGCCCTGGCCCGTATCGTTCCCGCACACTTTCTGGAGCAGCCGCTGACCTGGAACAGGAACCGTAATGAGAAATTTTCACTGCAATAATTGCCACTAGCTATTAGGACTAGAGGGTTAAAACTGTTTAACATCGTTAGCTTGACTTGCTAAAGTTGTAGATGCATTATGCAAGTCCTTCGGCGACATTGTTGGAGTTTTCCGTTCGCACAAATATGCAAAAGGGTCGCGGCTCAACTTGTTCAAGAATTAATTCAACTTCAATATGAGTTGATTAAAGTGTGTAACTTCCACAGACGCCTAAAGTCCAAGAAGATCAAAAGTGCTTTAAACAGTATAAACTCGCTAATTCCAGGTTGTTAATCAGAAGTTTCCAGTTAATCGGCAACTTCCTATTAAATTACGTATTAAAACTAACCCAGAGCCTGAACGTGACATTTGTTTCTAAGAACTGTTCCAAGGAGCAAATTATAATTTGCATAGTGTACAAAAATAATGGATGGTTGGCTTAACAACTCTCATATTTGATTATAATTCTCCTAGAAGCCTTGAAATAAAATTCTTATTTTGTCTGAATCAGCCCCCGATCAAAACTATAGATTAGGAGCGCCGGGGGACGTACCCAGCACGTCCAAATCCTCGACAGGCGCCTTCATAATTTTCTTCTTCATTTCGTTATGGAGATCAATCTTGTGCTTGGCCCCGCTGACGTCGTCGGCAAAGTCGCTCCTCGCCAAATCCTCTTGCAAATCGTCTAGCCGATCCAGCAAATCGGCAGCTTGCCAGGCGAAATCCTCGACGGCCAGCCGTATCTCCAACCACGTCGAGTGTTCATAACTCAGCGTCCCATCCAGATCCGACGTCAATTGTGACGGCTCAATAATTTTCGGCAATGCTTCTATACTAATCATATTTGTCTGGAATCGAAAACACGTCAGTTTAGCGTGAACAAGACAGGACGGGGACTCACCTCAAATTTGTACTTATGGGAACCAAGCGAAGTCCTCTGTTTCTGCCAGAAATTGTCCGGTTTGACGATGAGCGCTTGGTGTACGGCACCAGGTGGGAAATGTTCATGTAACGCTTTCAAAATAGGCTTGACGGTGGACCAGGTAGCGCCTCGCATATCAACCAAAACTGTAAAACCTAACGCTCTCGCTTCATCGCTGCAACAACAAAAATTATGTTAATGTCGCGGTTTACGCCGCGAAATTGCGGTAAACAAATTTTCCACAAAAACTTGACCGAAACGAATGCAGATGGAAATGTTGGCCATTTTAAGTATTTAACGGCACTGCAGCTGTAAAATGCGACAAAAATAATTGGGTCGATGGAGTAGATTTAAAAACGCAGAAATTCGGAATAAAGTAGAATTCATGCACCAGTAATTTAACCGCGATTACTGTTTCCCCGAGCAGAGTGAAACACGGCGAACTAAGCCGCAAATTCAGGCATATGCACTTTATATCCCACCGTTGCATTGTTGCAACAAGATAAAAGTTTCTACATTAAAACGTTACACGTGGAGCTTGTTACGTCAAAGTTAATCAATAATATGCCATTTAGTGATGGTCCTCGATCGTCCTACAGTGAAAGCTGTAGATTCGTAAAAGGATCGAAGCTTATTGTGTTTTAACGATTATTACACGAAATAATGACGTAGCATTTGTTATTACTGTCACTGTATTAAAATGGTAGGTACAATGTATTCAAGCAAATCAACGACAAATTATCAGCTAAATTAAATCTTTTTTTAGCCACGCGACCTTTACTTCTTCGTGCAACTTTACGTTGGACTTTTGCAGCTTTCAGTCTTATGCCAAGTTGCAGGAAGCTAACGAATCGATAACGGTCCGTTAAAAAAATCGCTAAAATTTTTACGAGATCGGCTGACCACCAGTTTTTTGGTACATTCAGTAGGCATCTGATGTAGATTAACCCCCAACCCTTTAAGACTTGAGGACTATATGGCCTTGTAATAGTAATTAATAAAATTTTAAAAGTTCGTTAACAAAGGATTAAACGACTGTCAACTTTCGTGCAATTGGGCATTAAAGTGGTATATGCAAGTGATTGTATTGATTGAACTAGATAAGAGTTTAACCCCCAAACTTTTAAGGTTTCTTATTAAATTAATCAGATTACTCCTATCAAAGCTAACACTGTCTTTTAATATATCATTAATAACATACTAATCCATCTAAGTACGTACGTTGATGTGATGTTTCTCTTTTCGTAGTAACCTCAAAACTCAAAATCAAAATGTATGAAAAGGACCAAGCCATGATATGGATAACTTATTATATTGTCTTATAATTGCTTTTAAAAAATAGTATATAATTAAAAATCAAGTAACATAACGTATAAGTACATTTTATGGCAGGAGTGCAAGTTTAAAAAACGAGCGACAAATCCGCAAGTTTTTTAAACGACGAGTGCCATAATAGTTTACGAACGAGTTCTTTCATACTCTTTTTTTACTTTGCACTTTTAAGCCATTTTTAAATAAAGAATTTGCAATTTAAAAATTTGGGGAATTTTGTCGTTAAATGTTGGTTCCTCTTATGTTTCTATTATTTTCTTCACGCCCAGCAAAAGTGTCTTTATTGGTAGACACTTGTACTTACCTTCTTTTTTTACCATCTTTTACACAATACTTGCTGCATTAAATTACTTTACATATTCAACTGATGGTGTTACAAATAGTTGCAAACCAAAAAATTACATTCATGCACCATTGTCTCGCGTGAGCTAATTAAAAGATAAAGCTGGCAAATAATGAGTTAAAAATTAATAACAAAAATTCATTGTGTTATAGACAGATACTTTGCAGCTTGCTATTTATGCACTTGAAATGTTACAAGGAAAAGACATTATAAGAGCTTCCTACGTACAACATTCAGAAAGCAGGTATTTACTGAGAGCTGTTTGTGTAGGTTTCAGGTATCATTATTACCCAATTAAATAAATTAAAATACACGAAGTAGGTACACCAGAAATAATCCAATCTTCAAAAGACTTATTCTGAAAGCTATGGTTAATAACCAAGTCTTAGCTCAACTCTCCCACACGTCAAACTTTTAAGAATATACTGTACCATCTCATCGATACATTAGAGTATTACAAATTATTCGTATAAATATTTAAAATACTGCAAATGCAGAAATTTTATTACATTATGCAAACAAATTAATTATTCAAAGAATAAAACAATAATAATAATCAGACGTGTGTATCGTGTGTTTGCTGCAAATGAAAAAATATTAATAGGTTTGTTTGACGTAGCCGTTGTCTGTGCTGCTCTAATTCTGCTACAAAAATAATAAACTGCAAACGACTTAATGCAACCAAATATAATTATCCACCAGTCAGTTTGTTTTGACGTCCTATTTGTTTTCACACAATCCTCCAATAACTTTTATGCTTGCGCGATTAACAATGATCTACTTAACTGCATTATTGACTATCGATAAAATCCTGAATTCGAAGCAAAATATGTTTGTCCGGTAAAACGCAGCTGAAGGAAGTCGTCGGTCTGGCTCTGGGCTGACCCCGCAGTCACTAATAGAAACCTTCGCTGAAACTAACTTGGAACTTTTAAATTATGACCGTTCTGTGCCAAGAAACTCCACCCCTAGTAGATACTGCAGCGGATAAAAATTGCATGAAATCACCATAAACCGATTACGAGACGAACAACAGTTGAGGATTAGATCTTAAGCACTCGAACGATATTTAAATAGCAATAATTGAATAACCATAAAAACGCAACAAATGTAGGTATCTATTCATTAATTTCGCGCTTTAAAATTAATAAAAGTAGAGTAATTATCCCCCCATTTCCTGGAGTAGTATAGTTACAAATATTTTTCTGTACTACTATCATTCAGCAGATTTTTGGGATTTAGGGTCAGCAGCATTACGCGATCACCTTCTTCCGGTGTCTTTTCTGTTTCGCGGACGTTAGCAATTTTTCACTTCTAAATTGAACAGCATTTTGAGGACAATATTAACAAACACCTAGACGGGTGAACCCAATAGTCTACTGTGGTCTTAATAAAAATGGACCTGCAAGGGACTTTTTGATAAATCTGCGCGAACACAGATTTCCTTTATCGAAGAACTACAAAAGAGATTTCAGTCCGCAAAAGTTTCAGTAAGTTATCGCAAAAATTCCACCGTTTCCGGTAAATATCCGACTTGCTGCACGATGGCGTAATTAAAATTTTACTCAGTTTATTCCGTTTTCCGGCGGGACGTAAATTTTAATGCGTTTAATGTAGGTTTAGTTACAACTGCGAATAAACTTGAGGGGAGACTAATAAGTAATTAAAAACAAAATGATCAATTTCGTTCGGAATAATTGCCGACAAGTTGGAGCATTGGGTCAATTACTCACGGTTTTAATCACTATCATTAGACAACTAGGTGGCTCATCACCTCCGGAAGTAAATAAATAATAAAACGTAAGGATATGATCACAAATTAAAGTGTCTAAACAACGTACAAGGCGTGACGAATGTGCCGGTAAAAGTTTCGATTCGGCGATGTTGGTATGAGGATGCTTATTTTGTGCACCGTCAAGTATAAAATTGACAAAAGAAACCGGATTGTCTCTATAGTAAGAACTAACGGATAAGGTTTCACTAGTCATTGCCTGAATCGAAATGGAACTCCCAATAACGACCGTTTAAGGTTTTGAAGATTATAGCTCATTCTAAATTATTGACAGATTGAAACTTCTACATATTATATGATTTCACCAGACAAATTATTACTATAAGGAGTAAGCCTTCTACTTGTTATTTTGATCATCTTGTTTTGTTGACTATATCGCTATACTCTACCCTCTTTACTTGTTTTGTTACTTTCGTGGCCAGACCAGTCATAAATCTATTCTTTTAAGTTGTGCAGATTACAGGTGACTACGACGAATTACCGGCGATTACAAAATACTGCAGAAGTTTATAAACGATTACACATGATTACCGGGTGTTAATGCAAAATCACAGGTGGTTACCGCAGATTATAGATGATTGCGAGGGATTACTTGAGAATAAGATCACTACTTGAGATTAGAGATAATTACTGAGATTAACACATGACTTGACTATCATTAGCAATAATGGAGGTGTCGGTGAAAAAAGAAAAAGAGCCTCCTTAATTCGAGGAAAAAGTTATGAAAAACTAAGAGTAGGAATTTTCAATTTCGAGCAAAATTTTGGATCAAAATGTTCAAATCGTCATATCTTGGAAATTACTCCCCGTACAAAAGAACGATTGCCAAATTCGTGTTAAACGTTCCAAAATCTTCGAGAATAAGTCATAAAACCGATGTTTTCGATTTTTTTTCTCTACATCAATATCTAAATAAAAAATAGCAAAAATTCCAAAATTGTTATTGTTGTCCAGGTGCCACATAAATGATGTTTTATGATGTAACTTCACTTGACTATACAATTGATGGATTTTTTACAAATTGCTAAATCTTAAAGTTTAACATTACCCTTCTGATTTTCACTTTTGAATCTAGAAATTTATGTTGAATTAAAAAGATACGTACATCAAATTAATCAGTGTTTCAGTGGCTACTGAAAGTTGCAAGTTGCAAGCTTGAAGATAAAAATAAAAAAGTCCATAACACATATTCATCATCTTTCGTTTTGTTACGCATTAGCTTCATATGGATATAATTTTTTAATTTAATTTTGTAGTATGTAGGTACAAAAATAAATTGGATCAAGTCATCAAGAGAAGATTATTGATCTTGTATGTTGTTCAAAAGTGGGGCACCAACTTCAACTCTCTCAACCCCTACTCTCTCAGTGAAGTTTGGTAATATTAATCGTTGGTTAAGATTCCTTCCTAAGTAAAAGAAAAGAAATTTCATTTAAATTTCGGCTTTAACTTTTATTTCCCAAAATGTTTAATTAAAGAAACGACGCTCCATTCCTCTCCATCCATCTATTTGCTCTTCTTTATGAGCCATAGCAATATCTGTATTGAACGTTTACTTTTGTCTTTTGCTTCTGCCAGTAATTATGTCCTTGATGCCCGCTCTCAATTTCACTTCTAATAGTTCTATGAAATATTTGTTCGATTGCATTAATTTCAACTTATCGTTAATTTCTGCTCTTCTTTAGTACTTTTCCTCAATTTTTTATTACGTACTTTCATTCAATTCTTTATTACTTTCTTTCTCTCTATTCGCTTTCCAAGCACTCACCCTCTTAGAGTTTCATTTCTAAACAAAAAAAATATTTATTTTTCAATATTGTATAGAAAATTTACGTTAAATATTTTTTTCATACCTTTCTTTCCCGCGTTCAATGCGTTTTCATTTCTTTATAGTATCATCAAAGATTTAGGAAGTTCTTATAAAAAGTACTTTATCAATTAGTTGGATCTTTACTTCATTCTTTCACCGATATCAAATTTAACTTCCATGAGGTAATGGGGGTCATAGTACCGTTACCACATTTTTTTAAACAAGACACAAGATGTACTGAATTTACAAATATTTATTAATAAAAATATATTTTCAAATATTTTTTTCTATATTTACGAAATAATGGTGATTTTCAGGAATTTTGCTTCAGGTTATAAAAAGCAAAAAAATAAATTGTTCAAGTACGATGTTGTTATTCTTCAATTAGTGAAAAGATTTTATTAACAAAGCTTCTCCAAGTAGGTACGTCCATATATTAAGAAAGTTGAGGTTGAACGCAAAAAGAAAAAAATTGCCAGGTAATTGCATGACGGTCATGAATATCAATTAATAAACTGACAGGCTTATTAAAAAAGGAATCCTTAAATAAACCACCGAAAATTCTCAATTAAGCTGCCACCTATTAATTTTCCGCCACAAAAGAAATTCCGAAACGAGCCAAGAACGGCCACTAAAATGTCGCTGCGTGATCCACGAATGGGGAAACTTTAATCGAACAAGAACCAGACGAGAAACAAAAATAACTAATCAATAACTAACTTATCTAAACACAATTAATCGCTCTAAATCCCATTAAAGCCGCACAAAAAACGGTAAATTAGCCAATTATTTTCCCGATTTCCCATTTATAATTCATCCAGAAAATAAATAATAATTGACATGTACGGAAGTTGTTGAAACTAAGTATACTGATTGCGTACAACGGCGATATTCTGGGGGATGAGTCACTAATTCGGCAAATCAAATGCAGTGATGACAGTTAACATTTGATGGCAATAAAAGTAATTGCTGCCAACGCTTTAATTGAACAACTGTTGATATCCAGGATCATGAGTTTTAAAAATAATTATTTCAACGCCATGCAACACGCCTCCAAATTAAACCAAAAATGTTGATATAGATATACAACCAATTGTCTTTTTTAACGAAGTCTCAGACGCATAGATCTCCTTAAGTAGTGTCTTCATTAAAATTGTTTCTGCAAACCGCAATAATAGTGACGGTGTGGCTAAATAAATTCCCACGCGAAAACTGGTCAATGCACAATTATTGCACATCAATGAATCATGCATGGCGTGTCCATTGAAGCGCAGCATGGAGGTGGTTGATTTTTCACATTGCGCTACATAAATATGTATAATAATATAATACTCACTTGGGAATGGACATGAGATATTGCAAGAGACGTCTGTAGTCCTCGGGTTTGGCGCGTTCCCGTCGCGGGCTGGCAGGAAACGACAAGACTGGTCCGCCACGTCGGTCGCGACCCCCAGTCAAAATAACCAGGCGTTCTTGCAGGAGAGGCATCAATTCCAAAGCGCGTTGTCCATCCATTTTTTGAGCTGCAACAACTTTCATTTTATCAACATTGAAAGGAATTTGGGGAATTCGCTGACCCATTTCAGATTTTGACAAGATTTAATCAAAATTTTCCACGTGTTTATTTGAAATTGACGCATGTGCGTGGGGTAAAGCAATCGCCGCAGAATTGACGAGGATGTCAATTGAACGCCCAATTTCTGGGAGCCGGAAGTAGGTATTCCAGCAATTGGTGCGCGAAATTAAGCAGCTCGCTCCTATTATGCAGAAATTTCAATCAATCCCGGACAAATGCCGCCGAATGCGGTTAACTCTTCACCTGTGCCCTTATTGCATTCAAGTCTTCAACCTCATAACAGTACCCCTAAAAAATCTTCATGTTGTACCTATGTTACATTTATAAAGTTTTTAATCCTGCGAGGATGAAAGAGATGAAGAAAGAGGAACAGATGAAAAAAAAAGAAGAGATAAAGAAAGAAGTGAGGAAAGAGAAATAGCCCACGTAAACAAATGCACGTGGTATAAGCGGACAGAACCGGACTAAAAACATATTTTTATCGCGGAATGACCGGGCGGAGACAGTTAGAGCCTAATTGAAACTTTTTAAGCCCCACGAGCATTATTTTGGTGTGGAAGTGACATGAAACATTGCGCGGTTCTAAATTATGCAAGTGCAAGGTGGGGTGTTACAGGTGAAAAAACTGCCCTAAGTAAAATTTGAAATAAAAACTTGGTAAAATCATGCGAAGCTGTGATCTTAAATCTGGTAGTAACAAAAAAGGCACGAGACTAGAAACATGTGGTTTGAATGAAAATTGAGCAAGGTCTTATGCTTGTAGCAAGCACTACGTTGTCGACAGTACCTTCCACCAGTTACATTCATGTTTGAGCTCATGCCCACGGCGAAAGCCGCCTTCTCATTAATGAATTCTCGCAGGTCGCATCAGCTACTAGAGATCCGTTAAATAAATTGTAACTTTAAGTAACATCTTTATAAACAAGGTGTTCCCAAATTAGTCGCTAGTAGAATAATTAGGAAAAAAAGGTTCTCTAAGACACCTGCCACCTCCTGAGTGTGAGCTTCTTTAATTGGCTTCTTTATAAAAATTTTAAAACAATTTTTATTGTTATTAAAAAGTAAAAAACTTCAAAAAGTTTGGCAAAGTGTTTTATTTTCGGTTTTTAAGAAATTCCTTACAAAACTATTTTAGAATCTAATGTTTTTTACGTTGCTATATTTCATCACGTATTCTTCAGCGATTTCAAAATTATTCATGAAAAATCAGACTAAAACGTTCACTTTTAGAAGGCGTAGTAGCTCTTTTATAAAAAGCATTTCTCAACCCTAGTTTGCATAAACATTTTTTTCTTATTTAGGGTAAGGTTGCTCAAGTCGTACCACGGCCATAGTCGTACCCCACCAATATCTCGTCTGATACCTTTGAATTGGGGTATCTATAGTGTCGTTAACGTGAACTATTTAGTCGTGCGAGCAAACATAAACAAGTGGTTAGGCGGCCGGCTTCGTGAAGCGAAAATAATTTTAAAATTAAGTTCTTTATAACTTTTCATGTAAAATGAAGCTTTTTATGGCAGGAATGTGATCCTTACCTTTTTTCTTTGTTTGCATCGATTTATAATACTTATCTGTCAATCGTTTAGGCATACTCAAACAGTAGAATATTTTTAGGTTATGTCAGTAATTTTTTTTTCAACTTGGAAGACCCTGCTGCTTAAGTCGTACCTGTTCAAAATAATATACCAAAACCTACAGTGAGACGACATTTAAAAAATTTAAATACAAGAACAAAGTTTGGAAGACCTAACGATATGTATGCCACCAGACATGGAAGAGATACTGGCACAGCATTTGATGAATTTAGAGTCTTGTTTCTTCGGATTAACTACCACTGAATTTAGGAAGCTTGCATTCGAGCTCAAAGATTTGTTACTGACCAAAATAATTACAAAAAAAAAAATGTTTAAGTTAATCTCAAACTGAGTTGTTTGTAATTTTAACTTCGTTGAATTGATCTCTTGTTATTAAGCATTTTTCTATATAGTTTATTATATCTTCACTAAAGTATATTTTTCTAAGTACACGGAGAAAATTGGATAATACAATTTGTATAATAAAGATTTTATAATAACTTATAAAAGAAAATATAGTAACGATAAGTGTATCGATTAATAGTAGCGGTAATGCATGCACTTTAGCTACATACTAATAATTGTTACAGTGCATGATCCTTATTTTAATTATTCGCGATTTTAAAACATAAAGTACATTTGTTAGCAAAACGAATTTTATACCATTAACTATACGAATATTATACGGATTTACATTTTAAAACACAGTATTTTAACTGTTATAAGTCTTTATGGCTTTATGGTTCTATTAATAATATGACGTATAATACATCTTATTAGGACAAATATTACTACATATAAGAAAGAAATGCACGTTCATTTTCTCATTTCATTTAGCATTCAATCATTGGTCGTAGGAGCGACAACATCGTATTAATAAGTGCAATATTAGTTGGTACTTGGTTGGTACTCCTGCTCCTAGAAACGGTTTTCACCAGCAGTTGCGTCGTGCCGTAAGCTGCGCTGGCGCTGTGACTGTGGCTCTATGTGAGTGTAGTGGTGGTGAATAAGAAGTTCTGGTTCTGGCCGCCTGGGTCTGGACTGTGTTGGTTTGTGGGATTTACCGGGGACATCATGAGTGATATATCTGAAGTACTAACTTCATGGGGACTACCCGATCTAATAGATAAGTTTAAAGGTATAAAAAAACATGGAACAATGTTCAGAGAGGGTAATGTTATTCTCACCAATTTAGATCAAGATCTGCCCACTTTTGGTAGAATTGAACATATAGTAGTGCGTGATGAAAAAGACATTTGCTTTATTTTCAGAAAATTTAAAACAATATCTTTTGACGATCACTTACAAAGTTATGAAGTACAACTGTCATTAAACAGGGATTGCGGATGTGTTAAATTGGATGATCTCTCATATCTAACACCAACCTTGCCTTCCACCAGTAGTGACGGCAAAATGTACATAACGTTGCGTCATAGTGTTTAGCATTTCAATTTCGTATTAATATTAATTTTATGTGTTATATGTTTAGTATTAAGTTCAATAGTATAAGTAATGTAATCATGTTTTTCTTTAATTTGAAATAAAATTTTATATTTTCAGTATAATATGTTCTATATATCATCATATTCTCTATGCCTAACCTACCCTATCTAATATACAAAATAATAAAATTTAATAGACGTGGTTGATTGGACTATAATATACAAGTATTGCTATTGGTATAATACATACGGTTCTCTCTGTATTATTTACAAAATAATAAAAATTAATAGACGTAGTTAATTAGATTTAATATGCAAGTATTCTTATTAGTGTAATACATATTTCTTTCTTGTATTATGCAGTATATTTTTATAATAATTAAATGACATATTAACCATTGCCGTACCATAGATTTTAACTTTAAGTAGACCGTGTTGTAATATGTAATATTCAAATGCATATTAACTGTTATTGGCAAAATGATGCTGTAGTTATTATACAGTTTGTAAAATGCTTATATTTGGATCGTTAATATCCAGTGTTGCTGTCACAATAGGTATTAGAAAATATAATACTCATTATTATAATTATAATAATGATTAATATCCATTTCTCTCAGTGTACGACTAAGGATATATGTGGTACGAATTAGGCAACTAGACGCCTTAATCGTACCGAAGGTATGTTTTTGAAAAACGTTAAAATACATATTTTAACAATAATATTTTAAGTTTCTGTGATTTTTGATTAATACTCAACTAAATAAAGATTCAGTAAATGTAGAATATTTTGTATTATTTCAATTGCCGTGAATATTATAGCATAATTTCCTTAGGGGGTACGACTTGAGCAACCTTACCCTATTATTCTTATTAGATTATAGAAGTTACTGACAAAATATTGCAGGTCAATCTTGGCATACCCTGTATATACAAAAAACATTTTTTTATAAAAACATAAATGCGCCTTCAACGAACGGAAAACAAAATAAAAAAATTAAGAATAACGTTATTTAATTCTTCAGTTACAGCCATCAAAGTGAGGTCTATAAGACTGCCTAGAAATTGTAAAGTGTAATTATAGCAAAAAAACACAAAAACCCTATTATTAGATATAATGCGCATGCCCCTGACCTTAAAATTAGTTTTGTCACGTGTCGTATTTCGAATTTTGGTCTAAAAGTTTAGGACTAATTTCAGATCTAAAATAAGCATCGTGTATAAAGGCTCTTAATAGAAATACCAAAGTCTCCACCCCCTCAAGAGCGGAATTAGGTCAAATCCCCTTTTATTTTAAATAACTGTCCCAAGATGTAACTTTGAATTTCATTCGGCGGGATTATAAGTTTAGATCCCGGAATTACCGAGGGGACGTCTCATCCGATGGACCGGCGACGCTATCGAGGAGCTGTGCCAACTGTGGGGGCGTCGCTTCGATCCCCTTGGAGAGTCGTCTCTTGTTCCAGAAATCTTCGAACGGATTCCGCTCGAACTGGCCATGATCTTAATTGTGTTGTGACTTTACGGAGATACGAAGACCCTCATCGGGTTATCTGCACACCACCTATAGGTCAATCCGACGACGCTCACTGCACGTAACGTGACGGATACGTTCACTTTCATTTTACTGAAAATTTGTTTGGTAAATGAAGAACGGCCACGAAGGTTGCACATTGTCCAGTCCACTTACAGGGCAATCACGACAAGAAACCACTGCCCAACGTAATCAAATAAACCCCGTTTAAATTTACAAGGGAGTTGCAGAAAGAGGCCCTTCTCCTCCTAGATCCTCACGCGTCACGAGACACGAAGAAGAAGTTAGTACTTCTTATAAGGAGCGAAAACAAATATTTCAATTTTGTTGAAAGTTTGGCGAGAATTTTGGTTCCGCAGTCCTGGAGCTTCGTAGATGGTACGCGTACTTCATTGAAAGCTGCCGCGGAATAAAACGAAGCTTTAATAAAAAATAAAATAACTATCGAAGGCTCACGCCCGCGTCCCGTGTCAACTGTCAAAACGTCTGCGAAATTTGAAATAAGTTTCGTGAGTAGTTGTCACGTAGGTGCGAAGGGTCCTAAGAATCCGGATGAATTTCGCCGGGGTCGTCCTTCCTTCTTGAGAATACCGCCGGAATGCTTGGAGGAATCAATAACTCGCAATGGCTCGCGGCAATTTCTCTACTATCATCATTTACTATATCTTCGGGCATCAACGGGTCTTGATTTAACCGGTTTATCAAAGTAATATGCGGAATGAAGCGTTAAAAAATTGGAGTAATAACCTCGGTGACTGAGTCAGCGGAAACTGAAATTTCCCAGACTGAGGTCCCCAAATTAAAGCTCAAGTCAGATGTTGTATTTATTAATGAAAGTTTGGCTAACAAAATTAAGCCAACTTAAATTGATGCTTATGTATTTTTTGATCCCAACACTGTCAGTTGTTACTTAAGCCGGTATATCATTAGTCATTATGTAAATCCAAAATTCCAAGTTTTAAATTGAAGTTCGAATTGCGAATACTAAGTATAAACTTTATGTTCGCCGTTCTGTATAAAAATCGGGTAAACCATAATTTTGCTGCGAGAGTATGAGCATTAGGAACAAGTTGACACGGCGATACTAAAGGTTGCAATAAAATGTGTAAAGCAATATAATCGTCATGCAATATCATGTGGGTGTATGATTTATTGCGGGGTAGGTACAATAAAAACACAATAACATTACAACATTCTTCAATGAAATGCCAAAAAAATTTATATAAAAGAGTTCTTTGCGTCTTGAATGATGGGAGGCACTTTATTACGTTTTCCTCACCTGTTGCCCGAATACAGCTAAAATTATAGGTTGAACCATGATTAATGGAACACCTCGCTGTTTCGTACTTTATTATTGCTAGATGGTCAATCCTTTCCTTGTTTTAGTCGATTACCAGATAAATAAAAAAAAACACCGAATTTGCAGACAAACTCTTTACAATACCTAATACATCTACAAGAATCTAATCATAAAACGTTTTCAACCCTGACACAAAGTTGAGATGTTCTGACTTGAACTGTAGATTGATAACACTTCCAGCCACCAGTTGTGGTTAAAATATGGCGCCACTTAACACGTTTAATAGCACGAGACGGGCCTATTATAAATGGATACAATTGAAACTTGGTGAGCGGATTGGATCATTGACAAGTTTCCAATCCAATCTCGTTTGTAAACGCCGGCTTTTGATTGTTATCGATGATTTAATTAATAGCAGAATATTTTACAGGTTTGACGTCGAGCCTTTCGTTATACCGATACACATTTTTGATTTTTGTTTACTTGTCTAAAATCCGCCCCCTTCGCGAGACGCCCCAGGTAAAGTTGACCGAAAAGCCCTACCTGGAGGATGAAGCATTTCAGCATAGGCCATGAAACAATGACAACACACATTGTACAACAAGAAGTAATTCTTATCTGGTGAGTTTAATCAAGTCCTATGACAAGATAGAATTTTTCTAACAGCTTCGAAAGGACCAAAATACCTGCTGCAGTCTTTTAACATTTACTTCTACTTGTTTATACATACTAGAGCCATGGCCTTCATTGATCTTATGGTAATGTCTTGTTTGTAAATCTTCAAATCATTTGACAAAGCTGTATAGGTTACGTCCTAGTTAAATCCAATCCAATTTAACAATATGCATTCAGGACAATGATCAGGATCAGGAAATGATCAAACGAGAACAAGAAATGATGACATCATTATGGATACAAAAATGAACGACCAAACTGGTGGAGGGTATAAATATGGCCAAAGGTAAGCGCTAACTTCAAAGAACTTCTTTTCTGGGAAAGATAGCGAGAAATCGACCGAAACAGCCAATTAACAAATTATTTAAAATACCTAAAACTCGAGTTGCCTTACAAAACAAGAAGAGGATTTTTTGACTCTTGTAGCGAATGTCCCATCAAAGAGATTTCAGCTTTACCAGACGCCAGAAATTAATACTCTAAAAAATCTCTTTTCCTACAGACTCCTAATTAGACATTAACCAAACAATTCCCCCCCCCCCCTAGAATTTGTAGACAGATGAGGAATAATGCCATACAATGGGGTACTTGCCTCATGTTTGAGAAATATAATATTTGAAAAATGTAGGCGATTTCATTAGACCCGTATTTTTTTATTTGGTTCTAGGGTCAATATTATGTCCAGAATTAATTTTTTAATTTTTGGAGTGGGAGATTTGTGACGTAGCTGTAGCATAGTAGCCAAAAACAAGAGTCCATTCAATATAGGTGTGAGTCTTGGATACGAGGGACCAATGCGTCATCAAAAACAAAAATTGCAAATATTTACGAAAA
Organism: Schizotus pectinicornis; assembly: GCA_951805265.1. Classification (NCBI taxonomy): domain Eukaryota; kingdom Metazoa; phylum Arthropoda; class Insecta; order Coleoptera; family Pyrochroidae; genus Schizotus; species Schizotus pectinicornis. The sequence goes on from OX638203.1 coordinate 13,690,084, forward strand.
TATGAAATAAAAAAATGGGAAAAAATATTTATGCTTCTTTTAGTTAGTTGCATGCATCTAGTAGAAAATAAAAAGTGCAATATCTTTTTTAGACAAGTACCCCATTTTGACTAAACCTGTATATTTCCGGCTGTACACTGATAATAATTACAATTAAAATTTATTGCCGTTGTCTGGAATTGCATCTTAGCTTTGACCCGAGAGATGCGAAAATTTATTTTCCAGTAAGGCCTTTGAATGGTCCATAAAATTTTTGACGACCTATTGATTATCGCTTGTGCGACCAAACGTTAACGTAAAAAAAACATTCAATCGCAATTAAATCAAAATCGGTAATTCAGTTTTTATTATTGATCGATCAGCTTTAGTTAAACTAGGCCAGTGATCTAAGGACATACATGATTGATAATTGGTTCAAACGCTAAAGTTGGATTTTTTTTCTAGTTGATGAAAAGAGGCGCAACTTTCGTCACTTCTCGAAGACAATTTCACAATTTGTTTCCAGTTGTGGACATGTTTTGTTAAGTACTCTCGTGTCTCGTGCAGTGCTGGGAAGTGACTATCTCTGATCCAACTTGTTGATAATTGTGTCAACACAATAATGCAGTCATGGCTTATTCCTTCCGATAACCTTTTCCACATAACAAAATAGAATCCTTTCTTTGCAAATTTCAATAACTTAATAAAATTATTAAAATATAAAAACTGATACCAGAATCACTCCAAGAATGTATTGTTGAAAAATCAAAAAAGATAACGGAACTTCTTCAGATAAAATAATAAAATATGTATTAACGTCAATAGAAATAAATTTTAAAAATAGAGTAAAAAAACCTTTTTTTTCAAAAACTGCCGATGAAGGTTCCGAAATAAGATAAGTGGGCAACTTTCCAACCGGCGTTTCTTTAGCTACCTCTGTCCCGAGTAATAAACTAACGTGAAACTGTCAATATTTTTGAGTAAGAAATCGATAAACCAAAAATTTTTCCACAGCGACTGAAAGTTCTCTATTTGCCAATTTTTCCGCAATCTCTTGGATACGTTTGCCATGCACTGACATCTTAATAGAACATCGTAGAAAAAAACGATGCCATATGTTGTCCTTTTTCCAAAAATTACTAAATATATTTCTGTCCAAAGGACTTTTTGTTATAAAATCTTATTGGTAATAAATTTGGAAGCTACAATTTGAAAACCATATTGTTGGTTCAGACACTTTAATCAACAAATTATTGATGTATTCTATTTACAAAATTAAAGAGCGACATAAATTAGTCCCTCTGCGGTTTTCCGAATTAGCTCCGTTGTTCAATTCGAGCCCTGCCGGTCTGCCCACCGGGTAAAAATTGAACACCCCGATTAATACCGTCTTGTCATGCAAACCACGTGTGTCGACGTTACGCAATAAACCACCAAAATTGTCACCCGTCACTACCCCGAAGCGGCGCCTCCTCCGTTCGCTACATATCTTTTCCGGAACTTCGTCGTGTTCGTATTGTACAAACACGAAATTTCGCAATCGCGCATTTGCCAAAACCACTTCGAACGCGACGTCTATTGCAATGTCACATTCCGCCACAGTTGTACCGTCGACAAAAAGGAACTGGTGCGTCGCGACGCCCGCTATCGAAATTCCATGAAGCGCAGTCGCATCGCACCGGAACGGAAAGCATCCACGAACATATGCCACATATCCAGTTCAACATGCAGAATGTTCCAAGTACTTTAATTAGAAGTTGGATGGCTAATTGAAGTGGAACTGAACAGTACCACTTTCGTTGTGCAGCGAGATGGAGGGTCTGGGCGTGATTAAAAAGGATTCGCAACCCTCAGTGGGTTAGGGTGAGACTTCTTTTGTTGGTTCGCAAGTTGCGATTATTTCAGATTTGAACGTCAGCAACCGCCACCCTCTTGCAGAGTCACGTTCTGTTTTTAACTTGAAACGCTGTTTTCTTGAAACAGGGTGGCTTCGCGGATATCAAATCAACCTTGATATTCCTAGATATTTCGCGATCAAAGGTCGCTTCCCCGGCTGATTGGATTGATTGATGCGATTATCAGAAATAAATTAAATTAAATGTGTTAATGCCGTACAAAGGATGAAAAAGAATTTAGAACGTCAGTTTTCCCCAATCGATTTATTTTGGAAACTTTAATAACAATAATTAATAAAAAATTAACAAACTAAACTTTATATTAATGCAAATTTGGATAAATGTTTTCAAGGAAGAAGGAGTCTTTATCAGAAATCGGAGAGAAACACTCCAACTAAATTGCAGATTCGCCCGGCGCCTCCGCCATTTGTGCCGTTTCAGCATTCCACATCAGACCTTATACTGAGTCTCTTGAAAATATTTTTCAGCATCTCCCTTGATCTTCTTATTTCCTAAGATCATTGCTTTGTTTTACAATCAACGTTTTCTTGAGGTTTAGAACAGCGATGACGTCTATTAAGGGTGTATGACATCAATTTAACCACTAGTAGCTCACCCCGAGATATTAACGTCTTCTATTTGGATTTATGGCATGCACTTGAAGAACGTCGAAACATGTTAATATTATAATTATTGTTAGTAATTTTGAGTTTCTTGCATCGTCCGAAACTTTCAAATGCAGCCACTTGCAATGCTTTTAAAAGCTCTCAACAACAACGGAGGTTATACGTGGCGGCTTCAAAAGTCCTTTTGAGAAATTTTGTTTAAAAACGGCAGCTTCGTTATGTTTCCATTAAAAATCTTTTCAGAATACGCATTCACGTCGCCTCAAAGCCACTATTCAGTCTAATGTTCTAGACGAGACAACTAAGGGATTGTTTGCTTTAATAGCTCATAAAATCGCGACAAATATTTGTTCAGTAATAGGAAATCAACAGCTATTACGCATTCTGTTTACGTTCTGAGCCTGAAAACGTTGAGCCAAATTCTTCATTATAGAGAAGCACTAGAGCATTTATCTCCGGGAGTTCAAATAATTTTCCAATAATTCTTCCTGTAAACATCCCGGATATTTGCAGAAGCCACGTGCTACGTCGAGCACGGTTTTTTCAGTCGGGGCCTGGCACTTAATTACGGGCCTTTGAGAGTGTTTTATCGAATTATTCGGAAGGAGGAATACGCTGGCGGAGGCGGCGGCGGTGCTTCAAGCTGAGACTTTATTGGTTTTAATTAGGTCAACACTAGGCTAGATGAAACGGAGCACTTGGGATACAGGAACACAAACGGCTGTGCTGGCCGCAAAGTCAACCGCTTGATCGCTTGGACTTCGACAGAACATTAGGTCCATCCATCAATAACCCAACAAGATTGCCAGACAACCGGGTGTCTCACAAATGGCAGTACAAATGATGCTGCTGCTGCTGGAGGAAGGCAAATTAAGACAACTTATCTCTACATAGCCAAAATTTTCCTGTTTTGAAATTGTAGCCTTTCAAAATGTCATCTGCAATTTTTCAGAAAATTTTCAAAATTCGTCCCAAATGTAAACAATAATAAATTGACAACAAAAAACTGAATCATGGACATCTAGGGTTGCCTAATTGCAAGTAAGAAAAAAAATATTTGCACTAAAGGGGCAGTTTGGAGTTAGAGTTCGGAAAGTTCCCTAATCATTTAATAAACAAACCTCTTACATGGTAACAAAAAATTTCTTGGCACTAGGAGAATAGTTTAGGGGTATAGTTCATTAACTTTGTTAAATCTTTTAGTGAACAAACTATTAAGGTTGATTGATTATCTGCTTCTTTATCCCTGTCCCCTTTCATTTTCCTTTCTAAGCGATATCTGCACAAAGGATACGTGTATGCACTACTGGCTTTCCAAATATTTGCATTTAGCGAACTATTTATACCAGCACGCGTTTTATGATATAAATCAATTTGCGTTCCTTATCTGTTGGTTAAGTATAAACGTGTGTGTACTTTAATGTACTCATATTAACAAATATTTTAAGACTTTGATGGACATTATGCATACAAAACGCACGCTGTAGGATGCTTGAAATTGACCAGAGAAGAGCCTCAATTTATTGCGATTACTGCAGTTTAGAGCGAGAGAAAAATGTTCCAGAGAACGTAAATTTAAGTTTAACGACTTACTTTTAATAGCCTAAGAACCAATTTCCGCCCCTGAAGCTTAATTAATTTAGGAGCCGACGACAGTAAGTCAGACATTGATGATGACATGTCTAGTTTTGCGAATATACAAAATAGTCATCATTTTGAAGGAAAGGTACGATAGTTTGATAGTCTTGGGGAGCCAGATCTGGTGAATAAAAGAGATGATCAAGTAACACAAATTATATTTTTCAGTCAATAAAATCGATACTGAACAAATAAGTTTCTAGCGTTCTCATGTTTTTTTTTTGGAGGGTCATTAGTAGAAACACTTGGAAGTTCCTAGATCTAGAAAATCTAGGAATGCAGTGGTCAGCTGTTGGTCGTTTGTTATTCATGGTCTGCGCCGCACATGACATCACGTACACCACTAATGGCCATTGCTGAGTAGTGTAAATGGTTGGAAGAAGCTGTGCTGTCTGCCAAATCCTCGGTTTCAATTGTTTTTAATTAATTTTATTGCACTAATTTTTGACAATTAAACAAAACGGCCCGCATTTGGCTGCGATCATAATTTCAACCCTTAAAAGTTTTCGTAAGTTTCATGAAATTGATAAAGATTTTTGCAATCAATTACTTATCGACCACAAGTTATTTAGATATTTAAATAAAAATCCCTTTCAAAAGACGACATGCCGGTTCAACTTAATTAAATCAATGGCGCAGCGATTTCGGAACCTTTTCAAATCTTGACTGTCGTAATTAAAAATTTAACTTGACGTGGGAAGCTTTACTATCATAATTAGTATGCAGATAGTGCCAAAGCGAACGCAGTTATGCGTTTACGTTAAATAGGTTGACAATCATGGTCCTGGCGAATATTGTCGCTTACATTCAACGAAATATATACAGGATTACATAAGAATAGGAAAGTTATGATATGTAGGTAAGAATACAATAAAACAAACTTTCTTGCCGACACAATCGAATCAAAACAAACAACAAACATCATATGCCAAACGATTTAGTGACGCCATTACAATCTCGGTCATCATGCTCAAACGAACAGACTCGCTTTCGGATACAATACCTATCTGGTTGTTGAGATAATTTAAAAACTCCGTCGATTGTTCTCTTGCACAGTGATCTCTCAGAATCTACTATTGTTATGCTGGTCCAGAAACAATTCGAAATTAAACAGGGGAAAATTTCGAAACCATTCTCAAGGGTGCATGTCAAATCGACACAGTTTCTTTCAACTAGTCACTTCCCAATTTTTTATAAATTGGAGTCATTAAAGTAACTTAAAAGTTGGAAGAAGTCTGTCGAAATTTAAAGCTAAAGCAGTTTACTTGATTGAAGCTCAATTTTTGTATTAAATTAAGATTTACGTTATTTGCAAAATTAATTTGCACTATGAGTGAAAATCGGACGACACTGAAAAGTAGCCAATAGAAAAATAGAATTCGGTGTCGTTTCTATGACAATGTAAAAATTTCCTGGAAATTTTTGCACCTTGCATGAAATTAATAAGTGGAAATTATTTCAGCCAATCAAAATCATTTATTTATTAATAATGACATCATAATGACATAATGGATCAATGTCCGTGTCGTTGCGATTTTCTTACCAAATACCTATGCCCTCGTGCATTGATTAATATCTGGAAATTTTTTCGAATGCATTTCCAAAACGTATTAATTAGCCCGAGGGGAACACGAGGGCTAATTACGTTTTGGAAATGCATTCAAAAAAAATTCCGAAAATAATCAATGCACTAGGGATATTATAAGTGAAAATATTTTAAAATCCAGTGGTGTCTACCATTTGGTTTTTTATGTTACAGATTTTATTTATGAACGCTTTCCTAACTTACATGAGTTCTGGAAGACTCATAGATGTCTCAAAATCAATTAATGAAATTAAGGAATAACTGAAGTAATTAATGCAAGATGTCTACTCTGCAAAACCTCCAATCGTCCTGGTTCTAGTTAGGATGTTCTGTGGACATGAAAATGGTTCACTTACGTAACATAATAATTTATGGAGCAAGAAAACAATAATTAATTCGTTTGTTATGCCACTCTCTCACTCTTGTCATCAATTAATGTGAGGTAACGGTAACAGATGTAAGAGCTTCTCACGACGTTCCACATAATTATGTTACGTGTAATTTCAAGGCGACAAACGAATCAGAAAAAATTAAAAAGAATAACCACGCAGGTCACAAAAGTAACAAGTTTTACTAACAAATTTTTTTTTTAACCAAGAATATGTTGTAGAGTCGGAATAAGTTATAGAGATTGTTATAACGGTTTGGTCAAATCAACGAAAAAGTAGTTAATAAATAAGATTTGGCAAAAAGACAACACCCCCCAAAATTATAAGTCATTTCAGCTCATTAAGTTTGCAGCAATAAATAATTTAGAATGTCACTTCAAATTATGGTCTAATTCAAAAGTAGGTACCTAATTGGCCAAAATTTAAAAAAATGCATTTTCTTCATTGGCTTATATTTTATTATGTAAATTCTCTCGATTAAGTTAAAAACATTGTCAACATAAGTGGCGGATAAAAAGAAGACATATCCTATAAAAGCAGACAGTTACAAAATTAATGTTCAACCTGCATTTTTAAAATTTTGTTAATTACTGTACCAGTCACAAGTCAACCTAAATACCGTGTATTCCAATCCTACACAGTAACATTACCATACCCACTTCATCTAACTTAGTCCTTTCAAAAATTAATTGCACTTAAAAATGGTGGGTGCACATTAATTTTGGAACAGATTGCACGTAGGTTAGGTAGTTAGGTAGGTGTATATGTTTAATAATATGTCAGGTGAGGAATTTTAGCTATTGTTGAATTTTATGAAGTTGTTGTTCTATTTCGACAAACCTGCGTGACGTCGAGGGGTTAACCACTACGAAGACTAGTGTACACCACATTTACAAGACATTTATGATATTTACTGTAGACCGACTGTACACCACATTTATTGAGTGGTCAACCCGCAACCCCTCGAGTGACGTGAAGCCCGAAAATATAAAAGTCGATAATGCCGACTTAATTTTGCATGAACTTATCCATATTTCTAGCATTTCTTCAATTCTATTATTTAACTTCAATTACAATTTGTCAATTTTCAGAAATAATTCTTTAACCACAACAGGATCATCTTCAGTGGCTCCCCTTTGCCAAAGCTTGACTTGATTACAGCTTCTTCGAAAAATGTCCGGCAACTTCGCGGTCTTTGAACATGTGTTCGCTGTGGTATTTCGTTTATTTTTACACCATGAAAGGCAGTTTAAATATTTGTATAGCGGAAATTTTGTTGTTGAGCACCATCGCCCGCTTCTGTTTCTGACGTACAAACTCGGCCCTAAGTCCTGGGGGTGAGTAATGAAACAATAATAGCACGAGCGAGTATTTCGTTTACATAAATTGCACGTTCAATTCTTGCAACTGGAACTGGTCAAGTACACTGTGGTCATCACTCATCAATAAAGATCGAGGAGGCACTGCAAGTTGCAAGTGCACTTGCAACTTCCAACAGCTTCTGGGATCGCTGTGCGGGTCTCATGTCACGCGATAATGTGAACACAAACAATTGTTAAACAAGCAAGTTAATGAGTTTAGAATAACTGTTGAAGAGATTATGGGAAAGTCGCCTTTAAATAGTTTTCGACGGTTTTCGATGATGTTAATAACCCCCTATTTTTAACTCGATGCCTTCAAGGAACATAATTGAAAATAACCCGGCTCCGGTGTAATAAATCACGGAGAGCAAAGAATAAATCAATGTATAGGGTACACAGGGCAGTATAAATAGAGGAAGACACGAAAATAAAACCATTGTTTTGGTTCTTGGAATGGAATTCCACTGACCTTAAAGTGTATCCGGCGACTAGTAAATCCAAAAACTCAAGTCCACGATCATTATTGTCACGATTTTAGACACGAGTTCACTTAAAATTACCATTGTTTCATTATAAAAACACAAAAGCTACAACTACAACACACTCAACACCCATCTCGGCGTTCAGTGAATATGACTGATTGACACAAGCCGAAGAGGTTCGTGCGCAGGTCACCGGATCCCCGTCCAAACAATTCCCAAATATCAACATTATTCATTAACAACAATTAGGAACTTTAACAATATCAAATTTTGCAGCCAAACAAAAATGTTGATGCCAAATTCACCAAACAGCAACTCAACACTTTCGCTATTAGCAAATTTAAAAAACAAAAATTGATAATTCCAGCGCCCACTGCGCATGTCAGTTATTAACGTTCCTAGCTGTCAAAAGTTGTTTTTCGTTGTTGTTAGGTAGAATTTTTGGTAATTCTTGTGGAAACCGTGAAAAATCTACCTTGAAAAATGAGTACTATGCCGGTCAATTCGTCAACATTGTTGCCGCTAGGTAGGAATTGGTTGTGGTGTAATTTGAATTTTTCAATTTTTAGGTTAGGTCGAAAGCCGCTAACGGTTCCTGTATTGTTGGTTTCAGAACTTGTGGATAAGTGTATTGGTTCCCGAATACACATCATTATGAAGAACGATAAAGAAATTGTAGGCACCTTATTGGGGTTTGATGATTTCGTTAATATGTTACTCGAAGACGTTACCGAATATGAAACAACGCCAGAAGGGAGGAGAATTACCAAACTGGACCAAATTCTTCTTAATGGAAATAATATAACAATGGTAGTTAACTTTAAACAGTTCAACTCAAGATTATTCGTTGATTTGGGAATTGGATCTGATTTAAGAGTACATATTTAAGACCGTGCTGCATTAAGCCCCTTTATTTTGATACCCAGTTTGTCCATTAAGGCACAAATCATTTAGAAAAAGGTGCTTGTAATAATTATTCCAATGCCTGGAATAGTTTTTAGAATATTTGCTATTGCTTGTCTCTTCCCACATACTACCAGCAGAATGTGTTGCCTATACTTGGTACCCTTTTTCCTATTATAATTCTCGGCAGAGGGCGCAAGAGAGAAAATTTGAAAAGATTAAACCATGTAATTTCAAATGACTTCGCAGGGCAGAAGTAATATTACTTTGAATTAAGTATTTTGGTCATCATAGGCGGCTTCAAATTGAAAAATTTTTATTTTGATGTCAACCTAATAGATGTGTTGTTAGTGAAATGGCTCTTCACCTTATTATGGCGTTCTTGAATTCAATATCTTACGCCAAGGCCTTTTATGCTTCCCCTTAGAAATTCTATAACTTATATTATTGCACACGATAGGAATTAGGTTTCTAAACAGTTGTGATCAGTTTTGATGTTATATTTATGTTGGTTGACACCAAATGCTTTATTTTTCAGTTGGTGCCAGGTGGAGAGATGCCAGAATAAAGTCACCAGGAAGAAAGAGCACTACAATTGAAAAATAATAAATTGTTGTACAGAAGTAATGTTTAAGTATTCAAAATATAATTTTTCCAATAGTTCGAAATTTTTAGTTATAGGGGAAGTGATATTGTCAGTTGTTACATTTACCATCCCTGTTTCTACAATAGGCTAAAAATTAAATCAATGCGCATTCTAAGGTTACTGTAGAAAGATACTTTTTTCATAATTTTCGTATTTGTAAGCAGCCTTAATTTTTAGAAAAAGTATTTGTTGCAAGTACACATACGCCTCAAGAGATTTCTTCCTTGTAACATTGTTGAAGTGTCAGTAACAATTTGCCACATTTCGTCGGTAAAGGGGCTCTAAAAGAGCGGGAAGGACAGCCAACACGGTAAAATGGTAGTAACCAACAACCCTGATCGTCACCTTATTTATTTATAGAAATAGAATAGACATTTTAAAATCACAGTTAGAAATACTATTAAAGTTAGGTACTTAAAACTACCCTACAGAATATGGAATTGTCCCTTTTATAAGATTTCAGAAAATATTCCGCCTTTGCATTAAATGTCTCCATATCATCAACAAACCGTAAATATCTTAATCGTCAACTGTAATTTATCAGAAATCTAATCATCTGTGTTTGTATAAATCTGCATTTGACAGAAACGTTTTTGCACACCTTTCAATTATCGCAGAGCATACTAAGCAAAATTTTCGATGTAACTAACAAACTACAAAGGCAGCTAACAATACCACACCTTAGTGAGTCAATCACAGTCTTTTAATAATATCTAGAGAGATCTAGTTAAAAAGAAAGGATCCATTTTGATTCACTATGTGTGTTATGCTCTTAACATTCAAACTTGTTTCAACATTGCTTCTCAATAAATCAATAGTCTTATAATCTTATACATATTGGTTCTCTAATAAATTCATTAATTTCAGTAGGTAAGTAGTATGTACAGTATCGCCACGGCAGTCTAGTTAACGTAAACCAAAAATTCTTTGCAATTAAGGAAAAGGACGCAAAACATTTTGAAAGCATTGTTGCGGCCCCTAAACAATTTTATATTCAAAATAAACCTAAAAACGTACTACCACTGAATTCCGTCACAGTACTGTAACTAAAATTACGTATATTTACAGCTCCTAACTTTTAACACTATCTTTACTATAAATAATACTGATCTTCTTTTTAATGTAAGTAGGTTTAAAAGAAGTACCTATTCTAAGGTAGTTTTCGGATATTTCTGCCATTAGAAGTTTACTATTTAGAACAATTTGAGAGGAAACCTAGTAAAGTGAGTATACTGTTGAGAAGTGTGTAATTATCCAGGAAGAGGCGCCTCAGCGTAGAAGTCAGGCTCGTCGTCATCGACGTCCGGTTGGTCTCCATCCAGCTGAAAAAAAGAAAAGTTTTTACTAATTTCGCACAAAATTTTAAATTATTTTAAGATAAAGGGTAGATATTTACAAGGATGAAACTGCAAAATAATTTGAGTGGAAATGTTTCAAATCTTAAATTACCTACAAGTTGAAGAATTGTGAATCCTATGGGGACAGAATCTGAGATTACAAAACGAATATCTTCAATGTTACGTATCAAGAGCGTGAATGATCAATAATAAAATAGGTAAAAAGTGAACGCCTATTATTATTAGGTATTACATACTAGCAACGGTGCCCCTATATTGAGAGTAGTCTTTGACGGTAATTGTTGTATTGAAGTAATTTATTTTCCTTGTTTGGAGAATTTTTAGTTTTGGTACAAGTATTTTCTTCATTAATGTTGGTTGGTAATTTGTATTTCATTTTTTCTCAGCGTCTGTCTATATTTTCCAGTTTTCCTCCATCTTCCCTAATATTTTTTATCTATTTTCCAGTCTCTATAACCCATTTCTAGCGTCTACAACTTATTCCCAGTCTCAGACTCAGTCCTAGTGCCTATAATTCATCAACGCCTATTATTATTGTGGATTCGGAAAAAAGATCCAGGCTGTATATTTGCGACTAAAATCCGACATGACAGCATCGTGTTGTGCAGCTTACATAAAAGACTCGCAGCAGTTTGTTTTTCCAGCTGGACTCTCACTGTAAACGTTTTGGTGAAAGAATGTAAGGGCGCGAAAGTCATTCCAAAGGGGAACTATTTATAGTATGTATATTTAAGACTCGGGTTTGAACTTAAATTGAACACGACCCAGTCTAAAACAAAATTTTACATTAATTAGTGTGATGGTATATTACTATTCACAAGGTGATCTCGTTATAACATTAACACGTACTTTACTGCACGCGCCTAACTGTTGTTCCTGCATTTGGTAGAAATTATGAGCGTCCAGCATTTAAAGTAATAGGAATGTCCGGAATGAATTTAAGTGATCGTTTTAAAAACGGAATCGTCGTTACTTGTGCTATTTTTATGCAATGCATGAGAGAAGCTTACAATTTGTCGCATAAAATTCGACGTTGTAATTCTTCATTCTCCTCATCTTCTCTTAGATAAAATAATCAATTGAGTGAAGATTTGTCAGATCATAAATTGGCGATATTGAATGCATGCAGCGTAATAAGAACCCGACGTCGAGTAATTACATTATATCAAGGAAGCAAAACCGAAAGAAGGACAAAGGAAAGCCTTGGCCTCGGCGAGTTCGATGTTCCACAACAAATGAATTTTGTCTCTCCGACAATGCTTTAAAAATAACCAAGAAGTTATTTAGAAACTATTGAAGAAGTGAATTTTCATTACGGTAAGTAAACCACCTGCCATACCCAAGAACCATCGTGTGGTAACTCATTGTAATTTCACTAATTACTGTACATACTTATGTGCTTCCTTATTAGCTGGAAATACGTCGCTACGCCACTGCGGGCGATTTCAAATGTACGTAAGTTGATAGTACTGAAATTATAAGGCGATAACATATCCAAGAATCAGTAGACACTTTGTAATTTGTTTACGTATTCCGCAGTAAAATCAACAAACATCCATTCGTTCAGCAGTACAATTTCCGATAACACTTAGATAACGTCAGAACTACCCAAAGACAATTTTGATTTGCTTTTCTTTACTTACCGCTCTTAGCTCCCTTGTGGAAAAAATACGAGTCAAGTAAGCTCTTAGAGGAACCATGAGAATCAAAAAGAAGGGGAAGGCCAACGAAGCCTTTGTGGACTTGACAATCCAAAGAAGGACCAGACACATTAATTGTATCAGAGTGAAGAGATGCATCTTGGCGGTTTTTACCTAGAACAAAAAAAAAAAAACATTTCAGTATAATTCGACTACGACAAGCAGCAGCCTCGTTAGAGTAACAGCTTAAATTCAAAAAAAAAAAAACAAAGTGTCAATCAGGACATTAAGTTACGAAATGTAGTCTCGTACAATCCTTATCCCCTTGAATAGTCACATTTCGTTCCAAAAATCCAAAAAAGGAAACACGTTTGAATACTTATCCCAAAACTATCCTGCTATATGCACTTTTCAATAAACTCATCAAAATAATCAAAATTGATAAAATATAATAAAAACCAAAAATAGTGATTACATTTTGAAAATTTTTCAGTATTTTCTTGAGCTAGGTCTTCGTGTAAACCTTCTAAGATTCCTGACTAATTTTGTCTCGATGCGGAGATTTATTGCAGTTACATTGGATCACATGTGGCGCTTTGCAATTGAAGCCACTTTTAAATGCCAATTAATATAAAATAGCGCATTTTGTTACTCAAATAGGTTAAAATATATGGCCTTAGCACAGAGTCAATATCCATAATTATTTTACTCCTGTCTCGTCACCCTCTTGCGTTCATTCAGTCTGCATACGTCAGCTTTACAATTAATTTTTAAAGGTCAGTTTCTTTTTTTGCAAAAAATTCTTACGGGTCTATTTTATTTAGCAACCCACTGTTACAGAAGGATTGTTGACGTTATAAAATCTAATGAAGCGTTTGAATACAATATTTATTTCGATAACAATCGTCGTAGCGCTTTGATCAATTTTTTTTTATGGCATGACCCGATGAATTAATTTATTTTTGCGTAACGTTTCAAAAAAATTTGCATGGATTTTAGGTGGCTTTTGCTGAAAACTTTCAACTTTCGCCCGCGGATTCTCTTTGCCTACGGTGCTATTGGTAACACAGGAAACTATATAAAGGCTGGCAAGTAGCGGATTCATGTCGCATAAGGCTTTATTAGCAATGATTTATAGCCGGTACGATTTCCACCAATTAAAGTCATCAAAAAAAAAAAACTGTAGATGTCGCGTTGGCCTGGCACCATTTCTCAATTTTCAATTTTTTTTAGAAAATTAGCGTAGAAAGGAAAACGAGGTAAAATTTATACGTTTTTGTATTAAAAAAATGTACTCAAAACTTTGACTTGTTAATTAAATAACCTCTCAACTCAAAGATTGTTTGTCCGAGGAACTGCAAATAAAAACATCATGGAGTTCTAAATTATTGTCTTCCAAAACTTATTTATAAATTATTACATTAATATCTACGGTAATTGTTTATTTACAATGCCCATTTCTCGCTTTTTGCGCAATTTTTTTTGGAAACCATCGTAAAACATCATTATAATGCCATTTTCAGCAATAAAATGTTGTGCAAATGATAAATAATTTCACGCAAAATTTATAGATAAAGATGTGCTAGGGCAAGGGAAATAAGAGTAAAAATAGAAGTGGTTTGCACAAAAAAAGATATTGATTTCCGTAATATATAAATGTTAAGAAATGCTTTGATGTAATTGGCTTTTTGAAAATCCAAAAGTGAGTAAAGTAAACAATGACCAAATCTACATTTGGCAATTTCATCATCTCATCTATCAACATTTTAGAGTTCTGCATGATTAGTTCCTTAAATGACATACAGTTTGGCCTAACATGGGATGTTTACTCAAGAACACCATTAGAAGGTGACCGGGAGCGCCTACATTTGAAGTAACTGTCACATTCTAATGATGGGTCATCGAGAAAACATCCCATGTTAGGCCAAACATCTGCAATATGATTGATTGACTCTTTCAAAGCTAGTGTATACTGTATAAGCACCTACAAATAAAAAATCATAAGATGTGAACTAGGTACAGTGGCGGTCACATAAAAGTGAATGACCTCAAAAAAAATTTGGTTCAAATGTCACTGTGAATGGACTTATATGAATAAGTCGTGGCTTGAGAACCTCTATAAACTGTGAAAAATGTGCGCTCCTAAATTAATAAATCAACACTTTCCAAGCTCTTCAAGTCAATGTTACCGTTCACTTCTATGTGACCGGCGCGACTGTACCCTACTGAAATAGTTCTTAGCAACCATCAGAAATTAACGAATCACAGTTCCTTAAAAAATATTACCATTGGCTTAGTATTACTTGTTAAACTTGTATAAATTACTATCTTATGATTTTCACACGGCTCCTCCACCATTTGTCGACCTTCTACAGCAGAAAAGTGCAATATCTTTTTAATTTTTTTAAATCAAACTGAATTCCTAGAAATGCCCGATGAACAAGAAGGCAAGTAGGGCAAATTTTGAAATTGGTGTTTACACCATTGAATGTGCCTCAAAAAAGTCATTGCTCTTCCGAGAAACCACCCTTTGTGTCACTGTAAGTAACATCTTACCTGGCAACGTATTTACGACAGGTGGCCAAAATTCTCCTAGTTTCTTGAGCCGAACGAGAAGTCTGGCTACCTCAAAGCACCTGGCAAAACCAAAAACGACCAAAAGTTATCAGCAGCCAAGAATCGTATTGAAATGACTCCACAAAAATTGTATTTCCAAAATCAACTTGATCTCGACAGCACCAAACTTTACTAACGCCCAGATTATTCGGCTATTTCTTCCATTCTACGAGTTACAACTAAAGCGCGTTATAAAAACCAAAATCACGTAGTGTAATTTCTTACGTTAAGTTACGTGTGTTTAGTGGATGTAAAGCCTCGTTTACATCCACTTAACGCACGTAACTTAACGTAAGAAATTAACGTAGAAAAAGTTAAAATACACGTGACCTATGCAGTCTACAATGTTGCCAAATCAGTTAAACCAGCGATTCGAGTGTTTCATTTTCAAATAATGTCAGAAAGCTATGCCGTTTTATCTCTCATCTGATTGGTGCATGGATTTCCTCATGCTAATTTTTTTTTACGTTAAGTGGATGTAAACGAGGCTTAATTCTTGTGCCAGCACTTAAACCAAAAGTGCATACAAAATTAAAAAAATTATAATTTGTTCACTTTTTTCTTCCCGATACCCTTATGACCTGCCTGCATGGGTATGCACCTAGTGATTAGGGCTAGCACGCTCTTGTTTGTATAATTACCAGGTGGTATGGGATAAAGCAAACGAGCATTCTTTAATGGCAAGTAATCGTAACCGATAACAATGCTGCCGTAAACTAAGTATAAAGTTAAATTGCGGTTAGTTTCAAGGGCGATATGATAAAAAAACATTGCTGTTGGACAAGTTCACGTTTCGTATTTGGAACTTCCAGTTCCAGTGGACTTGCGAGGGTACACCACGGCATCTTATTAAAGACGTACGTGTCTTTAAACAATAATAACAATGTCCGCAATTGTTATTCATAACGTCCTATTTGTTTAAAAAATTTTGCACCGCCTTATCATCCTGCAAACGTGCGTGTTTCCATTATCGATTGGACCGATCGTGTGTGCGCATAGGCGGGAGGGGAGCCATGTTGTCGCCGGCTTATCCCCAAATCACCATCGCGAACCTCGAACATGCAGCTGGTCGATTGGAAACTGCTCCCACCCCGTCGACCGCCCGCAACCCGCGCAGCCCGAACTCGCCCACAAATCGAAGCGGCCAGGTGGGGAGACGACAGACCTCGCCATCTGGATTCAACAAGCAAACCAAGTTCGAAGCGAAGCCGGAGCCGTCGCATTATCCGGAAAAACCGTGAAAATAGTGACTAAATCGAAGTTTGAACGCGAAAAGTTCGAGGGCCGAGGTGAGTTTCTAGCATCTTCATTGATTGTTTGTGTTGAAACCGGCCACGGTTGTTGCAGGGTGCTGTGGAAAGTCCACGGGCGTGGCTGACCAGACAAACATTAGTCATAGTTGATCCAACTGTCATTTTGACAATTTGATGTTATGATGACAGTTTGAAGCGTAACTGTGTTTGTAATGATGAGTGCCAATAATGTGAATGCTCAACCCGCTCCTCCCACTCAAGCTACGGCCACGATCAAGTCTCGACCCAACATAATGCCCAGCAGTTACATGTACACTTCGAGCAGTGCTCTTTTGAACCGCAATTCCGAAAACAAACCGACACCCCCGCCCACGCTCCCCAAGTACACTTCCAGTTTCAACGCCGGCAGCGGGCTAAACCGGGACCGCGACAAGGACAGCATCGGCGGCTCCTACCGGCTGTCCAGTTTGGATCGCCTCGCTATGAGACAGAAGTTCATGGATCAACAAAATCCGACCAACACAAACGGGGCCCTACCGGCCAATGGTACTAACGACGCCTCGATGCAGAGTAAACGCGAAATGTTTTTCACTTCAACCGAAACGGCGGCTCTCAACAAGGACTCCAACAAATACAACAAAGTTCCTTCCCTCGACAAGCCCCCGGAGCCGCCGATGAAGTCGCCCCCCGAAATCAAAGACGACACCAGCAAAGAGTCCACGCCCGAAATCGTCAAGGAGCGGCCTAAGCCCAAAGAACTGGATGGTTACGTGGGGTTTGCCAACCTCCCCAACCAGGTCTACCGCAAAGCGGTGAAGAAAGGTTTCGAATTCACCCTAATGGCGGTAGGGGAGTCGGGGCTTGGCAAATCAACCTTAATCAATTCCATGTTTTTGACTGAAATTTACAATTCCAGCGACTATCCCGGTCCAACTCAAAGACTTAAAAAGACAGTAGCAGTCGAGACAACTAGAGTAATGCTCAAAGAAAACGGGGTGAACTTGTTGCTGACGATGGTGGACACGCCCGGGTTCGGAGATGCGGTCGACAACAGCAACTGTTGGGCTCCCGTCATCGAGTATATCGAATCCAAATACGAGGATTACCTAAATTCCGAAGCCAGAGTCACCAGGAAACAAACGCCGGACCAACGCGTCCATTGCTGTTTGTATTTCATCCAACCGTCCGGGCACGGGCTCAAGTCGCTCGATATCGAGTTCATGAAGCGGCTGTGTGATAAAGTTAACATCATTCCGGTGATTGCCAAAGCGGACACTTTAACTTCCGACGAATGCGGCTTGTTCAAGAAGCAAATACTCAACGAAATCGCCCAGCACAAAATCAAAATTTACGAGTTTCCCGACACTTCCGAAGACGATGAAGAGCACAAGCTCAACAAGAACCTCAAGGACCGCGTCCCCTTCGCAGTTGTCGGCTCCAACACGGTGATCGAGGCGGACGGCAAAAAAATCCGGGGGCGCAAGTACCCTTGGGGCATAGCCGAGGTGGAAAATTTGGAACATTGCGACTTTATCGCGCTGCGAAACATGATAATTCGGACGCACTTGCAGGATTTGAAGGACGTCACTAATAACGTTCATTACGAAAATTACAGGTGTCGCAAGTTGGCCGGTTTGGGCGTTGACGGGAAACCGTCGCGGATTTCCAACAAGAATCCGTTGGCGCAGATGGACGAAGAAAAGCGCGAACATGATCTCAAAATGAAGAAAATGGAGGCCGAAATGGAGCAAGTTTTCGAAATGAAGGTTCGTGAGAAGAAGCAGAAGTTGAAGGACAGCGAAGCGGAATTGACCAGAAGACATGAAGCGACCAAGAAACAACTCGATCAGCAGGCCAAGGAACTGGACGAGAAACGGCGACAGTTCGAACTGGAGAAGGAACAGTGGGAGAAGGAGAACCAAATTACCGTGGAGGAATTGCGCAGGCGGTCCCTGGAGGGCAGCAGAGAGGCGGTCGACGGCAAAAAGGAGAAGAAGAAGAAGGGACTTTTCTAGCATTAGGGGATTTGCCGTTTTCGTGGTAATTATTTTTTCAGTGAGATAGGTGAGATACTGGACACTTTCGCAATAGCATTTCAGAATGTTTCCAAATCCTTTACCGACTGCCATTGAGTAGAGCAACAACTTCTACTTGCCGATTGTCTATTTTTTAATACCACGTTAGGTCGCCAGCTGGCTGTTTAGGCAGATAACGTACTTTCATTAAGAGCATATAGTTGGGATTATTTAATTATATACGTGATTACAAAAGTAATGAGCTAGACAGAGAAACAGTGTCTTTTCATGACATTTTGCTTTGATGCAATGTGCCATTATTTTTTATTATTATTTTTATTATAATATGATGTATGTACCTAAACTGTAAAAATAAAATCTTTTCAGAAAAACTGGCTTTCAGTCGACCATCTCATAGATCATGGCCATGCAGTAAAAATTAATACCAAGAATTACTTCTTTTTGCCTGATCTCATTTTGTCTTTCTCCTCACATTTGACTTATTTGCTTTTTAGCGCCGGTTATATAATTTTTATTCGTTTACCTTTTGACCTTTTTTTACGGGCTTCTTTCAGGAATTTTACTGCAAAGTAATATCGAAAACGATTTTTATAATTTTCCTCCTGTCACTTATCACTTGACCTCATTTTCGCGTTATCACTTCCCTTTCATTTCTTGTTGTTTTTCCTTTTAGGTCATTAACTTCATAGCTATGTATTACACAACTTCTCAATGTTTGCCTGTCTTTATTACCCCTCTTGGTGTCTTCTGCTTTATTTGTTATGGTTCACCCTCCGCTGAGGTCGAGTCGTCTATCTCCACATAATTTCTCCCCATCTCTAATATTCCTTCCTTATCTTATTATGATCCTTTAATATGCTACTCATTGAAATTTAAACTGATTCTTCCTTGTCTCTTGCTAATTTTCTTAATTATCATTTTCTATTATAATTTTTCATTGAGTTACCGCAAATTTTCCACTCATTACCTATTATCAGTATAGATTCAGATATTTTTAATCTACTGCTTGGTTGTCTCCCGTCAATGCTAATTGACCACAATTATTATTCAATTAGTCATTTACTCTTCTCACTTCACAGCGCAACTCAAATTTTGCTCATCACCGTTCTTTACCTTTTAATTCTCGGGTTTTGGTATATACAGGGTGTAAGCGAAATAAGTACATTAATTTTAACCAGTGGTAGAACTCATCAAAACAAATTTTTTTTCTTTGTACCATTTTTTCGAAATCGAATTTTTTAAAATCATTTTGTCCCCCCTACAAATTGACGAGCCTTTTATGAAATGCTCCAACAAAATACAATAATAATACAATTAATTCATAAGGTAATCTTGTTGACTAGGTAACGTTGCTTCCAGTGGCGTGTAAGAAAATTGTGTAGGATTTTAAAATAATTTTAACACAAAAACTAAAACGTTTAAAAAAAAATATATTAGGAAAAGTTGTTGGTCTTGAAGAGTTCTATTACCAGTTAAAATTAATGCACTTATTCGCTTACACCCTGTATATTTTTATTTTTCTGGTCATTTTGGATTTTAATATTTGATGTTCTCAATTGGTTTAGAAGAGGGGATCAGAGTTATAAATCTTCGAATTCATCATTCACGTTCATGAATAATTATTATTCTCCCTGATTTAATGGAAGGGAAAATTGTGTAGGGTAAAATTTACTCGCGGTTGAATACACATCCAAATCACCCAGACAACCAATAATGTTTGAATACTGATAACTTCCGTTTCATGGAAATCGTATCGAGAAATCATAAATATTTGGACAGAGACCCAAAACAGCTTCCTGCTCGAAGAAACTTGGGTGTATCATGTGTAACCTTTCGCGTTTAATTGATCTCGTCATTACATGGTTCAGTAATCTTCAAACGGAGCAACGAGAAGGGGGTGATGCAACGAAACAAACGAGGTGTGCATTGACAAAACACGGCTTGTTTCACCAAGTGCCTTTCATTGTATGTTCTTCTACATTGTGTAGGTAGGATGTCTTCATTACGCCTGTTAAACTGATGAAGCTTTAATGGAACTTCCACAACTCTAACGCGACCTAATTCAACGGTTTTCTGCAATCATTACTTCATTCAATTACCGGAAATTGTAGTTTGGTTTCCATACAACTACCACACCCCCATTTATTTCTTCCTTAAAAGTGGAAATTTATAATATTCGCAAGTACTTAAAACTTTATTCAAATAACATTATACAGTTTTCCCCGCAAAGTAGGGAGTAAATGAAAAACGACCTTTGCATACTAAAGCTATAGATTATGCAGAAGCAACAACCTTCATTTTATGCAGAGAACTGCGATGGTTAGAAAATCGTAAGTGCTAAGGCAACTATTATGTGAGTTGACGCCTAAATCTTTTTGCTTTGTTCTCATTAATCTTATCTCGAGTTTACAATTTGCTTTATTCTTACACATTAGGTTTTAAAACCTTACATTAGGCAATGCCAAAAATATTTACGAATTAGCAAGTCAATTTGTGGTCTTCGAGAGCTCTCACAAATAATTTATTTTATTTATTAACGGTGTCAATAACTTCAATGCGGCTTCGTCAATCGATTGGCAACAGCCAAGTTTTCGACAGTTTGATGCCACGTAACAAGTATTTACTAATTTTCCTCTTTATGAGTTTAAAAAATCTACAATTTTATGTTTTTAACAAAAAAGTTAGGTATTGCACATTTTTACGAATCAACCCCTAATTTAACCCATCCCGACCTGATTGAAATCTTGAAATACTACTTATTTCGTGTTATCGGTATTAAATTATTGCACCATCAACAGTGATAGCAGAATTCAGTTTGGTTGGTCGACATTATAATATTGAAGTAAGATTGAAATGGAGTCAAGTGGAACTTGACTCTCCTAACGCTGCAAGGAAAAGTTAAGAACCCCCATCTGGTGACGTCAGTACTTTCAAGTGTGGAGTGTTTTGTTTGAAAGATCCAGTGAATCGAGCAATGAGGAATTTCAGACAATTTTATGGAACACTTGACAAAGGTAGAAGAAAAGCAAATTAGCGACTGTGTATCATTATGTACTTAACAATTTTGTTGACATAAAGTTCTTAGCAATATAGGTAATTACTTAGTGCTTTTATTGCATCCAATCAAGGTTATCTTACTGAAAATGGCTTACTTTGTGAAGCGCAAAGCAGTGGATCGATTTCAGGAGAATTTGAATACCAACCCCGCCCCATTCTACGAAATATTGTTTTATGTATTGTTATTGTTTTACTTCACGATTCATTATTTCTCATGTTATCGGAACTTTGTAAGTTCAGTTTAAGTTAAATAACCGCCAGCCTGTAAACATTATAAATGTACATGTGTACTATCCTTGCTTTTGTATGTACTACATACATGTACCTTCTTCACAAAATAACCATTTGAAATGCTAACAGCTAACAGCGATGACTAATTTTACAAGTAAGCTCCTCTTTTAATATAAATACATATCGATATTTGTACTGCAATGAAAGTTTTACTATTATATTTTTAGCCCATTGATTGAATGGTTAATAACGAATATCTCAATAACAGAGTTGATATAATTTAATGCTTGTATATTTGGTCACGAACTTCGCTTCATAACTTCGGTCATGACAAGCTGAAAGGTAGCCAAATCTGAGTTAGGAACTTATAATGGTAACAATTGACTGCGGAGGTGGTTTTGACATTTGGAAAATCACAATATTTGTGGACACAATCAATCAAATTTCCGTAATAATAGTGATTAAAGGAATAGAAAGACTTTTTATGCAAAAGCTCTAGTTGACACAGATGACGCAATTTATTACCGAAGCCATTAGAAACAAACGCTGTCGCTGTACATAGAAACAAAAATTTAACGGGTGTACGTTGTACGTATCACGGGTCTTTGCCTTATGTAAGTTTACTACAGATTCCCCTGACGTCCTATGGCTGTGAGCGCGACCCTCTAAAGTGGTTGGAAATTTGTAAATTACGCACAACACCAAATCAAATAGTATCTTATCTACTTTTGGTTGTAAGGATGGTTAACCACAAAGCCAAATCTAAACTTCTATTCTTGTGGCTCCCGCTAAATTAATTTAGTGATAACACTATTTTTGTGCATATCATTGGACTTACCTAGATGTACGAGTATTTACTCAATTAAACCATAGCAGCTCGATTTAAAATCGCATGGTTATAACTATTAAATGGGCGCTAACGAATTCTTGTTTCGTCTTATATGTAGAATTAATCTGTAACGAACTGCAGCTACGTTGGGCCAACCTCTAATTTTCTATATAACAAGGTCTAACAGGTAGCTTTGGTTGATATTCTTCTTTCGTGCTATGTACTTATAATACAGTTAAAACGACTTACCCTTCTGACGTAGGATGCTTGAGGATGATGCTTGACCGGCATGAACAACAGCTTGATCCTGTCAAAGAACTGGATGCCATCGATGGAAGCCACTCCCATGTACAAAAAGACGCCGAACAAAACGGCCATCGGTACGCGCCTCAGCAACGGCGACATCAAAACGGACAATCCGACCAGCAAAGAAACCGTCAGTGAGCTGATCCTCTGCTCCTTTACCTCAATCAGATGGGGCTTGTCACCGGGAGCATGAGTTCTGGACATTACAGTTAACGCAGACACATGAGCAATAGAGCGGACAGTGGCGGCGCAAACCCACGGTAGGCCGAAAAGGCCACAGAGAATATTTATGAGACAAATCAGGACTATGTCTAAATGGAAGCCGCTTCCTTTCTTCAATTTTCGCTCCTTTTTATCGATGATCAACCTGAAACCAGTTTAGTTAAATAACGAAGGGCGGCGGTTTTAAATAGATTACTCGGCAATGTGGGTTTCCATGAAAAGCAAAATATAGACGAGCATGGCTGGTATTGCTGAGGCGAACATGATCCACACGGGGAGTGGCTGGTTTGTACCGTCGGGGGGTATGAACCATCCTCTCTCCTCGGTGTTGGACGGGTTCAGACCCTCAGGTACGTTGAGCTTCTCCGTGTACGTTTGCGGTATCATGTAGTCGATGAAAACCATGGTGATTATAGCTATTGGAACGCCGAAATCTCCTAACGCCCTTCTCGCCTGCAACATGAAGAGGAGGAGAGTCAGCAACACAGCGCAGTATCGCGGGCGTTTTAATTTTAGCGAATTCAGAGTTTTGTTGGTAATAATAAAATGCTGAGATTTAAAACTATGATCGTGGTGGCAGTAAAGGTCGAAAAGGCTACATTCAAGAAGAATTTAACTTTAAAGAGTAAAATATGACGTAATGCGGTCATAAAATTACCCCCAATAACGTAAAGATACGAGTTTGAAACCTCAGCGGTTGATGAAGTTGAATTAGGTTAATACTGTGGGCGGGTGGGAAATAGGTGATTGCTTACGTTTCTCCCTAGAAATTGGCTATTCCTGAACATTTTCAGGTAGTACGCTATGGCGAATGTTCCCAGTGCCAGAATGGTGCAAAACAACGCTGTGTTAGGCTGATTGATTGGTCCAAACGCGTCGTACGTAGGCAGTTTCTCTAAGGACGTGTCGTAAGCCATAAGATCCGTGGCGTTTTCTTGGTCGATAACGTCGGTCAATGAGGAATCGTTATTAATATCGCCATAGTACGGATATGACATATTTCTAGCGATGAATGCCTCGAATTCGCAATAATTCGATAAAAGCGGGTGCCTACCGTATACGAAAAACAGTTTCATAACACTTTCAATTATGTAAAGTAAAACGATGAGCGCTGAGAAAATGTCTTCGGTGAAACGAGTGAATAATTTGACGAGAACGCTTCCTTCTAGAGCAGCAACCGCTAATCCGATTACGCCCAGCCACAGTCCGATGTAGACGCGAGTTGTCAAAAACTCGATTCCATTGGTGGTACAGAACTGGAACAAGCTTTCGTCGAAGAGCAGTAATGGTCCAGTACTGCCGACGATAACCAGAGGTTGTCCAGAAAGTATGGCGAAAATCACGCCGGAAACGCTGGTGGCCACCAACGTTTCAGATATGCCCATGGAATTTTCAGTTTTGTCCCCCATCAATCCGCCGAAAGCTATCGCACCCGATAAAGCTGCGAAATACATGAAAATCGACGCAGCCATGCATTGCGCGTTCACCCCGTCGACGATGTCGCTTTTGAAGTACGGATAACGCCGTTTCAAGTCGTTAATTAGCCCGCCCCACGGCTTGCGAGTTCTCTCCAAAGGGTTGGGAAAAGGCGGCTTTTTCTCGTCGCCCCCCTCGGCCGCCAATAGAGCTTTATTGGTGATGCCTTGCGCTTCAGCGGCAGACTTGATCGCGTCCTCTTTTCGTTTTCTGATCATCTCACTTTTCGCTTTAATTTCTTCTATAGGCAGGAGGGCTTGTCGCTCCCAGTCACCTGGCGGCAACACGATGCTGTCATCCAGAAACTCGTTAATTGCCGAAAGTAAAGCTTTACGGTTATCAGCACCGTAAGCGATGTTGTGAAATTGCTGATTGGCCATGAGAGTGGAAATTGATCTGCCCACCTCGTGATAGTCTAAATTGGCTCGTTTCGGTCCCAACAGGATAAAAATAAATCTCACGGGGATGTTCACTTCGATCAAGGACGGGATCTCGACACCTTCCGCCAATCGAATAAACGCAATGGCGGGCTGTTCCAGAAAATCTACCTCGCCGACAAGAATACTCGAACTTTGAGCACCTGCGGGAATCTTCCGCAAAATTGCGTCGTTCCGAGCCCGTCTCACATCCTCGGAACTGGCAGAGTACATTTCCTCTTTCATATCGACGATCGTGTGGTTGTCAGGACTCACTAAACGACTTCCGACGTCCACTTGACCGCCGTTCTTGACGTGGGCGTCCGCACAGAAGCTGATCTTCCTCTTCTCGGCATCCTGCAAGTTCTGAACACAAAAATCCAAATTACAAAACCGCCCAAGCAACGCGACGAAGAAACTGCTCAGTTACCAGTTTCTTTCGCCGCCACAAAAAAGGTTAAGCATTTTCATCCGGGGAATTTAACTAAAATGATTCTACAAAAGCAATCCAACACATCGATCCACAATTCGTCAAAACACCACAAGTACTTTGTTTGAAGACGAATTTAAATTAGCATAAACCGGAGATTGCTGCGTGCTACAAAATGTTAATAACGTGGAAATTTGGCATCTAAGAAAACAGGTAGAAATAAATCATTATTAAATATGTTTCGGGACATCGCAAGTCGATTCCGCTATGAAAAAGTAAAAACGTGGTTGGGAGCTAATTTTTCTAATGCGTTTATCAAAAGCGAGAAATATTGAACTAAGCTCAAACATTGAGATCAGTTCAACCTCCATTAAGCGACAATGGTGATGAGTGGTGATAGACACAAAGATGCAAGTCTAGGTCCGCCTAATTGTCCTAAATGTTGCAAATTAAAGTCTTGGTTGCAAGCCACTCTATTAAGCTGGAGCTTTAGGCGGGGGGTGTCTTAATGAAAAGAGGGAGCGTGCTGACAATCAATGTTAAGAAAAATCAAAACTAGAAAATTATCGAGACAAGCAAAAATCCATTCATGTCGGAAAAGAGACACACGTGGACATTACGTGTGGATAAGAGAGACCGCGGGGTAGAGCGTGCGGGGCACACAGCTGTCCCTGTGCCGAACACACGGAGCAGCGGGCCATCATCAGCGCGTCGTAGCTCACGCCGTCTTCCAGCCACAGCGACTGTAAGCATCACCATAGAAAAATAAGGAATAGTTTCCGATTACCAACAAAATGGGCAAGCTGTCATATCCACCCCATTTTCGACCCGATTTAACAGAGAGACACAATACAATTCCTTCAGTTAGATGTATAGACAAGTTCCCGTTTCGAATTAATTTAATAGAATGCAGCAGTCACGTAAGAAGTTGCTAATTTTATCCAGCATTTCTGAGCTATTATGCACGACATTCGCCAAACAAATAAACGAATTCGGTTTTATTATCGTGGTTCGTGTCGATTTAGAGACTGGCTTTCATTTTTCATTATGATATATTACATTGGCAGCGGTTCCGTCGCAGTGAGCTATATTTATACCGACAAGGAAGAACACCGCTGGTTTATTCGGAAATTTGGATTTGGTGATGCACTCAAGAGGCACGGAAATTTGTTCGGCCGGAAAATGCTTTTATTATCAATAGATTTCCCGTAATAGCGGAATATTACGTCTATAGAACCAATATTGGACAATATTTTGTGAGTCTGGAAGTGGAGCTTAAAAAATAACATTCAATTCAAGGATTTTCGGTGGCGTCTCTGCGGTAGAGGAAAAACACTGGAAAATATTGATCGGCTAGTAAAATTACATTTTCTTGACATGATTTTCAATTACATATTGAAGGCTTGAGACATCTACTTTGAAACTTGATGCAGACACACCAGGCTTCGATGTAGATAAATTGTGCCAAATCGTATTATTTTCAATTAGCAATTTTTGGGGCCACACTGTATGATCACTAGTTATATCGTGGCAAATTACGTTTTATAAAATAAAGTTACAACAGAAATTAAAACTGGAATAACATAGTCGAAAGAGTTACACAACGCATTAAACTTTAGTCTGATCATCAAACTTGTGGAAAAATTATTATTTAAAGGGCCCAAAACTAACTTTTTTTAAAGGTCTAATAAAGTCGCATAAGTTTCATTTTACAGAAAATTTAAAACCTCAATCTAAAAATTAAGAATTGAAACAAATGTCTTGCCTTCAGCCTCTACATCAAAAGCACTTTTGGCACCATCTAATTTCTTTTTTATTTTGCTCTTTAGTCCTCACCACGTGCTTAATTTAAAATTTTGAAAATTACTATCCAAGTTAATGTCTTATTAAAGACCTAGTAGATGGCTCGCACCTAACATTGTCTCTTAAAACCGAATTTTCGTACCTCGAATCTTTGTACATTTTGAACTCTCAACGCAAATATTCTGAAAATTTTGGCTACTGATGATTGCATTTAGGCACCATAAATCATTTGTGGATCACAAGATAACCACTACGAAACGAGTCTATCAAAAATTGAAATAGTTCGAATTCACCCGGCGCCTCCGCCATTTGTAGCATTCACACCAAACGTTGGACTGGCTCTTGCCCAACATTTTTTAGCATTAGAATTTTAAAATCTTAGTTCTTAGCATTACGTTTATATCAATGGTTAATTTGAATTTAAAACATATTTAATTAATTTAAATCGAAACACAATTTAGTGGAAAAGAAAAAATATTTTCTCCATTCTCTTTCCACATATTTTCGGCCAAACGAGAGTACAAATATGTCTTTTGACATAGTACTTTTTTGGTTGAAACATCCACCTTCAAAGCAGCTTTCATGTTGCATTTTTTGAGCTCAAAGATTGCCTAACTTAAGCTCTCTTGACAGTTTCCTTTCACTGCTGTTTCTTGAGACTCTTGCTTGAAACTATAGTAGATTGGAGATTATTCCATCACGAGGAGGGCAAAATAAAGCCTTATTGCGGCTTTATTGCCGTCCCAACCTATCGAGATTCCTATTAGTGAGTGAAACAGACGGTGAAAGCTTCCACACCACATTTTGTTTATCATTTGTTTGCAGATTAAAGTAACTCCTTTAGGAACAAACGAATTAGTTTCATTATGCCGAAGGCGAAGTCTGTCGGGAAATTTCGCTTGACGGGTGAAATTTTCTTGTCTGTTTATATGACGCGTAGGCGTTGTATTGTATTCGCTCAGAATTTAGGAGAAAATAATATGACGCCGAGATCTGACAAAACCCCCCCAAAAAAATTCAAACTCCCACAAACGCGCATTTCAAACGTAATCTTTGATTTATTCTTTAACTGTTGAAAAAGCCTAATTGTGAAAAAATACAAAAGCTTGCCCTGAACACTGCGAGACAAATGCAAAGAAACTGAAACGAGTCTTTGGTAGTTCCGTCGTAATTATTTACATTTAGAGCGATTGACGAAAACGGTTAGTAAGGGTAGTGAAGTAACTCACCTGGAGCGAAGTGTAACTATGTTTCTTAGTGAACCTGAACCCTCTGTCGTGATGCTCGTTAACGTGGCGATGTCTGAGGAGTAACGTCCTCATGATCTTAGCTTTATCCTCTTCACGAATTAAATCTTCCCTAAATAAATCTTCGGAGACGCGATACGCGATAGCAGGCAAGTCGCGCTCTTCCATATCCAACGCTACCAAGCCGTCCTCGAGACATTTCCTTAAATTCAATAAAGAATGAAAACTTAAAGACGCCACGTGAGGCTTCCCCCATCTATCCACACCCTCTTCGACATCTTCCTCGTATTTAATCCATCTTGCCGTTTCCTTCCATTCCCTCTCCCCTTCAGTCGTGCACATTTCATCCAATTCAACAAAAATCTACAAAAAAAAAATAATTCTGAAGTCGTCCGCGAAAAATTACGTTAAAGAATCTTACAGCATGAGGACTGTGATCGTACATCTTTTTGAGAGAGTGATGTAACAGGAGTCCTTCCTTTCGTCCGATATGCACCAACGACGCATTGCTGGGCCTCGAAGATTTGTGTCTTCTTGGACCCCGAGCATCATCGGACCTATGACTGTCAAGTTGTTCGCGATCTGCAGCGATGAGGGGCAGGTCTTCGGGTTGAGTGGATATCCTGCGGTTCTTGTTAAAACCGGTACCGTCCTGCTTTTCGTGGTGGTGGCGTTTTCTGTGACTCGGATCGTCGGGGAGCGAATATTTGCGAAATTTCGCATGTTGAGCATGGTGATGACGGCTGATGGAATTAAAATAGATGTCAAACTTGAAGGTGTTAATTTAATCGCTTTACAATGCAACAGCTCGGATCGTGCGTCTGGGTTGAAGTAGCATTTTAGAGATCGTTAACTTCACCCAAACGAATTTGTGTTCTCGGTGCAAATTTAATCATCAGTCTATTTGCCCGATTAACGGAAAATCGATGTAATCAAGGATAGCATAATACGCGTCAAGGTTACTTGCACGAGTACTGGACTCTTACCAAATTGATTTTCTTATGCAACTAGTCTTGATTTATCTTTTCAAGAGCGCACAGTAAAACTACAAAGAGATGATTAAGTTCTCAACAATTAATTGGAATCTTTCACAAAGCTCCAATTTATGTCAGTATGCTATTCCCCTTTGAAAACAGCTCAATTCTTCACAAATTTTGGGTGTAACGTGGGTATCAAGTTACAACAAAGTTATGTAGACGTAAGTGAAGGAAAATTGGGGTTATAAAAAACATATTATAGTAATGGCGTTTACCCTGCATATTCGATTCTGTTTACACAGGTTGCTTTGAAAATGTAAAAACGTGAAGCGTAGTGGGGAGTCGAGAAAACGTATCGGCATCCCGAAAGCAATAAGATGTAAAGGGTGTATTCTAAATCCATATACATAATTCTAATGTTAAGTTTAAGTTGCTTTTAGTAACTAATTTACCATTAAGCTTGCATTGTTACAATTAACTTTATCCTCAAAAGGACTTAATTTGGTCAAGTTGATGGTTGCAAGTTCAAAATAAATTTTCGAAACGTTTGCGGTACTTTCGGAAATCCTGGGCACCCTCAAATAAAAATTGATAATAACCACACGATCCGCCTGTTCTCCTAATTTAACTTTTTATGATTTTTTTTCAGCATTAAGCAGGTAGATAATTATAAACCAGTAGGCTCGATTAAGTTGACAGCTCGTAAAGAAAGACAACCAAAATTTGGTAAAGTCAAAAAGTATCCATTTAGGGGAGTCTTTTCAATTTCTTTCATAAACTAAAGACAAATTTTCTATTGTTGCTATTTGCTACTGCAGAAATTAATTATTGTGCTCTAATGGGCCTAAACTTCGGCCATCGGTAGGTTCCATCTTAAGCTTCTTTAGGTTACACCAACACAAAACTGAGTCTCAGCGTAATTTTGTCGGTAACAGTTGGCAGAGTTTTTGATTGACAATACTTTTATATTGAAAAAATACCTGTTGATAAATCTCTATAAACTGCAAACTTTTACTGGTTAAACTTGCACTTAAGACACCCTGTATATTATTGACTTCAGCAGTAACTTTTTCACTTATTTTGTAATTAAAATTTAATCAATTCCTTTGCAAGTTTCTTCTTGTGCAGGTTTCTAGTGCCATTTTCACGGTAAAAATTACCATGATTGGAAAAAGTTGAAATTTGTGAAAAACTAACTGGGTTAGGGTTAGTTAAAAACTCGTCGTTATTCAGAGTGCTCGTTAATTATTATCAAGGTTCTCCGAGTAAAATGTCATTGGGTTTAGTGATTTATTGTGACAATTAGACCAGTAACTAGTGCTTAAATAACAACAATTTTAGAATTGTCTATAGTTTCGTGAAAGAGCGTTTTAGTCTCGGTTTTAGCACTTCAAGTACTTAATGCTCCATCAACTTCATTATACGACACAACTTCTAAAAGTTCTCGAAGCATAACTTAACTTTTCCCATCTTCGTCGTCAAAGGTCTGCTTAAATCTAAAAAAAAAACGGTGCGCTTTCAAATCGATTTAAACTCATCTGCTTCTCAGATCTACAACTGTCATGAATTCTAACTCAGCTTTTGCGATTCGACACGTTCAAATGGAATTTGATTACATATATCACATTGCGGAATTAAAGAAAAATACTTTAGGAGCTAATTTTACTCCTTTCTATTTCACTTTGTGTCTCATGAACTAAAAATACAAAGGGCGAAAGTAAAGGTTAAAGTTTTTTGTGGATGATGTAAGGTTCAGTTCGGTTGCTGCGTAAGTTAATTATAAATAAACAGTAAACTGAAGAAAAAAATCTGAATGTAAAAATGATAAATGATATCGTCAAAAAGAGTAGTTGTAAAATCGAAATTGATGTAGAGAGAGGGGTGAGCCATTAATTAAACGATAATAAATTCGAAATACAATAAAACTGATTATTATAAAAATTAAAGAGTAAATCAATCCCCTAAACACAATAAAGTTATACTTTCTAGCCTAGTTACACTATGTGAGCCTCGAATATTTTTCGATTTCCTGAAAGTCGTATTAATTTTAAATTTAAAAAAGACAAAAAATATGGCAAAGACATATTAAGAATGGCTAATTTTAGAACCTCACCGGGAGAACAATTATTTTAGTATCGTACAATAAAATCGGACTAAAAATCAGAACTAAAATTATTATGTAGATGATGATGAATTCAGATTTAAAGTTGTTGATAAAGCTTCAACTAAGTACAACATCATCTAAAGAATGCGGGTTGTGAAAGCGTCGCTTCATTGAAAGAGTTTTATCTGGTAGCAACAGAACTCGTGAAATACAATAAATTAATTATTGGATTCGAAAAGCAAATTAATTGATATTCAGCCGGATGCCCATCATTTCAGGTAGCTTCAAAACGTGCCCCAAGTAGATGTACAAAAATTACGATCACCTCAAAATTTCTATTGTTACGTGATGTTATTACTGTAATATTAGTCGACACGGAACCAAGAAAACATTCGAAAATTATTACAAACACAAAAATTATTTGACGTCCCATTGTTTTTTTACAAAAAATTTCATCAACTCATCTTAGAACCTACCGTTTTCGCACGTAAGCTGAATGTTCATAATAGACTGGCATTTTTAGAGTAAGCACTCATCGCTTCATCGCTATAATACGATATAGAAAATTTTCTGCTTGCCCTGTTGCCCAATTCATTGGCAGTAGTTTAGAACTCGTCCATAATGAGCCAACAATTAAAAATAACCCCCTAAGGTTATGTCTAGCAGTAGGGCCGCTCGTGCAGCCGATCCTATTTCTAAACGGACTCGTGCAACAGGGGCGTACCACGTAGGGCGGAAGAACATCGACGTCAGCGCCCTAAGTTGCCACCAAGTAGTGGTCACGTAAAACAGTAACTTTCCAAAGTACATACTAAATTCTTTTTTTATAGAAATTTTTAAAGCCCCAGGGTTGCAATAGAAAAAAATTGAAATTTCCAATAATACAATTTTCAATTATTATCCACAATTAGTTGCAGCGCCAGTTTTGTGGAAGCTCTAACTCCAATTATCAATCAATTTTTTTACAATATTGTTTCATGATAGATTTATGCATACAATTATCCTAATCATACTTGGCCCGCCACCAAACAGGCTAATTTGCTCCCAGGTGGATCTCTGAATTTAGAGAACAAGAATGACCGACAGGGTGTTGGCACGCAGTTTCATTAAATATTTCCCAAAGATTCAAGGACACTGTTACGATAAAACAGATGTTACATAAACACTCATGATAATAACCGTCTCTATTCTTAGAAAAAAAAGCGCGTAAATCAAATAAATTCGTCGGCTCCACTTTGGCAACGGTTCAGTTGTCCCACCTTTGGCCACAAAGCTCGTCCAAACCGTAACTCACCGCTTCTTTCTGTCCTTCAGTCCATCGACGTCGAAGGTGTCCGTGGTTTCACTGGTCAAAAACTGCACTTTTCTTTCTGGCGACAGCTCGTTGGCGCTTCGATAGCCGCACGGGTCCGATAGGACGCATTCAGATTCGGAACTGTTGGCGGCCGTGTCCGATTCTTCGTGGAGGGTGCAGGAGCTCAGCAGGCCGGTGTCGGAGTCGCCGGTTTGAGATCGGATGCTGAGAGCTGGGGTGTGGGCGGCGGCCGATTGTTGTTCGGGGGTACCAACAGGGGAAAATGTCGGTTCCTTAGGGGGTGTACCGTAGGATGGGGTTGAATTGGGAGTGTCTTGTTGGGATGACGTGCGACGTCTCATCGACTTTGAGCCGATTTTGAGAGGCACGTGCATGTGGGGGTAGCTTTTCTTGCGGTGCTCTAGAAATATATCACACTCGTGTCAGAGATTAAGAGGGCTCCTTTCACACTTCTGGTAATCATCAATACTATGAATAGGAGAGAGAAAAATGGGGGTGGATGGATGCGAAACAAGGGAACAATGCGGGATAAATGACAATTGCGCAAAAGATGAGAATGACTTCTACCTGTGCGAGTGTCTTCGTACATTGCCCATACGAACATTGTTGTGACCGGTATGGATTCACGTGGGGTTCAAGATTCAGTGACAACAATGATGTGGTTCGAATGCGATGAAGCCGTTAATCACCAAATAAAATGACCGTGATGTCGTTATAAAGTGGGGATATCATTGTCGCTAACAAAGTTCTGATTCGTGATAAAGGCTGAAGGTAAACTAATAATCGCAGAAAATTAAAAATCTATAGAGCCGAACTCTTAGGTCCACTAAAGTGTATTAAATATAATAAGAATTGTACTGTGCGTATTGCTCATCGACACCCTCCAGACAATTCTATATCTGCGATAGATCAAAGTGATCTGTAATTATTTCCAATTTGCCAATATATAATTTGAAAGGAAGGAGAACCCTAGAGAGAAAGAAGAAATGCAAAACTAGAGGGTGTGCTTTAAGTCGTATGTAATAGAGAATATTTATGTGGTAGCAATCAACGTTAAAAAAATGCAAGACAATTTTCATTATTTCCTATATCTTTATCTTTTCAAAACAAATGGAACAAAAAACAAAAAACCCGTTGAACTTACTTTACTTTTGTTCATATAATAGAGCATTTTCAACTTATAACGATTAGGTCACAATAAAATCAATGAAAGTGTAGTCGTGTTCGAACCCCCAATATACGCCTGAATTATGTAGCAATATTTCTTCACTCCCCGTTTTGACACAAATCGAATGAAATGATTTAAGCAATTCATTGGATACATGTGCGAAAGGATTTATCCACCCCAACATTTAACGAGGATGAGCTACTCACGCATGTAATCTTTTTCCCCATATTGTCTGGGTATTCCTGGAGAGAGTGAGTCGTGGAATTTGTGAATGTCAAAAGCACCACTGCCATCAGCATCCATAGCGAACACCTTGGCGCATTCTTCGTCGAGCTGGACGACGTCTCCATCATTACTGCAGCCATCGTTCTGTAACAAAAAAAAAGAAACTGAAAATGGGCAGAATTTTCCCAAAGGATAACTTAAAATGTTAGTAATTGTTTGTGGCTAGTAATCGAATTTACTGCCAAATACGTAATTACTGTAGACAATGCTGGTTAACATTCAAACGAAGTGGATGAAGAAAATCGATACACCAATGGGGCATAAAATAAAGAAGCGCTCCCAACATCTTTAGTCTGTAGAAATTGCTGCTTTGTGAACTCCTTTGGATTTTATACGTCTTCGTTTTCTGGATTCATGTGGCTAATAAAAGAAATGTTTGCGTAAAAGGGTAAGATTCGTAACAAGCTCAGGCAGAATGTTACGAACGTTGTAATCTAATTAACAGTCGCGGTGGTGCTTCAGTAATTTTTCAGGAAAAACTGTAGCCAACTCTAAACGGTCCTTAAACGTGACAACTTCACACGCCATCGTTAGCTGAGTCTTAACCAAGCAGCAACTCCGAAACTTTTCACAAAAGCTCGTAACAGACGTGGGACGTTTAATTCCGGTTGAACTCCGGGCATAACTACCACGTGCCGTACTTACTCTTGCGTTAAAGATTCAATTGGAAATATAAAACTATAATTTGTTTAGAGGTCGAGAGAAGTCGCCTCTCTTCTCTTTTTTACCGCTCTTCCCTTTACGTCACTCTAATCGCAACGCAAATGTGACTAAAAAAACTAGATAGTTCTGCAAATAGTCAGATATGACTGATAAATCACGCCCGTCCATTATTACCTAGCTTCGTGTTATGGATCGCTCACCTTTTACCTTGCAGATTACAGAGGCTTTAGCAAAAATGTATACTACACTAATACACTGTGCATTCGATAATAAGTGGTAAATGAAAGAACTAGAACGGCATAGCTGGTACGAGGAAACTTGGTTAAGACAGAATAGAAAAACAAGTCAAGACAAAAAAAATTATTGAAGTATTATAGTGATTTGATTAACTGACCGAATCCATGTCAAAGTTTAAAAAATAATTATTCCGGTAATGTTCAATTATTATTGCTGAGATAAAAACTTAAAAGGTTGAAACCGGACTGAGCAATTAATGTCAAGGGTAAGGTAGACACAAGCAATTCTACAACAGTCATCAAGATTTACACTGGTTTCAGGATATTACGATCATCACGATCGACTAGATTCAAAGTTGAAAAAAATGGCACAAACACAGAGAGAGACAGAAACTGGGAAAAACGAAGAGATAAATTGGAAAGGAAAAAAAGAATAAAAAGGGAGACGACAGAAACTGTAAAAAAGGCAGTAAGAAAGACTGGAAGAAAAAGAGACGTAATATATTGCAAAGAAAAAATTAAAAAAAAACAATCTTTTTCCTTAGAATTGGTTACCATGGTCCAAAGGTTTCTTCACAAAAGGACATAGTCACAAACTTTTCTTAAATCGTTTAAAATGCTAACAAAGGCTTTCACGTTATTATGTAAAATATTAATTTGTTATATTTAAGCGCTAAAATTTTAAATAAACGGATAATCTAATTTGAAATTAAAAAGTTGGTGCATATGTAATTTTTTTGTGGCGTCCCGAGTCATGGCGGCAATATTGGAAGACAGAGTCAAACGCAAATATTTGCCAACGCTACATACAACACAGAAAGCCTGTCAGTTTGTAATGAAGACGTATCATCTCATTTGAAGTGTGTTCTGAATTGGTCGAAAATACAAAGATACATCACTTTAAGTGAAATGTCAATTTAGCTCGACAAGAGTCCTATGTCATCCTTATAAACTTAAACGTAACAAATGCTATCGTAGATCTCTTGTACATAACGTAAGTAATAAAAACAGTTCAAAAACAGTAACATCTAACAAGGTAAATCGATTTACAAACGTCACTACCTGTATTTTCTTAGTTTATAAAGTTACATAATATGCATATCAATCACAACAAAATTTAATTTCGATTCTAGACAATGCTGACATAATCCTTTCACATGGTCGTTAATGATGCTTCTGCAATTTCCTCAACAAAAAAGTCGACACACCCGCGAGAAAAAACGTGATTTTAAAAAGTTGAGGACATAAGGAATCTGATGATAATTTTGCTGAATGAAGTGACCTGACCTGACCTGACCTGAGCGCGAATTGAAAGGAGTTATAAAGTGCAAGGCAGCATTTAGATGAAAAGTGAAACAGCAGTGTATAAGCTAAAAAAAGACATAAGTGAGTTGGAAGGATCTAGAATACATGATTCATAAAAGGATGAAATCGAAGAGTTGTATGTGGTGAAATTAAGAATACGAATACTGTGTTTGGGAATTAAAAAATGATTTATTTCTGTTCCTTCTCGTTTACGAAGTGATAAACTGGAAAAGATACAATAAATGAAAACGACGCCGAGTGGTTACCCGGGAAAAAAGGATATTTAATTAAACAGTCAGAGATAAAAAAAATTTTGAGAAGCGGAAACATATAATGGAATGAAAATAATAAAACGCTGTCATTTATGAATTATTATTATACTCACGTGGATTCTGAAATAAAATTTATGTTTCCGCATTATTCAGCAATGTTTCATGAAAATTGCAACATAACTTCTCAAAGGTAATTTTGTTAGGAATTCAAACGCATACGGATCTCGTCTTATATAGCCTTAATTTTTTTCATAGAACGCCCGATAAGCTGTGCGTCCATCCGAAAACTACGTTTGCGTAAAGAGGCAAAATACAATAACTTGATTCTTATGAATGTATTCTGAAATTAGAAATACGATGTTCAAAATGATTTTTGAAATAGGTAAAATGTCAAGATATTGAAATATGCAGTGACGGACTTCGTGAATATTCAATAGTCTCTAGTTCTCTACGCTATTTAACTTATGATGATAATTATAGAAAAGTAAAGTAAATAAACGAAAAAGCGTTAGAAGTGATTAGACCCAAGTCCCCAAACCGCAGCTGGGACAGAAATAAATATATAGGTTACAGCTTCACTAACTAATATGTAAAACAACACTAATCAAGGAGTTTTTCCTTCGTTTAAATGTGATTAACTTTCTGTCTACATTAATGTATAGTATTTGTTGCCCAGTTTCGAATAAGCTTCTTCTAAACAGGTGTTAAAGGTAGGTAGGTGGTAATTTTGGGGTTAAGCCAAAGGTTTGGCCTCTCATTTCCAGAGACCCCTAACCCATAATTATTTTAATTTGGTCAATAATTGGTCGTCATAAAGTGACTCCTTTTGCTACTCCCACCCTTTGTTCTGCCTTGCGGGCAGCAACAGATTTAAATTAGGTAATAAATTGCTAGGAAAAGATTTACAGTAGTACGAAGCAAAAAAATTTGACCCAAAAAATACATTGCAAAATACTTTTGCAACGGCTAGGCAAATGCCCACACATAATGGAGTACGGTTGACTGGTCTACCTTGACTTGTAGCAGCACAAATGCGCTTTTTAGATCGAGTGTCAATGTTCTTCAATGGTTTTTTAATATCGCACTGATGCAACCAATAAAGTTAAGGTTTTGTTATATAATGCACCGGTTTGATTCCTAATCATTTTGGGCTAAAATTGACCGTGCTCATTATCTCTACCAAGATACGAGGTGGGTATAAATAAGAAACAAAAGGCAATATAGTAGCGCATTACACTAGAACTAAAATTGTGATTGCCTCCGCGTAATTTACAATCAAGATAATAAGTTTGATTTATTGAGTATTATGCATGTAATCGGTAATAAACGCAAACGATCGAGAGGTAGTATCATTTTTATTTTAGATAGTTGTCAACAATGCTTGATGCAAAATAAAAAAGTGATGAACCCACAGTTCTTCACAGCAACTGCTGATTCAACAATTACAATCATATGGCGAGCGCCGTGACCTAGATCAATCTGAAATTATTTAAACTCCGGTACGAATTTTTAATAATGCAATTACCATGACACCGTTACAGGTCCAAAAAATACGTTTAAGCCAATTCCATAGAAAAACCCAAGTATCTAACAAGCATAAGAAAAAGAATTAGGTTTAAAATACGATTCTAGACGAAGCCCCAGGTGTAAAAGTTTGCCTTGAATCAATGGTGCAAAACACAACACAGGCAATTAAGTCGCAATAAATCGCTAACAACTGCTTTATTGTCACTTTGCAGTCATAAATATTTCAAAGTAACAATAATTGTTTCATTGATCAACCTTATTCTTAAGCCTCGTGTTCATGATGCTAGTTGTCGTGATAGTTGCTGTCATGACAGTAAGATGAATTTAACAGCTTCTCGACTGAATGGATAAACACTAAAATTCTTCACAGCAGTGAAATACCTTGAAGTTACCCCTAGAGCCAGTAAAATGACCTGGAACCCTCACGTCGACAAAGCTCTTTCCCAAGCTAGAATAACCTTATGAGCCTGTAACAAGCTGTTTGGAAAAACTTGGGGCCTGCAGCCGAAAATGACTTACTGGTCGTATACTGTGGTACAGTAATGTATGGATAATCCGAACAGAAAGTTTGCAGACCCCGTTCGGATTACCAAAACTTTCGGATTATAGAATTCATAATAAATGATATCTAGAATCCGAACATGTTCGGTTTCCATCATACTTTAAAAAATATGTATGTATACATAATGGCTATAAAATTAATAAAATATTTATTTCAAAACAAAAAATTACATTTTAAACATAATTAAAATAAAAACAAATTTCTGATGAAAAAACACCTTATAGTATGTACATACATATTAGAATTAATTATGTATTTTTTTGAACAAAGTTGTCCAGAGTTCCTTGAACAGGCGGTAGTTCGGATTACCGAATACAGGAGTTCGGATTATGGATATCATTTTACACAATTGGGGTGTTCGGATTATAGAGTAGTTCGGATTATCCATACATTACTGTATTAAGACCCATCGTCACATACGTCTTTCTTGTATGGTGAACAAAAAGACTCGAAAAACACTCCAAGTCAGTTGCAGAAGGTACAACCCCAACAGCGGCCTTAGGGACAATGCTAAACATGACCTCATTGCATCTTCATGTACAAAGAGCTTCTCTACAAGATGACATAAAGCTGTCTCATAGAATGAATCTTGACCCATAAAAGTGTCCATTTAAAATTTCTGAACGTTCTACGGTCTGGCGTTTTAAACAAACCACTGGATAACTTGCCAACTGTGTTTGAAATCGACCAAGTGGTCATTGACATCTACAGAACCAGAACTGTTCTGTGGGCTAAGCAAAATTCACAAAAAGTGGGAAATAAATGCCAAAATAGCACTAGAAGCAACTTCCACGACAAAGACATGCGAAAACTGCTCGCCAAAAAAGACCATAAGGCTTCTCGAACTGGCAAGGAAGAAACTGAGGCTTATTACTAGTCTCTTCACCAACATTGCCCCCCGAGATTCCTTCTCAGGAAAGACAGACAGTGAGATTTTCAGAACACATATTATGTGACTGTAATGCCTTAGCAAACCGTAGACTTTTTGTCAGTTTTTGGTACCTTGGCAGCATAAAACTATCGCGTAACAAAATGAAGAACAAGGTTTCCCAAAGACATTGTGAATTTTGCAAGAGGGTTATGCTTTTGGAAATTAGAAGCAGGGTTTGAATCAATGATCTTACTGGTCGCAAAGGTGGGATTACCAAATCTACTACGATGCAATAAGTACATATTATAAATAACCGACTACAGAGCTAAAGTAAATTGACGCAAATTTAAGTAGAAAAGGTTTTACTGTTCTTTTTTCAGCCGCCTAAAAATTCTACGTAACTTTTACTAAATAGTTAATCAAAAACCTACCCCCAAATTCTTATTACAAAATGCTGGAGTCGTATCATTTTTAGAATATAAAAACGTTGATTTATCTGGGAAAATCTTAAGGGGCGAAGTGATAAAACGCGACCTATAATTCAGAAATTGGAAAAAGTCACTAATAATTTCTTTTGCAGTTGTCAGTCGCAGGAACAAATTTTTGGCATCTTTTCGTCGACTTCAGAAAAAAAATTCAGCAAAAAACAAAATCGTATTAAATAATTTATTTCAATAATTGTCGTTTTTGCCCGAACGGAGTAAGGGCGGTAACGCGGACATGTACAGTAGAACAATAGATAGCTCACCTGGTGACTGAAGTTTCTGAACCACTTTAATAGCTTATCTCTCGCTCTTTGCAACAAAGACCTTTGAGTTGTTGAAGGTTTCTCAGTAGGCATAACAGAAATTTCATTATAACGGGTTAGTTTTTATACACAGAAAGCTCCAGCGTTGATCAACCTCGGTCCTGACGCAATTTCAACCTGAAACCAGCGACACCTCAAGAACCCCAAAGGAAATCAAGGCGGGAAAAAAAAAGAGTTTGTTCCATATTTTACGTATCATAAACGGTTTACTTCGGCCCAAAAGTATTTTTGATCACTTCTTAGAGGTGTTTTTGTGCAGTTAGAGAAATTATGGAGGAATTCATGAAACAAGGACACCGAACAAACAGATAGGTTTTACCCGGATGAAATTTATAATGCAGTTAAATAACCCACTTTCTTTAATAAATCCGAGTGCCTTCGGGAATTTAAAACGCGCTAATACCTCACCTCCACCAGTGACATGCAGCAACGGATTATCTCAGCTGATTTAAGTGTGTTAAATTACAATTACAATTAAGTTAAATGAGGAACATATTAAATCTCTCGGGAATTTTCCCGTTAAAATTTTCAGGGATTATGATGCTTGATAACCGGCAGCATCCCTGGTTCCGCCTTTGAACTTGAACCTGCCCTGGATTCAATCCGCCAGGATTGAATTCTCTCTGAGATAACAATTACGGATAACTCGATCTGATCCGTGGAGTTTTTGATTGTTGGAACAGATACATTTAACGAAAATGATCAATAAAAAGACTGGAAGTGGGCAATGAATTTTTAATTCAAAAATAATAAATGAAAAAATTTCCTCAGCAAGAAAATTAATGTTGACTGAATTCTGTTTGTTTTGCGTCCCGTCTGCTGGCGAGAATTCTTTACCTAATCGATTCAATTTGTTAATTTTACAGGAAAACTTTAATAATTTTAAACGGGATGGAAAATTGATTATTTATTGGGCTAGATTTTAACAGGTTATTTTCCGCGTTTCTCCACTCCCGTTTTACCGCGAGTTGGTCGGTTTAATTTCGCGGGAGAAGAGACGGTCATGAATGGTATTTGGTCACGCGGGTGGTATACAAGTAATAATGGCGACGGCGGCAGTGAATGGGGAGCGAGTACCGCGGCCGGCAAAAGCTTCCGCCGAGCACTGACCTAGTGCGGCAGCAGGCAGGAATCCTTCGGATCCTAGTCTCAGGATGGGTCGATACGAGTCTCCGCGCATGCAGTGCGGGCCTGTCCGCCCCACAGTCAAGGTCATTGCCACCGACTTTTGCTCCTGCAATTTGAACAACCATCACCATCAGCGCACCAGGTGAACTTCAACTTAACTCGCGGCCGTAACACGAAGAACCTCGCCGAAGTTCAAGGATCTCGAGGCCTGCCAATTGCCGACCGTTCAACACCCAAATGACCGGCCGGAAAACCACGTGACACCCATGAAGTCGTAATCCGGCAATTCTTGACACCGACGTTTCCAGATATTCGAAACAAAATTTAATAAGAAGGAAGTGATCGACTGAGATAGATGCGGGGGAGGGCTGACAAGCTCTCCTGGGGTCAGTTCGCTCCCAGCTGATGAACTTTCTTGCCAAGCTGAGGTGGAAAACGGCGCTGGAGGCGGGCGGAAAATGTTCCAGTGGTGGTCAAGACAGAGGATTGAACTTTGGAAGTTTTTCGGTTTTCCGGTTGGGGTTAAGTTCAAAGTTGTAAAAAGCCTAGGAGAAATCCATAAACTGTCTCGGGATCGTAACAAGAAAGAAGTTCGGACAATCAAAAGAAAATGAAAAATGATCTTCTCGGTTGTAGCTAAAGGTCAACCTCATCTCTTATATAATTTCGGAAAATAAATAACCTCCAGCTTAGAAACAAAGAATAGCTTGCAAAAATCACAATTCTCATTTTAAAATTAAAAAAAGAGTGCTAAAATGTCTCTGGTTCCTCAAACGAGAACTATAATATACAAAAGAAATAATGAAAAATTTCCTGACCACACTGCATCGATCAGTTTTTAGCACCCACACCGCAGTGATGCATTTGTCCATTAAGATAAAATAGCTGGCACATAATTTCTTCTTTTAAAATAAATATAATGTATACTTTGTTACTCAATTTTCTTCAGGACGCAATTGTTTACAAAATTACTTAAAATATTTACTTTGACATATTGTTAAATACGGTCGTATCTATGACTGGATAGTCATAAGTCAGTCACTTGACCATCAATAAAAAGATTCTGCAGAACGGAAACGCAGAATCCGTTGCATTAGTACCGTTCTTCTTTAGCCCAAATGTATTTCGAGCAGCCTCGTATATACATATTTTTCTTTTAGCTAGGTTCGTCCCCTGTGAGACGTTTACACGTCGCATTGCCTTATTATTCGTTTTCCTTTATTGAATGCAGGATTCTAATGGAGAAACAAATTTGTTACCAAATGCCGGTAATTTGATGAATCTCGCACGCAATTATAATCTCGTGCGCTTAACTTTAGTTACAAGTACAAAAACATATGACGCACGACAACGTAAAAACGACACTATTGTTATCCATTATTGAGGATTAATGAAATCATTCCGTTTGAATGAGGATCAGTTGAATCGATAATAATCATAAAAAAATCGTAAATAACCAGAATCATGGGATTATGCTGGTTCAAATCACAAACATTTTGTCATAATTAGACGCACTTCAACAGAAATTTGTAATGACGCAAGTTGAACTCGTAATCTATCGAGTACCTTTATATAAATTAGGGGCTTTTACTATTGTTCTATAATTAGTGTAGCGTAGTTAAAAACTATAGATTAAATTTATTATTAGAGGTATGCAGAGCGTTTACTTTCCGAATCTACTAAAGTGCGATAGGTTTTATTTATAATCAATAGCTACGAGCTGCATGTCGTCAACCAACAAAAATTGGTATAATAATTATTGTAGTAGAGCTCTAAAAGAATAGGAAGGAAAAACTCATCAAACAGAACGTGATGCTAATAGTTTTTCCTGAAAAATTTGGGAATGTACATAGTTCTGTAAACTGACCTCAACAAATGGTGAAGGTGCCGGGTGAAAATCATTATGTAAAAATTCATAATAAATTATAAAATTATTTTTTCTTAAAATTGTTTTAATATTAAGTTTCACATTTTCGCAAATTCATTAAAGTTTATCAATAAGTCAAAAATGTCTACTTGTATAAAACGTAAATTTAGTTTACTTTGTCTTATTAGGCAATTTTCCTATAAAATTTTGAACAAATTCTGCTACCTGTAGAAACTAGACAAGAAGTCGTAAAGAAGATAAGAGCAATATATATTAATGCATAGAAAATTATTAGAAAAAGGTAGACAGATGATAATATTTTTTTCAAAATAATATAATTAGTTTATTCTAGGCAATTAAAAACTATTTCCGTCCAATACTTAGTTCAAAATCTATGATTTTTTTATATCTTATAACTTCTTAACCTTACAAAAAATGATTATTCCATAAAAAGTTAAATAGACAATAGTTTTAGTTATTAACAAAGAAGAAGCAAAATGCTAATTCTTCTTAAAGAGAATATAAATGGGTCTGTCCAGACATCTAAAAACTATTCCAGTGTAATATTTTGTTCAGAACTTTATGATTTTATAGTGTCAAACTTTCAGAAAGTTAAGTTTCAAATGTTTACTGTAATAACTATTCAGTTGGAAAATAATTCAAACTTTTGATTTGAATTATTTTGTTTATTTAAGTCATTTTACTAAACAAATTCACCAAACTCAAGGAAGTCGACAAATGATAGAGTAATCAGGTTCATGAAGAACCAAAGTTAAAAAAATTGAAAAAAAAATTCTTACAAAGATTATGATAACTTTAGTTAGATATCCAAAAAACTATTTGCAGAAGTTATTTTTTTTTGCATCATTATTATTTTTGCATAAGTAAATAAAAAATATTAGCTCTTTTCAGGTAACCAAAAAACTATTTGAGTGCGACACCTAGTGCAAAAATGATTTTTTTGTATTATCATCATTCTTGCATCAGCAAATAAAAAATATTTCTACTACATGAATATCTAGATAGAATATCATTTTTGGATTCACCAAAATGTAGATCATGGATCTATTAAAGGTCATACAGAAACATGTATTACGTTGAGTTTTAACTCCTTATTCCGTAATGAAAACTCTTTTATATCTATCTCAGTACATGTTCAGAATTTTTTTCTAGCTTGCTAGCGACAAGAACTTTGATAAGGTTCTTCAATAAATTGGCTAAACTTCGAAAAATCGAAATCATGCAAATCGTTTAGACGGGACGACCCCATTAACGCCAGTTGAAGAAAGTCGACAAATGGTGGAGGAGCCAGGTAAAGAATAAAATTTCGTACAAAATTAACAAATTAAATTAGTAGAACAGTAATTTTTTTTCTAAAGAG
The DNA here is from genome assembly GCA_951805265.1 of Schizotus pectinicornis. Classification (NCBI taxonomy): domain Eukaryota; kingdom Metazoa; phylum Arthropoda; class Insecta; order Coleoptera; family Pyrochroidae; genus Schizotus; species Schizotus pectinicornis. The sequence goes on from OX638203.1 coordinate 13,734,977, forward strand.
GCTATGAGTAGCTCCTTATAGGTGGCTAGGAACTATTTGAGTTCCCAATTTTTTATGTAGCTGCTCATTCAGACAAAGCTGGAAAATATTCATCAATAATACGTCAATAGTCTCTTACTATACGAGGAAAACTTTAAAGTTGGTTCGAAATGAGGTTATCATCAAGCTCTCTATGTATACCATAAGATTTTCAAATTTAATTTTAAACCTAGACTTTCCTAATTTTCCAAGAAATTTTAAATTTTTAAACACTTTTGATTCAGATAGATAGGGGAGTACCGGGAAAGGTTTAAGAGCCATATTTATCTCTTTATGGAAGACCTACCGGACCTTTCCGTTTCCCAGTGGGCCAGCACGCGTCTGGAGATAAGGTCGTAATATAGATGAGCTGCAACGTTCTGGGTTCGAAGGGAGGAAATCCATCAAAGTTGGTTAACCAACGATTCCTAATACACGACAAGCTCAAAATTAAATACGTGAACAAACTGGGGCTGTAAAGTTTTATATAAAATTTTTTAACGATTATCTAAGACGCTCCCAAAATAAACGATAACTTTACAAGAAAATGCCATTAATACCTAATTGACTACCCACAATTTCAGTTAATAAAACTTACAACGGACTCGTGCTATTGTTGTATACAAATCAATAAACTAACAATGTTTGAATCAAGTTCAATTTAATACGTCAGTAAGCGTGTAACTTTTACTGACATTAATTTATTTGTGCTTGTCTCGTTCATACAACACCCATGAACACAAAACTAAATGCGACGCCTGACAAATTCGAAACTGAACAGTATAATACGAGTATGTTTATGTAGTTTGACAAAATTAACTCGACTTTGACCCTGCAACCATTATGTTGCAATTGTCAATCCCAATAGGTCTTGACCCCAATATTTAGTGACAACCAATATTGTTTTAATTTGTCGACACTTAACGGCATGACAAAACTTTAAATCGATTCATCTGTGTCTTCACTTTTTTTTCCAATGAACAATGCAACAGTAGACGATAACGTAGAAAAAGTAATTGGCGCAGCAGCAGGTGGTACATTTTCAGTATCCCTGACTGTACTAACATTAGTTGCAGTTGCATCTCGCTTAACAATTTTATCTTCAATTTTAGGCGCAACAGAAAATTATTTAATTAGCAAAATCTCATGAAAGTTGAAATAAAATGTTTGCAAAAATGACTTTCTCAGTTATTTTGTTTGTACCTTCGCTAAAAACTGTAATATTTGAAACAAATTACGCTGTCAAGAGTTAAGACGAATTCCTTAACACAACACAAACCAAAGAATTTTGCTGCAATTATCTGCGAAAGGTGGAGGGTTGATTCTCCAACTTGCCGAGGAAGTAATTTACCTGGCATTAATTAAACACGATGTATAATTAATTATTCAGCTTGAGGATTTCTCACCGAAATCAAAGTCCCAAATTCCGGCCTAAAACATTTCTTAAAGGAAAAGCTTTTAAAGACCTTCCTAAAACTAAGCAATTGGAATAAATATCGTTCCTGAAAGGAAGAGCGTGACATTTCCGTCTATCACGCGCAAATATTGCAAAACGGCGCGAGCCCCAAATCCGGCGCTGAAAGCTTCGACTAGTGAACGATTAGAAAATGAACTTACCCTTTTCAGGAAGGAGAGCTTCCTGAGGTTGGTGATCGCGGCGTTCATTATCGCCAACACTGAACTTCACAATGTTTCGAAAGTCAAACAATTTCACTGGGTTAGAAAAAAAAAGTTACGGAGAAAAAAATGCGCAGATTTTTTTCCTCGGTGCTCGTCCTTGCCGGGTGATTGCGAACAAAACTTGAAACAACATAGGGTATCCTAATTTCGACGTTTCGAGCGCCTTGCTCACTCCTCCTTGACGAGAAAAACGCGACGTCCTTTTCGTCTCCGTCTTGTAGTGGAAGCTGATCACTGGATCCTGCAAAACGAAAGATCGCGCTATAGCGTGTTCCACTGCAAGTGAAAGTAAATGGTACTGATTAAATCACAACATGTCATGTACGGTTATTGATGAAACCTCCATCATGTGATACGCTGTTCTGTTTTGTTGTGGCGTTTAGTGTTCAGGAGCATATGGTTTCGGATGGGTGATCGCGAGCGATCGTCGCATTGTATCAAGCGACGATTAACTGCAATCGTCCCCGAATTATCCGATATCGCGAACAGGGGGGCGAACTCTGCTGGACGTAGTTTGGTGTTTTTGGGAAGTTACCAATTTTTAATCTCGGAGTCGCGACAATTTTGCTTGAATCGAATTGGGAAAGTCAACTGTCGGAAACAATGGAATTACGCTGATAATATAAAGTAAGTGGCATTTATCAGCGGCGAAATTAAAATGTTGAAAAAGCCGAAATTATCCGGTTCTCGGTGAACCAACGAGTGCTGGGATCAACAATCAAAAACAGTCCAACGCGTCGCCACACTTCTATCAAAATGAAACTAGTTCGAATGTAGGTTGGTTGTTCTATGACTTAATTGTATGCAAACTTACAGACTATGAATCGCGAAAGTAGATGTGATTCTTTAAGGCAAACTGGGCACGTCCTTAGTCAACTTTTGATTCTCATCAATTGGCGGTAACTTTATTTGTTGTGGCACTAACCACTTGCAGTAATTAACAATGATCGTCAAAGTTGGTGCGGCACTTGTGCTTTGACCAATACTTTGTTTAACGAGTCTTCGTCACTCTCATTTATTTCGCACGTAACTTGTAGTTTAGAAGTAATAAAAACGCGGTTTATTTACGAAATTTACTGCGTAAAACTATCATTCCAGATCGTGATAAGGAGGCTATTTCTTCAAGTGATGTCAGAGATAATTCAATTTCGGTTGTTTCAATCAATGCGATTAGATCATCGATCTCGAAAATCTCTGTTGCAGAATTATCGTGACTAATGATCCGGTGATATTAACGGCGATAACGAGTGCCTACTTAATTACAAACACGACCGTCCAGAAGTAATTAGTTTTACAACTTAGGTTTATGTAATTAATTAAATTAAAATTAATGTAACATCAAAGTGTAATCGATGGAAGAAGAACGACGGTCTTAAGAATATAATTACTTCTTAAATCCTGTGGCATCCGCAGAGAATAAAAGACCTGCTTTATAGACTTTCCGGTAGCTCTGTCTATGTAACACAAGAGAATTCATTTTATGGTGAGATGTAAGGTGGTAGGTGAGGAGTCACGTTAAATAGGTGAGGTGTCACGTTAAAGATCCATTCATCTCAATTCATCCAAAGTAATGAGCTGGAAGGACATACCAAATTATTTATCCGTAAACAAGGCTTATAAGAAGTAGGGACTTATGGCACGCAGCCCTGGGCCAGAAATTCCACAATAAGGTACGACATGTAGTGCTTGCTATAAATGCATCCTAAAGATATCATCTCGGATATCATGGACGGTGAGGTATTGCAAAAATTAAGTTAAGACTCCGTAGTCATAAGTTGATCAAAAAATTGCAGTGGAGGGAGAGTATGAAGGAACCAGAGGCACATCAAGGAAGAGAAGACAAAAATCAGACAGTTACAAAAACTGCGTGAGAGGTCTGGGTGAAGCTTAAATAAATTTTTCAGGGGGAAAGGAAATGGAGTAAAAATACGTATGATGAGCTTCAATCTTCAGTAGGAGTAAAAGATGAAGAAGAAGAGAAAGATATCAAAATGAATAAGTTTTGGTCAATTTTTGTTCAAGTAAAGAGTCTGCAATTGACTTCGAAAAAAAAAATTACGGATCCCGTGACATTCAATTTACCTTGAAGTATTACGAACATTATTGTAACCATTATGTAGCACGTATCTTTGATACGAGCAATCAGACTTTTTTAAATCCCTACGCCACAACCAAATTTTTACGCCACGAAGTTACAGCTGCAACATTATATAAGTTAGTTTCTTTAGGGAAACAATAAGTAGAGTTGAAGTGATGTTTAAATTAAATCGCTTAAAACGTAATAACTATGACATCGAGTTGAGCAAAGATTTTTTCAAAATCTTGATAGATAATCGATTATTACTTAACAATGTATTTACAAATCTTGTTTCGATTTTTACGATCAAGATAAAGAATGTTGCTAGATAATTGAGAAACTCTCGAAACTTGAGGGTGCATACCATTATCATTTATAACAACAACAATGTATTTTTGAAATTCTGGAGAATGGAAAAATTTTTAAACATAAATTTTGAAAGAAGAGGTATTATGAAGTATTGTGTACAGAAAAAAATTACAACTAGCTAATTAACCATTTCTTTATGCTGATGATGGGCCTTTTGCCACTTAAAACGAAAAGAAGTTAGAAAGCAGTCCATCTTCTGTTTTCAAATTATTCTTTTTCATTTAGAACCTAAAATCACAAAAGGGAAAAGCAGAAATAGTCAGTTAGTTCCAATTATACCTAGATCTTAAATGGACTTTGTTAGATGATTATTGATGAAAACACTCAACAATTTGTTGATGACATATTGTCCAGGCGTGGTACTTGTATTTTTCCATTACTTCCTAATGTCATTATAATAGTTTCAGAATACATTTCTTCTAATCGTAATTAATCATATTAAAATAAATTGAGACGTCAAGAAAAAAGGCCGCAATTCTAAGAAATTTTCGAAGCAAATAAATGGACTTGGGCTAAGCTCAATAAAACGCAGCAGCTACCTCGTTAGTTTCTTAAAAAGTAGGCAAATTGACCAAATTATATTATTATCAAGGAGATAAATATCACACTAAAAAATTCAATAATTCGTACCAATTAACTTTGTGACATGCAGTTTTTGGTTGACAAAAAATTTAAACAGACTTATTCAACTTTGCTTTGGCGGAGCAGAGAAATGGGCAAACATATTTCCGGCTGCACAAAGATAATCTGACAGAAATGAACCTTTAACGTACTGTAAAATTGTATTCTGTTAACTGACTATCATCAGTGTTGTCAGTATCACTCTTTTTGTGTCTGATATAGCCCTGGCTGATAATCAATTAGCGGTCAATGGCAATTTTAATAACTAATTGATAACCGCTTATTCTCCATCACAGTAGTTTTGAAATTTTTCCTATAACTATAATCGAGAATGAGGCATTCCAAATTGCAACTAGTCGTGAACTATGTCATTGTAGATTTTATGATTTATTTATGAATAATAAAATATTAAACAATAAAAAATTTACACCGATTTTTGTATATCATACACTAAAAATTGACCGAAAATATGCTATAAAAAATATTTTTAAAATCCTAATTTCAAACTCTAGACAAAGCTGCTTGTATTCCTGCACACCTCGTCTATTGTGATTATTGAATATTCCATCCTTATCAGTTAAACAGGATGGGAGTTCCAGCTTCCTCTCAAGCCTTGATAACGGAGAGATAGAAATATAATGGCATTTCTCCTGCATAAAAAACAATCTAAAATTAAGCAACTAGTTGCCGCACAACTAGTACAATAGAATTATTGACAGTCACGTGGTGCAAACATTCCTAACAGGTACGTTAAATTTAGCAAGTAGTTATGAAAGTGATGAGTAGCGCAATAAAAAAGAAAGGTGCAAATTTCACTCCAGTGTCATTCAATACCACGTGAGTTTGAACCTGAACTGATTACTTGAATTAACAGCGTTCCCGGAATAATTAGAATTTGGCAGATTCTGTTGAGGGCGTCCCAGAAAAATGAGCTCAATAAATTATATAAAATGTAATCAAGATGACGACGTCATTAATTCATAATGTTATCATCACGTGCGTGCATACATACATTCAATGTCATAAACGTTTTACGATACCAAAAATACATGATGTTGTCAAAGTATTCTGCAGGTGCTAGCAATATCTTCTTACCTTTTTAAACATTTCAAGTTGAAACTTTCCATTGCCCTTCCATTCACATACAAGGGGCGTCAAAAGTTCGAAATAAATTCAAAATAAATATATCGTGGGGTTCCGTTTTCAAACCCTCTATCTCTATCACTTATCGGATATTTATTTGTTTAGTTGAGCTATAATACATATTTTCTTCTTTAGTTGACTGATACTTCTATCAGGGCTATAAAGTGTGATTCCACAATTAAAAAAAAATTAAATCCAAAAAAATAAATAAAACAAGCTTGTCGCAATAATAATAGAAAAACTAGTTAAATGAAATATTTCAAATCGTTGATGGTGTAATTTAATTAACCCTTCGGCCATAAAGCTATTTGGCTTATTTAAAGCAACCGTATTTTTCAAAAAAAGTCGAAATAGATCAGATCTGATGATCTAGTTTACATCAAGGTAAAAATTACGTTGCTTGTACTGCCAGAATAAAAACGCATGTTTCAACTTTTGCCACCCCCTTATTGGCAACTATTTCTAATTAACTTTAACTTTACGTTTTTAGCCATGAAAATAACTGCCGCCTGCTAACATGATTAAAATGAAGTTAAACTTAATTGAATGGGTCCTAATCAGCTAAGTTGCATCTGTTACAAATTTTGTATCTTTAAGCAGGTGACACGAAATGCATGTCTCTTGAGGCATCCTTCGTGGTTAACTTTTTAAATTTGATGAGTTGTCCACTAATAACCCTTGACTTTAAAACCAAATTTAAAAACCTTGAAGGCGAAATAAAAATTCAACTTTTTATTACCTTCGTGTTCATTGCAACGTCTGGTGATATAACATAATTTGTAATAAATTTCATTTGATCCAATAAAAATTTGGCGAGTGACCTTCCGGTCTGTTTTGTAGATTCAACCAACAGCACGCGATAAAGGTATTAGTTCGAAAAAAGTAAACAGACTTGCTAAATTATTAAAACCTAATGCAGATGTGAGCAACCAAAGAGGATAGTTGTACCTGCAACAGGTAGAGCTAATATTCAATTATGACCAGCGTGACATAATGCTACTTATTCTACCATAATCAATAATTATCCGAGAAATTTTTTAAATAATGGTTAACAAATTTAATTTCAAAAATTAAAACAAATTGTTAACTAAGCTCAGGTGAGAAGGGTTGCAGTACAGCTTTTTCAGATCTTCTCAAAACAACTGTACTGTGATGAACCCTCTTTGGTTTCAAAATAAAGATTATTGACGGCTGCCCCTAGGTAGTCTCGTTAATGGTTGAGCGCTGTGGGGCAAATTTCAAACATTGTTCTTTTTCCATTCAGTGAGCATCAAACGAGAGCCAATTCGATTGCAGCTAGGACTAGATAGAAGGCTGCATTTTCTAAAAATAGCCAATGCTAATAATAGATTCTATTCTGCCATAAGTATAGAGCATCCTGGCCTAAAAGTAATTTAGTTGATAAAAACAAGCACTTCTAACCTTCTGCTAAAAACCACAAATATAAATTATTCTAGTCAACTCGAAGAAATTGGCCCTATTTACCATAACTGGTTTCTCTCTCTCGTGCTATTAATGATATCAATAACCTGACGGTAATTAATTTCTACACCTAGAGACTTTGACGAACGTCACGTAATTTGGATTACAAATCCAATAACCGTAAGCAAAAGGTATCCAATTAATTACAATTAAATTAAGTATAAAAATAGAGATAATTACATTTAGACCAACCAAAGCAAAGTTCACGTCTGTTCAAATATTTAAAACAAATTGGCGTTACCTGCCTCAAAGTTGCACTTGATTGAACGCCATTAACAGCTATCTCAAACTAATAATTCAATTAAGCTCCAGTTAAACCTCTCGCAACACACAAACAGTGGAAGCTACAACTCATTCTCAAAGTGATGAACAATCAATGTAGACTGGGAGTGTGCGCTTGTAATCTGGAAAAAATCGCCTCCGCTCGGAGTATTCGCTAAAATCACGACTACCTGATGGCGTAATTCAACTAATATCGCCAGCTATTTGTAAGTAAAAGCCCCACAAATTTCAATACAAATTAATTACCCAAAGGGTGCGTCAACAACTTACTTACATTTTGGCGGTCGAAAGTTTCAAGTATTGAAGCGCTCTCCCTACATTTTCAGCTATATTGCCATTAATTGCTCGCGAGTGATTAGAGAAACCCCTGAAATCTGAAATAACTTGAAAGACCGTTAATTTTAAAATAGCATGATTGTGTTGGAGCCAAATTATTAACGTAGAAGTAGGTAGACTGTGACTGACTCGAAAAATACAAAGCAAAATCCACCTGCTTCTAACTCTGTCCATAGGTTTCACGCGGATACCAATAATAGCGGATTGCCAAAACCGAAAGTGGGAAGGTAGTTTTTTTTTTTCGAGTTATATCGTGGAATTGCTGAAATTACTACCATTAACCTGAAGAAAAAAAAGTAGGTACAGAAGCTTAGAAAGTATTGAAAAGTTAATTTTAGTCTTAGCTTGGAATGTCGATTTTTAAAATAGAAAAAATGCCTCCATGATGCAGTGTAGGTATGTGTGGAATCGGTTAGTGTCAATATTTAATTTTCGAAATAATTTTCTCGGAGAAGCAGCACCGACTGACGACAGCGTAGGACTTATTGATTTATCCCACTTCTGAGACTGAATTGATTGAATATACTGAGATTTTCTCCTCTAAGTATTTAACTCCTTCTTCTCGATATTTCATATTACTCTTTTAATACGATGCTAAGATAGTCTTTCACCGATAGTAATAAGCTACACCAACACTTTTGGAGTTATTAGTTGGTGAATCGGACAGACGGGTTAAATAAGTGCCAAGTCTTTAGTGCTTTCAGCAATAAAAGTCGAGCTTGAAAGAAGTGGCAATGGTTCCCTGGACACAACATTAACTGAATCCAAAGAATTGGAGCGGACTAATTTGTCTTGTTTCATTCGTTACATATGGAACAACCAACAGCACAAGGATATCCTGTGTTAACCAACTATCCCCAGAAACAACGTGCCACAAAATATGTTTTTATTTACGTTGAAAAATCCGTGATGGTAATACGATCGTTTAAGAATTTAAGATAAAAGTGTGTCTTAAACTTACTGGAATCTTCACAACGAAGTTTATCTACTTATATAGAAACCGTTTCACGGTGATAAGACAGCTGACGATGCAAAAGAGCCTCTATCTCTATCCCACCAACAGCAGTAACTGGGTAAAGTAATATGACTGTGCAGTTTATAAGCACTTGTGAATTTACGACACACATTCCTTATTATTGCATTTCCGCCACTGATAAGTTGACGATTAAACCATGACAGAACGTAAAACCTCAATATTTGCTCATTGATCAATGAGAGTTGCCGCAGGATTCAATTGAACCGAGTGGCGACTTGAAACTTCTGAATATATCTTCCTGATTTATCGATTATTACACATCACCTAAAGGCAACAAATGAAGACTTCTAAGATAAATCTGTTCCATGGTTGTCCTCTTATCTTTCGTCTTAGTCCTAAACGTGGCCGTAATACATTAGCTTCACTCCACTGTCTTCTTTTGCCAGTTCTCCATCTTGTGTCTGGACACCTGTACAGATAAGGTTAGTATTTTTAGTTCGCTGTTTAAACAATATGGTAGTTGCCGACTTCACTCCTAGTCAAGTTGAAATTCAAGCTCTTTCTTGAGTTACTAGAGCATTGGTCAGGAAATAAAGACCACTATTAAACAAGTAGATGGCAAGTATGTCAGTTGTCAATTCGGGAAATACATCATACTATTATCTATGTGTGTTGTGTCTCTCCATTCAAATGGCGTTCTGGTAGATCATCAACCGACTCACGGCATCTATTATTGACCCAGCATCTCTTAATTTCTACGACTATTTTTCTACCTAATAATCGTGGGGTATAGCAGTAATTTCCGTATATCGAAATACCTAGAATAAGTCTCTGGTTGTTCATTTTTTAAAGCAAAAAATAATTAAGGATTCCAAAATTTATTATCAAGACATTTATTTATTTTTACGAAATTGGGGGCTCCTCTCCTTGAGCCCTGGTTCAACTTCTGTAAATATGCAGTTGAGATATTTATTTTCACATATTTGCCCTATATACTTTTTGCGACACAGTATTTCCTTCCCAACGGAAGTTTATTTTGGATTCGTTCTGTATATTTGCGACCCCTGCCAACTTATTTTCTTCTCGGTGGAAGTTTGTTTTGCGAAACTCGCCGTTTCGCGTTCGTGTGCCAAATTCAATTGGTGAACAATTCAGCAATTCGATATTGCCAGTTGTATAGTTGTGTAACTGGAATAACAACAATATTCGAGGTGTTCGACCTAGCCTGGATTCTCCTCGTCTCGAGACAATGAAGTTCTCCTTGAGTTTGTGCCCGGGAGGCCCCCCACAGTATAAAGAAAAAAAATTGGAAAAGTTACTATCTCCCGGGTCTCTCGCCATCTCCAGACGGCCTGTCAACATGTAGCCGGTGTCGTTCAATGAAGAAAGAAAGCGATACGTTATTATGTGTTATTATTTAAATGGCACGCCTGCCAATTTTTGTTTGTTAATAAAAACGGTAATAATAACGGTGTTGTCTAGCCACCTGGTATAATTAAGTAATGCGAAATGGGAAATTTTATCGCAAGCGGTAAAGCGAATTTAATAAGCCAACCCTCACCCCCAATAACTAAGTACAACAGAAGCTTTAATAATATTTTCCAATCTTTCGACCAATTATTCAAAAAATAAATTTTTGGAACGTTGTAGGTTATGGTTCATAAATACATAGTAGGGTTGTCTCATTTCTACTGTACATTCCACATTGGTTTGGTTTGGGGCAATTTGAGGCTTCAATCCTATTTGTTGGCTTCAGTCATAAATGTCATCAATCACTTTAGACTTATCAAAAAGTTGTGTGACTTGTCATTACAACTTTAATAAAAAAAATACCAAATTCCACGGTAATAATCAATGACAAGTTTCTTCAGAGACTAAAAAATAAAACTGAAGGTCTTGTGGTGTAGTAAGTAAACGTAATTATTGAATTAACCACGTGTCCAATTGCAATCAATAACTGGAGCTAACGTTTCGTTGTTACAAACAATTGTTGATTTTCAATAAAACCTTACAGTATTATCTAAAAATGTGTCTTTTATTAATTTTCCTTCAAACTGACAACAAATCAAGGATAGTTATAATGAAATAGTACTGATTCTTTTCGAATTTTGCTCTTGGTTTTAAATTGTTAAAAACGCAGAACAAAGGACATGTGTTAAAAAAATAGTGAAACAAAGAATAACGAAAGTGGTAGTAAGTAAAACTTAATAAATAAAAATAAAAAACTTGTGTCACTTAAAAAGCAGCTGACCACTCATAACTGCATTTCCATTAAATGATACCATTGCTAAAATAAAAAACAAAAATTTGCGAAAAAATACAAAATAAGAAAGCAACCCTGTAGCGCAGTGGATTATTTTTATGGTTCGCTTTCACCAGTAACTACCTACCAATAAATAAATTATAAATTAATAGCTGGTAAGAGTTGCCTACAATTCAATAAATAATAAAAATTATAAATATCTACCTAAAATGTTGGTGGTGTCATCCGGCAAATAACCTCACTTTTAAATAGCTGAAGGTGCGAAACAAATGCTCACGACCTAGGCAACTATACGCACCCGACTGTTTCAAAAGCAAGAACCCGGTTACGTAGAAACTTGGAAGAGACTTGCATCAGCTTGTCGTTCCTGGAAGATTCCCGAAATCAGTTGATGCCTTCTGTCCCTTTCATTCAAGTTGGTAATTACGATTCTATGCCTTATGACACTTTCCTTAGGACAACGCGCTAACAAAAGTTTCAAAACTGTGAGAAGGGTTTGACAGGTGGTGATAAACACGCCGGCAGCATTGTTGCTATCTGAGCGACATCTATGGAGTGGAAATGTAAGTGTACTCGGGGTTGCCTTTCCGTATAGAAATCTATATAAAAATGACCGAGGATATGTAAACCATCTCTTATCACAAGTTATTCCGGAATAGCGTTATACCTGGAATAACGTCCTTTCGTAAAACCGGCTCTTAGGGTCAAAAATTGTAAGATAAAGCTACAAATGATTAATTTCTCTAAAGTTACAATTTTTCAAAAACTTGCATTATTAAATTTTCAAAATGTGTTCCGCACTTGGCCACTTTGGAACACTTCGCAAATTTTCTGGAAAGTTTTGCAACTAATCTGTCTACATTTTTGTCTTGGCCTTATCACGAAGTTCTCGAGCGGCGACCCAAAGAAGACAAACAATGTCAGATCTGGAGATCTCATCAACATCTTTCTGCCGTCCGATTTCTTTTCTCTAGAGGGAATTTTGTTCGGTCAGCACAATGGAGGTCGAATGCCTTCTTCCTAGTCCTTCTTCATTTACTTTATTGTCTAAAGGTTTCCTCACATGACTATTTGATTAAATTGATTTGAGGAAACTCATACTCGTTGAATGGTTGCAATAAGATTTAGAACAACGCGACCCAACGTAATACGAAAGCCAGAAAGGCATCTGTTATCAACTGGTAAACTATCCAAAAACTTTTCATTTTCTTACTCTTAATTTAACAAATAAATAGAAGAGTAGAAGAAATAGAAGATTTTCTTGTCATTGCACGAAAATCGCTAAACCTTTTCAAAATCAATCTTTCAGATTTAATTTGCATTGCTCATTGTTAAGACTTTCTTAACAATTTGTTCTTTGTTGTTCAAACTTTCTTCTTTCCGTGATTATCACCCACAAAGTATATTGTTTTCTCCAGAAATATGATTTGTTTCATTAGCTTTGCTAGACGTAAGTTTAATGTATCAGGTCTTCCTTAGGTCCACTTTGCATGAGGGGTGTTCTCATTTAAAGAATTGAAATCCAAATAATCATTCTGAGTCGAAAATATTTTGTAACGTCTCAAGACCTTAGTACAACCTTTAATTAGTCGTGTTAATTGGCCATCATAGTCTAGTTTGATCACACCACGTATTTTTTTCACAAAATAATCATCTTGTACACCGACATAGTTACCAGAAACAATTTAGATAGTAACTTTACCAAGGTACACGAGTACGGGAGTTTCGCAATAAACGCGTCTTGTAGCAACGGAGTTTTCTGAACGCACTTTATCGGCCGACTGTAGTTTTTCCTGTCCTGTTTTCCTTCCAACCGATCGATACGGCAAAATTACAGCAGATGGTGTACGTTATTCTACGTAGCTGTAATGTTGTAGGTACTTGAGAACTTATTATAAACTACATTAGTGTAATTCTTTCATCAAGCCGAAAAAAATTAGAACATTTTATTTAATGTGAAGTTAATAACGATTCACGTAAACGATACACATGTTAACTATAAAACAGTATGGTTCAAATCTTTTCTAATTTTTAACATTAAATTTCATAAAATAAATATTGCGTTACATTAATAATTTTTATACAAAGCTTTAAAAATGAGTAGTATATACAGTTATTACAATTAATAGTAGTTCAACACTACCAAGTGTACCCGTTGAAAACAAATTAATATTTTGAAGCAAAAACCGCATTTATAGACATAATAAAAATAAATGCTTTTGGCGCCCATATGACATTGCTGAATTTGATTTTATTTATTCGAGAGGAGTACATTAAATTTATTATATGTTACCTAACAATGAGGTTTTGCTTCAAATATAAATTAGTTCCACATACACTTAGTAGCTTGAATCTATATAATACCATCAACAGTAAGGCATTAATACAAATCAGAATTATTGAAGAAGCTAAGTTATAAATCACATTTACAGTCAAGAATATTTTTGTGCACTCCCAAAAACAGGCGTAAAATACACATTGTCAATGTTTTAGTCAACTAAAACAATGTAAGATATTGAAGATTTTTACAATAACCACTGGTCAAGCAGAACTTGTAAAACAATATTGCATTTTGTCAATTTTGATACAATCATTATTGTAAAACTAACCTAAAAGTAGTTAAGTAGTAGAAAATTAACTAAATTATGTGCAATCATAAATAATCAAAATGAGTATTGGTTAGTTCAGACTTATAAACCTTTAAAACAAGTTATATTGGTGGCAGCGCCCACAAGGTGGCGGTCTTGTCAGCGGACGTCGAAAGGAACGAGAACTCGCTGGGGTGCCAACGTCCCGAAATTGCTTTGTCCTGATGTTGCGCCACCACCACGCTCGGAAGCGGCAGAGTCAGGTCACCTGAAAATTGCATCAAAAATTAAAATAAATATTAATATACATATGTATAACAATAATGATTATTATTTAAATCATTATTTTGAAGCATAAAGCGGTGCTTTATAAATTCAAATTGAGTCTAAATTTTTTTTTAAAGTACAGTAGTTGGTCTGAAAGTAGTACAGCATTGCATGTGGACTTACCTTGTAAATCTGTAAGAACCAGCTTGTTGTCGTATCCCGCTGACAAGAGGTAATAGGCTGAAGGCGAGAACCTAATAGACCTGACATCTGCAGAATGGGGCTTAAAGCATTGCACACTTCTGCCCCCTCGAATATCATACAAAACGCACGAACTGTCTTCATGGCCTGAAACTAACAGCCGTCCGGAAGGGTCCACGCAAAGACTAGCAACGGCCGATCCTTGCCTCGTTCCGGGAATAGTGCAGGGAGTGACCATATTAACACATCCTCTCGTCCTCAAATCCCAGAACCTCACGGTCTTATCGTGCGATCCGCTAACAAACATCGCTCCTCCCCACGTATACAACGACAAAATATGACCCGTGTGTCCGCTTAGAGCTTGGAAAGGGGTACCAGTAGCGCAGTCCGTCACGTAAATCTTACAATCACCAGCTCCGCCGCTAATCAGCAAACTGGACTTGTTCGAGGTGTCTTCTAAAAAGCACAAATCGCGGATGGTTCCGTCGTGCATAGACAACTCAATTTCTTCGCCCTCCAGATTCGAGGTGTCGGCGTTGAAACGCATCAACTTGACGGTTTTGTCGTTGGAACCGGTCGCCATCAGGTCACCAACTGGAGACCAAGCCAAGCAGTAAATGGAACCTTTGTGGTGTTTCGTTCGTTTAAAGAGCACCATCGGTTGGTACGTTTGGTGGTCTTCTCTGCAAATACCAAATTTACGCATTAACATTGCATCAGTGGTAACGATTTTGGAAATACAGACCTGAGGTCGCTGAGTTTCGGATACGCGCATATTCTAAGCGTTTTCGAGTTGGACCCGACGGCGTAGAGTTGGCCGCCCGGGTGGAACTCCGCACATCTAACAGCTTGGACATCCTCCAGAGATGTGACGGCTACGAAGCGAGGTCTGGCGCTGTTGCTGCTGTCGTTGGCGTCTTGGTCTGCCGTACTCCTCGGAACGGGCTGCAACGAACGACCTTTATTAATTTCCCGAATGCAAATTTCTACTGGTGCATTACGCAATTATGGACCGACCGAGTCTTTCGAGTAACTCGTTAGATTAAGGCAACAGCGATGTTTGGTTGGTTAGACTTTTGCACTGGGTCTGCAATTATTATCTCTCGCGTAACTCGTTGGATTGAGGCAAGTGCAGTTTAATAAATTAAATCTGGAGCAATTAATCCCTTTTCGTAAATACTGGCATCACAAACCCACCAAGACGTGACTAATGGAAAAAACTAGGGTAGAGAAGGATTGCGGTATACCGCGCCATGCAGCGGTCTCATCCTAATAATTATTGCAGATCAGGCTTTCTCTTTATGGGAAGCGACATGTGGTGGAGTGACGGAAAAATATTGATTTAAAATAGATAGAACGGCAATGTCGATCTTCCTTCCGATTGTTGGAAAAATAAAATGAAACTAGAATGAGGTTGACGGTGACACGGTTAAAACCGGACGTTGTTAGGTAACTGGCTTAATTGTTTCAGTAATAAGTAATCACTGCTCGCGACCAGCTGCACTCTACTTGAAAGTACGCTTTTGACGAATCGTCATGTTGTCGTAGATAAAAAAAGAAGAGACCTTCGTCTTGTTGCTAATAATAATTTACGGGAAGGGACAAAGACAGTTCAACTTTTATGTAAAGTAAGAAGTGGCCGGCAAAACTGGTTCAAGCGACATTTACAAGGAAATAAAGTAAATCAGGGAAATAGCGCGAGAGATAGGTCGTTAAAAAAGCTCTTAATGATCAAAACAACCGAGATTCGGCTTTGCTGTAAATTAATGACAATTCAGACCACACAGTAATTTGTTTTAGAGTCATAAGAGCAATGTTCAAAAAAAAACTAAACTATATACGTACAGTCAGTTTCAAAGGTAATGTCAATGTCCAACTCACAATTTTAAAATATATTTTTTTTTTACAGATGATGGATGTAGGTAATTGAAATCCAACGCATCTGTTCCATTATTTCATATGCTTAGCATAAATATGAATTTTAATGTGGATGTTCGTTTTAAGTGACAAAAAAACGAGTTTAAAGTTTAACAGGTGGAAATTACTTTTGAACTCCGCTGTACCTAATAAGTTACAATACGTTCTCATTACTAAAAAATAGTAAGACGATGCTACAATCAAAGATTAATTATTGTTTTTCAAAACCCAATTTCAATATACGAAATGATACATGAAAAAAGTTACGGTTAAAATACGGAAAGATTCAAACATTGAAATTAAGGTTGTAGAACAATTTATGTGGAGTTAAAAATTCCGGTAGATGGCGTCTGAGACTATTTAGCAACGGGAAAAACCTTATTGAACTTAATTAAAATTTATAGCCAATCTTGAGTTATCTGCTTGTGGCAGGGCCTCCCACGCAAACCGAAAGTTAATCAGAAATGTATTGTTTTTCCGTTTCTTCTGCAATTCTAAATTTTCATTACACGGTATTTAACCTACAAATAGAAGCAGCAAGTGAATAATCAATTTAATTACCGGATATGTGCACATGTTAAATATTGTTATCCGAGTTGCTTGATCAAGGTCTCGCCTTGACTTTCTTAATGTTCCCGGTAATTTTTCGAAGCGTCTCTTGTTTGTAAATGTGGTTCCTACTTAGAGCAAATATTAGTTATTTGGATTCCGCATAAAAAACAAACAGTGCTAAATGTCAATTTATTTTTATGTCTTGAGCATCCTGAAGATTTGTTTATATTGGTGAAGAACCACCAAAACCGTTCCGTTTCGTAATTAACAACAAAATTTCTCAAATCTTTCCCGCGTATTGGTTAGTAACATCTGTCGCTGGAGAAAGTATTTCCAAAATTTGATAAAGTACCTTTACTCAATGACCTTTGATCGTGATTGATTAAAAAAAATTGTATTTCTACGCAAGTTATAAAATTTTTATTATGTGCTCATGAAAACATTTTGAATGCGTTATCTTGACAACGAACTGTAATTATGCGACTCGGGCCATTTCTGATTCCGATAATGGATTTCAGCAGAGAAAGTCCACCACCAGCAAAAAGCGAAAGTTTCAACCAACGATAACTACTTTATAATCAGCAAGATTAGCAGAATCTGGTCAAGAGGTTACACGGGAGAGTAGTTGTGATTAATTAAGCGGCAAGCTGAAATTACCATAATAACTGTCACTTTTTTGAATCAACCAAAAGGCCGAGTATTTCATATGTCAAGAATGTTCATTGCTGCTGGTGACCTTTAGTATGGCGCAAATTTTGTCAGAAGCGAGCCCGGCCCTGATAATTCAACAAATATATTAAAAATAGAAAGAAGAAACACACATACCAAGAATATAAAATAAATCCCTAGTACCTCTCACTTTCACCAGTAAGCCTGCATTTTGTTAAACTTTTCCCGAGAGGTCTATGGCAATCGGTTCTTCGAAATTCTAGTTTTCCTCTATAACTACATATGTATAGGTATGTAACTTTCCTCACATTCTACGATTAAAAGAAAATGAGAAACCCAAGCCCAGAAGTGTAAAAATAACTTCCAAGACTAATGCCCAGTTGCACAAAACTTAACGGTTGTTTAATCTTTCGTTATTTTTATTTCTAAGTTCTTTACTACTTTGATTGGCTATTAATCTATTGTTGCAATTCGTAGATGTTTGATAGACTTTAACATAACAACCCGTCAAATTGTTACAAATAAACGGATAGTCCTGTAACAATTTTTTAACGAACGATTAAACCACCGTTAAGTTTTGTGCAGCTGGGCATAAGAACATAACGTAATGTAAACTGCAGTTAATATTAAAACTATAGCAATATGTGACTAAAAAAAATGTATAATAGCTAATGTTTCACACCTTCATGAGATAAACAGTGAGAATATTAAAAAAATCTCATGTCTACTTCCAAAATTGTAAATTTATTTTAGGGCAGTTTTAAAATTATATGTTATAAGTGGTAGGGACTCCGGAAAAAATTATAATGCTCCTATGTCTACTACAGCAAGCAAATGTAAAATATCCATTGCAAATATGGTGGTCAAGATGCTGAGCCAATATAATAAGAAATATTCACACTAGGAGAAAATCAAATTGGTATTCTTTGGACATGCGGTCTTCCGCAGAACTTTCTTGCTACATCAGCATCGCTCTACAAGACGGACAATTACCGGCAAATTTGTTACATTTAACTCATATCCCCTTGAAGCGCTGCATTGATCTCAAAATTTTACTAACGTACAAGGAAAGTTGACCGCTATGCTCCTTTGAAATATCAGCACCACTTCTAATTAATTAATAGTGATGAGAAGATTTGTTTCATTACTTCGCCGAGGTGCGTTAAATCTTCAGCAATAACGAGATTGCTTACTAGAACGTGAAATAGAAATAATCTAATTTTTGCAACAATTCATGCTAAACATCCAATATGCAATTTTCTTGCTACTCGCTCCAACCTGCAATCTTCCAGCACGTCTAGAGGTGGGCGAACAATTAGTATCCACTAGCAAATCTTCCATGGACCTCCTATTGGCGTACTTGTTGAATTTCTCGCTTCTCATGGGGGGCGGCACCCGATTGCCATTGATGTCGTCTTCCCATTCAGAAGTCACAACATCCGTTCTAACATCCTCCATCGATCTCGATCGGCAATGACACGGCCCGTCATCGTTATGTCTCACACTAAACCGCCGCCTGTTCGGATCAACCATCAAAAGTCTGTTGGGGTTAGGGGGTGGCGGCATCGCGTTCCGGTAATAGGGCGGCAAAAAATAATGGTCCTTTTTGAAAACCGCAGCTTGATACGAATAAGTATTGGAATCCCTCCAGCTTTCGGGCGGTCGAAAATTGAAGGAAGCTTTCGGGTTGGAAAGTCTATGATGGCCGTACGATGACGGCCAGGGTTTTCGCGACACCATATCGAAACTTTGCCACTGATGCCGAGGGGGTCGTTGTTTCAATAGTAAATCACCCATCATAGTTCACTTCACATCATAACTACACGTTCCAGTGGTGGTCATCGTCTGTGGGTCGATTCCTCGAGCGTAAGAAGCGGTGCGCTTCAACCTACTTCGACAGCCCCACCAAAGCCGGCGTTTCTCTTGCTGGTAGCAAATCCGTCCGAACTTTGACAAGATAATCTCTAAATGGCCCCTAATGGCGCCTTGTCTTTCTAGCCACATGCTCCGACAGGTTTGCGGGTCCCGAAAAGGGAAAAATGGTCAATGGTTATCATCAGCATGTTCTTCAAAAAAAAAAAAAAGAATCGGACAAAAATAATAATTGGTGGCGCTAATATGGCAGGAAGAGTTGATTGCAATTTGGTGGACCAGTAACCCAAATTACCGGAATTTTTTACAACAATGCTACCATAACAGGTCTGTTTTGTGGTTTTACAAAGCTAAGGTCAGTGTGGAAACAAGTTGGAAGCGGTACACTTACAGTACCGAAACTGTATAGAATAGAGCAAAACCAACTTATTTGGATACTGGACAACTGTTGAACAAGGTAATTGCACCTTGCTGGCACCAGTGACAACGGCTCAATTTTTAATGAAAAGACAAAGTCTTGGTCAAAAATTAAGACAGAAATTTGAACGTAAAGGCTGCAACGGGACGAAAAGTGAAAGAAATTTTGAACTTCAAGAGCAGTAAAATTTGTGGACGTTTCTTCTATGAACAGTTTAATGCTAGCTCTTCATAATCGCAAAAAAATTTCTCATTACTTTAATCCCAATAATTTTTGTTTACAGAAAAACTACTAAATGTAAAGATGTCAACGTTTCGTTTGAAGGGATAACTCCACTGCACGAGCACCAGTGGTTTACCGTATAAACTGTTCTTGGTTGTTGGCTCCATTGCTGACAACTTCCAACCGAAAGTGTAATTATGCGCTGCCTTTGGGGTTTAGAGGAACCAAGTCGTTGCGCAATGCCAATAAAAACTTTAATTAGCACCTTTGGATAATTACACAATTAGCTTTGCAGAACGTGGGAGCGCAAAATTCGGATATGATCCGACGAGGAAGACTTCCTTAACACCATCATTGCCGCAATATGCAAATACAATTCAGGTCTTCATTCATTAACAAAGAAATGGCGGCAAACAATGCGCCTGCCTACCTAGTTAATATTGACTGTTGAAATGTGAACGTGAACCATCCTTAAACTTTCCAGCATTTATTTAATTGTTAATATTCATCGATCCTCTGAAAGTTGTAGAATTAAAAAATCACCAGAGCGTTAATTGAATTATAAAATTGATGCGTAACACAGTTTTAAAAGAAATCGGAACACTTTCGCAACATTCTGTCGAACACCAAAACGTTAACAGTAAAGTTTACGTTCAAATGTCTCCCCGTCAATAATACCGCTCATTATCGTAATTAGGGTTCAATTGGTTAAATTGACCCACCTAACGCTAGTTTGCTAGTCTGGTAAGGATGCAATTAAGGAACGTACCGAATCTCTTGTTTTTGCCTCAGATTCCTCTGCTACGTGAAGACACTCGCACATGGAATCACAAAGTTCGTGTAGATCGGCGCATTTTTTTTCGCGTTGACCGCGCAACGTGTGATTATCGTTATCGTCCATTGGTAAAGACCGAAAAGACATCGTGGAGCAAAAGAAAGTGTCACGGGATTTTCAAGTCATTAGAAAAGGCACCAATTAACCAAGACATATGTTGGCGAACTGACCGATCTAAAGCGTTATAATGGCACGGTGTTGGAGCAAAACAAAAAAGTGGACTTTCGAGAATGGCACAAACTAAATTGTCATTAGCTGCGGTCAGTTTCTGCGCCAATCGAACTGACGATTGATTAGATATACTTTCCTTCCTAAACCGCGACCGATTCGATTCAACGGGAATTGTTGCGGATTTGAGAAAGTGTGAAGTAATCGATTTCATTGTCTGCGAAGAATTTACCTAAAACTTCAATGGCTCAGGGACGCGGTAGCGTTGAACCTTACATCCTCTGGTGATGTCCTTAGATTAAGTTAGGCACGCTTCCTTCCAAGTAGCTGACTCGAGGAGCAATTATTGACTAAAAACACCTTTCACCCCACTAGGCCAATCGGAACTTAAATTGGACATTGTGCACGAACAATGCCTCTTTCCAAAAAAACGTATTGCAAAACTTTAGATTCTAAAAACCGTTACGTCACTATATAGCTGCTTCATATAATAACCATATAACGAGCAAAATAGTAGCTGCATAAGAGAGCGCTTTCGCTAATCTTGCTTGTAACCGGTGGCCTTCATTAATTGTGATCTAGAAACTACAACCACAGTCAGTACGAGTTTCCCGGCGCTTCCGCCATTCTTTTCAGTCGAGGACCCGATTTCAAAATGGGACTGGCGATAATCACAATCCGAGATATGGAAAAGCCCGCTTTGTTTACAGTGTTTCCATGGCAACGGCAGTTGCAACAACTCGCAACTCCCAACTCGAAATCGGGTCCATTGATTCCACTATCTAAATCAACCCAGTCAACGACTTCAACAACAATTGTAGTAAGAACCTTTAACACAGAAGTACTTTTAGAAACAGTTAGTTACAATAATGTTTATAAAATAAAACTTCTTCCAACAAATTACAATGGTCAATCAAATCAACAATTGGACGGCACTACTGAATCACTTTAATGCTGAACACTGTCGTAATCAATGGTCTTAATAGTTAGTTATTCATTGATTTGATTTGCAAGGTAAATGCCAGAAAACAGTTTCAACTGTTTAAAAATTATTAATTAAGTTAAATATATTTAAAAACTTTAGAAACATTTTTGTCATCGATTTACTGGCTCTAGCTGCTCTCAAAATTTGAATAGAGCTGCATACATCTGAAATAAACAAAAACTCGAAGTGATAATAATGTTTTTGTTTAGTTTAAATGTGAGAGAAGCATTTCCTGAATATGTGCATGCAGTAATAGGCAAAATTTTGTAACACTTCATGCTCAAGTGCAGTTTAGATGAAATAAATTAGGGTAATAACACAATTATCTAAATGGTTACATTATGCAATGAATGGAATATGTTTGACGTGCGACTGGCTACAATAAGTATGTTAACTGCCCATCATTATAAATTCTGCATGTGCTGCCATCTAACCGCATACCATGGAAATTAAAGAAAGTTAACGGAATGCTTTCGAGTCTCTCGAAACTATTCAACAAGTTCATTGAGAAAGTTTGATTCAGTTTGATCAATAGATGGCACTTAGCATGCAAATCAGGAATTTTGTTCCTTTTGCAAATTTACAAATTAACATCAACTCTCCATCATCAAAGTGTTTTTTCTGAATTTCCGCCTTCCATCAGTTGAACTACCTACTACATAGTTATCCGGCAATTAATTAATTTTTCTTCCTTTTCTCGAATCTGGCTGCATATAAATAACCATCATTATGACAACGACTTGAGGCCCCAAATGAAACCCCTTGTATGGCGGCCGACCTGACCGAGTTAGGTAAAATCGCTGCAAAAATGCGTGGGGCGCCTTCAAGCCTGAGAATAGTGCGTCATCACGACCATATCCTTAGAAACACCATATACATAAATTGCGCACCGTACTTTAACAAAAAAAAAAATACCTGTAAATCAATGTCGTGACAACCGGAGGAGGCAGAGAGAGGAAAATTCTGGCCCGTTCGGCACATCGACATTTCGCCCAGAGATCAGAACAGAAGATCAAAGATCAATTGTCAAAAACATCAAACCAGGAATGCTTAAAACATATTTTAGCAGCATTATCTAAGAATCGTATCAATAAATGAGCATTTATATTTCTTGGATAAGTGCGTAATATAATTAATGTGAGTACATCTAAGAACAATCTCGCTTATTGTTAAGTTTGACCGCCACACCTCTCAATCTTTGCGCTTCAAGTTCATAGGACTTGGCTATTTTGCATTCAAATGTTATGCAAATTGTCAAGGATTTTCTAAAGTAGATGATCAAACTTATTGACAGAATTCCAAACACTTAACAATATCCTGATCATTACGTAATTTTGTAATTATTCTTAAATGAGCGGTTACCGCGATTTACAGAGAACCGTCATTAATATTAATAATAGAATGGAAGCGATTAAATCAGCTGTCTCTATGATCTTATTAACATCTATTAGTTTAATAACATATCGCCATCATGGACTTCTTAATTATCGTCATCATTCAAAAATTAACAACAAACTTTGCAATAGTTATAAATCCCAACTACCCCTTTTTCGAAGTAAACAATCAAGTGGTCAAGTTTCCTCCTCCACCGTTACCTTTCTATCTTCCCATATGGGTTCGTCCCAGCAGGAACTTCCCGAGCTGCCCCTTCTGCCGGGATCCCAAGAGTTCCGTCTACCGTCCAATGAGTCAGTGGAGTAGTTCCTCGAGTTTCGCCTCACCGGATTCGGCACTTGAAGGAAATTGTTCTTCAAACACGACATCGAACCACCCCAAGGTCTTTGGCCGTCTTTCTTCAGAGAACCCGTCGAAGATGCCAACGGATCTTTTCGGAGAGTCGAAGCGAATTGACTAGGGTGTTCCATCTCCTTGGTGGGCGGGTTGTTGGGTAAACCGAGCGAATCACGCCGTCTACGGGGTGACCGAAAATAACGATACTCGTCCGAAATTGAAGGAATACAACCGTAAATTCACATAATTAAAAAAAATTTGGATTGTTTCCGTTACACCTATTGCGAGGACCGGAGAAATTTCAACTGTGATGTTTCGAGGCAAAATCAGTACTGGTCTTGCAAAAAATACTTTTTTAAGTAAGTATCGCAATTAAAAACGTTCTAATTAATGATAATTTTATGTAAGCGCCCATAATATGAACGAAGCATGTCGGAACAATCGGTTAGACGTAAATAGGCGACACACTTCTCACTGGTACAGGTGCTTCATTAAGAGTAATTGTGGATAATTAAGTATGTCGTTTTGGTCAAAATAGTAATAAAGAAAACTGATTTTTAAACGTGGCTAAACAGTTGTATTCCCCATTTACCTTTTCCTCACCTATAATACGTGCTGTAGTTATTTAAAGCCGGCATAGATTCCCTCCTGGGACCCACCCCGTTACCAAAATACCCGCCGTGATAAAAATTTGGTTCCTTCTTCTGACTGATCACGTTTCCCAAAGAATCCCTCCTGTTGGTGAGGTGGAGAACGTTTCCCAACGAACCCCTCCGCCCGTTCTTCCCGTGAACATCACAGTTCGTATTCATTTTGGTCTCCACTTGGACGTGCACCTCCGGCGTTGCCTTCGGTTCGATCTTAACCTCGTTGAAGAGGGCCTCCAGCCTTTTCATAGCGGCCGCATGATTCATGGTGCCGCTCATCTTGTTTGGCAAAACAATAACTTGGACGAAACTGTACGATACGCAAGGTCCACACCAAAAATTCGGACGATTCGCGAAATTATACACATTACCGACACGTTACGGTGGGATTCACACGTTACAACACCACGGAGGCCGCAAGAAGTTGACTGTGTCAGCGGGTTCTTACGATCGCGGTCACATTCCAACTCAAAGACACTACGGTCGCGGTGGTACTGTCATGGTAGAGGCCGAGTGGCGCGATATTAACACAACAAACCCGTGAACTATACGGCCCACGTTGCCCATCACCCACCCAGCGCCAATTTTCCATCGACTCTGTTTACCAACAAGAGTCGGGAAAAAAAGTCAAGGAGAATGGGTGGCAGGAGGAAAACCATAACAAAAACCAACGCGATTTTGGATGTGATCAGTCTCGTGTGAATTCATTAACGAGTCATTTGTTATTGATGGGGTCATTGTCGCTGGAAACGGCGGGTTTGGCCGCAACATTCAATATTCTCAAAGACAAATGTCAGGAGATGCAAAAATCACTTCTTCTAAAAATCGAGATTTTATGGCAGCTAGAAGCAAATCGATGATGATACCCCTTCTAAAGTTTTTAAATAAACCAAAACCTCTGATTGAAGTTTTATTCATTGGACATAAAAATATAAGCGATTATTAAAAAGTTTGGTTTTAATGTTTTAAATGGTTCCGGAGATAAAAAAAAATAATCCCCAAAGAGTTGCATTTTGGAGGCTGCATCTCCATCATGAGACACTTAATTAAAAAAACTTTAGCCCTTTTACCTGCTCTGACAGCCTTAAAATTTCGAATACGTATTTTAGCTACACCCTGTATATTATTATCATCTTTCCTTTTCTACGTGACTACTGAGAATAAGCTTTTCATCCCCAACGAAGAGTAAAAGGGAATAGATGTAAACGAATTTCTTGAAAACTGGAACTCCGGTGACGTAAATATTGAACTAAGTGCCTACAGAATTATAAAAATGATAATTTAAAAAAATTCATGTCATTTTCCTTGGCAATCAATATTTTCATAATAAATCGGTCAGCATGGGCGGAAGTTTTGTTATTGTAAGTAAATTTCTACGTAGGGGTAATCGTTTACAAACTAATTAGCAATATTTCCTGTTAAATCGAGGTTAGCTTGCAAATTAAATATTATAAACTTTAAATAGAGAATAACACTAAAAAATGTTTAAAAATGCACATTTCGAATAGAACAATTCGTTTTGTGCAATTTTCGAACACACTCCTCAGGGAAATAAATTTACTTCTTAAAATATTCCGTCGACCTGTGAAAATCCAATGAACTGTTATTAAGTCTCGGCGAACATTTGCCTATTCGCAAAATATGGTTCGTTCTAGAACACCGTGTATACGGTTAATGCTACCTACTTGAAAAACGGAGAAATTGCGTTGTGACCTCAAGGGTACGAAAGTTCTTCTCGATCTAATTCTATCCCATTACGACCCACTATACTTTTCTAAAATTTAATTACACCTCTGGAGACCGTTTCTTCTCAATCTTCTAGGACCTCCTACACCATCAGGCAGTGAAAAGATGTATTCTTGACATAAATCGTACTAGAGTAAAAATGAATCAATTCTTATTTAATTAACTTTATAATTCAACTCATTAAACAGTAGAACAAGACGTAAAAAAAAATTTTTCTTATATTTTTACTCATTACTTGAGCAAAAAAAGATTAATAAAAATAATTTAGCAGTCAGTTGAGTTTGCTGAGAGTAACTTCAGAAGCAGCAGGGTAAAATATGACAGGAGTAAGTAAATTAAATTACAGTTAATTAACTAGCGCTAACCAGGAAATTACACCAAATTTTCCTTGCTGCTACGAAGGTGAATTAACGTGTTCTTTTTCTTATAAATAAATGTGGCCTTAAAGAAAAGTCAATATAAAGCATCAATTAACACCTGATAATAAGAAAAGTGAAATACGAAATCAAATCGTCCATTTATGGGTCAATGTCATCTCTGTCGATACTTGAACATACCAAATTTGGTAAAATTACATTTTACAAGTTAATCGGTGACAGTTTCAGTCTCCATCAATCGACCTTGTCGGCAAGCTTTCAAAATTTCGCAGGAAATTGTCTTGAAACAATGGTAGAGCTGCTAACTAACTAGCCATACTGCAGCTGTTAGATGACGACGAGCGAATAATTACATCGAATGATACACGCGTGGAAACATTCTAGATGCTTCATTATCCTCGCCAAAAAGAAAAATTGAACGCAATTTGTAGTTGATTTGCATTTCCCTTTAAAAGTATGCCGTCCGTGTGGGACGTTGGATTATTTATTTACATACCTCATACCTCTCTAATTTAGAGCACAGAAAATGTAAACAGTAGCCAATTATCTTGTGTAATTAAATATTAAATGTGTCCCTAAAAGTGAAATAAAATCCTCGATCTCTCCAAAATATCGCATGCAACTTCGTAAGAGAAAATTTGTTACATTTAAGAGATTTTCAATTACCTGCATTTTCATAATAGAAAGTGCATAATAAAAATGCATCATAGAATTATCGATATTCCCGGCTAGAATTGCGGGATAGCCAATAGTTGCTAACATGATGTTTTTATTATGCTGCTAATTTTTTGCCAATTAGGCATTATTATTAACAAACCCACAACGTATGTAATGTTTTATAAAGTATTGTTAATCACTTGTCATTATTCAATATATGAGCCATACCATTAGTACTTCAATTATCTAAATTCTTCTTCTATTTAAGTATTTACAATGGAACGGAGGTGTCTAAATAAATTACGTATGTATGACACTTCACCAGTATTTAGTATCTACTTGCAATAACCTGCGATGCATACATTAAAGTATGATTGATATCTTACCTTAACTGCGTCGTAAAAACCTTCCTGCAACCCCCTGGGATCGCTCTCGTCGGATTTTGGTTGTCCCCTGCAACAGGAAAATGTTCATTAAGTTATCTTGAACGAACTTGAGGAGTAGATTACAGGTTCCTTTAATTACCTCAATAATTCGCCGTTTCCGTTAACGTTAGGTCTCGGGGAAGGAGTGTTGCGATTAGGGCCAGATGTTCCGTTTACCGGTTTATTCGCAGTCTGATTGCTGTAAAACAAGAAAACGTACATTACACATTTTAAAAACCACAAACCAATAGCTGCTCGCCGTTCAGCTACTATTCCAAAAATGTTGACCGCATCAGAACACCACAAGAAATTACTTTACAATTAATATCTTTACAGTAGCTCGATCCGTTGCTTCGTTTTAAAAGGAACAAAACTTATTTCGCATTTTGTTGGATCTTGAAAAATTAATTTCGAAAAGCTCACCCTTTCTGGTGTTTACCATGTAAACTGCACTCGGACTTGTCAATGTAAGCAATCACTTTCCTCCTGCCCAGCTCCCTGTATTTGGCGAGTATTGGGGGGTGCAAGTAATTATTGTAGTACATCGTTCCTGACTTGATGACACTGCACTCCAGACACCATGTGTGGTAAAAAGACAAAGTACTGACTAATCGTAACACCAGATGCCGGTTACGCCTAATATGATCGCATTATTTCCAATGAACCCAATTTTTCCACTAATAACCCGTAATTTGGAGACTTATCGAACTCAGTTGCCGTTTATTACCTCGTAATCGCAGTAGTTGGTTCACGGTTAAATTGATTAGTTAAAATTTGTGAGATGTGCACATGAAGCAGCTCATAACACTGTTGTTTACCTAATCACAATAGTCACGTAGTCTAATTGAACATGTAAAAACAAACTGCGACCCGAAGTGAATACTTTAGTAAGTAGAGGACAAACTACAAGTCAATTTTTCAGAATCTTCAAAGTTAAAAATTTATAACAAATTTTCGAATTAGTAGCTATATTTCACATCTTTTGGTATTGAATCGCGTATTCCCGCCGCCACAATCACTGTTCATGTACAACTAACTCATCACTAAAAAAAAATTGCAACTTGTGTAATTATTATAGAAAACAAAAACATACACACACACACCTACAACTTGAATTACCGTCAAGTAGCGCACTGAGACGTGACGCCATTATTAGCATATAAAAAATAACATTCTTGGTATCCTAATTAAATCATGCATGTCAAAACGAACCTTGAGCTCTTTCGGCCAGAAAATGGACTATTCCTTGGGGTCGATTAAGTAAAATGGTCTCTGAGAGAGCAAGATGAATTGATATGTTCTTGGTGTCCGCAGTTTCATTAAGCTCCATTAAGGGCATGACATAAAGAACTAAAAGTATTAAAATAAAAATGTTGTAATCGACTTCAGTTAAAACCCTCTACAATCCAGTCGTTTGTTTCTTATTGCTTCAATATACAATGTTTTATTGATGGTAATCAGTTTTCGATAAAAAAATCAAACGCAATTTTTTGGAGTCGCACATATTGCTAAAGGCACTATTTTACTTAAAAAAAAAATTATTCATTGTTAAAAAAATAATTTTTGGATAAATGGTTTCGAAAAAAACAAATAATTTTTTTTATTTTTACTACGAAATATGAATGAACCCTAGTAGTGTAGAAATATGCCAGGGAGCAGGTAGGTGACAGGTACTTTAATTAATTTTCTTAGACAGTCAACATGTTGTTAAGATTTTGTCACATCTGCAACACGATAAGCAGAGACAAATAGTTAGTAGGACGTCGTATAAATATTAATAACCAAAGTACAAACATTCTTAGCCTCGTAAAAAATTGCGACATCAAATTGGCTGTCGATGTGGCTGTGTCTTTATCTCTACACGCAAAAAAAATTTCACAAGGAACCACCGCTTACTTGCGATTGCGTAGGCTAAACAAACATTTTTTAATAACCTCTTCAGACGGCAAGGCCGGGATCTCGACGGAAAACTATAAAGAAACTCCATAATTTAGTTTCAGGTCGAAAATAATTATTGGAATTTAATTCAAAATTCAGCAATCACTTCTGCCCAGTATAATAACTATAGAGCGTCTACTGACAACAAAGCGGATCTATCACCGCCTGCTTCCAAATTTAGAAACAATAATACCATCACCAACAGTGGCTGTTGAGAATTTTTCAGTCATCCAGCCCATCTGCTTTTCAATACTTTAATAAACAATACCGTTGTAATAATTTTAAGTGAGTTATAATTTGCCTTGGTCCAGATGATAGAGATCATCAGAGATTGTGCGCCCTCTGGTGCGCAATAAAGAGTAATTTTGTTGTCAGTTTATTAAATTGAATACTCGGTATTCGCCTTAAATCAAATTGTTTGTAGAAAATAAATGCCGGTAACAACATCAACATGTACTTAAAATAAATTAACTTGCTTATGACGTCACCTGCGTATGCGCAATTACGTACTTGTGGGTTTTAACTTATGGTTATCACAACCAAAAAACCAAGTTCCCGCCTTATATAAACATTTTTTAATAATAACAGGGTGGATCATTTGCCGAACATAAAGTTAAGCAAGTTTGACTATGTCACCATAACAGGTGTGGGCCACAATAATTGTCGAAGTCGCACCTCTCTAAAAAGTTCATTAACACAATCATTCCCCAAAGAGGAAATGATGCGTTCATTACAAGTGAGTCATACGGAGAATCTCAATCACGTTTCGCCATCGCTTGACTCCGAACGAAAGTATTTTCGCAATTTCTTAATTTGTCAGAAAGACATTCTAATCGTTGGATTGAAGTTAAGTAGACCGCGCCATAATTACCATTCATCTCCGAACTTGCTATTGTCGTGATTCATTTGTTTGAGCAACTCCTCGCGTTCCTTCTCTTTCACAGCCATCGTTTCCTGGAATTTCTGCTTTTGCTTCTGGAATTCCCTAAATAAATCGCCGGTGAAGCTCCGTTCCAACGTCGAATCGTCAGGTGGCGGCGCCATCACGACGACGTTATCAACGGCGGCGACAGGTCGTTCGTTGAGGGAGTCCCGTCTTGAGGAACGTGCCGTGCCTACCGACGCCGGCGATTCTCGCCCCTTGTGTTCCGGAGTTGACGCGTTCGAAACTTTCCTTTCGGGACTTTTCGATTTGGTCTGATTAGTTGTGGGGGTGGCGAGTTTCGGGGTGCTGGCCTCTTGTATCGAGGGGAGTTGTTGGAATTCCGCGTAACTGTTGCTGAGAAATACTTCGCCTTCGTTTTCGAAAAGTCTATCGACGGAAGTGTTCATCAGTTTGTTGTTTTTGATTCCTGTGAGGTGGAAACTGGCGAAACTGCTCCGCGACATCGGTCCGTTCGGGTTGATGTCGCCGGTGCTCAAAGCCATGAGACGCGGGTTGCCGTTGTGGGCGGCGCCACTGCCGTGGGTCAGTCCGTACGGCAACCCGTCCAGCACCGGCATCAAAGAGCGGGTCATGATGTCGGCCGCGGAACGTGGCCGTGTGAATGGCATGGCAGAATGGGGAAAAGTCTTTGGTTTAATCGGAGTTACTAGCATGTGTTCGGTCCAAGAAGTTTCTAATGACGGCCTCTCTAAGCGCTCTACGTCGACGTTTAAAGTTTTTTGTTCGAAAGGCACCGAGAAGGTTTCGGGCGGAACGCTCTGCAACCATGATAACAAGCTCAGATCGGAGTCGCTGAAACCCACACTGCCATCGAGCAGTCGCGAGAAACTCATTTCCTGAGATTGCGTTTCCGTGCTGCCGGTAGCTTTGGCTTGACAATAATTAACGCAAGATTCGTACAAAATCCCCTTGATTATCAATTGAATAAGTCTATCGTTTTTAGCGCTATTGTTGGCGTTAGCGTCGGTGGGTTTGCGGTCCCCTGGCAAAAATTCGGCCACCAAGGGGTAAACTTCCCGAAAACACAGCACACGGGCGTTGCTCGGATTCCAATCCTTATATTGCAAATGGTCCGTTAAACGCGGCAATGTCAACAACAAACACAGATTCGAGTATTCCTCCTTGGTCGGTGCGAATTTTTCAAGATCATTCAAAACCTTAACAACTTCCTCCACGGCATTATCAACACTGTTCCCCTGGACATTGGCTTCCGATTTGATACATAACAACTCAATATATTTGTGTTTCATGATGGCGTAACTGAATTTACGCATGTTAAACGCTTGTATGGCTTCTAATGGTTGAATGAATTCCAGGACGTCGTCCCATTGCCCGTCGAGGATAAGTTGACGGAGGAAGAGCACGTCGTCCGAATAATTGCCGTTGATCACGCCGGTCTCGCGTTCCAAACTCAGCTGGGATATGTGCAGTTCACGGTTGTGCAAGAACTCGAGGGTCAGCCGAACCACATCCTCCTCGCGGAGGGTGAGACGAGCCGACGGCATGACGTACCGAATTTGTAATCTGGAAGAGGAAAAACAGCATTAATAATCGAGTTCTGGTCACGCGCCATCGCTCTACCGCAAAGCGCTAATAATTCGAGCCGTTCTTTCAATTGCTCCTTAAACTGGCAACCGGGCGGAATGGTTGAAATACCTTTAAAAACCCACTAATTGCGAAGCCGAATTTGGGAGGTATTAGCCAGCTTCCCAGAAGCTTCTGGTAAATAGTCGTCAAAGTTTATCTTTCATCAGATTCTTATCACTTACATTAATATGCAAATCATTTGCCAAAAGTTGTTCTATTACGACAGTTGAGTAATAGATACAAAGAAAGGAATTATTCTCAAAAGTATGAAGATTACAACAAATAAAAAAATTTCAGGAAATGACAATGGTGGACCCTTTAGGTAGATGTTGAGAACCCTATGCTCTCCAGAGCACCACTGATCTATGTAATTAAAAAAACAGCTGATGAGATAGAAATAAATCTTACACGACTTATTAATAAAAGAAAAAGTTACTGTTTCAGAAATGCGAGAAATACATAAACAAAATCGACATAATTAGTAAAGAGAAAAAATGTGAAAGTAGGAAGTTTGTGTCATCAATATTGTCGAAATTATAAAACAGAATGTGGCAAAAATTTGGTACAAACATAATATATCTACCTATTTTAACATCATCTTCACATGAAATGACAATATTTTTTGCAACTAATGCGTTAAAATTAAAATAATTTCACATAAATTTGGAAAAATTAAAAATTTGCAATTAACAATATTTGACACAATATAGAATCAAGTTTATTTTTTTTCTTATATTAAAATAAATAATATATGTACTAAAAAAAATATAACAAAGCATCAAACAAAATATGATGATCATTAATAATAGAAATTAAATGTTTGACGTTAGACACCAAACTGTATAAATAATATATTGTTTAAATCCAGTACTGACTATTAACCTTAACAGTAGCTAAAAATTTAAGTAAAGATTAATACTAATTGAAAAAAATGGAGTTTGGAGAAACTTAACTTCTTGTAAATTTATGTATATTACTTTTAAATTTTTTTAAATTTTTTTAAATAAAATGTAACTTACAATTTCATGGCAGCTGTGACAATATTTTGTTGTAACGCGGTTGTTGCTCATTGCTACGTACACATATCAATGACTTGATATTGGTGGTAACGGTGAAGAATTAGTTGGCCAAACTCGACCGGAAATAAGTACGTTACGAACGTATCAAAGGCGGTAGGAATAAATAGAATTGCACCAGAGGTATTTGGATCATAATTTCACTTTCAACCACATATTCTTGGCAATTAAAGCAGTTAAAAATATTTGATGCGTAAATTTTTTATAACCGCCCCCTTCCCCAGTTCTTGCTAATAAGAAGAACGTGGCTCTTGCAAAATATTAACATTCGCACAGTTATGCGAGTTAATGTGATTGTGTGGTAGTGGGATGCAAGTTTTAGTTACGGAGACAAAGGGGACAAGGATGTGCTTTGGGGAAGTTGCAGTTCCACTTGGCACGTTTCTAAGATTAAAAAGCTCCTGTTTTATGCAAGTGCGTCAAGCGGGAAAGTTGGCGTTCTGAATACCTATAAGGATAGCCCAATGAATAATCTATGACGTTCATTACGGCGGGTTTAAAGAAAAATGATGAGACGTTGAGGTTTGTTGACTTGGGGTGGACACTCACCAAGAAAATTGTTAAGGAAGCCAAGAAGATGTTCCGGTTTCAATGATTAAAAAAACATCGTGCCTCACTTGAAATTGAGGTCAGAAATGTCTTCAAAAGTTTTCAATTTTGTGTAACATAGTACTGAGGAACTATTACGGTTAAAGAAGTTAATCAAAAATGTACGAACACTTGGCCAGTAAGATGAAATAATACTTTTCCAACAATTTCTAGTAACGATGACTCAGATGAGAAGAATTATTTTTGGTTCGTCTAATTGTTCTACATATTTTAATAATAAGAGATTTTATAATGTTCCAAAGTCACCGTGCGCATCAACATCCTATCTCCCCCCGTTTTGCGTCTGTCGACCTACAGTGCCAAGGTAGTTTGAAATGCTGTTTCTCAAAGAGTTCAAAAAAGAGATCAAGAAATTTATTACCCATGTCAGTTTGGGTTTAGGAAGGAACAACTGTTTACAATTAAAAAAAGTTAAAAAGAAAATTTTCTGCTCAGTGGTTTTGAAGAGTTCTAGACCTTTAACAAAGTACGGCACCAAAAGCTAAAACATAAACTGAAAAAATCTATCTATGCAATACGCTTGATTAGAATCTTACAATAATAAAATCATACAACATGCAAAATGCAGGAATAAATTTAGGTAGATAGAAAGAACACAAACAAAAAAAAAACTAAATATTAAAAATAATTCCCCACTCCGGGCTCGACGTGTCGTGGGTTGTTCTAAGTCATTTAGTTTAAAAAGCTCAGATCAAAAAATTTTTTTCCTGAAGAGGTAGTCAAAGAGAAAAGCCAGGGATTATTTTTTTCGACGAGGCTTTATTCACTTGACCATTTGGAAAATTAAAATGTGAATCTACCTTCGCCCTACATGATTACATTTCTAAATTATATTTTAAAAAATTTCATAGCTATCATGTATATGTAAATAATGAATTAAAGCAGTGGGAGGTGAACATTATTTTTGCCATCAATTTTGCATATACGTAGGCTAACACATAAATAGCGGCAGTCAGGGTTTTCCGCCAATAAAACAAAATTTTTCCAAAAATATACATTAACATAAAAACTAAAATTATATTTTCCTCCAGGCAATGTTATATAGCGGCTGTTGTTCCATCTTGTACAATGTATATCTTCCTTTAAAACTTATTTGAAACTTCTTGTAAAGAAAATTACCTAAAAGCTGTTAGGAAAGTATAATGCATCAGTTATGATAACAGGACAAGTATCAATACAATTCCAGCGTTTCCAAGCTAATCACTTAAGTAAACAGAATGGACCGATGGAACTTGTTAAATTATGTACGAGATGAGGGTAGCATAGCAAGATAAGACACGACATAACGGATGGCCAAATTTAAACAATATATTGCTTGTCTCATAAGAAGGAGATTTTAGCCACCAAAATTTGCCACAGTTAATTCGAAGTAGCAATGTTATTTACGGCCTTTTAACAGTCAAAGAAGGAAAAAACAGCATTGACACTTTTACAATAACGCCTTAGTTACCTTGTGGTATATTTTAGCACAGTCACAAAATCATAAAAACGTTGCAAATATTTTTAACTTGTCATTTCCTAATGTAAAAAGAAAAGTATAATATACATAATTATTTGGACAAATCTAAAAAAAAATAACCAAAGACTGCAATCTGTATTAATAAAACGTAATTACTTAACATAATAGTTTAATATTAAAAATTAGCCTGCGTAAAACGTAAATTTGAGTAGAGCCCCCTGTTGCTTCTAAAATGAAACCCGGAAATGGCACGGTGTAATAGTTCAATTATGAAAGGGGCTCTGGCGTGTTAGTTCCCAATTATAGAATTACCTTCGTGTTAAATTAGAAAAAAAAATTGGATATCGACCTTACCGCAAGTCAGACTTTTAATCCAAAACCCGAAACACTACTACAAGATCACCCATGGTCCTGTTAACATCGCAAACAGCACTGATTCGAGCGCGATTCACAGCTGATTAGAAACTCGCCGACAATCACGAAAAAACGAACATCTGCCACTCTCTACAAACCAAAGAATTTACAACTGTACCAATTCCAACAAGGCGACTTGGACATTTTCTAACTGCTTGCACCTACTGACTTTTCAACCGTCGCGGATTTCACTTGCTAATTATATCGCACACATTCTAAACAGTTTAAACAAAATAAAACGTTCTTATTCAGTCATCATCGCAAGAAAACCAGAGGCAAAAAGTTCGTAGAAAAGCTCAAATCGCAGTTATATAATTTATGACGATTACACGCGTTAAGAACTAAAAGCGATGATAACTAAATTAAATTACGTTAATCCCGTTATTACCTCGTAAAAAAATTCATTAATCCGGCCACACAGAATCGCTCACGGTGAATTACTGGCGACTCCCGGAGTCACTCAAGAATTCTGTCGATCGAAATTAAAATATTTTAATTGAAAAAATTTCAAATTTCGCCATTTACGCAACTGGAAAAAATTCAAATAGTGGCAGCTTTCGATTAGCTGGCTCAAAAATAAAAGTTGAATTAATTTTAATTGTTAATCAATGTCCAGTGACAGGTGCCTGCGACCATTAACCATGCGGAAGAGCAATAACGCGATCAAATTAAAAATTCGTTATAGGCCTCGTTATTGAAGTTGCTTCTGCTACTGAAGACCACGATATTGGTTGTTAATTCACGTTTTCTTTGAATAACTTTTGTTGTGACGAAGCAATGACGAAACAGCTATTTAACTGTTAAAAATTACAGAAGCCTACCGAAATTATTGTAAATAATCGGAATATAATCGGTATTTTTGACAGAATCGTCCTATTCCTCCTAAAAGCGTGACTGAACAGTTATGGGTGCAATTTCACGTGTGCACGAATCAACAAGAAAAACGGTTTCGGAATTCTCGTTATGGGTTAGTTTCTAGGTATCGTAATTAATTGGACGAGAGCAGGACGCGATAAAAGCCTGAAAATCGATGTCGATAACTGGACAGATTAGTGATGGTCAGCGTTAACAATAGTTTTGTTTAAGACACATCTGCTGATCCGAGATGGTCCGGTTGCAAGCTAGACGTCGGCTATTATTGCAGTTTCTTGACCTTACCTGTTCAGTCACTTGCACTAAATATTCGCGTGTAACTATAACGATATAGATAAGATTCACTTATGAAGATTATGTAGAACACGCGGGTTTGAGGCCGTTTATTGCAAACTAACCAGGACACAATTAGCGTATGAACCAGATGGCGCACGTAAATTACGAGTGGCTGCAAAAAAGTAAAATCAAAAAACCAGTTCACCAGTAAATTTCGCTTGGTCAACGTACGTCTAGTTTACCTTTTTTATTTGAATGTCCGGATGAAGAAATCGCTACTTTGTTATTAATTTTTGCATAGTTGTAAGTTGAAACATTTGTCCTCATATTATGGTCTTCTGACCTGAAAACCTGCGAACGTACAGTTTGTCTCAGGAAAGAACCTCTTCTTTCGTTATCATTTCAGTCAGAACAAAAAAAATTATTTAAACTTTTTTGACAATTTGCAGAAACCACAAAAATCTTTATAATTTCAAAAATTACGACTTGTAGTAATAACTACTTTTTGATACATCCAGTGGCGTAATTGTTGGGTCCATAATTAATTCCATGCGCCGTCGGGACGCCATAAACTATATACGCTTCTGTTGTTAAAAATCAAACAAATTTTAGTTGAAGTATCGCTAATTGTGTTTTTAAGAATATGTTATTTATGACCCAATAGTGGTACCTAGTCAAAGATCTTTGCAGTACAGAGACCATCATAAAATCTAATGTGGTTAATCGCAAATGGCTAGGTAAACGGCCACAAAGCTGTCAATCAAAAATCCCTTCAGCGCTGAAATTTAAAAATCCACGTAATTCAATAACGGTTTGACATGAAAAATATTTCAATTACTCGTTATCAATCTAGGAGATCATGATCATGAGCTTGAAGAAAATCAAAGAGATGATATGAATATTTCGATATAAAATCGCGATCGAAAGTAAAAACTCAAACAATTTAAAAAAAGAAACAACGAT
The DNA here is from genome assembly GCA_951805265.1 of Schizotus pectinicornis. NCBI lineage: Eukaryota > Metazoa > Arthropoda > Insecta > Coleoptera > Pyrochroidae > Schizotus > Schizotus pectinicornis. Next base: position 13,772,642 of record OX638203.1, read on the forward strand.
AATGTCATCTTGTAGTGCATTAATTATAGTTGATTAATGCCAAATTTAAAATTTTTAACTCCATTTGAAATACGCAATTAGGCACCGGCGGTTCTCGTTGAAATACCCTGTATAATCATTTAAAGCGTATCGACCTAATTATAAGACACCATATACAAAGTGTCATGAAATGATGAGCAAAAGACCCTCGGGGTGATTTCACTTAATCACATTTGACGTAAATTCGCTAAAGTAGTGCCTACACTATCCTCGATTTTTAGATAATGACCCAATTATTTTTGTTTAAACTGAAAATTTAACGACACATAATTAAAGAGCATAACTTTTCAAAAAAGGTTCTCTTGTTGCATCACGATAAGACGAGTTAACATACTGCTAACATACTGCCGAGATTTAACAGAGAACTCCTAGCAACGGATCAACAAAATTATTATCAATATTTTGGCTAGTGGGAACGTAAATAAATCTTTAATTGTTTAAAAACACCTTAACATTGATAAATAATTAGTATTTAATTTACCCTCGTGTTAGCCAAAAAATCGATAATAATTTTGTTGATCCGTTGCTAAGGGTTCTCTGTTAAATCTCGACAGTATGTTAGCAGTATGTTAACGATCATGCAACCGGGCATTAAACTTTGTCATGAAGTTAGTTATTAACCTATTGCCAATTGTAGTGATTTATCGCGTCATTAAATAATATCCATTTTCAAAAATTTACTAAAAAAACAAACTTTAAAGTCCTCTATAATTCCATTATTTTTGAGTTTTTGGAAAAATGTTAAAGAAACTTTACGAATATAATCACCTCCAGAGTTCTTTTCTCATCATTTCCGAACCCCCGGAAGATCACAAGTGCTTGTAATACATTGCTGTCACATCTCAGTGTCTTGTTTGCGACTTGTAACCAGTCTACAAAACAAAGAATCGTACCAAACCAATTGCAAAACAGCAAAACAAAATTTTCGTTTACGTTTAAATAGTTAGTAAAAGTAAACAAAGTAAATAAAGTTTACACAAAATAACTTTTACAAATTCTCGAAATGTTAAATGTAGAGTTTTATAGTGGAAGCCAGTCTTTATTTCTGGGAGGACCTGTATACTTTCATTGACAGCAAGTTATAGAATTTTAATCAATAGAGACCTTAAATGGCAACAAACCAAAGAAACCGCGAAAAATGACATCACCAGGTATATTAAACCAAAGAAATCGTGGTTATTACATTTCTTATGTTTAGGTACAGCCGGGGAATAAAGTAATGCACAGGGAGTGCACAAATAATCTACTGTTGCCACATTATCATAAAGTATAACGCGAAAAAGTTGACAATTCGTGATCCCCCTGTGCGTTCTTAATGTCTTCCACAAGATTTTCCACGTTACACTTGATGATGACGTAAAAAAATAAACTATTTGCGCACCCTCTGTGCATTACTTAATTCTTCGGCTGTACATACAGAAAATACCATATACAAGATGTTTTATTAATAATTGTATACCTATAACCTAACTGGAAAATCCTTCGAACAAGATATGAAGATTTAACCTAAAACTAACTAGATAAAATGTGCCTCCTTACTGAGATATAGGGTGATCTGTTTCAACATTTTGAAATTATTTCTGGCCATTATTTTGATCCTGTAAAATGTAACTAATGCAACTTTATGAGTAAAGATTTCGAAACGATCAATACAAATAAATATGAGCAATAAATTAAACATCAAAATCGGAATATTGTGCGGCTCTATCTTTAACTCTAATTATCTGGAAAAATAATCACTTTATCGTTGTGAAGTAAAAAAAAAGTAAAAAAGCAATTCCACCAGTGGCGTAGAATTTTGAGGGGGAGAACTACTCCTACGCCCCTGGTAATAGCGAGAAACTCTATTTTACCATAGTTTAATGTGTTCTGCAAGACTCAAACTTTCTGCCAAGTATAATAAAGAAATATTGAACAATTTTAAAATAATGAGCAAAAATAATTTTAAAATGTTGAAATAAAACACGCTGTATCTCAGTAAGGAAGTACATTTTATCGAGTTGTTTTAGGTTAAATTTTCATATCTTGTTCTAAGAATTCTCCAGTTGGCTTATGTATAATTATTAATGTAACACCCTGTATATGCTAAGTGCATAATCATATGCGTTACGCTACCTTCTGTCTGCACGTAAAGTTGTTTGCACTTGCATCAGTGTGGGAAAATATAAATAATAATATGTATAGAACACATTGAAAAATCAGCGCGAGAGAACACGCAATGGAATTGTAGGTACTTACAGACATTACAAAATTTGCAACCGAATAAAAAAAAGTTTCTAATAGCGACTTAATATTGGAGCTCACCAACCTGCCCCTAAAATCCTCCTTCTTGTAGGTGATGGGTATACAAATTTCCGTGCGGGTCACAACTACCATGCTTTACCATGGTACCTTAATCCCCCAACCCCATCGTTCACACCACCAACCAACCACTCGCTTTAACAATTGCAACTTGGTAGATGGTTCACCACGGCACTCGTTCCGGCCACTTGCAACAACCGTTGCAAATAAAAGAGTAAGGCAATCAACGAAGCAGATTGCCGCAATCGACCAAGAGTAAGTACCGTAACTGAAACTTCACAGAAGAGGAATCCCGCATAACATGGCTAGATGGTTCGCGAACCTGATGTCTCTTCAGGGATAATTTTCAGCACGGATAACTTGGCGTCACATCAACCAACATTAAAATGTTTTGAGAGAAGCGACCCAACCGGCTTGAAGAGGTCACGCGAGAAGTACGGAATACGGAACTCGGTGGAGTCGCGGCAAGATTGGGATTGAACAAAATCGCGGTCAAACTTGAGGGGTTGTTTACGATTCAACGCGCAGTCGTATCTTCGGCGAGCATCGCAGCAGGAAATTTCAGGCCGATTCTGAGATACGCGGTTTCGGGGCAATTGTTATTAAAATAGCAACAAATTAAAAATATCGTAGTTTAGAATCTGCAACAGTGTTGTAGGTATGTCATGGTGCTAAGTGGATGTGGCAGTTTAATATCTGGCACCGATGTCGTTCTTATGGTCGCTCGTAAAGAAAACGCTTTAATTAGTTAAAAATCTACCGGGGAGAAAGGATTACGGTACAAATTTAACAGGTGACAATCATGACCGATTGTATGGCAAAGTAGAACTGAAATTTTGATGACCGCTGGAATTAATTAAAAACTTGCACCTATGAACTCGCACAACTAACCTAGATTGGCGGAGTGGTCACGATGTGTGAAAATCTTAGAATGTATTTTTTTTAAGATTGGCAATTACCACTGAATAATTGTACGGAATTACGCTCGGAATTACAACAACGTCATTAGGAAGTCACATCAATACTCATATTGATTTTCAGGTCATTGACCACCAAAAAGAGCATAGAAGCCACCCTCGCCACACTAATTTACATGTTACCTGCTAATTTGCATCTCCATCACCTCGAATTAACGAAAAATATTTAAACTTTCCATGCTAGATATTGTAACCACAAGACTTCCAAAGAGATTTACAATGTCACAACATTTATGACCGGTTACTCGAACAATGATTAAAGTTAATTCATCGTCAGCGGCGCGTCGAGATTTGACATAGAACTCTTAGCAACGGATCAACAAAATTATTACCAATATTTTGGGTAGTACGAACGTAAATAAGCTACTAATCGTTTATCAACGCCTTATCATCTTAATTGATGAATGTTTAATTTACGTTCGTGCAAGCCGAAACATTGATATCGAGTTTTTTGATCAGTTGCTAGAGGTTCTACGTCAAATCTCGACGTGCCGTTAACAATGAATCAGCTTTAATTACTGTTCGAGGAGCCGAGCATTAAAGAGTAAAAAATTTCTGCAAGATTTAGAAGATGCCTTAACTATTTATAAGGTCTGAGAAATAAAAGGTTTTCTAGTTAGAAAATAATTTTATAAAATCTCTGAAACTTTGTTCCGTTCCAGAAAAGTCATCTATTATCATAAATATTAAAGATTTATTAGATACGAAGTATCAAAAGATTTTCGAGACTAATAAACTGCATAGAGGTCATTGTATAACATTGTTTATAACTCTCTAAGGTTTCTAGATCCCTCCACTTCTACAGGCTCTCATAAAAACCAATGCATTCCATTCATTTAAAATTTAAAGAACTTTTGAGGACCATCAATTTTCCATCTCCTTCATTGAGATTGTCTGACCGTTTTTAAGCAAGTACACGTCATTTAATGTACCTCTCCGTTGGCGGTTATTGGAGACAGCAATTTGGTGTCCAGCTTTGAATCCAACTGCTGAATGATCGTGTTCATTAGACAGCGTTTTTTATGCAACATAATTTTGCTAGGTAATGCTAGGTAACCCCTTCTCTGCCAACCAATGCAGTTTTGGAACTGGAAACTTGGACAATGTGGCAGTTCCATGTGTGGTGTCATGTGTGGGCGTTTAGTGTGCACCTTCGAGCTGTTGTTCTCCAAGCAACAAATGCATCTCGACCTTGCCACCTGGAACTTCTATTACTGAACTAGTGATCCAGAAATAAACGAAACAGGAAGGTGACGGCGCCGAGCACCCTGCAATGTTGTAGAACGTAATTGTGAAACATTGAATGAATCACCAGTCTTTTTATTTTTAAATTACGTACTCTCTTATACTTCTCGACACTCCCGGCACGTTGGCAATTAATTAAATAACCGTCTCGTGCGCAATAATAACTGAAGCACTTTTACCCTTGAAACTTAAACTTTATAAGCTAGGGGTTGCGACCCAAGGGGTGTATATTAAAAAAAAAGTTACCACTTACCGGAACCGTTAAATATCCGGTGGGTATTGCAGTTTCTCGTTAATTATCACAGAGAATCATCATGTAAACACTTCAGAACTGTTTCTTAACTGTATTTGATTAGGTTTTGTTTGACATTTAGGTTTGACAGCTGCAGTGACAGCTCCGCGCTCCGCGGCGGCAGAAGTTGACAAAACTACTAGCAGATGGCACTACCATTAGTTTAAAAAATTTGACAAAACTGGCAAATTTCTTATTTCTGGAGAACTTTCATTACACTAGAAAAAAAAGGCCAAAAATATTTCATTGTTTATCTGCATTTCTTAAAGAAATTGTGATAAATTGTTTTTCTGGAAAGGTTATGTTCTAGGGAACACAGCCCTATGATGTTGGCTGCACTGAACGGCGCGAAAATTTTGATCGGTGAAAAATATCAAGGTGAACATAACCTTACATTTTATTACTATTGCTATAATTTTTAATATTATGTTCGTAGTACTTTTGAAATGGACAGAAGAAGACCCTTGTCGGATAAAGAGCTCCTGCAGCTGATTGAGGATGGTGTGTTGGACATCGAAGGTCTGAGTGATGACGATGATGGAGGTTGGGGGGCTGAATCGGAAGTTCCAGAAGGTAAACGTGTTCTTCCTTTTGCTAACATAGCTAAAAAAATATTGCCTTATAGATTTTCCTGATCTATCTGAAGAATTAGATACAGAAGGCGGGCCCGAAGTGGCATGAGTACCTGAAGCAGATTTGTTTGAAGAAATTGACGAATCAGAGGATCAAGGTGATGTGCAACAGTAGCCACAACCTGGACCTAGTGTCGCTACTAAGCAAGGCAAACTGCGGATTATCAACGAGTTTATGGAAAACAATGAATTGACCAAAAAGGGCGATATCAAATGGAGGAAAGGTTTGACATGTAACTCCAACAATAAATTGGCACCAGGAAGATATTTGTGAAGATGCCGTGAAAGCGCATATACATTTTTTAATGAATATTTTACTAACACAATTTTTGAACAAATACGTATTTCAATTAATTTACAAATCTATGTGAGGTTCACAAAGAAAGTGTGTTTTTGCCAACATCAGTTGAGGAAATGAAAACTTTTGTTGGGGTTCATATACTTATGGGGAATCTGCATTACCCCAGGATTAGATGCTGCAACAACATGTGCACTTTGAGGATGTTAGGGACCACAATCCTGATGATAAGGGCAGGCTGTGGAAAATAAGGCTGATTATGTAATGCTGCTTTCGCCACACTTGCAGCCTAAAGAGCGTCTTGTTATCTTAGGGATTCCTGTGTGACATCTATTTTTCTAATCTCGGTCAAAACTCGCACAGTTTGGGGATTTGAATATCCTCAGATTGGCGAGGTACTGATTAGGAGAGGCAAAAAACTACAAAAGATCAGTCGAGAATTTGTTATCGCGTTTCGAGGGTGGTTTAGTTTTCGAAATTTTTTTTTTTGGCCGATTTTGATGAACACCCCGAAACAAATATCGCTTTTACTGTTGATTGAAACTCGAATTATCGACCATCCCTTTAATTACCGTAGAAACCCTTCGACCAGGTATATCGCTCCCGCTACGACGACACCGACCTCCAGGCCCATCAGCCAGGTCTACGAGACTAGCAAGACCAGCACCAGCTAAGTCCCAGCCATCTTTTCTAAATCTTTAATTTTTCTAAACAAATCATTTCTGTTCTCTATTGGAGTTGGTCCTATATTGTGTCATTTGATGTGAAGCCTCGAGATATCGATATTGAGACGGCCAAAAGTTTAAAAAAAATAAATATTATCTTATATTAGCCTAATTACTGTATTAATGACCATGTTGATAAAGGAGTGTATAAATTCTACGTACCTGTAAGTTAATGGGTTCTTCGCTTTCTGTTGATTCGTGTAAAAATATAACAATTCGTTCAATAAAGAAATTATAATTTATTAAATTGATATGTTACTTGACAATTATTTTCAGAAATTGAAATGCACAACAACTAAATCACAAAGTATTATTGCAGAGACTATAATCTTAATAATGTTTTTGTGCCACTTATAGTTAGTTGGAATGTTTCGATAGTGGTGGTTGAACTCGAATGATGTAAATCAGTTACAGTAGCTGAAACTTTAAAATGTATAAAGCAAAGTAAACAACATTTGGTTACAATGTATGTGAAGCTTATTGGCACATTAAATAAAAATGATAGAAGTACCTATATTGAAACTAATTGTTCGTTAACCTTCGATCATCAGCTTATAGCATAAAAATTGCAATAAACGAAACTACATTACTATAGTTTGGTAACTAGAAAAGTATCGTTTCCATAGACATCACGTTATAAAGCACAGGAGCGTGGTATTCAAAATATTACTACTACATCATATTTTCGTAAGCTCCTCAGTGTGACATCATCAAGTCGTTGAAAATAGTTTTACATAGGCGCCTCAATTGACTAGTAAATATATTATATTATAACACTGATATTACTTTTACATTAGTATCTATACATTGTCTTGAATTATTGTGCCATGTGAAACTTTGTAACAAATGAGTAGGTAGATAAAGCATTGGTATAGGAGTACATACATCATGTCGCTATTAACAGTTTGTTTTTGTTAAAAACTAAAAAAAGTAGAGGTCATATCCGCTCCCTTATCTAGCGTGTTAATAGAGGCATTTTCAGTATGTATTCAAAGCTTAGAACTCGCAGTCAAATATGAAAGAATTTATAACATCAAACATAATTTAAAGTTTTAAATAAAAAATAGATATTATCACCCTGTGTTCTATGTACATAAAGTTGTTGATCCCTCTATATCTAACCAGTCTTCCTAAACTACGTAGGAGCGTATCCTAGGTTTTTCCTCTGCAAGAATATGTGTATTTCTCTAAAACTTGGCCTCTCTACGTCCTTGCGCCTCCAGCACTCGAGCATTAAATCATAAATATCTTTACTAGTTGTAGGTCGAGGTAGATACATATACTGTCCATCATCACAATGCAAGTGTGCTAAATTCTCCATCACTTCCGGATCTGATAGCGCATCATAAGGCTGTCTGCGGCACAGAGAAAAAATTTCCCACAGCGTCACAGCGAAGGCCCATACATCACTTTTGGTTGTGTATTTGACTTGATAGACTGATTCCCAAGCCAACCAGCGTATCGGTAGCGGAGTATTTCCATCAACTTTATAATAATCATTAACGTAAAGTTCGTTGTAAGTACCGAAATCGCAAACTTTAATTTGGTAACCTTTTCCTATTAAACAATTTCTTGTTGCTACGTCGCGATGAACAAAATTGAGAGCTTCCAGGTAACGCATCCCCGAAGCGATCTGAGCACCCATGTATAAAAGGCAGTTGAACGAAAGTGATTTAACACCGTAAGGTAAACTGTTACTGTTCTCGGCGGCTATGTGGGTTTTCAGAAACTGACACAAATCGCCGTGATCCAGGTATTCCATCACCACACACAACGGGTCTTCCTGGCTGCAAACGCCCAAAACCCGGGTTATGTTGGGATCTTCGAGGGCCGCCAAAATTCTCACGTCGCGATAAAAATCCTTCCTGCAATACAACAATTAAAATTTGGCGAGAAATGCCGATTCAGTACCTCTCTTTCTCGGTGGAGTTTTCGCCCAAAAATTTGATGGCCACCAACCTAGTTCCCAGAGACATCGACGAGGAGTACTCGGCGATACCATCAGCCTCCGCGATGTAAACCTGAAACAGGAACAGAAACTTAAAAGTCGTAGAAGGGCTAAAACTGCTTCTCCCAACACCGACAACATTGAGCTCTATACGCTGCTACACCAGGTTCATTTTATATATTATTGTTATGTAATTATATTAGAATATCACTCTACAGGGCTCTCGTGACTTCAATAGCAACGAATTTGTCGCGACCTACCGTTCCGAAGGCTCCCTCTGACAGTTTTGATAACATTCGCAATCGATGTCTGGGGAATTCCAACGGTTGAAAGTCTTCTAGGCGCTTCTGCAACGCAGTGAGGGCTTCTTGTGGAGTGGGTGACTGCAATAATGTCAAATGAAGTCTGCAACTATTATGGCGATTAAAATAATTACCCCTTTTCCTTCACTTTGACTGTTCCTGGAACTTATCCTGCTACCCTTTAAGGAAACACTGCTAACTCTACTTCTAGCCATGGGCAATGTTTTGTCGGAACCAAGGAGAGGGAGAGTGCCAGGTTCGGGCACCGCATAGTCATAAGCATCTGTAAAATAAAGTTTTAAAAAGAACTTCCTCCAGTTTCCATTCTTACCTATTTGTTGCATGGGACATTTCTTAATACTGTTGGGCATCACGTCCTTCATTTCGATAACTACGGAACTGTAACTGTAATAAGGGCCGTACTTCATCGCTTGATATGGCTCCTGATATTCGTGGGTCTCGGGCATGTTTCCCGGATGCGGCAGAGGCAGAGTCGACCTCAAGCTGGACTTGAGAGTACCGTGGCTTCGGCGATAGTCATCAATTTCCGTGACGCCATAAGCTTCGATGGAACTGCCCTTTTCGCTCATCCCGAGCATCGATTCGGGATGAAGACGGGGCAAGGTGTCTTCTGGAAACCCGATATTGGAAGAATTGGGGCTTCTGAGGAACTTCCTGTTGCGGAACCGATGGATGATTAAGTAAATGACGCCGCCCAAGAGGACAATGATGCAACTCAAGCCAACGACAATGATTGTCAGATACGCAGGTTCGTTAATTTTGTTGGGAACTGGTATTTCTATTTTATGTTCGTGATGTCTGCCGCCACTGTGGACATTAATTGGAGAAGCCGTCGTCGGTTCCGGTTCTATTGTGAAATTACCATGAGCCACAACAGAATCAAAAGTTATCTCGCTAACAAGCAACCATTTCGCTGCGAATTGCAGTTGCAGCTTCACAAAACGTCCCACGCGGTGGTGGAGTTTAATTGATATATTTCTGGCGTTCTCGAAGATCCTGTCTTCCATGTATTCGTAAGTAATGGGTTCGCCTTTAAACCGTTTGCCACCGACACTAAACATGATTTTTGCTAAAGCGAACACTTGGACGTCTTTAGTGAATTGGTTGTTGCAATAGATGTGAACTGCTGAAAATTCGCGGACTTTATCGAACTCGAACTTAATTTCGATGGGTTTGTTGAGGCGAGTGTCGTTCTTCCAGCCGACCCAGTTCTGGTCGTCGTTGTAGAAATCGGTTTTGAAGTCATCATGGCCGAATTTCCCGTCGATTAACTGACCCAGCCCGTGCTTGAGCTCGTCACCGTCCCAATGGCCGTCGTAGCCGAAATCGTAGAATTCCCAGTTGGAACCTCTCTTGTCGCCTTGGGGCATCGAGTAACTCATTATCCCGTCTGTCCATCTGCAACCGTACAGCTCTACTCGCATGCAGACTGTTCTCTTGTGGTAGCTGTAGGGGTAGAAGCGAATTTTGCTCGCCCAAACCGGGGGGTCCAAGTCCCGCTTCGACTCCAAGTAAGTGTTGATGTTGGCGGTGAGCACCTGGAAGTTGGCAAAGATTAAAACTAACGGTATTCCATCTGAAATTTTGGAAGAAACATTAAAAATAACCGATGCGTGATTTTGCTTCCCAGTCGCTGTGATGTATCGTCATGAGATAAGAATTTGTCTAATTTACGAGTCAGCAGTTCGCAGCTTATGCTCTCAGTTTTAATTTTTAATTGCTTGAGCACCTTTGAAATTGCTTAAGCACCTCTGAAATAATCAAATATTTATGCAAATTCCCGTGATAAATTCGAAAATGTCATGGTAACACCTGTTTCACGATGGTACGTTTGATAACTGCAAAGCGAGCCGGTGTCTGGACGGTTGTAGTAACAAACTTTTCATGGCAATATGACCTGCGGGAGGTAGTATGGCTATTGTTATCAACCCCATACATTCCCTATTATCAACCTTATATACGTGCACGTTCTAATTTTCCGCAGTCACGCGACTGGCCGTCGTTTTGGCGCCCTCCTGTTGCCGTTTCTCTCTCCTTCACGACCTGGCTCGTGTAATCGTGTTTCACTTGGGGAGTTTGTCGGAAAACTTGGTCACGCACCTCAAAAAAATATTAAAATGCATTGTGTCTTTCTATTATTCGTGGCACGATCGAAAAGACTGCTTTTGTTTAATTGTTCGTCAGGACGGCGGAAGGTTTTTCTTTGTGTGTTCTTGCTATTGCATTACGGGAACGTGAGAAGGATCGGAAACTATTTGTGATATTAATTAATATTAGGAGGTGTTCTTTCTTCGCTTTTCTTGGAGGTCCAAGTTACGTTTTAATGATGACTCCGAGGTGATAGAACTACGTGAAAGTTCAATTTTTGTTGAACAGTTATCGTTACTGACTTACTGGCAATGATTTGGAAGGTTTTGAAAACTTAAAGCTTATTTTTATAAGCTCTAATATGTATTTAATAAAAAAAAATTAAAATCTTGGTGTAAGTACAATTATTGTTAATTTTAATGTTAAAGTAGTTTTCTGTCATTTAATATCTCAGAATTACATTTGTATCATTTATGGATGTAATAATGTTCAATGTAAAGTAGCAATCAAATAAAATACATAAATATCTGGAGGGTGAGCAATGCAGAGCTCGCATCTCATCATTTTGTAGTTGCACGCAGCTTCATGTAGATGGCTCCACCATTACAGCTGAAGACCAACATTTTGTAAACTTGCCCTTTCACTTCTAAGCAAAGAACTTATCGTCTTCTACACTAAAATAGCATGCAACAATATTTCAAAAATTTTATTCCTAAGGCTTCAAGTCTAATTTTTGATCTGAAGCATCTTACCTGCCAGTCTGAGATGATTTGGTTGTGATTACCTTATGGCCCTCTTGTGTAAATTGCAACTTTTAAATTAATTTTAACATAAACTGAATTTTTTATTGAAGCTTTTAACGACGTTGGTTTCATATTTTTCTTTAAATTTAGCTTCAATCCTGATATTTTTACGAAAGGGGTGGTGACGTTCCTATGATGATCAACGATTGCTTAATTTATTCCTCCAGCACGATTTTTGCTTCTTCGCCCAGAAACGTCTGCGATAGAAAAGTTTTGGACACGTAGCGGTGACAATCAATTATTTTTTATTAACGATCGGAAATTTAATATAAAGTAACCAAACCAAATTTTATTAAATCAACAGTGCTTCGTATCTCGTTAGTAACTTTACCTATTAATTATGTTACTACATATTCAAATTATGTAAACGACGCTATGTGCGCAACACGTCTTTCTAATCGCCCAATGAGCCTCTGTTCCCATAAACTTTATTCCTACTTCTCCCAGCTAAACCTCCCACACTATTATGTCTTAGTTTTCCGCTAATTGGACCGGCAGAACGTGCCCGGTCGTTCCCGTGTTTCAAAACGTGTGCTCCTAAGACACCGAATTGCACATAAAAAATAACGACGACGCTCTCGGTATCGCAATTATATTTTAGTGGCTTCCGCGCGGCCACTGAACTCTTACATCATCTATTTGGGATGTTGGATTATACGTATGCATATGTGCACATCAATATCCCTATCCACTTCCAGCCAGCACCTGGGTTCTTGAACTAATGGCTCATGGGAATTCTGATGGGTAAACCGACGGATTATCGGTGAATTTCCCACAAGAACCGCCAGGAGCCAAAGAATTGTAAAATTGTTAATTAGAACACTGGGCCTCATTCGGCTGCGGAAGCAACGTCATTTTTTATTCACATAACTAATTGATTAATTAGTTAATTAATTGGCGTAAGCTGAATTGAGCTGGACGCTGGACGACATAAACTAATATATTAAAGTCACGTTAACAAGTGATAGTGTCTTCTTGGAAAGTTCAGTTGAAGGACACCAAGATTTCAAAATTTGACGTTGCTGATGTGCCATTATTACTACTGATACTACTAGCATTGACTAACCAATTCAGAAAGAAAATTCCTATTTTGTAAAAAAAATGTAGTGTCCATTTGAAATTCAAAAAGTTCTAAATTAAAAAAATAAGTTTAGCCACCCTGTATAATTTTTCAAAAATAAAAAAGACATCCCACAGAAGTTTTCTAACTAGTATTTAAATAATTTTTTCTTAAAACTTGTGATTATCACTAGGGATTTTTTTAACATGCATCTGCCAATGCCATTATTTAAATAAAAAAAAACCACTACATCTAAGTGGTTTGAAAATAGTCAGTAATAATATTGGAGGAAAAAGCTACAAAAAATCTTTTTTACAAACAACATTCCATTTTAAAAAAGGCCACTTGCTCTTGTATAATCGTCTTAGCTCAGCCTGTATGTTCAAAAATAATTTCCGGTTATAAACTTTTTTTTCTACCTCATTTGTGTTCTTAAATCAAATTTCTAGCTATCATAGAACTCGAGCTATCCAAGTCGAAGACACTATTACCCCACCCTGTATATAACCTGAATAGATATTAACGATTATTGATAGTCAGCTATTCGCAAGGAAGTTTTAAACTTTGTTTTCACTTCCCGGTTAGACCAAAACCACACTTTTGCTTTTTAAATGAACACTACAATTTTTTTCTACAAAATAGATCTTTTCTTTCTGAATTCAACGATGTTGTTCGGTTATACCTACTGTGGAAACCCGTCGACCCGCCCTGACACCCGGCACGATAATGTTGTTACGTATTAGTTCGTAAGAAATGTAAACACTTTTTTTCTAGTTTAGCGATAAGGATTTAAGTTACTTAGTTCGATCGCGGTGCTTGCGGACTGCACATTACAAATAAATAATGGATTATCATTACGTACTTGAGCATCCTTGCTCTATTTTTGCAAGAATAAAGAACTTTGCAATGTAGTAAGGGTGCTGTGTAGTGAAGTGACTAATGGTAGATGATTGCGACAGGTGTTCCCACTAAGGGTAATGTATTTTTTTATTAAGTTCAAGTTTTATTATCCAATTTATTTCAAAGAATTGAGGATTGAAACTAACTTGTCAAATGTTGATTGCAGTAAGTCCCAACTACAATGGCGAAGGAGAAAGATGGATGGTGAGCAAAACACCCTTTACTTCTGCAGTCGATTGAAGATTCGCGGCGAGTCGTTTCAATTCTTTATATAGTGGTGTACTAGTCACCATCACAATAGGATATGTCGACCGCTGGATATATTTGATGCATCACTATATTTTGTGAGACTAAAAGATTGCAAACACTACCGTATTGTTGTTAAGAGGGCAGCTGCGCTGTCTTTAAAGTTGAGAGAAACAACATTGCAGAGGGGCTTCTCAGTGAAAAATCTGTAAGTTTAGTGCAATCAGTAAAGAAAATATCACGTCGATCCATTAGTCATGGCAAATCGGTGAATCTAAAAGTAGTGTAGATGAGAGGTTGAGGACCACCATAGTTAAGAATGTTAAAAGCTCCTGCAAGTCAAGAAGTGTTCTTTTATCTTCGTGCTGCTAAAGGCCCTCAATGTAACGATTTTCACTATAGCTTTTCTGATTTCTGGTGATTAATCAGAAACCTTATTAGAAACCTTATTATTCAAAGCACATGCAAGGTGGTGGAAGTATTTAGAGAAAGTTTTCAAAAACGCAGTGTCGTGAAAATTCTGAATTCAGTTTAGTAGTTTTGATGATTGAAATTCGCCAGTATAGCTTTGAATCAGATACTGCAAACTACAGCATTCTCTATCTTCAACTGACCTGGCTCTATCAGGTCCATATAATTTGATGACGTAAAACAAATAAGTAGGTAAAGACTGTGCCACAATTTACAATTTTTTTTCCTTAAATGCCAAAAATAGAGAATGGAAACTTACGAAGGATGTAGTAGTGAAACTGCACATTTTGCAGTTGACTTTTCAACAGGATGTGACGCCATTAAGGTGCCATCAAAATTAATCATCACTAATTGAGTGAAAGGTATAATGGTGTTTAGAGAAAAAAAACAATTTCCGGGCAAGGCGCTGCTGTATCTACCTGTACCTGATAATGGGGTACACAGTAAATTGGCTCATCCAGGATGACGTGCGCTAAACGTCATCGTTAATATCAATTACCGCTGTAATGTTAATTTATTGCTCCTTTATTATGAGGTAAATAATTCGCGGCGGGTTTGGTGTTGCCGAAATATTTATCTAAAGCGCTGGGCGCCCGCCGTACAGGAAGAAGATAATTGTAAGAGCTGCGGCAACAACTTTTTGCTATTAAGGCCACTTCTTGGTAATGACGGTGGTTAATTCGCCATAAAGTCGACTCGTCCAATCATTTAGAATTTTTATAATTCCGTCGAAGCACACAAAGGTGTGGTGTGTAGGCAAGCTTTTATTGTAATAAAAATCAATATGCAGGTAGGTCGCGTGACAAAACTAAATGAACTAGGTATGGCGTCGTCCATATTCACCCCTTAATTAGGAAAAGCCAGAAAACCGCCAGTTCTTGGGTTTTCAAACGATTAATTAGGCGGCTCACCGGGAATTTGCGATATTGCGGATCCACCGGACGAATAAACAAATCAAAAGGCGGCTTCCGGTCTTTGAAAGAGCCTCTATTCTGGGCCGGCTGTAACCACTAATAATAACAGCGCGTCTTCTGGAATCGCCATGTGGCTCATACTAAAATAAATACTCTCCACATATGATTGCAGTTTTGATAATTGCTCGGCTCTCTCATAAATTTTGAGAATATACCCGACACTTAAAGGCGATTATCCTATTTACGACTGGTGCATGTACGTGCCAATCACGCGCGACGTCCAAAATTAAATATAGAGCTTTTAGCCGGTCTAGGGCGGGCAAGTTATTTAATCGGGTAATGGCGAAGTTGTTGAATAAACTCCGACTAGATAAAAAGTTGCGATATCGTCAACTGAACTTCTCACCCGCATACTCACCGGTTCGTCGAAGCAATTTCGCCCTTTTATCCGTTACAGATCTTACGATCTAAGAAATGGGTCATCTGCTTACCTCTTCACCTTTACTGTTATGATATCGGATCCACTTCGATAGTCTCGGCCTCCAATATTCCAGCATGTAAGCTTCGGCATATTCGATTCCCACCCCGTTTCCAAAACGACCCTGCGTTCCAGCCGCGGTTATCATATGAACAGTCTTCAGCTCTACTTGGATCCACTCTTCTGGCTCGGTTGTTGCCTGCTTCAAGGGACACCACGCACCCCCGTTCTTCTCCGTCCGAACCCTTGAAAAGAATCACTCGATTAATAAACTATAATAAGCGCGCAATTACAAAAGGAAAGAAAAAAAAGTAATGTGAAGGTCCAGAAGCAACTTAAGAAGACTAAAGTAGGTAGGAGGGAATTGAGAAAGAAACCATCAAAGACATTTCTTATGCCTTCCTTCATGAACGTGTTATCTCTTATAGTGTAAACCACTGCACAACGGGGGATGAGTAAGTACGCCGTTGTAACAATAACGGCGTGCTAGTTGTGACAGATATGAAACAACTCGGGGTGCAGTTGACATCTTGACCTCAACTTTGCAACGCTTTGAAGCGGCAGATAATTCTGTGGCTAGTGAGTTAATTGTAATTAGCCATAGCTACAAGCACCACAGTTGCGGGCATTAAGTGCATACGAGCTCAAAACGTTCACAAACCTTTCCAGAGGGCAAGAAATTTGTCTACAAAGTTTCAAGAGTTGTTGTGCTAGATCAAAAGTTCTGCTGGAGAGTAGAGTAGGTACTTATTAATGTAAAACGGGGCCAAACCGGATAATGAACGAAATTGTGCTTTAGATATGATAATCTCAAGCATTACCTTTGTTATAAATAATTACATAATAAAAAATGATAGTAATACAGGGTGTAAGCAAAATAAGTACATTAATTTTAACCAGTGGTAGAACTCATCAAGACAAAAAAAAATTCTCTGTACCAATTTTTCGAAATTAAATTTTTTTAAATCATTTTTTCCCCCTTCAAATTGACAAGCCTCTTATGAAATGTTCCAACAAAGAACAATAATAATACAATAATTAATTCATAAGGTAATTTTGTTGTCTAGGTAACGTTGCTTCCAGTGGCGTGTAAGAAAATTGTGTAAGATTTTAAAATAATTTTAACACAAAAACTAAAGCGTTCTTAAAAAAAATTTATTAGGAAAAGCTGTTGGTCTTGAAGAGTTCTATTACCACCAGTTAAAATTAATGCACTTATTTCGCTTACACCCTGTATAGTAAATAATTCAGTTAACATGGAAAGTGATTACGCACACAATATTTTTAGTAATGAAAAAATCGTTTGGAAATTTTGACTCGTAAAATAAGGTATCTTAGAGGCACCCAACCTACATCCACATCATTCTATCCGGAAACCTATCGGAGGTGATCGATGTCATGAACGTGTCGCAGAAATCGACGTCGCGGATTGAGGCCGAATCTAAAACTTGTAGGTAGCAGTTGATTTTCTGAACTAAGTCTATAATGGAAAGATTTGAGACCGAAGCAGGGGTTAGGTTAGACATATCCAACTTATCAGTATGCAGCGATGGACCTATGTCGCACGTCATATCTGTGGCAAGTATCAACATTCTCCAGAAATTAGCTCTACTAAAATAAAATATCAGCATACTTAAGTTCTTTACTGCCAGGCTGTGCTTGGGTAATTGAGTACTTAAAATAAATTGGAAAATTTTCCTACATATTCTAATTAACTTAGTATTTAGCAAATTTGTACATAAAATCAACCCATAAAGAACAAAGTGGAAGTGAATAAGTTTAGAGGAGAAAAACAAAGAGATATTAAAAATTAAAGCCACTTTCCAATCCGGCATTATTATTTCATGTACCTACGGTTACTTATCATCGAATTGTTATTGCCAAGTTTCCTTTGCCCAGTCCATTGTAATGGCCCACTCCTATTCTACTAAAGTCCTTTCGTCGATTATCCTCTTGTTGGAGGTAATATAAAAAACCAACTGATCACTTAATACTTGTTCGAACATTCCTACTTTTTCAACAGAAAAAGAAGGAAAGTGTGCACCGTAAAAGCCCCAAAGTTTCCTCGCCGTTGTACTTTAAGAACGGTCTCTGGGGCACTTCTATCCATTATTCATCGATCCCCTCGAGCAGGTCCTGAATAGGTGGACGGAAATGCGTTTCATCCAAAATATTTGCCTATTTGCAACGAGCCGAATCCCGGATCAGAAAAGCACAAATTCCTCGCGGCTAAAATGCAGATTTAATTTACCACAGTGGCGGCGAAAGAGAGAGGGCAGCAATTAGGAAAGTTGGGCAACCGCTACGTTTTTTTGGTCACCAGCAATCCCGAAAGTAATGGACTATTTCCATGTAAGTCCGGTAGAGAGGTAATTTGGTAATTTAGAGCCGCGTTACGTTTCAATTTGGAAATTGATTATATTAAAGCGAATAGAACTCTTTACTGCAGTTATTTTTTAGTGAAGCAGTCGAAAATTGGCGTTCGGCTTGTAAATGCTTGTTGCTGTCCTCCCACATTAGGGCAATGAGCGTTTGAATAACGGAGGGAGGTAATGAATGGCAGTTCGATTTCTATACAAAGTTTCCATGTCGACTCGATGCGGGAAATTGGAAGAGGACAGCGGAAAAAACTTTTATTTGTCAGCCCTAATTAAATCGTTGCCGCGAGGGAAGTATCTCGAAACTTGTTTGGACCTCCAATTCACTTTTGGATGTGTAAATGGTCATTGAAAGAATTCACCTGCGCGCCGCTGACAAATTTTTATTCGTCCCGGTGCCGTTCGACAAAGTTAAATGTTGGAGTAGTTTTATTTGATAAGTGAAAAAGTTTCCGGAGTAACCTACTTGAGAGTTACCGGCTTCGAAAAAAAAATTAAATTAAAAAGAGTCTCCAACTTCCGTAATCAATATAAAACCGGAGATAATTTTCGGGGGAAATTTTCAGTTTGCGAGGATATCTCCCCTCCTACAGCGATTTGCCAAATTAATTAGTTTTGCCAAAGTTATAATTAAAGATGAGTTAAATTATTGGCTAAATCGCCAACTAATTCAACAACAGAATTACAGCGCTTTAACCGAGCTCCTTGGCAATCAAAAATAACGAAATAAAAAGTCGGAAAGAAATCAGGAAATTTACAATCAGCGACTGTTGAGCTTCCGGAACTGTTTGCCCGTTTTTGGTTAGTCTCGATTTAATTTCTAATTGCCAACTGCGAAATGACTCATTGATCATAGAGCTGTAGCGCCAACCATTAATTTTGCTAAGTGCTCAGACAGTCAGACTATACCTGCGACTTCTAATGCCAATCTAGAGATTATTCTTGCAAAGTTGATTGATTCATGAGACTGATTGATTAAGCATCAATTTTTAAGTAATTAAACATAATACTTGGATGTCGGTTCAACAATTAAAACTAATTTGGCCCATCACTCCCAGTAGTCAACTTTTGCAAATTAAGACAACAATAGATTCTTTCGCTGAGCTTCTCTAGCATTAAACGCAAAAGGACCGAGCAACCAGTTTTTGTCGCTCTTTCGTTATGACGGAAATGGCAAATTGAAAAACTCAATTTGCCTGAATATTCATGGACCTTGCTCTAGGCCAACTTCCCCCAACGAATTTCCCTCCTGGTTCTGGTCTCCTTAGAAATAATATACTTAGTTCAGAAGGTCGAGCAATATTATACTTGTCCAAAGCTGCAGGGAGACGACTATCCCATTTGATCAATTGATCGATCAACGCCTCCAAAAGAAATTTTGGGGATGTTAAGCGCCTGGAAGCCTACAAAGCGGGGCAGATACCGACGATTGTGAGGGGGTGTTGGAGGTGTAAAAGCCGCGCTGATTGATTATCACATTAATGGATAATGAAATTCTTGGAATATTCAGAGCCGGCGAACAATCGGCGTAACAATAATTACTGAATTATCAAAGTCGGCAGCGGGGGCGTAAATTATCCCACGGTATGTATTCACAAAAGCCGCTAAAGTATAGAAGATCCTCCATCACACCTGGATACAAAGGAGCGTTTTATTAATAGTTCGGTTTGGTAATGGCAATTTAGAGCCGAATTATTACTCCGGCTAAACATCGAATCGATAACCCGCTTACAATAGGAGCTGAAGCGGTAATTAGCAAGTTCGAAGACACGACATTGTTCCGATAAAGTTACCGGGAACAGTTCAGTTTACAACAATACGGTGATCCATCATTAAGGGAGCGGGTCAAGTTGGAGTTTATTACACTATTAATACTAGCGGAAGTCAACAAATTTTGCTGTAGGTACCAAATAACTTCCCAGCAATTATGGAAGGACATGGCGGAGAAGCACACATATAAAATCTATTGTCTTTGAACCCAAAGAAAAAGTAAATATTTGGTCTAGCTCTCATAAGGATCGCCAAGATGCCAAGACCCATTAAATCGCTGTTCTCGACGTCCTTGATCAAACACGGTTGAACTGGCTAAAGAGATGAATGAAGAGAAATTTCTAATATAAAATGATACAAGAAAGCGACGAAAAAATTGTCCCTATAAAGGTCCAAAATAGAGACTAATTCTTGGGGTGCTTTATTGAACAACAATTTACAGTTTTAAAAATGATTTCCACCATTCAATGCATAATTTTTTTCCTCAAAAAACTTCTTGAGTAAACAAGAAATAATCTTACAGGTCCGACCAGAGCTATAAGGCAAAGAAATCTTTAAGCCGCATGAATACACAGTAGCTCTCCTTTCTGATGTTTTGTTGTTCAAGAGAGACATTTTCTAAGAAAGTGATAAAACTGACTACCAAACTTCAACACAACGAAATAACCCAAGAAGGAAACAAAAATATATTTGATAGAAATTTTTTAAGTCACATGAAGACGCAGTAAATTTCCCTTCTTAGCTTTTGCTGTTCAGAAGAGGCATAGTGGCTCAAAAAAAGTATTACTTCTTTGAGACAAATGAAACTGTTAGACCTGGAAATAATTTTCTCTAATATAGAATGACCGAAGAAAGTGTCAAGAAGATTGTCTCTAAAGACAAGAGATAAAACTATTGCCTCCCTCTCTTAAACTTTCTATTATTGTGCGCTGACTATAAAGACCAATTTAGCCTTCAATGGACGCTTAAAAATTTTATTCCTTTGTTGCCACATAATCAGGAATTGCTGTCTACAACTGATGATCGACTTGACTCAAAAAGATTTTTCAAATGAAATCAGAATGATAAAATCTAGACGATATCAACATAGAAGCCTTTGGAAGCTACATGAAGACGCAGTAGGTTTTTCCTTTCAGCTTTTCCTGTTCTAGAGACACATAGTTGCTCAAAAAAACATCGCTTCTTCAGAAGAATTGTTTTCTTCAACTCTTAATAAATTTGAAATTTTCCAAACCAGTAAATATGAAGGTGTCACCTGGAGTCAGTTCTGGATGGTAGTGGAAGTTTTTGGAAACCATATGAAAACAGCAAAATTTCCTTTTTAGCTTTTGGTTTTCAAAAGAACCATTGATTTTTGAAGATATAATAGAAAGGGGCCCACATGTAGAATTCAAAGTTATATTCTCAAATATTTTTTTTTTGAAGTCAGGATACGAGAGTAGTTAGATTGAGCCAGATCTGCACTATAGAAAGATAAAAGTCTATAAAAACTACATATGAAGACACATTACCTTAATGGATTCTTGAATCAATCCAAAATCTATGCACAACTACACTTCTTTCCTGGTGATCTATCAGCAGGATAGCTTGGTCTCTTCATGGTAGTTCTATTTTTTTTCTGAGAAGATACAACAATAAAAATAATCATTCATCAGATCAGGGTTGGTTTTGTCAAATTACGCGACTACCTGATTGCCTGATTCCTGCCTGTTGCGTGGCAATTACGAGTCAGTCGGATGATGGAGCCGCTAGGGTAAACAGGCACTTTACCGATTACAGTCTTTTTGGAACTGGAGTTCAGGTGCTGCGATCTGGCGGTAATATCGCATTATTTGTTATGTTCCCGGTGATAAATCTTTCAATATCCACTAAACCTGACGGCTAATTCTATATAAGAAAACTATATCTCGACTTTGGAAATAATACGATATAAAACGAGAAGCTAGTGCACGAGAGGTATTGGAAATCTGACCTGTAATACATCAAACCGAGTGGTGCGCTGCTTGCCGCTACAAAACTGTACGATCATAACGAAATATAGATTTGGCAGCAAATTGTGCATCTGCCTATGATGTGTGGCATTAGGAAGCCATTTGGAGCGGTATTTGTTGAGAATCGAGTTTAAAACCGCTTACAAGCCGCTAGCAGGGGCAATAAAATGTATCGCTTACCGCAACCGGCGGCATTACAAACTAGGCGAAGTACAGTGGTGGTCCGCTATTGATCCGGGCGACGCGGAAAGGGTTTTAAATTCTCATAAACCTGGCGAAATTCGCCGTGGCGAAGATCGAGTAGAGCAACAGACCTGGAGGGTGCTTTCAAATTTTCATATTCCGTCTGTTTGCGTCTAACGCCTTCCGCCATCTGTCAATGTCAGAGGCGGAGCGCGTGCTCTTTAGGTCGGTTGGCCAATTCCATGAATTTCTTTCGGGACCATTCAATTTAGAAACATGAAGGATTGCTAGGGCCACCATTCATGGTTAGCTTATTCGATTAGCATAAATTTTGACTCACCGGCCGTGATGAGGACCCACATTACCGCTATCGAACGATGAGCTTGCGGTGATGTCCTCGTCTTTGATTGCCCCGTTCTCCATTCCCAGGGGAGCTATACATTGTGCTGCAACGAGAAGAGAACTGTGAAAATTGGCATTGTCGCGGCCAAGTACTTACATGGATCAACCGCCTCGTTAAGAACCGTGTAGAGTATAAGGAGTAAGCACGCCGAACAGATCCTCTTCATGCTTGTTTACTTGACGAGGACGCGGCCCCGTAAGTAGCAACTTCTTCAAGACATCGCACCTGCAAAAGAAAACATTTCAGCATCCAAAAATCTTCATCAAGACAAAATTGGATGTGCATATAACACGGAAATTTTCCAGCGCCATCGCGGACAATTTTCGTTTTATTACATCCCATCTCGTTCCGAATACATCCAATTTTCCTCTGTCCCAAGATATAACGTTACGGTTTGAGGTTCGGATGTCTGCCACTAATCACCAATAATCTCCCGTCTTATTCTTAGAGACTTAATACGGCTTCTCCTTCGCCTCATTAATATTAACCAGTAGCTCGGAGAACCGAGGGAACATGTCAATAGTGCAAGGTAATACCGTCAATGGGATTAGGGAAATACGAAATAACATTTCCCGTGGTTAAGTCAATTGTTCCACAAAGACGC
The DNA here is from genome assembly GCA_951805265.1 of Schizotus pectinicornis. Classification (NCBI taxonomy): domain Eukaryota; kingdom Metazoa; phylum Arthropoda; class Insecta; order Coleoptera; family Pyrochroidae; genus Schizotus; species Schizotus pectinicornis. Next base: position 13,795,711 of record OX638203.1, read on the forward strand.
TTCGTTTAACAATGGCTCTTCTATTTGCCCACGTACAAAGTGAATGCAAATTATGACGCTGCGTTTTTATTCTTGGCAGCGGTGCACCGAAGGGCTGAAAGCGATCCTCCACCCATTCGAAGCCGCAAAACATAATTTCATTACCGGGTTACTTTATACCGCCAGCGCCACCACCCGTTCCCGCTTTGCCAGCGCTCCTCCGGAGGTCTGGACAATTATTATGCGCTTCGACCCGACTTTTTGGCAGCAATACAAGAGTGTGGACAACTGTTCCAAAAATTTTGGCAACTTGGCAGGACACCCTCAAAGGACCTCTATTGGCCAAAAATATTTTTCACCTGACGCTTTGTCACCAAATACAAGAAGGACGATTAAAAAAACTGTTTATTCAAAAACTTTGGCGACTTGTCTAGACAACCAATTCTTATGTTATACGAAGCAACCCCCTGGACCCAAATTTTCTTTTTGGAAAAAAATTTGATTCTTGGAACGAATTTGACGGAAACGTTTTTATAAAGGTTGCTCAAAAATATTAGTAAAGCTGGTGCACCGTGTGGAGTTATGCTTTTGCGTGTTAGGTTAGTTTTAGGGTGGCTATCGAACTAGGTCTCACCGGTTACGTTCCGTATGAAATCCTTCGCCTGGTGTCCACTTGCGGCGCACTCAACCATATTACAAGGCGAGCTTAGCGCCCTGCCTCCTTATACTCTTTTCCATTATTTACACTCCCAAATATGGTAGCGGCCGTAATAAGGCTTTTTTACTCGGACCAGCACGACCAATTGCCGAAATTGCGCCGTCGCTTTTGGTAATACGTAATTATCGAATTATTTGTGAATTAACCGAACGCCATTCAGAGCGGGAGTTTTTATGAAGACTCAACGGCCACGCCATTATTTTATCGTTTGGTCGGACCGTTGGATGCTTGATCGATATTGTTAAAAGGCACGTACTAATTAAGCAGGATGAAATAAGTTTTAATATATGGAAGCTTATTACTGAAGACTTGCACCGTAATTGTATCATCATTAAGACGCCACCTGAACGGAAAGCGACAGTTTATTTGAAAATTTACCCTAATCGCTAGGTGAAACAGAAGGAGGAAATCAACGGCTTTTAGAGTCGACTTTTATGTAGTGGCATAGTGAATTTTAAAAGGGTAGGGAAGTGAAGTGTGAAAACGTGAATAGGTGCGACTGCAGAAAATGTCAGGTTGCCTTAGTTGAATGAACAAGGAATATGCATCACGAAATCAATATTTGTAAGTAGAAAGTTTCGTTAGAAAGTTTACGTCATATTGCGTCTTCACATCCACCTACCTACATAGTTGCAGTCTCCTGAAAAAGTAGTTTCAAACTATAAGTAATTTTAATAAAAATTTACGCCCTTATTTCGCCAACATTCAAGACATTTCTGGTCAAAACTTGCAAGAATTTCTAAATTCTTCAAGATATTGGTTTTGTAAAAAGTTTTACTGGATGGCCAAACATTCTTACAAGTAGTTTTGTTAGCAGGGAGCTTCAGTAGGCAAAAATCCGTTGCTGTAGATAAAACTGGCGGCGGATAAATAAAGTACTTAGATAAGGGGTCGTATTTAACAGTCTACCAAATTTACCCAATATTTTCATAGAAAAAAATACTTTCATTTTCCAAAAATACTAAATGCTCACCAAAATTAAGAAAAAACATAATCTTAAAGCGACAATCAAATATTGACATAATGCTGGCTTCTTATATATTTTGTTCGCCAAAATAACTTTTGTTGACCATAAATACTAAATGTTCACCAAATTTTATTCCGCATTTAATTCTAACATAATACCCAGATATTATATATACATATTATACACTGCTCAAAAGAATTAGGGGAACAATTTTTGTTGACGGCATTACTTTTAAAATAGTAGCGTCATTAAGATGGAGTTTCGAAATTCTGAAAGATACATATCTCTTCGTGAGAAAGTGACTTCAGTAACCTTCAACCAATTCTTTATTCTAAAGACTTGAACAAAAAATGAAAAAAACTACAAAAATCAAAGTAAATATGATGCAACTTTTTATTGATTAAATTAACAATTGTTCATTGTCTTAGTGAAAACTAACACTAAATGTCATTTAACCAGTTATCAGAATCAAAATGAGGTATCTCAGTGAGGTAGAAGTTGCATATGCTGTTGCTCTACGTGAAAATGGGACTTCGATTCGGCAAGTTGCAGAAGATGTTGGGGAGAGCCTATCCATCATCCAGCGTTTGTGGAATTGCTATAGAGCATCTGGTCTTTATTAAAAACGCCACGGACAAGGTTGCACGAGAAAAAATACTTTAAATCAAGACGGATTTTTAGTCCTTTCTTCCATGCGTAATCGCATCTCAACAGCAAAAGATAACAAAAGTTCACTCAGGATGACTCACGGACTGGAAGTTTTAGGTCAAACCATAAGAAACCGATTTAGAGAAGCCAGTCTTCTGGACGTCAGGTCCAGAAGACCCGTGCAAAAAGCAATCTTGACCCGGCGGCACAAAAGATACCGTTTAAATTTTGTCCGTGAACACGTTAATTTTCAACTTTGACATCGCAGACTTATACTCTTTACTGATGAGTCAAGGTTCCGTCTCACACGTTGTGAAGCTTGAGTACGTGAGTACAGACGTCCAGGTAAACTCTATTTCCAGTCTGCGATATGCAAAGTTCAAAAATTTGGAGTGGGTTCTGTTATGGTTTGAAGGGAAATCAGTCTTAACGGAAGAGCTGATCTTGTGGTAATCCGCGGAAATCTAAATGCTCAGAATTGCATCGATATAGTGCTAGGAGATCATGTTGTGCCTGCTGAATATGGTTTGGTTCCAAATTTTATTTTAATGCAGGATAATGCGAGACTTTATACTGCACGCATTATTATGGACTTCTTTAAGACCTGCATATTAAAACCATGGCATGACCAGCAATGAGTCCTGACCTAAAGCTAATAGAGCCAGTATGGCATAAGCTAGAAAAAACCATTTGCAGGCGTCTCAATGCACCTCCAACTCTTCAGCAGCTAGAAGAAGCAACAATCAAAGAATGGGAGAAAATTCTTCAAAAAGATTTAAAAAGAATAATCGGGGGTATGTCTCGTAGATGCCAGGCGATTATTGTTGCTGGTGGAGGACACTCATGTTATTGATTTTAAAATGGAGGCTAATGGAGCATTGTTTTATGTGTGAAATCTTAGCAGATTCATTTTAATTTTTGTTGCTTTTTCCGTTTTTAATTTAAGTCTTTAGTAGAGTAACAGATTTGTTGAATGTTGCTGAAGCCACTTTCTCATGAAGAAATGCGTATCTTACAGAATTTCAAAAATTTACTTTAATGGTGTTTCTATTTTAAAATTTATGAGATCAACAAGAAGTGTTCCCCTAATTCTTTTGAGCAGTGTATATTATTTTGCAGTTAAAAATACTATTTGTTGATCAAAAATACAGAAGGAATAAAATGTTGTGCAAATGGTAAATAATTTTATGCAAAATTATAGATGTAGATGTGCTAGGGCAAGGAAAATAAGAGTAAAAATAGAAGTGGTTTGCACAAAAAAAGATATTGATTTCCGTAATATATAAATGCTTTGCTGTAATTGGCTTGCATTATGTAAAACGTAAAACTTCTTTTAATGATAATTTCTAATCGTGCTTTTAAAAACAAATTACAGGGCCCTGAACTGACCTTGTACAAAACTTTTTTCGCGTGCCTCTTGTCTGGAAGTGCAAGCGGCAAGGAGAGATGCGCGATCATATTTCATTTTTGGAGTAATAGAATAATTATTTGACGCACAAATAGTTTTTTTTTTTGTGAAACACTAAATATAAATGGATAGCGCGAATATTTATTATGTACAGTGTACAGCACGGACGCGTAACTTGAGCGTTCTAAATTTGGTGAACATTTAGTAAAATTAATAGACATATAGAATTTAAAATGTAAGCAATGGTAAAACAATACGCAGCATAGTTATTTTAGTGGTGATGTTCTCATTTTCTGATGTATAATAATTTGGGTTTAATTTAGATTTTTTGATGCTCATTAAATTTTCTGGTGGACAGTGCAAGGGATGTACTTACCTATAGTTTAATTTGGTGTACATTATATTTGTTCCCTTAGATAAGTATGTTCATCTTCAAAAATTAATATTCAATAACACGGTGCTGTTTTGTCTCAACCTGCCGACGAAGCTCAAAAACAGGGCCGGCTTCTTTGTGTCTGCTGCGAATCCGACGGGACTATGTGACCGGAACCAGCGAGCATCCCGCGAATATCAATGCAAATTTCCGCGAAATAAGCCCGCCAATTTCATTGTGCCACTACTTCTCAATAACGCCGTAAAAATATAAATTTTGCTGAAATTGGGCATCGTGGTTCCGTCCGCACGTGACTTGAGTGCACAGCATCCTCAGATTTCCACCCTGTTAAAACACCTAGGTCCACAAGATCGTAATTCACAAGCAACGCGTTAATAAATATCTTAACCCGACACACAATGCCAATGGTTTTGTTGTTAACTAGCGACACTTGACCGTTGAGTTTTACACAATGGCATAATTGTAATGAACGCACCGCAAGTTGCGGACAATCGATGCTCTTGAAATGTATACGACTAGGATTTCGCATTCAATGAGGCCACATTTGAATTTATGGTTTCTGTGGTTCATCGATTCTAGTTTCCAGATAACGGCTATTTGCATATAAGGGCTGTTGGTGTTCTTGCAAAATATTCAGACGCCCGTGCCACACACAGGCAGGTTGTTTGTGCTCGCCTCGTCTATTCAACGGTCGCCTCGAACGAAGGGAACGTATTTCAGTGAATGCACGACGAATACCTATATACCTATACCTATATATTTGCCGTCCGGATTAAAATTCAAGTAAGGCTTAAGGAAATTCGCAGAGTGAAAAAGGAAAACATGAGTAATTGAAAATTCCCCATTGATCCCGCAGGGTTGAGTTACAGCGAAGCACTACGTTCGGAAAGCAGCCTGCCAGATAATTGGGCAGAACGCTAATTTGGTACTGAAATATCAATATTGTTACTTCAATACCTCTAACAGCTGTATAGAACGCGATTTCTGAAGGATAATAAGCGATAATAAGCTCTACGATGAGCAATTCTCGTCACCAAGCTGTTATTGAGACCGATACACTTCTGCTAAAGTACGTTTTCGTTAGCAAGTCAATCGATGAAGACTTGAGAGTCCAATTTGCTATGATTTTACAGTAAAGGCTCGAATTAATAGTTACATCATTAATGGTTGGTTTCTGGAACAACATCCACGTTTCTGTAGTGGGATCCTGGAAAAAGCGATTGCGATCGAGTCGCTATCTTTACGATTTCGGTCGCTTTGGAGGGAAGGGGTTTAGGGGAGGATCTTTTCAAAAATGCGAAACCAATCATTTTTCAGCAATTTGTTAAGGTGAAAAGTTTTCAAACTACCTAACCTAAGTATCGTGAACGTAAACCTCGTGGACTTTAATACACTAAACAATTGTCACTTATAATATTCCTAGTGCATTGATTATTTCCGGAAATTTTTTCGAATGCATTTCTAAAACGTATTAATTAGCCCGAGTGGAACATGCATAAGAATAAAATTTCCGGAAAAAAAAATTTTCAGGAAATTTTTACATTGTCATAGAAACGACATCGAATTCTATTTTTCTATTGGCTACTTTTCGGTGTTGTGCGATTTTCATCAAAATGGATACCAACGATACATGATAACTTAATTCAGTAGTACATGTGCAAACATTCGGAAAAATTGATCATAAGAGTCAAGAGTTACGACAATTTTCAAGAACTCTTCCTCCGTTATCAACCGTTTTCGAGAACATGTTTATTAAGAAAAGCCGTTTAATTTTTTGATTTTATATCCGCCTCTCAAGTTTGTAACAGTTATTCCGGGACACTCTGTATACAAAAATTGAGATATGCGTATGGATTCAAACTCACGTTTCAATGAGTTAGAATATAAGCTACTGTATATTATGAATCCAACAAATTATTATAAATGTAACAAAATTTGTGAAGGATATTATTTTGGTATAGAAACATACTTTATGGTACGATTGTACCTAGGACTTTTGTTTACAGATATTTTTTCTGAATGTAATTACAAATGTCCAAGTTGACTGGGATATAACGTTTATTCAAGGAAATAATTAAAATGTTTGTCGAGATTAAGATTTTGTAAAATTTGCAAGCACGTTTTGAAGAAGAAATTCAAATAATCTAGAGATCATTTTTTTTGGTTTCGGAAATAAAAATTGTTATTTTTTACCTACAAAAGTAATAATATTGCTACATATTATGAACAACAAGATAAAGATTATTTAAAAACTCGTTGTTGATCTCCAAATAACGATAAATATGCAATATCCGAAGAATCGCTTTTAAAGCAGCACCTTTGGAGTTGTAGAAACGGTTTCTACTAAAAACAGGTAAACTTGGGTGCCGGAGGCTATAACCCTTCCACTTGTACCTGAAAATATCTGAAAATCCAGCCCCTAAGCCGTCATCTACCAATGCCATTCATAGGGATGCACCTTCGGAACACCAGAAAAAGCGATAGCCTCTTGGAACTCTCTGTTTAACCGATGGAAATCCATTGCGACTCGGCTGATATCTATCCAAAGCAACCGTTTTCGGTTGCTTAGAAGCGACTCGGTCGCAATCGCTTTTTCCAGGATCCCACTAGTGATCCTGAACTGTGGATATAATAAAACTGATTACATGTTGTGCCTATTACCAATTGGATATACGCCTTTCCAGAAACTTGTTGTAATAAATGCCAGGTTTTTTGAAAAAATTGGTACAACAGGAGATACAAAAAAACTTGCACTACTAGTAGGCAAAAATAATAATAACAATAGGTAATAATTTCTAGCATCGCCTAGCTCGCACTATAATATTTAAAAGTAGAGGACCCTTCTATTTAGGTGAAAGTGATTTCAGTTTTTGAGGCAGCGTAAAAAAGATTTTAATTTCATAGTATTCTATTTTTAGAAAAAAGAATTGAAAAGACCACCTTTTCAATTGCTTCTTTTTTTCAACCCTTGAATAACTGAAATTTTCAAAAACTTTTAGGGGCCTCTGGCATTCAACTGCCGCTTTACGAAAACCAATTTTGGGCCGCTGTTTCAAAATGTTCCCTTGTTTCGAAATAAAACTGTCGGTAATTAAGCGTAAATCACGCCAATTCTCCCGGCGCATCCACCAAAATTCAACCTGACTCAAATAATTCGATTGAGCGAGTTTTTGACAGTCCAGTTTGCGCCGATTGGCTCAATGGGCGTGATTGCCCATGCCTGAAGTAATTATCAACTGTTTTAGAGCCTTGAGGGGTGCTCATTACGCGAAACAATAAGTCACAACGACGCTCCAATGTTCCAGTCCGAGCAAACAAACGATAACGTAAATCAAAAGAATTGCCGGCTTTCACGCTGAAGTGAATACCTCCTCCAAGCAGACGATATTTCATATCAGATATCGCATGTTGGAAAAGAATAACCCTGCCGTTTTTGTGACGTGTAACGACCGTTCTCGTTCGCGTCGCTTGGTACGGTCGCAAAATCGCACATATGAACTCCGGACTCCAGATCTGGGCCATCCACCTTTATTGCATTAAAAAATATTTTTCAGGACAAACGCGAAATCGCCCCTGAAGGTTTTCCGTCCGAGGAGTGGCGGTTCTTATAAACAGCCGACGATCGATACTATTCATTACTCCTCGGACTCTAGTGGGCCCTTGTATTGAGACGTGTAAACTGACCGTTATTGACTCTTGGCTGAAATTGACTTTTATAGCAACGTTTTCTTCCATTTATTACTACATTGAACGCGTTTTATGACGCAAAGACACAATCTGGAACCGGAGCTTGCCCCCTTGGAAGCAAACAATTAACCTAATTACTCGAACGAAATCAGCCGTTGCGGTGAAGGAGAATTAGTTGTAATATTCCGGAATTGTTTGACTGAATTAGCGCAATTTGAGCTGTAATTGAATTAGCGTTCACAAAAACCGCGCTTTGTTGCCCGAACACTGAAGCGCCTTGGGTTTAGCATGTCTCGAACTCCACGTGGCCGCTTCTCCCCGTTTCAGACATTGATTTTCGTTTAGCGCGTTCCACTTATTAGGGCATGTGCTAAATACGGAAAAACAACATCTTCAACAATTGTTCCACACCTGCAGGTCACCACAACCACACTTGAAAGTCCATCTGGATTTGCATGCAGGAATAAAATTTGTTATCTTTAATTTAGGGAAAAAAGCCCCAAGACCTATCGCAGCGTAAATAAGGGTAATGCTCCCAAAAAATATTTTTTAAATTCTTAAAAAACAACTTCTAATTTTAGAACCCACGCAAATTTGTTCCTGCAAATGGCAGGATTATAGTCCTTTGAGCTTTTGTTCGTAATAACATTTAACACGAGTATAAAATTGTCAAGAACTTGTCGACATCGCTGTTTTTCAAAAAGTGTTACAGAGTAGACCATTAAAATAATTCCGAGCTTTAATCAATTGCGATAGTGCTGCAGTTCCAAGTCTTAAGAGGTAACTTTCGGGCGGGCCGCAAGAAAACTTCGGGAACTCACCGAAAGTGTGGCGCTCGTCCTGTAAAGTCGCCATGTTGGTCGGTTGCGGCACCTGAAAGAAAGCAAACATTTCAGTGTTTTGCCACATCAGATCACCAGCGAATTCCGCGCCAACATTCTTGGAGGTCTGGGCGAAATTCAGCTTGAGATCAAACGGTTAGTGGGAGACATAATTAAAATCAACTTGCAAGTTGAGCATTTACTCCTAGGTGTTTCCAGCACCGAAATTAAGTGGGAGACAACCGGAACTTGAAAGAAGGACGGCGGGGGAGTTTTTGATTATTCGTACAGGGCTCGTCGGTCGGTTGACTGCATTCTTGATATGCAGAGTGCGACGGCGTTCTTCCTGTAATTACACAAGGAATATCTGGAATTCCCGGTGCAGATTGCTCACTACATGGAAATTAACGCATGGAAGACACTTGGTGTCACTTGGATTAATGCGAATACCCAGACGGACTCGAGATTTTAATAAAGGTCCCGTCGTATAATTGAAATCTACTATAGTTCATATTTATTTTTGATTGTCACAGCAGCGCTGAAAACTTGTTGTGTTAAGCCCTTAGACAAAGCTTCTGGTTTCGCAACAGCGTATTTAATTCCGGTGTTAATATTAACGAAACTTGGGCGACGCCACAAAAGACGAACCCTTTGAAGAAGTTTGTCGTTTGAATTTAGGAAACTTCGTCGTGAACTTAGGCCGCAAAATTCTTATTGAAATTAATTAATGAATCAATCCATCGCTTGACAAGTTCAGATTAGGTAAGTAAGTTGAATTTTGAAGAACACAAGCAAGGGCACTAATTACTTTTGCAGCAGAATAAAGCGGAGTGTAACGAGCTGGATGCACCAATTACCTACACAGCTTAAAGTTGCTTTTCTTGCGTTGAAGGCCTGAGTTGTACAGTAGCGAACCTGCGAAAGTGCCGCAGGACTTAAATTATTACCAAGTATGTAACCAGATAATACCTAAAATGTAGTTATTGTGCTAGCAAACAGAAACATAAGAAGAAATGCAGATTTAAGAGCTTTGCACTTTAATTTCAGAAAATTGCAAAAGAGCGTCAAATTGCTTCCTAAGCTTTAATTATGGAGAACGACTGAACTTGGTTTCAATGAGTTTTAAATGAGTCGACTGATCAAATAGTTAGTGGTGACATTAGTAAGAACAAACGGGTAAAAATAAAGTGTTACTCTTTCATTTCTTTAATTATTGAAACTAAATCAAAATATTCAGGTTTTTGTTAATTATGTCAAGATACTGGTGCCCACGCCAAAAGTAAAGATTTCCATCTCCACCCTGAAACAGGAAATCTAAAATCTCTTCTACAATCTCCTATGTCCAAAAGCCGCATTTTTTAATTACTTATTCGGGTCCCCGTGAAAACGTGTGGCCATTATAACGAGGTGTTTAGTTACTACCCGGTCTGTTAAAAACAAGTATTTTTTATGCAGAGGGTGCCTCGCTCCTTCCCAGCTCTCGCAGCGACGTTGATGTGTTCATGTTTCCGCTGTAGGCTGCGCAATTTTCGCGCAGTCGGACACGCAGCTTGCTGTGTTAATTGAGCGGATCCCTTCACCTTATTATGTTACTCGAGACGATTTGGTTGCGCGTAAAGACATTAATTTAAAATTTACTCTAACGAGATATAAATTGGAAAATTATCCGAATACGCTTGCCGAGTCCCGTTGAGGCTGCCGAGAATTTATAGATCGTACAGACCAAGTCATGCAAATTTTACATGTGTTTATAAACAACTTCCTATTTGCCCTGCATACATGTTGCTTCAACCGCCATGTAAATTACCAGCTGACTGGGTAGCGTCCTCTAAAATGTTATGTGCCACCGTATTGCAAAGTAAGTAAATAGGTAAAACTAATAGCGAAAGGACATTATATAAGAACTCGAATGTAGCAGTGTTTTGAAAAAGGTCGCGATATGATGACCAACACGTCAAGCAAGCCAGTTACAATTATAAGTCTGTAGGAAACACAATTAGATAATTTGTTCAAAATTAATCTTCTGAGGTTTTTAGAACTATTCATAGATGTCAGGTTGTAGATTTTTCGTAAAACATCTAGAAAGTTATCGGTTGAATAAAAAAGATACTGGTGTATCAACTTGGCTTACACTGGTCACATGGAAGTTTTACCAATTCCATAAGTTATTTTCGGTTCTCAGAACCGGGCATGGACAACAAAGAAATATGGACCAATCCGATGAAACATCTTTACAGTTTAAAACATTGAAAGTAACAGAGATAGGAGTCAGGCCGTCACCTAAGCTAAATAAAAATACGAAAAAAGTAAAACAAGATAATTGAGTGGGAAACCTGACCCGAATCATGAGAAAACATAAACAACAATATAGTTTTAATAAACAAAGAGAAATTAGCTCGTCAAAATTTACAGTATAAAAAGGTGAGACAGGATAAATAATAGTGAAACTTTTATTAAAAAAAACTATACTTAATATAACTTACTAATATCATCAAGAAACCTACAAACTGATCAAAGAAAAAATAAATCAAGCTAACCAAGCACGGCTGACTAATGTATAAATAAAGAAAACAATTTGATAAGGTCTATGTTTTTTCAATAGACATTAAAGGGTCAATGAAATAATCAGAATAAGAAAACAGAATAAGTACAAAGGACCTCTGATATCAAGAACAAACTAAAAATGTTAACTAAATATAAGGCAAATGAACAAATGACTCGTTTCAACACAAAAATAAAAGGAGCAACCCAACGGAAGGTTAATTTTGCATCTAGATGACTTGTCGTTACGTAATATGTTACGTAATATAAAACTTTTTAAAATTAAGGGGTTGTTTGGACGCGCGTTATCATAGAATGTTCTTTGGTCGGGAATAATATAAAAGACGCTTAAGAAGTAAGACAAATCAAAAGTAAAGCAAATTATATTTTTTTTAAAGCAAGCTATGCGTAAAAAATGTTGGATTCAGAAGTGATTAGTGTCGCTAGACGGTAGATACGTTAGAAGTGGTAAAAATATGTCGTTTTCAATTACTTCGTGCTCGAATACTATCTCTTGGTCCTTATACCTACATACATTGTCGGTGTATAGATTAGCAAGGGTTTAATGGGCTCAATATTCTTTGAATGGCCTCTCACCTATTGACGTCTGCGATACATATCTGCACGAAAGAATCACCCGCCGTTATGAGCTCGTAAATTGCGACAACAGAACTGAATCCGGGGTTATCTTCGCAAACAGTTCCGGAAAGAGCTGCAGGGTCCTGTTTACACTTCCTGCGGCCATCGTTACGATCTGGCGGGTCGGCTGGTAATACAGCGTTCCATGCATACTAAACACTCCAACACCCCATAAGCGATAAGAGACTATTCACCGTATGCTGGTCGACGGCCCTAAACATCACGGCCACTTGTATGTTTTCAATTTATTACGTCCATTTTTCAACGGCCTTTCTCCTTCCGCCTATAGATCGGCCCACAATAAACGACTACTGTCCGTATTTTAGAAGATCCCCAACCCTTGTTCAGGAGCCCAAAGAAGCCCCTTCAGGAGATAATTTATATACACCTAACCTAAAGTCCTACAATTTTTTTACGAATTATTTCGTGAGCTTTTGCCCTTTTCCTTTCTACTCGAATTTCTTGGGGTCCTATGAACGAGAATCTACCTACATATAAAATGTTTTTACCAATTATACAGAGTTGTTGGTTCCTCCCCAAATTGGTTGCCTTCTTTCATGGCCATAATCCGTTGACCAATTCAGTTACAATGGTTGCACCTGCTGGGGAGGCTTCGGATGCGGGAACTCGATACTTGAGGGACCCGCCACATCCTTTAAAAATAGAACCGTTTTGATCCTAATTAAAGTGACGTTTAGACAAACAAACACGTATCGCGGTCGTAAAATCGCCGGTAGACGCGGGTCACGAACCCAACACCACGACGGGTGCAAGTCAGTGTTGAGATAAAGAATGTGGGAAGAGCCATTCCTACAATTGGATGGAGATTCCGTCTGCAAAAGGAAATAAATAAGAACAACAAAGACGGTCCGCAACATTTGGCTTTGAGAACTCTTATTTGTTTTATGGCCCCTTTATGGCTTAATATACGAAGGAGAGCGAAGGGGTTCCTCGAGATTATTAGAAGGAAAATGATTAGCGCATCGTTACCCTCGGATTTCTTCCCGATTCCACTTCCCCATATGCTGCTGCACTTAAAGCCAAATTGTGCCCGTTTTATTTGAGTTTAAGTGACTTTTTACTGGATCAGGGGCGGAGTAGACAAATCGCAAACAGAAATTGGCTTCTGGACCTGAACTGGAGGCAGCGAGTGAAAGATGGAGGTCCGCTATCGGTGATCGTCGGCAATTATTTACAACGGTCATCGCGTAAACCGTGCTTATACAGTTTACCTTTGCGTTTGTCACTGTTGTTAATAACAGGGGATGATCGTTCACCGCGCCCCAACGGCCGTTTCGATCAATAATTCCTGGTGTTAAATCGAATACTGGCAACGTGAAAGGAGCAGACAATAACGAGAATAGCTGTTTTGTCGATTTCAGCCGCGCTTTTTGATGCAGTATAAACATTTTTAACGCGGTTAAGTTTTGACGTGTAATTTAAAAATAACAAGAAAAGTTTTGTTAGGGTCCGCCAAAAAGTGTCAAAACAAATGGCGAGAAATCCTCGAAATTAAAGATCAATACTTCCATGTCACTCTCCCGGTAATTTCACAAAGTATGACCGTAATTTGGCGTTGTTTCGTTCTTTGCCTGATCGAGCAAGGATAATTTTCGTGAGTCACTTGTCGGTGTGCCGTCACGCACCCGCTTGTTGAAATTCAACGTACGGTTCTTGTAACGAACGCCAGGCTGTAGGATTACAATATTTAATAAATAACTTTAAGGTACACAGCTCGTTTCAGATTGTCACACGTCAAACGTATTTCTGTCAGGACACAATGGGGGCATTTAAATAAACCTTCTTAAATCAGATCGGATTTGCATTGATTAAACGGAACGAATAAAGCAAGTCGGAGTTAGAACTCACAATATTTGATAGAGGAGATAACGGATCGTGGGCAGCGAAGAAAATCGTTATTTTAATTGATTTTATCCTGCACGAGATCTTCGTATGAATCAACGAACTTATGCCCCGCACGATCCCTAAACAACTTATGCCAAATTAAAACTGTAACTAACAACAAATGTCGCCAATTATCGCCCAACCGCTAAAAATAGAGACCTCGTCTGATGTACCACTTCTTAGATAACCTGCAGCTCTGTACTGGATTACGCAACAACCCTTCCGTTCCACATTAGACTCTCGAATTTTATATGTACCTACTCGTCTTTTGCGTTGAACGCAATAATTACAAGTAAAGATCTTGGCATCTCAGCTCTGATGATCTAATTTTTTGAGCCTGATTTTACCCACCATTTGCTGCAAGACTGGAAACTGGTGCATAAACCGACCATTTGCCATGATCAAAATATCGCAAAATTCTACGACCGTCTAAATGGCTTCCAGGCAGCGCCCTAATGAGTTTAACATTTTTCTTGCAAAGTAAATATGGGTCACCGAATTTTCCATCCGAGAGCAATGATCGGTGTTTACTGAAACTTTTGCTTTGAAATGTTTGCGTTTGTCACATGTTTTATTTATTCCCGGTTCCCCCTTTTCACTCAAGCCTATTTTGATGTTTTATTCTTCGAGGGCGGAATACTTAAGAACCCGAAATCTCAGCAACATTACTGCACTCTCCTTCTCACAAATATACGCAGGCGAAGCAGGTATGGTAAAAGTGTCTCATGCCTCTTGTATTTTTTTACGAGGCAGGAACCTTTAGAAATTTAAGCTTCAGAAATAACTTTCGGGACCCTTTCCCAGATACCCGTCTGCAGATTTGGAAACATTCGATACCTGTCTTTATGTCTTTATATTTTATTTTTTAGCGCGATTTAATTGATCTTACTTAATTTTCTGACGCCACCCTTATTGCATCTTCTCTAATAGTAGACCGTTTCAAATCAAATTTGTCAACTCGGGGCAACTTCGCACCCTTTACGCGAACTCAATCCCACGTTTACGGCAGAGAAACGTTTCCTGTTCTAGAATTAAGCTTGAAAGCTTCCGATGTTGCGGAATGATAGACGAACGCATTGATAACGCGAAATCTCTGTGTAGCAAAACAATAGGCGATGATTTTGTGGCAGTGGCGTCCTGAATGAATAACGATCAGAAACGTACAACAGGAACGATAGAAATGCGAATTTCATTTTCGATATTGATTGTAATTGCAGTGCGTGTTGGGATGTTAGATGGCGTATTGCTCGGTAGACCCCGACGTCGCTGTCGCCTTGGGGACTATCTTTATTGGCTTTTGGTGTCGGTTTGTTCTGTTCATTTCTTCCGATTCCTCGTCAAATGACATGACGTGAAGCTGCGATTGATTGGCGAAACTCGGCTGATAAGCAGAGCGGAAAAGGGCTGGCGCCACATAAAGCTCGCCGGATATCATATCCCTTGATATATCTTTATGATCTGGCTTAATGAATGTTTTCGCCTTGTAGTAGGGCGTTTTATGGAAAATTGCTACAGATTGATTGGCCATTATTACCAGACCAGTTCGATAGAAATGGAAACGGGCGAAGTTATGGCGCAGAACTAATTACCAAAAACAAGCGAACCTATAGCCACCATCACAGGAAAAATCGACAAATTAACAAAGATCTCACTAGTTATGCACGCTATAGGAAAAAAAGGAACTCAATTTCGGCATTATTACTTATTCATAAATCAATCAATAGAACTCGACACCAAATCTAAACGTGACAGCATCCCAAAAAACTGATAATTAATGGCTCGAGTCAACGTCAATAACTTTACTAATAATCAATGAACATGAAAGAAATCCTCTTGCGATAATAGATCGTGTAATGGTCATTTCATTGACGGACGACGTACGCGCTCATAAACTTTACCAATGTGACGATTAGGTTCGAAAGCGATAACCCGTGAATAATTCAAAATAAATCTCCCATTGTAATACATAATTCGTTTTTAATGCCGCAGTTAACATTTAACCTTTAACACGGCGTAATCATTTGTCTTGGCAGTCATCAAATAATTACACAGCCACATTCAATTGATTCGGTAATTCATTTTAACGACTTTACGCTTTACGTTTCAAAGTTTCAACTGGAAAGAAAAATATTAAATATTGATTTATTAGCGCGACCATCGATCATGGCCTAAAGGGGTCATCTGGAGTTATCACCGTTTGCAGCTGGCAGGAGGAGGAAACGGAATCATTCATATGCAGATCTCAGTCGCAATTTTCAAAGTTTCAAGCAGACACGTGTTGGGCAAGCTGCAGCTGGTAGGAGTTGCCGCTTCCTAACAAAAGATTGTGTTACACGGGGGTCCCATTAATTAGGGGTGATTATAATAAAAAATGACTCCAACTCTCGCTCGTACAACGAAACAATTTGCTTATGATTACATTGAGGGATATGGCATTAAATTTATTACTGGAGCGGAGCGTTTTACCTAATTGGCTTATAAAATAGTTTGCTTGGCGCAAAATTGGAATTTTATTTTCCACTTTATGGTTGCGGTTAAATTAATAGCTAATTATGGTTCATGTTGGGCAATTTGTTAAGAAAGACATCTGCTAAACGTACATGTGCATTATTTAGGAGCAATAAACCGAGTACAATATTTATCGGCAAACATAAAATGTCTGTTAATTTCAATAGGGCATAATAAACTACGAGAATACCAGTTTCACTAAAGCGCCGGAGACTACATTGCAGCAAAGCCAATTTAAAACGTGAATGCCGGCACAAAAATTTCGGACGTTGAAAAAATGTTTTATTTATGGAAATCTATGGAGAAGATGTGACTAGATTTCGTAATTCCGTTGGAATCAATTAACCAACATTGACATTAAAATAAGAAAATTTCGGGTAAATCGTCCTAGTGGCAGTAATGCTGCAGAACCCATATGCGATAAAAAGTTCAGAAGTGTCCCACTGAGAGATATTACGTGGCCTCGTACGTGCCTAACAAAAGGTAATCTTAGTCACTTTAAGAAAAAACATCTATCTAAAATTTTATGAATTTTAAAATAATTACAATTCTCGCCCGGCGCATCCACCATTTGGCAATGTTCTACATTTTACAAAAGAATTTCAATTTCCTTGGAAAAAAGGTGACATAAGCATAATCTACATTTTTTCAATAAACTGTAACTATTTCTAACTAAAAGTTCATGCAATAATAAATTTTGACAAATTAATGGTTTTGGTCAACGTTTGTGTGGATAAGCAGCTACAAGAAAATTGTAAATACATCTCCCTCTGAAATTATTTCTAGCTATCTTAAGAGAGTCGATCACATTTTCTTTTAGCAAAAATTACCGTGTAGGCCAGTGCAAAAAGACATGATAACTAGAAAATTTAACAAAAATTCTAACATTTTTTAAACTTTGCCGTGTAATGTGTAACGAATCGAAACGGAACTATAAAATTTTGCAACTCGATTAAAGGTCGGCATCATTGTGAAAATTGGAAAAATTTAAATTAAGCGATATCTCGACGAAAAAAATTATAACATCGTTGCAAACTCGATAAAGTTTTCATTACAATATTCAAAATGCACAGCGAAATTTGCAGGAACTTATGAATTAGGCATAATAATTAATTATCATTAATACCATTTTTTCATCTAATTTTCCAGCAAAAATATTAACATGCTTGCAAAACTACAATCAACTTGCTAAAATCGCCTTACAAGACTCTGTAAATTTGCAACTCTATTCGGTGACGGTATGGTCCATTTTTTGTAATTTACAACAAAATCAATAGTTGTTTACGTAAAAACGATCCGAAAAAACGTAAAGTGTGTAGATGTCAATTGCAAATGACTGCATTCGTAAATGTTTATTAATGATAATTAATTATTATGTTTAATTCATAAGTTCCTGCAAATTTCGCTGTGCATTTTGAATATTGTAATGAAAACTCTATCGAGTTTGCAACAATGTTATAATTTTTTTCGTCGAGATATCGCTTAATTTAAATTTTTCCGATTTTCACAATGATGCCGACCTTTAATCGAGTTGCGAAATTTTATAGTTCCGTTTCGATTCGTTACACATTACACGGCAAAGTTTAAAAAATGTTAGAATTTTTGTTAAATTTTTTACCTACTCACTGGCCTAGTGTGCCTTACAATGATTATTGTTAATTCTTTATGAATTTTTGAATTGTGATCTTTATTCGTTGTTTTCACAAAGTTGTTGAGTCTTTTTATATTCCACAGAAATTGTTCAAAATCTCTTCTTCCAAAATCCTCGCAATTGTTAATAAATTATATGTATAATTTTTTTAATAGAAATTTATGCAGTTAAAAATTGGTAGATTTTTTGAATAAAGTGCGAATAAAAAGACAGAAAAAATCATAAGTTTAGAACTAAGCGTGGCACTGAAATAAATCTAGGCTGCCTGAAAGGAGCTAAACCTCAGTAGCATTAAGAAAAAATTACCAATTATCCAATTATCTTTGTTAATATTTTAGATATGAATTTTACAACTACAATCCTCGCCCGGCGCCTCCGCCATTTGTCAACTTCCAACAATTTTCAAAAAAAAGGTAACGCAAGCGTAATCTATGTCTTCTCTGGTTATTGTTTTCATACTCTGAGTAAAAACTTAAGAGTTTGAAGCTGCCTGGAAAGAGCTAACCAATTTTCCTACAAAAAATTAGCATTTGGGTACTATCTGTTAATTCTTAATCTTTTATGAATATGTATTTACATCAAATGAAGTTCCTCCACTAGATACTGGTTCACTTTTTACATTTTTTCCCATGAAAATAGTTCTTTAATTTGCAAAGAAATAATATTTTTACAAATGACCCCGAACAACTGGTTCAATTTACTTATTATTTAAAACCGCAGTACTATTAGTGCAAAATTAGTTATGTTGGTTTTTGAGAGGTGCGGCTATTTTGAACCGGTTAAGCAGTATTTTATAGTTCTCATTGCAAATCACTTCAAGCTACACGGCCGAGGTCATCAAATGGCCAATAAATTCGTAATCCCGGGCGCATCATTAGAATCGAACATAAATTAAGGTAGGTACCTAGCGAATTTGGTGTTGCCATCTTCGCCGACTTCTAGACTATCATAATTCATAATTACGCTGAGATTAGGAGAACACATTAGCCTCATCCACCGCGTACGTAACTGACCCACATCATAAACCACCCTAAACGGATGATTTACAACCTCAAAAGAGTAATAATTAAGGTCTGCCCTGCTGGCTGGCTCACCAGAGTCGTTAGCACTGAGCCCTTGTCGCGTTAACACCCAAGCCGGATATTAACCAATTCCCTTGCTCGTTACCCTTAAACTCCTCCGTTTATACAGATATGGATGTTGCTAACTCGACTAAACCTGCTTTTAGTGCTGTAGTCGATGGCATAAAGATAAGACACCGATTTTAACACCCATTAACAAACCGTTGCGACTACAAGCAAAAGACACTGTGATAATGGGGAACATGCTGAGGAAGACGCGGAACTGGCCGGAGGGAACGAAGAGCCGGTTAATTAGTCCCCAAAGACAACAAACCTTAAGTGCCTCCTGCAGCGCAAAGACACAAGTTGGAACCGTCAACGGGCCCGACTGACCAAAGAAATTATCAAATTTCAGTAAAAGCTTCAAACCAGACAAACCAACTAATTATCATACACTTAATAAAGGGAGTCCTTGAGGATTTGTTATTCTTAGAGATGCATAGTTTCTCTTTTTGGATCTTTCAACCAATCAACCTACCTAGAATTCTAATTTCCAATGAACCTTATTTTGCACTTTAAACTTCAGTGGGTAAAACTGCTAAAACTTCTGTTTAGAAGTTGTCTTCTTCAATGGTCATTTTGAGACTTACTCATCAACAAATTATTGGGCAAAATACAACAGCAAAAGTAAATCTTACCGGTTGAGTTGGGGATGAATTGCCCCGCTAAGGGTCCTTTCTCAATTCTTCAATTTAGCAATGAATAATTTAAGAGCTTGTTTGCGACTCAACATCTACATATTGGCAAGTATAATGCGTGGCTGTAACAGAATCCCGGATCGGAATAATTGTTAACCAGTTTAACTTCTTGTGTTCCACCGACACAGGAGTTAGCAGGTGTTGTTATACATGATTGTCGGTGTCGGGGCGTGATTATGCAAATACAATGATGGCAACAGATGCTTAAAACGATCTTGTTAGCTACCTCAGAGATGGTGAGTCTCGTCTTATTTTCAAAAACTTCCCAACGGACAAAATCTTGAGGATTCTGCATAAATGTTGATTGCTCCTCAACACCTAACAGTGCCCGTAAAAAAGTTGGACATTTGTTTGGCACATTTCTGAAATTCGATACTGTCAGCTAATTACCAGTCGAGAATCTTGCCAATAAGTCAAAGTCAATTATGAAACGTTTTGTTGAGCTTGCCGCCCACTTTTTCCCGCTGCTACTGTTGTGCTTTCCTAATTGTATGATTTACGGGTCATTCCCGCCATAATTCTTTCAATGTGTATGTATGAAACGCGATATCTCTTTGTGAACATTCCGATTCTTCAACGACAAACAAATCATTTAACCGGGAACATCCCAACATACAACAAACATAAATTTACTTGGTCCGTGTTCAACGATCGAGAAAGTTCTCATTGGCCTCATCTGTCCGGCTCCTAACACTTTAGCGCTTTTGATTGTGCTTTAACCACGAGAGATCAGATTAGACAGCAGAGTGTTTGTTTGGCGTTAGTCCCTTAACTTCAGCAACTCGTCACGATTGCCAACAAAGACGTTGGGTAAACAGCGACCGACTGAAAGAAGTGGGTGTCGACCACCCAAGTCCGGACTCATCAACGTAATTACCGCCCGGCTTATTTTTCACGCTTTTATTGTTTCCAAAGTACGACCTGAATGAAAGCCACTGTTAAAAATGTAAATGCGATCGGGTCAGAAACGGCAGCTTCTTGTCGGACTGTTAAAAATGCAGAAGACGAGTCGCCTGACGCTTCGTATAAATTCTAATTAAAGCTCACTTATTTATTCCCAACCGATCGGTCTTACATCTAATTACTTACAATCAGAGGGTTGTTAAACCCATGTCTCACCAGGATTACAAAATAAATGGAAAATTATAAAAAATTTCTGAAGCTTATTGCCTTGATTTCTTAGCCAGAAGCTCACAGCTTCTATCAACCCATTTAAATAAAAATTGTTTAGAAAAAGGCCAATCACTTGACCAGTGGTGAACTGAGCGGATTATCAAGGGTCGCTGGCCGAAATTCTAAGCTAAATCAAACAACTCGAATCAGAGTCATCAGTAGTGGGATCCTCGAAAAAGCGATAGCGATCGAGTCGCTTCTAAGCGACCGAAACCGGTTGCTTTGGCTAGATATCGGCCGAGTCGCTATGGATTTCCATCGGTTAAACAGAGAGCTCCAAGAGGCTATCGCTTATTTTGGTGTTCCGAAGGTGCATCCCTATGAATGGCATTGGTAAATGACGGCTTAGGGGCTAGATTTTCAGATATTTTCAGGTACAAGTGGAAGGGTTATAGCCTCCGGCACCCAAGTTTACCTGTTTTTGGTAGAAATCATTTCTACAAGTCGGAAGGTGCTGCTTTAAAAGCGATTCTTCAGGATACTGCATATTTATAGTTATTTGAGGATTAACAAGAGGTTTTTAAATAATCTCTATCTTGTTGTTGATAATATGTACCAATATTATTACTTTTGTAGGTAAAAAATATCAATTCTCATTTCCGAAACCAAAAAAAAATGATCTCTAGATTATTTGAATTTCTTCTTCAAAACGTGCTTGCAAATTTTACAAAATCTTAATCTCGACAAACATTTTAATTATTTCCTTGAATAAACGTTATATCCCAGTCAACTTGGACATTTGTAATTACATTCAGAAAAAATATCTGTAAACATAAGTCCTAGGTACAATCGTACAATAAAGTATGTTTCTATACCAAAACAATATCCTCCACAAATTTTGTTACATTTATAATAATTTGTTGGATTCATAATTTACAGTAGCTTATATTCTAACTCTGTCAGATTGAAACGCGAGTTTGAATCCATACGCATATCTCAATTTTTGTATGCAGAGTGTCCCGGAATAACTGTTACAAACTTGAGAGGCGGATATAAAATCAAAAAATAAAACGGCTTTTCCTAATAAACATGTTCTCGAAAACGGTTGATAACGGAGGAAGAGTTCTTGAATATTGTCGTAACTCTTGACTCTTATGATCAATTTTTCCGAATGTTTGCACATGTACTACTGAATTAAGTTATCATGTATCGTTGGTATCCATTTTGATGAAAATCACACGACACCGAAAAGTAGCTAATAGAAAAACAGAATTCGGTGTCGTTTCTATGACAATATAAAAATTTCCTGGAAATTTTTTTTCCGGAAATTTTATTCTCATGCATGTTGCACTCGGGCTAATTAATACGTTTTAGATATGCATTCGAAAAAATTTCCGGAAATAATCAATGCATGCATAGAAATATTATAAGTGACAATTGTTTAGTGTGTTAAAGTCCACGAGGTTTACGTTCACGATACTTAGGTTAGGTAGTTTAAAAACTTTTCATCTTAACAAATTGCTGAAAAGTGATTGGTTTCGCATTTTTGAAAAGATCCTCCCCTAAACCCCTTCCCTCCAAAGCGACCGATATCGTAAAGATAGCGACTCGATCGCTATCGCTTTTTCGAGGATCCCACTACAGAGTTGTCTCGTATCTTTCAATGGCAATGACTCGTCGGTGAAGCGATCCCCACTTCGATCATTAACCCATCACTTAATAAATTTTTGTTTTTGGCCCAATAAATTCGTTGATGCCAAAAAACTCAAGTCATTTTGGCATTGCTTTTTCCTCGCCTACAACAGCCCTCCAACCATCAGCGCCTCGTCTTTCATGATTCCACTAGAATTATGCTAAAAGAACATAGCTCGGCTACTTAGCATGCAAAGCGACCCCAAATGCTTGTAAATAGCCTCTGTGTGTTGTCGGCGCATAACGCTACATCGCCTCCTTACAACATATTGTTTATTATCGGGGTGTCCATCCCTTATTAATATTTATTAATTTGTTGGGCGTGCTGTTGCTGGTAGGTAGGGCGATCCGCAACTCAGTCACGTATTTTTGAAGGGTAGGGCCACACGAAATTCGTGTGTCACTTAATCGGGAACACCACACTTATGAGGGCGTTGGTACTGATGAATATTTATACGAGGGTCGATAATTTCGTTAAAAAAAATTATGCAGCTCCGCTGACACTATCGTGGGATCACTACCCGACCACTGGTGTTATCGTTCTATCAACACCACAACGAACTTTACTCTGGAAGTGGCTATCTAGGTGCAATGCTTGCCTTGAAAATGAGGAGGTGTTGTAAATTATGATTGTGTCTAGCTGCTGGCCAAAAGAGCTTACTCGTAAATAAATTTCTAGATAATGTTATGCAGTTCAAATAATTACAGACGATTGTATATAACGTTATAGAAGTAACATAAATTATACCAATGACACTTGAGCGTTCCCGCACCTGTGTCGAAATACTCGGATGAATAGTTAGTTATTGTAAGCGAAGTAGGCGTTGCATGCCAAGCACCTTAAGCTAATATAGTTTATGAAACATATAGATGCTGAATTATTTTTATAGATCCATTGTGAAGCTCCGTAGAAGTCGCTTATTTACCAATTGAGAGGACAGCGTACAAAGTCCTCTATTGTAAACTAATGTAGGTACATAAAATTGGAAACAGAAACTTCGGTAACCTGGAGCTATTTAAGCCGTGCTTTTAGGTTTAAATTGCCCTCGCATCTTTCTTAGGCAATCACGTTTATTAACTTTTTCCAGGACAAGCAACGTAATTATCGAACTGTCGTGCGGAATCCAAGCCCCGACTTCATCAAGAAGTGTCGAAGACCGGGTCGAAGCAAAGATTTTCGTTTGAACAAGTCTTTTGGTATTCAGACCTAGCAGAATAGCTGCAAGCGTTCTATTTCGGTGCGCATCACCAAGTTATCCAAGTAATTTAAAAGCAGTTTCCCTCTATATTTCGTGCTTTCCACTCTTTTTATATTGCCAAACACAAATAGATGACAACGAGCGGGGAGATTTCGCATTAATATTGAGAGGATAAAGATTTGGAACCATACACCGGAAACGTTACCAGTAATAAAGTAATTTATTAACAAGATTTGACACACACAGGAAACAAAGTTACGAGTAAGCGCATGTCGTGTGCACCTGTATGCGGTCTTCGATTCTTTTGTTCTTTGTTTGCGTCTTGTTCAATCGCTGAGATAACACTGCCACAGCTGTGAATAAAAATGACGAAAACTTAAAACCAATAAAAAATATTGTAATTTTCAAATAGAATTTTCGGAAAACTGGACGTTTAGAAAATCTTTTTTTCTGAGGAAGGACGCGATAAAACGACTGAAACGCAGTTCAGCGAATCACAATACAATCCGAAAACTTTTTCTAATGAACGACACCGCGGAAGGGTTGAAACTAGAACAATGTTGCTGTAATTACCTGTCATTCAACACAAAATTATTGATCATTTTGTGTATGACAATGCCTAATTTGGGTAACGACCAACAACTGGAATTGGAATAATTTTTTATCGGGTAGTAGGGAATTCTTGAATTTTGTACTCAGTGATCATCTGTCAGAAGACAAAACGAGATGAGGTTTGCCTCGGTTTCGGCCAAAATTAATGTTTCAACAAAATCATAAAATAAATTATTGTCACTTTGTAAAGTAAGTTATAATGTGAACAATGGCCCAGGCATTGTAAAAATAACAAAGAAGAAGCCATCAATCTGCTTGAAGATGAAGGTTGGAAATAGAGGAATATGTACTTGCATTCAGGATGAATTCTATGATTGATTAGGGAAACATTCCATTCTTTCTTTTTGCAAAATTTAAGATTTTTCATCAAACCCGTTACGTGTGATGCAGTAGACTTATCTGAAGAGCTGCCCTATTGTATCAGAAAACGCAAGAGTTCTTTTAAATCCAAAGTGAGCCTTGTTTCAATTCGTGGCCATCCCATTCTTCCCATGCTTTTGTCTTCACCTTATCTGAAGAGCGTGGTAACTAGGTATGTAGTAATTTGCAAAAATAGGGTTGAAAAATACCTAGGTCCGTTCATATCAACCAAAGAAGCCTCCTCAGTGCAGATAATTTTTTGGCTAACGCTGAATAAAAAAAAATAGCTTTTTGTTTCCATGACAATAACACTTAAGTAAGGAGTAATCCAAAAAAAAATGCGTTCGTAATTAGATATTTTGAGTTCGGGCTTCAGGAGGATTATACATAAGATCAGTATAAACGCCAAAAATTTAAATAATAAGACGATAACGTCAGTCAATTACTAATAACATTTCCTAAAGATTTTTTCTCTTTTGACAAGCATTAAAAAAACTTCAAAATGTCGTCAAGTTAAAATTCGCGCGCCAATAAGAACGAAATTCCAAAACGAGAAATTGATCCAAATAAGTCTAAGTAAAGGTGTAAGTTTCTATTGCTGGGTGAAGGTGTTCTGAAGCCCAATAAGAATAATTGGGAGAGTGAGACAAGAGAGACGGAGAGGTTAATGAGATAATTCGGTGTCAAATTCTAGACGGTAATTGAACGACATTAACAGCGTTCCAAGAAAAAGTTTACAGTGATTAAAACATTTTATCTTTCATAAAATAACAGTTAAATAGAGATAAACAGCTGCTTTACTTGAACACTGTAAACAAAGAAGCAGGAAATGGTTTGAATCATGTGGAAAGTTGAGAGGTTTTGGTGTTTCGTTATCACAAGCAGCAACTGGGATTCCATCAGCGACGCCCAAAATTTATTTACGTAAAATTTATACATCAGGCGATGAGTCAAACAACCTTCCATATTGTTAGATAAGTTTCAATCAGTGAGCGACTCGTAGATAATTGTCAAAATATAGGGACCACCTATTTATAAACTTTAATTATCCTCATTTAAGAAACATATGGAGTAGATTCATAGGTTATCTATCGTAATAAGTAGATTGATCTTCTTCGATCAAGATCCCAGCTTGGAAATTACAATTATAATTATTTTATATCATAAAATATTTTCCAAATACTATTGTAATAGTAGTTGTTTAATATTGATCGAACGTGTACCCAACTTTTTACTATGACTCCACACCACGAGGTATCTGTAGACCTGTCAATCCCCCAACTAGAGTTCAGGTATCCAAAATTGCGATTTTCGGGGATTCCCTGGCGTTTGTCATGCACAAACCCCGAGTGCACAGCTAACCTCTTTGTTAACTGGTTGTTTCTTTCGTGATGTAGGGAAAATCGGGCAATTACCGAAATTGTCTGACCCCTTTGGAGCCGACTTGGCGATTCTTGCACTTGAGCTTCCGGGTCAATTTGCGCGCCGGCTGAAATCAGGAGCTCCGGGTGATGATTGCGTTACCCGCCGCCCCTATCGGTCATCGCACCACGCAAGAAACTCACCCCTAATGTAGCAGAATAATCCAATACGCAGTGATAATTCGCACTACACTGGATTTGCGTATCCGCGAAACCATTTAGAACTTCCACATAATTAAACGAATCGATTCGGGATCCGAGAAAAGCGTCTCTAGTATCTTGGCGGATTCGTGTAAAATGTGCTGTCTAATTTTATCGGCTTTAAACACGGATTGACTTACGCTGTTTGCTCGGGATCACATTACACATTTAACGCGTGTCTAAACCGAGAGACATGTTGACACAGACCTACTCTACAGACGTGCACATTCGAACTGTTATCCGCGCTTGCCCATAGGTCGGATGGAGAATTCCCCTTCTTTCCTTAAAGCTCCCCCTCCCCCATTTCTAACGCCGTGCTATGGATATTTTATATATGACCAATTCCGAGTTTATACCCTGAATTTTTATCAGGTGTGGTGTTATTCCGTCCCGGGCGCTTGTTTACACTAAGTAACTCCAGTTTATTGCTGGAACGTAAAAATTTTATACTTACCTGCAAAGCTCTCCCCTCAAATTATGTCAAAGTTACACTTTAAGTTTGCATAATGTCCTGGAAGCTCGCAAGAGTTTTTAAAAATTGATAAGGTATAAGGCCAATGAATAGGAGACAGAACGACAAAATTTTCTTTAACTTTCAACCACTTCACCGAGACGCTGAAGGTTTCGAATTCGCTATTGATCCCCCCAATGATCCCAGCAATTTTAATTATGGCCAGATACGCAAAGGAACTGTAAAAAACTTCACGCTAATAGTGGAGATAATGACTTTTACTTCTCGAACATTCTGTATAAAAGTTACATTAGCCACATTGACCTTGTGCTCTTTTTCCTGTATAAAAAGTTTTTCTACTTGGTTCTCCAAGTTATAAATACTCCCTTTTAACTAAGAGAAAAAAAAGTATTTTCCCATTGGTCCAATAGAGTAAGCGAGATGCTAACTTCAACTTCACCAATTATTTTAAATGGTAATTTGATTGATTTTTAGTTTTAAAATACATTCCATAATTAGAACGACAAACTTTAGGCAATAGGGTACTTGCCTAAAAAAATATTGCACTTTTTATTCTCTAGATGCATGCAAATAACTAAAAGAGTCTTAAATATTTTTTTCCCCATTTTTTTATTTTATATATTTGTAAATATTTGCAATTTTTGTTTTTGATGACACCCCGTATCCAAGACTCACACCTATATTGAATGGACTCTTGTTTTTGGCTACTATGCTGCGCTGCTACCAGAGTGCGCGACATGTGTACAGCTTATTGGCATTTGATTTATAAATAGAACGCAAGCAATCTGAGTAAAGCGCCATTATACAATTTCTTTTAGAACTACGACGTGCAGGAGACGGCTACGTCACAAATCTCTGACTCCAAAAATTAAAAAAATTAATTTTGAGCGTAATATTGACGCCAGAACCAAATAAAAAAATTCGGGTGTAATGAAATCGTCTACATTTTCTAAATATTATATTTCTCAAAAATGAGGTAAGTACCTCATTAAGTATAAGTAACATTTTTGGTAGTAGTAATACAGACGTTTTGGTTATACAGAATAATGTAAAACAAATTTTTTTAAATAAATTCTTTAAACTTGGCACATCAAATGTACTGGTCAACTGCTAATTGTTGACATAACAATGAGTTTTTTTTTCTCTAAATTTTGCCGAAAGTGACATGATCTATTGATTTTTAATTGGAATAATCTATTACACACCTTTTTAAAAATGACATAGTTTTCTAAATACCCATCTCACATTTTTAAGTGGCAAAATAGTTTTTGTAATCAGTTTTATTTTTTAATTGAGAGTGCTTTTATGGATAATGTTAATGATGGCAACGCTACAAATATTGAAAAAAAAAATATTTTTATGTTTAAAAGTTGCTAACCACCCAATGTTTGTCGGTCTAATTATGAGACAGCCTGTATACCACTTTGCCATGGGACTCGCAGCAATATGTGTCAAAATATTCTGTCTACCATTTTCCGTACAATCACGCTAAACATGTAAACATTACTTATTTACATTTTTCTTAAAAGCTTCTTCTAGTTTCTCTTTTCTATCAGAATGTTTTTAGAAAAGTCTAACACTTGAGAGTTGAGAAGTCAATTTTTGATTCTGAGCATTTATGGTCCTCCCTCAACAACTTGATTTGCATCTAGAAAGAACAAAGAACTCAAACGGACCATTTTTGTTAAATAACAGAATAAACGCTTCAGAACAAACCAACGTGATTCTCGGGATTCAAATTTAAAAGTATGGCCAAAGCATTATCAACTGACGCTAAAGTTATTGAGAATGACCGCTTGTCCTGGAAGTTTCCAAAAAATTAATTTTACCATTCAAAACATTGTAAAATTATGTCACAGAGAGTTTGATCGGCTAGATGTTGCCACTTGGTTGTCAGAACGTAGATTCGTCTTAATTGTGCCGCATCGCCTTCGCATGTTGATCGATCACGCAGGACGCCAGGAGCGGTTGCGGCCGACTACCACTGGCGCCAAAAGAGGTGATGGTTCCTTGTTCCCATCTTGTCAATTATTTTGACGCTTTCTTCTTCATTTCGTTTACAAAACATTTTACTTTTAATACAAATTGAAGCGGAGCTCCGTGCGAATAGGAACGCTTTCATTAAGTCAATGCAAATGTGAGGGAGAAAAGTACTGCCGTATAAACGAAGCGTTAAACGACCATTGTATTCAGTTCAGTCATATGATCATGTTGACGGTGCCCGCCATTTACAGGGTCTATACCTTTTGTTCTCATTAATTGAACGACATATCCACCCGCCGATGTAACAAAAGAGCTGGAAACGGTGTATAATTGTTTCACTGCATACTTGCCGGCTTATCCGTCAACCGTCAACCGCCTAATGATAGATGCCTCAAGATAATTAGCTGCCAGTTTAAATTTGTTTTTAGGTGACGAAATTACCGTTAAAAGTTGAAATTTGAAGTAATAAGTATTAAGTATACACAGGGAGGTGGACTATAAAAACACGTGTTTATAACGAGCTTCGCGGTGAGTTGGGCAATTCGCAGCTCAAAGAGCAAATATTTGACAAGACGGTAATTCGGCTTTTAATGCCATCCCCGAAGGCAGATATCGGTGGCATGCAGTTGTTTGCTCGCCGACTTGCCCCTCAAATGACTGCAACATCCGAAATAGTTGGTTATTAATATTAGCTTGCACACAAATTACTCATCTGTGCAAAATCCATCAATTACATCCTGCAAGCAGTTGCCGTGATTATTTTGGGGTGCAATAAGTTCGAGGGTTGTAAGAAACCGTTATTAATCACAACGCCATTATGAAAAATTTTAAAGGAAAAGGGACAACAAAAAAATGTTTCGGAAATAACTTGTGTGGGTAGTTCTCATTTACTTGGGTAATTTCTACAGACTTTAACTATATTATGTACGCCTTACAAGGTTGCAACCGGTAGATGCGCTTTTATTTCGTTATTAATTTTAATAAACAAGTTGCCTTATTCGACACGCTTTTTTTCGTGTCTGAAATTAATTTGAGATGCTTCTGCCGATACGGATGACATTATCTTGAAGATGTTTACGGTCAAATTGTATCGAATTACTCCCGGTTGGGGTTTTAAAAAGTCAGCGCCCTGTCATGTCAAACTGTCAAAGTTAAAAAGTAGCATTCGAGAATATGACGCTGATAGGAAACACGTTACTTTACATCTGTAAATAACTACGAAAGGATGCATAATAATTGGTTGCTTAAAACCCTCCCACTTTCCTAATCTTATTCGCTAAAGCTTGATGGTGATTCTAAGACCTGAAACTAAATACAGTCGATCAGTAGATTTTGGTGAAACCAAAAGAATGTTAGGTGAAATGGAAAATGCAACTTTGTTGTTGGAATTAATTACTTACAAAGTTTTAGAGCTTTGTGTTAACTTAATTATTGTATCTTGCGAGGTTAATTGCATAATGACATTGTCTCCTGAACACGCGTCTGTAGAACAAATCCTCCTGCTTAAACATATTGCAGTAAATTATTAACGGTCTTTATG
This sequence comes from Schizotus pectinicornis, assembly GCA_951805265.1. Lineage (NCBI taxonomy): Eukaryota > Metazoa > Arthropoda > Insecta > Coleoptera > Pyrochroidae > Schizotus > Schizotus pectinicornis. The sequence continues at coordinate 13,825,989 of OX638203.1, forward strand.
TTTAGAACGTCTAGTTGATGCGACTTAATAAATTTTGTGGCAAATGAGGCAAGAGCAACAAAGTACTGTGTATACTACGATCAATCAACGCGACCAAACATGTGTTCTTTCAATAGTACGAAGCTTGAAAGACGCTTAACCGCCTGTCGTAGTTCTTATTAACCTGCGAGTTTTCACCGAGACAGTAAGCCCTTTGACGTATTTGGTTTATTTAACTCTAAAAATGGAAAGAGTTGATCGCTTCCTCTAATAAACTGACACCCTAAATTTATTTTTGGAGAACTTTATGGCGCAATTTGATAGTTCTTCACGCATCAAAGATACAAATAGTAAGGACCACTATTTGTCCCTCTATTTAGCATTTGGTAAAAATTTTGACTAATTTTTGAATTATGTGTTCTGGTGTAATTTCCAAAGAACTAATGAATCTCCCCTTAAGTCCAGATTTAGAAATTTAACTTTATCAAACCAATTTTTTTAAATATGGGTTCAATGGAGATGCTTTTTGAAACAAGAGTAGATCACATTTGTTTTTTTTCTTTCCTTTATCATTAGACCAAGAGCAGAAATTAATGTAACAGCTTAAATAGAGGAGAGATTAAATTGTTTTCCCTTTCTGACTTTTCAGAGAACCACGTACTTCCTCAATTGTCAGTCAGAGAATTGTCAGTAATTAGTTGATATAAGTCATCTAAATTTTTAACGCTATCCGCATAGGAGAAAATTGCATATAGAGAAACCCAATACTATCTGATTTCTTGAGTAACAATAGGTTTCTGGAGACAGATGCTGAATGGCTCGCCTTTCTTGAGCCTAATATGGGGACAAAACCCCGCAATTCACAATGACAAGATTTTTTGTGCCAAGGAAACGAAAACAGCCATTTTCTTCCAATTCTTTGTTCCCATTGAAATGCCGCCGATAATGGTACGAAATTACTGTGATTTTACCACTACAATAATTAGGGATCACGGAATAGTTGGAACCGTCCCAACCGCCTTCATGCCATTGTGAATCAAGCGAGGACCCCCTTTCAATCACATCCTGCATTCTGCGTGTAAAATTCCAATACTAGACTAGCAACGTGGCCGTCCCCAAGGGAAAATGCCATGCTCGTCAAACAATGATAAATGATTACTATTTCCAAAATTCAATTTGTCCAACTGGCAACAGGACCAAGCGGCCTAATTAGTGCACGTATAATAAATTGTTATCGTCAAACCCTTGAGGAATTTTTTCGAAAACTAATCACACTTTCACAAAGCAATAACATTTACTCAACATTACCGGATGATTTTGCAACACTAGTTGGAGAGGTTGTAAATTCTACTCTCGTAAGTTTAAAACATTACTGATTTTTCATGGCACACCGGAAGTGTCTTGGAGCTAGACGCCGGCGACATGTTTATTAGCTACATTGCATCATTAGGTGTTAAATATAAAACGTAAACTGTGGCGGTTCGCAACAACGAACATCCGGCTTTCCCGTAACTCAGTTGGAGGAGATCCTGAACTCAACACGGTCCTGTTCAGGTGAATTTATGGCCGTTTTCGGAATATTTTGGATTTAAATCATGGCTGGTAAAGACACTTGACCGGATGCCCGGCCGCTTGACGGATGACGAGTGGCGCAACGTCGAGTAAACACAAGTACCTACTCGTCGCCAGTTAATTACTGTTTTAAATATAGAGGATTGCGACTGGCAGTTAAACAACTTTATACCGAATTAATCCCGACGCGAAAGCTCTTGAAAATGATCGGTAAAGCGTCATGTTTTATAATGTTGTGCAATTACGAACTTCCAGGATGCAGTTGAATTGGTGCATTTATTCCGTTTCACCGGACTAAAACTTCAGCACAATGGAACGCTCTGCAGCCTACAGCGGCGCTCATAGATAGATGCAGAAATAATAAAAAAAAGATACTGCATCATTATGAACAGACCGATGCATGTGTGGATTGCGTGTGTTATGAACCGCTTATCCTTTGAATCTATTAACCTGTAGCGCGAACGGACCATTGACACCATAAAACTCTTGCGATCGTCGACAGGACTTTCATTGTGCCCATTGGCATGAACCCAAAATGACCTCTCTGCGAGGTAGTAATCTAAATATTAAAAGATGAGGCAGAAGATGTCACGAAAACCTGTCTAATTTGATGATCTTTTTGAGGACCGAATTTTTGAGAAAGGTGGTAAAAAAAAATTTAAAAAACATAAAAATTAAAAAAATAATTGAGTACACAACTGATCGCTGGTTGCTGACTTTGTATTGGCAAATTTACAAGTGATTCATGCATTTGGAGTTGATGACGTAGACTGAAAGATCCATTGGTCCAACTGTATGGTAAACGCTTTTCAAATAATTAATTTCCTCATTTTGTCATTGTTGGAAATCCATTTAATATTCATAGATTTGTTGTTTAATAAATAGATCGAACTATTTTGGGAACACGCACGTCACCGGTAAACCTCCCAGAAAGATGATAAACTGATTTAATATTTCGTATTTAATAAGCAGGGACGAGGGTCCCTTTAGAACCTCCTACAGCTCGTTCTTGACTCAGACGCAAATGTAAAAAATGATTGTGAATTATGTTCCGGCTTAATTAATTGTTTGGCAAAATAAATTTCAATTATTTTCGTGCTACGCGATATGGGTGAAAATTAAAAAAAGTCCTCCAGCAACGTTCGTTGGTGACAAAAAATGCCCACTTTAGTAGCTTCTTCCGAGGCCCTCGCTCGGTTCGCTAATTGATGAAAGACCCAGTAATAAATGAGACCGGTAGTAGACTTTATTAGACAAACGAGTAATGACTGTAATGAGCGGGAAACCAAAGCTCCTCGTTTCCACCTTCGGATATCAAGTCTGATATTAAAGTCGATCCATCAGGTCTTAATCGCCTCAGTTTCTGGCAAAGTTAGGTCGGCGTACCCTCATTGTCGGAGAAGGGTAAACATATTTGGGGGCGAGACGTGAGATAACATGAACTTCCAAGTTTCAAGACGACTGTGACAGATCAATGCCGTGACCCAACATTTCTGCATGGTCTTAACGCGACGATGTACCCCTCAAGTTGTGTTTCTGACTCTACAGATAGCGCTGTTTCTTGGTCCAAAATAATTTATGACCCAACCCCATGGAAAAGAAGATTTACTGGCATAGGACCGTAGGTTGTCGATTAAGATAGACAGTAGAATAATTAACTTTTCTTAAAATTTCTTTAACTTTTGTTAATAGCGCTTTAAAATCTAGCTGTTAACATATAACCGCATAGAAAAAAATAATGGCAACGTTGATTAATTAATCATAAAATCAAAATTTCAAACTTTAGCCGGATTTTGAGCTCGTTATTTTTTAGATTACAATTTTTTGTATACAAGGAAATGATCAAGTCCTCAAAATCTTCGGTTGTAACCGCGATATAACGATCAAAAGATTGCTGCAGACGTATTCTAAATTAACTATTACCACTTTGTTAATTGAGGTGCATACTTCAATTATACGGTAGTTTGTAACTGAAAGATTCCTTTATAATATTTAATAAAATGTATTTTTCTAACGCCATAAGTTTTCATACTACAGTGGTATAAAGTCGAGCAAAATTCGGCAAAATGTCTCCTTCGCCACCTTAAACGTGCACCAATCCGGAATAATCAAACCAAAACCCCCTAATCCATCAACCAAGTGAAGTGTTGAATGAATTTGTTCGACACCACCCTGAACAAGTTTAATGAAGTTAAATCGAAAAAACAACCCAATGACAGTTTACTAATGGCCCTTCCACCTGCTAAATTAGAAATTGACAATAGCAGCGGTCTCATTAAGTAAATTTTAAGGCCACAACACATTTGGTTGTATGTCTGTCTTCTTAATTGAAATTCAATATCCCGGTGGCAGGGTTGAATTTTCCGGTAACAGCGTTAATTGGCATCCGAACTGGCCACCCCGTCTAGGTTACCTCATTAGCACACGTGAGATAATCCCTTAATAGATAGCGTAATTACTAAAACCTGTTTAATTGAAACGTTGGCCATCTGATAGGCTGCAGGCGCTTCGCACCGTCAATATTCCCAGTAGCGTTATGTTAATCTTTGCGAATATTAATCAGCGCCCTGTCATTATGCAATTCAGTCCTTGGCAACCCCAGTTGCATTGAACAAGGGAATTTATTGGGATTATTGTCGCGTAGTTGGGAAAATGCACCTGAGTCCTGGATTTATGTAAGTGCACTTGGGTTATTGATTGTAGAGGTCGTTAGCGTACTCTTATTTGTGGCCAAGGGTTGTTCGAGCTTGGGGGAGACCGTGATGTGTTTTATTGCGCAACGGGGGGAAACCTGCAAAAAGATAGATCAAAGTTTGGCAATAAACGTTTTTCTGACGTTTATTATGAATAAAAAATCAGTTAATACCTTCCCGGCCATACATAAACGTGCCTGAGGGCTCACTTTACGAGGTCGATTGTTTTAATTTACTGCTTCATTAAAAGAACCGAGAAAAAGTTGAAAAAGTGCCACATATTCCAAATTGTTACACACGCAACCATAAAATTTGGGGAATATAAAATTAAATCAGATTACGTTATCTTTGTTCATTACAATATTTGTTTATTGCACTAGTTCATTGACATTAAAAGCCTACCTTGGCAACGTAGGATACATTTTTCTTTTTTTTCCAAATATTGAAGAAATAATCATGTAAAGCTCTTGCATATTTTAAAAAACATAAAAAAAATAAGAATTAAAATTGGAAAATTGACAATGGCTTCATACCCAAAGACAAAAAGAAATTGCTTTTTTTTATGAAAGTAGTTTTTCTAAGAAATTTTCAACAAACTACAAATGATAGAAAAATAAAAAAAATGGCGGAGGAGCCACATGACAGTAATAATTATAATATAAAAAATCGCTAAAGTATTAAAAATATAATTATTTTCTCGTAAAATGGCTTTGATTGGCTCTTGCCAAGCAACTAGAATATATTTCGCCTCACTCACAAATTATGAATTCTCTTTCTATTTGTCTATTTGCGCAAATTTTTAAAAGGTTCACAATTTTGTTTTGCAAAAATTTCAAATGAGATATTCAATCAACTTATTAATACAGACGTGAATTTGGTTTGAGTGACATATTTTGAACCAATCCTGCAAATTGAAAAAATATTACAGATGGTGCAAAAATACTAATAAAAATAACAAATATTGCCTATTAAATGATCTTAAGAGCCCATCAAGGTGTATTTAAAAAAAAAAATATTTTTCTAAAAATACTTTGATTGGCTCTTTTAAGGCAGCCAGTAAGTATTTGAATGCTACTCAAAAGTCAAAATTTAGAACTTTTTATAGCTCTTTATATGACACTTAAACTTTGAGAAAGTCCATCAATAAGCACGTCCAGATCATATTAAATTTCTTAAGCTCAATTAAGAATTTTTTCTTAAACTGTATGCAAATAGCTCGTCTCTTCAGGCAGCTACAATCTAATTTGAGTGCGACATTTAACTTACAACTTAGGTTTTTTTTTGCATTTTATATGCATACAAGAGGGGATTCATCAATAAATACGAAGAAAAAATTGTTACATAAATTCCCAGACAGGCAATTGCTTGATTTATTAACAAAAAACGTAAATATTCCTTACGATTTTTTATATTTTGCCTCCATAAGCAATTTCTACAAACATTTTTTGGAAGAAATTGTAGACAAATAAAAAATGATAGAGAAGTCAGGCAAAGGTTATAAATATTATAAAAAATTATATAAAATTAACAAATGATGTCAGAAAAAAAATTCTTTTCTAACGAAAACATGATTTGTTCTTTCAAGGTATCCGCTAGAAACTGTTTGAGTGCGACAACTAATTTAGAACCTATATAAGTTCCTCTCCCAGTTCTTCATAAAAACAAACTGTGAAAGTGTCCATTAATTAGTCAGGAATTTATTTGTACATAAATTAATAAATAGGTAGTCGCTTGATTAATCACTAAAATCATAAAAAGTTTAAAAGCTTAAAAATTTTGGCCATGCTAACCAACAAAGATCAATGTTATGCAAGTATTCTTAGTGAGAACAAAATTACGATTCAATAGACCACCTGTTTGAATCTGAATTTTTGTCAGAAAATGCAAATACTTTAATGAAGCTATTTCTAAGATTTGGTTCATACTTTTTTTTGACAAAAGCCTTATTTATGCTAATATAACTTGTTCCATTCTCCAACTGTTGTTCCATAATATTTATACAGAATTAAAAAGACGTAGAATTTTATTTATTTTATTTTCCACAATTATATCGCATAAATTAGATGAGACCTCCTACGACGAATGCAGCTTTAATTTTAACTATTGCGTTCTAAATTTTAAGCCCTGGTATTGTGGATTTTGAAATCGATTTAGTGTTCATCTATTTAGTGGAGTTCTCAAACACGTCCAAAATCAATATTATTGGTAGCTAAATCATTAAGTTTCTCCTTGATACTTTTTTATGAGATCCGCATTGCATCTTGTAATCCTACCTTCGTGTCCAACAACTGCCAGTTAACACTTCATACTACATGTTTTCACTCCTTTTATAAATCAGGTTTATGATGCGATAATCTTGACCGGCAAGGATAGCAACATTTTGTTTAGCATACCGTCAGAAAGAAGCGTTCGAAAATTGCCATCGTCAGATATCGTAAATACCATTCTCTCTTCTTGCTCAGACTAGTCGATATGTAACGTGGAATTGTCGAGATGTACTGATAAGCAGCAAACTGATAGAGTAGTTTGTTCTCGCGGCAATGTCGTATTTTCTTAATAAACAACGTTAAGGGTAGCTACTTAATGACTGTGCGTATTTCATATCCCCCAACATACCCTTATCTGCCATGTGCAAGTTCTCAAGAATAATGGCGAGCATACCGCTTTGTGTTGATAACAAAAAGCGTCAAGGTGCGCTAGTAATATGGTCGTGCGTCAAGCAAAATTTACCCTGTCACTTGGAAAAAAAATATCCATCAGAGTCGAGAGTGAATATTAATACGGAAAGGTAATTCTATTAGAGCGGTTTCAAGTAGGCAGTGAAGTGACCAAGGGGCATCTAGGTGACCTACAAAGTAACCACTTGAAAGTCCCGTTTTGCCTTACTAATTTTATTGGTGGTATTGGCATATTTCCCTTAGAGTCCCGTTAAATTTTGAGGATGAAACTTAAGGACGCAATGGCCGGCATCGAAAGTATTGCCTCGTAAATTATTCAGGGTTTATCTCCGATCGATGGATGATTTATTCCCGCCCTCAGTGTCGTACTTATAATTCCTTGTCACGGTATACACTTTGATTTCCAGATTATGTCGCTCTATCTATTGCTAACCCGTAAAATCCTCTGTGTACCTGACAAGTAGATCATCCTATCAAATAGCGATCGATTGGCTGTATCGCTTGTGGTATTGGTTTTCAATTTGAGACCATTTAATCATGAAGCGTGCACGTGACACCCCATATTTGACATATTTGCATAGCGCACAGTGATTAATGATGCAACAGTCAATTTTTAAATTTACGTAATGATTTGACGATATTTTTGGAGTCTCGACATGTGAAACGTTAACAAGTGTGTATCAATTATCGCACCTAATTAGGAATAGTCCCGTGAACAACGATAAATCAAAGTCACGTTTGGGGTAGAGATTTCTTTCAAAGATCCCGATCGCTTGCTGTTTTGTAAAATATCAAAATGAATTGGATGCGGGCCGCGGCTGTGTTGCGAACTTTAATAAGGGCGATTTTTCCCTTTGGGCAAAAAACTAATTAAATCAGCGAAAGATACAGGACGACCTGCAGAGCGAAAAATAACTAGTTTACTTTATGCACTGTCACCGTTCTGCCGGAATAATGAAGAATTCTCAACGGGACGTTCGAAGGGAGAACCGAGGCCCCTTAATTAGAAAGGCAGAGTTATAAAGAATGTAATGTCGTGAATCTGTTCTCTCGCAACGGGGCTGAGAATTATTTATGTTTGCGCCCAAATTTGTACCGCTCTTACTCACCCTAATCTGTTGACTGAATAAATATTGAACGGCGCGAGCATCAAGCATGGACCGATGGGCAAAATTAGTGGGCCGTCAATGGCTCATATAAAAACTCATAAGCGTTCGTGCAACCAAACTTTTGTGTAAAAATGGTGAAATAATAACTTTAGCAGGAAGTTGCGTAATTTATTTTTTCACTTAACATAAAATTTTTTGTCTTCATTTTCCTTGACGCTTCCATGGTCTTGTGGCGATCTTCCCCATGAGATAACCAATTCTCTCCCTCTTCCTCCCGTTTCCTCATATTCTGAGACCTACATCAATGGTAGTTTTATTTTCCGAATATTTGACCGAGCCTCGGATTTTGGCGATATTGCCATTTTGCCTAATGAGACTTTCACTTTTCGGTCAAAGCAGGCTGGGTGAAAGCTCCCGTTTTAAAAGCGCTATTCAGGCCTGACGAGGAATTTCAGATTTCGTTTAAAATTTACGCCATTATGCATGTATTATTCAATATTAAAACAGTCAATCAGGTCTGTACCGAAATGCGTGAGGCGAATAATAAAACTTAAAAAGCTTTCCGTGTTTGTCGCGACGTGCGCTTGACGGGTGCGTGACTGCCACCGTCTGATCAGCAAACATACTGAAATATTTTCACATCAAACAGAAAACATTGACAAAATTACTTAGGGAGCGCGGTCATGCACGCCACTGTGTTCACTTCTCAATTTTTTAATTTACGGCCCAACTGGCTCCAGATAAAAATGTCAATACCCGCATTAAAGATATCCCCGAAACTATTACTACAAGCACACATTATACAGTTATCAATTATTTAATGAACAGACAAACCTAAAAATATTAAAAAAAGAATTTTAAAATAATTTGAGTTAAACTGATTTAAAATTTTGAAAGTTTTTGGTTACCCTACGGCTTCTTCTAGTAGAACTTTACTTCAGCCCACGAAGATGTAACATCATGGTTGAGCCGCAATTTTTCTGAACCGCGGATAAAGACGCTGTGGACCTGTGATCCCCCTGATTCAAACCCTTGTAATTTTTTTAAGAAGGCAAATTACTCAGTGGAGACTACAGCTTGATAAAAGTGACTAACAGATTCATAAAAATCTTAAGATTCTTAATTTAAAAAAAAATCTAAAAGACTAAATTTCTTTCTGTTAATATTAAAATACATAATATTCTTATAAATAAAATTCTCCCATATTCATATTTATATTCAAGTTGATATGACATTACAATTTTTATAGACCGTGGAATCGACGATATCGAATTATGATTTGTGATCTCTTCTTCCTTAAACTCTCGCGAACTTTTTCTCCGGAGGTACAGCAAGGTAAACCGACATGTTTCACTCAATAGTTTAATGTTTAGAGGCCATTTTTCGTTTCTGGTGTATTGCAAAGGTTTGTTAATTATTTTAGACAAAGAGGTTGTACTGTAGTTAAAAGACCTTTAAATATTCTTGTAACGTGCTCTGATTAATTAAAAAATATATATCATTTATTAATGCTCCTTTACTATCTATCACATTAATGTTTCATAACTGTCTCTCTCAATAGGTAGGGCGGAGAAATTTTTAAAACTTTTTGTTATTAAAACGACAGATGTTTGACAAGCAGTTGAGAATGTTTGGGGCACTTTGAACCATGAGTAGTAGAAGATTTGAGAAAGAAACGTGTACCAAAATTAAATTTCACGTTTTCTTAATTTTTTTTTGCCACAATATTTATATTTCAAGATTTAGAGCCAGTTTTACGAAAGTCGGATAAGCATTGGAATAACTATTCCGGACTAAGGGCCGGTTTACATACTCTCCGCCCACAGTTTATACTTGGATTTATCCTATTGGACTTTCGTAAAAGCGCATTTATCTCCAGTTAATCCGGAATAGCGTTATACCTGGTATAATCTCTTTCGTAAAACCGGCCCTTAATGTGTTATTTGTTAAAAGCTATAATTAGCTTACACAGTTAAAACCAAAGATTATTTGACAATTTTATTTCTACTATTTACTTTTCGCCAACCCGAGGGGAGTGATGCGCCAATCACAAATTATATACAAAATTTTTAAAAATTGACCCCCGTCCATTGACAGGTGCGTAAATGCTAATATTTGTGAGTCATTGCTTCTCAGACTAAAGTCTAAGTTTTTCGTTTTTCTGACCAACATCTGCCGTTAGTGGAGCGTTCTCTTCCTCCACTTAAAATTTGAATAACAAATCGTAGGCGGCACGCGAATTAAAGAAACTTCTTGCAACGGGTTTTAGCGGTTTTCGCCTTTTCCTCTAATTAAGCAACACTTAATAAAACGAAACAAAAATGCGACACGCACACAGTTGCATTAATATCTGTCGCGACTCTTAAGTTCCAGTCACAATTTATGTTGATGGCTAACAAGCGCATGTTGCTTGTTTCTTTGGAGGCTTGTAATTCTTTCGTATTTGTATGATGAACGATTTCCTGCCTACACTGTGCAAATGCAATTTTCTTTTAAATCTCCTCATTTTCAAATCAGACTTGCAAATTTATTGTTTAATACGCCAGGTTGTATTTTACGCGTGTGGTAGTCATAATTCAGGAACTGTTGAGAATTAATTAAGCGCAAAACTGATCGTCTCCACTTTTCTAATCATTTCAATTTGCATCCTTTCGAATTTGTACTTCACGAAAGACAGATGGTCTTCAGGTAACAGATGTAGATAGATGTCACCGCAAAACATTAGGTATCTATTGTACTTTATTTATGTAACCGCAACACACAACTGATGACCAGCTAACGTAATACAAAAATTCCAATGTGTTAATGAATTATTAACAGCGCATTAATTTAGTAATTTAAAATAATAATTTTTTAATTTCCCTCGGTGTTTGCGATTATTTCTACACATTCTGCGTTTTTCTCAACAATTTTTCTTCCTTCAAGCACTTTTCTTTTGTCAGCTATGCTGCTTGCTTCTTTATTACTTCTTCCATTGCTATTTTTAATCGCGCCTCATTTAGTGCATACTTTTTAATCATATTAAGCCCCGCGCTCCATTTTTCTTTTATTAAATGAGGGAGTGGCGTAAAAAGACTGAATCGCATTCTAGAGATAAATCGGAGATTTGCCGTCCTAATTATGGCAACAAAAGTTGTTACCCGGAGTGCTGGCGGAAGTTCCATAATTTCTCATTTTAAGTGCTGGACATCATCCCGAACCCCCCCAAATTCCTCCCCTAAACGCCTTTTTGGAGTATCGTTGGCCGTTCAATATTAATTTCGCAACGGATGGCGTTAATTTATCCGCAACGTTTCCGGCGTCGTCTCAAAAACTTTGTTGGATTTTATTTATTTACCGTTTACTGAAATTTTTCCGTGCGTCGCGAGCAAAGCGAGGGCGGCTAACGATAAAAAATGCCAGTGGGCTAAAAAATACTCGTAATAAAATTGTCACTGTATCAAATTAATATTCTCTCTGCGTTGGAGTAATCCGAAAAAATGCAAGAGAACAAATTGGGTTCTGCTAAAAACGGCGCTATGTCGGGAATTAATTACAGTTTCCGAAACGTTCAGCCGCAGCTTCAACTATTTAAGTCCCCGAAACAAACTACGGAGTAATTGAAAACGAACGAGGCCGTTCCGAAATTTCAATTTGGCAAAGGCGTAAATCTCCACTTAATATCATTATTATTACTGCTGATTTTGGCTTCGTCTGAGTTTTCTTGGGCGATTAACTAAATTAAACTTCCTAAGAAATCCACTCGTAGCGAGAAGTTCCGCGATTAATAAGTAAATGATTTCGTAACTACAATATTCAATTATAACGGATCATTAGGGCCCACGGCTCAGCCAAGACGGATTTTTCCCCGCCCTGTATATCGCGCGTTACTGCCAAACTTCACCCCCTCGCCGAGCCCGCCAGCTTCAGCGGAGAGGCGACAGTAAAATACTAAGCCCATTTCTGGGTTTAGTTTCTTGCCGGCAACAGTTCTAATGCCCATGTCTCTTTTCGATTTGTCTGTCTCGGAAATGGTGGATCAATTCGATTGCAGCTGGCCGTGTAATCTAATGTAGAGTTCATTTCGTCCGAAATCGCAGAACGGAATTCTTCCAACCCGTCCGCAGTTTCAACGCAAATCCGGCCTAAGTTGGTCAACTGGTCTTTACTTTGACATATAAATCCCCTTGCTTTCACTACCACATCTGTTCCGGCGCCGTTCCCATCTCTTCTAATACAGGGAGATTTCCCAGAGGACGGTCAAGCCGCGAAAAACAACACGGAAAAAATCTGTAGCTTGATTTCAGCACATGACTTGGTTGGAGAAGGCGACACGCCAGGAACATCCCTTGAACTTTAAACACGCCTAACCGGCAGGCATTAATTTAACTTCTACACTTTTCGCTTGTCACAACAAATGGCACGATGTCGCAGATTAAGCCGATGTGACAGAACTTGTACAAATTAGTCGAGTGAATGATGGTGCTAACACGGTCGCGCGATGAAGTTCACGGTCTGATTGCTGATAATTGTTTCAAGTGATTGTAAATGCCGATTTAAATCAGGCTTACGTACAGCTCGCCTTTTCTCGTTAGCGGCCACGCCCGTCCGATAATTCAATACGTTTCACACTATAATAAAATTAAATTTTTTGAATTACGACGACGTTCCCAGGTTGTTGCTCTGCACCGCTAGATAGGGATCTAACGCCGACGGAACAACAGTAATACTATACTAATGAATTATTAGAGAGCAATTAGTATAAAATATTCACCGGCCCAATTCTACGTCGGACTTCACGTGTATTACGGCTCAATTTAACATGATACATTACGGGTCATTTTAGAGCGATCATCAATTACGCCTTCGCTATTAAATGATAATTTGCTTTATGGCCGTTGAACAGGCGACGTTTGTTGTCTAACGCATTCGGTTACTTTGTGAAACTTATCGTGTATCTACAGATACAGGTATTTGCTAGTGCATAGGTAAGCTACGGGGATCCAACAAGACGCTTATTTAAAGACACGAAGACTATAGAGATGGTCGTAGCTTTATTCAAAATTTAATCAGTATCAAGTTATTGATGAGTGGATTATAATGATGGTAAAAATTCAGCAAAAATGTTTAGCCACGAGTTGGGCGCCAATGTTGGGCCAGGATTCGGCATGGTCTTCTTGTCAGTTTCAGTGGAAAGGGTCGTGGAATAAGAATCTATTTTATAATACGGTGCCAATTTGAAATGTCTTTTATAAAAATTCTCACTTCATTCTTTTTCCACAATGACCTAAAATGTTCAAAAAGTTTCTAACAGTCCAAATCAAAAAGTAATATAAACGTTAATTAAAAATGTACAAAACAATTTTAAAAATCAGATTTTTTTTTTTAAAGAGACCTTACTTGCTCCTTCCAGGCAACTTAAAAGAAAGTCTTTCAGTGCTGTGGCCATCTACGTAGTTCAAAACTTATGGCTTTTTATGTTAATCTCCATTGTAGCGGAATTTAAAAAAGTTTATTAAGCTATGCAGTTCAGAATCTCGACAATTTTTTTTGAAAAATCTATGATACACTCTCTTCTAGCAGTTTGAAACTATTCCAGTGCTACATCTAAACTAAAACTTACGATTTTTCTAAGTACTTATTATTATCCAGACAAACTTTGAGAAAGTTCAATGTGAAAAGTATACTACATAAGCATTTAGATAGAAACTAGCTTTGATCATTAACAAACACATTGTTCTACATTTAAACAGTTTTTTTTTAAATTTAAAAAAAATACAAGCGGTAGAAACTCGACAAGTAGTGGAGGAACCGGGTGAAGATTGTAATATAAAAGTTTGTAAAACAATAATTTACTTAAATACAAAAATGGTAATCTTTTCTTACAAAAGTAAAAAATATTTACTAAATAAACATTTACAGACACTTTTTATAAGTGAGAAATAAATAAGTAAGAAATAAATTTACATTTAACAAAAACACAAATTTTCCTCATTAGCTTATTAGCTCTTTCCTGCTGTTTTTAAAAAATCCTAATGTACTACTCAGTTCAGATCCTACAATTTTTTAAGTGCAGTAGAGATTTGCTGATCCGGAATAACTTGGGATCAACTTATTAAGGATGATCGAGATTACGAATCACCCGTACGTAGTTACATTTTGATCCATACAAAATGTTTCAAAAAAAAAAACGTTGGCGCCTAAAACTGTATTTCTAATAGAGTTAAAAATTGAAAATTTAACAAAAATAAATTAATTTAAAGATTGTCAAAAACGTGTCTGTACACACACAATAAAGCATCAATTTGTAGTCACAACAATTTCTAATATATTTCTGAGCATCAGGTTTTGGCTTTATTAGAACATTCTGGATAAAACGGAGACTAAAACCCAAAAAAAAAGAAAGAAATAAAAAAAATTCTTTTGTGCCGGAAAATATATAGTTTCGGATAACCCAGTTCCGAACAATCTTCTACTGTAAATATTTATTCAGACAAATTTAAGAAAGTATCAAAAAATAAAAAAATATCTCAATAGAATCAATTAACAAAAAGCTTTTAAACAGTTTTTTTTAAGAAATTTAAAAAAATCTGCAAAATTGTAGAAATTTGACAAATAAAATTACCAAAACACGCATTCTTTCATAAATAGACTATTATTACTTCTTTTCTGACGGTTTAGAACTTTGGCATTAGTTCGTAATTCAGAACTTAGGAATTTCTAAATGGATCCTTAATCCGCACAAGTTTTGAAAATTCAGCAAAAAGTTTAAAATATTCACTACACAAACACCAGGATTGAAGATAACTTTAATCCTTAACAAAGACGTAAATATTGCATGTCCTTCTAGAAAGAATGTTGAGCAAAATCTGCAAACTACAGAAACTCCACAAATGGTGAAGGAGCCGGGTGAATATCACAGTTCAAAAATTTATTAAAAGTTTAATAACTAATATAACAAAAATAGTATTTTTTTCTTAAATACTCTATGATTAGTTCTTTCTAGGCAGATGATCGAAACTATTTATTTAGAAGCGCCACCTAAGCTAGTTAAGAACTAATGATAATTTTTTCTAGCTTTTTATTAAAACAAAATTGACAAACTTTATCATACACAAAAGAATTCTCATGTAAATTTTTAAACTGTAAACAATATTATCTTGAGAGGTATGGCTTTGAAGAACTGTTAATATGGACAGGACTGCTGCTAGCTTATTTGGTTTGAAACTTTTTTCTATAAAAAATAATCGTAATTGACTGCCGCAAAGTTTTCATTTAGCATCTCACCCTCGTAAATATTTCGAAATGTAAGTTGCGATAAACCTAATCAAAATTCATAGCTAATTGTGATAACCATCTATAATGCGAGCATCCCCAACGTTTTTATGAACTCTGCAGGCAACTGCTTTCGTTATTTTCCGCTGTTGAAATCAAGGAAGAGATATTTTTTTCAATAGCGGCGCGTATAAAATTTCTCCCAAATTCACGACCCTTTGCTTTTACATGAATGACTTTCAACAAAGCAAACAAGGAAAGGAAATGAAACGGTAAAAGAAAAATCGTCAGTAGAAGCAAAGGGCATCGGTGTTTTACACATTTTATTATGCATCCTCGCAAATATGCCTCGCTGCGGTAAAATCGCTTTAATTTCATCTTCAAGCACTACTAGACGTGTTTGTTTCTTAAAAGTTTGATTGTGTTGGGAGAGCTGCAATTACAGTTTTACTATTCAATGGGACGTAAAATCCATTTACGAGATGAAAGAGTAAATTATTTGCCAGGACACAAAGCGACTTGTGAAGTATTCAAATGAACACTGTCCTGGACGTTTCCGCTGCTTTTTCGGCCATTCCTCGCTCAAAGGTCCGTGCTATCATCAACAATGTAAAAAAGGCGCATCTACGGCTCCTGGTTATGTCAGATAATGGCCGCAAAAAATGGTAGTGAATCAGTCTCACCCCGCTCTAGGCATTCCTCTGCTAAAACGGTTCTAAACCAAAGTCTGGTATTTCACGCATCGCGAGGTAAAGGGGAAACAGTTTCCAAGTGAGAAGGCGGGAATGAAACTTTTCCGGAGGCGTGTTTACGAAACGAAACAATAGATTTCCTTCACGAGTCAGGTGCAAATCATTCACATACTTCTAAACAGTGTCATTAAACGTGAATCACCTTCACCAACTAACTCGAGATTGTTCGAATGAAGTTTCAGGCGATGGACCGCACCATCTCCAAAAATTCAGTCAGAAATTCTGTGACGTCGCAATAAAGAAGGAACGTTCCAATATTTATAACAATTGGCGGTTGGTATTTTCTAAACACGCATATTTGTTTTGGATGTTGTCTTTGGTTATCGGTGGGGTAGTGGAAGTCAGCGGGAAGGGTTTGCGAATACGCGCTCAGGCATTGGCAACCGCGCAATCAACAGGGCCGCAAAGCTCCGAGGACGGCAAATCCGCGTGCTTATGGGACTCGAAGACTTCGTAGTAATTATACGAAGAATTTGCAATATATCTTATTTCTTTTCCAGTCGAGATAGAGTTCTAAAAATACGAAATCCCGGAGATTTTCGCACAAAAACAAGTTTCCACAATACCACCGTCGTCGGATTTGTACGAAATTCGCAGTCAATTTAACATCGGTATAATTACATACATAAACCACGCTGACGCGGCACGAGCTGAGCTTTCGCCAACAGCGATTCCGTCGAGAATGAGAAACTTGCTGAAAGTTACCGAGTAATTGACAGGAAGGAGTGGGTCCATCGCGTACAGTATGTTCTTTGTCATTTCTGACAGACCCATTGTATTATTATTAAATATTTCTATTGTTCTCATCACCATAACGCACTAAATGGCTTGATGTTATGCCGTCTACTGTCCGAAGTATTCGTTGTTGGCGGCTCGATAGTTAACAATTCAATATTTAACAATGACTAATTTGCAAAGCACCAGCGCCCTAACAATTTTTTCCGTGTTTGCATGCAAATACGGAGACAAGTCGACAACGCAACGGGATTGTTGGCACACTCTCTATACGATCATTGTTTAAATTTGCACACAATTTGATTATTTTTGTTTGTAGCAAAAAACGTTTCCGCAAAACTCGTGATACCTACATGTTATTTGTAGGTATAACTTATCGCTGTCCTCATTTTCTTGCCCGTGACGCGAAACTTTGATTTAGAAATCTTAATTATTACATGTTGCCGGTGTCGGCATAAATATTTATGCTGCTAGTGGGCGGCCCTTTCACGAGTGGCTGTCGCCAACTTCAGGTGGAGCTTTCAAAGCTTCGCTTTCTGTAAAATATATATTTACGGCGATATTAATACGGTTTTATTGCAAAAAATATGGATGTGCGAAATCAAGTCCTGATTATAATGCAGACCGAACGCCGGGCTGGTAGGTATATTATAAAGCGGAAAAATAATTTCCTGTTCCGCGGTGTTAGGGGAATTGCAAGTAGGGTAAATAACGGCCTTCGGTTATTTATCGATGACTGCTCTTAGTTTTGTCGGTTCAAACACCATTTTTGCGCAAACATTCCAGATAAATGAGCGTTTTAAACGGTAAATATTAGGAAATCGTATTGAGACTAATTAAATATTGAATAGTTACAAATTGATAATTTTTATGTTACTCATTGAAGATCTTTGTTCTAAAATCTAGGACAGAATGATATTGATATTTTACTGTCCAAAATTTATAAAAAAAGTCACGCACTTCCAAAATACCTAAAACTTTTTTTCAACGTCAATCAATTAGTTTCGTCAAAATATTGTATATCTTCTGATGTTACAGATTACTAAATGGAGTCGCACGCATCAAAACCAAAAATTTTTATTCTTGAACAAAATAAAGGAGAAACGTATCCATCATCTTCTTCTACAGGACTTGAGGAGTGTAGGTACTGTTACGTACTAAACGACCATTACGTTTAGTCGCAACCAGAACTGGAAATCTGTGGTTCTAACAAATAAATTGCTTCGCAATATGTACAAAAAAAACTATATATATATTTACAATAAAATAACTCGTAACTGTAATGGTAACTACAAAGCAAAACAAAAAAAAAATACAATATTCCCAACCCTACGTTGTGTCCTTCGAATTAATTAGGTTTCCAGCTTCGCATTTAAAAAAATGTAATGAAATGGATGTGGCGACTTGTCCAAGGTGGTAGACGACTGGTTTTGATTCTGTGGAGTAGTACTCAGCCCTGCAGACCAACCCCCTCGTCCTAAGAAATCATATTTGCAATGACGACAATTTTAGGAGCAATCACTTACCAACAAATTTCCGATAACGGCAGAAAAAAAAACAATGATTGGTTCCTAAAATCGCAAAACGCGTAGATACCTCCTACCTTTTTGTGTCGGCCGGACTAATTGACAACTATTGTCATTTTCAGGATTAAACAAACTACAACCTGCTCTTCTGGCTTCCGCTAAACCAATCTTGTCTTGACGCTCAAATCAGAAAATGTTATCTTAGCTTTTTCAAGTCTGTTGTTGTTGACTTGATAAGATTGGGGGTGGTTCCAAAAATTTTTGTCATTTCCAAAATTTAATCGTAACAGTACCTACACAAAATTTAACAGATGTGTCTTCTGTTTAAAGTACTGATAAGGTTTCATTCTAAAAATAATGGTGCATTAAGGCCAACGGCCTAAGTTTTGATACTAACGTGATATGCAATTGTATACGTTGTAAGCTTTTAGAAGCTGTTTAAGAAGGGTAGAGCTAATTCAAGATTTTAGAAAGTTCCATATCTTCCTGCATTACACCAGCGTATTTTACAACAATCCCGAAAGTTTTGGATTAATTCAGAGTTAATTCCAAATTGTTTATATTTATTTTAATAATTAATAATTTATTAGAATGATTAAAATCACAAATAATTTATGGATCAATTAAAACATTGTGTATGAGAGAATACTGCAAGTTTAAAATCTGGGCAACGCCAAATATATCAAGTTTAAAATTAGTAAAACATTATTTGGAATTTTTTTAAATTATGTATCCAAAGAACATTTTACAAATTTTGAAACTACAGCCATGGCAACCATTTCTGATTTTTTCTTTCTCCTTTCTAGTGTTTGTCTCTATCATTTCTAGTATATCTATTTCCCAGTTCCATTTTGCAGTCTCTGCCTAGTCTTTACTTCTTTTAAATATCCTTGTTTCTGTCTCTTTCTCTATTTTTCAGCTTCTTGTATCTCATTCTCAGCCTATGTAATTCCAGTCTTTGTTATTTTCAGTCCCAGTTTCTTTTTCCATCCACTTGTTTTAATTAGTAAAAGTTACTTTATTCTATTCCACTTTTATACTTTTCTGTCGTTGAGACCCTTCTTGTAGAATAATTTGATCGTTATCGCAGCCAAGATATGAACCTATCCCGCTGACAATTTTTTAATTTATTTATTTGTAGTGCTACATTTAAAATTTGATGCTTTTTGATTTCGTAGAGCTTTTGCGAGTCACGTCCTGAAGTTACGATATGTCGCAAAGGAATAAAGCTCAAACACCTCCCACTTGCGGGAAACGCATTTAAAATTAAATTACTGACGTATGATACCCTCTGCACATATAAATGCGGGCTCGTTCAGTGCTGTTAAAATTAAATTTATTCCATATTCTGTACGTAAACCCCGAAACCCAACTACTTTTATGTGGCCAATTTTATCAAGTCCCGTAATTCGATCTTACCGAGACCGAAGCCTCGGCGCTTTCAAATAGTCGAAAATTAGTTTATTGCAAGGGTGTAAATTCGGTAAAGTTCTCGAGGCGAGATGCGCTGCTTGTGAAATAAATATCAATAATCTGAAACTTGGCACTTATTGCATTCCCGTTCAAAATGTATCTATCTACTTTAAAAGTTTTATTAAATTTCGCCGTGGAGAGATGCAAGATATCCCTTAACGGAATTAAGCGACGGCCGACCAATCCGAGTGAAATATACGCGACTCTGCAGAAAAAAGTATATAAATTCAGTGTAAATTTAATGGGCGATAAGTAGTCGTGCTATTTCCTTCTTCAGAAATATCAAATGGATTTATGGGATATTCGAGTTCGACAGCTTGGAACTGATCATCTCGTGCTGGAGGCTGGAGGGAATTTCGAGCGCGTCTCCGTTGATCATTTAAAACCAGCAGGGGATGCCTGGTCACGGCATTGATCTGTGACAGCCGAAAAGGAGGTAAACTGATAAAGAACCGAAGCGATAAAGTGTGACTGATCGAGGCCGATTATAATTGAACATGAATTAGTCTTCATCGAGACCGACAAAGACGCGCTGTCGATGGTACCGGCTTTGAAAGATTTCCGGCATGTCGCGTGGTTTATAAAACAAGAATAGCTCCTATTCCCGCTAAGCCTCGTTTAGTTCAACAACATTAAAAGGTGTTCAGGTTAGAGTGGATGTGTCCATTACAACGAATTTGATGGAAAAGAGTTGCCTTAAGATAATTATTATCGGCTTAACATGCAATACACCTCTACTGTAATCTCTGAATAGAGAAACATTGCAGAGAGAGACTGGCGAGACCGGCGCCCTGAAAGGAAGTAGTTTTAGTGATATTAACTGTAGGTAACACATCACAAAATTAGGGGATAGGTACTGTTAATTTTTTTCCCTGAAATTCCTGAAAAATGTTATCGTTGTGTTTACAAAAAAATTTCAGATATTTTTGGTTCAATTAAGTAATACGTGAAAAGATACAACAATGTGGTGTTTTTCAGTACTACCGAGGCAGCAGGAATCACAAAGAATATTTCAGGCCCAATCTTGAACGGACGGAATGTGGAGGCGGACCTCCGGGTTAATATTTGAGTGGAATTCAATATATTTATATTATTGGCCGCAGTGTAATATAAATGCGCGTGATAATTTATGACCTTTAAAAATATCGCAGGACGTGCTTAGCGACACGAAACAGCTTTCACAGGCGAGCGCCGTATCTCCCGAGAGTCAGGTAGGGCTTAATCGAGAAATATGTCCAGTGCAAATAAATCTATGAGAGTTTGGGAAGTTTTATTGAAATAAATTGCTAAACATTGACGTCTCTAGATTTCCCCCCGAAAAATCCATACACACAGAGAGAAGCAAATCCCTGAAAAATGAAACGTTATCATTTACAAGACACAATGGATTTTCCGCCCCAGCCGCCCTTTATAATTCCAGCCAGACAAATATACTCATTGAAACTTTCTAACAAGATGTCCGTATTTCGTAAATGATAAAGTAAAGTCCCTCGGGATGCGAACTCTTTTATAGACCTCCGCTATCCATATTCATTTTTTATTCAGGAAGAGGGCTCGCGAGGGCGGTAGTTTCCTAAATAGATTATGGGAATTGATGAGACGGAGACGCCGGGGTATGTGCCACTACATATATGATCAATTTTCTTGTTGTCAAATCGGCTCTTCCACCCCCAAAACTCCAGTGCTCGAATAGATTAGCAGCGTTGCAAAATAAAGAAAAATAAAATAAATTTGTTTATGCATTTTTTAGATTTTCGAAAAATAAATCCGGGATTTTCTCTCCTTCACCCATAAAATTTCAATGGAGTTATCGATTAGCATCTTTTTTCAGTAGGAAAGCAGGAATCAAATTTTGAAACTCAAAATTAAGCTGTAATGGCTCGCCTTGTCTGAACTTGGAGGAAGCTTTCCGACTGAAACGTGTAGGTAAGAAACTTTTCGCTTTGACGATGTTATGATCCCCCTCGTAATATATTGCGGACAGCCGCGAGAAAATTGAATTGGGGCCCGACGATGTCCTCTCGCATGCATATCTTTGCCCTCGGGACCGTGGCCATTACAGCGCACATTCCCACTGTCAACCAGGTCGACCTCGTATAAAGGACTCATATCGCTCTACGTCGTCCTCTAAGACAGTTATCTGGTAATGGACACGACGTACTGTTTTCTGTTTGTTGCCAGCAAAAGCTCAAACTCAAAGAGTATCGAAACGTAAATCGGTGCACTAACGATCCGAACCACGCACCATTTTAATCCTTTGATTGTGTTCCTGTGTAACGTTTCTGCGAATGACAGATCTGCGGCAGATTTACTTCTTACCTTGGAAGTAAGTAGATTGAAAGCAGCTACTTTAAGGGGTGTTTAGGGGAACGCTTCCTTTCATCTTTCCCGCTACTATAAAGATATTGTAAGGGTGTTATGATGTTTTATGTATACACGACGCTACGTATATATTTATATTATAAAGGTGCTGTATTATTCATCCTCTAACTCTGTTTCGAGTCTAATTAACAAAGTACGGATGGTGTAATTACCGCCACAAAAACTACCTCCGTCCTCAATTTTGCAAAAGCTAATTAACTAGATGTTCAATTTTTTACGAACACCCCGGTGAAAAAGATATGGTGTAGTTAAATTTTAAAGGGTGTGGCGATTAATGGGAGTCTTCCTCTGTAATAGAAATTAACGACACATTACTGGTAATGGCTAGTTGCAAGTATCGGTTCCAGTGTGGTCTCGAGTGAGTCGAAGCCGCGCGACCAATTGGCCATAATCTAAGTTTCCTCAATAATTAGTTTTTTAAGGAGTTTCCGGCGACAGATCAGAATTTTGCATCCGCATTTTAAAAATCATAAAACCGTTTAACGACGTCTTTTTACAGCTTCTCCGTAATAAAGCTCAACAAATACTCATTTTTGAGCGTCACGCTTAAATTCACATCTCGTGATTCAAGATATTCGTCCCGGACTAATAAAACCCCCCAAGGTAATCACTGTGAATCGTCGCCCTACGACTAGCGGGCCATTAACATCATTTACTTTTCTCGTCTCTCCTAATTACCATCGCTGCGACTTTTCACTTCTATTCTAGCTCAAAACTTTTCAAGTGGACGTTATTCTTTGAATACATGCCGCGTTCGGACTGGAAAACGGTATTGATACGCAAATTCGTTTTTGGGGAAGTGCTGTCAATTAATTTTTTTTGAAGACCGGAAGACGTTTAGTTTCTTTTGAGATGAACGTTGCAAACATCTGCCATTTTATTGAAATAACAAAGTGGTTGTTGATGTTATTTCAACCAACACCCTCTGGATGGTTACCGCATGGTATCGACCCAGAAACTTACAGGATGCTTGTAACATTTTTAGAAGCACCTGAAACCTTAAAATAACAACCGAAAAATTTCATTTGTGTTGTTATGGAGTGATTGGGGGTTGGTACGGTTGTTGATTTCTTACGAAATTGTTTCGTCGATCAATAGTACTCAAGATGATTAATGAAAGGTAAACAGCGGTTCGGGGGCCGTCATGAGCAAACTGTTAGGCCTTAAAAACCAAAAACGTATTAATCATTATGGCTTGTTCGATTAAAAATGTGCCCGGAACATGGCAATTGTTCAGTGGTAATTAGTAATTACCCAAAATTGTTTTAATGGTCCTTTTTGTAATCATCAGAAATATCTAAAAAAATACGATTTGCATAAAAAAGCAAATTTTCAATATTTTCGAATTTTTGTTTAGGTCTACGTCAAGCGATACAATTTCGATAATTTTCAAAAGCGACATCGTTGCTGCCAATGCTTGGAAATTGACGTTTTCTCATATATCCGACCTTTGTAGTTTTAAAAATTTGGCCTTTGAGTCCATAAACTTTTTTCAAATTTTCAAAAACTGCTAAATTACAATTTTTTTTCAATTTTCAAAGACTAGTAACTTTTAAATGAGGAGGCTTACTTTGAATGAAGATACATCAAATTTATCAGTGCTTTAGTGGTTGTGGTACCCTGGGTTACTAAAGTTGCACAAGTACGTAATAATAATCCTTTCTTCCCAACCGGGAATAAACTGCCACTTTACTACCGGGGAATAAAGTAAAAAAATTGCTTATCCTAACATAAAGAAACTCGTTTCCATAATAACGTCAGCCAACTTTATTTAGGTTTCTATCAATTATAACAATTATTCCTTCTCTAATTTATTATTATTATTAACTTAAACGGTTGGGAAGAAAGTTTTGTATGCATCTCTGGAATAAACATCGTTAATCCCTCAAATGAAAATGTTCTCTGCTGCGCCTCGTGCTATACTTTCATTCTCTGGAATAAAATCGGTGTTTATTCCCTTGATACATAAATAACTATTCTTCCCAACCGGGAATAAAGTGGTACTTTATTCCCTCATAATGAGGGAATAAAGTGCCACTTTATTACCGGGGAATAAAGTAAAAAAAATGCCGATATAACATAAAGAAACTCGTTTCCATAATAACCGTCAGTCAACTTTATTTAGGGATTTGTCAATTATAACAATTATTTCTTCTCGAATTTATTATTATTAACTTAAACGGTTTGGAAGAACGTTTTATATGCATCTCTGGAATAAACTTCGTTAATCCCTCGAACGAAAATGCCCTTGGCTTCGCCTCGTGCATTACTTACATTCTCGGGATTAAAATCGGTGTTTATTCTCTTGATACATAAATAACTATTCTTCCCAACCGGGAATAAAGTAAAAAAAATGCCAATATAACATAAATAAACTCGTTTTCATAATAATCGTCAGTCAACTTTATTTAGGTATCTGTCAATTATAACAATTATTTCTTCTCTAATTTATTATTATTATTATTATTAACTTAAACGGTTGGGAAGAAAGTTTTGTATGCACCTCTGGAATAAACATCGTTAATCCCTCGAGTGAAAAAATTGGGGGTTTATTCCCTTGATACTTAAATAATTATTATTTCTAATGTGTTGTCCTAGCGCCGCGATCGAACTAACTTTATCACCGTAAATTCTTATCGCTAAAATACAAAAAATATTTACATTTCTTTACGGAACTAATACGTAACGACAAAATTGAGTGACGTCCGTGCCCGGTGCCAGAGCCGGTCTCCACAATGGTTATTGAAAACTGAAAGTATTAAAAGTCCTGAGTCTTCCAATAAAAAAGTAGATATTTTCAAAATTTAGGGTCACAATGTTCAAACCATCATATCTCAAGAAGTACGTTTTGCCCATATAGACTACTTCTAGATTCGTGTTAAGTAGTTCGAAATCTACAAGAGCAAGTCGCAAAATCAATCTCAAAAATTTCAATATTTTGGTTATCGCTCCTTTACTTTCCTGTTATGTAATTGTTAATAGATGTTGCCTAATATTTTCACTGATTTGAACTAATAAATGTTTTTTTGAATTCCACATAGCTCAAAACTTCCGCATCTACGTTGCCTGAGTTATGTTGCTTTATGTAGAGTTACGAAACATTTATCAGAGAGAGTTTTTCCTGCTTCTGGCTAAAGTAGAAGCAAAGTTCTGAGAGGCAAAATTTCGTGTTAAGTAGATTGCAGAGTGGTTGGAAAAAGAAAAACTGGAGCATTTAATAATTTTTCCGTTTCTAGCCGGCGCACACATCCATAGAGCGTCGTCAGGCGTCTAAAACAAGTCGAGTTTCAGAAGACATTTATTAACCGAGTCGTGGACGTGTTGAGTTTACGGATCAGCGTCGTCCCGTTCTGGCTCGTGCGTCGTTCGCGACCTCACGAATTCGTGATTCTGACGGATGGCAGAAATTTGTCACGACAGCTCACGTATTTAATTAACATAACTAAAGTTCTTTCTTCAAATTGCAGTAATTTAATTTAATAAGGTGGTCGGCGTCGCGGCCGTTAAATTTTGGGCGGTAAGACGCAGCAATTTCCGTTGCCATTAGTTATTTAAAAGGCTTCAGCGTCGACGCCGTAACACCTTTGGGAAGAGTGAGAAATATTAATAATGCAAAACTCTTGATTGTATTCGCTGGCTTCTGGATCTCCCATTTATTTTTTAGCGATGTAGACACAATTTATTACTCGATTCGCGGTGGCAGTCTTGTGAAAACACTGAGTGAAAAGTTGTGCGCTAACTTAATTATTGACACTCTCAGCACTCCGGTTCGTTTGCTCACTGCTACTAATACATATTCAAATATGGAAATTATCACCTAATTTACAATATTTCGACACTCTAAGTGACGAGACGAGGCTCAGTCAGACGGAAGGAGGGCCGCGCCGCCTTATTTTCAGGCAAATTGCAGGAAATGACATTTTTCAACGCAAACAAATCCACTTTACCGCGCCAATTTACCCCTTGCGCCACGCGCACAACCCCCAAACGACCAATTCTCCAGGTACAACCACACGTCATGAAGTTTCATTGCTCTATATTTTATTTTATGAATGTGACGAACTAGAAAGAGACACGCACGGGTGGTCATCCGACTTCTTTTGGACCAAATCGCACTCAATGACGAATTAAAATGGGTTCAATAAAGGGCGGTCCAAATTGCCAAATATCAAATACATAAATAACTACTATTTGTGTTTATCGTAAACTAGAGCCACCTTCCTCAGAAGTGGGATATTTATTGAGTTTATAATTAACTATGAATGTAAATATGTGTGTCGAGTCGCACCACCATCTGCACCACCAGTCAAACCGTGGTGGGGGTGTTTCCCACCCGACTGGTGCCCTGTGCCCATGGTGGGTAGTTTTTCGTAAATCACTTACTGTTTACATGAGCTCGAGACAACATCACTTTATTCTTACATTGCAATTTATCTCATCTCGAGTTCATCACTTATATTTAACTTTTATCGCTTACTCTTTAACTCGCAATTTTTAGTATTATTTTTATTAAACACAACTAAACAAGGTCCTTCGAGTTTTTTAATCATTCACCATACCAAATCACTCGCTTCACCAATTACAGCCCAAACATTGGTCATACGAGCCGAATATTGGTCAATACGTGCCAGATCAGCGACCTTAATCAATTAAAGTCAGTGAAAGTGAGTGATCTTCAACAAAGCAACCACCAACCACCCGTAAATAAGCGGCATCGGTCCAGCACAGTCCAGGGCCTGACAACACATCACACATCAGCAACAAACCAGGTATTTGGTCATTTGCATCCTCTCTCAAATTCCTCTACTTTATTCTTGTCGGCAATCTGCATTATTTTTCATTGTAACACAATTACTCAATTACCTACTCAAAATGTCTGCAGATCTACAAGCAGAGAAAAATAAGCGTGCCCAAATTAAGGGCAAGGTAACTAAGCAGAATACATATATCACAAAGGCAGACAACCAAGTAATAACAAAGCGTTTAGAAATGAAACGGCGTTTGGGAGAACTAGAAAATCTAAAACGCGATTACGAGGAGGTTCAGTTTTTAATTGAGGCCTCTGAAGCTGCCATTGCTAAAACCGACATAGTTATGGACGATCGCGAACGCGACGAATTTGAAGCGAACTATTACGCGACCGTCTGTCAATTCGACCAACTTCTTGAATCATTTCAATTGAGCGCCGGGCGCTCTTCTCCATCAGCAACTGCGTCTGTGGTAAATTCTTCGCCAACCCCCATATCAGAAACGAGTTCACAAATTCAAGTAAAACTACCGGTCATCACACTACCCAAATTCAACGGAAATTATACGGAATGGACCTCATTCCGGGATAGTTTCAATAGCTTGATAGATTCTAACAGTACATTAACTGGCATGCAAAAATTGCATTACTTAAAATCATGTCTGGATGGGGAACCAAAGTCAACAGTGGATTCAATAACCACCTCGAATGAGAATTACAAAACTGCATGCGACCTCTTGAAACAGCGTTACGAAAATAAACGCATCATTTTACATCATAATCTCAAATCCTTATTTGAACTCCCATTTTCAACGAAAAATGACGCCGCTAGTCTCAGGTCAATAGTGGATACTGTATCTACTAAATTAGAGGCATTAAAATCAATAAAAAGACCTGTAGATCAATGGAGCGACGTCATTGTATATCTAATTATGTCCAAAATAGATATGCTTACTACCGCGGCTTGGGAAGAAACGTTAAAGTCCGACGAATTGCCGACATCTCAAGAACTAATTGATTTTTTAAACAAAAGATGTCTAATGCTAGAATCTATTGCATTTCACAAAAAGACCATTTCGGAACCAATTGGATTCAAACAGAAAGCACAAATAACTTATCCAAAACGCATCAACTCTTTTCACGTAAGTCAACCACGCAATCTTCCAAAATGCTTTATTTGTGACGATACGCATAGTATATTTCACTGCAACGCCTTTATCAATTTAGATGCCCCTCAAAGACTTCAAAAAATTAAATCATTAAGACGCTGTACCAATTGTTTCCGTAGCGGTCATTTTTCATCAAATTGTCAGGGCCGTACATGCCAGAAATGCAACAAGAAACATCATACTCTTTTGCATTTGGAGGCTATTGCAAATACGCCCCAGAATCCCGAACCAATTCAAATTGCTCCAGCTGAATCACAAATAATCACAACTCACTGCAATTACGCGAGGTCGGAAACGCTTCTTTCAAGCGCGACTGTTTGGGCATTGGCTTCTAATGGAGAATATCACGATTGCAGAGTTTTGCTCGATGTTGGAAGCCAATCCAACTTCATAAGCGATCAGATGTGTAGCAAACTGAAACTTTATCGAAAAGGGATTTCTTTATCAGTAATAGGCGTCAATCAAAACAAAAGCGCAATCACCCATTCGGTCGAACTCGATTTTAAATCAAAATTTAACTCATACTCCCGTACAGTATCTTGTCTTATAGTGAATAACATCACCGGCAATCTCCCCGCAAGGACTTTCAATGCGTCCCAATTAAAAATTCCTGGGCATATTCGCCTCTCAGATTCCAGATTCAACGAATCAAGACAAATAGACGTTTTACTGGGGGCAGAATTATTCTGGGAACTATTAACAGAGGGGAAAATAGCTCTTGGTAATAAACGGCCGACTCTTCAAAATACCAAACTTGGGTGGGTCGTTGGCGGTACCTTTGCCGATACTCGAGCGTCCGTTAGCCATTGTAATTTCTCTAAAGCCCAAGGGTTACAGCAAACATTAACGAAATTTTGGGAAATTGAGGAAGTCGGCAGTAAAGACTCAGTGCTGTCTTCGGAGAATTCCAAATGCCAAACACATTTTAAAGAAACCCATCGTCGCGCTCCAGATGGTCGCTTCACCCTGCAATTCCCATTCAAATTGTATCCGCCAAACCTGGAAAACTCCCGACAACAAGCACTGAAACGATTAGAAAGTGTCGAGCGCAAACTTTCTAAAGACCCCCAACTAAGGGCAGATTACACAAATTTTATGGCCGAGTACCTACGCCTCGGCCACATGGAGCTTGTCAACGAGGGCACCCTTCCAACTATCTCTTTATACCTGCCGCACCATTGTGTACTAAAGGACAATTTGACTACTCGCCTTAGGGTTGTCTTTGACGGATCCGCGAAAACATCCAACAATATAAGTTTAAATGAAAACTTAATGGTTGGGCCTACCTTGCAGCCTGACCTGTTCACAATCATACTGCAATTTCGCACTTACAAATTTGTTTTGACTGCGGACATAGCCAAAATGTACCGCCAAATCTGGATCGACCCGGAACAACGTAATTTCCAATTAATTCTCTGGCGCGACTCACCTGATCAAGAAATAAAAACTTACCAATTAAATACTGTTACCTATGGTCTTTCTTCATCCGCGTATCAGGCAATACAGTGCATTCAACAATTAGCCATCGACGAGCGCGAACGTTATCCCTTAGCCCACAAGGCGATCATGAACAATTTTTATGTTGATGATTTGCTGACAGGGTCCAATTCTCTTTCAGAATTAATTGATATTCGAGAGCAACTTGTAAGCGCATTGGGCCAAGGTAAATTTGAACTGAGAAAATGGGCATCCAATTGTTCTCAAGCACTGCCTGAAGCCGACTTCCTCAATAATCTCGATCACCAAATCGTTTTCAATAAGGATATGACTCAAAAAACACTAGGTCTGATTTGGCATAACAAAGAAGACACGCTACATTATTCAGTATCCAACGCGCAAATGACTCAAAGGGTCACTAAACGAATTATCATTGCTACAATCGCTAAGATTTGGGATCCGCTAGGCTTAATCGGTCCCATAATCATTAAATCCAAAATCATAATGCAAGGTCTCTGGGTCGAGAAACTGGGCTGGGATCAAGTTGTTCCGTCCAGCATATCAAAAATTTGGTTTGAATTGTTAGCGGAAATGAAAATAATAAATGATTTCAGCTTTCCGCGTAAGGTAATTTGTGACGATTACGTCAATATTCAAATGCATGGGTTTTGCGACGCATCCCAGGCCGCGTGTGGGGCCGTCATTTATCTAAAGAGTACTGATCCACACAATAACACGCATGTAAAATTACTCTGTTCAAAATCACGCGTCGCGCCTATCAAAACTATCTCATTACCTCGATTAGAACTTCAAGGTGCGCTTTTGTTGGCTCACTTAGCTACCAAAGTCAATAAAGCATTTGGGGATATCATAAACGAATCACATTTCTGGACGGATTCAACAATAGTTCTGGCCTGGCTATCAGCGGAACCCAACTCTTGGAAAACCTTTGTGGCTAACCGCGTCTCAGAAATTCAAAACTTAACAAATCAAACAAGTTGGCATCACGTCAAGAGCCAAGAAAACCCAGCCGACCTAATTTCAGGAGGTGTGCTACCCTCCGCTTTAAAACAATCAACGCTGTGGTTTAATGGGCCATCTTGGCTTAAAGATTCAAATATGAATATTGACAACCCTGTAAATAACTTTCCCCCACAAGATCTTGAAATTGTTGAGAGACGCACCACCTGTTTGGTAGCTGCACCTACCAGTTTCGATTTGCTAAGTGCATTTTCAACTTACACAAAACTACAGAAAATTGTAGCAATATGGAGGCGATATTTCCATAACCTGCGTAGCATAAAGAATCAAAATATTACGCGAAAAACAGGGTGGCTGTCTACCCAAGAATTACAAGATGCTAACAGGGTAATCATAAAATTGATCCAATCCGAATCATTTATTACCGAAATCAACCAGTTACGCAAAGGTCACCCGCTACCCAACAATAGCAGTCTACGGTCTCTTAACCCATTTTTAGATGAGGATGGTTTATTGAGAGTCGGCGGGAGATTACAAAGTTCTGAGCTTCCTAATTACCAGAAATGTCCTATTTTATTGCCGAAGCACTTTGTAACAAAACTTATCATTAAGCGGGCTCATGAGCAACAATTACATGCTGGCCACCAGGGCACTTTAGCTCACGTGCGCCAAAGGTACTGGCCTGTTTCAGGCCGCAGTCTTGTTCGAGAAATTATACATAAATGCGTCACTTGTTTCAAAGTAAATCCGCGGCCGTATACGCAGTTAATGGGCAATCTACCCAAAGATCGCTTGCAGCCAATTCGACCATTCTCAATTCTAGGCGTTGACTTTGGGGGTCCCATTTTGATCAAAGAAGGTCGTGGTCGCGGAAAGAGGTCCGTTAAAGCATATTTCGCCTTATTCGTATGTTTTGCTTCAAAGGCCGTCCACATAGAGCTAGTAGGCGACTTAACGTCAGTTTCATTTCTAAATGCCTTGAAAAGACTTATTACCAGACGTGGTAACGTTTCACGTATCTATTCTGATAATGCCACAAATTTTGTGGGCGCCGATCGAGAACTCAAAAAACTAGTTAACTCACGCGAAATTCAATCAAGATTAGTTTCAGAAAATATTGATTGGAAGTTTATTCCCCCCCGTTCTCCACATTTTGGTGGTATATGGGAATCTGGTATTAAATCAGTAAAGGGGCACCTCAAACGCATTTTAGGTAATACACTTGTTACATATGAGGAATTCTACACTTTGCTTACTCGAATAGAGGCAATTTTAAACTCCCGTCCGCTAATACCCTTAAGCAATGACCCAAATGACATGACCGCGCTGACACCTGGTCATCTGTTGATCGGGTCAGCACTGACCGCACCAGCCGATCCCGATTTGCTACTTATCAACTCCAACCGCCTAACCCGCTGGCAGCACATGGAGCAAATGCGGCAACATTTTTGGACCAGGTGGTCCCGTGAGTACTTATCCAACCTGCAGCAACGTACTCGATGGCCGAATAAGTCATCCAGTGCACCGAAAATCGGCACCTTAGTGCTGATACATGAGGACAACCTGCCCCCGATGCAGTGGCGCCTGGGGCGCATCATCGAACTACATCCAGGTCGCGATGGCCTGACCCGTGTAGTTTCAGTGAAGTGTAAGGGGGGTGTGATTAAGCGTACTATCACCAAAATCTGTGCGCTTCCTATAGAACAACCAGCCAATTTGAGCGAACCGATTTAAACGAACTGTCGTCTTCGGGGATGTGAAGTGCCGTGCGCTCGAAAATCCAAAAACAAAGTGCGTGCGCCATTTCGGTCTACTATTACGTTTAATATTTTATATTCATGTTTTCGTTTTTTTGTTTGTTTGTATTGTGTACATTGTATTCTGTATCTCTTTGTCTTTCTTTGAAATTTTTAGTTAGTAATTTCAAGGCGGCCGGTATGTCGAGTCGCACCACCATCTGCACCACCAGTCAAACCGTGGTGGGGGTGTTTCCCACCCGACTGGTGCCCTGTGCCCATGGTGGGTAGTTTTTCGTAAATCACTTACTGTTTACATGAGCTCGAGACAACATCACTTTATTCTTACATTGCAATTTATCTCATCTCGAGTTCATCACTTATATTTAACTTTTATCGCTTACTCTTTAACTCGCAATTTTTAGTATTATTTTTATTAAACACAACTAAACAAGGTCCTTCGAGTTTTTTAATCATTCACCATACCAAATCACTCGCTTCACCAATTACAGCCCAAACAATGTGCTTTGATATACAGGATGTAAGCGAAATAAGTGCATTAATTTTAACTAGTAATAGAACTTTTCAAAACAAATTTTTTTCTATGTAATCGTTGATTGAGGAATCAACGATGTAATACTATTTTTTCGAAATCGAATTTTTTAAAATAATTTTTTTTCCTACAAATGCTCCAACAAAGAGCAATAATAATACAATTAATTCATAAGGTAATCTTGTTGACTAGGTAACGTTGCTTCCAGTGGCGTGTAAGAAAAGATTTTAAAATAAACACAAAAACTAAAACGTTTAAAAAAAAATATATTAGAAAAAGTTTTTGGTCTTAAAGAGTGCTATTACCAGTTAAAATTAAAGCACTTATTTCGCTTACACCCTGTATAGTTATTATTATTTTTTTATCAACATCTAAAAGTAGGTACAGTCAGTTTCAAAAGTAATATCTATCTCACACTTTTAAAATTTCTTTCTAAGAAAACGAAGGAAACAAGATCCTTTTTTCAATATTTATCATTTTGATAAATTTCATGAGCTTGTGATAATTTTTTGTAATCTTACAACTAAAGTAGCATTATCCTTGTTCCTTGTTTGTGACGTTATCGTTGTCCTTCTATCGAAAACACGTTAATTGGGATTCGCAGCGAACTGCAAACGCAACGAGATAAGCAATTAGTTGGGTGCGACGTTCTTCGCCACCGAGCAATTCACGCATTTAAACTCGCCAAACGTAATATGATTTTCGCAAGTGAATCTCGCAACTAAATGTGTTATTGTTAAGACATTTCGTAATTAAATCAGCAAGTAGCTGTCTGTCCGTAATGAATTCGGTGAAATTCATGGCAACGAGCCCACTTCAATGGAGCTTGCGGGATAAAATTCACTCAATTAGCCAAGTCGGCTGAAATAATTGCCAATTAAAATTCGAGTACATCCGAATATTGCACCGGCTCCCGTCTACCATTTAAAATCCAGAGGGTATTATCGAATCATCCATTTATTTTCGCCTCCCGAAAAACGTCGTCACGAAAACTATTTCGAAAACTCAAAGACAGCTTTTCTGGGTGGCGTGTCTTGATTAAAAATTTGCATTCCTTAATTTTGACTCTAATTACGTTATCCGCTTCAACTTTGCAGTTTTTTCGCAGTTTTAATTTAAGCGGAAAGTTAATTTTGCATAATCAACGCAATAAAAATGTTAAGGGCAATTTGAAACGCGACTTTAAATTCTCGATAAAATCGTTCTCGCCCTGTATAGGTATTTCGTTGCAGCGACTCACCGCTTTGCGGGGGAATATTCAACATCAGGAACACTGCTACTTCCGATTTAATTAAAGCAGGTCCTTCTGGAAGGATTAATTAGTCAGATGACAGACGCAACTTCTGCCGAGGGTTTAGATAAATATATACGGACGACTAATAACAGGATGCGGCTTAAATGAACCAATTAATTTTCATTTAAATTCATTCCCAATCCACTCTAATTCGAAATTACACTGTCAATTTTCATTTGGCAATTGAAACGCCGCGCGCGTACCCGGACAAAAAATAAAATTATGAGTGGCGCCGCCGATGTTTTTTAAACGGACTTGACGCAATGAACGCAAAAATTGCTGGATGTGATAATAAGCATTGGTGGTGGAAGTCCACGTAATTTCCTGCTCTGGATTCAGGAAACGGAAGCAGTGTCCGCAGGTCGAAAGCCGAAACTACCGGCGTCTGAAATCCCCAGGGCGGCGAGCTTTCTCTGTATATTATGCTCACCTCGAAATTCATACGAAATTACGAGGCCACTACCGCCTTCACTAGATATTTTAAATTTGATATTCAAATACCTAAACGAAAGCATTTTTTAAAGCTCGAGCTTTCCGACAAGGATTCATCACAGTGATTTATTTGAATCTGAATTTCATCTGCAGCATCATTCGTAACCAGTCTTCTTTAAAGCTCATGTAAGCGAGAATTTGAATATCAAGTAGGTAGGGTAATTTTTGATTGCCAAAATTTCCGCCCCAGTTCCAAACACTAATAAGGAGCTTAAAAAAGTTAAGAAGCTTCTAATTGTTTGAAATTTTAGTATTTAGTTTGTTGACCCATTTTACGAGTAAAGAAGATATTGAACTGATGTTCGTAGTCTAGTGGGGGTGTGTTACCCTATTTTTTTTATTTATCTGAAGAGTGAATTGCTTGAAATTAATTAATTAATTTTTTCCACATATAATCAGCACGATCAGGCTTGTCAATGAAGCAAAATTTACTTTCGCGCCAGGCCCCTGTGGGCTCTGTGACGCCAACAATAAGCAACCATGTGCGTTATGTGAGCTATCTCAAATAAACAGCGCACCACAGGGTGTTATAAGAATAACGCACACTATGAAATTGTAAATTTTTATAACTACTACTTTGAATAAATTTCAACACTTTCGTAGAGGGTTGTAAGAAATATGTTCTTCTACATCTGCATGGAAAATAATTTTCTGTGCTTAAATGCTCAAAAAAACTAAATAGGCTTCTATGTTGGGAAGCGTGCAATCTGTTCCATGTACATTCACGCCATATCCCCCGCTAAAAATAAACAATAGGTGGCTGAAGAGTTCGACTTTGAAACTTTACCTATAACGCTGCGGGCTTCCATAAGTAGCTGTACGAATGGCAATGGTTTCACACAAGAACAGCCAACTTATTGTCTTGGCATAAGTGCTCAAAACATGTGCTCCAGTTTATCTCCAGCGCCAGCGTCACCATAAAACGGTATTAAAATTAATTATTTCGAAATTATCCTGCATAAATTGGGAGTAACGTACTAAATCTCGTTCACATTTTGACGTTAATAGTCATATTAATGAGTAATTTTTACATGAGATGTTTATCGTCGTCTTTAAACGGATGTTAAAAAATTAAATCATTAAAACTTTAATAGTGTAGTTTAACGAACGCCGTTTCTTACGCGTCGCAAGCCAATAAATAAATTTTTCTTCATACAACACGCCTATTAAGAGAACAAGGTCTAATTGATCACCGGTGAATCGGGCTGGACACCGACGTGTGTGCATCGAAACTAACGAGGCTCAGAGATTAATCTCGACATTCGGTAGCACGGGAACCTGGTTCGTTAGATGTCTAATTGTACAAATTCTCATATTAATATTCAAAGAAACAACCAGGGATTAGCATAGTCTAATGGGACGCACCAATCAAAGTCGTCATTTTCGAGGAAGGTCCAGGTGACCCTCCGCAACTTCCCCAAAAATAATCGACCCACCATCCATCACCCTTTATGAGCGCGAAGAGACAAACCCACGTACCCAATTAGAATTTTATACAATAATTAGCCCACTTGCTGTTATTGTATTTGTTTAATAATTGTAGAAGCTTTTGACACCTAGGGTGAACCGGCGCCCCGCTAAGTTGAATATTTGAGTTAATTTCGGGAATTTTTTCTTGCTACCCTTCAGCTCCCGGAATATTATTTTGACGGGGTGAAAGAATAAAAGGTTTTATGGACGCGCTCCTTTTGTGCCCGGCAATGACTAGTTGACAGACACGTTGTCGATTAGGTCCTGCTCAACAGCACAGAACCGGGAATAGCAGGTGCAGTCTTCTGTAAACGTATTGATAATGGAAATGGAAATCTCCGCACAACAATTTCCAAGTATTAATCGCCCTTCTGATGGAAAACGGTCACTTTTGTTTAAGTCAGCCTTCAGAAAAATCAATCTGTGACGCCCACGCCCTCAAAAAAATCAATTACTCTCCTCCGTTTTCTTTTTAAAAGGTAATTTCACGCTAATTAATATTTATGAAGTGCTAAGCTCGGTATTATTGTTGGTCATTAATCATCGAAAGGGTTTCTAATAAATATGCGTGTTTATGGAGATAATTCCACGCGTTCATTAGACGGGAGGACGTGGTAAATTCAGCCGGCGGCGTGGCACTGCGAACTGTGATAACGTCAGTTGGGACATTACCGGGGGCGCCGTTGGCAATTAACAAAAATTGCAAAAATACCTTTTCAAAATGTCGTTTAGACTCAACCCCCAGTTATTTACACCACCCACGATGAATATTTATAATGAGCAAATCAGGGGGGACGTCGTAATTATTATTGAATGAGCGCAAATTGAAAACGATGCCCGCCGCTTTCCAGGAGGAAATTATTAAAGCATTACTTCCGGTCGTTCGAAAAATGCCAATAAATCAGATTTTAATTGAATCAGAAACTAACGCCGCCGGGCACCTAACGTCAAATCTTCTTGGGTTTGACGAATTCGGAACGGAAAGAACCTGCGAGGTTAAATGGTTCAGTTTAATTGAAATTGTGAGGCGTTATTTAGTGGTGGGGTTTTCGGGGGTGAATTGAAACAGTTTAATGCCATATCGGGAGCTGGTCCGGCGTGATATATGGACAGGTCGATGTCGAGCAAGCTGCATGAACTATTAATCAAGGCTGGGCGTGATGGTGGATGTCCACCCTCTTGACGTGGAGCTTCATTATTGCCGGTGATATGACCGAGGCTGGCCTTTAATTATTGAGAAGTCACTGTTCAATTTCCGGTAATGCGTCATTAGGTAACTGACGAAAAACGGGTCAGCGTGTCGGCGCTTATTGCATCTGATCCTCTGGGGAGCCCGCTACAATTCCGGGGGAATGAAAATAACAAGATTGTTGGGACGGAAGTTAAATTATATTTTTTCCACATTGTTCCTGAATTCGCGGCGGCGGCTTTCAGCGCCGGCCATATCTCTAGAAAGTTTGGATAGATTTCAGTACCTACGTAGGGCTCTTACACAACACCGAGTTCCTAAAAATATTTTGTGCTAAATTGTTACTGAGGTACCTACTTAAGAAGACAAAACGAAAAAATAGAAATAATGATTTACAAAAAACTCGAATAAGTCAATATAGACACACGGAGCAAAGTTTTGTAACACTTCTGTGTGTGGGTGAGTGAATAAAGCGTTGTCTATAAAAAAAAAATGTTGGAAAAGGCAAGAAGGTCAGCAAATTGTTTTTGTCAATAATGATAATTATGTACAAAGCACAACAAACAACATTGTTACACTTGAAATAAAAATGGACAAACAATTAGGGTCAAAGGTTAAATTAAAATAAACAATTCTGGGAATTGCCAAAAATGAACAATTCAGTTGTAGTTAATCAACAGTTATAAGAAAATGTGAACTGAGAAAATTCAAAGAGCACACTATACAAATTAACATAAACTTAATCAACTAGTGGCGTAGGTTAGATATGTGAGACGTGAAATCTGGGGCTTAGATACTCACAACGGAAAACAGAGAATTTATTAAATAATATAAAATTGCTTAGGAAATTTTATATTTTAGATAAACACGAAATTAGTAACAAATTTAATTTAAATAAATAATAATTTTAAAAATATCTAATTTTCACTTAAAGATACTAAAGAGATAACAATTCCTTCAAATGATTTAATGAATAAATTAATTTTTTAACAAAATTAGAACTTGGTGTTGTAAATCTTGAATAGAAGGCTATAAATGGTGTCACTAATATCTACTAATTATTTCTACACATTGTGTTTACGTTGACATTTGTTTCTCGGCGTTCTATCTATAAAATAGAAATTGAAAAGTGGAAAAACTCGCAAAAATAAAACTATCCACGCAGTGCTGTAGTTTCAATAGCAGAAAACCACAAAACCACCGTTTCGACGGAGGATTGAAATCATTTTTGTTGTTATTAACTCGCAGAGCCTCAGTTCGTGGTTTCAGACTTTTTGCATCAGCTTTATTAGGATTGACGCGAGGTAAATGGAATCGGTGCCACAACACTGCCCTGAGCGGCAATTTGAAATTTCAATCGGCAAAGGTAGTTTAAAAAGTGTAAGTGGTCTAAATTCGATTTAAAATAATTTTTATTATCTAAAAAAATTATTGTAGTAAATTACAAAGGACATAGAAAATTAGCGACAGACAATGAATGACTGCAAGTTTCTTAATGGGTGAACGACCGCTATTAGTTTAAACAATATGGTTTACGACAACTTTACAATGAATCTGTAAAACTGTTATCTTAAAAACAAGACAATAAATGTGTTCTAGTCAAGACTATGACAGTAACAAAACATTCTGTAATAAAACTGAAATAGTGTCGAGAGCCATTGAACCTCTTTTACCTACTGAAAGTTTGCAGATGCTAAATTTGAATTATGCAGAAAAATGTTGTGAAATGGCTTCAGGAATTTTAACTGTTAAATGGCGAATGCCCATCAGAACTAAATTTTGCGTTTACTTCTCATACCTACAACTAAATCTTATTGTTTACGACTATGACTTGTAATGTGAAGATTCAATCCGAGATTCAATCCAAAATTTATCAGCAGCTATGATGAGCAAATGTCAAAACAATGTGAAGGCAATAGAATTCTTTGATCTGCAAAGATGTAGGTAACAACAAAAACTATGCTTTAGTGCGAGGACAGATAATGACCAAAAGTCTTATTTGGAAGTCCTGGAAAAAACTATAAGGTGCAGTTGGAAAAAAATAATTTCTTATATTAGAGAATGGTGACGATCAATGCCACCAAGACCGCTCTTCTGTCCATTCATTTCATTAATAATCTTATTTAAGACCTTTTTGTAATTGAAGCTTATGAACTTTACTGAAATAGAGTTATACTTTCTTCTGCCGTTAGACCTCATATTATCGTCACTAAAAGAACGAAGAGTGGACGATATAAAGATTGCGGAGGTAAACTTCAGTGTCGCAGCACCAAATAATTCCTATCCAAAAGTTGCTTCAAGGTTTGAGCAAGGCTTGCAAAGAGAGGGAAAAGATGTTGACTTCAGTGGTAGATAAAATCTATTTATCTTTTTATGTTCTTGTTTTACTTTCACATGTTTTTAGCTTGGCTTAATAATAAAAAATCCTTTCAAGACTTTTCGTCTTCCATATTTGCGTAATATTTGGAGTTTTGCTCAATGTCTGGCAAAAAAATAGAAATTTGACTTGAAATTTTTCCAACGTGACCAAAACAATGTGACTACTTTGAAAGAGAAAACTGAAGTTTTGTCTATAAATCAATTTTTTTTTCAGTATTTTCAGTCACGTCATTCTTTCACTCATTTGATAAAGAATGTTTTACAGAAACGTCTATATTTCCTAATTTACTAAGATAACAGGTTTTAATAATGGTTATCGGTTCAAATTTGGAGCAATCGGAATGATATACGATATTCGGGATAAAGTTCATGTAAAACGAGTTATCATATTTTCACACACTCTTTCTTCATATTTATTAATACATATTGTCCATTCCCTACATAAAAAAAAATATTTGTTAATTTGTTGTTAAACTTGACAATAAAGTGAGTTAAAAGCATAACGAATTATGTTTGCTGCATATTTCCACATATTTATAATGTAGGCATACCTTTTTAAATTTCATTCCACGAGGTATGGGCCTTTCTGTTGCGGGTCGGTCTCACACTTTCGTTCGTCGACTCGGTAAATTTAGATTAAAATTTAAAATATCGTGACCAAAGTCGACGGTGTGGAGGCGTTCGCGTGTTGTAAAGAAATCGGAGATCACACGAAAGCTTTACAACTGTCTGGGCCGCAATCGACCACGGGCTTCGGACACGGTCATCGGCGCCATCCGGGAGACCCAGACACCGGCCGACCACTCACTTTGCATTCGTAATTGTCATTATATTTACACTATAGTGGATGCAGTTCCAGGGATTGCACAATTGCGAACCACGCGAACATTCTACCAGACTCACCTCAAACGGAAACCACCGTCATTCAGATGAGATCTTGAACAACACATGAATACACCATTAAAATCGAACGTCTGCTGAATATGGAGACAATTGCGGCCGTAAAAATGTTGTGCTGACCAACGGGTGGCGGTTTATTAACCACTTCAATGAATTTCGAGCAAATCCCCCTGACAATGTTAGAAACGCGCTCGATATCGTATGAATGGGCATAAGAACATCGAATGTTTTATGCTTTTCAATGACATTTATAGCTTTCGGATTAATATTTTCGTGTTAGAATTTTATTTACTTCCTTCCAAGAGTCGTAAAACTTCTTTATACGGTGGTACTTATGCTTATTTTGTTTTAAAGCCAGTCATATTCTGCTACGGGATCAAATACGGAATAATAACAACTTCATTTCCGTTCAATCGCAGTGAACGTCATCCACCAGAAAATTTAAGTGTCGCTTAACTTAATCGGAGACTTGGTTGAACGATATGCCACTTAAGCTTATAGTTTACTGTAGTTCACTGTAGTTCTAGATGTAGTTCTTGATTGAAAAGCTGAAGACTATATTTGATTGACCACTAGGGATTGAAGAGATTTCATAGAATATTGCGGGTCTACTATCAAAACTGGTCCTAATTGCAAGCTGCCTCTAGCCAGCAGAGTCATAAATTGTTGTTGCGACTTTGACTACTGTAACACCGCGATTAAGTTGTGGGCCAACAATCAAATCCAGATGTCGCCACCGCCGCGTCCAAATCTCATCATAATCCTACCTCCTAATGCTGAATTTCCCCAAGGACAGCTGTGCGATGTATCCTTCGGCACTTCGGTTCTCTAGAGCTGACTTCGTGTGTCGGTGGTTCGCCTCGCCGTCACCCCTGATGAATCAATCTAACTGTTGGGCAGACGGTAATTGCACCGACTGACTACTTTCATATGAATGTCGGAGCCATTGTGGGCATTTTCTGCGTCAGTTGGACTGGAGCAGAGATCAAGTAGCTGATGGAGGGAAACGTTGAATGCCCATTGTTGGACGCCCCTGGAGATCGGATTACTGTCGAGCCAATTTTTAATGTCCCTTCGAGGGACTCGCTTTAAATCGTAGTCATGACGTGGGTTATTTTGATTTTTTTGTCGGCGATCAATTGGTTTATAATGGGACACCATGGGTGAGGAACAATCCGCATTTCACCGATTTACCGGCGGAGAAGCAGGGAATGGTGCCGGAAAACACAATAGGCCTCGCCAGCGTGCACCAACTTCATGGTACCTATTTAATTTTTTTTTCATAATATTATTATAGCGGTTAAGAATATAATATGATGAAGGCCAGTCAAAGAGCAAATTGGTCAACTCGTCTATTTTTACACCTTTGATTACGTCGGGGAGTATAAAGTGTAGTTTCCGTCAATACGTAAATAGCAATTTCCTCCTACCCACATTTTAGAGCGAAATAATTTGTTGGACCAAACAAAGCATCCAAACTTATACGGATTCTTGTTGAGACACTTCTACGGTAACAGTTGCGTTAATAAGGTCGCTGATGCTGCCCTAAATCTTGAA
Organism: Schizotus pectinicornis; assembly: GCA_951805265.1. Lineage (NCBI taxonomy): Eukaryota > Metazoa > Arthropoda > Insecta > Coleoptera > Pyrochroidae > Schizotus > Schizotus pectinicornis. The sequence continues at coordinate 13,868,046 of OX638203.1, forward strand.
TGTTGATACTTGAAAGATGGATGCACAAATAGTATCGTCCTAACAACAACTAAGATGCGTTAGCCAAAAGGCATCCAACGTTGGTTTTCATAAATTAACTCGCGTAATATGATATTTACATCATAATGCAAGAGTCGCGCTCGTTACGTTTTTCATTAAACTTCTCCCCAAATAGCAGGTGTTGTAGCAACATCAATGTAGGCGCAGAACAAGATTATGTAAATTTTCAGCAACAGATGTTTACGATCATCTCCCCTTTATATCAACTCCTTAAACCTTTTCCAGGCCTAAAGTCCCTATACCAGCCAGGAAAATTATGCCATTCCTTTACATTGAGCTGTCGTTTAACGTCCATACCAGCAAGTGTGACATTTAACATTTAGTTAAACTATAGTCGCAAGTTTAATGATTTTGGGCCATTAATGTTCGGATATTTAGTTCTGCAGCAACGGTAATCGCAGCTTGCATAATTAAACCCTCCCCGTGCATTTTAGAGACCGGGCTTTTCTCAAAAATAATCAATGCTTTAGCAAAGTATCTTCGACGAGATGAAGCTGCGACGGCCGGATCATCCGGAGTTATACTTCACCTGACATTAAAGTGAAAAAGTTTGAGCTACTGCCAGAACTTTTGGCTGACTTTAATAAAGTAGATTGACTTTGTGGCCGACCGAACGGCCATTTAACATATTGCGACAAGACGAGAGTGAACGTCTCCAAATCGAAAGCTGGCGAACGACAAGTCTGTGAAGCCGGTAACTGGAAAGTTCAATTTATTTCTGACAGCTAATCTATCATTTATGCTCATTACGGGCTAATAGCTTAATTCAGTTGACTTGTAGCTCCGCCAGCGTCATTTAACCCAGTCATCCGATCTTTCGTCATTTCGGCATCCGCGTTTGCCGACCAACTCAATGAGGGTTAGCTTAGTAGCTCACAAAGAAGATATCGGGCGTGTTTAACTCACCCGACAATCCATTCGATATGAGGAAACAGTGTTGAAGCTTTGACCTTTCACGCATAGCAAGAGGGATGCGACAGACAGTTCGAGGGTTTCCCTAAAAGATTTTGCTGGCGCAGCGTTCAACTCTTCGCGATAAAATATTTTCAGGAATTTACAAAATCTGCGAATGCAAAAATGACTTGAGTTACTGAAAATTAAAGAGACACGGTACTTTAAATATTTAGTTCTGAATTAATGTTTGTAGATAAAAGGTGTATTTAAAATAATATGGAACAATTATTTTACTGCCGGTATCAAGTGTGGCTGTTCCACCCATAAAATATTCAAAGACGTGCCTGCCTACCATTTATTTTATTTTTTCCGTTATTAGCTCGTTATCAGTGATATTACCCGAGGAAATAAATAATTATTAACGTAGGAGTTGTTGGATTAAACATGCAAAGTTCTGGCAAGAAAACAATTACTGAGAGGGTTTCAATAATAGATTCTCTTGGCTTCAACTTTGTAATGGATGCGCCAACGTTTCGAACATTACGAAGAACAAAAAAGAATTTACCTGCAACTGATAATTACCCTTAATTATGCAGCAGGAAATTGTTGAGCTTCGCATTATGCACGGTTAAGCCGGTAATTTCGATGGCTCGCGTTTAATTATTAAGATGTAACTATCGACAATCAACAAATTTCCCAGAGGGGTGATTAGCGGAGGAAATGCCATTAAGTGCATTCTGGCCGCCGATGATGAATAAAACACGCTTAGGAATAAGTTGTTCCAATAAAGCTACACCCAAAGTCGCTTCAGCTTTCTGAATAATTAAAAAATAACTACGAATTTTTTGCGAATTTACAACAATAAAGCCAATGCGATGTGCATATTTGCAGAGTTTCAGCTGTTGTGGCTGAAAACAATGCAGACGATTACAGTGAAAACTTTGGTAGCAAACCGCAAGCCAACAAAACTACTAACATTTTAGCGGAGTGCTCGTTGGTCCTGTAACAGCTTTCCTTGAATATTTTATGAAAACGTATGCATTCACAATGCATGTTTCTCTGGTTAAATGCATATGACCTGTAAAGTGCATCCTCAACGTACTGGAAACAGACGCGTTACATGCAACCGCAAAACCGCAACACTGTGCGGCGGCATCTCCGCATGTCTCAACCCGACCATACATCACGGGATCACATGGCAACCGCAACACTCCCTGCATACTCTGCGAAACAACATTCACCCAATTAAAACAGACGAACGCGATTTTTCCGCAGCCCTGGACATATGTTACGTGAAATAATGACAAATTGGCGTTTAAACGCCACCAAGAACCAACAACCTCCCAGATGGTAGTTTAATGAAAAATTAATAAGATTACCTGTTGAACTTTAAATGAGGGGACTTTATTGCGTTTTATCCCTTATTCGGGTCATCCTCTCCGCATCTTGTCAGACAAGGGCAAAACAGCTATTTTCCTTTTTATTTAAGTTTTAAGACAGTACCATCTATACTGCCTCTCCGATAGCCGAGGCTCTAGTATACAGTTCTCGAGAATATTTTTCTTATTTCGACAAAATCTATTTTAATGGTCACAACAATTTCGTGTCCGTTTAAAGAATTATGGAAATATTTGTGAAGCTCCATCCAGTATCCATTTTTTTTTCTTAGCATAGCACGGAGAGTAATGTTGCAAAAGTTGCGTGAGAGCAGAGAGCTGTTATTGTGAGTAAGAGTGAAGATAATAGAAAGAGAAGTAAGGAAAGAGAATTATAGAATGAAGTGTATGTTGAAAATATGCTAAAAAATACAAAATGTTAGAGGGTAATGGACATAGCTGAACATAGTGATGGAGAGAAATGGGGAAATAAAATAAAATAATTTGAAAAAAAAAAAGAATTAGTACACAGTGTGGTTGAAGGATTTCTTTTAATTTAAGCTCATAGAGGAAGGAAACAGTAAGGGCAAATTTAGCCATAAGATTTTTGAGTCTTTCTCGCTTCTTTTAGGTATATTCATTTTAAGAAAGCCTCTTCCTCTGGAATTGTTCAGATTCTTAAATACTCAATCTATGAGAGTTGAGTTATCAACAGTGGCAAGACAAGAACGAGGATGAAATTAAGGATTTGACTGTAAATAAAGATCACCTTTAGATGACGCCTTAGAACTAGTCTTTATAAGTCATTCTCCTTCTGCTCCTAGTCTGTTGATGAAAGGCTTCTTTGGCGCTTTCCAGAAAATAAATCGTGGAGATTATTGCATCTACTCCAGCCGACTCTTAGTGTCTCCTGCTGGTTAGATTTGGCTTAATGAGTTTGCAAGACTAAAAATGTCTAAGACTGTAGTTCTTGAAAAAATCGGGGGGTATGACTCTTGATTGCTCATAATTAAAGTGTCTGGGTGTTACTTGTTAAGTGGGCATAGCTTGTCAGGCAACTTAGTATCAATTCGAAGTTCTGCTCGCTATCGGTAATTTACTTTAACAATAAATTTGATAGGGTATATAACTCCGACACACCAGGCTCGAATACGTATCGCTCCTTAATGACGTCGGGTCTTGGCGAAAACATGGCATAATAATTTTCGTACTTCGAGGGCTTTCAGGAAGCCGATTCCTTTCGCTAATTAATTGACACAACAATCTGTGCAAGGACTAATTTAAGCAATTTGAACGTAATCTCGTTACGTTAACCCAGTAAATCAGAGTGCGATAATATATGTGCGACTGTTTCACACACAGGGAAACTCGTTGTAAATGACAACCGTCGCTAATCGATTTAACTCTGTCGCTATACAAGTACCCCATTAGGTACAGCCTGCCATCGGCATCTGCTTTCTGAAATGAGATATGCCTATGGAATTAATTACACTTAATAATTAATTTATACCCTGCCGGAGGTATCATCTTTGTTAATGTATTAGGTGAGCTTTTTTCGCGCTTTTAATTCAGCCATTTGGAGGAAAATTCAATTAGAAACTGAATCACTTCGAGATGATCTTGTTAAGTTAAGCTCAAAGCGTCATTAAATATTTTCATAAGAGCCCGATTGAACACGTGGGCGCGTTTCATTGGTCCGATCTGGGTCATTTTCAATATTGACGCAGATTTGGGATTCGGGATGGCTGTCGATAAATAAGTGAAACTTATTCAGATTGAGACAGGTCGGCTTTGACGTTGAAGGGTGGTATAGGAGGGAACTGGCACACTAATACATATTTGATACCGCAAAGGGTGACACGCGGTTGACGTTTGCATTGAGAAGATGACAGACGCAGAACGTATATTCATGAATTAGGGGTGCATATGAGAAACAACCGGCTATACATTATTTGCTTTTTGGCGGAGACTGCGGAATTAATTGGGGGGATTTTGGTCCTTGTTGACTTATCTGCGGCCAATTATCTGAATCGGGAGCCGAACGTTCAAGATTGCCTTAGTTGTTGTACTTAACGATTGCTGACAACTACCGTCTGCTAGTTGAGTGTATAAGGACCAAGTATGTAAATCTGTAGCCGGAGGTAAGCTCTAGTTTCAGCGAGTTTCAGCGAGCTAATCAATATCGCTACTGTACCAAGCACGGGCCCTTCGTTCTATCGTTCAGCTGTCAGAGTGTGGCACATGCGCGGCGAAGACTTAATATATCACCTGTCTGTAAGCAATATTGCCGGCCAAAAATGATGGAGCACTCTTACAATTTGTTTCCAAGAGTATATGTAACCATCCATTTAAAAATATTCGTGGGCATTTAGGGTGATTGATGACAGTCATTTAAAATGCACGACTTTTGTTTCCCTCGAGGAAATGGGCGACGGTGTCGTCGACGGAGAGGACGACGGGCCATCATTTCACGGCACTGCACGGTGCCAGTCCCGTGTTAGCATTCAAACAAGGCCCCGAACAAGTGTCGGCTATCGGGCCTGATTTACTCGCCGGGGGTCTTGTGGCAATCAATTTTACCGGATTCTGGTCAAACAGTGATAACCCCCGGGCCGGGGTTTTTCAACGGGAACCCAACCGTTCACACTTTAGCGGCTGCAGCGGCCTCTTGCAGGTTACCTGAAAGGCCGCAGATAGCGGATCTTTGCGATAAGTTACTGTTTTGACAACTGCGAAACGTCCAGCCAGATCGATTGCATCTGCAAGTCTCCACTTGCACCCATGCCACAACCGTTGCAGCAGAGTGGTAACGATAACAAATTATCTCCTGTCCAGCTACAACCTGAAGTCCTGAAAACTAGCATCCATGCTCCAACCGTTGCCCAGCTACAACCACCATCCTTGTTGTGCTGAAAATCAGATGCTTGTAAACGGTCATAAGGAAAACTGAGAGAAATTTTTATTATCTTGCAATTTCTCGACCGGCATCCGAACGACCACCAGAGCAACAGCCAGAAAGGTGGAAGGACAGTTGGCCCTCAATACCCAGTGGAACAAAATGGAAGAAACAACTGAAACAAGCCATCAGTTTTCTGTAAAAAAGAAGAAGAACTAATTTTTCTATAAAATCCAAAATTGCAGAAAATTTAAAAGTCAAGTGATAGCTAATTTTAAACTAAAACCGAATTTACATTAACTTTTTTTCTGTCAGTAATATGTCTACCATTTCTTTAATTTTTGCATTTTGTAGAATATTTTTTTAAGATAACTAGTTAAAAAAACAAACTACTGGAAGTTTTGAAGTTTTGTTTAATAGTTTGAGCTATTTCTAAAAATGTCTTTAACTTTTTATAACCGCTAAAATTTAAAAATTTCTATCAAAAGGTGCAAAGTGTTACCAAATTCTTGAACAATTAAAACAAACTATAGCAATTTGTATTCGACTATGCGTTCAGTTTTCAGGGACTTCCTCGGGCAATGAATGAGTTGCATCAAAAATCATGAGTTCTAAACTAGCTGACGTATTGAAATAGTTTCAAGATTGTTAGAAAGAGCACATTACAGTGTCATCAAGAAGAAATCAGCACTTTTCTACCTAAAGTTGTTAATTTTTTATGAATTTTTATATTTAGATAATCAACTGAATCTTCCACCATTTTTCGACTTTCTACATTTTGCAAAATTATTTTAGACATTTCTTAAAATAATCAACTAAAAAGACAAAATACTGAAAATTAACGTCCTTAATAGTTTTTTATCTAGAAATGTATGCTGTAGATAAGATCTATTAAATGGACTTTCTCAAGTTAGTGTAAACAAGAGGTTAATCAGAAATCATAAGTTTTGAGCTCTCTGTTCTCCATGGCTCGCTGGAAGCAGCACACCACAATATTTTAAAAAAAAAAACTAACACTTTTCTAACTTAAGTTGTTAATTCTTACTGCCACATTTTGACTTTCTACATTTAAATAATTTAAAATAATTAATAATAATTAAAACACATTTACCTATTCAGTTATGATGAAGAAAATTAGATCTAAATACTGGCGTCATAATTTTTAATAAGTTTCTTTAACAGATTTTTTAAAGATTTTTGCTCCAAGTTACTCGTTTTAAGTTTTGATACATTAGTATTTAAATAAATTCATAATAATTTAGAAAAATAAAATATCTGTAAAAAGTTATATATTTTTTTGATAAGCTTTAATTTGTTCGTTGAAGCTGATGTTTAATAGTTGTCTGAAGTCACCAAACTAAAGAATTGGTTTTTCTTCCAGACTTATACAGTAGAAAGCCGTTTCCGTAGCTACCAGAAAATCTGTATGCTACTGCACCTAGCAACTCATTTCTGCTCTAGCAGTGGTTTTGAAACGTGAGTCTAATTATTGAACTCTTATGCAGCTTCGCATAATTTATCGAACCGTCCAACAAACTAATTAAACTTTCCTTTAAAACCCCCGTACCAAATAAGCGAAATAACGGAATCGAGCAGCAATTTGCAGGAGTTCTTGCAAACTCACCTGAACGAGACAAACGTACACACAATGGTGAATCTTATTGATCGCAGTCGAGTGCGTTCCGGGAGTCTATAAGCGCTAGGTATAAGGAAGATTTTAAATTCTCATAAAACTGACAGAATCCAGGTCGGTGGGGTCGGAGGATAGATTTTACTTTAATATCCAGACTCTTTTGTACTCTTAGATACATCGTTGTAACTATGAAAGTATTTCCAGGGGAAACGCTTTTCCAATAACGTTGATTAATTATTCAGAAATATTGCGAGAGTTGAAGAAATAAAAGTTTTACTCAACATGTATTTAAAAATTGAAATTCTAGGCGGAACCGAATAATCGCTGATTCTTTTACGTTGACAAAGAAAAAGGAAGAAAAAATTGAAATTGTAGGTTGTCGTTATTACTGGCGATCGATTTTGCAATTTTTTTGTTCGTTAGCTTGTGCGTGTTGGTTCCCAGTAATGACCCACATTAGCCGGGTTCAGAACCCATCATATTTCACTTCTGGTTGTAAATCAAATATAATTTGTGGAATTATTAAGAGTGACACATCAGGTTTCACGTGACAGCGCCGTAACGAAGGTCGTGACAAATACGGCTTTAGTCTAAAGGAATCTCCGATGTTTATCTGGGATCCATCCGAATTCATTTTGTATCGACCCCTCTTTGCAGGTGACGTGTTAAAAGCGATCTTTGCAACCGCCCTCATCTAACATGCAAATGCCCATTTGCCCTTTTTGTTCTTTCCACACTACCTGCAGTTCGAAATTTATCGAGGTCATTGATCTTTCACGCCAGAACTCCGGGGCGGGATTGAATTTTTATTCGTCGGGTAAACAACTAAGGTCATTTATTAACTTAAATTCGACCGTTACGGTTTCGTGAAATCCGATATGCTCTTCCAAGTTTGAAGTGATGGTGTTTCTACATGTCTCGTTGTTTGCCAGCTGCAATCAACATTTGATTTTATTTTTACGGAAGCAGCCAGCTTAAGGCCGACATGTGTACTAAGATTGGCTGATTGAGGTGGGTACACGAGGCCCGGATTGTAAAGCAGTAAAATGCATTCGTAATTATCGATTCTATTACTGGAACATCCTCCAGATGCGAGTAAAGTTCAAAAGTTACTTCTCCGAGTGCACAATAACTATGTGGGATTTATGCATGCACCACGAACACATCTACAGATCTCCACGAGCTCTCCGGGACTCAAGAGTTGGTTATTGCTGCATCAATATTCCCAGTAGTACCAACTTCTATGAGTAACTAATTAATGGCGGTTCAAAATTTTGGCCGAAGTACTGTTTCCCATTAGATACGCATCTTTGTGTTGGGATCATTTACAATGTGTTTTCTTTTAGTTTCCTTTTGCGTGGCGCGTGAAGATCTCAACTAGATAACACCCCTTTGATGACATGTGGATTCGAGTCTAGGCTCCCGGAACGACGAAATCGTGGCGTCTAAATTCGGCGGCATTAATCTTCTGCTTATCTAAAAACCGACGGGACAATTAATAAAAGTTGAGATACTGTCGGTCAATTAGTCGTGAAGTGTGTGGGGGTTTCCGAACATCAAGGAGCACCCGCACCGACTATAGCGCCAGTACGTCGTAATTATTACTTTCTCTGGCAGCGAATCGTCTAAACGCGTACTTATTACAAGGGATTATCCCCGGTGCCAGTCATTGTGGTCGCGTAACAATCAGGGAATTAGTGAAGGCTGACTCAGCCATTTCAGGCGCTGAATTCATTGTTGTTTTTTAATCTTTTAAATTGCCTTAATTGGACGCTATTTTGGTTTCTGCTTTACCAGCGACGCCAAATCCCGGGTCTCTAATTATTCTTATTCATAATGCCTTCAAAATTTGCAGAGGCCGAGCGAAATTTTAGCGAAACCCCAAAATATTTGCAACAAAGCGAGCAACCTCCGGTTGCTGGTTAATAACCATTGATTTGGAATAATCGAAAGGGTTTCGTGTCTTAAGTTCGATGGGCGAGATCAAAGTGAATGCATAAAATGAAACCTTTCAACTTGAATGCATTTTTATCTAAATTGATACTAATTAAAATGGAGTCGTATTTAACGGTCTACCAAATTTACTCAATATTTTCATACAAAAAAATACTTTTATTTCCCAAAAATACTAAATGATCACCAAAATTAAGAAAATACATAATCTTAAAGCGACAACCAAATATTGACATAATGCTGGCCTCTTATATATTTTGTTCGCCAAAATAACTTTTTTTGACCGTAAATACTAATTGTTCACCAAATTTTATTCAGCATTTAATTCTAACAAAATACCCAGATATTTAATTTTTGACAGTGTCATGTTATTTAGCAGTTAAAAATTCTATTTGTTGATCCAAAATACACAAGCAATAAAATGTTGTGCAAATGGTAAATAATTTTATGCAAAATTATAGATGTAGATGTGATAGGGCTAGCAAAATAACAGTAAAAATAGAAGTGGTTTGCACAAAAAAATATATTGATTTTCGTAATATATAAATGTTTTGCTGTAATTGGCTTGCATTATGTAAAACGTAAAACTTCTTTTAGTGGTAATTTCTAATCGTGCTTTTAAAAAAAATTACAGGGCCCTGAACTGACCTTGTCGCGTGCTTCTTGTCTGGAAGCGCAAGCGGCAAAAAGAGATGCGCGAGCATATTTCATTTTTGGAGTAATAGAATAATTATTTGACGCACAAATAGTTTTTTTGAGACACACTAAATATAAATGCATAGCGCGAATATTTATTATGTACAGCACGGACGCGTAACTTGAGCGTTTTAAATTTGGTGAACATTTAGTAAAATTGATAGACATATAGAATTTAAAATGTAAGCAATGGTAAAACAATATGCAGCATAGTTATTTAAGTGATGCTGTTTTTATTTTCTGATGTATAATAATTTGGGTTTTATTTAGATTTTTTCATGCTCATTAAATTTTCTGGTGGACAGTGCAAGGGATGTATGGTTTAATTTGGTGTACATTCCTACATTTGTTTCCATTAAAATGCAAGTACGGAAAGTCAAGAGGAGATTCTTTATACTACTTCTTACAAGACCAGTATAGGTACAGTTGAATTTTTAAATGTTTGATTATTTGTTCGATTTTACTTAAGAGCTTCATTATGACTAAAATTTCTCTTTTTCCCGCTCTATTGTTTATTATCTTTCTAGATTTCAAAAGGTGGTTTGGCTTCTTAGCCTTTTTGAATTTTTCTTACAATCTTATTCTTTCTTTCACGTTCTTTCTCCTTTCTTTCTAGTTCCAGGAAATTTTATTTTTGCAAGCGGCCGCTCGTAACTTGTGAGTTGTCTGTTTGTAAACTCCATACAATGCCACTAAAAATTAAAGTATCCTGGTTAATTATGATTGCAGAAAATATCGAAATAGGCAAATCTAAAATTAATTATACTAATATTATAGCTGCCTTTACCACGCAAACAGCTCTGAATTCAATGAATCATTATTCTTTTGAATGACACCTGGACTGATCATATTTGCATTATTGAGCTGCGATCTGTCATTAAAGCCGAGCACAATGTGTTAAAATTTCGCTTTATGATTTGACGCGCAACTTTTCAGGTTTGCTATTCTGTGGGGAATTACAGCCGTTACTGAAACAAATTGTATAATTTCCATGCGGCAACAGTGAAGTGGTTCAACATGTACATACGTATAACGTACACAAAAGTTGAAATTGAAATATGAATTAATAATCCCAAAAATGGCTTCATACCAGAAGCATTTCAGCTTAACACTTCACACGCGTTTTGCATTTGAAGCAATTTAAGTATCACGGTGGAAATCTTGGGAATTAAACCGAATCTGTACCAGCTCCGGATTGCAGTGGCGTTACAAACGCCAACATTTTTAATTAAACTTGTAAAATATTGAAACTGCTTATCCGGAAGAAATCAATTTCCCGTCCTGTTGTTTCATGACAGCAAAGTGTAACGACGTGAATGACAGGGTGGTTTTATGCAAATCCCTTTAAAAATTTTGTTTGACTAAAAAAGTTGCTTTGCGCCAAATAATTTCAGAGGTTTTCATCATCTGCAGCCTGGATGAAATTTGATAAAAAAATTAATGAACTGCTCGGGGTAGATTTTAATTCGGAAAGTTATGGCCACGACGCCTCTGACGGGGCCTCTGCGGGCACCCACTGCTCCCGCCGAGACATTTGGAGTGGCGGCTGCGATATTCGCCATCACGAACAAGCTACTTCTGGTTTAATTAAATCCCAGTTCTCTTCTTGAATGATTAATTAAGCATGTCGCGAGCCCTCTCTCTATGGTCGAACTTATGAAATCAAAATTATTACATTCTGCGCACCCATCTAGAGGTACTATGTAAATGTAGAGTCATGCACTCAGTTTTATTCGGCCGAAATTGAAATCGAAATGGCTGCCTTGCAATACATGAGCTGTTTACATGCAAACTGCCAGAGTATCTTAAGCCACTGGTGCAATTTCGCACAGAAAACACACCTAGATTAGTCTGGCACCGCGCTAGTGGATTATTAAATCCGCTCGAATCACGGGATTATGGGCTATAATCCTTTAATTGTGCGCGCTTTAATAGCTCACGCACGTAATGCGTGATTTGCTTCATTTTAAAATTTTTGGAAAATTATTCCAATCGAAACTACTCTTTAATTTATACATGTATGCTCCCTCGGATACAGCCGCGAGATGCGCCCCAACCATCCGGAATTATATTTCCATATTTAACGAGGGCAGACAGCAACAGCGTCGTTCTTTATCTAAACAAAGAACGGCACGGTCGCGTTGGCACGAATGATAAGGAAGGAGTCAGGGGTAGAGATATAAAACTTTGTTCCGTTCATGGTCCGAGAGTTAACCGAGAGGCATTAAAGCATTACAAATTCTGACACATAGAAAATGAAATTCTACGTACAAAGCTTCAAGTTTATAAAAGTTTGTTCTGAAACGGGAATCGAGCTCTCCCGGTAAACACCCTGAATTATTGCCCGTAATCCCACCAAAATGTGTTTGAGTTGGCCGATAATAGACTTTTCGGAAAAGGCCCGATATTAAAGTTTTTAATCCTCTAGTTATGACGGTCATCAAACTAGGGATTAGCCATCATGCAAACCCGACAATGCAGAATATATTGACGAGCACCAAGCGGATTCCTGCCACAAGAATCAGCCTCTATTGGTTCAGTGCTCGCTTTGCGCAGATTTAATATTTAAAAAAAATTATTAAAGATTTATTGAGTGTTGGTAAAAATTGCTATTAGTTAGGTAACTAAAACAAGCCGTTGAATACAATTCAGCAAAATTATTCTAGGCGCTGTTACAAAAAAAAACTAAAGTCAAAAATGCTTAGGTCCTTCATAAATAATATCTTAGATAATAGATGGAATTATAAGCAATAAGTAAAATTGTTGATTATTTAAGTTCTCCAACCAGCCTTTCTAAGAAATCTGTGGCGATTTGTAAAAATTGGAAAACTTTGACAAATGGTGGAGGTGCCGGGTGAATATCTTGATATAAAAATTCATAAAAAATTATCGAAAAAAAGTAAAAAAAAATTGTGTTTTTTTGTAAAGAGAGTATGATTAGCTCTTTCGGAGGAGTCACAAACTATTTTAGGACGACATCTAATTTAGAAGTTATGATTTTTTATCCACATTAATGTTGAGAAAATTTATCAAATATTCCAAAAAGTTCATAAATATCCAGAAAGACGATGGTTCTAATTATTAACAAAGAAGTGACCACCTCATATTTAGTTCTTTTTAACAGTCATTCCAAAAATTACAATTTATTTACGCAGCTTCTATCCATTTTGAGGAAGCTTATCCAATATTCCCAAACGTTTACTTTAGATTATTACTTTTCTTTAGTCCTTTTAAACAGTTATTTCTTTTAATGAGCAATTTGTGTAAACTGGGAAACTTACATGTTACTTTATTATTATTTATTATTATACTCGAACAAAAAATCTTATTGGTCGCAGTTCAAATAGGTCCCTTAGAGATCTACAATCTATGTTTCTGTTTACAAGTTTTGAATTGGCCCATCAAAAAGTTAAAAACATTTTCTACGTAAATCTTTGTATTGATTGTATTCGTATGTATTTATGTATGATTCAAATCTTTCTATGCAAATCACTATTCTATTTTTCCTCAGTATTATTTTGTAGATTAGAAGTTAGATTTTTGCTTAATGTAGCTAAGTTAGAACAGGCCTCATTTCCAAGATCATCGACACCCCAAGATTTTATCATTAAGTAGAGATCCTATCCTGTTCAAAAGACCCCGAAAGGCTTTCTGAAAACTTCAAAGAATAACGTTTGTTTTTCAGGACAAATTTTTCAAATGTTTACTATTTACTAACATTTTGCGACTAAAGTGCTATTTCTAATTTATTTGTTTGACAAATTGTGATACACCTGTAATGAAATAGTTAATATGTACCATGAAATGCCAACTGCGAATATAATCGGTCGTGCAGGAATTTGATTCAACACACGGTAATATCGCATTATAAAAATGGCATTATTTGGATGATCGCGTTCATGCCTCGATAGGGATTGAAGTATACGAACTCGTCTGGAATTTTCTAATTAAATCCGCCCGCTGCATAAAGGCCGTTATGGAATTCATACCTGAGAGCGAACAACTGTTTGACATAACAGCGCGGTTGCTTTCATTACATTCCCTGTTTGCGAAGCTCGGATTGTTAAAAAGCAAAACTTGCCAGGAATTTTGAATTCAATGGACGCCCCTGCAACATGTAGTCGAGTCGAGTTTCATTATTCAACGGCCAGACCAAAACTGAAAACTACGTAATTAGGGTGACCGTGTTGGTGCCAATTACGTTTCATTAATTACACCACAACAATTTTTCAATTTACAACAACAACAACGTTTTGGACGTCAAGTCAATTTTTTTTTTATTATCGGTAATAACTAATAATAGTAGGTATATTAGAAGAGACCCTCTAGCGACTGCTTGTATGAACAAGGGGCCGCAAAGTAGGGCGGCCGCTTTTCGCGGTTTTATTACATTTCAAGGTGAAAATTCGTGCTTTACTATGCATGAAAATGGGGAAGGCTGCGAAACCCCACGCATGGGCAAACTACAGGTAGGGTAGGAATAATATATGTGCCCTTATCGACCGCTGAGCCACGCACGCCATTGGCTAATTATTACCTGCCACAAGGGGTAAGCCCGGCATCAACTGCCGATAATATAAAAACTTTCCAAGCTCAAGTATAGCTCGACTATTCGGGAAAACTTTGCCTTTTAATATTGGCATCTCGGATCTTATCAGCTACAGTTGGAAGCTTTGGGCGATCCGAAAGCTAGTCAGAAAAGAATATGGAGAGTAAAAATTTTTAGATGATGATTAAAGTATTTTGTTCGGTTGATTTCTTTTAGCAAACAATAGAAGTAATTTTGCTGCGAGCTTGTTAACCCCTAGAAGTTCGAAGGTCGATAGTTAACCTCGCAACATCCAAGACTGAATCGTTCTATACATACGTAATTTTAAGCGGTATCGCTGGAGGCAACACAAATCCAATAATTACGCAGCTAATTAGTAAAATTCGATTTAAACGACACGAACGGCATTCAAAGTGTTTCCACAGGCGGCACAGTCGGCTGATTAGTCCCTCGTCAAGTGCAATTTCTATCGGGTTTAAATTGGATTGAATTAGCTTGTGTTTGTCATAGAAACATGTAGAGATGCTCCCACGGGATACATTCTGCGAGGATTATACAAAGTAATCCCGCTTTCCGAGGACTAACTAGACTTACCATGTGCGCTGTCTGGACACCTGATGCCTCATATATAACTCGAGGATAATTGAAATTATTAGCTTTACGTTGGACAGTTATAAAGCGGCGGGATTAGCAAAAAATACCGTTCTTTTTGCCACCACGCCAAAACAGGACCAACTGCAAATTAACGAGCAATGACAGCAGCCGAGTAATTTGCTTGCGGAAATGCGCGCAGAGGACAATTCGCAAATTGCAGAAAGTCACGGCGGGTAATTGAGCTACTGCATCGAAAGCAGCTCGCCGGAAGGAGTCCCTAGAATTAAATATTAATTTGGCAGCATATTTCTCTATTGCACAACTAGGATCAGACTCCTGGGCCCGGGAGCTTCCACCCACTGCCATTAAAACTTTCAATCTTACATTTTTTGCTTGTATTTGCAAGTTCAGATTGCCGCAATTCGTTCCTCATTATATTGTATTATGCAGTTCTGTCGTCCCGACCCATCAATACTTCTTCTAATATTTTTGTCGATTGTAGGTAAGCTGATATCATCAATTTTTGTTTGTTTTGTTCTTCCACTACATTTTTCTTATAATTTAGGGAGGCTTATACTTAGGTACTCGAAAACTTATGATTTAAATGAAGGATTTAATTTAAGAAATTTTACTGCAGATTATACAGAATGAGTCTTTTAAGGTTGATGAGGACCAAATTTATCTCAAATCTTATATGTCCCACCTCAACGGGGAAAAAACTTTATAAAAAGAATTGCTTGGTTTCACCATCTTAGCTTAGTTTTCTTTAATTATCTTCCTCATTTACCTATGCATACTTTTTCTATTGATTTCTTAGTATTATACATCCTTTGCACTGTCCACCAGAAAATTTAATGAGCATCAAAAAATCTAAATAAAACCCAAATTATTATACATCAGAAAATGAAAACATTATCACTAAAATAACTATGCTGCGTATTGTTTTACCATTGCTTACATTTTAAGTTCTATATGTCTATCAATTTTACTAAATGTTCACCAAATTTAGAACGCTCAAGTTACGCGTCCGTGGTGTACATAATAAATATTCGCGCTATCTATTACTATTTGTGCTTCAAATAATTATTCTTTTTCTCCAAAAATGAAATATGCTCGCGCATCTCTCCTTGCCGCTTGCGCTTCCAGACAAGAGGCACGCGAAAAAAGTTTTGTACAAGGTCAGTTGAAAGCCCTGCAATTTTTTTTAAAAGCATGATTAGAAATTACCACTAAAAGAAGTTTTACGTTTTACATAATGCAAGCCAATTACAGCAAAACATTTATAATATTCTATTTTTACTCTTATTTTCCTTGCCCTAGCACATCTACATCTATAATTTTGCATAAAATTATCTACCATTTGCACAACATTTTATTGCTTGCGTATTTTTGATCAACAAATAGTATTTTTAACTGCTAAATAATATAAGACACTGTCGAAACTTAAATATCTGGGTATTATGTTAGAATTAAATGCGGAATAAAATTTGGTGTTTATGGTCAACAAAAGTTATTTTGGCGAACAAAATATATGAGCCCAGCATTACGTCAATATTTGGTTGTCGCTCTAAGATTACTTATGTACATATTTTTTTAATTTTGGTGAGCATTTAGTATTTTTGGGAAATGAAAGTATTCTTTTGTATATTTTATTATGATTTCCCATTTTTTCTTCTTTTGTATCTCCATTGTTTATATCTTCTATTACTTCTGCCTTCGTCTGCGTGCTAGTGTTCAAATTAACGTTTAATTGAAGATAGGTACTGCTTAACATTGGTACTTGTTGGAATGGTTCAAAATTGACCATAAAGAAAATAAAAACTGGAAAAAATTTGCGTTAAATCATAGATCCAGTAACTTTACTAATCGTCGGCCTATTATGGAATGTGTCAAAATCAATATAGTTGTCCCGTCACTCTTGGGTAAATGTTACTAAATTATATTTGATTAACTTTTTTAATTTTTGATCTCCGAGGGCTGAAGGGCGTTTGCCAGAAATTAGATCTTGTTCGGGAATTAAATTTTTCAAATTCCATTTCATCCCCGCGGGGTGAATGCAAACATTTAATGGAGCCTTTATCTCTTCGCTACCTTGCAAGTGTTGACGTTTGCAGACATAAATATGCGGAACCGCATTTAGATTCGAATCGATAAGGCCAACTAACCCGTAACCCACAGGTCTGAAAGGCGCTTCAAGATGACGAATAGAATTGTGAAAAAGAACGTGAGCATCTCGAGTGGCGTGGAAGTGTCTATAGATAGCGGCTCCTCATTACCGGTTACCCCAGGCGCTGCAAACGTGCTTTATTATTCCACCACATCAGTGATTCAGCAGAAACCGCGAACTCGCGAGCTTTCCAATGGACAGCATTTTTCTCCCAGCGATTCCTCCATTCAGCGGCTTCCGCTGAATAAATTTAATATATCACATCTATTTCGTATTATGAGATTGTTTTTCTCTAGTTTTCCCAGACCAGAACTGATGAATGCGACGGAATAGCATTAGGGGGAGCAGCGCCGAACTTTGGCCAAGTCAAAACCAACAACTGCACTTGGAGCGCAAATACGTGCAGTCGGTTGTTTACAAAACCGACAATATATAGCTTCGGCATCATTTGGTTCTCCAATTAGATTAATGAGATTTTATCGTAGAGCTTTGAAAATCTCGTCCACTCCACTTCAGTTGGCCGGCACCGATCTATAGACCTGGCCTTGCCATCAGAATTTAGCTCTTGAGTTTGAGAGAGCTTAACTTTATTTTCGGTGTAAATAATTCAAGTTCGGTAATATTTGGATAAAAATAAATAAAGTTACGTTATGGAAGAAAGTTTTCTCCGAAAGTCACATTAACATATCTATTGTTTCAACAAAAATCCAAACTACTGTGTGTATTAGGCGTAATGTGGGCACTTGGGGTAGCGGCGGGAGGGCGTAAATCAATAACGCAAATGGGGCTAATTTTACCAGAGGCCCTAACTGCATCATACCAACACCGAGACAATCAGATCAAACCAGCGGGGTTCCGGTGGCTGGCGAAACCTGGGGCGTCCTCCACGGTAAGATGAGTCACCCCTCACCCCTAATACCTTAAGCCGCCCCCGGGGTCATTGAAAACAAGTCGCGATTCGCGTAACTGCCATTTGTTTACCAACGGGTACAGATGCTGTGGATCAAAAAAGTTAGGTGAGTTCCTCGTATTACACGCAAACGAGATTTAAATTTTTAATGAGTTACTCGCGTTTTTATTCTTATGATAAAAAAACACGGCAAGGATATTTCGTGCCTGTTTATGGAATTATGGATCGTAAATTTTTATGTAGAGTTTTTAACAGGGGATGTCAGGATTCATATATCCTGCTATACTTGTTTGGGTTTGGTGCCTGGAATAAGCCTCTTAAAATTTGATTGTTCGAAGGTGGTCCGTAAGTATCTAGTACCTAGATGAGTTATAGGGCCGCAGCTGTCCGGGCCAGTACAACTTTAATGGGGGGGATTATCATTTTATCAGTAAAACAGTAAAGTTTTGCGTTCATAATATATTTAATATCGGTTTACTGCTGTACAGCCCGGGCCCATAAATAACTTAGCAAGGTGGTCGAGCCGAAACAACATTCTTATTGTCCGTTTATATTTAATTCCTATAAATATTTTCCCGGCAGGGTTCAGCTCTGAATAATTCGTTTTACCGCTCCCCAATTGCGATAACATTGGAGTTTCCTTGGGTCGCATAGGGAATAATTAAGCGCAATTATCCTAATGCACAATGCGAGTAGCGACCTTAAAGTTTAACTAAAAACTAGCCGTTAACGTAGGGAGTTAGTGCTAAGGTTTCGTAGGTCCATTGTCAAAGACTCGGAAGAGTTAAAGGTCTTTTAGCAAAGACATATTTCACGATTAACCATGCCTTCCCCAAGAGACACACAAGTCGCTCGTTTGTCCGTCGCTAAGAGCGAAAACGTGTAGTTGGTTTGAAAGATACGCGGAGCACATGTTCTCGTTTGTTGTTGGTGGAGGTTGCATGGAAGGAACGATACAGTCGAGGGACCGTGGACAATGTGGCCTTTAGGAAACAAGAAATCGCCAGCCGTTTTGTTACGTGCGATGATAACAAAACGCGTCTGCGATAAAACTAGGCCATTTGAATAGAACTTCACACCCAATAATTGACCGGCCTGAAAGCCCAACACAATACTTGAGTGACCCCAGAGAGGAAAGGCGTAACGTCAGGCGTGGAGGTAACATGCGCTTTCTGAATTTAGAGCAAATACAAATTTGTAAAGTTGTTTGAGACTGAAAATAAATTATAAAACTAAAAATAAAGTACAAAAATCGAGAAAAAGCTTGAGATTTGGAATGAGTTATAGAAACTGGGAATGAGTTACAGAGATGGAAAATGAGTATAGAGACTGGGAATGAGTTATAACACTGAGGATAAATTGGAGAAACAGAAAACTCTTTTGAGATTAAAAATAAGTTAGAGACTAGGAATAAGTCGTAAAGAGTGGGAATGAGTTACAGACATTGGGAATAATTAAGTTCAAAACTGGGATTGTTTCATAGAGAGTGGCAATAGGTTATAGATCCTAGGAATGAGTTACAAACACTAAGAATGAATTACAGACAACGGGAATAAGCCCAAGACTGGGAATGGGTTTCAAATTAAAAATGAGTTATAAAGATTGTGAATGTGTTATAGAGACTGGGAATAAGTCTCTGAGAATTGGAATAAGTTGCAAACACTGGGTATGAGTTTAAAACTAAAAATGTTTTATGGAGATTGAAAAGAGTGGGAATGAGTTACGGACATTAGGATAAATTGATAAGACTGGGAATGAATCCGAGATTGAAAATGAGTTATATAGGCTAGAAGTGAGTTGTAGAGACTAGGAATGAGTTATAGCACTAACAATAAAGTGCAGAGATCGATAATAAGATTGAGATTTGGAATAAGTTATAGAAACTGGAAATGAGTTGCAGAGATGGAAAATGAGTATAGAGACTGGGAATGAGATAGCATTGAGGATAAATAGAAGACAGAGAGTAAGTTGGAGATTAAAAATGAGTCATAGAGACTGGGAATGAGTCGTAAAGAGTGGGAACGAGTTACAAACATTGGGAATAATTAAGTTCAAAACTGGAATTGTTTCATAGAGATTAGAAATGAGTTATAGATCCTGGGAATGAGTTACAGATACTGAGAATAAATTACAGACACCGAAAATGAGCTCAAGACTGGGTATGAAAAAAAGATCAAATTCTATTTATTTCAAAAAAGTTTTGCAGTTTTCGGTGAAAGTTTTGCAAATTACGTAGGAAGCAAACCGTTTCAAAACATTTATATAACCATTAAATTAAAAAATTTCCGATGGGCTTTTGAACTAGGTACACATTCTGGTGGTCAAACATGCAGGTAATTATGGCTGGCTTCAATATCTGGAAGTGTGTTTTCGAAATTTAGCTGTTTTTTATGTCGTTTGGACGTAAATAATGTATGGCCTGCGTGCGAGCCCTGCAGGACGTCGGCAACAAGAAAAATTACCGGTCCTTCCTTTAGGCAGTGGAAGCCGGTGAAATACGGCTATGGTTGACGAGAATGGACGTAACTAAACGTGTTAGGAGACATCATAAACATTTTACACGACGATCAATTTTAACGCGTACTTTTGTTTTAGGACGGATACTCGGGTAATGTATAAAACAACGCTTTACGGAAGCTCGCCTGACTCATAGGCCATTTACCTTGTAAAAATGTTTGCCCATAATTCCGCATCAGTGTAACTGCACACATATAAATTCGGGCAAGTTTTTAACTTCGCAATTTGATGACGGTTTTTTTTTTTTATTGCAGAATCCCGCATTTCTACTTCCCCTAAGAAGCAGCGAGTGGATGAATATACAGAACAACTCGAAGCTAATTGATTTCGATTCTAGGTAACGTTTATACAATCTGGCAAAGCAGAGCCAAACAATCGTCTGCAGATTCAATTACCCCGAACAAAAGAACCATTTCTCCTGCAAATGGCGGTTGCAGGAACAATTGCACCATCCTGTTCCTACAACAATGCTCTGGATTCGGTAATTTTCGAATCGATACCCCTAAGAGCCACAACGCCCTTTACAAAATATTACCAAATTTTCAGCTTTACTGCAATTCGGTAGCACAAATTTCCAAACGTCTACCTGAGTTCTACGCAGATAATTTGTTGGTGCTGCTGACTAAATTGTACGCAGCATAAAATTGTGTGGCTTATGAATCATCAGTTTTGATGATAGTACAAAATGCATGGGGGATGAAAATTTGTTTGGATTTCCATCAGTAAATGTTCATTTTACAAGCCCAATATTGCGTTGACTGATGATGCAATGGACGGCTATGAATTTTAAACGCGGCGCGATGGCAGATGGTGCTAGTTGTCGTGATATTACATCCATTAATTACGGCGCTTTGATTGAAGATGTCCCCTGACGCACCCCCATTATCGGATTAATTAATGTAAGTATTCTATTTAGGTACTGTCTGGGTATACGTCGCTGTATCGACCAAACTCTCGATCAACTACTCAAGCAGTGATACCAAAAAGGTTGCTAGATTTCTTTGTATTTTTGATAGGGTTAAATTTTGCTTTAAATAATAATCAATAAGAGCAGCAGCTCAGCAAATTTTGTAAAAACCAATAAAAAACATAAAAAATTATTTCATTGTTTCAGTGGTACTTCAAAAAATCTTAATTACTGCTACTTTCCTCTGCCATCACTTCACTTCTTTTTTTCCCAGCTCTGTCATTACAGTTTTGACGTAGGTCAGGATTATTGTCATATGCTCTTATTAATAGAAGGTAGGTATTTTTAGAAATAAATGTTGGGTATTTTTTCCACAAATTAGTCAATGTGGAAATAAGCAAGATCCACTATAACCCAAATTTGGCATAAAATATATCGACGGACTTTGTTTGCTTCTCAGAAATCTTTTTGATTAGGGTGAGTTACTTTCTATATCAACGCCAACTCTTCTCATTCTACCAAAATTTGATTTGAGTTGTTTTTTTTCCCTTCACTTTTCTCACTTGGTAAAGCCCTATTTAGATAAAGTAAGTCATCAACTACAACTACACCATTCTCAATATCTTAAAATTTCTCTTTCTGAGTAACAACTGTAAGCATATACTAAATCGAAGAGTTACAACATTCTAGAACCAAAATGCATATTACATCTATGATAAGCAAGCTGTCTGTGAGATGGGTGGTGTGCCACCAAAATGTAAATTTCTATTTTTGTGCAGATATGGAATTAAACCGCCAATAGATCGTTCGGAGCCATGGCGGGTTGTTTATCTGCTGCTCGACATGTCCCAATTAACATTCAACCTCTAGGGTGGAGCAACCTTTAAAATTGCCTGTTGCGATGTTTGCTGATGCTTGCCGTAATGAAGTGGCTGAGGCAGCGATGATGAACCTACGAAATGAATTCGAAGCAACTTCACCGCATTACATTTCTGACACTTGTATTATTGCGAGGTGACTGGCAGGTGATGGATTGGATTCGTCAGCGGAGAAATGTGTATACTTTGCGGCACCCTCGACGTGATGATAGGCCCTGACTGGTGTGTGCATTTTCTACAATTCATTGAAGTTGAAGCGAACATGTATCTGTCCAGAGAGATCCATTTAATATGGAACTGGCGACGTTAACTAATTGCGAGGTTGGCGCATTCTGCCGCTAGTTAATGAAAACTTCACATAAAGCGACTGCAAAGAGCAATAGAATTGTTCAACCCCTTACAGCCAAACTCCCAATATTGCACAAAACTATTGACGTGCTGTTAATGATTTTTCAGTAGTTAATTGTTTCCAAAAAAAAACTCTTCGTTACACGAAATTAATGTGATGTTAATGCTTCTTTATATTAGGGCAAACTATTTCCCAATTTTGGAAATTTTTTAATAAATAAAGTTGATTGACAATTGTTTCGTGTGGCTTGAAAACTGGGATAATTGTGAATCATTCATTTATTAGGTCGGGCATTTGTAATTTTACCGTGACTGTCCGGGGACTGTGACGGACAATTTTACGTAGAAACGATAATTGTGTTGTGCTGGGTCTTGGTGGGTTCCCTGACGTTTGTAATTATTTTCCCCCGCAATTGTTAATTTGGTCCTTGCATGACGGAGTGAGCGTTTGTCTGTTGGTACCAAGCTCGACTTTGCGCGTAAATACGCGATCATTCAACGTCCATCAAGTTGTCAGACCGTGAAAGATGCACGCACAGCCCATCTCTTCACTTCTAGAGCTTAATTCATCACCTCACAGCAATATTGCTTCTGTCTGGCGGCCGGTCCTGTACGTACTTAAACGGAATTGTTTTCCCCATACTTTGACAACGCCAGAAAACTCTTCTGCATCCCTTGAACTATACATAACGCTATTGGCTGCGATGTGACGAATGTCGGGTTATTTGTTACGAAGAGACGGATGACGCCACCAGCATTACGCAGTTTGACTTTTGTTTCCGCTTAAATAATAGACGTTTATTTATCTTTCGGAAAAATTGACTGTCAACGACGGGGCCGGAGGAATGCCAGCATTCCGTTTCTTATGGAACAGTCTCACATTTGTATATTTCCGCCGAAATTATTGATAGCTCTCCGCTTCTCGTCTTCTACTCTACATCATCGTTGAACGCTTATATGGGGGCTAGACTCCTAACTGATTAGGTTAGTTACGAGAGTATATTATCTAACTAAAAACATTTTTTCACGTAACATTCTATTACGTTCCATTTTACACCATGTAATTTAAATCCTTATTAAATTCACATTGTGAATTGTATAACATCATTCCTTGGATTATGAGGTTCTGCATCACCTACTTCAGTTATTAGTAAAAGGAAACAAATATAATTAATGTACACCAAATTAAACCACACATCCCTTGCACTGTCTACCAGAAAATTTAATGAGCATCAAGAATTGTAAATGAAGCCCAAATTATTATACATTAGAAAATGAGAATATCACCACGAAATAACTATGCTGCGTATTGTTTTACCATTGCTTACGTTTTAAATTCTATATGTCTACCAATTTTACTAAATGTTCACCAAATTCAGAACGCTCAAGTTACGCGTCCGTGCTGTACATAATAAATAATCGCGCTATCCATTTATATGTAGTGTTTCTCAAAAAACCTATTTGTGCGTTAAATAATTATTCTATTACTCCAAAAATAAAATATGCTTGCGCATCTCTCCTTGCCGCTTGCGCTTCCAGATAAGAGGCACACGAAAAAAGTTTTGTACAAAGTCAGTTCAGAGCCCTGTAATTTTTTTTAAAAGCACGATTAGAAATTACCACTAAAAGAAGTTTTACGTTTTACCTAATGCGATCGTTGTTTACATTACCGACTTCTGAATTTTTAAAAAGCCAATTACAGCAAAGCATTTATATATTATAGAAATCAATATCTTTTTTTGTGCAAACCACTTCTATTTTTACTCTTATTTTTCTTGCCCTAGCACATCTACATCTATAATTTTGCATAAAATTATTTACCATTTGCACAACATTTTATTGCTTGTGTATTTTTGATCAACAAATAGTATTTTTAACTGCTAAATAATATAAGACATTGTCGAAAATTAAATATCTGGGTATTATGTCAGAATTAAATGCGGAATAAAATTTGATGAACATTTAGTATTTATGGTGAACAAAAGTTATTTTGGCGAACAAAATATATACGAGACCAGCATTGTGTCAATATTTGGTTGTCGCTTTAAGATTATGTATTTTCTTAATTTTGGTGAGCATTTAGTATTTTTCAGAAATGAAAGTATTTTTTTGTATGAAAATATTGGGCAAATTTGGTAGACTGTTAAATACGACCCTTAGTAAAAATGATATTACCTACATAGGTACTTCAAAATTAAAGTTGGACGCGACTTGGTAAAGCAAAGCTCTTTTCAGGGGAGATTACTAGATAAGGTCCAGAAATCCATTGTCCATTTCATTAATTAAAACCCCGTTACTTATCTAATATGTGAGGGGCGGGCTTGGCCGATAATATATTTCTGCGGGATCCACCTGTAACCGGTCCTTGTGTTTAAATTGGGGCTTTGGGACATCGGGTTCGGGAGTAGATCAGATACTGCGGTAGTCCAGCAGCACCTGACTACCCGAATATTAGATGGATTCTATTGCACTCCCGGGAAATCATGTGATCGAAAAGCCGCCAGCATCAGCCTGAGGTCAATTAAACAAACTGTTTCTGTTCTGGACGTTTAACACTCAGGAGAGACGTAACAGGCGGAGATCACGATTATTTTTCGGTCCCAAAATCGTTTAAAAACGAATCGTTGATATTTAGGCTAATCTCTGTGCAAAACAAGCAAGTTTGGTGTTGGAAGAACCAGAAACTACAAGCACCTGGACCGCGGCCAAAGCGTGTTCAGCACCACGTTGAACTCAAACGGGAATAAATACGCAGGTAAAGTTTAAATCCGGTGTAAGTACACTGGCGCATATTTGCCTTCGAAATAAGAGTGTACTTAGTAATTTAGCGCTGGGAAGTTTTAAGTGGTTTAGGAAGCTGCTGGTGGAAAAGTTGCAATGCATTAGCTTTTTCGTGTTGTAATTTATTTCTTTGCAAAATACACGAAAATCCACTATAATCACCGAACAATGGATCGGTGCGTAACTGGGATTAAAGATTTATGGAACGTTTCAACCACGACTGTTGCAAGATTACGCAATCTGTCAGCGTCCATCGAATCTGGACCGAAAACTGGTGCCAGAATTAACTCTTCTCCATGACACGAAGAAGTTACCTCAAAATATTGAGGCTACAATCACAGCCAACTAACTGTAGGGAGAACTTAATTTATGAGATTGAAATATTTTCCAACAGTGCGTACTTTGATGCACAAACACAAATAAGTGGTAGGGTGTAATCTTTGTTATTTTTAATAGGGATTCGCTTTATTATGCTAATGCCAGCTGCCATATGGGATCCGTGGCTACCCACCAGTGCTTATTTCAATTAGGATCACACGCGCAGATAAAATCTTCGAGGACCCTAACGCTCCTAGTGGGAAGCTACCAGCAAATAATACCCACATTTGATTACGTTTGCTTGGATCTAATCACGATGTAAGTTGCGAATGAAATTTCACCATAGAAGATGATTCCAGTGTGTAACGACCCCGATTAGCAGACTCGATTATAAACAAAACATTCCAGGACTCCTGTTTGGTAGTGTTTATTTACAAAGCGGCAGCTTTAGCTTAAATTATATAAACATTCACTTCCACGAAGATAAATTTACGATAATTTAATCCGTTTAGGGGATATAAATTGTTTTAAATAACCATCCGAGTTGGCTACAATCCACCGCGTTCTTCGACTCATGTAAGTACGTGTGTCTTTGCCTCCAGTTATTACCAACAAGAAATTCTAAACACACGAACATGGAGCTGGTCTTGTGCGGCAGCAATAAAACAAGTGATGAATTACGGTAATTATTTGTTGGCTAGAAAGTTGAAATTCACGAGACTATTTTTAGTTTTGCACGACATTGCCCGGCTATGCATGTAGGTACCTACGTAGAAAGACTAGAAGGTGGAGGGTGAGTGAATTTTTGACGCTTTATAATTGCTGAAGTGATGTCGTGCCATTAGAGTGCCGGAGCTGGGGAGTTAAGAGGAGGAGAATTTGCAGATAAGTTTGCTTGATTGCACATCCAAGTATGAAGCCTGTTCGAGAACGTCAACACGAATGTCGCAGATGCTGGCTATGTTCCCTGCAATTTCAGGATTTGTGGAATGAACACATGGCGAACTCGTAATACTCTCTCTCCATTGCCGCTTGAGATGTTGTATAAATTTGCCAGAGATCGTAATATCTTGCCGGGACATGTCGCAAAACAATACTTGTCAAATTCAACTTGGGAACTTTCTTGTATCGAAATTCGTTCTGTACATGATGTGCCATTATTGCTGCAGTCTAGACGATCATAGCTCAATTATCGTGGGATAATGGAAATACGACAAAATTTTAAAAGCAGCAGTCAGATTCGTGTGCGAAGAAAATGCACTCTATCTTTACTACCAAATTATCCAAGAAGAATTCTAATCATCAGTTTACAGTCCTGAAAATTGAATCCTGAACAAATGTGCTAAAATAAAAAAAGTCAGGATTAACGCGAAATTTAAAAAGAATGAAAATCAGCTAAAATGTAAAAAATATGGTGATGGTGTTTAGCTATAGAAGCGGAATAAGGATCCGGTATAACTAAAAAGTAAAACGAGGAAGATATCGAAGAAAGAATAAAAGGGAGGAGATAGCTATACCAAGGTTACGAAAAAAGTACAAAAAAACGTAAGGAAGGTAAGAGAAACAGAAAAGAAGATGGGGTTGTTGTAAAATGTAAATCATGTAATTGATACTATGGTGCTTTAAAATAGAAGCTTAATAACTACTTTCCTCTTCTTCATCCAGTTCTAAAAAAGAAAAAAGATAGGGCAGGAGGTAGTAGATGAAGTAATTATTAATTTTTGAAAGCTTTAAAGGTAAAATAATAAAACAAATTGGCTTTTTCTGTAATGTGTATAATATGGTGATAATGGGACAGTAGAAATAGATAAAAGTAAAAAGTAGCAGCATGCATGATGATATGATGATATGCATGATGATGAGCCAAAATAAAGAAAAAATTTAGACCGAAAGAAAAAAATAAAAAGGTTTATTATTATTATTATTAAGATACGGAAGAAAATAACAATAATAGAAAAAAATGGGTTTTAGTTAAAATAGTGGTGATAGTTGTTGGAAATAGAAACATAGGTACATAAGAACAAAAAAGAAGTAGAAAAATGTGGTAGAGTAAATAAATTTAGGCATTGAACTATAGATTTTTTAAATTAAATAGAGAAGTAAAAAAATGCGAAGTATAGAGGTAAAACCAAAATAATGAACGTAGGATCTAAGGTTAAGCTGAAGATCATAAAAATAGGATCGTATTTAACAGTATACCAAATTTACCCAATATTTTTATTCAAAAAAATACTTTCATTTCCCAAAAATACTAAATGCTTACCAAAATTAAGAAAATACATAATCTTAAAGCGACAACCAAATATTGACATAATGCTGGTCTCTTATATATTTTGTTCGCTAAAATAACTTTTGTTGACGATAAATACTAAATATTCACCCAATTTTATTCCGCATTTAATTCTAACATAATACCCAGATATTTAATTTTTGACACAGTCTTATATTATTTAGCTGTTAAAAATACAATTTCTTTATCAAAAATGCATAAGCAATAAAATGTTGTGCAAATGGTAAATAATTTTATTCAAAATTATAGATGTAGATGTGCTAGGGCAAGAAAAATAAGAGTAAAAATAAAAGTGGTTTGTACAAAAAAAGAGATTGATTTCCGTAATATATATAAATGCTTTGCTGTAATTGGCTTGCATTAAGTAAAACGTAAAACTTCTTTTAGTATTAATTTCTAATCGTGCTTTTAAAAAAAAATTACAGGGCCCTGAACTGACCTTTTACAAAACTTTTTTCGCGTGCCTCTTGTCTGGAAGCGCAAGCGGAAAGAGAGATGCGCAAGCATATTTCATTTTTGGAGTAATAGAATAATTATTTGACGCACAAATAGTTTTTTTGAGAAACACTAAATATAAATGGATAGCGCGAATATTTATTATGTACTGCACGGACGCGTAACTTGAGCGTTCTAAATTTGGTGAACATTTAGTAAAATTGATAGACATATAGAATTTAAAATGTAAGCAATGGTAAAACAATACGCAGCATAGTTATTTTAGTGGTAATGTTCTCATTTTCTGATGTATATTTTTTGGGTTTCATTTACATTTTTTGATACTCATTAAATTTTCTAGTGGACAGTGCAAGGGATGTATGGTTTAATTTGGTGTACATTATATTTGTTCCTCCTATAAAAATATGGGGTATAGCGGACATAAGAGAAGAGAAGTAAAGATAAGTCTGCACCAAGTAAAGCCACTGAGCTTCCAGGCACCCGCTAAACGAAAAGAACTGAATTCAACAATATTTTATCGTTAAACAATAAATAAAACAAAATGTCTTGATGTCTTATGAAGCAGGAGTAAATCAGAATCTTTCTCCTCAGTAAACAAGAGAAAAACGAGAAATAAATAACAAACTACAAGGCTTTTGTCGTGTAAATGCGTCGATGTAGTGGTCTCCTAATCCAGCCACTCGACTAATACAAATATAATTTATCAGCTAGAAAGCGGTCTTAACATAACTTTCAAACAACCCGTTAACAATGAGCTACGAGCATTACCCAAACTCAATTTGGATAAAACAAAATCGCCCATAAATCTTGTCGGTGTTTTATTTTTATAATTTACATGAGATTATATTCATAAAACTCATGCATATTGAAGTCACGCGATGTGCAGAGTTCGGTATTATCACGTCTTCCACAAGACCGATCTTGAATGCGCTATGAATTTCAGACGCTATTAAACAAATCGAAGTTTTATTACGGAATCGTCCAAGTTTCTGCTTAACTGCCAGTATGAAAAGAGGCCCTCTTGTTGTCCAAAAAGAAAAGAACGATTATATGCAGGTAGCCCGCAAGTAATACGACAGTTCAATATGTGAAGGAACAATATTCCCAGAGGGTCTTTAACAAAGATCGAATAAAGGGCTGGTAAGATTTCCACGTCAGGGAGGGTTCATTTACTAATTCACTCTTCTTGTTGATGTAGTAAGAAAGAAAAAAACGAGAAGTTTACGAGACTAGAATTGTGTTTGAAAACGTTGTGATTAATAGGGAATAAGAGGCGTCAATTCAGTGCAACAAGACGGTCTAATTTGAATGGATGCAGTCAGTCAATGGCCGTTATCCGAGAGATGTTACGATTTGACTGACATTTTCATATCCAGTGGAGGGTTGTATATGAAAGTTTCTTAACATGGCAACAAAGGAAAACATGATCCGAATTCAAACAGTAAAAGCAGATATTGGTAATAACTGAGCCATGTCTCTATTTACCATAACAATAGCGGAATCATACGTATCGGAGAGTCAGTGTGGCATTTCAGTCTTGCCTTGGTGGCATTATTAATACATTCCAAATTCCAGTCATAAAATAAGACGTTTAATGACACGCAACGCAAACTGGTTCAAGCTCATTCACTACATAAAGTACCTACATGTTGTCGTGCAGCATTGATTAATTCTTGATTGTTGCAACCACTATCGCATAAGGAGTGGTGACTTTTTTTGAATTCTAAGAGTTTAGAACGGTTCTAGATGTACGAACGGTGATAGGCGAAACGGGATGCGATTTGCTTACACATGCCATTTGCGTCGCATTTTCATGTCGGTTTTTAGCCAATTTTATCGCTGGATCTATGCACCTTGTACGGTGTCCAGCAACAAGCTGTCAACACGTGTAATTGTATTTAAATGCAGATGAAACGCATCGGAGTCGCTGGGAGAGAGCACCTGAGCATATACGTATCACCATGACCCCCATGGGAAATCAATCGATTGAATTCGGGCATTACCGCCATCGGTCTTGCCAGAAAATATGAGATGTGCCTGTGCTAAGTGCGGATCCAATAGCAGGAATTTCCACAAATTGAATTACATTGCACTCGTAAAAATTATATAGAGCCTAAGCTTTTCTGAAGTTTAAGCTCCATGCTTGCTATGTCATCATTATAAACGGACAAGTATTTTATAGCAATTATTTTCAAAAATAAATGATTGGCAATAGTTACCGAAAAAAATGTCAGCGTAACGTTAATAATAAATGTTGTTACTAAATGTTTCTCAACCCACAAAAAGATCTAACCTTATTTGCTTCTTTAAAAAGAGTTTAAAGCAATTGTGAGTTTTTACCACTAACAAGTTTTGAAGAGTTTGGAAAGAGAGTACTAACGCTGTAAACCTAATACGTACAAGACCTTTACTATATATTCAAGCAATTTAGTTAAAAATATAATGATGTTTTAGCGACAACAGATCTAGGGCGCATTTCATAACTTTTTTTAGAAGTAAAGATTTTCTTACAGACAAACTTATTATCGTGTAAAATTGATTCTCAAGTCGAGAATAAGCTCTGACATCAGTCCTTTTATATGGAATTTTTGATTGTTAAAAAGTTTACGGTTACATTTAAAAAAATGTTATTAGCTGAAGATTCACCCGGCGCATCCACCATTATTTATAGACCCGAAAACCACCTATTATTACTTAGGAAAATTAATTTTAAGTTTTTAAATGTTAAAATAAAGTTTTTAATTCTCATAAATTAAAAAAAATATAGGATTTTAACAACAATAATTTTAAATTCCCAGTTAAACGTGCTGTTACTGAAAATTCAGAAGTCGTAAAGTGTAGAAAAGGTTTGTTACATCTTTAGAGACTATATTTTTGTCATTACTTTCTTATCTTAGTTTTCTTTATGTTCAAGAGAGAGTGTTAGCTAACGATGTTTTCATTGAGTAAGAAAGAATAAAGCCTTTTGCAAATCGTTACGTATAGAAAATAGTTGTGTATTCCCAGCATGCTCGTAAGACAAGTTAACACGACGTAGCACAATCGGATCCGTCTTTGTTATCACTGAATTATGTCTGGTTGAAAATGAACATTTTTATGACTCACTATTCATTCAGCGACAGTATGGCAATATTGCTATCTTTAAGTACCAACAACGTTTCAGAGAACCGTTTATTTGCCAATAAATTAATGTGGCCTTTATTCGTGGTACTTTAAATGAATCAAACCTCAATCTCAACATCATCAAAGATTGTTTCCAAGTAGTAATTATATATTTAGTAATAAAATGACTCGATTCCCATTTGTACTTTAGGTACGTACGTATCCAAACATATTGTATTAAATTACGTACAACGCTATAAAACATACAATGTTAGTATATTTTAATTTTACGACGTATTTTACTGACTGCATACAGAAACCGTTGAATGTTTATCAGAAAAGTGGTCGTCAATCGAACCGCTTTTAATTAATACCCGGCCCCAGGTGGTTTAAGGGGGTCTGAACCTCAGCGGCATCGGGAGTTATTTGAATGAGAATGCTGGCCCGCAGCCCTACGAAGTTCACCCGGCAACATGCTTTTATTCATTATACGTTTTGTTTTGATTGTTTGATTTTCCTAGTGGCAATTCGTGTAATCCCACATTGCTCGTTTGCAGCGGCCAATTGTCGGTGCAAAATAAAATTTAATGAACGACCCAAATAAATCGGCCGTCGTTCGGGACGATTTAATTAGTCGAGATTTCGCGGGTTAATTAATCCGGCGCCGAGAAAGCCAACGGGTCCGCAATATTCCCCAAAAGCAAGGGACGTCGCGCCCTCGATAGCGAGTCAGAATTACTGATTTTAAAAGTTACAGAAAATCGAGTGGAAGCTATTTACACATAATTATTTTAAATTGATTAAAAGATGATCAAAAAGTGCCTCCTATACACTTCTTCGACGTTATAACAACAAATCTTACGCGATGGGCCCCCGCGTTTTAAAGTTATGAAATTTGTTAAGAGAAGAGATAAGAAAAGTGCTTGAGATAATTTTATTTTATTTTTATAAAAAGCTACTAAAAATAGCCAAAATAAATTGTCGTGTTATATTTTTACTTCCTATTTTCTTTAACTTATTTTTTTCCATCTAAAAACTAGCTTAAGCATTAGAGCACTAAATAATCATGTTTAAAATGGGGAACAAATATAATGTATACCAAATTAAACCATACATCTCTTGCACTGTCCACCAGAAAGTTTAATGAGCATCAAAATTCTAAATGAAACCCAAATTATTATACATCAGAAAATGAGAACATCACCACTAAAATAACTATGCTGCGTATTGTTTTACCATTACTTACATTTTAAATTCTATATGTCTATCAATTTTACTAAATGTTCACCAAATTTAGGACGCTCAAGTTACGCGTCCGTGCTGTAGGTACATAATAAATACTCGCGCTATCTATTTATATTTAGTGTTTCTCAAAAAAACTATTTGTGCGTCAAATAATTATTCTATTACTCCAAAAATGAAATATGCTCGAGCATCTCTCTTTGCCGCTTGCGCTTCCAGACAAGAGGCACGCGAAAAAAGTTTTGCACAAGGTCAGTTCAGGACCCTGTAATTTTTTTTTTAAAGCACGATTAGAAATTACCACTAAAAGAAGTTTTACGTTTTACATAATGCAAGCCAATAACAGCAAAGCATTTATATATTACAGAAATCAATATCTTTGTGCAAACCACTTCTATTTTTACTCTTATTTTCCTTGCCCTAGCACATCTACATCTATAATTTTGCATAAAATTATTTACCATTTGCACAACATTTTATTGCTTGTGTATTTTTAATCAACAATTAGTATTTTTAACTGCTAAATAATATAAGACACTGTCGAAAATTAAATATCTGGGTATTATGTTAGAATTAAATGCGGAATAAAATTTGATGAACATTTAGTATTTATGATCAACAAACGTTATTTTGGCGAACAAAATATATAAGAGGCCAGCATTATGTCAATATTTGTTTGTCGCTTTAAGATCATGTATTTTCTTAATTTTGGTGAGCACTTAGTATTTTTGGTAAATGAAAGTATTTTTTTGTATGAAAATATTGGGTAAATTTGGTAGACTGTTAAATACGACCCTTTAAAATGTAGGTAGGTTCAAGACATTTTTAATTTTAATGGGGTCGTTATTGAGATTTGGCCGAAATTAAAAAAAAAATCTTTGATTTGCCAGTAAGAATAATATTGAAGCTAATTATCTAAAGCATTTTTCCATATTTTCTCGTTTTGCTGTATTTCTATATTTTCTTCATAACAGCTAATTTGTGTGAACAAATATTTTGCAAAATTGCCTCGTAACGAACTTTTTCAAACGGCCATCTTAACAAAGCACTTTTGGAAATAAATAAGAGTTGAACCTGTGGTTAGTCCATATGCAGATATTTACATGACACTCTGTACATATACTC
Source organism: Schizotus pectinicornis (assembly GCA_951805265.1). Lineage (NCBI taxonomy): Eukaryota > Metazoa > Arthropoda > Insecta > Coleoptera > Pyrochroidae > Schizotus > Schizotus pectinicornis. The sequence goes on from OX638203.1 coordinate 13,901,738, forward strand.
AAATTTACATACATTTAAATAGTTCCCACTTGCAAAACACTTGCTTAGATTACATAACACACGATTACTGAAATAAGCGCGCGGTTCGCCAACTGCTATTTCTAGTAATTGCTAGCCGGCCTATTATTTTTCCATCTTTCTTGATACATACATACGAGGACCTATTCAAATAGGTGGATCTAAGTATTACAGGAACACATTTGGTATTTGCGAGGGGAGCTTCTCTATAGAATTGGCTTGCACCAGTCACAATTGTGCGTACTTTACTTAGGTCGCATCTGTTGTTGTGTATTTATGTTCGGTAACTATCCACACAGAACCAGTGAAAAATAGGTCATATGTTGCCTTCGGCATACAGACAAATAAATCATACGGACCAATAAAGATTTTAATCCGGACAAGTTCCATTGTGACGGAAATGTCATGTGCTCGATGGGAATCGAAGAGTGAGCTACATTCCCCGTTAGAAATAACTCATTGTCTCCCACTATTTGCTACGTAGAATCCTCGTAGAATAAAGTCAATATGGGGTCCATCATTGTTCTTCCAATGCCTTACAAACAAAAAATAATAATTTGCGTAAATAAAAATTACTACAAAAATTAACCACTAAACCTTAATTATTGTAATTAATTCACCTTTACTAGAATTTATAAGAATTCTCTTATAAGTTTTAATATTTCGTAATTTTTGTTCTTAACATATGTATGTACAGGCGACCTCAAAAGTAATGGACAGATATGCTAAACTTTTTTCCATATAGATCAAGCACAGTCACTAAAACTCACATTTATGCTAAGCGTAGATCGAGGCGTAGATGAAATAATGGAACAGATCCTTTAGCTTTCGTTTCTCTAGCATGTCATTTGAAAAATTTAAATTCTTAAAATGCGAGATGGTTTATTAAATAATTGGCCGGGTGGACAAACATAGGTTTGGTATAAGAAAACAGAATAAAATGTAAAAAAAATTATGTAAGAAACTGTTTTGGTGAATTTGCCCAAAAAATTATAGACGTTGAATTTCAGGATAAAGATGTTCAGGAAAGTTATTATCCTGAGGTCTTACAGTCTGCCTAATGAATATCATAGTTGCGTAATTTTGCACTTGTGCAAAGTGATGCAGTAATTTCCCTTGTGTGACAATTCAGCGTTTCTATGAAATAATGGGCAAAAAGTTTGGCTCTTAATTTTCGTCACAGCGATGAAAGCACTCAAGAGCTCTAAAAACTCTATTATCATTAAAATACGCTATTATGCCGCTAAGATAACCGTATTATTTTATTAATTTAGGATTCAGTGCAAGTTTCGCTTGTCGTTCGCGACCGAAAGTATCGAAATTTAAAACAGTCGACCGGCTAATGCGGAAACAACCTCCTCTATGTCATCCATCATCCTTTGGCAGTTTTGCGATTGTGTTGCGAGACTGTTTTTGAGCCGTGTCTGAAAACTATCAATCTCCTGGGCGAGTATTTAGGAGTAATGCCGGTGGTCCAGAGGGTGGAGGGCGGAGTCGACTGTTCCGCGTGAATCCAAATTGCTTCAGGAATTCCATTATTTCACTACTTCTATTAAGGAAAGAATGGAAACGATAATGCCGCAATGACCAGTCAGAGGCGTGACGACGTCGGCGAGGGCACAATGGAGTTTACGGACCGTACCGTCCGAAAAGCCAAATCCATTCGATACACTCAGTTTTGCCCGACGATACCGCCGTCTGCATCCATCCCGTGCACAGGTGGTAACTTTGGCCATATTGATCGCTTTTGGCCACGCTGCCCACCCGCCTTCGCCAACCAAAAAACAAAACCGCCAACCACCGGAGCCCGCCACTCCCGAGATGACAACTTTCATACCGCATGAATTGGAATTTTGCTTGGTTTTACGGAACTGCTGTCTTTGCACACAAGTCGTCCAGTTTCCGGCGACCCACCACTTCGCGTAATTAAAATTTTACAATAAAGACGCTGCGAGCTTCAAGACCGGTGAATTAACTGCTCGACAACTAGCCGGAGGTAGGGCCAAATCGCAGCGGTGAGCGAAAGCTCATTAATTGAGTCAAAATTTATTCTACGCGCCAAAACAACCTTTGATAGACCTGGAGAAAATTTCTAATTTTGTCGGTGGTACTAGCAGTGGGCGGTTTAAAGTTAAGTTGATACAGGGTTGATAAAATTTTTTTTTGAATCAATGACAAAAATAGCTTCGGACTGTACCAAACTACTTTGTCTTAAAATTAAGTTGATCGCAGGACGAACTTGAGGGAAAGGTGGTCAGGCCTTGGTGTGGATTGAAAATGTGCCATCGAGGCCCTCGTCTGCGCATAAATGATGGCCCATGAAATTATCGTAAATAACTCGAAACCTTAGGCCTAATTTACGAGTTGCTTTACGTCATGAATGATGACCGGTGGTAAAGGGATGAGGGTTTCGTAAATAGGAACATATTTCCAATTTGTTAGTGAACTTGGCTCCCTGCGGACTCTCACACCGCTGCTCCTACTCGTTTGTTTTCTCATAAAAGCCGAGCGGCGTCTCGTCCCAACGAACCTTGTCCTGGTAGACCCATTCCGGAAAAAGATCTATACCTCGGGAGTCTCGCCTCTACATATTTGTCACTTTGTTTACCATCTTAAATATACAGCGAATGGGCGAGACTCCGTTTCAACGCGCTCCTCTATAATATAATCGAAAAGTAAAATCGCGAAAGCACCTGATGGCTGTTTTCCTTGCCGGTCCCGCTTTTCTGCAATCCCCGTCAATGTTTATTCTGACAGCCCTTATATTTTGCCAGCGGTTATTTTCACAGTCCAACGCATTCCTGCGCTCGGATACCAAAACTAAACCTATTAGATTAGAATGCTTTCCTTTATTATTAGCGGGGGTTATAGTGTTGACTCACCTCGGTTTTCATAAGCAGTTTCTTCCAAGGGGATCATGATCTATCTAGCTTCCAACACATGGGACCACCTTCGAGGCCCTCGGGGTGACTCACAGAGGGGACGCCAGCAAAATTATTGTGGCCAGACTCAGTCTGAGCCAGTTCCGAAATTTTGACTCGAAACAGTTTATATATCATAAATGGTACTTTAATGGTAACTTGAAGAAACTAGAATTTTTTTTGCAACTCTTAAGATATTGAGTTGGAGAATCAAAGTGAGCTATCATCACAAATTATGCAGAGTTGAAGATATTTTTGCGCAATTAAAGAATATGAATATGTATTGATAAAGTCATGTTCTATATAAGTGAGACTTTTAGAAGTTGTCAGATCAGCCTTCTGGATTTAGAGATTTGTATCGTTTGAAAAGCCACTTTCTCTTTCTTGAAGCTATCAAAATAAAGATATTCAGCATCAGCTTAATTTTTTAATTTCTCTTATTTTTTGGAGGTAAGAGTTCATTAACAAATAATTTCAGCAATAATCGCTTTCTCTAAGCCATCAGGTTTCAGTGAAAAATTATGTCTAATGTAAACTTTTGCTACAAAGGCGGCTACAAGTTCCATAAAGTTGCGGAATTATTGAGTAATCCTCAAAACCGGGTTCTGCGTCCTGCCCCGCCGGACCGGGCCCCCCAATTATTTTTCCTTGGAGTTAATGAAGTCCCAGTGGAAACCCGTTAAAGAGTAATTTGCTGTATAAGCAAAAGTTAATTAAAAGGAAACGCCATTTTAATAATTATTTAAAAAAGCAAAATGAAAATTAAATCCACCCCCTCGTTTTCCACTTTCTCAAAGTACAACAATTAGGTCGCCAATTACCGTAATCACTCCGAAGTGTCCTCGACCACTGTGAGAACTCGAACAAGTGTAATCAGTGAAGAATTTCCGTTAAGATGATTGTGTCGCTTGATTGAAAAGTGGGGTTTGACGCAATTTCGCCAGACAGCCCGTTAATAAATTTCAATTCGTAATATTAAAATTCGGCTGGGAGAAAAATCCGGGGATAAAATACGGCCTCGTTAGCGCCGTTCTTGAATTTAATTTGAAAGTGAAAACACAATGCCCGCCCGATGGATATTAGACGGAAACTAAGCGTATTCACACCTCCTGCGGCGCAAGGATCGGAGCCCCGCCGTGGTGCGGACAGGGCGCAATCTTGACCCTGCAGCCCCCTGGGGCCGGCCCGATGCTCGAACACCGAAACCCGTGAAGGAGGCGGACCCTCGTTAGTGTGGAATTACAGTTCTCGGAACCGTTCGGGCATTACACACCGACTTGCATTAGAATACACACTTGTAGGTATGTGTGTTGTGAGGCGCCGGTTTGATAATGGATGATATTTACTTGCTCATAATGTGCTGATAACGGCGTGCGCTTTAACGTTAGCGTTAATGCGTTGTGGGTCGACCGCCCTCAGTCTCTCTGTTGATAGAAGAGCCAGTGATGCTCGCGACGCGCCTAAGTCGTTGAACTTTTATTGTCAAGTTAGATAAGATTTCACCGACTCACTCAAACATGCTTTTGGATCAATGGAAACGTTTAATGGGTTATGTCGAAACTCGGACAGAAAATGTATTAGGCGGATTAGAAGCTTTTTAACTTGTGCGTCATCTCCAAATCTGAAATGAATTTGCGTAGTGATTTGAGGGGCTAAAATAGAAATTCATAAAAAAATGACAAAAAACTACAAAAGTTAAATAGACCACGATTAGCTCTTTCCTGACAGCTGGGAGCTTATGCCATTGCGATTCTAGTTTAAGACTTACAATTTCTTAAGTAAGTTCTTATCCAAACAAGCTTGGAGAAAGTTCATCAAAAAATAATAAATTTTTACTAGACAGAAAGTAGGGATTTCTACAATCGTTAGTCTACATAAAAATATTTTAACAAGAAATAGCTTAAATTGTTAATCAAAACATAAAACACTTTTGTTTTGCATTTTTAAGCCACTTTCTGGAAAAGTTTTAAAAAATTGTGAAAATTGTAGATGAGAAAAATCGAGAGAAAAATGATGGAGCAGCATAAATTGTATAAATAATTAGAGAATTAAACTTGAAAAATTAAAAAAACTTTCCAATGTGACTGATTAGCTTTCTCCAGGCTCCAGGCAACTAGAAACTAGTTCAGTGCTTTCCCTAGTTCAGAAAGACACTCCAAAGCTCAACATGGAAATGTCAACCACCAAATCGAAAAACAAAGAATCACGGCGATCCAATTTCGAGCCGAACCATAAAATAATTGAACAGGTGTCTGAATTCAACTATTTGGGAACATTTATTTCACCTTATAGAGACCTGAAAGGAAGTGTGAGAAACCAGATCAACAACAGAGCCAGAATAGCTTAACAACTACCATATGGAGAAATAATTGCGTGTTAACCTCTCACAAGTTAAAAAAAAATGACACGCTCAAACAAAATAAAGATACTAAGGGCGGTAACCGGAAACAGCTTAAGAGATCAAAGAAGAATCAAAGAGAAATGTTCAAGAAAAAATGTAGCCAGATAGATGCGCACAAGAAGAAGATTCTGAAATGGACCTGTGTAGGTACTATTAAGATAATTAATAATGGGGTACTTGCCTAAAAAAAATATTACACTTTTTATTCTCTAGATGCATGCAAATAACTAAAAGAGGCTTAAATATTTTTTTCCCATTTTTTTATTTCATATTTTCGTAAATATTTGCAATTTTGTTTTTGATGACGCATTGGACCTCTGTATTCAAGACTCACACCTAGGTATATTGAATGGACTCTTGTTTTTGCCTACTATGCTGTGCTGCTACCAGAGTGCGCGACATGTGTACAGCGGATTGGCATTCGATTTATAAATAGAACGCAAGAAATCTGAGTAAAGCGCCATCATACGATTTCTTTTAGAACTACGCCGTGCAGGGGCCGGCTACGTCACAAATCTCCCACTTCAAAAATAAAAAAATTAATTCTGGGCGTAACATTGACCCTAGAACCAAATAAAAAAATACGGGTTTAATAAAATTGCCTACATTTTCTAAATATTATATTTCCCAAACATGAGGCAAGTACCCCATTATTGAATTGGCAAAAATCGCTAGAACCAAAAACTACCAAGGCGACCGCCAAAAAAGTGGAAAGACAGTTGTATCTCAATATTCTAAGAACAAGAAAAAAAGAAACGTAATGGGTAAAACGAGGCATCAGCCTTCCGTAAAAGAGGAATAGATAGATCAGCACTGGGATCCCCGACAAAACGTTTCGACCGCTTCGCTTTCAATGCAAACAAAAAACTTCAATGTCGACTGAGTCGACTTGCATTTCTATCGGTTAAACAGAGAGTTCCAAAAGACTATCGCTTTTTTTGGCCGCTTTGGAAGCGACGCGGTCGAAACGCTTTGTCAGGGATTCTAGTGCTAAATTTATGATTTTTTCTTTGTTGTTTGTTATAAGAACATATAATAGGAGTCAAAATTGAGTCTCTAAGCTCAATATCCTTATAGGAAATTGCTTCAATTATTAACAAGTTCTTGCAAGCAATTTTTATAAGAGATTAATACATTCATACTTTTTTGACCAATAGGATTGCCTCATTTTCTATTATTCAACCAATCATGTAGCCTTTTCTTGAAAAAAGAAAGCTAGTAGCATTTTATTTGGAATAAATAGCTACTAGCATTTTATTCCGAATAAATAGCTACTAGCACTTTATTCCGAATAAATAGCTACTAGCTTTTTATTCCGAATAAACTCTAGTAGCTTTTTTTCAAGCAAAATCGATGATATTGTGAGTTTTTCATTCATGTATTAATCTGTCGAATATCATTCGAGCAAGAGATTTCTTCAGAATAAATGTTCAAGGTTAGCACTCAAACGCGTCGCCGCCGCAAAAACCACTCGCGCCGCCGGACGTAGGGCCTAAAAATCCTCGAGCTTCGCTCTCGGATTTTTAAGCCGGCCCAACGTCCTGTGGCGCTCGTGATTTTTGCTGTTAGGCAACGCGTTTTCGTGCGAACCTTTGCATTTATTCAGGATAAATCCCTTGCTCTTATGATATTATGTATGATTAAAAAACAAAATCAAACTGTAGATAATCAACAAATGGTAAAGGAGTCACGTGACGTTCATCGTACAAAACTGAAAAATAAAATCAGGAACTCGCACATTTTTTTCAAAAGGACTGTATTACGTATTACTAGCAGTTATCTCTCTTACAGGCAATCAGAAATTATTTTATTTTTTAGTCCAAAGATAAAACGTTTGTTTTTACAAAATTTTTTAAGATTCTTAAGTAGACAAATGTTTAAATTTTTTACCAATACATGATAATGGCTTATATTGTCTTGTTATTTGCAGAGCAATATTTTTATTAAGGAATTTAACTATGCAGAAAGCAGACAAATGATGAAGGAGCCATAGTTGAAGATCGCATTGCTAGCACTCGGGTGCAGCTTCATATATTCGTTTTTATTTTTTTTTTGCTTAACGTAAGCATATTTTAAGGTAGGCATATTTTTACCTTTGGTTTTAATTTTATCCATATTTGTCAGGCAGTCCAAACCCCACGAGGAGTTTCAGCCCTAATAAAAAGAAGTAAGCCGCCCAAAAATACGTATATTTAGGCGAGCATGCCTTTTTTGTCGTGACTAATTTCATTCAAATCTCCTAATCCCCGGAGCAAAGCCCGTCGCGTGTACATAAACTTTAAACGATTTCAAAAACATTCCGTAATCCGCCAAGTTTTCACATTATCGGTTTGATAGCAGCGGGCCTGGCCGGCATGCCAGGTAATAATTAGCCAATGGCGTGCAGAGCCCCCGGTCGATGTGAGGTTATACATTATTACCGCCAGGCTATACCTGCGAGTACGGGGGCGGCGATGTGCCTTGCATACCTGCCGGCATTCGTACAGCCGCCAACGTGTAACGTACGGCAGCGGAGGTGGCAGTTCGGGGCCCAGGAATTAGATGGGCCAGGTCCAGGACGCCGATGGTGGGAGACGCTCTCGATGGAGGGGCAGATAGGGACTTCTTTCCATTGGGTATCTGAGCTTTCCCTTTAGTGTTCCGTTCCGAGGCTTGTTGTGCGCTGGTGGCGGATTGAATCTTTACGACTGGAGCTTTACGCGGGTTTTATGAGTGCGCTGTAAAATTTTTCAAATCTTTATATGAATTTGCTGTGGATTTGCCATCTTTAACAAGCTTTTACGTTTGTGGATTATATCATGTAATTGGTAAGTTTCACGCCCTTGGCGAACGATTTTCTTACTCCCGAATCCCAAACACCCACGCAAACCGAAAATAACGACAACTTTCAACTTATCTCGTTGCTGTAACAAAAAACTGCCTTTTGCCGAAATCTCGATGCCACGTTGTCAATCCATATATTTACAATGGCAGTGAAATTTCGGAAATTGAGAACGTGACTGGTGAAAAGACGGGGCCCCTCTTTGATATTTCTATTGAAACGGGGACGCTGCAGGGACAAATCTGGCAAATTTGATTTTGTTCACGTTCCCGATATCTTTTGTTCGAATCGGTCGCATAAACAAGGATCACAGGCTCACACTTCGTTCTGTTGCCCGGAACCACCTTCATTATTTTCAATAGTGCTTAATGTTCGCGGCAGAGTAGTTAATTTTCTCGCGAATTTCCTCCATCAGTTATCGTCGAAATATTAAAAGGGTCGGTGAAATTATCTCGGCATCGAGGCGGGCTAATCTCTCGAACCTTTTATAAAACAGTAAAAAAGCGCTGCATCAACGACTTTAATATCGTCGTTCACCCACACGCAGGCCCATAATTTAAGTTTTAAGTCTCATTATGTATGGAAATATTTATAATTCCTTCGGCAAACATTTTTTTCCGGCCTGGAAAGGGGATGCGTTTGTTTAGGCTACGCTCAGCCACTCACTCGCACACGCTATTCTTCGCAGAGCATCGACGTGTTTGCCCTCTTGAATAGGCGACTGGGGCTTTTTCAAAGCTGCCGTTTTTCGCGTCTATTTGGAAACTTTTCCGGCGTCCCTTTGTCATAAATAGCAAAAAACTAAGGGCAAGGGGAGTTTTCCTGTCGCGTCACCTGCAGCGCTCTAATATGACACAAAATTGCAGGGCTGATAAAGTCAGTATTAGACACTGATTAGCCCTAGGGTGGCCACGACACGTTACTAAGTTACTAACCGCAGCATCAGCTGGAGAGCATTCAGTCCACCTCTTTGTCGGCTGCAGCTTTGATTCCAACTTTTAATTGAGTTCAAACTATATACAATACTTCAACTAAATTATTATTTAACTAAATTTAGTTAGGAGTGAAGTAAATCTCAAAGTTCTATGCCCCTCCTTTATCGCTGATAAGCGTTATTATGAAAATAATAATGGTAGGCACTTGCTGGACATATTTGTTTTAAGATTAACATAGGAAAGTTACTGTGTGGGAGCTTCTTGGGCGTTAGGTGAGGCAGGTGCAAATTTGTTGTTATTTGGCGCAGCTACAATTTTTTCTTCGCATCACGAAGGCCATTTAAATTTGTGACGTAGGCTCAAAAACAGATTTCTGACCTACAATTAAAGTCCTTCTTAACGTGACATTACTAACTGCACCAATTTGTTCATCGGGTAGGGATCTTTCCATTTAGGGTGTTCTCTTTAGGAATTTTGTAACTTTTTCTAATTACAAACTCTGACAGGTGTTGTTGACTTTCAATCCATTTTGAAACTATTTCTATTAGGTACTCTGGCAAAATTATTTTATTATTATTAGTATTACTTTAACTTACTAAGTGTGTTGACGTTTTCGTTTTTTGTTTGATCGAGTCATTTTTAAACTAAACTTATTGAAGATTGTTCAAATAGCTGTTAGAAAGGAAATTAAACAACTTGTAAGGAATTTTACCGAATAATAAAGATTTCTTGTTATTAAAAAATAATTATGTATAATCTAGCAAAGCAATCATTAAAACCCAACTATTTATTGAAAATATTCTAAACATTTGTGACGTCATTTAATCCGAGTTGCACCGAATATATCAGAATCTATTATAATATGACCATGGCTCGCTGATGCTAGTTTCAGTCTAAACTATGAAATAAACAATTACTTTTCCGCTTATGAATCATAAATTGAAAGTTTTTATCTTGTACAAACCTCCAAAACTATTTTTAAACGATCTTCGTTCTACTAGGCCCTTCCCAACTCGTTATATTCATGCAAATTAGCCTGTCAACTTTCGATCTGAAAGAAACACCGACTGGAGAAATAAAGGAGGTATTTTATTCAGCCGTTGTGAAGCGCCCATAAAACAGATTTAGTGCCAAACTTTTTAGGAATGATAAATAATAGTGATCGAAAAAATGGCAAATAATAAAGGAAGCGATTTAGATACACGTCGCTTTCTTTGAAAACTTCCTCTTTCCCAAACAAAGCAACTTGAAGGAAAGCTATCAAAGTCCAAGTCCACATTTTTATCCATTAGCGTAATCCCCTGTCCGCTTCGGTTACCTTTCCACTTTCAAATCGTTCTCGGCGGATTAGAGCCCGATTGCGTCAATAAACAATTGTTCGTTGACCTTTCCTGTTGCAGCATCAGAAAAGAGAACCACTGGATGTCAACGTCGGTAATTCGAGTGTATCCGCCTCTGAAGATTTATAACAAGCTCCGCATCGATCGGTATCGATGGTCGACGGCCCGCCTCGCATAAATCTCAACACAGACCTGCCCCTGGCGGCAGAACGAAGGTGGTTGCCGCTTTCATTTGAGACTCTTATTGTTGCACCGGTAAATAATGGGTTGATGAGAACGCGTGATAACCGGGAGCTTACTTTGGCTCATCCGTCTTGCCGGGACATTACCAGAACGACGGTTCCCCATTTGGCGGGCGTCTCAAAACAAACAAAGACCGGCGGTAATAAGCAAGCTTATAATTAGCCCCGACAACGGCAATCAGCAGCCTGATCGAAACTTCAAGCCGAAGTAACGAATTTCTATAAATCACACAGGCTACCCAGCAACCTTTTAGAAGGAGCAGGGCGCGCTCTAACCCTCGAAAAAAAATTTTTACAAGCGACTCACAACTTAAGATTTTCGAGGTGCATAATAACGGCTTTTCTACCCCCGAAAGCAGCTTGACCATTTTTTCCGAGCTGCTAGTGGCATTGGAGCTAAATAGCTTTAAGTACATTTTGACAGGACATTTTTTTATTTCTCTGAAATATATGGATTTTGCATCATAATGGAGAAATGGCATTTTTGTATATTATGTATACGAGCAACATAGACTATTTAAAATGTGACTGAGCTATGAAGGAGGCCTTAGCAAAATTTTTATCCAAATAATCTATTCGGTCTGAATTAAGAGTCAGTGGATGGATGGAAATTGTTGGTAAACTCTTCTAGATTTCAGAGTTAATCAGGTGGCGCTCCACAAATGAGACTTTCAGTTGGAAAAGAAGGAACTTTTATTTTACATGTTTATAGTGACAAGCGATTTGAAGGGTTGCTTCCTTCATTCAAATTCTTACAACTTTGATACTTAACGACCCTTTTTGTCGTCTCAGTTCTGCCTTTAATAACGTCATTCAGTTAACGTCCTAATTTAAATGTTCAAATTGCCTGAATCACCACCTCCAGGGTTGCCTAGGTGAAAGCGTAAAAAATCCGGATGATTGCCATAAATTACCAATAAATCGTTGTCATAAAGTCAGCTTTCACCCTAATGTTATTAAAAAAAATGATTTACCCAACTTGGGGTTTATGACTGCTTTTCGAATTGTTTGGTCTTATCAAAAAAACGTTTAGCTAGAATAATGCGATATGCACCTATCAACCTTTATATTAAGTTTAAGGAAAAACGTTATCAAATGGTTTAGTTTTGGAGGCTGCAGGGGCCTACGTCACGGAAATCGGGGAATTTTGAGTGCGAGGCTGTTAAGATTGAGTTGTCTTTCCTGGCCCCAATTTCCGGAAATTTCCGGTGAGCCCGCCGTCTCCTGCAAAACCACCACTCATTTTCACCGACAAATTTCCAATATCCTCCTGTAATGAACGTGGATTAGTGCCAGTCACGGTTCTTTATGGAAGACATGATGAGCACCGTGGTAGAAAAACCTACGTCATCTACAACGTTTATATTTAGCCGTATGCAAAGATTATGCCACAATAACAGGCTCTCCACAATTACGTTTTATCACATAACTGGGCATAACGAGATAATGATGGTCCATTAACTCATCTACTTTCGTGTAAAAAGGAAGCTCCCACATTTTACCTTTTCCCTCCAAATTATGATTAACCTCCAGTATATGACACGTTAAAAAAACAAATCGCCAATCACCAACGAAAATTAGAGGTTGGATTTGCGGCAATTACCCGCAGATTTATTATTTTCGCCACTAATTATAGTTGGGTGATCAAAGCGCGATAATTGTTTATTTTTTCAAGATAAAGCCGCACATGTGGTGCAAAAAAGCCGGTTACGTTGCGATATTCTTGTGCAGCGTCTATAACTGGAGCGGGATAAATCAGGGGACGAGATATTTACGGGAATATAAAGTAACTAACTATTGAAATATTATTTCCCTTTCGGAGGCAGGGTCTCTCGTAAAGACGTCATGATTATTTACACGGTTGAAAGTTTTAAGGATGTTTGTGTAAAGTGAGACACACCACGGCGGTTTGAATAACGACTGTTAAGAAACTTGATATGGCGAGGGGGCGCATGCAGCCTGCACCTAAGGGGGTGATTTTGGGGATTCCATTAGGGCAGGCGTTGCACCGCCGAAAATAATGCCGCGACCCTTAATTACGCGCGGAAAGCAATACTAGGAAGCCAGTCAGCCGTCTCCTGCCAAGCGAACTTGAAGATATTATGGATATCATTTCGTCAGAATCCTTGATGCTTGGTGGAAGACCCTCGAAGAGATCCATAATTTATAGATTTCTCTTCGAAATAAATTCTACAATTTCTCATTGCCACTTATCTATAATATTGATTTTGTCATCACGTAGCTAACAGTTTTTTCCATCAGAAGACAAAGGACAAGATTAAGAAGCGTCATACAATATGTTACAAGTTTTCGAAATAAAGATTCGTGTTGGCATCGAGATCCTTTAAAAAATGACCATAGGATTTAAGTTGCTGATGGTACTCTACAATGTTCTAAAATAGAAGTACTTCTATTAAAAATTTTTGAGGTCGTTTCCTGATGACTGTTAAAATTGTAAGCGAGTAAACGGGTTTTCAGTCTGCAAAATTTTAAGATCATCTCTTGGTGTCCAAGTTTTCTAGCCAGTGGACGGTTTTTCAGAACGCAAGATTTCGGCGAAGACGTCTGAGACATAAATCGCCATGCTGCACTTGGGGAAGACGTTGTGCACTTAGGTGCTCCACTGCGACCACTGGCAAATCTGCAATTTATTTGCATTTGTGTTGGCTTCGCGTTTCAGCCAACGTTGGACGCAACTGAAACCCTCGTAAATATCAGGCCCGCACAATGGCCGTCGCGATGAAATTGCCGGACCATTAGCACATTAAATTATGCAGCTTCGACAGTTATGTCCAATAAAAGAATTACTTCTGAAATAATGCAGGCATGCACCTTCTAATTTTTCTCACCACAAACTAGTTGCTGGAACGCGTTTATGCCGAGATAATAAATGCCTTGGTGTTGCCACTTTACAGCCAGAGACGGGGTTTGAGAAAAAGAGTCACAAACAAGTTAGTCATGTCGTGTGCGTTCGTCGGTGAAAACGTCTCTTGACGACTAGGTTAAAATCCGCTTAGAGCCAATTAGCCATACCGCCAAAGCTTTTATGATCCACACCACCAATCCCGGTGGTTGCATTATTCCAACCCATTGCTGCCATCCACCGAGGTATAATAATAGACGTTGCGACGATGGCCGGAATTAAAACTTTCAAATTGCCACTCGTTATTGTTTTATGCCCGTGAATCTGCGAGCTGGCGAAGGGGTTCGGAGGGGTTCCCATGGCAACAGGTGCCAATGTGGCATTGTTCTTATTGATGAAGAGGTCCCGGAAGAACGGTCGAGTCGGGGAGGGTTCCCGACAGCTCGAAAAATTGTTAAGTTACCGCGCCTTAACGTCGATCAATCCATTAATGCAAACAGCAAATAAAATAATTTTCTCTAAACTACAAATAAAGGTGTGGGTTTGTGGACACCAGGCACATATTTCTCAAGCACTCGACGCTCGAAAAGAGACAAGTCGAGTGGCTCCTTCACTTGGAAAAAAATCCCACGCCAATTAAAATATTATCTCCAATCGGTGCTGTTAACACAACATATGGAGAAACCGAGCGAATTCTGGAGGATCGTACGTGATCGGGGAAAATTATCCAACTTATTAATTTACTTCTGCCTTGTTGCCCGATAACGAGGAGATTTACGTGGGACATGCACAGATTCAAGCTGCTGTAGCTGCAGACACGCTTCAAAGCTTATTTATGGGCTGTTCACCGGTAACTGGCGCGATTTGATTCGGACCAAACGCTTTTTCGTCTAATTTCGTCCCACCAGGCCGTGTAACAGCTGGATGGTAATTTATAGGAGTAGCGCACGAAAATTGAGAAAAGTAGGATAAAATTGATGTCGCAGAATTTTGTCACCTTTGCATCCGGAGCTTTTTGAGAGGCGTGAGGATTTTGTCATCTTAACATTCAGAGCTTTTTGAGAGGCGCGAGGATCTTCTCATCTTTGCATCCGGAACTTTTTGAGAGGCGCGAGGATCTTCTCATCTTTGCATCCAGAGCTTTTTGAGAAGCGCGAAAATTTTGTCATCTTTTCATCCACAGCGTTTTGAGGGGCGTGAGATTAGAGATTATGAACCTCGATGCCAACCCCGAGAAATCTTGGGGTGGGGATCCCTCCTTTAAATTAATTAGGTGAGGTAATGAGACGTTTTGGTCTCAGGTTCTAACTATTATCAATGCTAGTATTTTCTTAAAACTATAGAAAATATTAAATTTTTTTCCTGAAAATACCTCCGCTCTAGATCTAGAGCGGTTTTTTTGAGCCCTAGTGGGTAATGTAAGCCAGAAGCGAGCCGGGGTGTGGTGTACAAGTCGGAGTCTTCGACTGCGGTGGGTCCTGCGAACCCGCGTTACGTGACATAATTACCAAGCAAAAGGAAATATGACTGAAATACGAAGCAGTTTATCGTTCTTTGATTTGTCGTGTGCTGAGCTTTTCGGTCCGCGCACGTGTTTACCATGTGCAACCTCTACCGCGACAACTTTGATCTTAAAATGCCATTTTGGCGTTAGTTACGCCTCGGAATGAGTAATGTGGGACTCTGGAATTCGGGATTTTTCCCTGAACTGCGCCAGCTACGACACATCTGGAAATAATTGCCGTCTCCCGGTTAATAGGTCTACATGACAACGGGCGCCTCTAAATATCGAGTTATTGTTAAGTGCGCTCTTAGTGCCAATTTTAACTGTTTTACGACTTGTTCCGCGGCGTATTTTACGGCGTCGCGGTTAGCGCCGTTTCAAGCTCAATTATTTTTTCGGGGTGGTCCTTAATTACCTGACGCAACTTTGTAGTTGGAGGGTGGCAGTATTGATGGGCAGTTAGCCGAGCACAGACCTCGTTACAAAGATGCACGAAATAACGTTATAGCATAGAAACATGACACTCAACTACTTTTAGGAACTTGGGTGCAACTGCAGCTCTTTGCCAGTTGGCGAGTTGTGGTGCATAACTTTGAAATCGTGCAGATTCCAACTGTCTAAATTATTCGTCTAAAATTCATTAAATTTCACTTAACTGCAGGGAGTCCGACTAGAAAATACATTCATGAGCGACAGGATAATGGGTAATAATTATTAAATTTCTTTAAGTACCACTCGTGATGAGTTGAAATTATTATATTTATACATCACAACTGGAAATATATGTTAAGTGGTTTCTGCGCGAAATACGTTACGCGCTATTTTGGGTCTCGACAATTCCAAACATTTTGCATAAAAGTAGACCGCTAATGAGCCAGACTAATTAAGAGTTGAGATAAATTATAAATAAACGCACTCAAGATGAACTTGAACCAATGACTTCGATCTCAAGCGCACGCTGTTATCACAACATAATATTTAACTTAACGAACGCGAATGTTGCTCTTATCAAAGTCATTACGATTTCAATGTGCTACAAAGAGCGGTTTCTTTGATTAACGGCGGTTCGGTGAAGCCACCCTGGTGCAACTTTGTTTATAAAAATTGAGGTGACTCGAAAGGACGACAGTGCGTAAGTTGAGTTTGTTTATAAAAATCGGGGTCAATCGGGAGGGCGCCGGTGGGTGAGTTGAAAGCTTCCGTCTTTGCCGCCCTTCTGGCGGTTTACATGCATGTTCGGTAGTCTGGGTGGAGGAACAACAAACAAACAAGACGACTTGTAAAATACAAGCGACCCGAGGCGAGTCGCGGTTAAATAACATCAGTTCGTATGTTGGCTGGCATCCGTCAGGCATCAGGATCAGTCATCGGTTCAGTCGGCGGTCGGAAGGACCTGATAGCATCTTGAGAACAAGCCGCCCTCTGTCTCTGGGCGAGCCAAGCACACAGCTGCTGGTGACGGTAGCAACGGGAAAGATTTAATTATTCACTTTTTAGAATCCAGCCGTTTCCATTAAAGGAAGAACGCCGTAATTATTTGATAAGAATAGCGGCTCTGTTCGTAAAGTGTTTGTAATGGGTAATGATGAAGATAAGCCGTCTGAGACCCGGCTCGGAGACGGACGCCTTGTGAGGCCCGGCCTCCCTTTGCTGCCTATTCACGGATTATACGCGCTTTAGTACTTACATTCCACCTCTGATTGTGCAAGTGCATGACAGGCAACCGACACGCTCTCCGACCCAGCTCCCCATTTTTATTTTAGACCCAGCTTCGCCACATGGAACACCGCCTCGGAGCCAATATTATTTTCTTCCACGTTGTAACTGAAAGAAAAGGGTTACAGTTAGTTACCACCCCGGAAGTCTTCGCATTTCTGGAGCCAACATAATGAACCACTTTGATCAAACCCAAAACAACTGCAGGCCTTCCGAAGAATCAGAATCGTGCAATTTGGATAAGAAACGCATTTTTCGATATTGAGCAATAAAATGAAGAACTTACTATAAGGTTGCAATTATTTAGAATTTTTATTTTAGTTGAACCAATTGATCCAATTATCCCAATTTTTTCTTCCAAACTTGTATAAGAGCAAAATTTGATAGTCATCATAAGACCCGCATCTATTAAATAGGTACTTATAAGACTTACCTCTCCATACTCTACTTGCGCCAAAAAAATAAAAAACTTTTTTTTGTAAAAACAATACTTTTTCTAATTAGCACGCCCCAAAAATCTGAAGTAGGTAATCCGCAATTCGAATAAAATGCGTTGGCAGTATTCCGGACTGAGACCCGGCGTAGGTATAGCGTTACTGGCAGGAAGTATATCATGAACTCCTGCCGAGAGCCGACAGTGTGTCTCCATTCATTATTAACGCTTCCACGATCAAACGGGGAGTCGGTTTCGTGGTTTTTGCCCCGATCCCGCATAGACGTAATGAACTAGCCAGTCTCGGATTTCCCGCTCCCATTTCCGCACGTTCTGTGACATTTTTTTAATTGTCCATTGTTGTTGTTGCAGGAAGTGGTGTCGGTCTTGAAGGAGACTTGTGGCCAAGATGAAGGCGCTCCTGCTGGCGACCGGACTCCTCTTTTCGGTGCTGGCTATAGTGGATGGCATCGAGCCTTGTAAGTAATTGACTTGAACGCGGTTAGAGGACAAAAGGACCGATATTTGCATGTCACAGCGTTTCCCTTCGGGTGGGTTCACAGAAGCGCGGTTTAATAAAGCCTCGCGCTACGCTATTTGCATTTAACGATATTAGCCGACGAAAAAAACCTAGTCACTATCTATCTAATAACGTTTTATTTCCACAGCCCAGTGCATCGCCCCGTTGGGCATGGAAACGGGAGCCATTAAAGACAAAGATATTACTGCTAGTTCGTCGTTTGATCACGGAAACGTCGGACCGCATCATGGAAGGTTAGTCGTCTTATTGATATCGCTTCTGCCAACATCAGGTTAGATTCCAAGTTATCACTTGGCTGATGAGGACCCACTTCCACTTCTAGCGTTACTAGGCCATCGATTACCACCCTCACAGCGCTGTTCTTTTGTCAGAAACGATAAGCCAGCCCACCCTAATTTCTTCCTTTTGCTTCAGAAAAATTATTATTGAACCATTTTTTTTTATTCTTACCCTTTGAGTCAAATCCTCCATAAATCTTCATAAAGCGCCACTAAGTCAAATTTTGGAATGTGAAACTTTCAAATTGTTTAATATTTTGCCCATATACCCATTTTGTATTGGGTTTGGGCTTTGGCAATAAATTTTACTTTTCCCATGCTCTTAAATATTTGTTGTATTTCGCAAGTTTACTATTCCTTCATATTCTACAAACTATTTGTTTTCTAGTTTTTGTCAATTTTTTTTTCTTAATTTGGATTTTAGTTTAACTTTATTTCTTATTTTTTTGTCTCTAAAGGCGTTCTAGACATTCTACACATCCTACTCTTTCTTTATATCTATTTTTTACTTTTCAGATTTATGTATTTATTTTTGGCATTATGTCCATTTGTCTTCTGATTTTATTTTATTCAAATTCCTCCAGATCACCATTCATTTCCTTCATGCTCCATGTCCTTCATGCTTCCATGACACAGTTTTTGGCGTTTCTTTAGTCCACTTGCTGCTTTTATACTATATTATATTTAATATAAGTTCTTTAATCTTCTATTTTGTCAACAGTTTCTTTAGTTAGAATTGAATTATTTATTTTCTATTACCTTTGTGTCAATCTTGCTACACAAACCTTGCCTTTGTGCTTACAATTCTATTCCAGCCTGGAAATAGAAGTGTGGGGAAAAATGATATAATTTTCTTGAGAGAAAAAGAAAAAGGCTGGCAAAGAGAGAAAAAGACATAAAAAGTTGAAAAAAAGACGAAAAGTAGAAAAGAGATTAAAGCACCAGTGGAAAAAAATGAAGAAACATTGAGAGTGCAAAAGAAACATTCCGGAATAAAATGTGGAAAATCTGAAAGACAGCTAAACTAGGCTAAGCTCTTACTAATCTGTCTAATTTTGTTGCAGGGTGCGGAACGAGTTGAACGCGGGCGCGTGGTGTCCACAAACTCCCGCAACTCCGGACCTGAAGGAGTGGATCCAGATCGACCTCCACAACGTGCACTTGATCACGGCCAGCGAGACCCAGGGCCGTTTCGGCAACGGCAACGGCGTCGAGTTCACCGAGGCCTACGTGCTTGAATATTGGCGTCCTCGTCTCAACAAGTGGATCCGTTACCGGAACCGTGCGGGCGATGAAGTCCTCAGAGGCAACATCAACACATATCTCGAATCGAAAACGCTGCTCGAACCGTCGATCTGGGCCAGTAAGATACGATTTCTACCCTTCAGTTACCACAAGAGGACTGTTTGTATGCGCGTGGAGATTTACGGATGTCGTTGGACCGACGGAATTACAAGTTATTCCATGCCGCAAGGCGACAAACGCGGAACCAGTTGGGAATTTTACGATACGTCTTACGACGGGCATTGGGACGGCGAAAAGCTCCAGTACGGTTTAGGCCAGCTGACTGATGGAGAAGTGGCGCCCGACGACTTCAAAGTGGCTTTCTATCAAACCAATTCCCAGGGCTGGGTTGGATGGAAGAACGATAGTAGGGAAAATAAACCGATAGAGATTTCGTTTGAGTTCGATAGAGTGCGGGAGTTTACAGCCGTGCATATTTATAGTAACAACCAATTCACTAAAGACGTTCAAGTGTTTTCTCAAGCCAAAGTAATGTTTAGCGTCGGCGGCAACCGTTACAAAGGTGAACCCATAACCTACGATTACATCGAAGACCGAATTTGGGAAACTCCCCGCAACGTTTCCATAAGACTCCATCATAGAGTCGGACGTTTCGTCAAATTGAAACTCCACTTCGCCGCCAGGTGGCTCATGGTTAGCGAAATCACTTTCGATTCGTCTCCGGTCAACGGAAACTTCACCGAGGAGGAAGAGGACGAAACCGAAGAACCTCCCTTGCAGAAAGACCAACTCGTCACGCCGACCATCGACAACAAGAACGTCGTCAGCGCCATGAACACCCCGTCGGGTATGGGGCAATACCTCGGCGTCATCGTCGGCGTGCTGTCAGTTCTCGTGGTGTTAATGGTGGCAGTGGTGGTTTTCGTTGTGATCCAGCAACGAAGATATAAATCATCCCCGCGACCGTCACAAGTGCCGGGCGGGTGCGATAAGGCAGCTCTCTATCGGGAACCGAGCATGGGAAGGCTTCCGGGTAGTTCCGATTATGCAGACGTTAGAGATCCCGAGTACGCGGTGCCGCTGCAGCCGCCGTTGACGCCGCGCCCCCCGCCGCCACTCATGCAGAACTTCCTTCCGAAACCACCGCCGGTTCCACCGCCCCCCGAGCAATATTACGCCGCCACAGAAATATGCAACTCGGGCTTTGTGCCGCCGCCGCCCCCGCTCTCCACGCCGCCGCCGGTGAGGCTCAGCAGGCAGCCCCGATTCGTCTCGAATTCCAGACCTTACGTCGGACCTTAGACTGTGATATCGATCCCTACGGCCTCCATGAAGTAGCCATCCATTTCGGGTAAGTGCATCGAACCACCAATTTTATACAGAGTGTTTCGATCTTTTCCAAATTGGTTACTTGAACAACAACGCAATAAGATATTCATATTTAAACTTTCTTTGTATTCTCTTTACTAAAACATGTTTGCATACTCTGGCTGAACTGCAGCACAAAAGGTAGTCACTGTTTAGGTTTGCTTCCAAAATAGACATTAATTTTGGTCCACATCTTTTTTTATATCCAAGTTACAGACATCAAATTTTTTGCATTTGCCTCATCTTCTCATCCTCTTTTCGATGAAAATAAAATACCTAGTGATACATTTTACATAGACTTAACAATGAATCCTTTTTCATTCATCCAGGAAATTAGGAGATTAAATTACTCTAACAGCAACCCTAATTGACAAATGATTGATTGATTTGTGAGGCTAACAAAGAAGCAACAAATCACCCTGTTAAACCCTAAAATCCATTAATTAATAAATTTAGCCTTTCCTTGTTACATATGAAATCCTACTTTTGCTAGCTCTATTTAGATTTAACCTAAATGATAGTGTTAGAGGCTTAAGCGAGAGGAAAGGGTGAACAGTGTCGAGAATCGAACTCGTAACTTCCGAATCGTCGACTCAGTACTGGAATCCCCGACAAAGCGTTTCTATCGCATCGCTTTCATTTCGACCACGTCGCTTCCAAAGCGACCGAAAAGCTTCAATGTCGACCGAGTCGACTTGCATTTCTATCGGTTAAACAGAAAGTTCCGAGAGACTATCGCTTTTTTTGGTGGCTTTGGAAGCGACGCGATCGAACCGCTTTGTCGGGGATCCCAGTGCTGATCTGACGTCTTTTCGTTCAGAACGGCTCTAACAATAACTTCCCCACATTGAAATTTCTTGTTGCGGTGGTTGAAATTGAGGTCTAATTTTCTATTTTGTTGCAGCACTTCGCCATATCTACAAGGCTGAACCTACCAAATATCTTGCTTAAATGAAACCCTATATCCATAATCCGTTGCTTTATATAAGACAATCCATTACCGAACAACGTGCTACTATCGAATATATGTTGTAAATAGAATCTTATTTTGAGCCATAAATTGTTTATACCTTTGTACATACTCATTCTTTATGTAAATAAATAGAATTACTACTTGACTGTTTTTCGTTCAGTTGAACTTTTTCTCGCTTCACTCTTTCCCCCGCATTTAGATGATGGTTTCGAATTTAACGGCCATATAAATTTTGCTTACAAACCCAACGTGCGTTTGGTTAAAACGTAAAGCTCTGATTACTTACTGGTTGCATTACAACCAGATGCAGGCATCTATATTTTCGTAACGTTAACGTTCTATTAATAATACGTGAATCGGAATTTATTGATATCGAAAACCATAAATTGGTTGAGTTTCAAGAATGTTGCTAATTGGAGCTGTAAATTGTTTAGCCCACTAGTATTTCAACAATAGCTTTTAATTGGAGCTGCCGCTGATAATTATCGCAAAACGGTAATGCTGCCAGGTGTGCATTCTAATTACTCAAAATTACAGCAGCAACTATTTTATCATCACATTAACATTAACACAATGCGATAATTAAATCGGGATTGAACCGCCCTTAGATTTTAAATCGAAATTGAGCCACTTTTGGCTCTTCTCGGGAAGCGACGTTTCAGGTCGAGTTCATCCTTGATGATTGGGAATCGGAGTCGAGGAGACGTTGCCAATAATTCCATCGTACGCCATTAAGTGCCTATCTTCAATGTTTGCCGGAACGTAAACATGTCTCCGAGTTTCGTTTGTTCTCGAGACTTTGGCAGTAATCACGATATATGAAGTTTAACTAGGGTCGTTACGGCCCCGAAGAACGATCCTGTTTATCGAAATCGCTCTCGACTTGTTTTTCACTTGAGCTACAAACTCGACGAATAAGGCCAATTAGAGGACTCATTATTCAAATGGCGTCACATGGGGGCGCGAAGTGGCGCTGGTATAATTTTCAAGAAACGAAATTGAGAAAGTTGCCGTATGCCGGATGTTAGCGGCCAAAACTTCTTAATTCACGAATTATTCAAGTTAACATTCTATTAGTGAAACAGGACCGGAAAGTTCGTTAAGAATCTTTGATTTATTGTTATTGTCGCACGTACTTAGTCACAATTAGGTAAATATTTTGGAATTTGTCACGCTAATGTTGGATTAGACACGGCACCGATGTGGGTCCAGCTGCAACATTTGTAATAAAATTCCCGACAATGGTCAGGAGTCGAATTACGGGTGCGTGAACAATGCAACAACGAGGTGTCCAACCGAAGACCCTCCAACATTAGCTTGGCCGCACGCGGGCCTGCCAGACTCACAATAGACGCCAACTAGGCGTGTAAACTGGGTTTTGATTGTTATTTTAGGGAATTTATGTCTAAATGAAAACGGCCAGAGACTGTATGCCGGTAAATTTCGGGCGTTAACCAAAATCGGAGCAACCACAACCAACCGAACCAAAGCCAACTGCGTTGGCCACTTCCAGCAAAATCAAAATAATATGAAAGGCCCAACAATGTTATTTCACTCCATTGTTGCAAGTTTTCCACCCTCAACTCTTGCGCATGTTGAGAAATTTATTGTTCAGCAGCGACCTTCCTTGAATCTGCGGTCACCCAAATGCGTTTCGCGAATTAATTCGTGAGAACGTTTTTTTTTTTTTTTTTGAACAGAATTGCTGCGTAGGTTGATGGTAAGATGCCGCCGATAAGACTGTTGCAGGTATGTACAGCTTTACATAGGTATCTACAGCGGTTACCCAATCTCCATTAAAGCTCCAAAGATGCAAAATTTGACAGATGACTGGCAAGATAAATTTTAGTCAAAATCGAAAAAAATAGGAGGCTGGATCACTTTACCAGGTTATGGTGAGGCAAGAATATTGATTGACGTGAAGACGCATGTTTGGTCGGATCCACGATTCACACCTAATGAACGAGGGTAAATGAATGAATAGGACTTAACACAAATAAATGCAGCAGGACGTCAAGATGAACAAGAACAGTAACGCAATCAGGAGGGTTGACTTACTGACACAAAAGAAAACCATAATAGCCAATTCAATGATTGACATTAATAGAATTGACCAGTCTTCATTATCATTTAGATTTACGATTTTATCACACAAAAAGAGTTTATTACTGAAAGGTTTTTTACCTTTTAATTTGACAGGGTATTTGGCTAAGACCTTTACTCATGAGACATGTAGGTAAGTTATTAAAATCTGTCGATGCCGAGCATGATATAGCAGACAGAAAATATATTATTTGAAGACATTTTGGGATTAACGAAATTCTCACTCATGATGGTTTTCATTTGTACGTTCTATTTTCTTCAATTTATTTTTCTTACTTAAAAAAGCTAGCTTAAAGAATTAGAACTAGACAATTATATGTTTGCTCTAAATATTTTTGGTGTTATGATTAAGATTTGTCCCAAATAAAATCATTAGAGTATTTTTCGATTTAATGCAAAATAGCAAAAATAATGTTGAAGCAAATTATCTGAAGCATTTTTGCCATTTATCTCTTTGTGGCCATATATATTTTTATAGGTATGTATTTTCTTCTTGTATGAGCAAAAATTGCTTGGTAACAAAATTTTCGAACGGCCACCATGAGATAAGTGTCCACTGGTGTGCCCCTTGAGTATCAGCCAATTGACCGCCCCTATATGACTTGATCCAAAGTTAATTATTTAAGAAACATTTCTGACATGAAATATTAGACAGTTACCAAGTTGCTCCTGAACATTTTTAGGAAAGTGCTGTCACAAACGTTGCTGTTCCACTGTGGATAAGTAATTGTGGCTGTGTACTGCGTATTGTTGGTGGAGCTCGTGACCGCGACCAGGGCAATTTGCCCCTGTTGTTAAGTATTCAATTTATTAAACGGAAGTAGTTAAATCAGGGCAGGCCGGGAACAACCCGCTGTGATGGAATAAGTTTAAGTTATTGAGCTCATTTAAAACGCTGTGGTTTTGCTGCATCACTGAATTTCTACCTTATTGCTTGTATATCAACGTCAGAATTTCATAATACGAAATTTACCTTCCTTTATGTTCGACGAATATTAAACTGCTCTTCGGCGCGTGTTTGATGTTAAATTATTAAAGTCTCGAAATGAATGTTTTTCAATATTAACTTGGAATCTAATAAACCTGGCGTTTCTTTGTTACGCCTTGATGATTCCCAACCAAACGCCAACAATTTCAGTTCAGGTAAAAGAAGATTTCTTGAAACGTCTAATAAAAGTTCAAAACATCCAAAAATCAATAAGCGGATTTTAGCCAACAGAGGATTGTGTGACAACTCCCGGGCCATTCTATTCAACATCCACCGGATTCTGCCTGCATCTGCTGGGGGCGGCGCTCTTTTCAATGGGGCTCGGAGGCTACCTAACAATCATTAGCGAGGTAACTCGATCATAATAAACTAGTTTCATGTGTAGACCCACCAAGCTTGTATTTCAGCAAAATTTTTTTGCCACTAATTGGAAACCAATGCGAGTAAGCGTCGAATTTTGTCACACATGCACCAGCAGCAGTTTCCAGTTACTACAGCAAAAAATTACTAACCAGGATGCTTTGATCGGTGATTATTCCAGATTACAATCCGGTTCGGCCCGAAATCGGCAATAATTTACAATTACTACCTGAATACGACATTTACAGTCTGCGCTCGACCTGGCTCGATTTTAGTTAATTTTTCCTGCCTTCAGGTCGACCGATAAAGTAGCCATTAATTTGGCATCGTTAAAAGTAAACCTGCCAAAATTAAATACGCAATAATATGGTTATTGGGTTGCTTCATACCTAATATGGCAAAAACTTTGTTTTAATTCGGAATAAACTTATGGTTAATGAGAAGATTGGGAGACGACAGCTGTCAGAAAGACAACACGTTTCTGTTGACGAAACGAACTTGACAAAGTTAATTGGGCTTGTTCTGTTGAAATTTACTTGTGAAGGTTTAGTTGTCTCTATGTTGGAACTCAAGAAGAATTTTCGTGTCGCCCAAAAACGCTTGTCAAAAATTTACGAAGAGCAAGACTATTTTAGAAACCTTAGGAGCTTTGAATATTTCGTATAAGAGAAAATAAACAGAAACATAGTATGGAGACCGAAAAAGCACATAATACTAAAAAAAAAAAAAATTTACCCAGTTCTCATTGTTTGTGAACGAAAGCAGGAACGCAGTTGTAAAAGCTACTCTTGAGGATAGAATTAGGGTGATATTGGCAGGTTGAGTGAGTGGTGATAATGAAGAAGATAAACAAAGAAGAGGCTTTATGAAAACCTTGAAATTGGTGTCTAAAATAATTTATGAAGATATTTCCCATATTATATCTATTTACCTATAATCAATCTTTAGTTGCACTGCTTGGCAGGGTAGTAGGTAGACTGGCGGGGCCTTGGCTGTTCCGGTCCTCTTATTCAGGTAACTATTAGGGTTGATGTTTCTTCGTGCTGACGGCAATCGCGATGACTACAAAGCCAGCCCTGCCCAGCACTGACAATTGGATTTGAAGAGGCGAACAGAAGGCATAATGCTGGTGAATCACGAAAACATGGCTAGGAGTAATCCAGCTTCCATCGCTTCACTGCATTCACAAGTACCCGAATCCGGCCCATAAATAGCAAGTATTATTGTGTTTATTGAATGATCTGAAAAATTGGACGTCCTAAACAAACACATAAGCTTTTCCATAAGCCTCTCCGTATTTATTCAGATGGGATGTTTTGAATTCGTATGCATTGATCGAGGAGAGGTCGGACTGTTATTTCACGAAGCCGGGTTTAACACGAAGATAAAGCGACTAGACAAATATTTTAGTTTTCTATTAAGTCGACAAAACTTTTTTAAATTCACTTGCTTATTCCATCTTTCATGAAGTGACGGCGATAATTAAGTTTTTGGGGGTTGTCTGTGAACGAGCATAGATGAATCGTCCACCTCGCCGCCATTCGAAACAAATTCGTATCAATATCGTTGAAGGATGCAAGGGGAGAGTTTGCCTTTGATCTGCGTTTGAGAAAAGTTTGGAATATTAAATTGCAAATCAGTTTCGTACGATAAGTAGCTGAACACCGAACAGGGACTTATCATTTTAGTTTAAAAGACATTCTCTCATCGTAAGCTGCTTAATTAGAATTCCATTTTGCTGCCGCGTATCAGTGACGAATCTTAATTATTTTCTACTCAAACTTTCTTTTCACTTTGTCCAGAAGAGCGAGATTGATATCGAAATGCATAATTATGCTAATGTTATAGCAACAGATGACATTAATGATTCTTGTTCTTGCATTCTCCCGGGAACATTACTCGAATGTTTTTTGGACGTTTAATAAGATACCATCACTGACTCCCAGCATATTTTACAGTGACAATTTATAAATTGCCCGCTGCTTACGCTTATTACTTCTGTGTTCAACTGTTTCAAATTGATAGCCCGGACCACAACCTTTGTCATAGGCGACGCCAAGTGCGCATCAAATAACCACGATTTCCAAATACCTTTCGGCCAAAGCTCTGTCTCTCAATTATTGTTCTTCTATTTCCAACCCTTCAGCATATTATGCTAAGAAAGTTTTGGTTTCTTCAAAGGTATCAGTTGACCATCCTAATCTGTCATGATTTAATTATAGAAATGTATAGAGAGCTCCAGTAGGTCTATGATTATGAAAGGTTATATGCACTGTCCAGAGAAACTGAAAGCGAAAGAGAGACAAAGGAGATAAAAAAAGGTTCAAAATTTCTAATTTTTTAAATTTAATAACAAATTGACAGGACAACAAATTTTGGGATTTGCAGGTCTCGCTGAAGAGATAAAGTACCTATACACCAGTTACGTCACCATCCTAACAAAGTTAAGAGTGCGCATTAAGGATATATGGTTTGAAGATCCAGTCGTGTAGTTTGAGGATTTTTGTTATTTCGGTGAGAATTACGTTTGATATTTGTATTGTCGAAATCAGGAAAATTCAATAACCAGCCAATACCGGCAAACGCCTGTTGCAGGCAACTCCATGTTGGAGTTTCCGAACACGTCCTATCATTTCGCCGTATGTAGCCATTTCAAGAATTGATTTTCTTTGTCCCAGCCCAACGTCGAGACATTAGCCATCAGCATTGGATTTATGAATGTGCGTCGCGGCTTGAAATAAAGAGGTAATTAAATATCAAGCTAAAAGGGAAATAAGAAGAAGAAGAGCTTTCGGAGCGTCTATTTGCGACAGAGAAAATATACAAGTTTGTTCTAAGTTAATGACAAATCGCTGCTGCAGTGCAAGTGCATAAACTTTTAGATTTACGGAGGCGGCAGCGTCCGATATGGTTGCATGACCATCAGAGTACTGGCTTGTGTCTGGCTCTTACAACAGCTCTTCTTGTAATTAACGAAATTTATTTATTTATTGCCTAGTCTACATATGAATATTGAAGATGATCTCGAATAGATCATTGGACTCCATCAAAGGGGATTTAGATGGGCTTTTAATCAAATCCAATTAGAGTGAAATGATAAATAGTGGCATTTCTATAGCAGACTTAAATGATAGAATAGGTCAGCCAGCGAGGTTAAATATCTCTTATTGATCAGAAAAAATTTTTTCTTTCAATTTTCATCTATTTGTAAATTTACAAAAAAACACAACTCTTTACGGGTGACGTCCTAAATCTCAACAGAAGTTTATTTTTTTACACACCAACTTTTAAGCAAGGTAGAACAATTAGAAACAATGTTAGCTGCAAACACCTACATAGTTCTTCAACCCCATAATAATTTAGATGCTTGGAGAATAATATCGAAAGGTATAAATTATTATCAAAATCTTTTTGATAATTTTTACAATTTTTTTTGCCAATAAACATGTTTAGAAAAATTAAAAAATTACAGACGTCTCACATACTCTTTGCAGTATAACTTACAGCGATAAAGCCGTTCCATGTATCACATATCTATCTCTCAACACGCTTCTCATAAGTATTTATTACGAATTTCAATCACGCTTTAAGCGCTTTTAATGACCGAAAGTCTTCGTTGGACCGACCAGGGCTCATTAAACGTTGCCAGATTTAGTAGGTGATAAGTGGGCACACACTGAAACTCTTCACGAACATAAACTTACCACGTGACTCATCTTCGACGGTTAAAAATTTTCAAGATGCATTTCGCGTATCCTTTATATTTACCATACAAGACCCATAAACCTCAATAGATTTATTATAGGAGTGGCAGCCCCACAGGATTTGATTTACGATTAGGAGATGAAAGCCGCTTAAGAATTTGGATTTGTACTAATTTGAGTAAATACCCTGGCACTTGTGTGAGTAGGGACCAATTCTACTAATCTAAAGGTCAATGGGGTTCAGTGCGCTTCGATAGATTTAAATTGACTAAATTATTAATGTGATTTATGATTATCACTGCATTTCCATTTAGGCGACACGGCTTTGTTCAGTCAGCATACCAATAAAGACGGTATCAAAAATGTTAATACGATGAAACTTTTTACAAGGATCACTTAGACTGGTTTTACGACGTAAATATTTATAATCGAGTGATCAGACGAAGATTCACGCGATAACGCCGATTTCCAGCGTGAATGAAATAATGTATGTAGTGGACATTGAATGAGCCGCGTATCAATATTTAAATATGTAAATTTGATTAATTAAAATGTAAATCGGAAGAGATGTTGGTTTTTCTTATCAACGGGTGGACGTTGCATAAATTTCATTTTCCAACATGTGTTTGTTATCGGAACGATAAGAAAAGTTGAACAATTCGAATTTCCATTATAATTAGGGAGTGATGTGCGACAATTTTATCGGTCAATCTTCGGTTGTTAATGTGGCACTTGTCGCATTCTTGGTAATCCACTTCTGTTGGCTATCCTACTTAAACTATCTTGATCACAGTTCAAACAAACTCTCCTTTATAACGTAACGACCGATAGGTATCTTGAACGGAATGTGTTTTATTTTCAGCCGGCCTTAATGCAAAAGCTTCAACCGAGCAAACGTTTATTTGTTCATATTGCGCCGTCCACTCCAAGCCACTGATAAATGGTGATCAATTGATTCTTTCAGAAACATTCGGTAATCCTATTAAATGTATCGAAGCCGAAACGTTGGAAAAATATATTATCTTTGTCCTATTGAGGACACAAAGCGAAAAGATTTAATCTTTAACTGAAAGAAGTAATGGTTTCGTCCGGTTCGTGAAGGTGCAGGAGAGAAATCCACTGAAACTTTTAAATTTCAGGCGGCGCCCCTTACGTTTAACATCCACCTCAACGTGGTCGTTCCAATATTTATATTATTTCATGGGTTACGTGTAGTTTAGGAAGTTTAGCAAGAATGTCGAAATAACGGCTTTAGTGGCGGTAAAATATTGGGAGATCTTGCTTATCCATTCGCCGCATAATTTAAGACTCAAATTTAGTATCCAGCAAAATGCAATTATGAAGTGATAAATGGAACGAACGCTTATGAGCAAACGCCTCGGCTACAATTACAACAAATGTGTGTACCTGTCGTTGCACTGCCCACATTATATCCAACATCTCACAGGAAACCGTAATTCAATGGGAAAAATGAATATGCAGACCTCGAGGTGCGACGTATTTCTGTATCGTTTATCTTGGAAGAAACTGGTCGAGATTTTCAATTTCTTCCACGCCCACGCCTCTGTTTATCTTGTCACGAGGTAATTTTATGGGAAAAATAAGTAGAACACCTCCCATAAACACTGTTTTGCTTCCTATTTTTGCTCACTTTACGCCCGTCAAAAAAATTCTCTTATACAGACAGGAATGCACTATTTGTCTTCTATTGCAAGTATTTTGAAATAAAAGATTCAATAAAGAGTTTCTAAAAAAATGTTAAACAGTACAGGATACAGTAAAGGATTTTGAAAAAGATGAACTTGTGAAGACGTATAGAAGATGAAGAAAAGAAAGGAGAAAATAGTGACAAACATGTGCACGTACGCAACTTTCTCTTACATTGACAAGACGTTAGAAACTTTGTCAATAAATTTTGAATAAACCATAAAAATTTTGGAGAAAGAAAGATTATGTTGGGTGACGATTGATAGAAAATCTTGAAAGAAACGTTTCGCTAAAAAAGATGTAAAACACGGTGGAAGAAAGACAACTAAAATCAAGAGTGAAAATAGAAGACAACGTGGACACGACATCCCAACGTGTAAACTTCTTTATTATGTTAATGAGACGTAAAAGTCTTAATTAATAGTTTAGGAGAAAACGTTATAGAGTCAAACGAGTGACACATTTAAATGATTTTGAAAAAGACGCCAAGCTGAACGTAGACGAAGAAGATAAAATGGAAGGCAAGATAGAAGAGAGAATAGACTGACATGTAAACGTACAAAACTATCTCTTACGTTTAGTGATGTTAAGTGAGCATCAAGAATTTTGAAGAAAAAAAAAATTAAAATATTTTGAAAGAAATCGCCAGCAAAAGAAGTTGTTAAAAATAGAGAACGAAAAACTAGACAAAACAGAAGAAGAGAGAAAGAAGAAAAGAAGATAAGCAGATAAAATTTTTTCTTAAATTTAATAACGTGGAAGAGTTAAAAAAAGAGTTTTGGAAAAAAAAATAAAAGGTGATTAACAGAAAATCTTAATAAAGACGGCAAACTGCTGAATATGTAAAAGATAATGAAAGAAAAAAAGAAGATGGGGGAAAAGATTGAAGAAGGGAGAAGGAATAAGACAGATGTAACCAAAATATTAGTATAACAGATTCTAAACGAAGAGAACGCGAAGAAGTTTGCATATAAAAGTGAATTTTTTTGGGTATCACATGTTCTAGAATAGTTGTTTGCTTTTTTTTAAGATAGGTAAGTAAGTAACGAAGTCGAAGGCATAAACTGAGCAACTAACTGTGTAATTTTTCTCAATTATAGGAGAACGTGTGCTCGTGTAATCGCGCTTACAAGAGCTTAAACTAGATTAACTGTACTGAATGTTACCTGCTGCGGATTTGGTTGGTGGTTGAGGTCGTGTGTGTCGCCGTGTCGCCCGGTCATCGACTTAATCAAAATTCTGAACAGTGAAATGTTCAATTTACAATTCAGGGCAGATAAGTTATAAACCGGAGATTTGGTCAGTGTGCAGGCTGATATATGGGAACAGCGATGTAAAGCATGTTGCCTGTACCATTAATCAAGGGAGGGCGTGTTACCACGTGCCTATCCGCCCATCCTAGGCTCATTACAAACCCAATATGTGCCGGTTTAATTATTGGCCGAATCGACTTGAAAACTTTACTCATCAAAGAGGCTGTTTTTAATTAAAATTTCCAAATTCTTCCAGATTAGCATCGAGGTTCAATCAACGGGGATGATACTGTCGTCGATATGAGAGCTGTTTTGTATTCAGCATTCGCTGTCGCGAAGCAGGAAATTATTTTTCATTGGCCAATGACTTCGTTAATAAGTATCTACAGCAACTTTTACCCCGGCTTGATGCCCGAATCGATAACGCAAAAAAAATTCCGATTATGACCCAACGCCCAACAACACGCCGTCGAACATAAATCTCTTATATTAGAGAACCACACTGGAGAGCAGGGAAGGTGTTTCGACGGATTTCCATAACTAGAGGGCGGTTTTTTCTCCAAGAATTAGGTACCGAAAATAAATTCCATCGGCGAATAAATCCCTGTAATGCGGTGTTATTATTGGATGTATCAAGACCGGCACCGCTGGCAAGGTGAGGCGGCAGTGGAACGGGGGACGCTATAAATACTGGGGGGGCCTCAGGACCGAATAAATGCCGCGGCACACGCACCTCGATACTCATGCAAATCCTAATCCCCCAGAAGGCGCTCCCCGCTCGCGGGATTCTTGAAGGATTTATGGTTTTATAAATGAACGAACGCACATGTGGACGGCAGGTTTGTTGGATTCGCAGTCCACATGATTTACACCTGATTTCTTAATTAGATAGTTATAAATTGCGTTGTCTTTGTTTTGACACTTCGATGCAGATTTATGTTACGGCGCCATATTCCCCGGTACCGTCACGCAACGCGCTACTTAGCGAAATCATCGAGAACGAACGAGGAGAACGGATTTATAGTTGGGGAGGAATGATATCAAATTATTCAACAAATAGGAAGTAAAACCATTGATCTGTGGTCTCACCGTTCCAATCTGCATACTACCGGATGTTTCGTATCTTCATTAATAGGGTTTCTATTTTTATTATCTCCATTAAAATTATTTCCTTATTTCCTTTCAGTTTCATAACAGTATGTCTCCTTGCTCCAGAAAGAAGAAACTCTTGTAAGATCTATAGTATATGCAATTTTGACTTCCTTACCTTTGCAGTCTCCATGGTATTTCATTCAGATGCTAGCGGTGGTGAAGCCAAATAAATATGCCAGAGCCTTGACAGATCCTTAAGAAGCAGCGGTATATTACTCAAACACCTGATGCCCATTATGCAGATTTAAGTCTTCCATCTGCTTGATGTCCCATTTGATAAGAATGGTAACTCGTTCTCCTTCAATTTGTCTCATATCTCTCCACTGCGGGTTCAGATACTCTTTTCCATTTATAACAACAGTTTGTTCTTCAAACTTATTTCTAAAATGTGGATAGCTATTTTTAGACCTAGAGCTATTTCTTAGTAAAGTGAGTATAATATTTGTTTTTTTGCTGCTTTTCAAGTGAAAACAAGAAGAAATAATTATTGGATGTCTTCGGTCGTTACACAACCTAGGAAACTTGCCAATGACATTTTAGACAAAAAAAGATGACAACTAAAGGACAAACGGAGCTTGCTCCTTCTGGCTGAGATTTTTTTTAAAATTAAATTTGCACAGTAGATTCTCGAATCACAATAGTGAAGTTGTAGAATAAAATTCTAACATAGTTTCTTCTTTGTGGTCATAAATTAAAATTGAGTGATAAATTGTTGAATAAATTACCCGAATATCGACATTCAGACCTCAAACCGCAAAATTGGTGCCAGGCAATTTCGCTCGCCGGCATATAAATAGGTAGTTAAATACAATTACAATATAAATAGGTGTTGAAAGTTCTGCGAAGCAAAAAAGCTTTTCGCATTTTTGGAGCTAATTGCTCTTGAAAAAATGCGAACCTCTAAATCAGGTGATGCAAACTTTTTAGGAATTTCATTCAACAACATCGTGTCGAACTGGGACCGTGGAATCCGCCCTGAAATACATTAATGTAATTTAAAGAATCACCGTTTTAAGGCGCGAGAACAAAAGTTGCGATACCGAATAATCTAAAACTGTTTGAAAGCTTTCTCAATTGCATGCTTAAGGATTCAGGGCGTAGCGGTTGTAAAATAGGTAGGTATAGTCGTAAAAAATGAATAAAATTTAGTATGTACAGAAAATGTGGACCCATTACGTCTGGATAGGTGTCGACGGCGCCAGGGTCCGTCCCTGGAATGAAACGCGAATACTAAAGATTCGCGCCATCATGGCTCACGGGCGTCACCGACGACCCCTATAAACCCCGACCACCTTTACGACTGTGCCACTGTTGGCCTGATGGACTATTCGAATCAATATGTACTTTCTCGGTTTACGGGCGCCGAATTTAGTTACATTTTATAGTATGTACGGCGCTACATTTA
The DNA here is from genome assembly GCA_951805265.1 of Schizotus pectinicornis. NCBI lineage: Eukaryota > Metazoa > Arthropoda > Insecta > Coleoptera > Pyrochroidae > Schizotus > Schizotus pectinicornis. The sequence continues at coordinate 13,936,009 of OX638203.1, forward strand.
CACTGTTATTAAATTTTGCATTAAAGTAAGGACCCTCACGTACCGAGTTTCGGCAATTTCGGTTAGGCCGCTTTATCGCAGCATCAAATTTAACTCCACACCCATCACAGCAAGACCCACAACCCGTTTCAAATATTTCCACCCGGCAGGTTCGCCGTCTTGGTCTCCATCGGAGCCATCTGGTACCTAATTAAATATACTCGATCTTAGTGATATTCTTTTATACAACAAATTGCTAAACATTTTCTTGCCACTTTAATAGCGGTTTAAGTTAGTAGTAGTTTTAATAGAAGTTAGGAGGTTCTACTTACGGTTTAAACCAAAATCATTCACATACCCACATTAGTCACATACCCATACATAGACTCTTTGTTCGGCCGCGGAATGTCCTGAATAGTATGAGCCACATCACAATATGCCGAGTGACAATAATGAGTTTCTGTGAGGTAACACAGTACTGCTTCTTGCATAATAAACTCAATGCTATAAAGTACAGTTTGAATATTTAAAAAAATTGAAAGTCTACCTTTAGTTTTGAAATAATATTTCATGATCTCAAGGGTAATGCTGTAAAGGAGAGACAGTGTTCCTTGTCTCTTGTTGTCATTCTGATAACTTTTAATTGTCTGTGAGTCTCCGAGGACCGTTGCTAATGTATGCAAGCTTCGCCCCAAATATCTTGGTCTGCCGCAAATTTCTGCTGCTCAGCTTAGTATTCACAAACAGGCTGATCCGTCGTCGAACTCCAGATAATGTTATTTCTGCATCCCATGCGACTTATAAAACGGGAATAAAAACCTTGTTAGGCTAAAATGTCGGCGGTCCCGAACAGATCGATGAATACGAAGGAAGAATGAAACGACCTATCCCATAAAAGCGGCTTAAAGGCGAAAAGCGTTTCTAGTGTGATGGATTAATCCTTTAATGGTCAATTTGGAGCTGATTGGTGCCACATGCGCCACTTTTAAATTCCTTTGAAAAAGGTAATCTTCCCGGCAACCAGTCACTGGGTGTATTAATTACCGGAAACAGATGAGACCGCGTTATTTTTTTAATTAAATCGCTGGGCGAGTTTCGATTTTTTATCGCGCTAATGCCACCCTTTTGGCAATAGTTCCAGCCCATTGTCACAAAAATTTCACCCTCCTCGAAAACCGCACACGATCTATACAACGAGCACCCTAACCGCGCGTTACTTCTTTCGTAATTGTGCCATTGTGACGGCTATAGGGAATATAGGTGTCATTTATTTTACAAAGGGTTTTTAAAAGCAATAATGTGTAAGTCACGCTTAGTTCGCCGCATTATAAAGCGCGGTTTTATCCCACGCGGTCCCCAAATCGGGGCAAACAGAAAACTGCAATATTGCCCAATCATTTCTAATTTGCCTGCAGTTGAAAGCCCCAACGTTTTACAACATTTATTATTTATTTCCTCTCTTGAAGACTTTGTTTTTTTATTTTTCACCCTTTTGCTGTAGATTGAATAAAATAACGTTGAACTACGAGGAAAGCTCAGTTCTAGATGTTAGTGGAGTTTGCAAGGAGGAGGATAGAGAAGCTATGCAAGCAGAGGTATAGTGAATTCGATTCCAAGATAGAGCGATTAAACCAATGCATGTGGTATAAGCGGTCAGAACTGCACTAAAAACATATTTTAATCAAGCAACCATCGATCAACCATGAATTGAATCAACGACGATCTATCAACAGCTCGCAGTAGTATAAGATGGGAGCTTCTGGCCCAGAGAAGGAGAAGGATCAGGAGCAGGTTGACGTTTGTATATTGTGTTGCTTACCAGTTTGCTCAACTTACTATTTTTCATGTTCTAAACAATTAACAACTTTAAACATGTTCTAAACAGCTTTGTTTAAAGTGGTTTAAAAGTTGTTTAAAGTTGTTTAGAACCTGTGTAAAGTTGTTTAGAACATAAAAAATAGTAAGTTGAGCAAACTGATAGGCAACACAATATACAAAAGTCAACCTGCTTTTGATGCTCGTTTGGGACAGAAGCCCCCATCTTATACTACTAGCCTCGTTTACATCCACTTAACGCACTGCGATTTTCCTCTTTGTTACTTTTGAACTCGTGGCGTGTCAAACTTACAGTTACTAGGTATAATGAAAACAGAACGTAACAAATTGATGATACAGGAAAGACTGTAAATGTCACTAGAATATAAGAACTGCTGTCAAATATCCAGATAGAATTCAGAGGAAGAGGGTGGATGCTAGATACCGTACGTATCATAGACTTGAAGGTAGTTTATGGAACGGAAATCTTGAAATGGAAAAAATTAAAGATAATAAAAGCGGTGTGAAATAAGTAAGTAAAGTTCGAAATTTTTTATAAGTTTCTAATTGTTCCTATAATCAATAGTTTCAGCAGTTTCAATAAAGATCACTTTCAAAATATTTTAAAACAGGTCAAAATATGGGTCTAACTGGTTAACTAGATTGCGCCAACTTCGTTGGTCGCATCGATCTCTTTGGCTATCTTGGAATAAGTACGTTTTGTTTGTTGACGGCGCGTGGGCGAATAATTCTTCTGTTACAACAGGCCGCCAATCCAATTAGTGTTATAGGTGTACGTTACGGGCACGAGAGCTCAAATGCGTCTGTCGTTTATTGTAGAGGTGTCACAAACAGCTTCCAGTTCCCACCGGTGATTGCCGGAGGAACGTAGGATTGAACTGAAACCCAATTCCATCCACCTGACCGAATTTAATTCTTGTTTTTACCGTCTCCCCCATCCAAATTTCGACAATCCGCAATTAAATATACAGAACTTCGCTGCTATCAAATTATTGATAAAGCCGTACCGGAACGACCGGATCGCAGACAAAGGTATAGTGCCAGCGAACAGACCTCCGGGTTAATATTGCATATTGCTATCTCTGAAGTGTGGTCAGTTTCCGGAGCAACCGGCAGAGCATATAAATTATTCAACTATCTATTCGGTCCCCTTTGCTTCTGTATTTCTGCCAGCACTAACACACACAACGTTTTATGTTTTGTGTCTCAAAGCTCTACATTTACGTGGCATTGCGCGGATTTATTACCAGCCTCGCGTATCTCACGACCAACTTCTTCGACCGAATCTTGTCTAAATCTGCCGGATAACAAAAACAAAAACTCCGGCAACCAACCGGAATAATTAAGAGATGTGGCAGTAGAACTCATTAACGGCATTGTTCTTGATGCACATTATGGCGGTGTTAAGAGGAATCACTGTTAAATACTTTGTAATTCTCGAAGTTCCCGAATGAGAATGGGTAAAGACATTTTTGCTTTGATGTGTCCGTGTATGATATGTGGTCTCATATAAGAGAGTTATTATGAACAGGCGTCGTTGCCGACCTTCCTCCTTATTAACGAACACAAATAAACTCTTCATCTTCACCACATCCGGTTTGTCGCGGCTAAATCAAAGCGAACGGACCATAAAACGACGCTTCCTCAAGAAGCATTTAACAAAAACGTCACTTTGATGATTCCAGGTCTATCGTTTCTCCTTCCAGAAGCGGCAATTAATGCGAAACTCAAATTTGAATATTCCTTAATACTGGGGAAAAACCTAAAAAGTTGCCTAAAATATTTCAGCAAGTCGCTGCTACTAGCTGTCGGTGAAATATGGCGCACTTACTTTAAACACTGGTGCGATATTAAACTTTTAAAATGAACATTGCGCGATAAAGAAGGAACAGCAGTAATTTTAATAGGAGGGTGGGCCTGAATTAATTAGCAAATTTTTTTCCGTTCCCAATAACAATGGTTTTCTTCGTTCCGGCGAATACAAATGGTGGTAGTTAACGTATGCACTTTTGCTGCGCGGACGAAATTGTTCCTTTTATTAATTAGGCGCAATTAAAGCAGTCAGGGTGCTCGCAAAAATAAAATGAAACTACCCTTTCGTTTTATTTCAGAGTCGGGCAGCTGTTGGAGATGAGTGAATATAAATAGAAGCGGGCGGGAAACGGCTGATAAATAGCATTCCTTGCCGCAAGTCTTTGGATACAGCGGCGTACAGTGTGAAGTGTGAATGAGTGATTACTTTTAGCTGCTTGAGTGCGATCTTTCACTACTACCCCGACACTTACATAGGAAAAAGTTACCGTACGACAGGAACCGCTGCCGATGACATCGCTCGTTTTAATAACCAACGCTGATATCCTTCAATCTTTCAAACCCGCATTATTTCCTGCGTCCCGTAAAAATTCCCGTTCCGAAGCTATTCGGCGAGGGTGCATTTTATATCGCAGCCGAATTGTTTTCAGGGAGCATCATATCCGAGGTACGAAACACGGACATAAAACGGCCTCAACTATGAACAAATTGAGCCAAATCTCCCAATGTGGAGAAGTGAATTTGAAAGCGCAATTAATTTTCAGTCTTGTCAGGGATTGATTTATCTAAACTTTTTAGCAACAATTTAATTTATTATACTATTATGTTTGAGATCTTAAGACATCTTTTGAGCGTATACGGTATTTGTTAAAACTAAAAAATCGAAATAAATGATAGGTGATCACGTTTAGTGCTGGTAACCTTAAATCATCACAAATGGCGGAGGCGCCGGGTGAATTATTGCCAGGATCAAATTTATTCTGCGAATCCTTAAATCACTAATTAACAAATAATAATAATATGGGAACAAATATAATGTACACCAAATTAAATCATATCTACATCCCTTGCACTGTCCACCAGAAAATTTAATGAGCATCAAAAAATCTAAATGAAACCCAAATTATTATGCATTAGAAAATGAGAACATCACCACTAAAATAACTATGCTGCGTATTATTTTACCATTGCTTACATTTTAAATTCTATATGTCTATCAATTTTACTAAATGTTCACCAAATTTAGAACGCTCAAGTTACGCGTCCGTGCTGTACATAATAAATATTCGCGCCATCATTTATATTTAGTGTTTCTCAAAAAAACTATTTGTGCGTCAAATAATTATTCTATTACTCCAAAAATAAAATATGTTCGCACATCTCTTCTTGCAGCTTGCGCTTCCAGACAAGAGGCACGCGAAAAAAGTTTTCTACAAGGTCAGTTCAGGGCCCTGTAATTTTTTTTTTAATGCACGATTAGAAATTACCACTAAAAGTAGTTTTATGTTTTACATAATGCAAGCTAATTACAGCAAAGCATTTATATATTACGGAAATCAATTTTTTTTTTGTACAAACCACTGCTATTTTTACTCTTATTTTCCTTGCCTTAGCACATCTACATCTATAATTTTGCATAAAATTATTTACCATTTGCACAATATTTTATTGCTTGTGTATTTTTGATCAACAAATAGTATTTCTAACTGCTAAATAATATAAGACACTGTCGAAAATTAAATATCTGGGTATTATGTTAGAATTAAATGCGGAATAAAATTTAGCGAAAATTTAGTATTTATGGTCAACAAAAGTTATTTTGGCGAACAAAATATATAAGAGGCCAGCATTATGTCAATATTTGGCTGTCGCTTTACGATTATGTATTTTCGTAATTTTGGTGAACATTTAGTATTTTTGGGTAATGATAGTATTTTTTTGTATGAAAATATTGAGTAAATTTGGTAGACTGTTAAATACGACCCTAATAATATTAGGCACTTAAAACAGTAATGAAGCAGTACCGGACGTGGGGTCACTATTCAATGCAGTTTAGTTTGAGACCTTCACGATGACTTAGTTTTGATGGTGAGCTTCCTGGGCTTTGGCAAATCAAATATAAATGAAATTAGAATTATATAATTTCAGTTTAAGAAGAGAATGTTATATAAGTTTAAGAAGCTTCCAGGCAACTTCTATTGGGTAATGTAAAACTTTTTTAGCATAATATGAGATAGATATTCTTCTTGCTTAACACATGATACAATTCTAAGCAGCTGAATTACAAAAGCTGCACTGCATGTATGCCAGATTTTCAAAGCTCGGATGTAATATTTTTCATTTTTTTTAACAAAGCACTCAGAATTGGTTGCCCATGTTTTGGTCGATTCTTCGATACAGCCTGGCCGTATACATTTAATGTAGGAATGGCACAAACGTCGGGCTCCGCAACAAGTGGCGATAAGCAGGCGACATAAATCCGGAGATTTGCAAGCAGGAAGCATTGTGTAGATACATTTACTTTACGATATTAAAATGCATCAGACTCGAACTTAAAGAGATGATCCTCAAACGTTTGGAAGATATTCAAACGAAATCAGACATCCAACCCGAAGTGCATTAGGACTTCTTTGAAGCGAATGGGGTTGTAATGTCGTTATGGGGTGTCGCATCGAGTCCCGGAGTTACGAACTACTATCAAACAAGGTGACGTATTAAATCCGACAGACGGATCAACCGCAGACGGGAATTTCCCCCGGGATTGACCGACCTGTGTTTTTAACCACGCCACAATCCCCCGTAAATCTGCACTTTCACATGTGGGTTTTACCGAGCAAATTTCATATTTAGGCGCCGCTGCCCGACCCGGCGCTATTAAAAGCGAATTATTTCCGGCTGGTCGACGTGGATAAGTGGCGGATGAGCCGGCAAAGATCTAATTAATACGTTACGGTTACGGTCAAATACGTCGATATCGGCGTCACCGGAAATCAACTGAAAACGCGCAATTAAGGTGGTCGCGTCGAACGCGTTATGCATAACTTGGGTACCTTGCAGTTATAACTAAGAAGTGATCTAAAATTAACAGGAAAGCGTCCCAATCGTGCTCGACTCCTGGTCGGGAGGATAGGCTTGTGACCGACGGGATATAAACTGCCGGTTAAACATGACACACATGTGCATAAATATTTTAACGAACTCACTCTAAATTACTTACAAATTAAATGGTTTCACTTGACTTCACTTTGATACCCAACACTAACTGTCGAAATTATTTACGAGATATGGCAGAAGAACCGTAAACTCGTAGAAGCCGCATCGTAGATCTGGGGGTAATTAGATAAATATTTTTGGCGAATAAAACGGTCCTCGCTGGAAGTCAGTCGCTTCTACTTTCGTAATTAAGCTTTTCGCAGGCTGTTGCTGCGTTTGATTAATCCGAATAACAAACAGTCCTCGATATTGCTTTGTCACTTTCTCCGGTTTTGCTTGACCGCAGCTGGACAATTTCCTTGTTGACATTCGGGCAAATGTGCAAATACTTATAAAGTTCCCCACGACTTCATCAAAAATAATTCCATCTTTGGCCGAAACTTCCAAATGAACTCCGCTACCCTCCACCATCCACGGAATTACCCCGGAGCCATTACAACCAGATCTTGTACGCAGCAAGGAATCCAACTCTCTAACGGTTTCTGCTTGACCGACTGCGGCAACGCGATGACCAATAAATCTTCCTAATTTTCCATAACTGCGGCGAGGGTTGCACGATATTTCCATTTTATGAAACTCGAGGAAGGAAAACGTAACTTTAACCCGAAAAGGCGAGGCTTCCTACGATTAACGACGAAAAAATTGTTGTTGGCTCCGAAAAAAATCATCAAGGCTAATGCGTTTCAATTATTAATTTTGGGCAGGTGAAAAAAGGAGAGACACCTGGGCGATTCGTCTCAATTAGGCGACGTCAAGATTTATCGTCGACTTATTATCAAATATTTATCACCACTTAGCGAAAGTGTGAAGAAATGCCCGGTCTGAATCGATTGACCGCATTGAATGTAATAAGGAGGGAGTGAAAAATCTTAGGGCGAGGGAGATGTCGTGCCGTTAGTATGAAGAGGGAGGGCTGTTACAAGTGGAATAAAGTAGTAATCCCGACGAATGCACTCCTTAGGCCGGGTCAGCAATCAATACTCCCCAGTATTGGCGTTAACACCAAGTTTTCACTCCTTTCGCCGAAGCTCATATTCAAGAGCCTCTGATTTGCCACTTGATTCCTGAAAAAATCCGGTGAGTAAATTTTATAGTAACTTGAGAGATTTTTATTTTATTTCAGATTTTCCAAAAGTTGTGTGTCTACTATGTCTGCTCTGTCTCTTTAGTCTCTTTAGTCTCCTCTGTCTCCTCTGACTCCTCTGTCTCCTCTGTCTTCCCTCTTTTCCTTGTCTGATTAGTCTTACTCTGTCTGCTCGCTCTGGTTTGCCTACTCTCTCTGGCCTGTTTGCTCTGCTTGGTGTCTTTTTTGTCTGTATGTCTGTTCTGTCTGCTTTGTTTGCTCTGTCGGCTTTGTCTGCTCTGTCTGCTATGTCTCCTCTATCTTCTGTCTCCTCTGTTACTGTTTCCTCGATCTCTTCGGTCTCCCCTGTCTGCTCTGTTTGCTCTGTCTGCTCCGTCTGCTATGTCCCTTCTATCTTCTCTGTTTCCCCTGTCTCCTCTGTCTGGTCTGTCTACCCTGTCTACTCTGTCCGCTCTATCTGCCCCGTATACTCTGTCCTCTCTGTCTACTGGGTCTATTTTGTCTACTCCGTCCACTCTGTCTACTCCGTTTACTCTGTCGACTCTGTCTACTCAGTCTACTCTGTCTACTCTGTCTACTCTGTCTACTCGGTCTACTCTGTCTACTTTGTCTACTCTGTTTACTCTGTCTACTTTGTCTACTCTGTCTACTCTATGAGTTCTTCTAGATTTAAAAAACGCAGAGAGCTATTAATGTTGAAGAAAAAATTTAAGCTTTTTCAGATTCTGCGTCCAAAAACCGCGCGTTGCCGAATAACGAGGGCGAGTATCAAACTTTGCCGGGCTGTCGTTTGAATATAAGTCGAAGTGAAATTTTAGCTCGGTCCGTTTGGCATTTCATAGTTCCTTCGGCTGGATTTGACGTCGGCCACATGGGGCGGAAAACAAAGCCCGAGTTTTAAATTACCGACTAAAATATAGAGTCTGTCGGTGACAGCGAAACAATTTCACTCCGTGTCATATGAAACTTTATGATGTTTGTGATTATGTTTTCGGTTTGTTACAAGTTTTTGAACTTGATTTATATACCGCGCCCGATTGTAACATTTTACAATTACCTTGCTTGTATTGGATACACAACGCATTGTGGTCTCGATAAATTACTCAACGCCGTGCACGACAACCATTAATTTTTCTACAACAACGTCGTCCCGACTCTTCCTTCAACCATCACACTAAACCATCTGATAATAAGCGAGCGACAATAATTAATTACATTATGTTAATTGCTGGAGACAGGTGACACGGAGATTGGCATTAGCCCGAACAATATGACCACTCAGCCATTATTCAATAACATTCCACCCAGACGTCAATGCTGTAGTAAAGATATTATCTTCCATTTGTGCAACAATGTACTGTTTAATATATATGTAGTTGTTAATGGTTCCTCAACTATTTGTACAATGGTATGACGGAGCGCGTGCGTTGCTGTTGCTAACAACTAATAAGAAAATTAATTAAAACGTCTCTAGGGTGTTGCGGCTTGAAAGTTGGCAAACATTAGGGATTTTTGCACCATAGGCGTCTTTACCACCGTCAACGTATTTGCTAGCGTCCATGTCAGCGTTTCAGCGACTGTGATGGATGGCTTCAGCATCTGTTCTCGCGCCCATGATTGACAAGCGAACGCGAGGCCGCTGTCTTGAAGCCATTAGTCAGCGTCGGCCCAAGACCTGTGCTTGAGCTTCTTCCTGCCCTTCACCGTTATGATTTATGATCGATTCGCTTTATTTTCATTTAAAAACACAGTCATATTCCGATTGAAGTGTGGTAATTGTTTGCAGGTTTACAAACGGTTCGATGACTGATGACCACAAAATGTATTTTGAGACCGACATGTAAAAAAGCGAATTCGGTTTCAGCAATGTAGTCGTTAGTTTTACGAGATAGTAACCAGCGGTGGCCAAAGGACCGGTTCTTGAGTGGCAGCCAGGCGAACTTCAGGATAGAGTCCTGAGTCAACTTTGGAAAAAAGCTAAAAAGGAATACAGTAATGTATGGATAATCCGAACAGAAAGTTTGCAGACCCCGTTCGGATTACCAAAAGTTTCGGATTATAGAATTCATAATAAATGATATCTAGAATCCGAACATGTTCGGTTTATAGATATCTTACTCAACCATAAAAATGTTCCATTATACTTTAAAAAATATGTATGTATACATAATGGCTATAAAATTAATGAACTATTTATTTCAAAACAAAAAATTACATTTTAAACATAATTAAAATAAAAACAAATTTCTGATGAAAAAACACCTTATAATATGTACATACATATTAAAATTAATTATGTATTTCTTTGAACAAAGTTCTCCAGAGTTCCTTGAACAGGCGGTAGTTCGGAGTTCGGATTATGAATATCATTTTACACAATTGGGGTGTTCGGATTATAGAGTAGTTCGGATTATAGGGGGTTCGGATTATCCATACATTACTGTATAGTAGGATATAAAATGTTACTTCTGGACCAGGGCATGTGGAAAAGATTTTGGAGAAGTCGGGCGACCTCTACTAATGTACATATTGGAATGAACCAAATAATTTAAATGTCGTTCAGAGTGAGGTTGCCGTTTACTTGATATCCATACCCAAATTTTGCTTTGCCAAGCTACACTGACACACATTAATGTCAGTGGTGTACCTGACATACCACGGAAACACAAACTAATAAGTCATCATGAAACCTTGGACGCCACTGACAGTTGTCAATGCTTAAATGCGTATCGCAAGAAAACAAATAAAAGTAAAATTGTCGTTGTAAAATTGAAAGTGTGTCTTAATAAGATGCCTAACAAACTTGATGTACTATCAAAAATTGCATTTAACTAGAGCAAACATAGCCATTGTTATTACTACAACTTTTTCTCGAGGAATCTGAAGCAAATATTTTCGTTCCCAGTTTTTCGTTTTTCTTATTTTGCTGTATAGTTATGTTTGTTTCTCCAGAGGAAGCTGAATCTGTCTGGTTATGTAGGTGCGTAAAAAATGTTTCTGGCGTTTTTCACGTTCCTGCGCCCTCCCAGCACATTCGTCGTGTCTCTTGGAACGACATCTCAGGGAGCACATCCACGCTTACGTTAAAGTCACGATTGGGAAATTCGTGTAAAATTAGCCCGTATCTTACGTGATGTACGTCTGCCGTCACCGAAAACCGTGTAATGCTCGACAGAAACAAACATCCCCGGAATATTGACAGGTGTTCAGCCTCATGAACTCGCACCGAAACGGGCGCTTTCCTCTCACCTTCCGCCGAACAACATCCAATTCAAGGCGCCATTGTTGTCAAAAAGCAAAATCCCGAGAAAAAAAATAAGCGTTCAGCATTCGTGGCGGCGTGATATTGTTTCGTCCTGGGGATAAGAGGCATTAGTGAATGAGGAAATGTGACAAGGGACAAATGTGACGTCATCAGTCTTGGAGATTTGTACATGGCAACAATTAAAATAATGAACCACCGACATCATACACCAGATATGATAAATCGCCTCCCCAAGAACGAAATATCGTGGTCGTGGCTGTGTGGGAAGAAAATGAATGTGATGAAAGAAACGAACCCCTTGGCTAAGCTAATGCAAGCCGAGCAACCAACGACTAAAAATACTAACATTTTCTATGTAGCTCGCATTCTCTCTCCTTGAAAATTTACAGGTCTCCAGTTTCTTCAACATCCGTCCCGTGTCATAACACGTTATTTTTATTGTTATCCGAAGGAGACAACAATATTTTTAATAGAATTAATCGCGTTGTCTGTTGGCATAATTTGTGTGTTTGGAAGCGTCAGGTTGGCGATAGAAACCTCTCGTTCTCTCTTTACTATTAACTTAATTTATGGCCATTGTTGCTTTGTTTTGAGCTGCTGCAGTCTGTGTTGGGACAATCGAGTTAATTTTGTTTTAAACCTCCGACAATTACAACAAAAACTGGCCGCAACAACTATTCTGTTCGGACGTTCTCACAGAAAACGTCACGTTTGCACTAATGCAATTAGAGCGCTATCATCGAACTACGTGTTTTCATTGTTATCCATTTACTTAATTTATTTTAACTCGCCTCTAAGTAAACCTGTTAGAGCACGTTCACTGTAAAAAATGCGATATAAAATAAAGCACGGCCCCGCCATATGATTAATGTTGGAGCTTTATGCGGAACGCCGGAGCTTTTCAAAATCATTTGTTAAGCATTGAATAATTTAATTCACGTCATACCGAGAATACATTTGGCAGCACATACCTGATACACCCTCAAGTAATAACTTTGAGAATACTGGTGGTATTACTGATTTATTATTAATGGATTTCCATTAGACTTGAACAATGCTCTAGCGCAGTGAAGGATAAATGGGGGAGCACCACCATCCATTGTGGCCACCCACGATCAACCTTGCCGCTTACTTTGGGAAATATTTACGAATTTCCCTTGCGCCAAAGACGTAAATGAATTACTTATATTAAAACACATCGTCCCCCAATTCCTCGTCGCTGCCACGGCATTAGGCACCGATGTCTGTCAGGTCTATAGAGTTCGTTTGTAGCAACCTTATACTTGGACAGAAAGGTTTTATTATAACTGCACTTAAACGACCCTTCCATAATTCTTATTATTGGGGGCGCTGCGGCATTTAGCCACATATGCCCTCTTCTCACGGTATAATTTTCTTTTCCACAAAACGCCATATTGAGCTGTTATTTCGAAACATCCTCCGCCTGGCCCAAATGAAATGAAAGGAAATTGAAATTGTCTTACTCAACATACCCAAGGTCTACGTACATCTATTTGCATTATTTTTTGGGTAAGTTTTTGACATATAAATTATAGTTCTAATAATTGTATATTTTTTCTTAAAAACGTACAGTGGCGAACATAAAATTACTCGTAAAGGGATTGTGTAAAACGGTTTGTAGCAGTAACTGTCAACGAAACCGTATTGGAAATTCTTATTGCCTAATGGTGCTACGGGTAATAAATATTGGGAACAAATATAATGTACACCAAATTAAACCATACATCTCTTGCACTGCCCACCAGATAATTTAATGAGCATCAAAAAATCTAAATAAAACCCAAATTATTATACATCAGAAAATGAGGACATCACCACTAATATAACTATGCTGCGTATTGTTTTACCATTGCTTACATTTTAAATTCTATATATCTATCAAGTTTACTAAATGTTCACCAAATTTAGAACGCCCAAGTTACGCGTCCGTGTTGTACATAATAAATATTCGCGCTATCCATTTATATTTAGTAATACTCAAAAAAACTACTTGTGCGTCAAATAATTATTCTATTACTCCAAAAATAAAATATGCTCGCGCATCTCTCCTTGCCGCTTGCACTTCCAGACAAGAGGCACGTAAAAAAAAGTTTTGTGCAAGGTCAGTTCAGGGCCCTGTAATTTTTTTTTTAAAGCACGATTAGAAATTACCACTAAAAAAAGTTTTACGTTTTACATAATGCAAGCCAATTACAGCAAACCATTTATATATTACGGAAATCAACATCATTTTTGTGCAAACCACTCTATTTTTACTCTTATTGTTCTTGCCCTAGCACATCTACATATATAATTTTACATAAAATTATTTACCATTTTCACAACATTTTATTGCTTGTGTATTTTTGATCAACAAATAGTATTTTTAACTGCTAAATAATATAAGACACTGTCGAAAATTAAATATCTGGGTATTATGTTAGAATTAAATGCGGAATAAAATTTGGTGAACTTTTAGTATTTATGGTCAACAAAAGTTATTTTGGCGAACAAAATATATAAGAGGCCAGCATTATGTCAAAATTTGGTTGTCGCTTTAAGATTAGGTACCTATGTATTTTCTTAATTTTGGTGAGCATTTAGTATTTTTAGAAAATGAAAGTATTTTTTTGTATGAAAATATTGGGTGAATTTGGTAGACTGTTAAATTCGACCCATAAATATTTATTCCGGTTGGAGTCTATATACCTACTCCACTTCCCTCGCCCGGCAGCGAATCACCTGGAAATGGGTGGGTAGCAATGCCCTGCCCACCCTACCGAATGGAGTTCGTTCACACTGGGAAAAAAATCGTTCCATATTTTTTGCTCGCCAATGTACCAACTTACAATACGTTAAACAAAATACACCTGCTTTGTTTATATTTTCTTGTTCTAATTCCTTCAAGCATTGGTTTAAACCGATCAACATCTTGTTTTCAGTTGTAGATAAATACTTTAAAAGAATTTTTATACAATCGTATCGAAATAGTACCATTTCGAATGTCATTTTCACGTTGAAATGACGTGTTTTATTTTCACTATACTGTCACTTTTTCGCACTAGATACAAAATGTAAAATTAACTGACAAAGACCTCAATTATCAATGAAATGTTGATTCTGTTATGTCGCATTTCCTAGAAAACAAAAAATTGTGCAACTAGATTATGCAGTAAGTATGTGCAATTTTATTCTTTCTTTTTACATTTTTAACAATTCTGGCGACGATTGTATAAAAAGTCTTGTATGTAGTACGTTGCAAAATTCGTGTTTTTCGCACGCGACGTGTTACCAAACTCGCTTTGCTCGTTTGGTAATATTCACGTCTTGGTGCGAAAAACACTTTCATTTTGCAACTTACTACATAAATAGCTATTTTTGCATTAGAGAAAATTAAATAACGAAGCTCGTTAGTTCGTCCTCAAGGCATGTAGGTGTCGCTATACGCCACGATCCACCCTAAAGTTTGGCAACAGGGAGCTTTCGTGCGCACATTACAAACCGACGACAGTTAGTGCAGGCGTCTCACGTTAGAGGGCGCGTCACGGCGCGAACCGTCGTCCGCATTTGAACTGAAGATTGAATGCAGTCATGATACGACTCTACACGAGTCTTGCTGTGTCAAACTGTGCTCCAAACATCGAACCACATGTGCTGCGATCTTCTCAAATTCTTCTCGCAATAAACTAGTTTTAAACTTAGAATCAAAGTTAAAGGATTTGTTGTGGAACGTCATTGGCCGGAAATTATGGTAAGTCACTGTGGACTTGCAAATTTTGATTAGTTTTAAAGTTTCGGATCGCACGTTAAAATGTTAATTGCTGTAATTGTGACTTTCGGCAACTCGCTTCACTTCACTTGGGTGATGTCAAGCTTTATTTACATATTTAGGTTTTTCCATTTAATAGTTTTAATGACGTATCGGCGAAATGTTCCATAATTAGAAAAGCTATCGCTTGAGATATATGTAATTGCCTTTAATTTATTATTTACTTAGGGCTTGGTATAATTAGTACTTTTTTGTATTTCCAAATATTTAATTATTTTTTTGTTTCATGTTGAGGTGACAGTTGTTACTGTTTAACCTTTTGCCGCTCGAGGGGTTCGTTGGCGGGGTTGTTCTAAATTCGCTGCTTACCTCGGCCTCTAATTTTTGTTCAGGTTTAAAATTAATCGGTGTAAATGGAGCGCTGTCCCATAAAACAGCCTTATCTAGGCATATGCAATTCGTTACAAAGACGAACGCGTATGTGCCCACTTGAGTGGGCGTATTATTTTGAGAGGTAAATTTCACGTTGAGAAAACCAGATGGGAATAGCACTCGAGTTTAGGGCTTCTGTTATCACTCCTCGGCAACGGAGAGAAGCACCTGTGAAACTTAAATGGGAAAACACGTAGAAGACACCTCCATCTCGGCAGAGCAAACGTGAGAGGCAGAACCATTTTCCATATCAATTCGGAGATTCATAGGATATTTTAGGGCGACAACGACACAAATCATCAAGGATGATTAATGGCGATCACGACAACACCCACTTAACCGCAAAGAGTTAAAGTGAAAATTACGAGGAGCGCACGTCGATAAATAATTTCGTAATTATGCCTAATCAAGGGCGATATTCATGATTCGCGAGTTGTCGAGATAAATTGCGAGACCAGACTCAACTCGGTTTAATTTAAGCCCTGCGCGATATCCTGAATTATGAGAAATTGTTTCAGATAGCAAAGCTACAATGGCCAAGTTGGAATACAAGGAATTCAATGAGCTCGCAGTTAAAGTGCCGTAACTTCCAAAACCAAACTTCCACGCCGGAGTCATACTCCGTGCTTATGAACAATATACCTCCAACAGTTATTTGAGCAATGCCATTGATATTCCCCACGTCTGGTTTGGCTTCCTTGATATTTAGAATTTCGCCACCTCACTTAGGAGGGTCACCCTAAAGTTGAAACAGAGAGTCTAGATTCCATTAAAGCTCGCCGACGATTAAAAAATTAATGGGGGTTAGTGAAAGACTCAATTAAATATTGTTGTTGGCAACTCCGCCAAGGGTGGTGATAAACAAGTGGCGTTTTTGCACATCCGCTTCCCGTCGCTTACAATTACTCCCGTTTTCTGCTGGATGGAATTAATTGTCCGTTGCTGCAAAGTACGGAATGACACGTGCTGATGCTGCAAAGCAAGAATGCCTTAGATGTTTTTGTCGCCGGGGAAATTGTTTTCCGTGCCAAAGGATTTATCAAAATGTTAGGCTGGTCGGGATAATTATTTTGAAGGTGAAGCATTGCTCCAAGAAATTTGCCATCTTGCGCGTTCTCGCACACGTTCAATTTTGAAAACGTATTTGGACGGCGACAGCGAATTGTTCACCGTTTGATGCTAAATTTGTCAGGCGATAAGCGGCGAGAAAAAACTAGAAACACATCTGTACTAAATTGAAAGGTGATGCTGCTGTCAATAAAACAGCTTCAACCTCCTAGCTTTCTAGAACGAAGTTGGAAGTCGGAGCCCGAATCATACAGGAACATAAAACGACGTTACTACAATGAATGTGAAGAGACTGTAGTGCAAAAATGATGAACTTACCTGAAGTATGAAAGCATTAAATTTAAATTGTTACGCTGTAAGATGTAGTTAATTTAATTATTGGTTAATTTGCTCGTAATATTAAAATTAAGTGCTAACACTGTTCACAGTCCATTAAAAGATGGGAAAGCATTTATTTGCATTAACTGCCAGAAAATTCACAAATACTAGGTACTTGATCGATACACATACCTAGTCCCCTATCATTTGCAGAATTAACATCACGTGAAGAGACTTACCTACTGCCTCGAGGTTGTCAAAAAATGTGCCACAAAAGCTGATTTTGTCACCATTGACACTCATAACATTAATTCTGAGGCTCAAAGGGCTATTCGAAAAAATGGTGCGGATAACTTTTGTAAATAATTGGTAACAATCAAAAAATGAAATAAAAAGAGTGATAATGACCTCAAATGTGAGTCATATTTAACAAAGGTTCTCACGTGTGTGATATCAACAAATGCTCGATTAGATTGTTGATTAATGCTATGACGTTGGTTTGTAGGTCATGACTAAGCCTTATATTAATTTGTTGATTACATATCAATAGGTTGGGTTATGTTTTTTTTACTTTGTTCTGTAATTGGAGTTTTTTCTGTAGATCAATGAAGCCACCAACATTGTTGTTGTCTATTATGTTAATGTTAATAATAATAATTTTGTAATTATTATTTTGTTTGGTTTATTTTCATACTTAATATTACTCGCCTTCCTTCTTTTCTTAATACATGCATTATTTCCAACGTCCCCAAAGCTCCAAAGTTTTGCACTACCAAATTTTTTCACCGATATAATTTTTATGAAAACATCAGATGACACTTCGAATTTTTCTTATGAAGTGACCTTTTTGTTATCAGCTTTTGATGGTGTTAATAATAATATGGCAATAAAATTTTGATATATAACTTTAAATTAAAGAGAGGACAGCTCGACCAGACAAAATTGCGAAAGAAAATACTAAACAAATGGAAGAAAAAAACCCAATAAGAAACTAGCTAGTTGCAAAAGAACGAACCGCTTTCTTACGAGGTGACGTCTTGGACAGCTGGTTATAGTAATGTTTATTTATGATACCCCACAGACTCATGGCTCCGCTGAATTCGTTTCACATAGAAAGCAAGAATAAGATTATCTGTCGCAGTTGGTACCTTTAAGTACCTATTATTGTTTCTTACCTATCAAAGCTAAGCATTCACAGAAGATTTGACCAGGAGTTCCATTCTGCTTACCACATAATTACATCTGCTAGATATTAGCAATTAGTCAATCAGAACTAGATGAACCTTCAACGAATGTATGTCTATGTTTTGTACCTGGTCGTCCTGTTTTATGCAAGTGATTTAACAATCCCTTTGTCTACCCATCACTTTGCTTTGGCTCCATCAGGACTCTCCTGTTTTAGATAAAGTTTTCTCATTGGTGATGTACCCTGACGTTCCATTTTTCTTTATGTTTTATCTTTTTTGTGAACCAAGTTCTTTAGCTGTGATTCTCCTTTTGAACCATGCTCCCAGGTTTAAATTAAAGGTTTTCCTTGGTCGGTCCTTGACTATGCCTCACTCGGTGGTACTTGGTCATTCTTGTCAGTTTTTATTTCTTTCTGATTAAGCAGCAGGACCGTTTTCTATTTTCTTTTTATGGTGTGATTTTTTTAAGTTATTCAGTTTTTATAACAATGGTGTCAAGAAACCGCAAAAAATAAATTAAGAGTAGGAACAGTCTGATAAATAGTTAGAAAAAATAATTGATACGTTTAACTTAATTTTTCTTCGGAACTATTTTGGTGAAGACTTTACGACGCCCCAATATAGTTACAAAATCTGCGTGAGCGGAAATAAATTTAAATGGCAAACCGTTTTCAAGAACGATCATACGAAAATGTCCGTATGGCATGCAACAACGACTCATCATCATCAACCAAACAAATTGCTTTGTTTATCTTTAAACTCGTCAATAAATTTATTATTAGGGAAACTTCTAGTCGCTTCATTTGCGTCGTTTAATTGTTGTCGATCAATCTCTACGTGTGTTTGACAAAACCGGATTTTGCGATCGGTCGATCTCGCGCCTGAATGCACAAAGAAGTGAAATATTGTGGCGGCGTAATTCCCCATTACGGTATCAGTAGCGTATTTTTTGCAATTCGGGCCATTTGGCACAAACTTCGGAAATCCGCCGTGTCGTGTTCGCGGTCAGCTTCGATAAGCTGTTATCTATACAACCCCATTTAGGATTCTATAGCTTGTTTGACATCAACTCGCACAATCTGACGACCCGCGGTCTTACTGACCGATCTTTACGACGAGCGATGGACCCACCACGGCCATAATAGCGAGGAAAAGGCCGGAAAAAATCCTGTTTATTAATACTGCCAGCGGCCCTTGATGGAGTCGCCGGACGAACAAACTAAAATTTCCAAATTAAAAAAAATGCACCAAAAGTGAAATTGTGAGCAAAGAACAACAACGAGCAAAAATTTGCTTGAAAGTGTTCAATATTTTTTTTTTTTGAAAATAATTAATTTCTAATGTCGTTCGATGAATCTTAATCAATTAATTAATTTTAATTGAAATAAAATAGAAATTGTGAATAGAGAAAAATTATTCATCAAGTTCAGTAATTCGAAATTTATTTTTATTAAGTCGATTCGCCCGGCGCATCCACCATATTTGAGCATCTGAAAATTGCGGCAATATTTTATGGGGCATGGTTTTAAGATTTTACTTAGGAATCCGACAAACGACGCTCAAAAGCCTGCTGCATTTGACTGAAATTTCTCGTAGCTGCTCGCTCGGCACAACCTGCTAGTAGTTATGTTACACAAGAGAGTAAGTCGTTCGTGTTACGTTGAGGATGATGCTTTAGTAATTGCGGACATACCCGCGTCACGTATTTTAACAACAATTTAAAAAATTGTGCTGAGGAGACAAGTGAAAGACGGTGTTTAATTTTTTAAACCCGTCTGCAGAGTTGGGAATTACGTAAAACTGTCCTTCGACCCTTAAGTGGTCTTTAGAAAGAACAATAAAACCATTTTTAACGAAGAAGAATAATCGTGTCTTGACTAAATTTCTTGATCAACCTTTCCGATTGATGTAAAGTAGAGAACCGAACCGTTGATTGCGGCTTCGCTCGTAGCCACGTTGAAAACTTTAATCACAAAAGACTCCGAATTGAATTTCAAACTAGTTATAAGGAGTTATCGATACTACCTTATAACTTTGCTTTAGTTTCAGGCGAAAACCAATCGCTTTATTTGCTACCGGAATATGAACAACTCGAATAATGTAATCGAATCTTGATCAACGAATTCGAAAGCGACGGAGTCAAACTGACGTGGACGTGGCGTACGAAGCAAGTTCTTTATTGACATTTATAAGACGGCCACGTTGCACCCGTACCTGGCGTTTTTTTATTTTTTTACCTCGTTAGTACAATTTGCTTGGCGTAAATATTTAAAAAATTCTTAATTAACAAAATATTCCGGCAGTGTGGAGCAGCAGCATGACTGCACTTAATTAAAAGTCTAGACGCCCCCGCCTGATGTAACGTAAGTCCAGTATCGATCCTGTCAAAAGTGACTCTGATATATCGACGATTAGGAGGTAATTAAGTGCGCGGTTGGTAGAAATCGTCGGTTAATGGAAACGCGATCCGGTGGCCGTGATGAAACTCTTAATATATTACAAATTAAACGTCATGTGTGAGCGACTCGCAGGACTCATTTCAGGATCCGCTTTTTGAGGAGATTTTGGTATCATTTTACGAAGAAATTGCCAAGTAAAACGTCGAGCAACAGGCTTATTGATCCTTGAGGAATTATACCACGAAAAACACTGAACCTATTAACAACAACATGGTAAATATCTAAGTGTATCACGCGAGGATAATGGCGATTGAACTAAACTTAAATTGGGACTTTCGGGAATGAAAAGTAAAGTTCAAGAAGCTAAACAAAATTACTTGATGAAAAGTCGTTATCATTTCAGGCTACATGTGCTGCTTTTTTATTTAAATCTCGACAAAAGCACCAGATAAACAGTTCCTGTAGAAGTTTTACAGCAAATGAAGCTAAAATAGTAAAACTAGACTACAGTTTTACGTACGTAAAACCGCGAGTTTTGGGCATTTTAGTAAACGATTTGAAACTTAGGATAAAGCTTGAAACTAGTAGCAATTTGTCGAAAATGTTCCCTAAAAATTGATATTTGATTATCGTTTACGTTACTTTTCGGTTATGGACTCCACAGGAGTCATTATAACCTAAAATCTTTACTATAAATACGGTTATGTAATTTGAATGGGGTGGTATTTAACAGTCTATCAAATTTACCCAACATTGTGATACAAAAAAATACTTTCATTTCCCAAAAATACTAAATGCTCACCAAAATTAAGAAAATACATAATCTTAAAGCGACAACCAAATATTGACATAATGCTGGCCTCTTATACATTTTGTTCGCCAAAATAACTTTTGTTGACCATAAATACTAAATGCTCACCAAATTTTATTTCGCATTTAATTCTAACATAATACCCAGATATTTAATTTTCCACAGTGTCTTATATTATTTAGCAGTTAAAAATACTATTTGTTGATCAAAAATACACAAGCAATAAAACGTTGTGCAAATGGTAAATAATTTTATGCAAAATTATAGATGTAGATGTGCTAAGGCAAGGAAAATAAGAGTAAAAATAGAAGTAGTTTGCACAAAATAAGATATTGATTTCCGTAATATATAAATGCTTTCCTGTAATTACCTTGCATTATGTAAAACGTAAAACTTCTTTTAGTGATAATTTCTAATCGTGCTTTAAAAAAAAATACAGGGCTCTGAACTGACCTTGTACAAAACTTTTTTCGCGTGTCTCTTGTCTGGAAGCGCAAGCGGCAAGGAGAGATGCGCGAGCATATTTCATTTTTGGAGTAATAGAATAATTATTTGACGCACAAGTAGTTTTTTTGAGAAGTACTAAATATAAATGGATAGCGCGAAAATTTATTATGTACAGCACGGATGCGTAAGTTGAGCGTTCTAAATTTGGTGAACATTTAGTATATTTGGGTTCGATTAAGATTTTTTGATGTTTATTCAATTTTTTGGTAGACAGTGCCAGGGATGGATGGTTTAATTTGGTGTGCATTATATTTGCTCCCATTCGAAGGCTTTACCTTTTAATGCATTTAAATTGATTACATACTACATTAGCATTCATAATATCCGTGTTACTGAAAACTTTTGGAGCAAAAGGGAACTTAATTTTACGTAATACTTATATGCCTTGCAATTTTTAAAAAGTATTGTTAATGGAAAATAAACTTTAATATGACTCTTTTTGTTAGGCTTTGTTGAGTTAAAAATTACGAAGTGTTAAATAAGATTCTCAAATGGAAGAAAAAAATAATTTCTCATATCACAGGACCTAACTATCTTATTTATTTCTTCTAATATTAGTTTTTTTTCTTCTTATACCGCCCAATAGACACACCAGACATCACAGTAAAGTCGATTACATATTTAAATCTTTTCAACTTGTTTTTCATATGGGTATCTTTTTCTGTTATGTGTGAGCGTCCTTTTATGTAACGTTGAGGCGAGTCGGTTAGGCAAGAGGTGTGAAGGCAGTACGGAGATCGAGCTCTCCCGCTATTTGTTTACGTTTACATGTTCAATTGTCAAGTTACTCACTGTATTACATATTACCTTACATCAGAAGTGGTTGTTAGTGTACGGTGTCCAAGCCAAAGAACCGATCATCATCCTCATCTACAGCAACTTTGAGTTTCTGGACCAGGAGCAGTTCCCAACGTGGACAACAAAAAACGTAGCAAAAAAGACGAAATTGCAAGGAAAAGATCAGGTTTGGTTTTAGGTGGAAGGAATAGTTGTAATTGTTAACACAGAATTAGTTTCGGTTATGACAGGTACTAGATTAAATATTTATACTAATAAAATTGACAGAACAAAGTTGATTTATGATATTGTGCTTTTTTGACACAACCCAATTAGTTTTATATTTTGTTCATTGGAAAGAACTGATCTGATTTCTTCATCTATATTATTTTCATCATTCTCGTCTTCTCCAATCTCCAAATTTTCATCTTAAATGCTTCTTCTAAGTCTTCTTTCATTCCCCCTCTTGACTGGCATATTGGCACTATCATTTACACTCCTTCAGTATCTTCATTTTGTTAATTAAGAGAAGAAAATAAAAAAAATGCTAATTACGTAGAACGTGATGTTGTATAGTTTATTTGGCGACTTTTTAAGAAGAGGAGGTAAATTTGCCCGTAACTTTTAACTTTTTTATTTAAACCGATTACCACCTAAATCCAAGTCAAATTAGATATAGTATTTTAGTCGAGTCCACACCTCCAATTAAAGCCGTTCACACATGTTTCGGCCAGTTTAAACATGGGCGTACGAGCTGTGAAGATAAATGTTTCAGTAGATTATCCAAGTAGCAAGAGAAAAATTTATTAAACGTTATATTCAAAGTTATGACAACTGCAACAGGAATAATAAAAGTTTTAATTAAAGCAAGAAATTTTACATAAACATTTGGGAGTGAAGAAGTGACGCGCACTGCGAGTGTCACATTTACTAGTATTTAACAAAAATTGGGTACGAATTGACAAACATTTCTGACTGTCCATATCTGTCTTTAAATCGAGATTCCTCTTAACGCTTTTGCCCACTCATTATTAGGTTTGACTTTTTCA
This sequence comes from Schizotus pectinicornis, assembly GCA_951805265.1. Taxonomy (NCBI): domain Eukaryota; kingdom Metazoa; phylum Arthropoda; class Insecta; order Coleoptera; family Pyrochroidae; genus Schizotus; species Schizotus pectinicornis. The sequence continues at coordinate 13,959,515 of OX638203.1, forward strand.
TTTTTTTTTTTGAAAATTTAAATGATTCCGTGTTGCTCCATAAAAGTGACATAATGGCCTTTTGAAAATCGTTGTCTGCAATAAATAAAAGTCTTACGACTCCCATGTTGGAAAAATACTCATCTAGTTCCCTTGATGACATGGTTCTAGAGGCACAAAAATTGGAAAAATTACTAGTTTTTTTCAAAATAGGGGGAAGAAAGAGTGGTAAAGAATAGTGGTAGAAGATAAATGCTATGGATGTTTTGCGCTTTTGTATGGCTGCATGAGACTGCTGGTGGATCTAAATATAAATTGCTGGGATAATGGGAGAGGGGTTTGAATGCAGAAGTGTCCGCCGTCGAAGTGGGAATTAGGCATGGTTATCTCCAGTGTCCGGTGCAGTTCGGCGCCACTAGACGCGCTTTCATTGATTTAACCTACGGCGACCCCAATCATATTGTCATAAATAACGCAATCATGCTCCACGAGAGATCCTACCATTATCATATTCAACTGGTCATTATAAAATACATTTATACAAACATATGGTGCATATAGTATCGGCTTTAGTATGCATGACGAAATGCTGTGGAGTATCAAGCTTTTCATCGTTAGGTATCTCATAAAAATTACACAACAAGAACCCGACTTGATCACAATAACACGGTAGGCCATTACACGCAATTATACGCCAACTAGAAATATGAGTAACTAGCTAATAAAACTTTCAATAGCGTTAATATTTAACACTTTTAACGATATCTGCTGGAAAAATGCTCGGATGCTTCCTCTTCGTTTTGAAATAAATTTAACAGGCCTCTGAACAATGGCTATTTTTTGTCGCTTTGGAACTCGAAAGGAAATTCACAAATACTCGGTAGGCCGTTATCTAAATTGAACAATACCTTCTGAGAATTAAGTACTTTTTAATAAGAATTAGAGACGTGATTATCCCTGTTCTTGCTGCGTCACGTTTTTGTTCCCATTTTCGGATTTGTCAAATGACTCAGACAGCACGAGAACTCCAGATTAACAAGAAAAAGTTGGAAAAATGCTGTTTTCATTATTTGTTATGAAAATTTTTATAACGAGCTCAAGAAAGTGCTACAATGCTTCGCATCCAACCCTAACAACCGTCTCGAACTTCTGTTGCGGGACGCGTTGAGAATTATTTGAATAGAGGCGCACTACTGCTTACCAAATTATATGGTAAATGCAGAAATGTTGTCTGTCAATTTTTCTATTTTTGTGGGCAATTATAGCGGCGCTGGTGATAATTCCGGAGTTCTCCGGTAATTCAGTTCACGTATTCGGTTTTATTGAGTGCCGACGGAACCTAATAAACGCGCCCAACAATGGAGAGGCGTGATGTTGATGTAGATGTTCGCGAGACATCCTGGTCGCGCTGTCCCCTCGACGTCCCTCTGTGCAACTATTCCAATATCCACGTCGTCGGCGTCGGCGTCTGCGAGCCGCAGCCCGTTAAGCGCGTGTTCCCGTGTTTTGTCGCATGTCACTGGCATGTCGGGTCCCGGTGGACGTCGGGACGCGCCAGCCACGTGACCTGTTTTATTCATATTTTCAATTTCCTTTCGCTGTTTTTCACGCTGGGCAGGTAACGTTTGCTTTCCGCTATCCTGTCTCTGTTACAAGGCCATTACTAATTCACTAAGCACGGAACAATAAGGGCCTTGCATGTCGGATAGAAATAGCGGACGGTAAAGATTACGTTTTGTTGCTCTCGTAAAAAAGGGAACTTTTCCTTATCCCGGAGATCGCGACGCTAACCAAAAGCGCAATCCCACCAGCCTCGCACCTACAATAGTTTGAGGCCGCATTGTTGTCCCCTCCCGTTGCTGGCATTTTCCTGACCTAGTGTCTAACGTAATTTACCTTCAACGGAAAATTCTATCATCCCTCTATTATTTCGCAACAATTGAAGGATTTTTGCGGCGGGTTTCGCATTTTTACCCTACGATTTCTTGCTTCGTTGCTTTAAAATTTATACAATCGGCACTCTTTTTCAACCCTATTAATTTCTTTCCCTCTGTATGTTCGCACAATGGTTTTTATTGGCCAGTTTCTTGCTTGCAGACCAATTTTATTCGCACGGATCCGATATCCTCCCAATACTTTCTTATTCCCAGTTGGTCTCTTCTTTACACATTCCTTTCGCAGCCCCGTAAAAATCAAATCCAAACATATTATCAACTTTTCAGTCTGATAAACCTTATTTACATTGATGGCGTAGACTCCTTTTTAATCACTTCCGCAACTTCTCGTTTTAGGATCATTTTGTTTCTTCTCACAGGCTTTTATCCCTTTTGTTTTTTGTTTATTTGTTATCCCCAGTTCCTTTGCCATTACCCTCTTTATCTATCATATTATTTTTTTCCTAAATGAAAAAAATTGGCTTTACTGTAGAAAAAGAAACAATTCATACTTATAACTGAGAACTTATTTTAACTGCAGATGAAGACAGATGACTAAAGAAATTAAATAATTTGTTGCTTAAAAAAATATACAAAGAGATCAACTACCAAAAACGCTGTTTGAAAGAATACAACAAGAAAATATATATAAATTGAAGAAGCATTTTGTATATCACTGAAAAATGATAGAAGTAAATAGATAATTAAGAAATATAAATTACGCGAGTGGGAAAAATACTAAATTGCTAAACTTTTATGATTTTTTTTGCCTACTCATAGTGTTCTCCACGTTTCCCGTTAGAGTAGGCACAGATTAGCTTGGACCAGTGAGTCATCGGCGCAGAAACCAATTTGCGTCGGACCACTCCCATTCGATACTGTCAAGGAAAGTTGGACTGTCGTCAGCGTCGTACGTTCAGATGCTTAAGTAAAATTTTTCTGTGTTTATTTTAAACGCCGCCACTGTCGGCAAAGCCAACCCCCGCCTTGCGTAGCTTTTGATGACACACTGGTCCAAGCTAATCTGTGCGTACTCTACTTGCTTTCAAGAGTTCATTCCTCTTTAAATAGGTCCGATTTTTCCTTTGACAGAAAACTAATTTTTACGTTGTTGCCTTTGACATTTTATAGCTTTTACGTAACACTAGATGCATTTTTTTTTACACTTTAGTTATCAGTGCCGTAACCACGACTTAACAAGCAGCAGGCTTTTTGTCTGCTTTGCAACCCGCCGGGCCGTAAAGTAAAGAAAGCCCTTCAAATCTATTCTAAACATCAACCAACGTTTGATTTTAACCACACGCTATACTTTTGGTATTGTGAGCGGTGGGGGTAACTAAATCAGGTGGCAGTGTAGTTTCCGCGCGTCTTGATGGATAGGGAGTTGTCTGGTGAGGTTAGCTTTCATTATTTTGCTTCAATAAAACAGTTACTGTCAAATACTACTCTCTATACGAGAGCACCGTGACTAGTTTTGATATAATAAGACACTCAAGAGACGTAATTGCTACTTTTGCAAATAATATTTCCTGGGCGCTCTCAAAGGATTGTTGTCGTTTTACGTACAAATAGGATGATTGTGGCGCAGTTCACAATTTAAATTTCCCATTTGGAGCCAGGATCGGTGGATCAATTCGATGTTACCATCCAGCTGATGCAGGCATAAACAGGAACGTATTGCCGAAGATAAAATACGGGGTTTAGTTTCGTGTAAACGCAAGTTAATTTTATTCGAGATGTTCCTGCGGCAATAAAGTTTATCGCTGTTATAATTCGCTTTCCAATGTTGAAAAAATGTTGGTTAACGCCGTCAATCCGGCATTGTTACTGCCCAAAACAGGAAGATTACCATTAAGGACATTCCGAGGTTACATCCGGAATTGCCCCAGATGTTCGAGCTCCGGCGTAAAAACGCCCGTTGTAAAACTTAATAGTTCCTTAAACAATAATTAAATTTGCGTATAAATAAAGCCGAGACTGGCATTTAATATAGCTGTACTTAAAAAGGACACCAGGTGTTCGTAAAATGTCGCCGTAGCGAAATAAATTAAAGAATCTCGACTAACAACGGGGGAACTAGACGATGCAATTGCCGTGTGGGGTTAACAAGGACCTTATTGTTTTAAATTGGCACTCCGAATTGAATTGGATGAAGGGTCGCGTACTTCTCACACCCCTCGCCTAACCCAGTTAAATCGAAAGGAAATTACACCACCTGCAAAATATTATGCATTCCACCAACGATTTTACTGGCAACACTACCATATTTTAGGGGCGAAAAATTTTCTTTTAGGTGTTTACCCAATCGGTTATTAAAATTGTGGATAGAGATTATTTGTTTATCCCGAAATTGTCGGCCATCTGCACAAACATTATTAATGCCGTAACAAATTGCAATATCAATATTTAACGTTCTCCCAATAATATTCTCCATTAAAACCTCCAGCTCGAGTTGGATTTATACGTATGCAAATTGGGGAAACCCGTCGAGGGCCATAAACATGAATGGATTCGGTAATTATGTCTCCATAATAGGAAAACGTAATTAATCCACGTACAAGTCGGTTTCAACACGGCCTATTCGTCTTGCTAGCTGTTGCGTACAGCCAACTAACTGACCGAGACTTAATCTATCCAGCATCTTTTCCAGGTTGCAGTACAACAGGCCGTCGTTATAACGAAAAACGAAATATCAGGTTACCCGTGAAAGCAGTCACGGGTTCACTCTTAAATCATTCTTATTATTTGAAAATATGACATGCGGCCCTGAGATACGATCGTGTTTGGTGCCTGACACAGGCAACCCGCTAAAGTGGTGGATATCGATCGATTCTGTTACAAAACTCAAGTAAGGGATGAAAACGCCACCGCGTTGACCTATACACCTGGGCCTATTGCATAAGTTAACAAAACAACTCGTATCGTTTTGGCGATTCTCTCATGCGAGAAGCAAGAGCCGCTCTAGCAATTGCAGATTTGGTCATTCATTGCAGTTTCAAGTTATTAGACGTCAACTGAAACCTTATACGAAATATATACTTATTTACCATGATAATATACTGACAGTAGATAGGTATAGATAAATGCTACAGTACGTAGAATTTAAATTAAAGTGATCAAGTAAAAGCCTTTATACGTAAAGCTTGAAGTTTCTAGGTTTAACAGTTCTTGGGCTAGGTAATTAATTAAAATTTGGATTTATTGGTCATCTTTTATAGAAAAGACTTGGCTGTAACGAGATTAACTTCACAACACGTGAAAATGGGATCAGGAAAAAATAGCAGCTTTATGGTAATAATTACAGTACCAATTATAATAATAATTAGGCGGCAGCGTAGCTTCCCCATGTGGTAATGGATCGAGGGTAAAGGCAACTTAAGGCATGCTTCCATAATTATTTTTGGGAACAAATATAATGTACACCAAATTAAACCATACATCCCTTGCACTGTCCACCAGAAAATTTAATGAGCATCAAAAAATCTAAATGAAACCCAAATTATTATACATCAGAAAATGACAACATTACCACTAAAATAACTATTGCTGCGTATTGTTTTACCATTGCCTACATTTTAAATTCTATATGTCTATCAATTTTACTAATCTTCACCAAATTTAGAACGTTCAAGATATGCGTCCGTGCTGTACATAATAAATATTCGCGCTATCCATTTATTTTTAGTGTTTCTCAAAAAAACTATTTGTGCGTCAAATAATTATTCTATTACTCCAAAAATGAAATATGCTCGCGCATCTCTCCTTGCCGCTTGCGCTTCCAGACAAGAAGCACGCGAAAAAAGTTTTGTACTAGGTCAGTTCAGGGCCCTGTAATTTTTTTTAAAGCACGATTAGAAATTACCACTAAAAGAAGTTTTACGTTTTACATAATGCAAGCCAATTACAGCAAAGCATTTATATATTACGGAAATCAATATCTTTTTTTGTGCAAACCACTTCTATTTTTACTCTTATTTTCCTTGCCCTAGCACATCTACATCTATAATTTTGCATAAAATTATTTACCATTTGCACAACATTTTATTGCTTGTGTATTTTTGATCAACAAATAGTATTTTTAACTGCTAAATAATATAAGACACTGTCGAAAATTAAATATCTGGGTATTATGTTAGAATTAAATGCGGAATAAAATTTGGTGAACATTTAGTATTTATGGTCAACAAAAGTTATTTTGGCGAACAAAATATATAAGAGGCTAACATTATGTCAATATTTGGTTGTCGCTTTAAGATTATGTATTTCTTAATTTTGGTGAGCATTTAGTATTTTTGGGAAATGAAAGTATTTTTTTGCATGAAAATATTGGGTAAATTTGGTAGACTGTTAAATACGACCCATTATTTTTAATGAAACAATCATTGTTGAAGACCACTGTCAATAGGGGGCACCGTTATTAGTTTTATATAAAATTTGACCAATTTACTGACTTTACCAAATTTTGATAAAGTTTTTCATGACTCTAAATTACTTGCTAGGTGCATTATGTAAATCTAACTCCACCTGACTACTTAGTGATATTCACCTTGGAGGAGAAGTAGTTGCAAGTAAAAAAATAAAACTCCGAATCCTGTTAAGGGATAAATTCAAGCGAGACAACAAATACGTATTAAGGGGAAGTCGAGGTAGAAGTTTTAAATTTTTTGCGCTCTTTCTCTCCGAAATTTTTGTGCCCTCGCAGCAAGGAAAATTTCATATGAACCAATTCCTTTGAAAATCTAGTTGACTCCAATTTGTGTCAGGTAAACAAAGAGTTTAATAAAATGTAAACGCAGGAAAGATTCGCAGACAACTCGTAGCTCCAGCATCACACTGTTTTATTATTTGTATTTTTTGGTAGAGAAAAGCCCTCTTCTTTAATCAAATGGTGAACTCGGCTCACCATTTATATTCATAATCTGCGAAATTATTTTTGGGTCGTTATTTAACCTTGTCCCAAGGGAACGCTTACGGCATATTCATTTACATACGTAATAATGGAGATTTGTGGTGTCGAACAAATTAAAATCTACAACAACGAGCCAAATCTGAGTGGGTCCCCCACAGAAACTCTTCGCATGCCTCGCGATTGTACAAACAAACGCACACCCATCAGCCCGCACATGCCATTTTTGTTGTAAGATCTAATCGGACCCGTCACATTACAGTACAGATGAATGCTTCAACATTTGCCTCATTATCTTGATTTTCTCAAATTAACTGTTGGACTATGGAGTTGGTTGAAACGCAGTTCAAACCTCCAATTAATGACAAGGAAGAATTTTTGATTACGGAAACTTTGGTTTTATTGCAGTTAATTTCTGTTATTGCGAAATCGACTTTCTGGCATACGCCTCAATTCTAAATTTCACTCAGAAATGCTAAAATTTTTGTCTTGGCCGCAGAAATGTTAAGCAACATTTAACCAATTGAGTCTGCTTCTTTGCGACAGAAATAAATTACAAAAATCTCACGTTGCGGTTTTGGGAAAGGCGAGGAGATTCATTTCAATAATTATAAAACGTACAGTTGCATAAACTGAAAATATATCATTGTTCATTTGCGAAGGCTTACAGAGGCACCTCATGAATATTCATGGGGTTTCGGTCCGTTGTCCGCCTACGCCACTGCGTCTGCCCGTACATTAATACAATTACCATGTTTGTAAACGCCGAAATTTGTTTGATCCCCGACGCGATATCGATGAATGCAGTTAATTGTATGGCTGCGGATCCCAGCAGGATGCCACTACGTCATAAACAACGTTAAGATTTAATTAAAAAATATTTAGTTTCCGATAATTGTTGTCAGGAGCAGCTAATCCATGCAAGGACTAAACCTGTCTCATTAGGGGGCTGGAGCTTAGAGGGGTCGCGAGCCGCTAATTGACGCATGGCATTGTTTCGAATTAAACATTTATGGAAACAGGTCTGCGCTTCAATTCGATAATAGCACGTTTCGAAAATTCGGAAAATTGCCAGGTAATGCGACCTCGTAGAAATTTAATATCGAGATCCCCTTTCCAGTCACGTGTTCCAATTCCCATGGGTATAAATCTGAAAGTGTTAAAGTTTGAAATCCTGCACTCCACAGGTCACACGGTCGCATCCAGCACTCCTAACTAAAAGCCAAGAGATATTGCAGCATTTCCTGCAGTTAAAACCGAAAAGTTGAGAAAACCCCGATTTATCAGTTTATATTGTTTTCAGCTCGCATAGTTTCGTTCTCGGTAATCAAACGGCAAACTACGAGATTGGAACCGGAAAAGAATTATGTCTAGTGTCAGGTACAGGAATGTGTCAATACACACTGTGTAGCTCTGTACTCCATACTCCGGGCCCGTGCCAACCCTCCCGAGAGCTCGGTGGCGGCGCAGATGGAGAGTTTTCGTCCCAACTTAATTAAAAATGCCATCAGCGAAGTTCGAATGACTCTGCGTCATCGATTTCGGATGCAGCCTTCCAATCGCTTTTTACGTGGAGAAATTACCGATGCAGTTTACAACAAAATCTAATTGTGCAATTAAGCGCCCGTTTAAGCGTAATGAAGGGCTCTATTGGGATATTTAAGGCGGTAACGCGGGTTATTGGTCGGAGAGTGAAACGACTTAAAAGATAAAATCCACAAAGAGATTTACTGCGGAGCTACAAAAACCGTAATAGGATGACACAGGTACCTACGACGGGAATGGGGTCGACTTTCTGGAAGTTTTGCCCCGTAAATTAAGTCTGGCAAGGTGCAAAGCGAGATTTTTCAGTTAAACGATCTTTTTACACGCGTAAGCCGAAACCGCAGGCGGTGTCGCAGGAAGAAAAGCGAAGATGAAGTGACGGCCTGTCAGTTTTCTTCCGATTATTACGAGGATCCGCCTCGGCTGTCTTTAAATCAGAAACGGATCGATGGAGCAAATTTATATTTTCAGGACGGTCTATTCGGTTTCAGAGTTTCAGTCCATACGAGGTCGGTGCAATAAATTAAAAAGTAGTGCGCAATTTTCTCTTGGGTTTGCTTTGATGCCAAGAGAATCCGTACGGACCGCAATAAAGAGAATCGGAACTTAATAGCCATAAATCAGCCGGTTGCCATATTAATTGTTACATGCGAAATATGAGCCCCGACTACTCAACAGACGTTGGGAATTGATCGATGAATTTGGGAAATTGACAGGTATAGTTATTCCCAAGGCGTTGGGTTTGGTCAAGCGCTCATGCAGATTTACTGAAAGTTTGTTCCATCAGTCTAATGATTCTATTCTCTTTCTCTAAGCAACTGTGGAGTCCCTATTGCTGTTAAGAAGGCGATGTAATAAGAATATTCTTTAAGGGTCGTATTTAACAGTCTACCAAATTTACCCAATATTTTCATACAAAAAAATACTTTCATTTCCCAAACATACTAAATCCTCACCAAAATTAAGAAAATACATAATCTTAAAGCGACAACCAAATATTGACATAATGCTGGCCTCTTATATATTTTGTTCGCCGAAATAACTTTTGTTGACCATAAATACTAAATGTTCACCAAATTTTATTCCGCATTTAATTCTAACATAATACCCAGATATTTAATTTTCGACAGTGTCTTATATTATTTAGCAGTTAAAAATACTATTGGTTGATCAAAAATACACAAGCAATAAAATGTTGTGCAAATGATAAATAATTTTATGCAAAATTATAGATGTAGATGTGCTAGGGCAAGGAAAATAAGAGTAAAAATAAAAGTGGTTTGCACAAAAAAAGATATTGATTTCCGTAATATATAAATGCTTTGCTGTAATTGGCTTGTATTATGTAAAACGTAAAACTTTTTTTAGTGGTAATTTCTAATCGTGCTTTTTAAAAAAAATTACAGGGTCCTGAACTGACCTCGTACAAAACTTTTTTTGCGTGCCTCTTGTCTGGAAGCGCAAGCGGCAAGGAGAGATGCGCGAGCATATTTCATTTTTAGAGTCACAAAATAATTATTTGACGCACAAATAGTTTTTTTGAGAAACACTAAATATAAATGGATAGCGCGAATATTTATTATGTACAGCACGGACGCGTAACTTGAGCGTTCTAAATTTGGTGAACATTTAGTAAAATTGATATACATATAGAATTTAAAATGTAAGCAATGGTAAAACAGTACGCAGCATCGTTGATTGAGATATTTACTGGAAGATGCCCAGCCTTACCGCCAGAATCGTGCCTAAAAATGATGCTGGCGGATAGGGGTCCAGAATCGGTCCATCTGTCTCCCAGCATCATTATTAAATGCAGTTTAGTCGGGTTCAGAAATTACAGATAACTGTAATATTACGACAACAAGATGAAGCGATGTTGCCACGTAGTATAGTTTATTTCAGCCGTTTTCTCGATCTCTTTTCAATTCATGACACTAACAGAGATGGAACAAACGAGCGGGAGGCGAGCTTATTGTACGCGATAGACAAGAAGTGGTGCGGGTAAATATCTTTTGCACCACGGCTTCGGTGTCCAAATGCTTTAACCAAAATATGAAAGAATTTTTTTTTATTTGTTAAGAAATTTGTTACCACAGAAAATGTGCTTAACTTTTCTCATTAAATAATTATACATATTTCGATAATGTGTAGTAAAAAGTAGAAAACATTTTGCAAAAAATTAAAGATAAATATCAAAGCACACAGAACCGTAAAGGTTGTGGTGCAAATGTACGGTTTTTTTGGCCATCACGGTTGGCACACGGCAGGTCCGAGCTCATTTGTGCAGTCTGGGCTTTTACGATTTAGAGGACTAAACGGCTGAAATGAACAGTACCTTGCCGAACACTGTAACATGGTGCCAATCAATAATGATGGTGCTACACTTACGTCAGGGGCGGATGGAATGAATGATAAAACCGATTAGACGTTCCGGCCAGAGAAATTTAATTTGCTGACTTTCTCAAATTTACACTCGAAGACGAACTACATACTTAGCTATTGATATAGAGCTTGTGTTATTTCGATTTTAATTTAAGTGTTTATTAAGAGGAACGTCTCCGCTTTATCATCTGTGATTGTAGAACGTCAGCAAAATGCATTAACGTGATTTTTGTATTAGCAAGGGCACGTATTAAAATCTTGTTTTACACACAACATTCCATTTAAAAAAATGTTATTAGCCTCTGTATAAATTGTCTTGGCTCATCTTGTATGTTCAGAAATAATTTCCGGTTATAGACTTTGTGTTTTTAAAGCAAATTTCTAGCTGTCATAGAACTCAAGCTATCAAAGTCGGACGCACTATTGCCTCACCCTGTATAATAATTCTTGAATTTTTTTTATTTGATTAAAACTTTGTTTACATTGATTTGGTTTATGTGATTAAATCTTGAAAAACAAACGAACAACTGTCAAGCCACACAGGAAAATAAAAATTTTGTCCTAAATTAGTTTTGTATAGATAGGCGTAAGGATCTTTTTTTGTATAATTTTTGAACTTTTTGTAAATTGTTTTTTTATTTAATTAAAACTTTGTTTACTTTAATTTGGTTTATAAAAATATAATATTGCCTGAAAGGCGACCGGGGCGCGCGACCTGAACCATGAAACGCAGACCGAACGGAATAAATACACCGCAAACATATCTCGTCCCGTCCCGTGCAGCTATGGTCCCGTGGTCCTGTGCCCACATTCCACACTATAGACAATTTGGCAATGTCGCACACGTACAAATGCGTAAAGTGAGCCTTCTGGAGCCGGTACCTGATTCATAAAACCGAAAACCAACGTTGGCCGTCTGTGGCGCCACCGTACAGTGCAGACAATGTGGGTGAGGGGACGCAGGGCAAAGAAGGGAAACTCGGTCGACTATTAGCACGGGGTTGGGTATCTTCCAGTAAATATCTCAATCAACGATTTTAGTGATGATGTTCTCATTTTCTGATGTATAATAATTTGGGTTTTATTTAGATTTTTTGATGCTCATTAAATTTTCTGGTGGACAGTGCAAGGGATGTATGGTTTAATTTGGTGTACATTATATTTGTTCCCATTCTTTAATAACTGAGAGCATGTAAGAAACATTGTTCTTTTTACATTCGCTGGCAAGAAAATATCCACAGCCAACATTCAGCGTCGCTGTAACCCTTGCGCTTACGTACTATTATTTATCTTAATCATTTAATATTTACGTTATTACCATATTTTTTAGAAATTTTTGTAAAGGTTTTTCGACTAAATGGAGCATACTTTATATAAACTATTTTTTATTTTTGGTCATAGAAGTTTTTGGTAAAATATCAAAGCTTAATTGCGGGCCATCCTGTATTAGAAATTTACGAAAGATATTATCCAGTGTTAAGTTCCTATACTCATTTCCAATTGGAAGTAAAAATGATCGAATTGAGTTATTATATTATTAGTTTACACAGAGTCTTACATAGTTATTGGAATAACGACTCGCCATGTTGATCAAAACTAACGTCTATTTGTCTTTTTTCTTGACATGCATTCCTTGCTGTTCATAAAGAATGTCAGTCAGGTTTGCAAGTACAAGAATAAATTTTTCGAAATTTTCTATGCTGGTTTACCCTGCAATAAGAGCGATAAATTTCAACCATATTTAGCCAAAGTCTTACTTATACACGGTTACTTGATATTAGCCCGAGCTTCAGGTGCACTTTACCGTCAATAATTACCTGAAAACAGCAACTGGAAATGGCAGGGATGCTTTAGAGCTTTAGCAGTAGTGGTAAGAGCAATTTGAGCACCCATGCTGTCTATTATAGCAACCTAGTACAAAGGCACATAATTTTCGCTCTTTACCCTCTAGACTTGATCAATTTTGCACGTTACGAACGTATCAAAATGTATTTATACTTTTTTGTTTTCAGCAAGAAGACATTATTTATTTAAGTTCTATTGATTTTAGATTGCAAAGCCATTAGCGTCTGATTTTCCGGCCGTTACAACTTACGAGTAGTTGCTAATAGGCAGACAAAGAAAAATAGAAAAGTGTTTACTCATTACTTTTAGGCGAGCTTCTGACTAAATTGTAAATTGCGAGAATTAAAAATTCAAAACTAATATTTCGAAGTGCCTCTGGTGCCCGGCCAACAATAGAAAGCTCGAAGGAATAGATTACGTCGGGAAGACCGTCAAAAATTATGCAAATGGTCAAGCGGTTCTGGTCAAATATTTTACAAAGCCTCGCGACAAAGGTCCGAGCTTGTTCGTAATGCGATGCGATTAGAATATTTTGGTACGGAATCAGCGTTTAATAATCGCACATAATTAATTCAACATTTCCACGTAGCGACCCGAGGAATTCCGCATTTACACAAAAGTCCTTTGATAGTCACCACGTGCGCCTCGTATAATTTCCAAGTTCCAAGGGTTCGTTGTCGTGGGTCTAATGACCGGCGCGTCTCTGGTCTTGTTTTGTTTGTAATTCATTTCACACATATGAATCAGTATGCGACGAGCGCGTCCTCAGTATCTTTTTGTTTCCAGGAGGAATAGAGGGCGATGTGCAGGAGTGGCGGCCGTTCCACAATCATCCCTCATCAGTGCGTGAACGGACACGAGCCGGAGTCGAACGAGCCAACAATGGACGGCGGCGAAAGAGGCGGCTGGATCCTCCGGAGTTGTGCGTGAGTGACCTGGGTGCGTGCGTGGGTCGGCTGCCATGCGGACGACGGCGACGGTGCGATAATGACGTCGGTCGGCATGGGCACTATCGGACCATCGACGGCGGTCGCCGCCGCGTCTACGCTCCTCCTGTTGCTCCTTGCTGCGCCCCACACCGACGCATTGGAATTAGGTAAATTACTGTTGTTTTACTTAATTTATGCGACGCGGCTTCAAGAACGAGTATAAGGAACGTTATTCACGCAACTCGGGGAAATTAAATTAACATGCCATTTTTATGACTAAATACGAGGGCGGGGGCGGAGGGGCCGGCGGGGACGTTGCACGATTATTTCGAATGGCCTTGTTTTATGTGGAACGGCCTCATGCAAATTTATGAAAAATAAGTTTAATCTAGGCCCCAGGAACGGCCATGTGCTGCGCCCATTACTCATAAATCTTGAATCCTGGAATAGTATACTTCAGTATACTGTAGTATACGTGTATACTTCAGAAGTCGATCCTTGACGAAAAATATACTCACGGTACAGGTAACCGTTAATTTATAAACGCGTTTGATGCACGGGGTGTTTTTGACGTCTACAGTAAAAACTCAAAATTGATCATGGAATCTTTTGGACAACCAGTTTGATGCTTTAGTAATAATACGCTTTTGAATCAACCCCCCAGGTTCAAATGGAATGATGCAATGTCCTGTCGCCATCATAAACAAGTATACAGGTGTCACAAAACTCAACGTCAACCCGTGGAGGGCTGATAGACCAGCTCATTACTGATCGGAATATCTTAATATGACCTTAATAATATGTTATTAATATGTTATTAGTTTTCGAGATATTGGGACTTTTATGAATTTTGTGAAAATCGACACCTCAGATCAGTTTTTAGAGTACCACAAGTCCAAATTTCACTTATAATATCCCCAGTGCATCGATTATTTTCGGAAATTTTTTCGAATGCATTTCCAAAACGTATTAATTACGTTCTTTCTGAATTTATTCAGTAATATTATTTCTGTATAGCTTTGAGACTGGGATCTCTACTGATGTAATTTAGTTCTCTCTTCATATGCTTTTATTCTTCTATCAGACTTTTTCATTTTAAGCATTGATAATATGGTGTATAAAATATTCAATTTTTAATTTTAATTTTTTTTCTTGAACCCTCATTTTTCTATATTGAGCAGTGGTACTCCATACCACTTTTTCGACATTCTTATATGCATGAGAAATGATTTTTGTTTTCTGAATTTTATCCATCAACTGATATGCACCAAATCTTCAACATTGATATGCACTCCAGACATCTGCTGTTCTTGACTTGACGTCTCTTAATATCTAGTAATGAGATTCCTCTACAGTTTTGAGTGTCGTACTTCACACAAACTGTAAAATTTATTGAGGTAAATCAGAAATTTCTTCACTGTTTCTTCACTTCTTCCTCCGGGTGCTTAGCATAGATTTTCGACAAAAACTTTTTGCTGGCTCTCTGATATCTTTCTATTCTACTACGAACACAAAGAGATCGAGAGGGGTAGTACTATTGTGCGATTCGCCCATTTTAATCTTGTATGCCTTACTAACCTTCAGAATTGACGAAAATTTGTGGCCCGTTTTTAACAAATTTTAGTTTTCTTTTCTGTTTTTTGAAAGCTTGTTTTATTATTAACATTTTTATTAATTTTTATTAGCTTTTTTTTACCAAAATCTGAAGATGTTGTGATGTTGTTCAATCGTCTTCTTCATCAATCTATTATTGTTACGTCTATACAGACATTATGACTGGAGCCATAATAAAGAGATGATTTGAAGATCCTCACTTTTCATAACTTTCCTTTGCAAAACTTCTCCGATGGTTAATTATGACCTTGAAGTTGGTTTAACTTTCAACTGAATTCTAACAGTCTAGCCTCTCGATCTGCGGTTCGAAAGCTTCCAACTTACCTGAGCAGCGACTCCTTCCCTTTCTGCCACAAATGCAATTGTGGCATTTCGGTTCGTTTGGTGCTGTTCTGGAATAAGCGCGGCGGGCTGCAATAATAATTACCTGATGCAGCCCTGAGACGTGCATGTAAACAGGAAACCACGGAACGTGCCGCTTGTAGGGCCATTATAACCGTGAAATATTCGCGTGACGCTTATTCCTATGCTCTGGAGGGATGTAACGGGCGATATCAGCCTTTTAGCAACTAAAGCTATCTCGGTGAAGTGTAAACCCGGAGCTAACAGTTTGCGAGTGTTTAACAGCAGAGCCGATAAGATCGCGTTCACACAGTCAAATGGCCCATTGTCCCATTAGGTCTCAGACGATTCCTGCTATACAGCCTCGCGAATAACGGCCCTACTCAAACTTGCACCATTATTGCCTTCGGCCCGCGAATTCCGAGCGGGGCCCATGGAACTATTCGAGATAACTCAAATACATAAAACATTACGGATTTATGTAACCAGTTTCTATTCCGCGAATCGCAGTTTTCTATTATTGCAGTATGGATTTTCGAATTGACCCACTTGAGAATCAATATGCTAAACTTGTCGTGTTTGCGTTGCTTAATACAGCGTTTTTCTAACGACTTTTTAAACACGAAGCTATTGCATCGAATCCAGCATAAAATTTACAGCGCAATTAAGCGTAATGCGACGTCGTTACTTTTAATTCATGCAATAAAACCGTGCATGTGAACGAGACGCAAAAATAGTTTCCTTCGTAGTGGCATAATCGGACCGTTAACAATAAAAGTGATGGGAGCGGAAGCTGGGGGATTAGCGAGTAAATTGATTAATTATTGACATAATTATTTCAGATGAATTCAGAAATGCCGATTAAACTTATCTCCGTCCTCTGGGAAATACAAAGCCTATTTACCCCGACGATGCGGGAAACTGGGTTAACCGACGAGACGCCGCTATTATCATGGAGCTAACTGATTATATTTGCTTTAAGTGAAGAACAACATTCCGTTCCGCTCTATTGATCTAATTTTCATTGGAAAAGTAAATCGGCTTTTTAAATAGACCCGCCTAAGAAACGAAAACAAATACCAGCAAATTTCTTAAGGATATAGGTAAACTTATTATCCTTGCTAGTGAACGAGATTATTAAAAAAAATACGAAGCAATTTTGCCTCTACGTGGAGTACGTGTGAGGACTGCAATAACGGTAAACTTATATAGCGGCAGTTCTTTTACAGTTTTACGAAGAGAGGATTAAACTCGTTGTTTTCAGGCAAAATGTGTTTTAATACAGCAGCGCCTCGACGAAGTTATCAAATTTTCAAGTCTCACACGCAAAAGAGCAGGTTAAGAAATCAGCCGCGCGGTTCTGTTGGTGCAGTTATTTCCCGGCGCCTCCACCAATTTCAAAGCCAGTACCATTCTGGGGTTAATGGGGAAAATATCGTTTTTTTACCTATTCCGAAAGGAAATTTGGCAATAATCGTAACTTTTTTAGCAAAAACTCTCCAGGGAGGCTATTGTCCCTAATCTTGATCAACAATAAAAAATTGAGTTAATTTAATTAAGTACTCCTCAATAACTTCAATATTTTAGCCGACTTTAGCAAATATATAGAATACTGACCCGTTAATTTTGTCGTAGCTTTTTGAGCTGAATGATAACTACTTTTTCAATATCTTTCGAAATTTTTGCTCTCGACGTAACCTCGTATCGAAACGTTTTATAACATTTCGTTTAACACATTTCTTTCACCTTGGGCTTTTGACAGTATACAGGCTGTCCCGAAAAAAGTGTGCAATATTTTCCTGACGGCTTCTACAATTAAAAACATGAAGAATTGTGTATAAACATAAAACAAAAAATTCTTCCTAAGGAAACTAGAGCTCTCTAAAGGTAAACCTCTGTTAGTGGTTTGCAGTAAATATCTTCAAAACCAGTCAAGTTAAAATAATAAAATTTTGCACAACCATTACTATTTTTAGATGTAACCAGTAGAAATAAAAATAATTAAAAAAATGTATACAGAGTTGTCTCAAGCGCAGAGCCTGCTAAGTGAAAATAGCCCTAACTTTTCTGTATGTACCATTTTTAATTTTTAACCCTAAGATTTTAAATACCTAGAGTTTTCTACATAAGAAAAGTACGCCTATCATTATCATTATTTTACCTTGATTGACTCTGAAGATATTTACTGCAAGCTACTAACAGAGGTTTAACTTTAAAAAGCCTAATTCCTTTAGGAAGAATTTGTAGCCCTACAACTTTCTTTATGTTTTTTATTGTAGAAGAAGTCGGTAAAATATTGCACATTTTTTTCGGGACACCCTGTACATTCACTTGTGAATTGAGCTCTACTGACAGAGTTAATTTTGAAATTTGTCATAAATTAATAAATTTGTGATTCTAGAAAAAAATTTGTAATTTTTTAAATAAATGTTGTGTCGAAACATTTTATACTAAGTATTTTACGTATCGCATATTCAAATATTCTGACAAAAATGTCCCCTTCCAAATTTCACTCATTCATTTTTTTTTTAATTTTTTTGTCTTATAGTAAGACTGGGTCTTGCGCTATTTCTGGAGTTTATTGACAACCATAATGGTCACCTCTGAGTATACTTTGAATTTTAGATTAGTTAGTTACTCGAAGAATGTCACAAAAATGTTTTCACCAACTTTTGTTTTTTCTTAAGTTTCAATTGTTTTAATTTTATTCTTTCTTACATTAGCTAACATTGAATTGGGGCAACGCAGTATTTATTGACTGAAAATAGAGAATTGTCCCTTCTGAGTCTTTATTTATACGGGTAAAATAATTACGTAATTACGTTTCTATCCAAACAGCAACTAAATAAAAAATCGATCCTGTAATAAAAGGGATAATTAATCACTCTACAACAATATTGCAGCCATGCCTTAGAACATAAAGGCAGGGAGACGAGCGTGCAGGTATGTCGATAATTAATAAAAATAGTCGGTAGGGGGCCTTTGTTCAGTCAAAAAAAGTGAAAATACCTGCTTATACGGTTGCTTCTATTCACTATTGGACAGTGACGTTTCCAGCGTTTTGGTCTAACTTTTGATGTTTCATTAAAACGTTTCTGTTGCTGAAGTGAAGAAAATGTTGCTGATAGTTTGCAGTCGTAATAGGTCAAAGCTGTTAAAATATGTAGCTGGGGTCTACCGGATAAATAACAGTTCGGCTCCAAAGTTACTAAGTGTTAATCAAGCAAATTGAACTTAGTAAGCCCGAACGCCTTCAATGTCTGGAGATTTAGAGACAGTGGTGGGTTTCCTGCCGGGCGACAGAGAGCGCAAGTGTGCCGGTAATTAGTATTTATGAACTCCCAGCTAAATTATTCATTGTGTTCTAATTACCCTTGCAAAGTTTCGATGCGACAGCGGCGCTAACTGGAAGAACATACTTTCTCGTTCGGGACGATATTAAGATGTATCGGTCCTCCAGGGCGTATCGGTGGCGTTTCAACTTCGTCCTTCTGGGAGATTAGACTGGCATTTCCTCTATTTCTTTGATTATAAAGTATTGGGGGCGAGCATTCGAGGCAGTGTACAAGTTTTATTAGCCTCTACCTGGAGAATCAATAACTCTGCTGGACTAAAACGCGGCCTGTGATGCAAGAGAAAAGGAAAACTGAAACATCTTTCGGACAGTCTGATTGAACGTGAATAATGCAATGCATCAAAGGGCCGCCGCCATGCGTCGGTCGTCAACCAATTCCATCGCGAGGCACCAACTTTAATTGCCCAAAGAGGTTGCTTTGCTCTAGCAAATCTTCCATGACTTTCTTCTGCAACACGTTTTCTTCTTCTTTGATTAGTTTAGTTCTTAAATTTTAAATTTTCTATCTTCGTTGGATATGGCTTTTGCTTCCTAATTTTTCTTCTTTATGCTTTATTTTGTTTTTACTCGCGCCAGTTCCCCTGAAGAATATTATCCTAAAGACGTCAGAAGAAATTTTTATTTTTTGTCCGCTACGCCCGCAATTGAGATTTTAAAGGGGAACAAATATAATGTACACCAAATTAAACCATACATCCCTTGCACTGTCTACCAGAAAATTTAATGAGCATCAAAAAATCTAAATGAAACCCAAATTATTATACATCAGAAAATGAGAACATCACCATTAAATAACTATGGTACGTATTGTTTTACCATTGGTTACATTTTAAATTCTATATGTCTATCAATTTTACTAAATGTTCACCAAATTTAGAACGCTCAAGTTACGCGTCCGTGCTGTACATAATAAATATTCGCACAATCCATTTATATTTAGTGTTTCTCAAAAAAACTATTTGTGCGTCAAATAATTATTTTATTACTCCAAAAATGAAATATGCTCGCGCATCTCTCCTTGCCGCTTGCGCTTTCAGACAAGAGACACGCGAAAAAAGTTTTGTACAAGGTCAGTTCAGGGCCCTGTAATTTTTTTTTAAAGCATGATTAGAAATTACCACTAAAAGAAGTTTTACGTTCGTTTTACATAATGCAAGCCAATTACAGCAAAGTACTTATATATTACGGAATTCAATATCTCTTTTTGTGCAAACCACTTCTATTTTTACTTTTATTTTCCTTACCCTAGCACATCTACATCTATAATTTTGCATAAAATTATTTACCATTTGCACAACATTTTATTACTTGTGTA
Source organism: Schizotus pectinicornis (assembly GCA_951805265.1). NCBI lineage: Eukaryota > Metazoa > Arthropoda > Insecta > Coleoptera > Pyrochroidae > Schizotus > Schizotus pectinicornis. Next base: position 13,979,661 of record OX638203.1, read on the forward strand.
TTTTTGATCAACAAATAATATTTTTAACTGCTAAATAATATAAGACACTGTCGAAAATTAAATATCTGGGTATTATGTTAGAATTAAATGCGCAATAAAATCTGGTGAACATTTAGTATTTATGGTCAACAAAAGTTATTTTGGCGAACAAAATATATAAGAGGCCAGCATTATGTCAATATTTGGTTGTCGCTTTAAGATGATGTATTTTCTTAATTTTGGTGAGCATTTAGTATTTTTGGGAAATGAAAGTATTTTTTTGTATGAAAATATTAGGTGCAATTTGGTAGACTGTTAAATTTTAAAGTCACCGTCTAATTTAGTCAAAAAGTGTATAGTAAAAATTGGTTTAAGAAAAAATCTTTTAGGTTTATAATGAAAATGGCCTGATGCTTTCAGTGTATAAAAAATTATTTTTTATACATTGAATGCATAAAAATGATTTAAAAGAAATCATGAATAAAAAAATTATTTTTATGCTTTCAATGTATAAAAAATGATTTTTTATACACTGAAAGCATAAAAATGATTTTTTTATACACTAAAAGCATAAAAATAATTTTTTTATACACTGAAAGTATGAAACTTTAAGTTTTCACTCAAAAGCCATCTATTTGGTTATCATTTTACCAGATATCCCTAGACACTTTATAAAATGACTGAAACTGTAATTAACTTGTGACGGTCGAGTTGTTGCCCATGTACAGACAAAAATAGTTACAATTTCGGAATTCAACCTCTCTGACCTAACTTTAACGATGTATGTCGACATGTCGAATTCAATAAAATGTCACTAGTCGCTGCAAATGCACCCGACTTGTCCGCTCTACCCATTACGGTGTTGTTAGTTACACATTCAATAGGCGTCAGCTAGAATTTATTCCAGTTGTGAACCTAACAAATCACTTCAATTTAGTTACTCTTAACTTTTGATTTAGTTAATATGAGGTTGCGAGTGACTCGTAATAAATAAGTTAGATCTGCTTATGTAGCTGCTGTCTTTGGAAAACAACACATTAGAGGACATTGACAGCTTCGGCGACAAAATTTCGGTCGAAATCCGCCATTAAATTTGTGCGCTGGGAATGTGTCATAACAGGAATAAAGAATTCGTTTTCGCTTTGTAAAAGTTATCGCAGCGTGCCTATTATATACCTTCTAGAATCTGTAGAGTCGACGCCCTATCGTATCGTTCTTCTTCTCGGATAAAGCGAATAAAAAATTTAAACTTAGGAACGACTGACATATTCTGTCTACTTAGATGTTGGAGTCGGTGAAATCCCGTACTTTACAGCTTCATTCGTTTGCCTTATCGCCTCGCAGACTTGCAAAATGCATAGCTATGTTCAATATCTAGTCCTGGTTCTCCGCGAAAATCGGAGGGATTCAATTTCATGCACTCTCGGTATTCCGCTATTACGTATTTTTGCAAAGTAAGTGATTCGATTGTTATATTTTAACATGAACCTAGACGTCTGAGGCTCTATATTAGATAGCACCTCGGATTCTGGAGAGCAGGTACAGATTTACAGAAATGAAATTCGCTTCGAGCTTTCTTCCCTAATATTGTTTCCAAGTGTGATCTTGACCGCTGAAGTTAACGAATTTTTATTCAATTACTTTTTGCCTGTAGTGACAGCGAAAGATAATCACATATGAATCACGCCATTTGAACGCTAATTACCGCCATTATCGTCAAAGACCGACTAATTGCAGCCGGAGAGTTCTGTATTAGCGGATTTGAATGAATTTCCACGAGATTAATGCAGGTCCATTTCAGTTGAACTTCCGATCTCGCAACGTCCGCTACCCTCAAACTGCAAAATTTCCAAAGTTTCCCGACGTCCTTTGTTGTTATTTAGGGTAACAATTGAGAGTTGTGACGCTTATCAAGCCGCCAGATTAGCGAGGTCACTTAATCCGGTTATCTTATTGGACCAAATAGTTTGCTGAGGCTAACTAGGGACAAAGTTAGAATTGTTGTAAGTACTGGCTGGAAATTGCAGTTCACCAATGTTTGTCATGTCTTGGAACTGAATTATCCCGTCCTAAAGGAGAGAGCAGTGCGGCTACAAATTGGATTATGTGGAATCCTGAGAGGGACATTGCACTCTATCGCTCTTTTCTCGGTGTAGTTTCGCCCAGACCATGACGTTATGGTGGGTAATTTGTCAAGTAACTGCTTTATCGAGAACGCGTCGTCTCGGTGTGTTGGCCTTTAACATTCTTGTTTTGAATGAGGAGACGAATCAGGAACGCTTGTGTTGTCGGAATTAGCTGCATTGTGACGGCGCGGTGATGCTGTAAAGTTTCCCCGATCCTTTGCAGGATGCTGTTTGAAATAACGAAATTTGCGAAAGCAACTGAACTTGCCGGGAATTAAGGCGGTACGCCAGGAAATACCAATTGACTCCCAACTTGGTTTCAGATCGGGGAAGAAGCGTCTCCGGCCCGTCAGCTGAAGAGCAGATATGATTCAATTAATTCCGGACGAACCTGACGGCTCAGCAACCAACTAAACGCACCTTTCGTTAGACGCCTATTTGAAACCTCTCGTTTGGAAGTGTCAAAGTTTCTCGATTAGCTCCTTTGTCAAACTGAGGTATTTTGGGCTCTCCAAAAATTCGTGAGCCTGAAATTTTAATAAATTGCTATTTTTTTAAGTCGCGGGTAGGTCCAACTGGTAAACTGCTTATATGAAAGCGAATGACTTTCACCCTGATTATTTTTATAAAGATTTTTATTTTCTGCAAATGTCTTTTGAGTTATTTGCAAAGTTGATTGATTTGTTTAGGTAACAGAAATAGGAGGCATTAAAGATGAAACGATGGGGCTTCAGAAATAGAATTCACCCGGCGCCTCCGCCATTTGCGACGGATCAATGCTATCGTGACCAACCTTTAAATAGGAACCTAAGCGACGTTTACAAATTACAGGGATCTTTTTTAATATTCACCTAATTTGGAATCAATTAAATCTTATCAATCTTACTCGAAAATTGACGAGATGAGCAAAGAATTTAATGTACCATATTTTTTCCGATAATTGCTCTGAAATAAGGGTTTGGAGCTTAACTGGAAGAGGTGTCAATTCATCAGTTGATCGACTTTTTCGAGGGCTCGCCCTGTTGATTTTCCCTTGTTACAATAAATAAATTACTGGATTTCGCAACTTAGTTTAGAAAAGTTGGTTCAGGTTGCGAAGATTTCTTTTATAGGTTTTCTTTGTCCGTGATATATGTAAATATTTCAGACGTCATAACTTTTTCAATTACGAAGTTATGGTAAACTTACAGCAGAGTAAAATTTAACGCGACGGGTTATCGCGGTAGAAATAATTTTTGTCGTTTTCAGGTCCTACCGGGTGACTCGTATAAAGAACGTAGCTTGTAGCTTATCCTAGACCTGTTCAAAACTATAACAATAAAATTCTGTTTACAAAATAGATGCACATACATTCTATTTGCTTTGCAATTGTAACCATAGGCTACGAAAAGCAGTTCGACAAATACGATGTGTATGGTTTCGTCGTTATTCACATTCACGTTGTGTGCGAACACTACATTCTTCACATGCTATTTCGCGTAACGGTCCAAGTGTCTAGATTTGACAAACAGAATTTAAATTTACACGTAAAACGAGCAGAAACGTAAATATTTCATGGCGAACGCTGCACAAACAACGTAGGTGGAATAATTTATATTTACGTAAGATTTCCTTTTATACTTTTCGCAAATTTACTAGGGGCGTGATATTCCATGTTTTTTTAATCATAGAATATATCAGATAGCTGAAGCCCAACCCAAAGCAGCTATAAAAAGCTAAAAAATACAAAGTGATAGCGTTACACAACTCGAAGAAGCGAATTATGTATTTAATATGACACAATGATTGTTGCAAAATTTACTTTACCTGATTGAACTCTGATTTAACGAATCAGAATCCGCACACGCAATTGTGTGAATCATTAATTTTATTATCGGCTAATTGACACCGATTGAACATAATTATCCTCCGTAATTGGGTTATTTTGATAACCTTCACACCAGCTCTTTTCCGTATCTTAAGCAAAAATTAACTACGTTATAACCATTTAGGGGTCAAGGCAATTTCTCTAAAAAAAAATAAAGCAACAGTTCTTAACAGTTATTAGTTAGAACCAATTAAGATTAAGACTGACGATGAACGATTGCAGAGCCGAAAAAATTTCTAGAGGCTAGACTTATTAAAAGTTAAGGCAATGACAAAAAATCTGGGGAGTTAACATCTCGTTAGCGTTATACGACTGAACAAAACTTTAATAGGTGATCTAAAAAAATCATTTTTTTACAAAAATTTTTCTTAGTACGAGTCTTTTTAGTTAAATCTGTAATTCAGCTTTTGTAGTTTATCTTGAACATTCTTGCTCCTTCCAACAATAGCACTATTCAAAATAATTAATTTTCTTAGTTTCCTTTTTTCTTGCTAATTTTCTTTTTTCTGGTATTATTATTTTTAATTTTTGTTCAAGTTTTCTGTTTTGATCAACATTTCCTTTTTGTTACATATATTGGTAAATTATTGTTACAAGTTTGTACCTACACTTAATTCATTCAACATTTTTTCATGTCAATACTCTGTTCAATAATTTTTTACCCAATTCTTATTTCCAGTTTTTTTTTTATTTCTATAGTTTAGCTCATGATAAAATATTATTATTTAACTTTTCTCATTTTTGTACCTTTTTGATGTATTACAGGCTGCTTTCTCTTTAATGTCCTATCGGGATTCTTCCTTCTTACATTATTATTTTTTAACATTTTGTTTTAGTTTATTTAACTATAATGTTCTTGTCTTAAGTTTTACCATTCTTCTTTGGTTTGGTTTCGGTTTGTCTTTCATATTCGCGCCTCCTTTTGTTTCTTACATCTGCTGTGTTTCTTAATATTCCTACTATTCAGTCCACTCTTAACAAATTGAACAATTTTTTTTATTGTTGAAGAAGTCAATTGGACACCATAAAATTAAAATGGCACCAATAGCGGAGGCGTTGTGTGAATTTATTTTCAGGAAATTGTCAATATTTTACTAACTTTTGGATGACTTTTTTAATTGCTTTCTTATGTGTTTAGTAGACTTAAATTTTGCTTTTTCTTTTATTCATTTCTCTATCCCATCATATTGAGGCCTAATCCTTAGTTTCAGCATTTTGTTTCGTTTCTACAGAGATTTACCTAATATTAACATGGAGTAGGTACGTGAGAGAAAATGTTTGAAACCTAACACCAATTTAAAGTTTGTCACGATGAAATTGACACGTCACAAATGGTGAAGGCGCCGAGTGAATTAGTGTTGAGGAATTCCGGAAACCTGAGTCAAGTTTCTTTCTCGTCACTTTAAATACATTACAATTGTGCTGAAATTGATGGAATTTTTCTAATATTTTGTGCATAATATAGATTTATTAAAACGGAAGAAAGTTTTAAATGAAACGGTATGAAACTGAACCAGCTCAACATGTCAAATTATGACCAAAATAACTGATCATTAGAGAACAATTAAGCGTATTGACTGTTTATTACGACTAAAATCTATTTCAACTTTTAGTGTGAAGTAGGAAAGTGAATTTTAAGAGGTGATACTGGTCCTGTTTTGTAAGCTTAAGTTTTCACCGCACCTTTGCTTAATGTTGTGCTTTAATTGAGTTGTGAAACTCGTGTGCAATATTGTCGGGTGGCTCGAATTGCGAATTGCAAATTGCCTTCCACATGAATTACCTGAACATTTTTCTATGCATGTTTTAGTTGAAATTGGAGCTAGCATTGTCCACGTTCATGTTGAATTCGCTCGTAACAAAAGGACTTTTTGCGTTATTTTCGTGAAACAGAAGCAAATTGTCCTTTGCACTTTTATTCCTCGAAAAAATATCGTAAAACGCGAGATGATCCTGAAGAGCTCGAATAAAACTATGACGAGTGAATCCTGCAAAATGCCAACATCCAGATATCACGTTCGTTGAAGGGAAGATAATTTACTCCGATAAGCCCGAAAATATCTTAGTCTCGTCGAAAGAGCGAAAGAGTGGCATCATTGTCTCGTAAAGATATTTATAAACGCGCAGATCCATCATTTAGGCCGACAAAAATTTTCAAGCAAAAATATAATGCAACTAAGAAAACTCGGCGAATGAAGTGGTTTTGTAAAGAGGTGTAAGGTCTGATATTTTTAGCTTTTCCGGTTTCATTTCGTCTCTGTGGTCGCTGAAGGAAACAATTCCTAGAACAAATTGTTCTGGCGTAGAAGTCTATTACAATCTTGACATTTACTGAATTCTTCGCAAGGCAACGGCCGATTTATTGTTTGTGGAACGCGAGCGGCGATATAGGTTACTGGACCATAAGATCGATATGGGGCGCTTGAAAACTACCCGAAACGGAATTAACGGCCAAGTTAAATTGCGGCATTTCCCAATTTGCGAACATAAATAACTGAGTCGCAAAACGCAAAGCCAGGATTAAGAGTGCGTAATCTGAACGATGACCCGCATCCATATTTATAATTAACGTTATCCGACTAAAGAAACCTCACACAGTCGGCACCCGAGGGTTACCATGAGTTGGATAACACCGCAACAACCGCCTCGTGACCAAACCCTTCGAGCACAGGTCAAACGTTCGGAGTTACCCTGAACTTTAACCTGAGTTGGCCAAACCCCAATCTTTTAAAGTTTTAACCGGAGTCACCCGGAACTTTTCCCGGAGTTACCCGGAGTTGTCCGGAGTCACCCAGAGATTAAACAAGAGTCACCCGGAGTAGGCCAGAATTTTAACCGGGTCTCCCGGAGTTACCCGGAATTTTAACAGGTAAGTCAAACATACCTGGACTTTTACCCAGAGGTGTCCGGTGTCATCCGGAATTTTTTTTATAAGTTTTTTTTTTTCTAGTACGAAGTAGTTGAGGGATGTTGCAATTTTTGCATTTTGCTGTCAGACGAGCGCCCCTAGGTCATGGCCTATTTGGCCTAGTGGGTAATCCGCTTCCGCTTTTAGATATTAGAGACTTGTGGAATTTTTCCCAACATCTTGGCAATATTCGCCGTAATCTTGGCGGGTCTCGGCGGTTTCTGCTCCATTTCTGCGCTTCGCGCCGGTTTGCATTTTTATATGACAAGATAAATCGTTCGGTGTTGTCTCCACCTCCTGGGTGGCTCGAGACACAGAAGCTGCTTCAAAGCCGACTCGGGTTCCGACCGTGGCGCTTGATTGACATGTTTGTTTGTAGCTGATTTGCCCCGGAGCGCGGCTTTCGACGACCGTAAATTATTAAAACAAAACGTGCACCAGAGATTGATGAATGAATATAGGAACTTAATAAACGTTCTTTGCGGTTGCCCGGACCCGACTTCGTCCCCGGAGACCCCGACCACAGTGCGGATTGAAATCTACTTTATGGGCGGCTCTAATAACAAATAATAAGGCTCTGTGCTGTTTCAGGAGGTTGCGGAGCCGCGCTCGGAATGGAATCAGGGGCCATCAAGGATACGGCCATATCCGCCAGTTCCGCCTATGACTCCGGCAGCGTCGGGCCCCAACATGGCAGGTAAATTGAAAATTTTATTTTATTAAACGAGTTTTTTTTTGAGGCGAAAATTGTTGCTCAGGGAGGTGAGCGGTAAATTTAAAAATTAAAAGGTCGCGCTAATTAAACTTTCTGCATGGCGTGATAAAAATATTGAGTTAGTGGAGTGGAGGAACTAATTTTTCTTTCACTAGGGTGTCGCACATTACACAAATTAAGTAATTACCGCCCACCAGAGTTCCAGTAGTCAACGCTTTTTTAGTATTGATTTAGTAATCATCATTACTTTCATTGCCCTCTCATTGCAGTCATCAGCAATACGTTCCCAAGGTTATTTTTACTTCTGCAAAATCACCTGTGCAACGTTAGAGGACCAAGGACCTTAAACCAATAATACTCCCAGGCCGTAGTCACCCCTTAGTAATTTACACTCGCCCTACACCTTTCCACTACAAAGATTTTGTTCAAATTTTTGTACCACCATCAAACTTGAACGGAGCCTGAAGAAATTAGGGTTTTGGTCTGTAAGGCTAACAACTGACATTTTAAAGTTATTGTCCTGTTTCGTCAGAAGTATCTAAAAGGTTTGAAAAAAATTCTTTGGTAAATCATCAAAAACCTTTCTAGTCTTAAAGTTTAATCTTGAAGATACAACATCTTCTAGTGATATAATAGGCTACTCTAGTTTTTGTTTACCTGATCACAAAAGAGATTACTTAGAACATAAAACCTAAGTTACATAAATTCCAGAAGCAGAAACCGCTTTCATGTGTCTGGGGGATGTAACAAGCTTGGGTTTGTAGTGGACACTTAGATGGAAGATGTATCCTGAATCCTGAATGGTAGTTCTGAACCGATCTGTCAGGACCAGTTATGTTCAATAGAAATAGACACCCCTCACTAATCACTCAGGCTTGTAATTCCAATGTAACCATTGTCTTTCACCCGGATAGAATGTGTTACAATAGCTGTTTAGATTTTTATTAGTTTGTTTGCTTTCTCATTGACCGCACCTGTACTTGGTGGCAGCCGATAAAATTGTAAATAGACTTTGACCGCAAAAACCTCTAAAAGGAGTAGATACGTGATTCCACACCATCGTTTGAGTTTCTATTTCTACTGAGGGTCAACCGTTTGGTAGGAGGTTCCACCTGACAGTGTCAGTGGTGCTAGACAATCTTTGTGAATGTTGAATGTGGAACTCGAAAAACTTTTGAATTAGACACACATTGTAATAGAATTTCCAATCTTAAGAATGGTATAGAAGACAGAACAATAAACAGTGGTCGCGTTGGCTGGAGCTTTTTAGAAAGTTTCCATGTCAAGAATTGTCTCCCGTTGCAATGTTATATGCCCGGCACACGGGGATGAAATTAATGAATACTTAACGATCTTCTTTAAAAGTCGAAAACTAATTAAAAAGTCTAAACGAATCCTGAATAATTTACAGGATATCTCCTGTCGTTCGGCGTTCGCTTTCCCCTCGTCGGACGTGTATCGAAGTATCGAAAACATCAGGCGTCGGTCGATAACCGACAAATGACGGTTGTTGCTTTATAGAACCGATATCACCTGCTATCAAAGAGCAAAATTCCGAAAGACTGCGTGGCCCTGACGAGCAGGTATACTGTAAAATGTCAAAACGTTGATGGAGATCGGGTGGAATAACATTCCGTTAAAAGCATTTCCGGATCAACGACGACTTCGGCGTCGCTGGTTGGAAACTACCAGTCGATATGGCCGCTATTCAATTTCCTCGAGTATAAATTTGGTCGCGAGTCACGTTAAAACGATGAACCGTTCATGATCGACGTTATGTAACGCGATAAATTTGCGACGTACGTCCTTGCGGCCAGGTCTCACCAACTGTCGGACTCGATTAGCCCCGACAACGACGAATTAAAGCCGATCCGGCGATTAGCGGACTTTAATGCCGAAGCTTTGCGATGAAACGCAAACAGGACAAATCGAACTAACTGTTCACGAAGAAGTCGAGTGCGAAGAGTCCCAGTTTAAAATCGTGTTTATTTTCACATGATACAATGATACCATATATTTCAAATTGACAGTTACCAGATTGTCTCGAGGGGACCTAAATATCTTCCATCTGAACTTCCTGAAAGCTCCAATAAGCAGGAGGTTTCAAGCCTTGAGGAGGGCTGAAAAATAATTCCGAAAGCAAATTTGCCGAAACTTCAACTAATGACTTCCAATTCCAATTCGAGGAAGATGCTAGTCTCAATTTGGGCCAATAGGTCGGTACCAATCGTCTGTGCGAGTGATAGTGAGTTGCTTTAGATTACAACTTTACCGTAAATTCTCTTTAAAGAGGATAAATGGGCAATTGAAGAGACAGGAAGGACTTAGTAGCATAAACGTAGTCGGTAATTACTATTGGCAAATATTGATTCTCTTAAAAGGTTCTTGCCTAGTTTTCGCTTTTCTCATTACTGCTTTATAAAAGCTTTAATTTCCTCTATTATGGCCGCATGCTTTGAACAGGTAGGATGGATAACGGCCGGAACACCTGATGCGAAGCATGTCAATTTTCGCATTATGCAGCCGTAATTCTCAATGCAGCATGGATAATTTATAGTATAGCGTATGGACAACTGAACTGCACTAATACCTATTGATCGCTAGGATTTTCCTCTTTGATGAAACAACTGGAAGCCGTGATGTAGCATTCATTGAATAGGTGAACCGTTAATAATGAAGGCAACGTGTGGTTCAACGTGTTTTTTTCAGCGGCTATCAAAAAGTAATTATTAATCGTTATCTGGTTTTATGCTTTTCCCGCTTGTTTCGCAATTGCGCCACCACCGCCGTCCAGATGCCCGCCGATATGCGACGACCAACAAAAAAAAAGTTCAAAGCACAGATGCAAACGTGAGCAGAGCTCCGATATCGTTCCCTGTTTGTACATCCACGCTGCAAAAACCGCGTTTGTTATATAAAGCATCGCATATTGTGATCTCTGATTGCTTTTACCATACACCGACCTTTTATTGCGGCCAGTCTGTTCTGCACCAGGAATGCAATGAAGTACAGCCTCATCCCTTTCAGATAGCGCAACGTTTTCAATTCGAACGCCAACCTGGAAACAATTTCGAACCTTTTCAACCCAGGCGACGCGACAATCCACAATTTCACATAACAAAGATATCTGAAACCTAACTAGAACGAACTCCGAACGGCAGTCAGTTTTTATTTATCAAGCAATTTCCAGAAGAAGCTTCAAGCAAAATTTCTTTAGTGGAGCCCAAGATTACCCCTCGTAAAAACATGCGTAACAAAAAGTGAAACGATTTCTGTCCCTCACGATATGCTACTGTTCTTACTCTATAAAATAATGGGTCGTATTTAACAGTCTACCAAATTTACCCAATATTTTCATACAAAAAAATACTTTCATTTCCCAAAAATACTAAATGATCACCAAAATTAAGAAAATACATAATCTTAAAGCGACAACCATATATTGACATAATGCTGGCCTCTTATATATTTTGTTTGCCAAAATAACTTTTGTTGACCATAAATACTAAATGTTTACCAAATTTTATTCCGCATTTAATTCTAACATAATACCCAGACATTTAATTTTCGACAGTGTCTTATATTATTTAGCAGTTAAAAATACTATTTGTTGATCAAAAATACACAAGCAATAAAATGTTGTGCAAATGGTAAATAATTTTATGCAAAATTATAGATGTAGATGTGCTAGGGCAAGGAAAATAAGAGTAAAAGTGAAAGTGGTTTGCACAAAAAAGGATATTGATTTCCGTAATATATAAATGCTTTGCTGTAATTGGCTTGCATTATGTAAAACGTAAAACTTCTTTTAGTGGTCATTTCTAATCATGCTTTTAAAAAAAATTACAGGGCCCTGAACTGACCTTGTACAAAACTTTTTTCGCGTGCCTCTTGTCTGGAAGCGCAAGCGGCAAGGAGAGATGCGCGAGCATATTTCATTTTTGGAGTAATAGAATAATTATTTGACGTACAAATAGTTTTTTTGAAAAACACTAAATATAAATGGATAGCGCGAATATTTATTATGTAGTACAGCACGGATGCGTAACTTGAGCGTTACAAATTTGGTGAACATTTAGTAAAATTGATAGACATATAGAATTTAAAATGTAAGCAATGGTAAAACAATACGCAACATAGTTATTTTAGTGGTGATGTTCTCATTTTCTGATGTACCTATAATAATTTGGGTTTTATTTAGATTTTTTGATGCTCATTAAATTTTCTGGTGGACAGTGCAAGGGATGTATGGTTTAATTTGGTGTACATTATATTTGTTCTCTAAAATAATTATTTAAATAAGACAATCACAGTTAAAGACAACCTACAATAAGGGAAACCCTTGGCTAGTTCATGGTCAATAATTATTGTTAAGACTGCATTAATGGTAATATGGCCAACACAAAAGATCTGAACTTACTGTTGATTGTTAACTCTCTTGCCAGCTGGGCCTAAAGGGTTAATTTCCCTTCTATCAAAGTACCCGTTGGGCGTCCAATATAGGCCGAGATAAACGGTGTACAAAACGACGTAGTTAAAGTTGACCACCTTCCCATTGATAATGTTCTGGTCTTGATGAATTTTGCGGCCAATTTAATAGTCGATTGTTCGCAGGCTTCGCAATGACAAGAACGGCGGCGCCTGGTGTCCGAGACAAATGGTGTCTCGAGATGCCAAGGAATATCTGGAGATAAACTTGGAGGAGTTGCACGTGATAACGGGCGCTCGCACTCAAGGCCGTTTCGGGAACGGACAGGGTCAGGAATATGCCGAGGAGTACATGCTGGAATATTGGCGTCCTAACATCACGAAGTGGGCCAGATGGAAGAACCGTGCCGGCAAAGAGGTAAGTCCAATGATTCGTGTTAAATAAAGCTCGCCGGGAAAGCTCGACGTAATTATAATACGCAGATCGGGCGCAAAAGTTACGGATGGGAAGTCGGAGGAGCGGCGCGCCGTATGTTTCATTTCTCCGGCGAAACTTTTATAATGAGTTATGAAAATCATGAGTGTTGTAAAGATTATTCTCTTTCTTGGGGGAGTTGGAGGAATGGTAGAAACTTTTTATAACTATCTCGGATGCTTAACCAATCTGAAAATTGCATTATTTGCAGCCTTTCGACACACTCAAAGTTATAATTACTTATTTTCAATTTCTTGGAGACTCGGAAATTACACATAATTTATTTAAAACGAGACGGAAGTAGTTAATTAGAAGCGCAAGCAAGTCAAAGTCAACATCATTAATGAAGCTGGACAAATATGCACTAAGAACGGCGGCGCTCAGCAAGGATTAAAAACGGAATCGAAATCTGCACAAAGGGGAAAAGACACTAATCAATGTCAAGATATTTTAATGTGCAGGACGACCGCAAGCGCAGAACTTTGAAGCAACGCTTAAAATTTCTTCTATTTTATCTACCTCAGTAATCCTTACCACCCCCTGATGGTTACTTTAGTTTCGTGGCAATTTTAAAAAATGTTTAAAGCCATAAATTCATTGAGACAGCAACAACGGGGCTTGAACAACTTTTGTGTTCGGTGGCTGTGCATTTCCGGCCTAAATTGCGCGCGCTAATGGCGATACGTGGGGGCCTCCGTCGAGGGGTTGCATTGGAAAATATCGAATAAAACTTTGACGACTGCCACTCGGCGACTGAACGAGTGCGTTTGTTCCCGAAGCATCGATCCTGGCCCAGGAATTATTTCGGACCATTATTCGCGTGCATATGTGGAATCGGGCGAATTCAATATCCCAGACACGTGGACTTCCTAAAAATGTTGGAATCTGACACCCCAGCACGTTTGGCAAAATTGAGAAGGACCCATTTGAATACCAATTCGGCGAGCTGTAGCTTTTTGGTAATCGCCCATATTCAATCATGCGACTAGGCAATTCCGCCAATATGCGAACGGTGGCTCGCACCAATATTGGCCACTTTTATTAGGGTTTCCAGTAATCGGCAGGTGAAAAGTCCATTGAAACTGAAATTTGACACATAATAAATAGACACTTTAACTTAGCTACAATTTTTTATGTTACGTTGTTATTATTGATTTAGTTCCTCGAATAGATGGAAATTGTCTTTGAAAAAACATTAACGAGTTAATTAATTGGCGTTGCGTTTGGAAAAGCCCATGATTATCTGTCGAGCTTCGAAATGCAGCTTTCTGCTAAATTAAACAAGAGAATCCAATTAGAGACTATTTATAAATCGAAGCGTTTCGAATAAAATTTTGTTTGTGTTTAAGTTCTTTAATAAATTCTAATTAAATGAAATGAGTGTTCAATGGCATCAAAACGCCAACGTTGTTTTTGTACTTTGACTATTCATATTTTAAAATAAAAAAATGACCGTGCCAATTTATAACTGGTATTATTCCGCAATATGAACGGACAATTGAAAAAATGTTCATCCGTCAATCTCCTGTTTCGAGCACATTTTCTGCAGCCAACTGCACATGCACATTGTCAATGTTTGCAATACGATAGCAACGTGGAATTTTAAACGAGGGCATTCAAACGTTAAAATTTGCGAAAAATAGGACTTCAACCCTAAAATAAAACTGCAATCGTTAGTTATATTAATAGCGACTCATTTTGATGCGATGCCCACATATTGCAAAAGTTTAATGTGTGTATACGTGAGGTAGTAGCAAAACTGGAAATGAGTTGGAGTGACGATTGGAGGAGGTTGTTACTTCTGTATCTCTTGTGTCTTTAGTGTTTTGCACCATTTTTTTATTAGACAAAACATTGTGAAATTTTTTCGTTAAGTCTTTTCTTATTCTTCTGATGCAGAGCGAGAAAGTTAGTTGAATCTAATTTTTCCAGTTCGAATTTCCGACCCTTTTGGGTTTCGGCCGAACCTCTCCCCGAACACTGACGATTATTGCATGTAGAGACTATGGGTGGACCATTATTTCTTGCGCAAACATCAAAGTGTTATGGGGGGGCGCCGCGATCATAATGACACAAAGAGAACACAATACTCTATTAAAGTAACAGCATGAAAGCATTTTATATCCCATTTTTATTCCATTTGTGCTGTGCCACACACATAAAAATATTGGACATAAGCGATAATGAGCGGCGCAATGGAAATGAAAGGAAACGGGTGTTGATATGGATGGAAGCTCGCTTTTCAGCTGTGACGACCGGAAGTTGAAGCGCCGCGACGCGCTCATTATAGCTAATGGTAGGAGCGCGTACGCCGTCGCGTCCACCGTTCGCTGAAAAGTGTCAACGACCAACCGAAAATTGCCGGTAACGTTCCAGTACACCGAAATTCGTGACTGCCACCAGAGGTAGTTTGAAGCTCCAGATCCAAACTTCACGTCTCGCTTGCTATTCACCGCTGATAAGTCCAAAGAGAAGATTCCTTGAAGCACTGCATCCAGAGGAATAAAACTGACTTCAGTTTCAGGCAGAAATTAGCAGTTGAAGAAGCAACTAAAGAAGTAAAAATAGAAATTTGATGCTAGCGCGGCAGGACCTGCGTGAAGTTCTCAACTTATGAGAAATTTTTCTGAAAATATTTATTAATTGATATTCTTAAAGATATGAGGATTTATTGCGGCGTTTTGAACAATCCGAAATCTTTCTCTTACATCTATTTAATGTAGGAAATAAATTCTATTTAAGTTTTCTTCAATGAGAAGCTATTTTCTGGAGATTTCTCAGAAGTGTGCAAGTTTGCTTGCTGACTTCGCCACGCTTTTAGTTACCTGCATTTCGTGCATTATCCTTTTTAGTCGTATTCTAGCGTGAAGCGAGCATTCATACAACTCGACGCGACTTCCTCTCCGACTAATCATTGTCGGAAGCTGCAGCGAAATGGGGTGAACGTTACCCTTTAATAAGCGTTGTTTTCAGGAAACTTCGTAAACACACCTACCTGTTCAGTGAATTTTCGTAAAGATGCAGCTGGTTTATCAATTATTTCCTCTAAAACGCCAACATCAACACTCTTCTTGTAACAAGTTACTAAACAAGTAGATTAACGTCGGTAGGATGAGCTTTTCCGCTTCTGTTCATCGTGCGGTAATTAGCTCGGTATTAGCTGGAACGAATGTTGCATTGTTCAAGTTTGCTTTCGCTCCAAGATGCACTTCTTGCAGCGAAATGGATATCCAATCATGCGGGATTTGAAGCGGGCCATTGTTTCAGCGCGTTTCAATTCCTCGTGTAAACAGTAGACGAGTCGAGAAGAAGCTAGAAGCTATCTCAGCCCAATGATATCACAGCTGAGAGACAGCGATTCTTATGGTACAGTAATTACTCGAGAGTGACGAATTACAAATAAGCTCAAGTTGGCAACGTGCGCCAAACTATAGCACCCCTATCCAAACACTAATTCATTTATTTAAATTAAACTGATTCCAAAGAAAATTTTACGCTATTGGGGCTATGTCAACATGATTAACCAAAATGACTTGCTAAAGAAAAAAAATTGTTTTTATTTTTACAGAAATAGAGTCAGCCTATAGAAACTGTTGGGAATTAATATGACGGGTCATTAAGAAACAAAATTTAAATCTTAGTTTGTCTTTTAGTTTGCGCCCGTCTTAAAGGGTGCCACTCTTTGATTTAAAGGGTAATTGGTCCGCCTTTTCACCTTTGAATCTTGAAGGGTTTAATTCTTTGCTTCAAAGGGTAACATTTATTATTTATGACTAATTGTACATACTTTTTTATTTAGTTAGTTACCCGTCAATAACTGTTTCTCGTTTCAGCTGCTGGCCGGCAACACCAACACCTTTACCATCGTCGACCAGAAGCTCGACCCTCCAGTTATCGCGTCCAAGATTCGATTTCTTCCCTACAGCGACCACGTGCGTACAGTTTGCATGCGTGTCGAGCTGGTAGGGTGCAGATGGACAGGTTAGTTGTAGTTTACAAATCCAATGAAACATTCAACTTAGTTACCTATTAAATCATTAATTTTGAATAACGTCCCGAAATAACAGTAATTCCATTAAATGCCTTATTAACTCGCCGGATTCGATCGATTACTTCTGAGTCGAAATTCCGACGACCGGTTGACATAATTCCCAGTCATTTCGTCCATTGTGCACAGTTTTGATGTTTTATCTGTAATTGAGCTTTCTATGCGAACTTCCCCAATAATGGTTAGTGTAGCAGGCTGTTGTTTTGTTTGTCCGTAATGGCCGTCGCTGCTGAACAAGCATGGAATAATATAGCGTTCCTGGTGGATTTCAATTGTTTCTAACTTGCCGATACAAGCTGCATGTCAGCAATTTAGCTTTGGCACTGTCAAGAGCTCGCATCCGACTCACACATTGTGATGGCGGATAGTTCAGTGATAAAACTTGCAAATTAACAACTCGAGTAATTTTCACTATAGTTGTGATGGCAACGGCGTCGATTGAGAACGAGCCTCGCAATGGCTTCAGCTAACAAATTTGCTTCGAGAGGTCAACTCAAGCAGAATATCATTACTGCAATTGAACTAAGAGTTTGTTTGGAGGTGTTGTTAATGATAACAATTATTCAGAAGTAAGGCAGTAAAGCTCCACTGGTTTCCTTTTTTTGTTGCTGAAAACAGTTAACTGCGTCTTTAAGTTTATTTTATCTCTTGTTTCTGCCTCTAACTAAATTGGGCTGTACCCCCGCGTAGGTGGCGAAGTTAGAAAAGTCAGAAAAGCTTTGATGGTTGCAACTCTTTGCTGGGAAAAAAGTGGTTTGAGTTAGTTTTTTTCTCGACTAATTTTATTTAATAGAAATTTCTAACTGTTAAAGCAAGTAGGGCACAAATTGCTTTTATTTCAGGCATCAGTCAAAATGGCAATTTTAATAATTTTTAGCCTGACCTTTCATGATTGTTTTTGTTAACAAGAAGTAAATTGGAAAAATTAAAAACTCTGGTCATCAATCTTCGTTACGCCTCTAGCTATTCGTAGCCACTGACGCTGTAGCGTTAGCCATTTATACGATTGTACTACTAGCGTAATAACTGTTCGATAGCGATTTCTACTGGCCGTAGGGAGCACTCATTCATTGATTGATAGACGACCATCACCTTGTAGACGAGGTTTCAAATCGACACTTCTAAGTACGTGATTCATTTTCAATTTCCACTGATTATTATTCTAGAATGATATACAGGATGGGGCAATAGTGCGTCCGACTTTGATAGCTCGAGTTTTATGATAGGTAGAAATTTGATTTAAAAACACAGATAAACTAGAGAAAGAAGTTTATAACCGGAAATTATTTTTGAACATACAGGGTGAGCCAAGACAATTATACAGGGACAAGTAACATTTTTTTAACTGGAATGTGGTGTGTAAAAAAAGATTTTTAGAACCTTTTTCTAGACTCTTTTTAATCCAATATTATTGCTGACTATTTCCAAACCACTTGGATGTAGCGATTTTTTTTGTTCAAATAATGGCATCTGTAGATGCATGTTAAAAAAATTACTACTGTCACAATTGCAACTTCTAAGAAAAAATTATGTAAAGACTACTTAGAAAACATCTGTGGAATGTCTTTGATCCGTTTTAACTTTAAAAAAAATTATACAGGGTGGCTAAATTTAATTTTTTAATTTAGAACTTTTTGAATTTAATTTTCTCCATTTTTTCAAAAAGAACACCCTGTATATTTTTGAACGATATGATGTAGAAACTAAAAGCGAACATTTTTTGTATAAACACTCCTATGGCTATTTGTAACCATTTTCGAAATATCGCCAAATAATTAAAAAATTTAAGATTAATTCTAAAAAATTCGATCGTTTTCCAAATAACTTGACAAAAAACTTCAAATGTTTCAAAATTGACACAAAAATGACAACTGACAACAGGTAACTGCGATAAATGTGTATTTCTTGTCGGATAATATAAAATTCAAAAAATGATCAAGATACAAACATAATAGGCCAGTGAATAGAGACATGATAACTAAAAAATTTAACAAAAATTCTAACATTTTTTAAACTTTGCCGTGTAATGTGTAACGAATTGAAACGGAACTATAAAATTTTGCAACTCGATTAAAGGTCGGCATCATTGTGAAAATCGGAAAAATTTAAATTAAGCGATATCTCGACGAAAAACATTATAACATTGTTGCAAACTCGATAGAACTTTTATTACAATATTCAAAATGCACAGCGAAATTTGCAGGAACTTATGAATTAGGCATAATAATTATTTATCATTAATAACATTTTTTCATCTAATTTTCCAGCAAAAATATTAACATGCTTGCAAAACTACAATCAACTTGCTAAAATCGCCTTACAAGACTCTGTAAATTTGCAACTCCATTCGGTGACGGCATAATCCATTTTTTATAATTTACAACAAAATTAATAGTTATTTACGTAAAAACGATTCGAAAAAAACGTAAAGTGTGTAAATGTCAATTGCAAATGACTGCATTCGTAAATGTTTATTAATGATAATTAATTATTATGCCTAATTCATAAGTTCCTGCAAATTTCGCTGTGCATTTTGAATATTGTAATAAAAACTCTATCGAGTTTGCAACAATGTTATAATTTTTTTCGTCGAGATATCGCTTAATTTAAATTTTTCCAATTTTCACAATGATGCCGACCTTTAATCGAGTTGCAAAATTTTATAGTTCCGTTTCGATTCGTTACACATTACACGGCAAAGTTTAAAAAATGTTAGAATTTTTGTTAAATTATTTACCTACTCACTGGCCTATAAAGTAAACTTACTAAAAAAACTTATGCTGTTTTTATAAACAAAACATCTGGAGCACTTATTACAATTTTATCTGTCGAGTAATTTGAAAAACAATCTAATTTTTTAGGATTATTCTTGAATTTTGTAATTATTGGGCGATAAATCGAAAATGGTTGCAAATAGCCATAAGGGTGCGCATACAAAAAATGTTTGGTTTTAGTTTCTACATCATGTCGTTAAAAAATATACAGAGTGTTCTATTTAAAAAAATGGAGAAAATTAAATTCAAAAAGTTCTAAATTGAAAAATTAAATCTAGCCACTCTGTATAATTTTTCAAAAGTTAAAACAATTTAAAGACATTTCACATATGTTTCCTAACTAATCTTTACATATTTTTTCTTAGAACTCATAATTGTGACTGTAGTGATTTTTTTAACATGCATCTGCAGACGCCATTATTTGAACAAAAAAATAGTCAGCAATAATATTGGATTGAACCGAGTCTAGGAAAAGGCTCCGAAAAATATTCTTTTACAGACTACATTTCGTTTAAAAAAATGTCCCTTGCCTCTGCATAATTGTCTTGGCTTACTCTATATGTTCAAAAATAATTTCCCGTTATAGACTTCTTTCTCTAATTTATCTGTGTTTTTAAATCAAATTTATACCTATCCTAGAACTCAAGCTATCGAAGTCGGACGCACTACCACCCTGTATAATTAATTTCCAATTCGGTGAGTAGCTAGAACCAACTTGTTCCGAGTTAAGGGGTGAGGCGACTTAAAAACTTCAAAGTGTGGATTTTTGTTGGAGGGTTTCCATCGCGGTTTCAATGATAACGTCTTAAATCTTTTCAATGCCGAAATAAATCAGAATTTGGGGGCATTAATATTAATATAGCCGTATTTGTGTACTACTGGCGAGAAGTGATTTTTCTCTCTTTACCGTTGATTTAATACACCGCCTCTAACTATGATTAATTACACCGCTATTTGCGCAGAGCGCGAATATTATTAATTGCCGGGATTAATACACGTTATAAATAACTTGGCGGCAACACAGGTGCCTTCCTCGTGTCACATCGTTGACGTGTTCCAGACGGCTTGCTGAGCTACGAGGTGCCGCAGGGACTTCGTCGCGGTCCTGAATTGGATCTCACCGACCGCACATACGACGGCCTGGAAGAGAACGGACGTCTCGTCAACGGATTGGGACAACTGGTCGACGGACAGAAGGGGCAGGACAACTTCAGACTAGACTTGGCGGGACACGGCAAAGGTAACTCGGCCCCCATTTACATCTATATTACCGATGTTCTAGCCCCAGGCACTTGGCAAAATCTGTTGTCGGAGCAGATTCGTTCGGCTTTATGTCTGTATTTTGTCTCCATCTTGGCGCACGTGTGCGCCTCGTTTGCTGACGACGCGCCGCCCGGGATCGCAGATTTATTCAAGCGATTCCCCCCATAAATCCCGACGAACGGGTTCAGGCCGCTACCCCATTCATCAATTTTCTGAGAGTACCATTTCATTGTTTGATTGAAGGCCCATGATTCTTTCCGCAAGGCTCAAAACAACTGACGACTCACCGAACTCAATTAGGGGTGGCCGTCAAGTAACACGTAGAGGGGGAAAAAGAACGTTTAGCAAAACGCAAAATTTAGACAACAGACAACGTTTAGGCATGAGGAGGAGATTCAAGTCATGCGATGCAGAAATAAGAAAAGATAAATAAAAAGAAAAAATCAAAATATATAGAAATAAAGTAGATACATAGAAACAACAGTAACATGAGATACCACTGAAAATAAAATTGAGGTAATTTATGAAAGTCCTTGCTCACAAAAAGACAATTTGAAATTGAATATCCAAGAAAATTTTTCTAAAACTAGGCACGTCAGCAGTGAGTGATTGAACGTCAGTAGAAAATTTTGATGAAACCCAATAGTGAGTGACGTTAACGCTCTGTTCTTGGTACAAATGGACTGCGGCAACTTCTGGGCGCGTAATTAAACCCCGCGTCAGAAATCAGAAGTTGCAGGGCCGGCCTCGATAATTGTCCGTCGAGTCTATTGTGCGGGTGGCGGCGAATCCGGCGAGAGTAATAACTTGCGGAATTGGCGTCGAAGATTTATGCTTTTGTTATAACATCAACCGGTCTTTTAGCGCGTCAATAATCGTCCGAGGGCCATTTATTGGTTCGGTGGGGAATTAGAATTTGCTGGTTCGGAATCGCGGCTCTTCGGTTCGATCGTTCTGTATCTTTCCGCTTCCGGTTCGCCTCAATTTATCTTAGCGCGGAGTCGGTCTCCGGGGACGACCGCATGCCAGCCAAGCTTTGGACCGGCTGAAGGAACTGTCACTGAACAGGTGATGACCGCACTTGCTCAACAGGCGGGCCCTGATATTAATCCCACGAAACAGCCGAACTCGTAATAAATCTAGTCGCGAACTGCTGATTCACCCGCCATTAATCATGCCCAAAGCTGGGCGAATGGAGCGAGAGACTTTTTTCCGGGGGGGACGAGTCGCGGTTGTTACTTTAGGTTTTAGTGCAGATGGTGGATTTTACGACGGTGCTCCGGCGGAGTACGGAGTCATAAAAATATTCCAATACATTAATCTACTGGTATGTATCCTTGTATCGGTCGTGTTTGTATGTGTGTAGTGGTGGAAACTCGTTTCGTTTCCACGCTTCCTTTCGGGATTCTGTAAATAATTGTGTTTGGAACGTTTGCACGGCCCGACCGTTAACATGTTGAGCTAAGCTGGAAATCTCGAAAATGTTAAACGACCTCGTGTAAAAGTCTGTTTGCCAGGTTATTTACCACTTTCATAATAAAAGGAAAGCAGCAACAAATCACGGCCGGCTGACTCGCTGACGGTTCGCCGACAATCCACAAAATACGGCGGTGACGTCTTCAGGGAAAGCTCCCGGCACCTCCGCCATTTCGACACATTCTAACTCAACGGATGCCGACTTCGAGGCGGAAATTTCACTATCAATCTGCGTTTACCCAAAGATAACCATGCACTGGCGTACAGCAGCAAGCATTATTCACTTAAATATCTGCAACCGAAGAAAGATGACAAACAATACGTTAAGATTAGTACTGCGAGATTTCAAAAGGCAGTTCCAGTTCCATAAATATGGACAAAAGATGTCTTCAACTATGATAGACTTGATGATAAAATTGACTTTTTTGTAAAGTTAGTTCTGTGTTCGATAAAGCTGATTAAATTCTTGTTAAGCAGCGCTTGACTTTTGAAAAACTTGTTGTATGTACGTCGTCGCTCAAAGCTCAACCTGAGGTTCTTGAACCAGCTATACAGGGTGAGTTCTTAAGGATGAAGACCGGATTTATCTGAGATCCTATTTGTCCCAAATTAACGGGGATTTTTTTTTATTGAGAATATCGCTCAGGAGAAAATCACCTAAAACATTTCTAATTTCCAATTCCTTTTGAGGAAGACACGTTATTTTATTTTTATTTTAAAATCCGCTATCAATGTTAGTAAGTACTCTTTAATTTCACAATTTCTTCAATGAATTCAAATTGAAACGAATAGCAATTTTACTATCACCGTAAAGAGGATGAGAAGATTAATACAAAAAATCTGACAGAAAACTTGAGAACAAACAAACCAATGTGTGATAATAGAGCACTGACTACATTGATTTAATTAATTTACAATTGTTTGTGTAACCTTTTTTGACAAATCGGCAAGCATCCATTATGATAAGAAAAGGTAATTTACGAAGTTTTTGAAAAAAAAAGTATTTTATATGATTGTCCCGATATTTTCGGTGGTTGTTTCACGGTCTATTTTTTTTAAATATTTTTTCCCCGTTGATGTAGGACAAACAGGGTCTGAGATAGATCCGGATTTTACCCTTAATAAGCACTCACTTTGTATAATAGATCAATTTGATGTAATTTTGGATAAACTTTCTATTTACCTTTTTTTAATATCTTTTGGAGAAAAATCTAATTATTATGGCTCTCAAATTGCACCGACCCCAGAAGAAATTGCATACAAGGTCGGGCAATAATGCGTCCGACTTCGATAGCTCAAGTTCTATGATAGGTAGAAATTTGATTAGAAAAACACAGATAAACTAGAAAAAGCAGTCTATAGCCGGAAATTATTTTTGAACATACAGGGTAAGGCAAGACAATTATACAGGGGCAAGTGACATTTTTTTAAATAAAATGTGGTGTGTTAAAAAAGATTTTACAAATCCTTTTTGTAGACTGTTTTCAATCCAATATTATTGCTGACTATTTCCAAACCACTTGGATGTAGCGATTTTTTTTGTTCAAATAATGGCATCTGCAGATGCATGTAAAAAAAATCACTACAGTTACAATTATGAGTTCTAAGAAAAAATCATGTAAAGACTAGTTAGGACACATCTGTGGAATGTTTTTGATCCATTTTAACTTTTGAAAAATTATACAGGGTGGCTAAATTTAGTTTTTCAATTTAGAACTTTTTGAATTTAATTTTCTCCATTTTTTTAAATGAAACACTGTATATTTTTTAACGATATGATGTAGTATATTGTATGCACAATGGCTATTTGTAACCATTTTCAAAATATTGCCAAATAATTATAAAATTAAAGAATATTCCAAAAAAATTAGATCGTTTTCCAAATAACTCGACAAAAAACTTCAAATGTTTCAAAATTGATACAAAAATGCCAACCGACAACAGGTAACTGCGATAAATGTGTATTTCTTGTCGGATAATATAAAATGCAAAAAATGATCAAGATACAAACATAAAGTGAACTTACTAAAAAAACTTATGCTGTTTTTATAAAACAGCATCTGGAGCACTTATTACAATTTTATCTGTCGAGTAATTTGAAAAACAATCTAATTTTTTAGGATTATTCTTGAATTTTGTAATTATTGGGCGATAAATCGAAAATGGTTACAAATAGCCATAGCGGTGTACATACAAAAAAGGTTTGTTTTTAAATTCTACATCATATTGTTAAAAAATATACAGGGTGTTCTATTTGAGAAAATGGAGAAAATTAAATCCAAAAAGTTCTAAATTGAAAATTAAATCTAGCTACCCTGTATAATTTTTCAAAAGTTAAAACGATTTAAAGACATTCTACGGATGTTTCCTAACTAGTCTTTAAATAATTTTTTCTTAAAATTCATAATTGTGACTGTAGTGATTTTTTTAATATTTATCTGCAGATGCCATTATTTGAACAAAAAGAATCGCTACATCAAAGCGGGTTGGAAATAGTCAGCAATATTATTGGATTGAAATAGTCTAGGGAAAGGCTCCGAAAAATATTCTTTTACACACCACATTCCATTTAAAAAAATATCATTTACCCCTGTCTTGGCTCACCATGTATGTTCAAAAATAATTTCCGGTTATAGACTTTTTTCTCTAGTTTATTTGTGTTTTTAAATCAAATTTCTACCTATCATAGAACTCGAGTTATCGAAGTCGGACGCACTATTGCCCCATCCTGCATAAAAAATATTTTTTGTGGTTTACTTCATAATTTCTTCCCCATTGATGTAGTTCAATAGATCCCGAGTGATCTCTCCTATAAACTCTGCATGGGTTCACATTGTAATCAAAGATTCAACGAATTAAAAAAAAATAGCAAAATAACACATTTTTGTATAACTTGGAACTGTTCATTAATGCGATGATATTAGTTTAACAATCTGTTGGAGCTCATTTCAACTACAACTTTGACCATAGATTTATGATTTAATTACTTTCTACGGAACGACATCATTACTTTGAAAACTAATAATAAAATTTGAAACGTGCAAAAGCTCTTCCTCGAAAGGCGGCGTACTGTACTTGTGGATTATGAATAGAGAAAAACTGGGCGTTCAACAAACGTTCTTTCTGTTGAAGCTTTGAGGACGCTGCTCCCTTTCGTATCTTTGTACATTCCCGAAGTTGAATTTTTTACGACAGTTGCAGCTGAATTCAAGTTTAAAAATAAACGGCCAGTGCAATTAACCATTAACCTACTCGGACAAAGAAAAGTAAACAATTAATGGTTTTTAAAAACTATATTTGAAGACTAATTAGTTACCATGGAAATTTGGTATAAAAATGAACCTGAATCATTGTAGATGGGCTGAAAGTTTCTCGATGATGCTTTAGAAAAGTTTGTGGATCCGAGGTCTTCGTAACAGTTTCGTCAAATTATTCACTAAGTAATGGTCTCCATTTCTTTGCGTTTGCAAGTTCAGATTGTTGATATGCAAATGCGACATCTTCATTAGCCCAATAAAATGACGGGTCCAATTTATCTGCGTAGTTACATCAGACCTGTGTGACTAATCTGAAATTCCCTGTGCAGGATACGAGTGGGTGGGATGGCGCAACGACACACCTGGCTGGGTCGGCCATCCCCTGGAAATGCAGTTTGAATTCGACAAAGTACGCAACTTCTCCGCCGCTCATTTGCATACTAACAACCTCTTCACCAAAGATGTGCAGGTAAATTACATGCAATTACCCCAGGAGTGCCTTGTCCCACTTTCGTCTCGTCCATTGTTTCATTTTAGGTCTTCTCGCACGCTAGGGCCTTTTTCAGTGTCACCGCCAACATGTTCAACGGCGAGCCCGTTCATTTCTCGTACATGCCGGACCTGGTGCTGGAGCACGCCCGCAACGTCACCGTCAAACTGCACCATCGCGTCGGCCGATTCCTCAAACTTCAGCTGTACTTTGCCTCGCGATGGATCTTGCTCAGTGAAATCTCCTTTGACTCTGGTAAGCGGCTTTAATCTTCCGACCGTAATCAGCCGAGTGACTTATTGTCTCGCTGCCGGAGCCATTTTGCAAACGATAAAATGCTAACATTAATCTCTATCGAATAAATCAAAACGTCGCACGCAAAATGAAGTACCCACAGTATCGACCTCGGCGGGGTTAGACGCGCTAAGCCCCCGAATTCCGGCCAATTATGCCGCAATTCAGACCACAAGACCCTCCACCGCAGCTATTGTCAAGCAACGACTTTCGAAAATTTCACTCAAATGTAACTAAAGACCAATTTAATAATTGCTTCGAATAACTATACTGTTATTATTTATTATTGTAGCATCAATTTTTGTAAGTAGGGGTAGTTACAACGTTTGTACGTCGTTTTTACGTTCTAGGGATAATATCGATGGAAATTGGCGCGACACACGCTAGTTGCATTTAAATTTACTTGTTAAGTGTGGGCCTGGTGGTCTTCGGATGGCGGGCCTTTCTCATTGCGGCTAAATAAATACGTCGAGGTTGCAATAAAGACCCAGCTGAAAATTTAATACTTTTTGTCCCCTGAAATTCCTACCTTAAATGTTTTTTCAGCGGTGATAACAGGCAATTTCACGGAGACGGCGGAGGACACGCCAATTCCGGAATCCGGCAAGGAATATCCGTTACAAAGAGACGAAGTTAAAACTACGTCGGCCAAAGCAAATCGCAATACTACCGGAGCTTCAACGAAACCCGGAACTAATGAAGAACCTAAACACTACATTGGTTTCGTTATTGGCATTCTTACGGTCGTAATATTGATCCTGGTGACGGCAATTGTGTTTATAGTGTTCAGAAATCACCGACTCAAAACGACGCCGGGACTAACGGTGGTGCCGAGATCTGAGAACAGGATAAAGTGCGACAAGGTATTTTTTTTTTTTTTTGTGACTATTAAGGGCGGTAATGCATGAGTGTTTTTGTTGCGTTAGCCGAAAGCTGCAACCAATGTGTTAATTTCCGGCAAAATTCTTATCAATACCGTAAGCTAACGTCTCGAGATAAGGGAACGGCCGGATTTCGCCGGGAAAATGGGCACGTACTTTCCTTCGCTTTGATCTCCGACCTTATCCCGAATGTTAAATAATATTTTTATGGCGTTTTCAGCTTTCATCTCCCCCAAGTCACTGCTTTATTTCCAGATAGTTTCGATTTTTCCGAAGTCGAACACAAACTAACCCAACATCCATTGCGGACTGTTTCACTTGTTTGTTCTTCTAATTCTAGCAAATGGCAATGGAGGATTGCGATAAATCTGCATTGTACACGGAAACTTGCAGGTCCAGTCTTTACACCCGTCAGACACATCCCAACAGCCCGGATTATGCCGGTGAGTGTTATTACTGTTCACGATGTCAAAACCGTCACTTGGACTGCGGTTCTCCACCTGTGGCTCGCCTCATTACCAATGAGAGCTTGGCTGCGAGAATTTGAACCGAAATATAATTTTCCGAGCTTGTTTCGAGTTAGAACGGGCGGGGATATTGCTTGGAACCAAATACTTAAAAGCTTTCGGGGAAATTCATATCGTGAACGGTGGAGGCGCCGAGAGAAAATCATAAACCTGACGGCGTTGTGCAAAATCTATGGGAATAGACCGTTTAAGTCCATCATCTGATTAGCCATTAGTTGACTGAGTTGAAGAGCTTAATCTCTTTTTGCAAACTATTTTAAAAATCTTAGGACAATATATACAGGGTGGGGCAATAGTGCATCCAACTTCGATAGCTCGAGTTTTATGATAGGTAGAAATTTAATTTAAAAACACAGATAAACTAGAAAAAGAAGTCTATAACCGGAAATTATTTTTGAACATACAGGGTGAGCCAAGACAATTATACAAATGCAAGTGACATTTTTTTAAATGGAATTTGGTGTGTAAAAGAAGATTTTTTATAGCCTTTTTCTAGACTCTTTTCAATCCAATATTATTGCTGACTGTTTCCAAACCACTTGGATGTAGCGATTTTTTTTTGTTCAAATATTGGCATCTGCATATGAATGTTAAAAAAATCACTACAGTCACTATTATGAGTTCTAAGAAAAAATTATGTAAAGACTAGTTAAGAAACATCTGTGGAATGTCTTTGATCCGTTTTAACTTTTGAAAAATTATACAGGGTGGCTAAATTTAATTTTTCAATTTAGAACTTTTTGAATTTAATTTTCTCTATTTTTTTAAATGGAACACCTGTATATTTTTTACCGACATGATATAGAAGCTAAAAACAAAATTTTTTTGTATGCACACTTCTATGGCTATTTGTAACCCTTTTCGAAACATCGCCAAATAATTACAAAATTCAAGAATAATCCTAAAAAATTAGATCGTTTTCCAAATAACTCGACAAAAAACTACAAATGTTTCAAAATTCACACAAAAATGACAACTTACAACAGGTAAGTGCAATAAATGTGTATTTCTTGTCGGAAAATATAAAATTCAAAAAATGATTAAGATGCAAACATAAAGTGAACTTACTAAAAAAACTTATGCTGTTTTTATAAACAAAACATCTGGAGCACTTATTACAATTTTATCTGTCGAGTAATTTGAAAAACAATCTAATTTTTTAGGATTATTCTTGAATTTTGTAATTATTGGGCAATAAATCGAAAATGGTTACAAGTAGCCATAGAGGCGTAAATACAAAAAATGTTTGATTTTAGTTTCTACATCCTATCGCTAAAAATATACACGGTCTTCCCTTTCAAAAAATGGAGAAAATCAAATTCAAAAAGTTCTAAATTGAAAAATTAAATCTAGCCATCCTGTATAATTTTTCAAAAGTTAAAACAATTTAAAGACATTCCACATATGTTTCCTAACTAATCTTTACATTTTTTTTTTTAGAACTCATAATTGTGACTGTAGTGATTTTCTAACATGCATCTGCAGATATCACTATTTGAACAAAAAAAATTGCTACTTCCAAATGGTTCGGAAATAGTCAGGAATAATATTGGATTGAGAAGAGTCTAGGAAAAGGCTCTGAAAAATCTTCTTTTACACACCAAATTCCATTTAAAAAAATGTCACTTGCCCCTGTATAATTATCTTGGCTCACCCTGTATGTTCAAAAATAATTTTCGGTTATAGACTTCTTTCTCTAATTTATCAGTGTTTTTAAATCAAATTTCTACCTTTCATAGAACTCGAGCTATCGAAGTCGGAAGCACTATTGCCTCACCCTGTATATATAAGATTTACTTTAAAATTATTTTCTTTTTCTTTCAAAATTCTTTTCTATTCGGTTTGACCACTCGTGCTCTTCTAAGTTTTCCACTCATTTGTTTGTGCCTCTTTCAATAAAGCCATTTCAATATTTCAATAATTTTTCCACCTATTTCACATCCTGAGGGCTTCTTCTGTTTCTATTAATTGAAAAGTGTCTCCAATTCTTTGATTCAGCATTTCTGTCACTTACTAATGAAGTCTTCTTAGTTTCATCTTTATTATTCTCTATTCAACTTTTATTTAATGCATCTTTACCTTCTATTTATTTATTTCCTCTATGTAAGATACAAGATGCTCCTTACAACTTTTACTGAAAAGTGCACAGGAGAAAATATTTAAGCCAAATCCATCTTATTGCGAGACAAAAGACGATTAATTAAGATAGAGTTATTTAGTGTATTGCAAAAAATACAAAGTTTGCATTTTCATTTGTATGCAGTGTGAGCAAAAAGATTAACAGCCGTTTCAGCCTCACAAAATATGTGAATTAATTTCACAATTTCAACACGGAATTAGTGCTGTTGTGACTCCCTTCGTGAAAATGAGTTTATGACAAATGGCGAAGCCGCCGGTCAAAAATTATAAAATAAAATTTGTGAAAAATATGAGCTTTCAAATCAAGCAAACGTTAATTATTTTTAAAACAAAGTAAGGTTGGCTTTCTTGCTCATGGGGAAAGAATGAGGTTTGTACTTTAGACGTTGAGTTTAATTGTAAATGACAATTGTATAAATTGTATAAAATTCTCCTTAATGCCAAAATTGAGTGATGGATCACTGTTAAACTCTTTCCATAATTAACGGAGACGATAACTTTTTTCTGGCGCAGTAGCGCTACACCCTGACGATAGCACGCCCTTTTTGGCAAATTTGACACTATAATGTAACCACATCGTTGATGGTCAATTCTTTTCCGTTCTTCGATAGTGATTGTGGTAGAAGTTGAACTGTTACATCTAAAGGGACGTCAAGTCCCTGCCCAGTTTCTCAGTTTTAGATGTTACTTTTCAAATTCCAGACGTGCCCGACTTGGTGAGCCAGGAATACTGCCTGCCGCACATGACGCCAAAGCCTGCCTTCTCCCAATCGTCCCGTGCTCCGCCGCCGATGTTGAACTTTCTGCCGAAGCCCCCGCCAGTGCCGCCGCCTCCCGAAAGCTACTACATCGCCCGAGACCTCTGCAGCCCCCTTCCTCTGGCGCCGTCGCCGGCTCTATCGTCCCCCATTCCCGGTTCCATCTCGAAAATCAGCCGGCACTTCATGCTGCCCTTGAGCCCGGAACCCGACGACATCTCCGACCAGGACTCCGACGTCGTCATAGACATTTTCCCGCGTGAACAATTACGTATAATCGAAAAACTCGGCGACGGCCAATTTGGCGACGTTCATCTGTGCGAGGTGTTAGACAATTCCGAAGATAATGGACTGTTCAGTGATTGCAAAGCGGTGGTGGTGCACACTTTACGTCTGGATACTTATCGGGAGGAGTTCAGCAAGGAAGTGAGGGCTCTAGCGAGACTGCACGATCCGAACGTTGCGCGTCTTTTGGGGGCTTGTTTGGATACGGAACCGGTGTGTGCTGTTAGGGAGTACGCTCCGATGGGGGATTTGTGCCAATTTTTGCAGGATCACGTCGCCGAAACTGCCACGCCGCTGGCGCCCACCGCTAAAACGCTGAGGTAAAATGAAATTAATTGTTATTTCAGCCCCCTAATCCCGGGTTCGTGTCACCGCTAAATTTCTTAAGTACCTGGCTAAACCAGTTCTATCACTTTAAATGCATTAGCGAGGGAAATATTTTAAACCAAATTAGCCGAACTCCATAAGAATCATCTTGTTACAAGCTTTCAACAGAAATAGGTGTATTAACATTCAACCAGTTTCCCATTTCTTTGACTCTTTCTCTGACTCTTTCAGGCCTTGCGAGTGCACATCCTCCCCTTTCATTAGCGAGCACGTGTACAAGAAGCGAAACAACTTGGGTAATGCCAATTAAGATGCATAATTCACAGTGGAGAACGCCCCTTGCATATTTTTAATCGCGCTGAGAACAGCTCTGGGCGACCTGTTTGATTGTGATTATTAGTGGGGAAGAGCCGCCAAAGGAGGCGACCTGCGTTGGTCTTATCATGTATCCCCCTGTTGGGTTCAAAAGTCCGTGAACGATCTCACCCTCGCGCTGAAAGGCAGGATTTTGTTTAGATGTATTTCCTGGTAGTTCCACTAGCTGCAGGAAGTCGGAGCCAAGGGTTATTACGTTTGCCAGGACACTACCGTAGACGTCCTCGCATTATCCTTTGTGTCGTCCTCTGTCTACTTAACAGTGAAATATTCCGTTTTTTCCAGCGCTGCCACATTTCGATTTATCGCTTTTCATCGTTTAAAAGTTGAAGGTGACGAGGGGTGGAGCTGGCGTTAATTTTATTTATTATCCATTATTGCCGTGTTATTGTTTATAATAAGGCAGCAATGAGCAGAATTTTCCAAGTACCCCTAAAAGGGTCGTAAATATTTTTACTGCGGAAATAAAAGACGCAATTTGTTTCGTTACTCTTATTTTAGATTTTATAGGTAACTTTGGGGAGTCTGATGGATCGATGTGCCTTGTGGAAATTTTTTTGGTGGAAATCGCGCTGATTGCAATATTGTAACGTAGCGTCTCTGACAGGTCGGAATGGCGTTTTCGGGCCATTATCGCTACATTATCATTCACCTGTTTTGGTACACGGAAAACGCTTTACGCCCTGAAATAATAATAATTGCCTCGTCATGTGAAGCAAGGCCCGAATCCACTTATCGGAAATTTCTCCGTCGCAATAAAAAAAATTGGGGAAAGTTCAATGGGACGGGGCTGATTTTCCGACAATAAATTAGCAGCTGTTAAAATCGAAAGTGTTTTACGCTAAAATTGTTCTTTTGCTGCTTCCAGTCGAGGGTGTCTTATTTACATGGCGACCCAGATAGCGTCTGGGATGAAGTACTTGGAATCGTTGCGGTACATCCACAAGGACCTGGCGACGAGGTGAGTTCCTAATTACTCGTAGAATCGCTCCCTTATTATGCATGCATGCTTCTTCCGACTTATTTAAATTGTCAAGTTATATTTCGCATCACGTTCAGACACCGTTTTCCATTAGTAAGGACTTCTTGTTCAAGACTAATTAAAATGCGCCGGGAAATTGCCCCTACTCCTCCATCATTCCTCGAAACGTCTCGTCAAGCTGTCGCATTGTTTATGCACATAAATATGTACTACAAATTGAAATCTTAATGGCGTCAAGATTGCGCCCTTATAACGGAATTTATCGCGCGCGATAGCGACGGCATTTTATAAGTGCGGCCGCCCTTAATTCGATCATTATAATATTAACTTTGCGCCGTTTCCCCCGAGTTTCAGGAAGTTTATCAATATTCGTATATCACATTATGGCGCCTTTTTCAGAACGTGGCAATTGCCTAGGCGACGACCGCCCGCTAAACTTGGCTCTATTAAATGGGGAATTATCAAACGGGAACTTTTTTAATGCATGGAAATTGGTGCCGTCTCCAGTTTGAAAGTATAACAAAGCGGCTCGACTTTTTCAACAATTTCAGAGAGTGCTCAACTTGCGATATCGAATAGCAAAGTTTTATAAATCACGGTATTAGTAGTTTTAAACACACAATTCCAAACTCTGAGGGAAGCTGGCAACCACGCCATCTATAGTCAGTTTTAGACAACATTCATGAGCATACTAGATAGTCATTAGTCAAACACCCTTAAAGACAAGGTCTTTAGGATAACTATTAAGCCTGTAAGAAAATCTCCATGATAGGAGTAACGCTTGTTTAAAATGTTTAAAAATTAATTATTACTGATTAATAATTTAAAACCTAATCTTGAGAGTTTACATCTCAACTTCTAAAGCAGAGCTCTGACTTGTCTAGAACACGTTAAATAAAAATTGGCCTGTTGTCGGTGCACCATACGAAATAACTAGGCAATGCTAACAAAAATTTAAAATTATTTTGCATTATCAATATTTAATTAAATTATGTTCATTGACCGCTTTTCACTCATTAGCGGCTTTGTCAAAGTACTGGCGCTGCAACTAAATGCAATTAAATCATATTCATAATCTAATTAACGAGATCTCTATCTGAATGCATATATATTTTACAGGGTGTTCTAGAAATGAAAACTCCAATTTAGTTGTCCGCATTTACTTCCTGGGTACAATATTAAAAGTTGGCATATTAATGAAGAAGTAAGCTATTCAAACTAGAAAAGAAATTTGCGGTACAATTTGGAATTGGAATTATTATGCAAATTCTAGATATAATTTCTTGTGTTACTTTTGTAGTTTAAAACTTGGTGGCTGTAAATTTAGCCAGAGGTATTACTAAATTGGAAAATTTGAAACCGAAACTTCAGGGCAACGTTGCTTGAATTCTCCCGGCGCCTCCGCCATTTGTGACGGTTCAGTATCATAATTAATTAAGTTTTAATAGGGATTATTTAACCTTTCTGATTTAAAATTTAAACTGAATTTTACCTATTATATGGCTCAATTTAATTTAAATTACACAAGACATAGAGTCCTAGTAAATTTACAAAAACAGCAAAATTACGATATTTCCCAATATTCAAGGAATCGTAACTTTTGGGTGGAGAAGCTGATATTGAATCAAGATGCATTAATCATTGTTTCAACGGTTATTCAGAGGTCCAAGTATAAGAACCCTACTTACAAAATGGAACCAAAGAATAGTCAATCTCTTGAAATAGGGAACAAATGTAATGTACACCAAATTAAACCATACATTCCTTGTACTGTCCACCAGAAAATTTAATGAGCATCAAAAAATCTAAATAAAACTCAAATTATTATACATCAGAAAATGAGAACATCACTACTAAAATAACTATGCTGCGTATTGTTTTAGCATTGCTTACATTTTAAATTCTATATGGTTATCAATTTTACTAAATGTTCACCAAATTTAGAACGCTCAAGTTATGCGTCCGTGCTGTACATAATAAATAATCGCGTTATCCATTTATATTTAGTGTTTCTTAAAAAAACTATTTGTGCGTCAAATAATTATTTTATTACTCCAAAAATGAAATATGCTCGCGCCTCTCTCCTTGCCGCTTGCGCTTCCAGACAAGAGGCACGCGAAAAAAGTTTTGTACAAGGTCAGTTCAGGGCCCTGTAATTTTTTTTTAAAAGCACGATTAGAAATTACCACCAAAAGAAGTTTTACGTTTTACATAATGCAAGCCAATCAAAGCATTTATATATTACAGAAATCAATATCCTTTTTTGTGCATACTACTTTTACTTTTACTCTTATTTTCGTTGCCCTAGCACATCTACAAACTTTCCATAAAATTATTTACAATTTGCACAACATTTTATTGCTTTATATGCAATTATTGAAAGTCAAATTTGACGTCGTATCTGAAAAATTAAGTCTTGCACATAAAAACAACCGCCGAATTTATGTTAACACACAACAAATAATAATTTTTATTATTGTTTAGGTTTATTAACTTTATTTAATCTTTTCGATGCGGCAACTGGTGGTTTATTTTAAGTTAATTATTATTAAGGATTAGTTTTACGAAAGTCGGATAAAATAACTATTACGGACTAAAGGCCAGTTTATGTACCGTCAGTCCATAGTTTATATCTCCGTTTATACTATTTGACTTTACAATCTCGAGTTATTCCTAAACGCTATACCTGATGGTGTATTATACTCCTTTCGTAAAACGGGCCTTAAAAGTAATAAAATAGTTCTGCACAGAAAGGTGAGTTTGCCTTGAATATGTGTGTAGATTACGTTAGGGCATTGAAGTGTTGCCACTTTGACCGAATTATTCTGGATTTAAACTCTCTGCATAAAGTGTTATGCTAATTTGGTTTAATGGTCTATTAAGTTTCGAGTTTAAATAGTTCCATTGTATTTATTTGTCTACAAACGTCAACAAAATTTACAATTTAAGCCTTTATTTAAACATGATTTCAATACAAGTTCAGTTATTAATATTTTGACTGATGAGTTTTTATCCCAGTTATGTCCAGGCCCACGATTGAGCTTTTACTAAAATTTTAAAGTGAAAATAGTTAATGTCAAGATTAAGTTGCAAATTTTGCCAGTGAAACGAGAATCCCATCTAGTTCCTCATTTGCTGCATTATATTTTAGATTCAGTTTTTTTTACGAGATATATAGTGTTGGCTTCTTCTTTTGGCCAAGTCTTTAATTAAACATTCATACTAAAACTTTTAGAAAGAGATGCGATGGGAAACGTGCGCCGGTAAATTCGCCTAGCCATTTCCGTTTGCAAATAAAGAACTGCATGAATATTTAACGTTTCCAGAAACTGCTTGGTCGGCAGACACTACGAAATCAAAGTCTCTGATCTCGGCTCGTACCGTCAGATGTACAACGCAGATTATTGCCAAATCGCCGAGTCCCGGCCTTTGCCAGTTCGATGGATGGCCTGGGAGAGCGTACTTTTAGTGAGTATTGAAAACCTTTGCTCAATCCCCGACCGACTTTATTCGTTTCTCCGCTTGCCATTCTAAAAGTTTCAATTGGCCATTGTCCATCAGGGCAAATTCTCCAGTAAGAGCGACGTGTGGTCCTTCGCCGTCTTGCTGTGGGAAATAATGACGTTCGCTCGAGAACAGCCGTTTGAGGATCTAAGCGACGACAAAGTTATAGAAAACGTCACTCGTTTCTACCAGGACGACGGCAAACACGTTAGTATTGTGTTAAAGGTCCTTGACGTGAGCTATATGTAATGTCCTTATTGTTTGCAGGTCTTGCTGAGCACGCCAATCAATTGTCCCAAGGAGATATTCGATCTGATGTGCGAGTGTTGGCAAAGGAACGAATCTGACAGGCCCAACTTCCGGGAGATCCATTTATTTCTGCAAAGGAAAAACTTGGGATACAGCCCCGAGCTCCACTGACATCTGCTAATGATGTGCATTATCGACAATAAGTTGAAAGAGTTGCGTGATATCATCCTCCAAGCGGAGGGGCGGCAGACTAAACTATTCTAAAGTATTGTATCATAACGTTATTAGGTGTTCAGCATTTGTTATTAACTCGCCTAACAGTTATCACTCGTGCTTAACCCATAGTACGCTTAATTACCTGCGTTCGTGCCTTCTCTGTCCCATCCCGTTCTTCGTCACGATCTCACCTCCGAGCTTGATCGCCACTTATCGAATTACTTTGAATTTCTCCCAGCAACGGACAACAACCAAGGAAGCTCCTCTACTTCTCCAGTATTTCCTCAACTTTTACCACATTGACCCGCGTGATAAAATAATTTTTTGATGACGTTTCGGAACCATTCAAACAAGTGACGCCCAATGATTGCACTTCGATTCGCGCAAAAGTAAAAAATAAAGAAGCTTCTGGAACCGTGACTACAATTGAGTGTGATATTATTTTGTAACAAAATTTAGGTACCTACAATTAATACTGTAAATATAAAATTTTTCTCTTGAACCAGTAGAAGATTAATGTTATTTTGTAATTTACTGCTTCTTGAGAACGGTCAAGCACTTTCAGTGGTAAATAATACCTTTAGGTCCGCCTCCACCGTCATCGTGGAATGGGTACTTAACTGTAGGTAACCAGGACGAGTTAACTTCGTTTCCAAGAACTTATTTATTCCAAGATTACGGTGTACGGCAAGTAATTGTACTTCTAGTCAAATAACGGAACTCTACTTCCACTTGTACAAAACGTTGTTGATTCCTCTAGGCCTAAATATTAGCTCCTTAACTTTCGAGCCTTATGATCGTTGCCATTTGCATGTTTATAGCCATTGACAAGCGCGTTTCCGTTTCTTGAGTAACTGCCTCTTCTCTGACTGAATCCATAGTGCAAAACCTGAGCATTTCATGTTCATATCATATGATTAGGTTAGGCTGTAAATATGTATGTGAACCGTAGTCGTTTGCCTTTCAGTTTTTGTACATTAATACGATTTATCATATACGCATTGTTTGTTGACACTGGTAAATTGGACCAATAAATATTTAATTAAAACATTACGTCCTCGTTTCATTGTAATTATTTCAAAATTTAATCCCATATTTTCAATGATACCGGGAGTAATTTGATTTTCGTTTCGCCCATTGACGTGCGGAAATTGCCCTTATCTGCGTCACCCCTAATTAAGAAATAAATCTGGCCGATACTGGCGATGAATAATTCGTTGGATCGGTGGAGTTGGTTCTCGTGCACGGCTCGTTGATGGCAAGACGCATCAGTGTTATCGTTATGATGGATTCTGGCGGCATATTTGCCCCTAACGATATGCAAAAAGGAAATTAAAGATGTTGCGATAAGTTTGCATCGTCCCGAAAGTCTGCAAGTGAAGATATCATTCCGTCTTTAAGATTAATATTCGACGGTTTTTCTCTCTTTGTTGTCATTACGCTACCGACACCTCTCACAGTAATGACCATTGAAACGTTCAGTAAGTCATCAATTGCTTGGAAATTACGGCGATGGAAATCATTTTTATCGCAAGGATGAAATATTGGCGTTTACAGGAAAGTTCAAGTAAAAATAGCCAAATCCTCCATGGTTTCAAGCAAAATAAAGAACAGTGCGCGAGCAAAGTCGGACTTTTGCTTATTGTAGAAGAATAAAAATTTCTTGACGAAGCTTTGATGTAAAAGTTAAGAAGATTCCCAATTTTTACGTTACGTAAAAAATACGTTTTTATTTAAAGTTAAATTAAATTCAGTTCTTAATTTCCATAGCTCGCGGCTTGGACCTAAGTGGACCTCAGACTCGTTGAGAACAAGGTGGGTGTCTTTACTACCCTTTGTCTTCCACTTATGACTTCAAAACCTCGATATTGAAACAAATCGATTTTGGGGCTGAAAATGCGAAACATTTAATTGTCGGATTTTTCAAGAAGCTTTTAAGAGATTTTAAATCGTAGCGTCACAATAAACTTTTTACTTATGACTCGAATATCTTTGTCCAAACTTTTTGTTACATTTAGCGTACCAAAATAAGAAGTGTAGTCAAATTCCAACAATCAAGGGAATTCGACATTAATAAATGAAGGTAAGATAAATTTTGTCAGCTTAATCTTTGTGTGTTCAACAATTTAACGAGATGTAGCTGACTAGTGTTTCAAATAAATTTGTCAATTTTTTGTAGGTATGTATGTAACTAACAGACAACATGACTAAGCTGACTCTCCCTTAAAAATTTAGTCGTCGATGCTATATTGTGAACTCGGGAAAGGCTGGGGATGGGTCAAGATAAGCAAACTATGGCTAACAATAAAATTCAATACAAACAGACAAGAGTCTGAGAACCAGTGACATCCAAATCGCTATGATGTAGAGTCAGCAGGAGATGTAGAATCAGCAGAAGTACCTACATTGCAATAGAACTTTGTAGTAAGACAAAGTAATACCTGTGCCCGAAAACTTTAGAAAATTAAATAGTACATATATGGATCTAAAGAAGAAATTATTAAGCGGGATGCTGAGCAATCCGGAAGACAGGAGTGTGATGAAGAGGATGAGGATGAAACTCCTCAATACATATTGCAAAACCTCAGATTTTATGATACAGACGCAAGCACCTTTGTGAGACCTACCACAACACCCAGCGTTTCCATTGACTATACAGAGTGTCTCCAAATTAACCTGTAATATTTTACCAGTGACCTATACGGAGTACGGATAAAAATTTGAAAAAAATTATATAAACAAGGGTTAAAAAATGGTTTTTAGAGAAGCTTTTGGGAAAAGTCTAATGGGATAAGTCTGCTGGTACAATAATTTTAAGATTATTTTCAGCAGGTCTTCAAAAACTAATTTGTAGGTAAGTAACCACAGTAAATTTTAACAAAATATTAAACTTATTGCCACGCCATTGTGTAGACAGAAATTGTTACTTAAAAGAACATTTTACAACACTGTTAATAATTTAAGTTATGTCTTCTATAACGATCTAGATTAGGTAGGTAGCCGTAAAGATTTAAAATCATTTTTATGTGCTGGAAATGCACAATTTTTATGTTCATATATAAACCGTATACAAATACTACAGAAAAATGTATAAAGCAGTTAATTATGGTTCTAAATTATTATTATCAGTGACAGATCTTCTTAAAGCACCCTATAAGATATTAAGTAATTTTTAAAAATTTGAATCCAGGTTTACAAAAAATATATTTTACATTCTTTTTTTATTATTTGAATCGATATTGATATTCGATTCTATCATATTTTTTAATATACTTAGTGGTTTTTCTTCGTAATATTTTTATTTTTTTGCAGAAGCTATAAATAAGAAATTTTGGCAACGCTCATAACTTTTCTTCCTTGATGCTTGATGCTTGGCAAAGATTGGTCCAGCGCAATTAGCAGTTTTGATTCCATTTTGGCTCAATTTGACCTGAGTAGCAATAACATGTTAAGGCACTCAGAGTTACGTCTCTCATTATTAGACGTGATTAACAAACGTTATTATTTTACAATAGTGAAGAGTGACACGACACGGGGTGTTTGCGCTCTCCATTAAATAATAACCGTTGTCAGTTATTTGGTGGCGGTGATTTGGGGCGATCCGGTTATTATAACGAATTTGCGGAGTTCCGGAAAAAGGGCGAATCTGGGTGCGAATTCAGCGCGGCCGGAGCTTCTGTAACTCTTTAATTGCCGTCGAGAGAGGAAATAAATCAATTACGTGCAAGGACTGATAACCCAATTACGGAAATAGTGGTTTCACAGAGACAGAGAGAGTGTGGTCTGGCCGGGTTTGCCATCAGACAAATGTACGAAATCAGTTAAGGAAGCAAAGCCCAGAGAGAAACTCATTAAGAAAATTTCGCGATGTTTTAAAGCACCGCCGTAGCTGAAACGTAAGTTATTAATTTTAATTTAGTTTAAATTTCCAGCCTTTCACGGGAATTAATCAATTCAACTGGACGAGAGGAAAAAATAATTGTGAAAGATCACCGAATTTGCATATGAACGCCATTAGTAGAAGAATATTTACGTGGAGGAAATGCCTCGTGACAAGTGAGTAATAGCGGACGATTGGATTCTTTTGAGTTGCGCCCCGGGATTCCGCGAGTGTCAAAAATAAAAGGGATGTTTCGCAATTCCTTTTAGGTTGTCCTGCGAAACAATGATAAGAGCTATCGGATTCGGTGCCTGAAACACGAGAATTACCGTAACTTATAACCAATAAATAATGCATAATTTAGTAGGAAGATCAAGTCCGATATTATTTTTCCATTATGTAGTTATTTATCGTGGCTAGGGGAGTGACATTGGCAGTCGCGTCACGTGCGTTCGACTAATGTCTGCACCCGCTATAGGGGTAAGATAACTCGCAATATATTATCATCCACGTTCACCCTGTTTATATAACATGTGAACGTGTCATCGGGATCTAAATATTAGCCGGAAACTATAATCAAAATCCACGACGATTTTAAACACGCCACCCCCGATTTAAATATCTACCCCGAACAGTAACTTTAGCCGCCACGTGATAAAATTTTATCGCGGATTGAACCCGGGCTTTTACTAAAAAATTAATAAACCTTGCCCGATAAGCTCTTCGGAATTAAGACTTCATAAACTCGAGGGGCGATAAAATATCTTTTTCAACTCAACACCGCGACTTGGTCGTTTTCCACCAGACTACGTGTCTTTTAAAATAAGCGATTCTCCTCTATCTCTGAATATGCCCTCATGATCGATACAGACTTGTTTGGGGTTGGCAAGCAAATAGCCGCCGGCGCTTTCATCCATTTATGGACGATAGACTTGATATTTTTGTTAAAGGAAATTGGATCACTCTGATTTCCATACACCTAAGCCGGATCGACGCGTGGCCACAATAACAAGGGCGGGTGAGAAACCTGTATGGTCTTCTTCCCTCGAGGTGCCATTTGGGCAGAGGCGCTTTCACGCCACCTCAGGCCTTCCGGTTCTGGTTTTTGGAAACCACTCAAAGGATTATTCCGCCAATGAGAATTCAGATTTCAATTTGTTACAAAAGTAGCAATCACGCCGACACAGTCCTCGAAAGTATGTCAGACCCCACACCAAGGTCACTTCCCCAACAAACTTAAGCGACACGATTCTAAATTTACCTGAAATGTACTGCCGACTTCACTGGGCGTTTGCGATTATTCTAACAAAATTTAAAGGATTTTATTTTTTTAAGAAAATTGTCACGTTAGTGATGCTGCCTTACTATCAACGGAAGAGTTGCAACAAAATAATGGAAGTGAAAGTAAAAAAATTTCAGACTGACGATCAAGATCATTGACCTCTTCTGGTAACATTTTGCCTAATTTCTACTTTACATATCATCTTTAAGGGTTAATAATTCCGGCATCTGGCTGATTTTTTTTATAACGTTCTATCCAATGTCTGAATGACCAATAGAAGCAACTAATATATTCCCTAAAGTTGTTTCCCAGCCCACCCCCTTCTCTTCGTCTCCATTTGAGGTTTGGTTTTACAGGAATTGATCGATTCATTCTTTGTTTTCGCTACCTTCTCTCTTTGCTTGTTTGCCCCAACTGAAACATCTCTTTCGCGTTGCTCTTTTCCAAGTCCTGCTTACTTCGATAAGGCTCTTTTAAGAAGGCCTTCCTGCTGAGGTGATTGTTTACGGACGCGTCTGCGGAAGCCTTGTTTCTTGCTGCCGTTATTGTTTTAAGGTAAATGAAGCTGGTAATGAAGACGAATGTGCAAGTAAAGCGTCTCTCCCTCCAATTTCTAGTTGCGGTGCACCCCCATCGTTTGTAGCGTAGATTACGTCGGCAGTTTCCTGCTGACTATCTCGACTAATTATTGTTGGAGCGTTGATCAATTCGAAATATCTGGACGACCTCCCTGTTTTCGCTAATAATAATTACGGATCTTTCGGCTGTAAAATCTATAATAAATTTTCAATTATTCCAGGACTTATTACGATTTCGTAGGCGTGCTTTTAGAGTGGATGACGGGAATGGTCGTGCCCCAGCTTAGCTCTCAGACATTCAGCGATGCGAGGAATCATTCATCGGTCTTCGACGAAAGCGACATTAGACGCGCATTTTTTTCCTTTTCGATCCCCGGCTTTCCATATTTGTCATAGTTCGTGACCGGCATGTACGGAATATAAAACATGTTTTAGGTTTGGACGTTTTTACGTTTCCGCTAGAGTTTCAGTTTTATTGGGCCTCTTTACCTTCAAATAAACACAGATTTCGAATTTGTCGGAAATTTGGGACGAAATATTTCAACGCGCCACCGACGCCTCGCAGCCAAGAATATTTTAAAAATTTGATACAAGACTTCGCCCGGATATTCTTCCAGGGCAGCTGTACCCAACAGCTGAGCCAACTGAATTCTAAGAAAATAATTTTTTATTATTAACTAGCCAACTTTTGATCTTTAATTCCGGAAGCTATAACACACAATCAAAACTTTAGAAAAAAAACATTAAGATGTAGCCTTTCCAAAAAAGTGCAACAACGTATCTGACACTAGAACTATCTGTAAAGTGGAACTCAAAATTTTGTGGACACAGAATTGTAGTCACATTTCTGGGATCAAAATACGTGGATTAAGCGATTAAGCCAAACTTACATGAGCAACGGATTAGGATCTAACAAACTATCGTGTTATCTTTTATCCAAACGAACTGAAATTTTGAACATTGGTTTATGAAGGGGGCAGCTAGGGAGCTGTTGACCCAAATTTTTTATTTTCAAATATTTAACTTTACCCTTTAATTTTTTCAAGATTGCACATCTTGCTTACTACCGAATGGAACCGAATGGATAACACTCTAGCCGTATTCTTCACAAACTTATCACCAAAATTTTAACTCATTGCTGTAAAAAATAACGGGATAAAACCTTAAATGATAACCCATTAACGCGTCACTATTTGGAGTGCTTCATAGAAATCTTAAGTTTTGATTCTAGAAATCTACGCTAAGTTTTTGTACGGAATTTTGGGTCCAATCTTTAAGGGAACAAATATAATGTACACCAAACTAAACCATACATCCCTTGCACTGTCCACCAGAAAATTTAATGAGCATCAAAAAATCTAAATGAAACCCAAATTATTATACATCAGAAAATGAGAACATTACCACTAAAATAACTATGCTGCGTATTGTTTTACCATTGCTTACATTTTAAATTCTATATGTCCATCAATTTTACTAAATGTTCACCAAATTTAGAACGCTCAAGTTACGCGTCCGTGGTGTACATAATAAATATTCGCGCTATCCATTTATATTTAGTGTTTCTGAAAAAAACTATTTGTGCCTCAAATAATTATTCTATTATGTACTTCAAAAATGAAATATGCTTGTGCATCTTTCCTTGCTGCTTGCGCTTCCAAAAAAGAGGCACGCGAAAAAAGTTTTGTACAAGGTCAGTTCAGGGCCCTGTAATTTTTTTTTAAAGCACGATTAGAAATTACCACTAAAAGAAGTTTTACGTTTTACATAATGCAAGCCAATTACAGCAAAGCATGTATATATTACGGAAATCAATATCTTTTTTTGTGCAAACCACTTTTATTTTTACTCTTATTTTCCTTGCCCTAGCACATCTAAGTACATCTATAATTTTGCATAAAATTATTTACCAATTGGACAATATTTT
Source organism: Schizotus pectinicornis (assembly GCA_951805265.1). Classification (NCBI taxonomy): domain Eukaryota; kingdom Metazoa; phylum Arthropoda; class Insecta; order Coleoptera; family Pyrochroidae; genus Schizotus; species Schizotus pectinicornis. The sequence goes on from OX638203.1 coordinate 14,023,671, forward strand.
ATTGTTTGTGTATTTTTGATCAACAAATAGTATTTTTAACTGCTAAATAATATAAGACACTGTCGAAAATTAAATATCTGGGTATTATGTTAGAAATAAATGCGGAATAAAATTTGGTGAACATTTAGTATTTATGGTCAACAAAAGTTATTTTGGCGAACAAAATATATAATAGGCCAGCATTATGTCAATATTTGGTTGTCGCTTTAAGATTATGTATTTTCTTAATTTTGGTGAGCAAATAGTATTTTTGAGAAATGAAAGTGTTTTTTTTGTATGAAAATATTGGGTAAATTTGGTAGACTGCTTTGCTAAAAGTTGTGTTCTTAACATTACCAGCCCAAGCATCGCTGCTAATTTGATAGGGTTCTGTCGCAACATCGCACTATTTGTACGCCATGCAGCCGGGGGTGATGAGCGATCAATTCATCAAAATTGTCTATCGAAACTCCGTGTAGATTAGCAATTCGGACATGTTATTTTAATTAGCGGATATGTACCCGTAGGTTGCTTTGGAAACAAGCCCCCTATCGTCAGGAACACGAGCTTCATTATATCCTTTCAGTTTAATCAACCCAAACACCTGACCAAATTGCCGTCAGTTCAGTTGTTACCATTTTGCCAAATTATTTGAAAATAGTTTTAACGCCACCAACTCGAGTTTGAGTCAACGGTACGCTGTAATCTTCAAAGTGTTTCAATACGGCCTGGATGATGACAATTTCCTGATTTCCCTCTTGGCATTTGCAAATTCTTACTTTGACAAGTTAGTAACAATATTATCAAGGGTGCATAACGAGAATGAATGTTTTAGCGTTGTCAGAGTTATTAAAATGAATGTCATTGACTACTCTGTGCATAACGAACGATTCTCGCGAGAGCGCATCTAAATAAAACAACGTTAATTTCGTCCTGGTTATTAGTCGACGGACAGATTAGAATTTTGACGCAAAACCTCTCGTTTCGGAGGAAAAAATTATTTACATAAGCTTACATAAATTAGTTGCGGCATAATTGGCCGTTGCCTCTTGACTCCGGTGTATCAAGTAGACCATTTAGCCTGTTAGGATCAAAGACTGCGTCGGTTAGATAACAGAAAAGATTGAACGGCAAACAAGAGACTTGAGACGGGGCTGGCGTTAAATTAAATTCTTCATAATTGTTATTCATAACGCTTGAAATATTCTCTCATTTGTTTAAGTTAATGAGAAAATCTAAGAGTGGTCCGGCTGCGCGACATTCAAAGACAAATCGCGTAATTGGTTTGCTGACGGATTGCATTGTTTCGTCAGCGGTAATGATATGAATTGCGGCGGGGCGCCCACCCCTCGTGTCCTAATAAAACGACGAATAAGGAACGTTTTATTTTGATGGGACATTAATCAACGTTAAGGAAATTCAAAGGGAATTTATTAAATTTTCCATAACATAAGTTTCGCCTCTTCATCGCAAGCAATACCGAGGAACCGCAAACGTTGCCAAGTGCCCACTTTCCAAAAAGAAAAGCCGAACAGGTATTAAAACGTAAACTTGAAAATGTAACAGGACAAACAAGGTGCTCGAAAGGTTTGTTTTTCAACTGTAGCTGCAAATTCTCGACAAAATATTTGCGTATGTTGTTAATTATTAAAACTTAAAAATACGTTGCGGAACTGGAATTAGCCGATGGAATACTATTTAGGAAGGAATTTAATTAAAACTGCACGAGATTGCACTGTTTCCATAAAAACTCCCCAACAAGCCTCGTCTATGTTTTGCAGCGGTGCAATTAAAAATCATAATTAACTTTAGCAACATTTTATAGAAATTATAGCGATAACAAAAAGAACGGTACCTGTTACTCTAGCTCCTCGAGCCAATCACCAATTAGTATCATAAAATATAATGAAGAGCGTTGGCATTTTGTAGAAGGTTTTGTTTTACTTTGTACAATTTTAAATAACTGTCCGAAAAATTATTTTTGAGATTTGAGCTCGTTTAGGTGACGTTTCGACATTTACACCACGACAGTATAGATTAAAACTTTGACTCATAAAATTTCTACCACTTTCCTTGCATTACGACTATTAAGAAAAGTGAAAACATTTAATAAATCTTTGTGTTTCGTTGTTCATATTTTCGAGCAATTAGAGCTTCGTTCAAGATGGGTTGGGTATTCACAGTGGAAGGGGTTTCGTATTCTAGAGCGAAATCTAATTTATCCCATTAGCTGTGTTTCCATATAAAATTCAGAGATAGCCAAAGCTCTTTTATTGATGATAGATTTGCCGTATCCGCTTTATGAATCTTTGAAGTCCCAATGAAGTATAATGGGATAAGTCATTAGGGAAGACGATTTTCCCCAACATGCATCATTTATTTCCGAACAAAATTGTGTTTTTACCAAGTATAAAATTAATTTTATGAACCTCTTCTCCACTTGCTTACGATATCAATTCTTCTTTAGGTGCATGCCAGCATGCAGGGAAAAACTTTCGTTTTATTGGCAGGATAATATTAGCTTTGGGTAATAGAGTTTTCTCGAAAACAATCAATTATTGTTGTGAAGTTCGATATATCTTCAAACTTGCTTCATCTTGCAGGTAAACGTTTGTCTATACTTCCAACGTATAGGGATGTGTGAGCCGTATTTATATAAGAAGTTTGAAATAATTAAAACTTTAGTCGTTCAACCATTTATCTAGTGAGTGCTGAAGCGAACTGCCGACGGGGCGGTCTCTATGACCTAGGAGTTACTAATGACTTTCCGGCAAAAAACAGGAGATGACAACCAGCTGAAGAGCTAGCCTGCCGCACTTATTGACTATTTAACTACTACTTTGATAACCGGTAATTAACATCCATTAGCATTTGAGTTACCTTTAACCAACTAACTATTCAAAAAGTATCAATCGAGTTTTACTGCATATTCGTAATGTCCTAAAAATCGAGAAGAATCTGGTGGGGAGTCTTTTTGTTGTGGCTGGCGATGGGGCCGGGTCCGGTTTATTGATCGGCGACCATTTGGGTATTACGAAATCTTGCAGGGATCCGCAGAAACTTCTAATTCCCGGCTTGCAGGAACAGGAATCTCTGATGGCAAATATTGATAAACGTCCTGTTTGTCACTTGGTCGAAGGAAGTCCTGGCGCGTACTCCGGTAATCCTGCGACCAGCCGGGCTCAACGTGTCGGTCAGCAGGATTTGCGTTTTGACATTGTCTATGGCGAGTCGAGTTGGTAATTGCTTTTTATGTGTCCAAATATCGAGATAACTTTAACCCCGCTCCCGGTCGGATAATCCGGACAGCACCGGCAGGAACTCCAAACACCGCTGACATGCAGGACTTTATTTTTGAACAGGTCTTCGACGGCCGTAATTCCTTACGATAAACGGCGCATGAAAATGCCAAAAAAGCCACCAATTTTTGACGCTTATAACAGTTTTAATGTAAACGGTTCATATTCGTTTTATTCTTTCCTGACGTAATTCTTATGACGACTATCAACGCATAGATTAACCTCTATAATTCTTTATAGCAGCCTTTATTAGTCAAATTCTTAGTTTTGCCCATGTGATTACTCTCTAACCAGTTAATAGACGATAACTGCACATTATTTTGAATTTGTTATGTAAGTACAATATTCTTGTACACTCGCAAGCAATATTTAAAGCACGACACCTGAAGCGAAATCGACGATTTTGAAGTTGTGTAAATCGAGCTGTAGAAGTGGTTGTAGCAGCAGACCTGACAGTCTGTCCTATTGAACTCCAGCAAATCCTTATCGCTCAATAATGCTATGGATAATAAATATTTCTTTTCTTTGCTACCCCAACGGTTATCTACCTCCCTTGCCCGGCTGCAAATCACCTGGAAGTGGATGAGTCGAAATGACCTTGTCATCTTACGGAATAGAGCTGGTTTACACTGGGAAGAAACACCGTGCCTTGAACATTGCTTGCGAAGGTACCTGTACTTTCCCAAATTGAGCAAATTGCAGCATTATTATTCAGTCTTTTGAAATAAATGTATGCAGGGTAGTTTTAAAATATATCCATAAAATAGAAGAGCTAATAGACCAACAAATTTCAACGTTTTTGTTTCTGTGTTGTTTTTTTAAAACGGTAAAGCTATGAGAGACTGTTATTGAGCTATAGAGAATAGGAGCAGGTGTGAGACTAAGAATAAGTTATGGAGACTGTGAATGAGTATTAGAAACTGTGAGTGAGTTCTAGAAAGTAGAAATGAGTTTCAATAGGAATGACTTGAAGACGGAGAATGAGTTATAGAGAGCATAAATGAGTTGAAGACTGGAAATGAGTTTAGGACTGGGAATAAGTTATAAAAGTTGTGAATAAGTTATAAAGACTGAAAGTGAGTTTAATACTGGGATTAATAAGCTAATGGATCAAAAAAATTAGCGACTTTGCAAGACTGTAATTTATTACTTTAATCCTTTCTCTTGTAAGGTTTCAATTTGTAATAACTTACATTTTTTTGTTAAAATATGTGCACAAAATAAACTCTTAATAGATTCAAGTATGATAAATATTAACATTTCTCAAGGATTCTCAACGACTGACTTCTTTTGGAAGGTGGAGAAATTTCCAAAATGATACAAACTGTCGATTGGAAGTCATAAAGTTGCAATTCGAGAAGTAATAGATGAATAACCAACTGCTGCAGGATTATTGACTTTATGCGTTGCAATCGCGAGATCGGTGTAGATAAAAAATATTGATTGCGGTATGGCTAGCCGCCTGACGTTGTGCAGTGACCACTTTATTTTATTTACGTGAATACGCAAAAAACAGCGTATCTTTATAGGAAAGTTGTAAAACGTAACAATGGAGCGAATGTTCTGAAATCATGCAATATTGTACATAAAATATTCTGATAAAATCATGGCATCAAACGTTATCTGCAATAAGTTGAAACCACTTAACATTATGGTTCGCGAGGCAACCGAACGTGCTAAATAACAAAAAATGAGTTAAAACCACTAAAATTGTCGACAAAGGTCCACGAACGTGGTAAATAACAAAAATTGCTACAATTTGTTTGAAAAAAGTCCATTGGGATCCAAATCTGCAATGTCAATAAATGCTTCATCTAAATGTGGGCTTCGTTCGTCAATACCACCAGATGATTGAGTGAGATCAGTATCATAGTGAGTGCCGTGTTCGTTTTCCCGCAGTATCAAACACCCCGTTCCCGTCGTAATAACAATAATCGATTATATTAAAAGCGCACCACTTTAACGGTGGTTGTGGACAAACCTCTGCTGCCTCAGGAAAAAATCCATTACGAACAAAATTTATAAGCGGAAATTATTTTTGAACATACAGGTGAGCCAAGACGATTATGTAGGAGCAAGTGACATTTTTTTAAATGGAATGTTGTTTGTAAGAAAAGATTTTTTGGAGCCCTTTCCTAGACTCTTTTCACTTCAATATTATTACTGACTATTTTCGAATCACTTACTGTGGAGACCGGCCCTGGCACCCGGTGACTTCACTCGAACATATATTGTTACGTATTACTTTCGTAAGAAATGTAAACACTTTTTTTCTAATTTAGCGATAAGGATTTAGGGATATACCTAAAAGTTCGTTAGTTCGACCGCGGTGCTTGCGGACAACACATTACAAATAAATAAAAGATTATCATTACGTACTTGAGCTTCTTTGCTTTTTTGTTGCAGGAATAAATAACTTGCAATGTAATAAAAGTGCTGTGTAGTGAAGTGACTAATTGTAGACGACTGCGATAGGTGTTGCCACTAAGGGTAAAATATTTATTTAATTAAGTTTAAGTTTTATCATTCAATTTATTTCAAAGAATTGAGAATTGAAACTAACTTGTCAAAATGTGGATTTTAGTAAGTCCCAACTACAATGGCGAAGGAGAAGGATGGATGGTGAGCAAAAGATCCTTTACTTCTGCAATCGGTTGAAGATTCGCGGTGAGTCGTTTCAATTCTTCATTATGGGTATAAGAGGCAGCTAAAATTACTCTTTATAAGCACAAGCTTTTCTTTTAATTAAGAAATAAATTTTTCGAAACCATATACAGGCTGACCCAAAAAAAGTGTGCAAAACTTTGCATACGGTTTCTACGATAGAAAAGAAAAAAAATGAGTCGATAAACTTAGGGGAAAAAATCTTTCCTAAGGGAGCTACAGGCCCCTATACGACATGGGCAGCGAATTACTTTGCGTCTCTATATATACATCTAGGGCACCGTAAGGGTTAATTACCTATGTAAATTTAATGCGTCTCGCCGTTGTAAGTAAACTGATATATCTAAATCAAAAGATGTAATTTTTCGGATATCCACGACGGAACAATGAGTTAAAGTTTAGTAAATATAACAGAAATTGATTTAAGTATAACTTTATTTCAAATCGATGAGTGGTCTGTAATTCACCTAGAGTATTGCAAAATTAAATAATACGGTGGCTGCCATAGATATCGTATTTCATGCGCTCAAATTTTAAATGCGCAACACATCCTCGTGACTATAACTGTATAGAGTGGAAGTTTCCCTCGGCACTAAATGAAATCAAATTTAAAATTGAGTTCGTCACATGGCCGTGCATATGATCCAATAAGAACAAAAGAACGCAGTTTCTGGATGCTTTCACAATTGTATCCAATCATGCAATCCAAAATAAAGTGATACAGCTTCTATTTGGCGGCATGAAGAATTCATGGTATTGTAGATGAGATGTGAATTGCAATGGTGTGCAATATCGGAACTGGATCCCAGAGCGACGACTAACAACCCCAGTTTTCCCGCTCCTGCTTATTTATATAAAGCCCCGTTTTCGCGCCCCGATACTACCTCTATCAAGCGAAGTACCTGCGCAAGATACCGAGAGATAGACACTATTAGTTATAGAGACCCGCCTTATCAACTTTTGCTTGTTTATATTGAAAATTTCTGCTAGTATCATTCAGTATTTTAAAAAATGGCTTATTTGTCAAACTTGATAACGATATTACCTGTTGCAACAAGTAATCCGTGCGTTAGAAAATTTTACGAAAAAGGCAAAAGTGTTTGTGTTTGCAATGGAACTTGTTGTGACACGTTTCCTTTATTGGGGTCACCTTGGACGGATTGCTATACCAAATTTACAAAACTAGCATCCAGAATTTAGATTTCACCAAGAAGCAGAGTGTTTTTGAAAATTTCAAAACCGCCGATCTGCAAACTATCGATTCTGCAAAAAGTTACCAAAAAATTGTCGGATTCGGTGGCGCTTCACCGATTCCACTCTCCGAAGAAGCTCAAGACAAACTTTTGGCGGTGTACTTTTCTGGTGATGGTTTTGAGTACAACATTTGCAGAATTCCGATGGGGGCACTGACTTTTTGGTGCGTGCCACCATCAACAACAGCACTTTAGAATTATTTAAGTTGCAAGAAGAAGATTTCGTTTATGAAGTATCCAGTTGGTATGAGTCCATTGAAGTGGAGAGACAAGCTTGATCTCTCAATTCCCTTTTATATTGATTAAATAAACCGCTAATTTATTTATATGTAAAAAATTATCCACGTCATGAATTGTTGCTAGCGATAGCTTTAAGTGTAATATAATTGATGAATATGTCGGTTAATATTAATATACGGGTGCTAACCCCGGCTGCAAGCAGACGCTAAATCATTATCCTAAACCTCACATTTGGGCCATTCCTATAATAAATCACGGGTTTATATAAATTAATAATAATACGCTTTCAACCGTCCATTTCTAATCACGGCAGTTTGAAACTAACTACCTGTATCGGAATGATGCAATATTCAGTAATTTCCGTCCAGCTGGAAACACCAGCAAGTGAAGGGTCATCCAGAATATAAATACTAATCCAGGATTTTAAGCCTCTACCTGTCACGACGGAGATTCCTGCATAATCGAAATACTGCACAAACGCGCATTTTCGAAATTGATCTACTAGAATGAAGGCCTACGACCTGTTGCCCGAATCCCTTCATAACTCATGCTAACCGCAATTTGATGCCGTTTTTTCCATCGCATTCTGTTGAGTGGCTCCACACGTGACCACCGCCTTCGTCGGTCTGGATTTTTGACGGCATTAGTTTTTTTTGCGTGCATGCTCACTCCTGTTTTTGTCGACGAACCGAGATATGTGAGGGAGAAGGGGCGCGAGTGGACTCCCTTTTCAATTTCAGGTGTAGGGTTTCAGCTACTATAAGCGTAATGGCTACAATTCAGTTCCATATTGGGGTGATATTGAGCATGTGGTGTAACCTCTCCGGCCACATCAGACCAACAAAAATTCAAATGAAGCTATCTAGCGGGGCATCAACTTACCATTCATATCGGAGGCGTTATCGTTAAGGACACGTCAGCTAACTTTAATTAATTCTTTTGTGATCTCACATGGAGCTTCCAGGACGGGAGGACGTTGGTGCGTCACTTTGCGTTTACAACTCATTCCGGAGTTTGCGTGTGGAGAAGTCATGAAGGTACTTGCCATGATAGATTATTATCTGTAACGAGCCGTACAAATAGCTTCGATGGAACTGTTGTAGAAGCGCGCACTTAATAGACGACCATCATCACCACCTTCAAAGTCCCTAACCGCTCTAACCGCTGTTTTTTTCGAACTCGGTAATGCACCCTTAACTTCATAAATAAGTAGGTGCTCGAGGAATAATTCGGGTCGGCGTTAATATTTCCGTCAGGGTCGAAATTAAATTATAGTGACCCTTTGGCGTGCAAGGGTCCGGGCCTGGAATCGATTTCTAAACGTTATTAGCAGGTCCGCTAAAAGCCGGTGGACCACATAAGGCGGCGATTTAATGATCCGGGAAATCGCGACACAGACACAAAAGAACATATTATATTCAGAGTCCGGTCGTGAATTCCGGAATACCGACTGAAAATTACAACGACGCCATAACACACACCGCACGCCCGTATATTATCCAGGGCGCATTCCTGGGAACAATCCGCAATTAAGCGGGCGAACGTACTCGTATACTTTGTATTTGCTGTGCGGATGGTCGGAATGCGATTCTGCAACCGGCCGTTGAACGTTGCTATTGACGATTGTTTTCTGGTAAGTTGCATCTGGGGCGCTAATTGCGACACAATAGAACCTGTTAATTACCTCTGTTGACCCCATGCTGACCTGCATGACGCCGATTGTGGATCGAGGGCTCTAACCTACATGGCTGACACCGCCCCTGCAACAACTGAATCAACCATGGTACTGCAACCATAATTTACGACGTTTTTCCAGAATTTTTGGCATTTTTGCTCTGGATCAATGAATGGATAAAAATTGAAAAAATTTTAAAATCGTTATTGTGGTGTCACATAGCACGTAAATAATGTTTCTTCTCAACCGGGAATAAAGTGGAACTTTGTTCTCTCATAATGAGGGAATAAAGTGCCATTTTATTACCGGGGAATAAAGTAAAAAAAATGCCAATCCTAACATAAAGAAACTCGTTTCCATAATAACCGTCAGCCAACTTCATTTAGGTATCTGTCAATTATAACAATTTCTTCTCTAATTTATTATTATTATTAACTTAAACGGTTGGGAAGAAAGTTTTGTATGCTTCTCTGGAATAAACATCGTTAATCCCTCGAATGAAAATGCCCTCGGCTTCGCCTCGTGCATTATTTACATTTTCGGGCATAAAATCGGTATTTGTTCCCTTGATACATAAATAACTATTATGATTTAATAGACCTTTCTGTTTCCCAATCTTAACTTCGTTCACCATCGGAACTGAATCCTAGAGAGACTATACTAACAACCCCAGTTTTCCCGCTTCTGTTTATTTATATAAAGTCCCATTTTCGCGCCTTGATGCTACCTCTATCAAACGGAGTATCTGGGCAAGATACTGAGAGATAGACACTATCAGTTATAGGGGCCCGCCTTATCACTTCCGCTTGTTTATATTGAAAATTTCTGCAAGTATCATTCAGTACATTCGAAAATGGCTTATTTGCCAAACCTGATAACCTTATTAACAATAATAACTGTTGCAACAAGTAATCCGTGCGTTAGAAAATTTTACGGAGAAGACAAAAGTGTTTGTGTTTGTAATGGAACTTATTGTGACACGTTCCCTCCATTGAGTCCACCTTCGCCGGATTACTACCAAATTTACACAACTAGTATCCAGAATTTAGGTTTCACCAAGAACCAGAGTGTTTTTGAAAATTCCGAAACTGCCGATCTCGTAATAACCATCGATTCTACAAGAAGTTACCAAAAAATTATCGGATTCGGTGGCGCTTTCACCGATTCCACCGGAATTAATATCTTGTCACTTTCCGAAGAAGCTCAAAACAAACTTTTGGCGGCGTACTTTTCTGGTGATGGTCTCGAGTACAACATTTGCAGAGTTCCGATTGGAGGCACTGACTTTTCGGTGCGTGCCTACTCGTACGCTGACACCATCAACGACACCACTTTAGAATTCTTCAAGTTGCAAGAAGAAGATTTTGTTTATAAAGTAACCAGTTGGTGGGTTTTAACACCTGATTACCGGGTTGTTTTTAGATACCCATTATTAAGCGCGCTATTGAGATGTTGAATGGTAAACCGCTAAAATTGTTTGCTTCTGCGTGGACGGCGCCACCATGGATGAAGACCAACAATTTTTGGTCGGGGTTCGGATTTCTGAAAGACGAATTTTTCCAACTTTGGGCCGACTACTATGTGAGGTTCTTTGAAGAGTATGAGGCGAACGGAATCTCGTTCTGGGGAGTCACGACTCAAAATGAGCCTTCAGACGGGTTTTTTGATGTACCTCTCAACTCAATGGGATTCACGTTTGGAGGCATGGTAAATATAATGTGGTTGTAGGGTGCCTTGGGTAATTTTTTTTCTAGAGGAAATGGGTGGCGGAATACTTGGGACCAACGATTAGAAGCTCGAATTATAGTGATCTTAAGATTATCATGCACGACGATACCAGATTATTGGTCCCACTGACAGCATTGGTGAGTTTGTATAAGCTTAGTCATAGTAATCGGTCGTTGAATACAAAAAAACCCTGATTTTGAAGAGGTCTTAAGTATAATCGTGCCTTACGTCAAAGACTATTTTGTTATTCCTAGATTTAATGTTATTAAGAAGAAGCAGTTGTGAGGTATTTGTGATATCAGTAACTTCCTTTAGATCAACTTGCCTTTACTCATTATTTAATAGTAATAGAAATTTTAGTTTATATTAATAAACATTATTTGATCAATAACATTATCAGCTGCAATCTACTTTTGAAAGTTTGTTTTGATGGCTTTATTATTATTTACTCTTCAATGATTATATTATGCACTTTAGAACATGTTATAATTCACTTTGTAGTTTTGTAGCTTTTTGCTCACACGGAAGCAAAGGCTATCCATCATCACTAAATCAATATCTATTATTACATAAATTTCCAGTTGGAACATAAACGTAGGTAGTTTTTGCTTATTTTATACATTTTGCCTCTTGCCTCTTCTTATTATTGTAACAAAAGAAAGCAAAACCTAGAACACTTTTTCTCCAAATCGCCAACACGCCAATCGGAAAATATTTGGTTACAGTTTCCTGTATGCAAAACTTAAGAAACGGAAATAATTAAAAAAACAGTAAAAATGGTAACAACCCTAATTGTTGAATGAATTGTTTTTAGTTAATGACTGACACCGAAGTACTGCGCTATGCAGATGGCATGGGCGTTCATTGGTACCAAGATTTCATGATTCCACCCGAATTCTTGAACGCGGTCCAGATAATCCCCAAAAATATATTCCTTTTAGGGACCGAGGCGTGTAGCGGTAAGTACTCAACGTTCCTTTCTCTTGGAAACAAAGGACTAGAAATTGCCAGGTGTTTAATGCAAAATGATTGATTTGCTTATTATTATCAACTATTTATTAACGATAGTGATCAACATTGTTGCAAACACTCGACAAGTTTTGTCGCCAACGATTCAACTTTGTCAAAAACCTACTTAGAAATTGATGAAAAATTCAAGGGTCCACGTTCGTCGACGGGCCAGACAACCCGATAGATCTAGGGTCTTGGAGCAGGGCCGAGCACTACATAACGGATATTATCACGGTAACAATTGCCCCGAATTAAATTTTAACAACGACTATTATTACTGAGATGGCAACTTCGATTTAACTCGTTAAACCGTTCAATATTGCAGGACCTGAACTACAACGTTACCGGTTGGGTAGATTGGAACATGGCTTTGGATACTGAGGGAGGTCCCAGTTATATCGACAACAACGTGGATTCCACCATATTGGTGAACGCAACAGCGGACGAGTTCTACAAGCAACCCATGTATTACGTGATGGGACACTTTTCGAAATTTTTAATTCCAGATTCGGTACGGGTCCATTCAAGTGGAGAGACGAATTTGATAGAAAACATCGAATTCGCCACGTTTTTAAGACCTGACGGGCTCAAAGTTGTCATTATCTACAACAGGTAAGGAGTGAGTGTCAAAAGTTGTAACTTTTATCTTCGAATTTTGCAGCCTCCTGACTGACCTCCAACTACAGCTCGTGGATTCGGAATTTAAAACGTTTTCTGTTAAACTCGCCGCTCAATCTCTCAATTCCGTTTTATATTGATTAGACTAGGGCTACGCCCTAGTATCCGCCGAGACGTTTACCCGCAGGGGCCCCGGGGTGTATGAAGGTGCCACGTTGCATGTGGGGTTCGCAGCTTCGCTGCTTCCCCACATGCCGCACCCGGGGAGGCCCGTAGGGCCTCCCCGGGTGCTTGAGGGTACCACGTTGCAAGTGGGGTTTGCAGCTGCGCTGCTTCCCCACTTGCCGCACCCGGGGAGGCCCTGCGGGCCTCCCCGGGTGCTTGAGGGTGCCACGTTGCAAGTGGGGTTCGCAGCTGCGCTGCTTCCCCACTTGCCGCACCCGGGAAGGCCCTGCGGGCCTCCCCGGGTGCTTGAGGGTGCCACGTTGCAAGTGGGGTTCGCAGCTGCGCTGCTTCCCCACATGCCGCAACCGGGGAGGCCCTGCGGGCCCCCCCGGGTGTATGAGGGTGCCACGTTGCAAGTGGGTTTCGCAGCTGCGCTGCTTCCCACATGCCGCAGCCGGGGAGGCCCTGCGGGCCTCCCCGGGTGCTTGAGGGTCACGTTGCAAGTGGGGTTTGCAGCTGCGCTGCTTCCCCACTTGCCGCACCCGGGAAGGCCCTGCGGGCCTCCCCGGGTGCTTGAGGGTGCCACGTTGCAAGTGGGGTTCGCAGCTGCGCTGCTTCCCCACATGCCACATCCGGGGAGGCCCTGCGGGCCTCCCCGGGTGCTTGAGGGTGCCACGTTGCAAGTGGGGTTCGCAGCTGCGCTGCTTCCCCACATGCCACATCCGGGGAGGCCCTGCGGGCCTTCCCGGGTGCTTGAGGGTGCCACGTTGCAAGTGGGGTTCGCAGCTGCGCTGCTTTGCCACCTGACCTGACCTGGGGCCGCCATGTTTTTGAGCCCCCTGGGGCCCCCATGTTTTGGAGCCCCCTGGGCCCCCATGTTTTGCAGTCACCTGGGGCCCCCATGTTTTGGGCCCCCCTGGGGCCCCCATGTTTTGGAGCCCCCTGGGGCCCCCATGTTTTGGGCCCCCCTGGGCCCCATGTTTTGTAGCCCCCTGGGGCCCCCATGTTTTGGAGCCCCCTGGGCCCCCATGTTTTGGGCCCCTCTGGGGCCCCCATGTTTTGGAGCCCCCTGGGGCCCCCATGTTTTGGAGCCCCCTGGGGCCCCCATGTTTTGGGCCCCTCTGGGGCCCCCATGTTTTGGAGCGTCCTGGGGCCCCAGGGTGCCACGTTGCATGTGGGGTTCGCAGCTTCGCTGCTTCCCCACATGCCGCACCCGGGAGGGCCCTGCGGGCCCCCCCGGGTGCTTAAGGGCGCCTCGGAGTCGGTAGCCCCTTCGGGGATCTAGTTTGGGGCCCCTTCGGGGCCTACAAAAAAATTTTGCCATTTTGACACATGCCGCACCCGGGGGAGGCCCTGCGGGCCCCCCCGGGTGCTCGAGGGTACCATCGGACTCGGTAGCCCCTTCGGACATCCAAGTCAGGCCCCTTCGGGGCCTTTTTTGGCACTTTTCCGGTACCAGCAACGAAAATATTTTCTCGACCGGTGACCGTTTTGTGAATTTTTCTGACTTTTTTCAAAAATCACCATGGAATCGACGAAACTCACGTCGGGCATCTCTTTCGCACGAACACACAAAATCGTCACGGGCCCCGTTTCAGGGCCTCAACTCGAAAATCCCTCAGGTCTATGGCACAATTTTTGTAATTCCACGTCGAACTGCACTTTCCGCTCGCCGCTTCGCGGCTCGCCACGCCGCCCAGCTGGTCCCTCGTTTTTCGTGCGAGGGGCTCTTCCAGTCGTCTTTTATATAGTATAATGTTAATTTATTTAGATGTAAAAAATTATCAACGTCGTGAATAATTGTTGCAAGCGATAGCTATAATATTAATATAGAGATACAGGTGCAGAGTTATTTTGAATCAATTGTTGCAAATACTTGCAAAACTGCAAGTACAAAAAGCCTGAGTCTTCAATAGAAAAGTAAAAATTTTTAAAATCTTGGGTTTGTTAAATAATTTTATCCAAGTTTGATTTTTTCTATACAAAACGTTTATTTAATAAAACAACTCATTGCAATTAAACGGGAGATGTTGCTCGTATGGCAGCTTTACTAGAACTCAACTAAAACTAATACGCATTGACCTTATATAGTCTAACTTAATTGCACACGGCACTACAGTACATCCGGTGACGGCCAAAAAAGAACAAAAGATGCTGACCTCGTCTCGGCGACGGGCGGATCAATAAATAACATGCATGAATGAGAGTTTGACGGGCGGATCAATAAATATCATGCATGAATGAGAGTTTGAATTTTATTTTCAACAGGGTTCATGTTTAAACCATCATATCTGATTCATGTTAAATGGATTAAAATCTACAAAAGTAAGTCATAAAATCGACATTAAAAATTGCAATATTTTCGAAAATGTTTCCAACTTTATTCGAAAAGTTTCGAAAAATTGCTTTCCTAAAACTACTGTTCGGGTTCTTAATTCTAATGTCGACAACGGATAGGGCCATCTTGGTTTTTAGAGTTAAGGTGAATTTCTACCTTAAGACGTATTGAAAACACCTATAATTTGAAAAAGATATCAAACTAAAACTTTCTTTTTGCTTAAAAAATTGATTAGACTAACTTTTTTGAAAGACACATTACTTCTAATGGAACCATATCCGCAAACATCGTAAGTTTTTTGAATCGCGTTGTTTGTTTCCAATTTTTCCGGCGACATTCTGATAGACACTCCTTCCTCCTTCGATCCCCATCTAATTTTTTGCAAACTCCCTGTTCACACGAAGTTAGTAGGGTAAACAAGTAAACGCTCCACATGCAGCCAAAGTTAAATTAGATTTAAAACAAAATTGTTCGACGGCATCAGCAGCAATAATTTTGAGCATTATGTACGTATCTATCTTGAGAAAGCCGGATCTTGTTTGTCTGCGTTGTTGTCATAGCTCAACCGGATTAGGTTAGTAGACACGTAAATACAAAGCGAATTGTTCAATGTAAGTATTGCCATGCAGCATTTCGTTATCGGATCTGGAACGTCTAAAATCGATTTAAATTTTCCCTAATGTATTCGTAACTTGTTTATCTATTATTCCACAATGACAATAATTCTGTCCAAAAACCTTAGGACGAGTTTTACTGTTAAAGTTTTTGTTGTTGACTAAAATCCGGAGTCTTTTTTTACGATATATTTGAATTTTAGACGAATGTTGCTCGAAAAAAGCAACAAGGCGAAATGTACGATGTTGCAGTTGCGATTCCATTTCGTTCCAAATTTATGTTTCCAGACTACAAATAACAACAATAAATAAACATGGAGCTCGTAGATAAAAACTCCGCTCAAGGTGTATAGGTGCATTACAATATTTCAAGCAATTATCAGAGATTTTCAAACGCAACAACGCGAAGAGCCGTTGAATATTAAAAACATAAAACAAAGGATTTAGATATTTGCGAGTGTTTTTGTAAAGAACAGGCCCCGGGTAAGTCGGACGTGGAGGACTAGGGATGGGACGGAGGACGCTAATCCAGAACGTAGTGCCGGGATCTGCGATGTTTTATGCCGTGTCTTCATCGGCTTTAATTCGAGGGTATTAAGAAGCTTACCGGTGAGGATTATGTCATTACTGAACCTTAATCCAACCACATCCATATTTAAAATTTACGGGAATCCACCGAAAGTACGACGATGAATGGCTCAAGCTTAAATCTACAAATATTACCGGACTTTTTCGAACGCCAAGACTCGACAGATGGGGCTCGGATTTTGATGCAGCTTCCACAAAAATTTCAGCGCGCCGTCTTATTTCGTCTAACGTCGTCTTCAATCTGCAATGTCTTAATTTTGCCCTCCATTGATGTTGTAGCTCTTCAATTAAACTGTTGATGGGGTTAATTGCTTCAAGAGATAGGACTTGGCACCATACAAGCAATTTATACACTAAATACTACAGTAGTATCTTTTAATATTAGTTATGTTCGTACTAAAATTGCAGATATTTTTTTTATAAATTTTAATGGTGTTATAGGTGGTAGACGTGCAGATCTCTTCCCGTCCATGTCGCCTGTTCTAAACGTGGGTGTTCAAACCATTTTGCAAAAATTCTGTTGAATTGACACTTCTCAAATTAAGAACTGTTGTTTTAGGAAATATTTGGCGGATCATGTTGAAATAAAGCTCCACTTCGATTTAGTTGAAAATAACTGGACTATAGCGGGCAGCAATTTAGGACCGGCTTACACAATTTCTGCGCCATTATTAGGTCGAAACCATAAATTTGATGGATGGTCGCCACCAAATCCGCATGTGAATTCGATAAATTCTCTGATTTAGGTAAACAGATTTCGCTCAGATGCAGGCTTGTTTTTCCTGCCAGAATCAGGAATCATTGTAGCAAAAACGTCATAAAAGTCGTAAGAGTACGGCAGGCGTCCCGGAAATAACCGTTCCAGTGTTCATGCCGGCCGACCGAACTCCCATAACTCACCCCCAGTTCGGTGCAAAACCAATTAGAAAAGTATGATGGCATCGAATATGCGTTAAATATGAAATATGAATATCCATTCGGATCAGGCAAGGTGTACGTAAACGTGGCATTACCGCCCCATAGGTTCCGAGCTTACGCCACAAATCTTGCTTGCCTCCGAGCAGCGAAACGTGAAATCGGTCGATTAAATAGCAGGAGCTGAACGGAAAGGTCGCACGGCCTTTAATACGCAGTTTTCTGGATCAACACAACCTCTTCGGGATTTTCAACAACAGTAATTAACACCAAGAAAATAATTAGCAATAGTTAATATCTCCAAAATTATTTTTTTCGGCTTATAGGTAACTATAATTTGGATACATATCGAACAAGATTTCTGGCAATACGGAGTTAGTTTTGGTGAATGGAGCTCTAGTAACTGCTTTCAACAAAGTGTGATTGTCGAGATGAGTTTTGCTTCCAGAAACCTGGAGCCGACTATAATTGCCCAACATACCATCACAATAACGGGTTTGCGAGCGTGGTCAACAGCCAACCCCAATCCCCTTCCAGAGAAGTGGTGCAATTTGAGAGACTTCTCTCTAACGAAACGTATCTTTCTTCTTAAAACATTAAATAAATAAATATTTACTTTTAGAACACGTAATCCCGACTTGTAATTGTAACTTATTATTTACGGCTTTATTTTTTTATTCTCCCAATTGCAGTTGTGTTTAGTAAAGGTAAATGGTCGACTTAAAAGAGTTGAGTAAATTTCTCCTAAGTGAAAGTGTCTTCATGTTTCACTCCCATCTAAGACTGACGATCATCATTTATTTTTAATTCATATAGATTAGCAATTGGCAATAAGATACATCAACGATGGTACATGACTTTGTTCTGAACCTTTTGAAACAGGCCAATATTGGAGTTGCTAGAACTCCAAATTATAAAGTAAAAACTTAGACTTGTTGTCCACCTTTTTTTCACTCTTTTTCTTTTGATTTTTCCCAGTATTCTTCTCTTGTTCCGTTTCCAGTCTTGCACGCTCCACGCTCTATCATCTTCTTGGTCTCAATCCCTTTTTCGCAGTTTCCCTCTTTCATTACTTAGCGTTTTAAGTAGTTGCCAAAAAATTTTAAACCCTTTGTCTTGTATAAGTTTGCAACTATTTAATCTATGCAATACCTTTGATATGCTATTTTTTCTCGTCAAGGTTGATCTATCCGAAATGTTTATCGGATGAGATCTGAAACGCGAAGATTGAAACTGAAGCTTTTTTATTTTGATTTAAAACCCTAGTCCACTTGTCTATCTTTGCAAATATATTGCAAAGTACAAAAAAAGTATTTAAACACTGAGCAGCATCTTTTAGCGTTTTATCCTACAGATTCTTTTTAATTTCGTTTAACGAGTCTACAATGAGTGAATGGTTGTGAAGAAACGAGATTAGAGATTGTCTTAACTTTCTTCTTTTCTTTGTTTATTGTCTATTTCTTAAAAAATTTAATTGGTGGAATTGAAGAAGACTTTTTCCAGAGTAAATACTTATTTCGTGGTTTCAGTTAACGAAGGATGCTTTAAGAATTTCTGAATGTCGCAATTTTCTGGAATTTTCTGCTTAACTGGGAACGACATTTCAGTGTTCTCTGGAAGTTGTTCAATATTTCAAGAAACAATTTTTGGTCGATTGCTGTTACACAGAATGCGCTATTTTTATTTATTTTTTTATACAGGTTCAACCAATCGAGAGTGGTCTAATGACAAAAGCTACATAGTGAGACAACATGAGGAAAAAAGAACTTGGACAATGGGGGAGCAAATCTCAGAGAAAGGCTTAACGTTCAAAATTGTTCTTGGTTTATTTAAAAAAACGAAATGCAGCGAGATTGACTCCTCGATGAAGATCCCATGAGCTATCAAATACCTGTTAACACTTTGGCAAGTTAGTTCCGATGTGTTTAAGTCAAGAATGAGCCGAATTTGGCCAGAAGCTTTATCAAGGTTGTTCAAGTTAATTAAGCTCTTTGTAAATGGAGAAGTATGCGCAATGGAGTTTCTGTTCTCTACATAACGCCAACTGTTGAACTATGGCATAACATTAATCAATACAACGAGCCGCTTTCAACCAATATTAACTATTTATGATAAATGCATCGCTTCATAAAAGATGTAGCAAGCGCTGCTGAGCGAAGACATTTGTTAGTTCAGCAAGCAATATCGGAAGTTGGCGTAAATGTCTGCAACCCTAGAAATATAACTTTCGCAAATAGTCCCAAGTCCACTACTTACACGCAATACTTGTTCGGTTTAATTATGTATTTTTATTGTAGATTTTTATCCGAAACGAGCAAAATATTTTTCAACCAGCAATATCATTCAGATAGCCCTCGAGTAGTTTAAAGACCCAATTTAACTCAAAGGAATTGCGTTGGCGGCCAATTTAATCGTGAATGTGTTTGCATTTCAATAGCGATAGATTAACCTCGAGATTTTGCAGAATTATGCATGTTTTTTGAGTGCATCTCGCTCCTCTAGGGTCTAGGGCTTCCTAAGTGAACTTGCTAAGAGACTTTTTCTAAGTGTTTACTGTCTATATCCTACGTTCGGTTTTCGATATTTGCGCAGCGTAGAACGTTTGAATTGGGATTTGGGGAACATGCGTCCAAATGAGGCCGGTATTGCCAACGTGTCGCAGCATAACAATGAGATGCAAGGATTCTCGTTACGACCGACCTCAACGTTGGAGATGTGAATGCGTCCACATGGCAAATATCCGAACGAAATTGTCGCAAATAGCTTTTCCTCAACCAATTAATTGACGAGGACCAAAGACCAATAATATTATCAATTTTTCAAATTAAATTTCTTTGCATGTAGCTCCCTGGATTGTTAAAGGAGCAGAATTCGAATTTTACTGCCACTAAAGAAATCTGCGTCCGGTGATTGCATGCTAATTAAATCTGAATATGCATGAAATGTGTAGAAATTTTTGCCTTAGTTTTGTTATCAGTATCCACGTCGATAAAATGAATTTTAAACATAATATAATCAGAGTATTTTAGAATTATAAATACCTCCGTGAAGTATGGAAAAAATTCGATAAAATACCTTGAATCTTATAAATTTATAATTCCAATTTTAGTACTTATAAAAACTGCTGGGATAGATCGTCTTAAAACAACAAAATCGACACTTTTGAGGCATTATCGCGATCTCATTTCTCCGAGGAAGCTGCACCTGTTCCGGTGTGATCTCTTCAAGTAAATCTGTAGCGTAACCGAAACTTCAAAATTAGGTGATTTATGTGTCATGCGCCTCGAAACTTTTCGTTTATTAAATAAATTTCTAATCTAGCGAGCCCAATCGGGCTCTAAGTTTGTGAAGTATCGTGCTGACTAGTCTTACGTGTACTTAAAAATTTGCATAAGCGTCCCGAATACAATGAAGTGAGTTGATATCAGGACGAACCACCGACGACGCGCTTTTATCTACGCGTTTCCAATTAGTGAAAGAGTGGTTGGTGTCCCGATAGATCCAATCACACGTTAAACAATGCCTAACCGGTAATTGGAAGTGCAAAATTCTATTGATCCTGCTGGAAATCGGCCACCCTACGTTTTATGGGACCCTGCCTGCCTCTTTTAATTTCTACTCCGCGTAGCCGCCACCAGTGCCAACATTAACATCGACAACGCCCACCCCCTTCATCTACACCATTTACGATTTTCTCCTCCACCCGCCATTCGGCAGAGATTGATTTAAAGATCTCCACAGCACTTTATCAAAAAAAAAAAAATTAAGATTATGTTAACCAAAGTTTGACAAGATGTTCCATGAAAGCTGGTATATTTCTAGACAAATAAGCGATCAGAGAAACAATTTAGGTAAGACATATTGAAAAAAGCTCTTCGTACATCAGTCGCCAGTTCAGAGTTGTCATGGTGATTTAGACAAACTATTAAGAAGGTTTAACGCTGCAGCTACAAAAAAATTGTATTGTTTAAAATTTAATCATTGTTTTGACGACAGTCATCATATTCTAAAATAGTAAAGAAAATTGAAAACAAAGAAGCTTTTTTTCACCCGGCGCCTCCGCCATAAAACGCATCGCTTCTTAATTCCTGAAGAATAAATAAATTAACAGTGGTACTTTTGTTGGTGTGTGCACCAAAGGCAACCATCTGGTTTTGTCGTAATTGACATTACTGATTCTGGTCTGAATAATCCTCTTGGGGGTGAAGCTCCTGGTTCCTAGTTTTTACTGAGGATTATTCGGCACTCATCCAATTTTGCCCGGAAGTTTCTCGAGATGATGGCAATAATGATCCCATTTCAGTTAAATCAAGTTCAAAAATGTAAAAAAGTTCAAGAATGTAACCTGACTGTACCAGTAGTTATTAGGCAGTTTTTATTAAAAAAATTGGTTTTATATGGTGATTGAACTGCGAACTAATTAAGGGCTCCTGGCTAATTCCGCCCCCGGCTAATATTGCACGAGACGCGTGTTTACATGTTCGTCATAATTGAAATTAAATTAGCTATTCCTGGCTAGTATTAAACAATCGCCAGTCGTTATCGAATTCGCTCAATCGCCCCCATCTACAAAGCGCCCGGCATAGATCTCAGTGCCAGCGTCGGGTAATAATCAAAATTCAATATTCCCCCGTTTAGCCCCAATTTGCGGCTAATTTCGCCGGCTATTGTTCATAGAGACGGAAATTGAAAATTTAATTACGTCACACGTATCCTGGTGGCAGGTTGCGAAGATATGGCGGCGGTAACGAGGGGTGAGCTCAATTGACCGGAACGACGGCTGATCATCGGGAATGGAGGTCTCCGCCTGAGGGACACATTTGTAAAACAACGAGACTTTCTTGGATGTAATCACGCCGTTGTCCCGGCTCTCCAATTTAATTTTGACACGTTTCTATATCTAATAAAAAACAATCGCGGAAACTTTCCGACATCCCGACCAACCATCGGGCCCGGCGAAGATATTTCATTAGAAACTGAAGGATAATGAAATGCGTACGTAGCCAAAGTTGTTGCTGGGGCAATGAACATTTTAAGGCTCTGAAAGGCGTTGCTGGACTAACACGGTTTTATTGAAGGATGATCAGGACCAATTCTAGTTAAATTGTTCAAGTCTTTCTGAACGCTTCTCCAATAAGAGGAAGTCGAAGGAGATCAGATTGAAACGCACACTTCTGCAGAACGGCCAACCAGTGTGGACTCACGTCTTGCATTATTTAGGACCACGAGGTTTATTGGATTTACCTAATGGTTTTACTACCAATCAAAAAAAGTTTAACCAAAAGTAAGAATAGAGAGTGGGAATGGGAATAAATTATTGAAACTGGAGAAAAGTTCTAAAAACTGGGAATGAGTTATAAAGAATAGAAAAAAGATAGAGGCTGTAAAAATATAAGAAAAGCTGAGAAAGAAAGAAAATACTGGTAAAGAGCGGAATTGAGAAAAAGAATTAAAATCGAGGATAAAATAAACACTACAAAAAGTTTAAAATACAAATTATCAACATTGTTTTTTTTGGATGAGTTAATACCCAAAAAAATTTTTGTCCTATAAAATAGTTATTAGTTCAACGGATCCAATGTAACTTTAATAATAATAAGAAGTTTAGCTCTTTGCGTCCTGTAAAATTGCTCATGCTGCAGGTAAATGAAGCGAGGAGGCCCAAAGAAAAACTTGGTTCCAAAAATTGCAGGGCCCACAAATCAATTAATTGCGCCCGAAAGAAAGGTCGATGGTAGTTACGATAACACGGGTCGCTATTTATTTAATAAAATAAATACGTCCAACTTTATTGAAGACCGTGCCGCTAAACCCTGTTATAACTTTCCGATCACACGCACCAGGGATCAGTCGGACCTGTCTGGCGCTAATGTTGAAATGCCAATATCGACTGACCACCGGAGGTTTTCGAGTAAATGATGCCATTCTGGCATCGAGAATGCTCAACACTTAACAGCGCAGATAAATTACCCAGTATCAGCGTTGGAAAGAAAGCGGACGGATCCGCCAGCAACTTGACCACAAACAAATGGTAATGGAGTGTGATGGTAATTCCCTTTTCAATATCGTTGTGCGAATAATGAATGCACTTTCGTGGCCGACACAACAACGAATTAAAAAGATGGGTGACGCTGAAATTGGGGAGGGGGCAACGGGAAATCGGTAATTTTGAAAATTACCTGTCAAACTTGAAAATTAATTAGTTAAATTTGGAGGAAAGTGAGGTCGTGTTATCCGAATCATGCGATCGCGTAGCGTCAGTTGTTGCGACCACAAAGGGCTCAACTGTCATGTTCAGGACTTACCTGGCGCGTGTCCGCAGAGACCCATTACATTTTTACGAACTCGGACACGACAAAAATAGATGTCATCCCGGAATATTTATACCTCAGCTATATATCCGTCTTCAGATGAAATTCTTATTATATCTTGATAAATGAAGGTAATAAAACGAAAATAGTGAATAAAAAACGGTATTTATATTTTATTATTCCTCCACTGGGTATTAATAGGGTTTCCTCGTCGACTTGATTTATTAGAAATTGAGAAATTGCGTTATTAATGAAATATCGAAAGAGAAATCACCGGGGCGAGCTGAAACCGATTCTTCTTAACCATGACGATTTCCTGAAGCGAGAAACCAAGTCGCATTTTTTCAGGAACGCAGATCTCTTTCAGGTAACTCAACTAGGAAATGACCACGAAAAATTATGACTAATTGTTCCAAACCTCTACTCATGCTAACAGTTTTCTTTTATACCACAAACCAGGACACATTTTTTTTTAATTTTATGGAAAAAAAATTCTCAGCTCTTCTTATGTTCACAGTAACTTATTTAAATGTTAAACCATTTGTACAAATATTTTGTTTTTGATATTTTAAAGAATTAAAACAAATAAACTTGCACAAGCTACTATTAAAAAAGCGAAGAAGTTCAGTTTTCCCCAAACTTGGTAAAGTTGGAAGGAGTTCTTTCAGCTCTCAGGTCATCTGGAGGAGGCTGTTTTATGTGTAAAAGAAACAGTGACCGAAAGTAGGTAAATGTGCGGAAATTGCTATCAGGTGGTCTGCAAGGAGCGTTTTACCAAAAAAAAAATTGCAAAAGTTGCAAAGATATATAAATAGTTAATTAATTCAACAATAATTTACGAATTCTAGAAAAATATTTTTGCTAAAAGTAGTGATGTAAACACTCAAAATAAAAATATATATGCCTTATATTTCTTGAGGTACAATTGTACTCCAGTCGAAGTATTAGGTACCTAGGTAAGTTTTTGAGATTGGTGCTATAAAGATCAACAGTTGAACAAAACATTTACCTTCTAGAATTCTTGTTCTTCTTCTAGTAGGCTGTAAATGTATTAACTCACTCTAGTTAGAAGAGAGTCGTGATGAAAAATCCTTCTACTTGACGTACGCTAGAAAATATTGAGGTTAGAGTTTTATTACTTCTATGCAGCACTTACCCGTCATTTGCGTCTGCTGAGACTAACCACTAAAAAAGTAAAACTGAAGGAAACATAACAAAATATTTTCTTTGCAATTAACTACACTGAAGACAGTGTACGAACAAGAGTTCGTACACGACTTTTATTTATTTGAATGAATATTTAAACAAATATTAATAACATTGTAGAAAGTCATTGGTGGATCCCAAAATATGGTAAGGTTATAGCCAGCTATAGATTTGAGGGTTAAAAAGGCCTGATGTAGGGAAGAAGGGTTAATGCATTCGTCCCTCGACCTTGATACAACCCTAACCGACATATTTCACATAGCGGCATACTTGCTTTGTGCGCGTGCATGTAAAATATGAAAAACAACTTGGACAGTTTTCATCAAATCCGGCAGTTTCAGTGGGTGAAGCAAAGAATTTGTCCCTCAACTATTTGCATTGTTGCATACGGATAAAAGCACCACTTAAGCTCGTAATTTAGACCGTAACCCCGCCACGGGCCGTAAACCAATTAGATTTAATTCACGTGTGTGGAAGTCCTTTGTTGCACATTTTTCAAAAGTTGATCAGATAACGGCCGAAATTCCCCCACAGTGCTCGTTCGTTCTGTACGAATAATAATAATTATAAGGTAGCCGAGGTATGTCACTTTGTAACGCGTGCATGTTATTATTTTATCCATGATAAAGAGAGATCAATCTTTCAAGGTGGATTTTTCCCCAGTCACGCAATGCACTCGGCGGCGTTGCACGTCACCGATAATAACCCCGAATGCAACCCCCTGAAATTATTGTTGCACCAACAACTGCAATTACGGGGGATCTGTCAGGCTATCCGCACCCTGTGAAAATTACGTTAAACCAACTCCGGTATAAATAAGACGTGGAGACGTGAGTTTTCAAATTTTGTAACTATTACTCGTGATTTATTGAAGCTGCATCAATTGAGGCGGAAAAACTAACAAAAACCGTTTCACGTGAAATGTTTTCGTTGCTAACAATTCTTTTCTCATTAGCTGAGTGCATGTTATAAAATTTGAGTTCAAGGCAACCACAGTAAAAAGTGCTATTATGACGGAAGAATAACTGGCTCTCAACAATTGTTGGTTCGAATGAAAGCTTTAGAATAACGTACGTTGTAAATCAAATATGCCATCGCGGTGCCGTTTTCAAGAGACTTTTGTTGCTATTTGTTAACGCATTGGCGGCAACTGCAGGGATTTAATGCTAAACTGATAAGGTAATCTTGACAGATTCTTGCACGAGGCTATATAAAATTAATAACAACGCAAAGTCTTGTGCACCGATTATAAGTTGCTGCGGCGTAATTGAATATATTACCATATTTAATAAAATTTTGCAATTTTGATGGAAAGTCCAACGTCAGAGTTGCAGAGAGAAACTTTTCACGTGTATAGAGATTAACATTGCAATTTGTTCTTGTAATAAATTATTAAGCAGACCCTCAATTTTAGGATCGAATTGGATGTTCTACTTAGCCAACCCTTAATGATAGAAGGAAACTACATCAATTTTCACTAAATTGTATATATAAAAGAACTGAGCTAGGAGGATGTTGTTCAAGTCTCTAGCACTAGAGGACACTAGAAAATATAGTAAAGAAAAATCTGAAAAATTACAGAAATAGGCAGAAAACTCAGAAATGGTTGGAACATCTAAAAGACAATTGGAACCACTTCATCAACTACAAATAGTGATAGATAAATACAAGGGTAAATCCACAACATTAGATGAAGGCTTGAACTCCAATTTTGATCGTGTCTAGTTATATCACATAGACTCGACGTAACAAACCGAAGAGTAAAATCTATTGAGGCCATTACAACACTTTATTTTACTTTAAAACGACAGTCACCATCTAGGGAAAGTTTTTTTTATTTTAGTTCAAAATAATATTATTTTAGGACTTTATTGAACTTAACCCAACTAAAATAAGATTAAAATTTATTAGTTCAATTGCATTGAGTTCTAATCAATTCTTGATCAATAATTTTCCATCACTGAGTACAGAAGATTTATTTACGTTTAATATTTAAAGTTTAAAGTTTAATTATAGCATCTCTTGTGTTACCTAAAATGTTTGGTGTTACA
Organism: Schizotus pectinicornis; assembly: GCA_951805265.1. Lineage (NCBI taxonomy): Eukaryota > Metazoa > Arthropoda > Insecta > Coleoptera > Pyrochroidae > Schizotus > Schizotus pectinicornis. The sequence goes on from OX638203.1 coordinate 14,050,326, forward strand.
AATTACAGGTATCGAAACTGGACAGCGTGAGATAATTTTTGACGCCCATTATAATTTTTTGATAATAATAACGACAATATGTTGTGTCCCCAACAGTTAAATTTAACTATCCTAATTTATAAAATAGCATTCATTAAATTGTTATCGACTCCTGCGCGTTGCCCTTCACCAATGAACGACTTTAAATGGCCACATTTCCTGCAATTACAGCCGAAACCCTGCTGTATTATGCCAGGTATTGTTCTCCCAATTACCCTAAGCAAAAATTATTTTATTACTCTCTTCCCGTTCTACAGTGTGGTTTAATAAATCGCCACAATAATTCAATGTCACCTGAAACTTTTGTCTATTTACCACAAGTTCAGTGGGATCACCTAAATAGTCGTTTATAAATACATCAACGAGCCACACTCAACATTAGCAGTGTTAGACCGTCAACATGTTTGCGAGTTTGGAGTGTCTAGTTATCTTTCTGGGTTGTAGCCTAGGTTAGGTTGTCAAAATTTTTCGCGACTAGATACCAATTTTTGCATCTATTCTGTCAACAGCTGTCGTAAAGGGTCAAGGTGGTGGAACCACGTCTTCCGGTGATTCGTACGTGTGCGTCCCTCCCGGATTCTGCGACAATAACGGTACTCCAAACCCAAATCCTGGAATTGATCCGCGCATTGTAACACCGGTAACTTCTTCGAGTTTTAAAAATCAAGTAACGCTGCTAACAACTGTCTCAGGGCCAAATATGTCCTTCCGGGCAAATCCAGTGCTTCACTCAAGGACCCAACTCCAATTGTGGTGTTAGGTTCATCCCCCTAACCAACTCTGCTGATGGTGCCGCTGATGCTGGTACCTATCCTTGGCAAGTTTACTTGCGGAACTCCACCAATGCCTACGCCGGAAGTGGGGTGCTTCTCGACAATTACCACGTCTTGACTGCCGCACATAAAATTGCCAATAGCGTGTAAGGTGGTTTTTGAACGTGATGGTGATTTTCTAGTTGTGAATTTTAGATCCAACGCTCCTAGTGTTACGGTATTTGCGGGAGTTTACGACCCTGCCACGGATTTGTCGAGTCCAACTGTCCAAAGCAGCGTCCTAGCCAGGGGCGGTATTCGGTTACATCCCAATTTTAATGCTGGGGAATCACCACAGACCCTCAAAAACGATATCGCCATATTGCGGCTTTCTACCCCTTTTGCGCTAAGTCAAGACAACATCAACACGGCTTGCTTACCAGCGGCTGATACCGGAGGCGGCTACGTTGGACAGCGGTATGGGTCCATAATCCCTGCTTTCAGTTCAACAGCCCCAGAAGTTATTTTTATAATACTAAATAATTGAAACTTTTTGCCAAGTAGTCATTATGACTCGTAGCCCAAAAAGCTTTACTCTATACTCCAAAATTTTGACTCAGTTTCAATTTTAGTTGCATGGTGGCGGGTTGGGGTCAAACCTCCTTCGATTACGACGACGCTCCAACTAGTCCAATGAAGCAAGTCACTCTGCCAATAGTTTCCTACAGTACTTGCAGAGCGTCGTTCGCCGATTCCAGTCTTTTGGGTAACAATGTGGATGTCTACCTCGATACAAATTACAGGGAAATTTGCGCTGGCGGGGAACCAAGTAGGGACGCGTGCACTGTGAGTAAACAATTTTACGACCGGTTGGGACAAAAGAAATTACTAATCTAAATTATAGCAAGACGGAGGTGCCCCCCTAACCTGTCAAGGTGCGGACGGTAAAGCCTACATAGCGGGTTTGGTGATTTGGGGGAAGAGCTGCGGCAACGAGGGAGTTTATGGAGTGTATGTCAGCGTACCTTACTATAGAAATTGGATCGATACAACTATAACAAGTTTGAATGCTGGCAATTAGAAAACAACGGAAACGGATAAACCTTAAGTAGGTATAAGAAAATTGCTCATTTTTAATTTTGTGACAATAGTGATTTTTTTTTTGGTTGTTTAATTAAGTTATTTCTATTATTTATGTTTTGGTAGGTATATTTTCTTAAAGGGCTGATTCTCCAACATTTATAGAAATTTAATTGCTCATTTCTAAAGTGTTCCAAAGTTCTCTAAAATTATGTAATATTGTAATCAACTATCTACTAGTTTATTAATATTTATTTTATGTTATTTATTATCTATAATATCTATGTGTTCTTTAAAATAAAAATTTATTTGCTAAAAAATTGTGTTGTTAATGCAACCATCTACTTACTTTTCTTTTTGTGCCACCGCCTTCGGGAGATGATATCTATGCTTTAAATTTGACAAATGAGTTCAACATTATTAGTATTTACCTAAAAATAGTACGTTGATTATTAGAGAAGGAGATGAAAAGAAGATAGCATATATGCTAGGATATAGCATATTACTATACCCAAGGACAAGTAACATACCACTAAATATAATTATAAATATGTCTCCTTCGGGAAAATCGATCATAAAGGTTAGGAGTTACATAAAAACAAAAACGATTTTAAAACTCAATTTTGAATGCCCCTTTCACAGTTATCAAGCGATTTCAAGAGCATGTTTATTAAGAAAAGTTTTTTTTTTGATTTTTTATCCACCTTTGAAGTTTGTCACCCTTATTCTGAGACACCTTGTATTTTACGTTGCTTTAATAGATCGGCCACTAGGAATTAAAATAGCCCTTATCTTAGAAGTAAAGTGGAGTAGAAGTGAATAGAAGTTGAATATACATAATTGTTGAGGTCGAGAAAATTCCAAGGTTTTGACCTCGAGGGGGAAGCATCCAGCTTCGATGGAATAAATTTTTTCAAAATTACTCTTTAACGATTCATACTACCACAAAAGATCTTACTTACAAAAAATATAATTCACGACTACTTTTGTAAAAACATTTTTGTTGTTAGTCTAATTAATTTGGAAAAAGTTCCAAAATTTATCAAACTCTCTATTTTTGTCTTATTTCGGGAGGACGAAGATGAGGGCAGTTTATCAGTGAAAGTCCGGATTGTTTAAGTGTCAATAAATGATTTCTTATTTTTATCTACAATTTAGAACAATCGTAGACAAAAACTCTAATAATATCCTCAAAATTATGGAAAATTTGGACAGGATTCCCAAGGAAGACATAAACAAGAGAAGGCCACCTGTGGCCAAGGTGTTGCATCTATTTTGATTTATTTTAAATGAACGGAATTCCTGCTATTATCTCAAAAAAATACCATAGTTGACAACAAACCGAATTTCTCCGCCTAATCACCGTAAGCGATATTTAACAAGAGCCCCTGAACGCGTCACTGTAAACCAAATTCTGACTATATTAGGTGATTGACCAGTTCCATTGCATTGCCCAAAAATCATCATGACAGTGTTGGTTCTAATTTTTGTTGTATCCACTTTAGGTTAACAGTAACAAAAACTGAATAGCGCAAGATTCTAACCAAGGAGTAATTCCAGGTACTGCCAGGGCTCAAAATGAGGATTATGGATGTGTTCCTTATAACTATTGTAAAGAAGATAACGAACGCCAAGAATCTTCAGGAGTCGATCCAAGAATTGCTTTTGGGGTAATTTTTATTTCTCTTTATTAACGCGCTGTAACAATCGATGTTTTAGAATGAGTCATGTCCTTCTGGCCAAGTTCCCTGTTACACTCAAGGAACTAACAGTCAATGTGGATATAGGTATGTTACCCAAACTCGCACAATTGATGGACCTGCGGACAACGGCGCGTACCCTTGGCAAGCTTACCTGAGGAACTCCACTCATTCATTTGCTGGAAGCGGAGTTCTGCTTAATAACTACCATGTACTCACAGCAGCACATAAAGTCGCGGGAAGCGTGTAAGTTATCAAAAGTTTGTAAATATTAAATGTTCCACGTTGTCGACATTTTTGGTAAAACATCTTTTTTCGACTCATCCACGTGGTGGATAAGTGGAATACTTTCAACTGAGCCAAACCTTTCTAATTGCATATTCTATTCCAGAAAGAAGAACGTAAAACAGTATTTTTGAAAACTTTTTAAGTTTTCGAGAAATTATTCAATTTGAGTGCTCTATTTTAAAATTAAATTTGCTATAGTTTACTAAGCAACTACTAACAATTGAGTGTCTTTTTTACAGTTCAAGTCCTAGCAATATTCAGGTATTTTTGGGAGTTTACAGTCCCGACGATTTAAGAACCAATGTCCAGAGTCGGGCCGTTTCCAGAATAATAGTTCATCGAGATTACGTAGCAGCAACTCTAAGAAACGACATAGCCATCTTGCGACTATCAACTCCTGTATCGTTAAGTTCCGACAATATAAACACCGCTTGTCTTCCTCCAGGTGGAACCAGTTTTGTTGGTCAAAGGCAAGTTTCTCCTTACGTTTCACAATCATAACATCAAACGATTGCCTCAAAAATCTGCTGAATTTTAGCTAAACCTCGATTTCCAGATGCGTGGTCTCAGGATGGGGTCAAAGTACCTTTGAAATTCGCGACGCTCCCACCAGACCAATGAAACAAGTTTATCTAAACGTCGTTAGTACTAACACTTGTAGAGCATCCTACAGTGACACCGCACTTTTGGGATCTAGGGTAGATACTTATCTCGATCCAGCTGGGGAGATCTGTGCAGGAGGTCAAGCTCTAAAAGATGCGTGTTCGGTAAATTTCTACACATTTGCGCATAAGAAGAATTATTTTTAAAATTTACAGCAAGACGGAGGTTCACCCTTAGTGTGTCCCAGCACTTCCGGAAGACACTACGTCGCAGGTTTGGTGATATGGGGAAAGAAATGTGGCAGGCCTGGGGTTTATGGGGTTTACGTGAACGTACCGTATTATCGGCGCTGGATCGATGACAACACAAGACTCTAATTTACCGTATGTGTTAAGTATTATTGTAATCTATCTCTATTCAGCAATATCGTGTGCCAATAAATGAAATATAAGTAAATTTACCAGAACCTCTTGCTCCAGCGATGCAGCTGGATCATTTGTCACAGTCATAGAAGTTATTAAACCTTTAGAAACAAAGCATTGTTTGAATAATTTAAGTGCCCTCATGTCTTTGGACGTAAATTTTTTAATTGTGTAAACTGATATTTATTATCGGTACTACAGATATCTGTAATGAAAAAAAGCACTATTTCTATGTGTCTATCTACAGGCACGCTAATATTGTACAAAGATATTATGCGAGAACTCATATCTTTAAATGTAGAAGAAGCAGTTTTTTAAATAATATTTAGTGTGAAAAAATTGAAAAATTAAAAAGTTAAAATAAGGAAACTATGACCAAGAATTTAGTTTAGAAGAGTTCAGGGATAATTCGTTTTAATTTTGAATTAGAAAAAGTTGGAATAATTTTAGAAATTCTTTCAGTTTTAATTTGGTTTTCTTGTCAAAACTTGAAAAAGGATCGGTAGCTCGTGAACTGTTGATGAGCGCTCGTGCAGCCGGAGCTTATCGCCCCAACTTTCCGCGATGATGTACTCAAACAGCCTACTTTTATGCACGAGAAATTTCCGATTTGATATACGCAACGGCCCTCTTCTTTTTTCCAGTCCACATCGTATAAAGTCAATGATGACGCTTTAGCATGGGGCGTCGGGGTGCGTGCATCTCTCCCGTATGCAGAGCGGACATTTCATTTCACATCGCTAGTCCCGTTGGCGTGTCAAGCCGTCGCCCTTTTTTGTGTCGCCGTGAGCTGAAATATCAAGACGGCCCTTCTACACTACACGAATATCTATTCCCATTCCGGATAACTACAACACCCCACTTATACCTATTTATTACGCCCCTAACATTCTTTATCACCCCCCGACCCTATAACAGAATGTGTGTGCAATAAAATAGTTGTTTTCGAGTCGTCGGGGGGATTGAATCGTGCCAATGCGGGGGTCGTCATATAAATTTTATTTTCACATCTACACGCATATGACCAGTTAACGATACAATAAATCGTCGACATTAATTTCCTGAAAACTAATTAAATTTACAGTTGGGACGCCATTTGGTCCGCTTCGGTAATCAGAGAAACGTCGCGTTGTTTAAATAGAGCCAAATTTTTGACTTGGACAGTCGATTCTGGCCAAACTAAAATTAACGTTCAGAATTTTTTTTACATCCACAGAACAACATTCTAGAAACCCCTAACAATGTGTTTAAATTCTGAATACTCAAGTCCTCAAAAGCTCAGAACACATTCTATGTTCTAGCAGGCCGTCTCTGGAGACTTGCTTTCTTATCAAGTTAGGAATTATTACTTCTGAAAGTGAGAAATAATTATTTTGGGCCACCCGGTATACCTGCCCTTATTTACGTTTACACTGCAGCGCCTAAAGTTTTAATATCCGTATGGCGCGTTGGGCGAGGGTGATGCAGAAGCGGATGTCGGTTTGTCAAATTCACAAAGACAAAAAGCATAAATTCTGGAGTAAACCGTCGGTGCTATTGAATATTTAGAAGTCGAGACCGACACCAGCTAGATGAAGGAATAGATTCGGAAAGGAGGCGGCGGCCCCAAGGTGCCATTACTAGCGGTTAAGGGCATGGAAGACAAACGACATTCGAGAAGCGTGCAATTCGAAGTTATTGTGGAGGCGTCAGAATGATATTTTAGCCCCAAAAGAAAATACCAACTAAAGAATCCAAGAATTAACTATTTAGTTAACTCAAGCAAATACCTAATTCCAATTTGCAAACTAACTTAACTTTCAAAGACAGGCCAATATTTTCAACAAAAGTTTTAGCCCTTGATCCTCAGACTCAAATTTTACTTTTGCTTTCTAGTATAGCAAACTATATTTATCTAATTTTTTTCTCGGCCAGTTTTGAAATTATTCATCAACCCAAAGCCTAAGATCTTAAGATCTTCTTTAGAGGGTTCCTAATGGGTCGTATCTAACAGTGTAACAAATTTACTCAATATTTTCATACAAAAAAATACTTTCATTTCCCAAAAATTCTAAAGGTTCACCAAAATTAAGAAAATACATAATCTTAAAGCGACAACCAAACATTGACATAATGCTGGCCTCTTATATATTTTGTTCGCCAAAATAACTTTTGTTGACCATAAATACTATATGTTCACCAAATTTTATTCCGAATTTAATTCTAACATAATACCCAGATATTTAATTTTTGACAGTGTCTTATATTATTTAGCAGTTAAAAATACTATTTGTTGATCAAAAATACACAAGCAATAAAATGTGCAAATGGTAAATAATTTTATGCAAAATTATAGATGTAGATGTGCTAGGGCAAGGAAAATAAGAGTAAAAATAGAAGTGGTTTCCACAAAAAAAGACATTAATTTCCGTAATATATAAATGCTTTGCTGTAATTGGCTTTCATTATGTAAAACGTAAAACTTCTTTTAGTGGTAATTTCTAATCGTGCTTTTAAAAAAAAAATTACAAGGCCCTGAACTGACCTTGTACAAAACTTTTTTTGCGTGCCTCTTGTCTGGAAGCGCAAGCGGCAAGGAAAGATGCGCGAGCATATTTTATTTTTGGAGTAATAAAATAATTATTTGACGCACAAATAGTTTTTTTAAGAAACACTAAATATAAATGAATAGCGCAAATATTTATTATGTACAGCACGGACGCGTAACATGAGCGTTCTAAATTTGGTGAACATTTAGTAAAATTGATAGACATATAGAATTTAAAATGTAAGCAATGGTAAAACAATACGCAGCATAGTTATTTTAGTGGTGATGTTCTCATTTTCTGATGTATAATAATTTGGGTTTTATTTAGATTTTTTGATGCTCATTAAATTTTCTGGTGGACAGTGCAAGGGATGTATAGTTTAATTTGGTGTATTTGTTCTCGTTCCTAATTTATTTATATTTTTGGTCATACAAGGTGCTCGCAATATTGCAGATTAACTTCGTAACACTGCTCGTTTTGAATTTTCACGATCAAGCAAAACTTTTTTTTTTCTGTTAGAGTCATCATGTTGCTTGTTTCGTAGAATTACCTATTGTCATTATCTGTTGCAGAAATTGCCCGTCAGTTGATTTGTATTCTTGAAGTGTTGACTAGATGCAAATTACGTGACGCCCTGGAATTCTCTAATTTCAAAATCTAATTACGTGTTCTTCATGTAGAGCGCATACTATTCAGTAGATGTCTTATGCTGGAATGAATTATAATGTGAAGATCTCATAAATTAAAATTATCTAACGCATTTTCAAGACTGCCGCTTTTATTTCCGTTTCCATGCAACTTTTATATTGTCAGGCGAAGTCCGGTGCGTCCGGTGCACTGATTGAGGGTTGCATAACATGATTTTATCTTTACCTTTTTTATTCTAAATGACAGGTATCCTCTTTGTGATGTCCATAAATATTTCGTTTTTTCTGCAAACGACGAGTTAGTAACGCGCTCAATTTTGCTATTTCACTTAACCACTCAAAACATAAAAACATAACGATATTATGTAAACTCTTTCCGTCAACTTTGTGAAAACCTGGACGAAATTCTGGTCTTCAAGACAAGATTCCAGTTAACTCGTTAGCAATTTTGATGTATTCACCCGATTTGGTTCCATTAGACTACCAGCTGTCTCTGCAAAGAGTGAAGCCCAACTAAACGACAAAGACAAAGTTTGATACAGCTACAATTAAGGCGTTGCAACATTGATGAAGCAAGTAGGGATAACATAAAAATTAAGTTTATAATAAATTATACGAACTCTTTAAATTACGTTGTTAAATAACGCGTCGTTATGCATGTATGTACAACATATTGTTATACACGCATTAAATTGCGTACATTTTCGTTAAAGGTGGCAGAACACGCACCCCCGAAATATACCTGTATAAATGAGTTTATGATCCTTGGTGGCGAGCCGAGATCGATAAAGAAACTTTCTTTTTCGCCGGCCAACGGGGTAATTTCGTTGCCCTTTTGCACCGGCTAATTTCCGAGGTCAGAGCCAGAATTTGCATTTCAGCGAAGACGGTCCCTTCTCTTCGGGACATTTGATTGTTCGCGGTCCACCTCTTCTTCAGAAATGCATTTTGGTATGCTAATTTCTGTTTAAAACTTGATACATTCTTTGTGAATTGTAGTATTAGGTTGAGTTCGCTGCTGAAATTTGAATAAACGTCAGGGGAATAGTGTCTCAAGTGTCTTTCATTTTGAAGCTTGAACTTATATAATATGTACAACTCCGTTATGAGACGCGCGAGAGGGCGAGAATTTTGACTTATCTCCGCTTAAATAACACGAACTACACCTGCACATTTGACATTCCTTTTAATAACGAACGAACCGGAATTACCCCATATAAATTACTTACATGTTGTCACTGAATCTCCGACTGTGTCTGAAGGAATTTTTTGTTGCGTTCAATTTTTAACGGCGGATCCGGTGATTATTTATTGAGGCGCAACTGCATTTCAGATGAGCCTGAAAGATTAACGTATTTATTGTAATTTCTTAATTACAGAACACGACTAATTATTGGATATCGACCGGTGCGGAATAAATTACAAAAACGTCGAGAGATAGAGATCGCGGTGAATTTCCAAGACATATTGATATTAATGGCGCGAGTGTGGAAGAGCTAGAAGCGGCCGCTGTTTATTATATGCTGGGCTGTTCTCGTCAGATAAGCCTACACCACTTCAGATCCATTATGCTACTATGAGAAATTTAGTACTCACCCGACTTGATCGCAGGAAAAATAGAACGTGCTGTACACAGTGGAGGGTGAGAAGCGCCTTTTCCTGCCGGCGCGCTTGAATTATTCATCGTTTGCGAGTTATGCCGCTGAACTTGGGCCAATCAACCGAGATTCCTGCTGTAGAGGATTGAGATATCAATAAGGTGGTGAAACAATCGCGTGTAATCCTCGAACGTGCTATCCTCATTACGACCAAAGGACGCACGCAACGGTCGCGTCTTGCCGCTGGACGCCGGTTATCAAATATAGAATCGCCGAAAACGGAGGCCATTAATGTTACTCAAGGAGAGGTGGCATAATATTGACCACTTTTTCTCGTGCTGCCTCAAGGGCCAAGGCCAAATCGCCCCCAAAAGGGGTGCAGCTATGCAGAAAAATTTGTTAATAATTAGCCTAACTTAAGCAATCAGTACAAGATTTGTTAAGAAAGCCTGAAAGCTGTAGGTAGGTAATTGGGCAATAGAACTGAACCTTTAGTTACTTTCTCCAGTAATTTCTCTGTTGGTGCCAATTGTATAGTATTGTAAGTAGCATTTTTTTGCCGACACTAACCAAGATGCAAACCTCCCTAGCGCTCGTTTACATGGTTCTTTCCCAATGTAGCAGAGCTTGTTGATATTTACATGGTCTATTCTCAGAAGTATTATGTTCATAGCTAGATTGTGTTATCATTTATAAGAGTTACTGCAACCCTAAAAATTTACAAAATCACGCAGCTAGATTTACTGAAAAGAGTCCACTTTGTCAAATTCTGACACATTTGTGAGGGCAATTAAATCTTTCTGCAGCATCAGCCCTGATAACGACAAAAATCAATAGATTTTTGTAGGATTAATTTTAGGGAGCAAAGATAATGTACACCAAATTAAACCATACATCCCTGGCACTGTTCACCAGAAAATTTAATAAGCATCAAAAAATCTTAATGAAACTCAAATTATTATACTTCAGAAAATGTGAACAGCACCACTAAAATAACTATGCTGCGGATTGTTTTACCATTGCTTACATATTAAATTCTATATATATCTATCAATTTTACTAAATGTTCACCAAATTTAGAACGCTCAAGTTACGCGTCCGTGCTGTACATAATAAATATTCGCGCTATTCATTTATATTTAGTGTTTCTCAACAAAACTATTTGTGCGTCAAATAATTATTCTATTACTCCAAAAATGAAATATGCTCGCGCATCTCTCCTTGCCGCTTGCGCTTCCATACAAGAGGCACGCAAAAAAAGTTTTGTACAAGATCAGTTCAGGCCCTGTAATTTTTTTTTAAAAGCACGATTAGAAATTACCACTAAAAGAAGTTTTACGTTTTACATAATGCGGTCATTGTTTACTTTACCGACTTCTGAATTTTCAAAAAGCCAATTACAGCAAAGCATTTATATATTACGGAAATCAATATTTTTTTTGTGCAATCCACTTCTATTTTTACCCTTATTTTCCTTGCTCTAGCACATCTTCATCTATAGTTTTGCATAAAATTGTTTACCATTTGCACAACATTTTATTGCTTGTGTATTTTTGATCAACAAATAGTGTTTTCAACTACTAAATAATATAAGACACTGTCAAAAATTAAATATCTGGGTATTATGTTAGAATTAAATGCGGAATAAAATTTGGTGAACATTTACTATTTATGATCAACAAAAGTTATTTTGGCAAACAAAGCCAGCATTATGCCAATATTTGGTTGTTGCTTTAATATTATGTATTTCCTTAATTTTGGTGAGCATTTAGTATTTTTGGGAAATGAAAGTATTTTTTTGTATGAAAATATTGGGTAAATTTGATAGACTGTTAAATACCACCCTTAATTTTATAGCCTTTAACGAAATGAATCAATGCTAGAAACATTCAAAAGAAAATAAATGTTAATTACTAATTAATTGCTATTAATTAATTACTATTTTTCAACTAACTTAAACAATGTGTGTTAGTTTTATTGCGCAATGTGTAATTTTAGAAATTTTACTTGTGTCAATATTATTTTTAATTTAAATTTAATTAATTAATTTTTTCAATATCTTGTATTTTAAAATAGAATCTATTTGAACTTTTTATCCTTTTATGCCGCCATTCGCGCTTCATTACATTAGTTTCATTTAATAGATGTAGTATTGGCGTTTACAAGGGCGGTAGTTTAGCAGTGACAGAATAATTATTGCGTCTACTATTTAATTAAACTAGCACCATTTGGCTTAAACTCAAATAGTACTTAAATGCTGTGTTTAAATTTATAGCACAATATACCTCCACGAATGTTAATCTGAGAGCCTGGATGAAATTTTTAACTAGATACCAATCCTGCAATGTCAGCTTTATTTCATAAACTTCATAAGTTTCAATGAGAGAAGTGTATTGCTATTAATAAACTTTGTAATATTTTCATGAAATGTAAAAAAATTAAATTTGAAAATGGTTCTGCCAGTAAAATTTAAACTATTAAACTGCACTTTGCAAAACTGTCCCCATTCCATGTATTGTTCTAGTATAAGTTAATGCTTTTAATTTTGAATACATAGTCCTCTCGCAAGTAGCAGAAATTTTGAAGTTATTTTGTCACTAAACTACTACATTGACCAAAGTAAGGTAAGTCGGTTAAAACAAGTAAAAGTTGCAGATTTCCTTCGAATCTAATCTTAAGAGAAAATATGAGTTAACTCACAGCGCCTCAAGCATTGTTGGATGAAGACGTTAATGATTATATTTTAAGTGCCATCAGTATTTAATTCAGGACCTTGAATAGTTCTTGCTAAAACCGTGTTGTCTAGAGTTCATGGCAATTATTTTCCCAACTTAACTGGGGTAGTTGCAAAAAATTGCCACGACGGTAACTTCGTTGCAGCGCTATTTGCGCAATGCTCGAGCAGTCGCAAGTTTTGGCTTCAGCGCCCGCTGAAAATATTTACTTTTTTTCCAAATACCGTCTTTCGCAGCGCAGCAAAACATCTCCTTTTGATGTTGTTCTCGTCGAACTTGTTTGGTTCTTAAGAATTTAATTAGCAACTTGTTCGGATTACCGTTGTTCAGAGAGGGAATAATTAAAACCGCGCTCTCCAAGAAAGCTTCTGGACGACCGTCGTAAAATCGCCAAAACGGGGTCGCACCGGACCGGAATTGCATTCGAACTCCATTTACTTGGCAATAACACGATTGGCGGAGTCAGATGGACACGGTAACAAAAACGCGATACGTTCTCCTTAACGCCCCATAACGTTGCTAATGGCGTTTCGAAACGTGGTGGCGGGCGCACTTTTATAAATACTAGATGCGTGTTTTAGACGCCGCGAGGCGACATGAAAATTCAATGCAATTAGGGCAAGTGAGGCTTACCTCGGACCTCGTGCCCGGCTCCGCCTGATTACTTTGCAAATCTTGATGAATTCTTTAAGGGCGGTAAGCCAAATGTCAAGAAATCTTTCTAAATGCCACGTCCATTAAGAACAAGCAGTCCAAACCTACTAGTTCTTCAGGTTCATTAAAGTTGATTGGCATCAAATTTACTTGATCAGGTACTCAGTAAGATTTAAATACTAAACTTGACTTCTCGATAGAAATCCAAAATTGACCACTACTTTTTTCCAGAGCAGAAAAGAAGAACTAATAGCATCCATGGGCAAAGACAGGAGGGAAAACAAAAAATTGTTCCTTTTCTGCTCCAAACTATAGAAGTTTCTCAATTAAATTATAGCCAATATTTTCAGTGCCCGATCCAAGTTCTTGATCAAAACAAAGTGGCAAAGTTGATTTCGTCCCATTTAAATGTAGTTTAAATCCAATCGACGCCCCGATAGTGTTTGACAAATATTGGAACAAATCTTGTTAAAGAGTTAAAAGTAAATTGCGTTCTATTGGAGGCGGTTCTTTTACCGGAAGAGATTTAATCGATTCCTCTGGCGCTGCTGTTGTTTATTTAAATGTGCCTAATTATGGAGTTCGTGAAAATTGTATTTATTAGGCAGCTGAGGGTCATGTCGAAACGTTCAACTTAGCTGCCACGTAAAAAGTGGACTTTTTGCATGTCTAAGGTAGAAATTTGTTCTTCACGCACGCTGCGGTTTCTTTTCGAGAACCGATTTTTATTTAAATTTCTTCTAGAGTCGCTGTTTTATTTCAATTTACCACACGTAATAAATTACGCTTCGAATGGCACACGCGACAACCAACAGACTTAATTGCTGTTTGCGGTATAAACCTTATCGGCCGTATTTTCGTGAGACGCATTTCATAACGCTCAGATGGAGCTGTCGCTGAGCCAAAGGCGAGCTCTTAAGGGCCTGAACGAAGTTCAACAATTATTCAGGTAAACCCACATTTAAGTTGTTGTCCTCCAAAGTGCCGGAATCAAAATTGCACAACTATTTTTCGTCTACAGTATGCAACAACGTCACACATCTCATTTTGTCCAAATTGTCTTGTTAATTGATTGATCCAAGTGGCACCCTGGAAGACATAATTGTTTTGTTGATTCACTACTGTCAAAGAGTTTTTTTATCGAAATACCCCAACGGGTGTTTTTATTTTTGAAAATAAAAATGTCTTGTGATTATTTCAAGAGGGTGGCTTGATTTTTGCAAGAACGGCTTAATAATAGTTGTTGCGTTCTCTGCGTCGTTCGCTTAAATGCATGTTAAATATTAACAACCCCTGAACAAACTCGGCGTGCATTCAGGGAGCAGTCTTGCGTATCTTTACTCGAGTAAATCTTATAAAAATTACCACTGGCAAACACATTACAAGTGCGTCTAATTATCCATGAAAAATTAATGAAAATTGCACGTTGACGGGCACGACTCGCTAATGGAGTTTTAATACCGGTGTAGCTGTGTTAAATCTGGAAATAGTCGCGGAAAATAAGATTACGGTAATCATGCATTGGTGTTGCGTTCAGATACAAGATAAACACACACCTGGAATTGGCACGAATCGTGGAAATCGAAAGCCAGAAGTGAAAGGGGTCTCGAAGTTTTCGACGAAACTAAATTTTGTTTAATTTTGTCCGATACGAGTAAGTAACGATCAAACGTCAAGCAAGTAATCGATTGTATTGTTTCTGCTTGTCACTAACTCCATCGAAACCTTGTTGACAGTAATTTGTTATCCGATCCTTGCTTTTAAGGAGACACACTCCGGTATTTCGCCCCTAAATCGCTCGACTTTTCAAACTTCTAATTTGGTGGTGCATATTACGATTAATTTTGTTAATTATGCAGAATGCAAAATTTTACTTGGCGGCTCATTTTTGTAATAGAAGATAATCAAGCAAGTTTCCCACAGTTCACTTGTTGAGGGATCCATAAGCCCCACATATCACTCAACAAGTAAACGTGGGGAACGTTGTGCAACCTCAGATGACTTTGTTATGCTCCAATTACAGAATAAGCAGAGATGCTTTCTAATCAAATAACCACGATTCAGAAGTTTGTTCATAATTCTAAACTGTTTTCACATATTATTTAAAATCCATCATATTACATTTTAAACAGTTCAATCATTAAAAAAATAAAAAAGGTTGAAAGCTGACATGATCACAATTCAGTTTTTTTTCGACATATCTTATTGTAGCTATTAATTTATATATTCTTATCCACTTCGATCTTCGTTACTTCTCTACCATTTTTTATTGTATCTAAGCCACTTTGACCGTTCCCTAAAATTTTTATAAGCCTGATTAATATTTACTTTTTATCTCGTTCAATACTATCTTTGACCCAATAATTAATTTTTTGGCATTTTTGTTCATTTCATCATTTTTATGACTAGAATTAATAATTATAAGAATTTACTCAACTAACATTTTAATCACTCTTCATTTACATTTTTCAAATTTATTTTACCTTTCTTTTATTCAAAATAGTGTTTTATCACGTTACTTTTCTTCTTAATTTGTTTCTTTCTGCTTGCATCTTCTTTTAAGAATTCTACATCATTTTGCATACTTCTCTCCCTACTATTCTTCTACCAGTCCTTTCTGTATCGAACTTATTTCGACATTATCGGATCTTTCTTTTAGTCTCCATTTAGTTAAATACATTAACAGATTGTCTTTAATTTGTGGACGCACTTTTTTTATTGTTATCTTATTTTAATATTTTTTTAAAACTTTTTACACTTTTTCCGTTATTCTACCCATGTCCTATTGGCTTCTTTTATTCTTTTTAACCAAAGCTAAACTTCCAAATCATATCTGAAGCATCTACCTTAAGAACATTAATAAACAATAATAATAAAGTTCTAATACTAAAAATTATGGGTTTTTTTCATTTTTTTTCATTCTTTTACGTCAGTACTGGCTCTAAAACTATAAAACTAATTTTAAATTGATTGCTCAAATATTGGATAAATTTTAACACCAAAATTCCACTTTAATTTAATTTTATTATAAAGCCAATTTTAAGCAGATTTTTATTAGAAATACATTAGAGTCATCACAATAGCATTGTGTCTCAAGCAAAATTAGGAAATCTCTAAAATTTATTACAAGTTTGAAAAATTCTCTACTACAAAAATAGGCTGTTGACTGGCTGTGGAGACCAGCCCTGGGACCTCGCTCGATAATGTTGTTACATAAACAAAAAAACATAAAGAAATGTAAATACTTTTTGTATAATTTAACGATAAGAATGTACGGTTATGAAACTAGTTAGCTCGATCGCGACGTTTGGACAGTACACACAAAGGATTATTATTACTTAGTTGTGCATTTTTATAGTGACTATAGTGCTTCAAGTGTGAGATAAAAAATGAAGGTTTTGAGTTTAGAAATGTTCAAGTTCTTGACAACAAGAAGTCAGATGAATGAAAGGGTAAGAATTACCAACCTTAACTAGTAATGAGTGAAAATAATACATGACACTTTTGTTACGTATGCACTGAACGGTTCCTTAGTCTCTTCTGGCTCGCTCGATGTGAAACAATTTTGTTGGGATGTAGGCTCTCTTCCGGATAAACAAACAATAACGTTTCTTGCAAAAAGGAATCCCTAATTTGCCCCGGAAAATTACAGTTCTTGAAATAATGTCGTTGTTATCTATTGTGAAATGTTTCAGCTATAAATTTCCGTAATTACAGTATGACGGTTTCATGCAAACATGAAAACGCGTCGCATAAATACGCGTCCTTCCAATTACGGCATTAAATCCGCTGCCAACTAATACGACGTAATAAAATAATTATCTAATTAACTAATTAGACTTGTCCAAGTATCGATAGGTTTCCGTGAATGTTGCGTACTATCCTTATTGGAATCGCGCAAGCAATATGGGTTCGCACCACCGACCTCATTATTGTTTACCTAACCGTTCTCGAGTTTTAACAGGCAATTGTGTAGGTAATGGCTGCTGGATGAAGCGTCTGGTGTAATTGGTCGTCGCGACGCCTCGACTATCGAGAGAGGAGCGAAGACTAGAATGCATGTTTATCTCGGCTGAAAAGTGGCCGAGCCGCGTTATCGTGCCAAACTCGATCAATACATCGTTATGAATTCATTTCTTGCGTGCAATTTCACTGCTACAGCAAAGTAATTGTTTCCTCGATATAACCATCAAATCGGCCCCAAAGGACGCTAAATCTCGCCATTCGTATACCTGACGTCAAGCGTTAAAAGGCGATGTACCGAGGATATTGCTGCCGTGATATGAAGTAGATTAAGCAATTCCGAGGGAGCAACTGTCATGAAGATCTGTGTCGTTTGATACAAAGCCGAGCATTTCCATTCAGCTATTTCATGTTGTCGTTCAAATCAGCCGGTAATTCACCTTCTTTGCAGCCAGCGATGGCGCATTTCAATGTTTCCACCTGTCCAACCCAAAGAAACCAAATTCTTTTCTTTTATCCTCATCAAAAAGTCTAACTCCTCAATTTTAATATTTTAACTAAATCTAAACGTTCAACCAAAATAAGGATGCAACTGCTTTCTTTGTAATAATATAACCCCGATTTTTAAGCTTTATCTGAATTTGGTGCTCGCGGGTTGGGGCATTTGAAAGCGTTGGCGACGAAACGAAGCCAATCTTTTGGTCTGAAAAGTTTGCAATGACGACTGCACCAGTGCATAAGAACCATAGGCACTGACAATTTGCGCAACTGTCGGCGAATTCTATTTTTTCCACTGACGGGCGTGTTTTGAATTGCATCCGACTTTTATTTGAGAGTTTTGCATGAAGTGGTCGACTTTTGCGCTTTGTACCCAATTATAACTTTTCTTGTTGTTTCGAGTCACTGGGGGACGCGAGATATAGAAATGGCGTAAGCAAATGCGTTACAACAGCAAAGACGCAACATGATTATGTAATTGAAAACAAATAACTGTACTGAGGAAGCTGCACTCCACTTTCAAATTGCTAATTAAAGTAGTAACTGCTTGCTTGGAAGATGCTAAAATTGAAAATATCTACTTAGACAAATTTGTAGCTTGAGAAGAATTATGAAGCATCGGGAAATAAGGATGTAGACAACGGGATTTTATTGGAACAAAAGTTCTGATGCAAGTGTCCGCCTAAAATAATTTTCTTAAAATAATTTGTTTGACAAAAATAGTTATTTTTTCCCAACCGGGAATAAAGTGGTACTTTATTCCTTCATAATGAGGAAATAAAGTGCCACTTTATTACCGGGGAATAAAGTAAAAAAAATGCCAATATAACATAATTATAACAATTATTTCTTCTCTAATTTATCATTATTATTAACTTAAACGGTTGGAAAGAAAGTTTTGTAAGCATCTATGAAATAAACATCGTTAATCCCTCGAATGAAAATGCCCTCAGCTTCGCCTCGTGCATTACTTACATTCTCGGGATTAAAATCGGTGTTTATTCCTTTGATACATAAATAACTATTATGTATAAAGGGAATAAACACCAATTTTAATTCCGAGAATGTAATTAATGCAGGAGGCGGAGCCGATGGCATTTTCATTTGAGGGATTAACGATGTTTAATTCAGAGATACATACAAAACTTTCTTCCCAACCGTTTAAGTTAATAATAATAAATTAGAGAAGAAATAATTGACAGATACCTAAATGAACTTGGCTGACGGTTATTATGGAAACGAGTTTCTTTATGTTGTTAGGATCGGCATTTTTTTTACTTTATTCCCCGGTAATAAAGTACCATATTATTAGTCAATAATAAAGGAATAAAGTGCCACTTTATGCCCGGTTGGGAAGAATTACTATTTTTCTAGTTTTATTTTTCAGTATTTTATAAACGTTTATAGAATTATTTTTACTTTAAAGAAAAATTCTAAATTATTATAAAAGTTGCTTAGATAAATAAAATAAAAAAAATTAACGTTTTTATTAGTAATTAGACCAATTGACTGTTTAAATTTTAGTGTAGTAAACATTTTTGAATTTTTCATGGAATATTCAAAGTTTCTGCAGATACTTAAAAAATCATAATCTTTGAACTAAGTGTTCCACTAAAACAGCTCCTAGTTGCCCTGAAAGAGCTAATTATATTCTATTTAAGAAATAAATATCATTTTTGTACCATTCCTTGTTAACTTTTTATTAATTATTATATTGCAATATTCACCCGGCGCCTTCGCCATTTGTCAACTTTTACAATGCACAGAAGTATTCCTAGTGTTAGATGTTCGGGAATATAGAAAGAGGTGGAAGTGGAAATTGTTAGACGTTACTCTGTGTGTCGTTACTACAGTAACAGTCTCCACTTTGACCTTCTTCTCCCATTTCGAACATTATTAGATACAAATGATGAAAAGATCTAAATATGTAAAGATTGATTTAAACCACATTTAATCATTGAAGAACCAAATTGCAAACCGAACTTTCGCCGAACCAACTGTCTGGCCGTTGGAATTTGTAGTTAACAAGTTCAATGTGATTTGTGTAGATTTCAAGAGAATCTCGTCACAGTACACGCATAAAGCTTATTGCAAATTGCTAGAGAAAGCTGAGAGTTCGACAAAATAGAACCGCAACCCAAACTAAGTTGTGCAGTTCTCAAAGTAGTGCATTTAAATGCAAAGCTGCGAATGAACAGATCTTTGGCCATCTACACAGGTGGACAAGCGAAAGAGTAATTAATCTGAACCAGACACATCGCTGACAAGCTCTCACGAAAGCTCACACAACCCACAGTAGTTGCCAACGTCCCAGTTTACCCGCCATTATTACAAATTATTTTTTTTAATAATCACCAAAATGTGAGAATACAAACACCAAAAAAATCTTAGATTATATTGCCAAACCTTTAACGCTAATTTACACAATGGGCCTATTTGGCCTCAGTGTGCGGCTCGGCGTTCAGCCAGGCCCCCCATGCTAAACATTAACGCTAATTAATTTGAGTTGGTGCTATCTTAATACTTATTATATGAGTTTGTCCTTTCTGACATTTTTGCAATATAGTTTCGCAATAAGAATCGTCAAACTACAACACTCGCATCAGCGAGTGTTCCAACTTATTTAAGAACTAAGAGACCGTTACTAAAATAGATCGCCGACGACAATGGAAGACTTTCAAGGAATAAAACTCCGATATCAGTGATTGTTTACGTAGTTGAAATAAAAGGAGATGGCATCTAACAGAAAGGATTTTAGCAAAATTTCAGAACGACTTGGTCTATATTTAGTTTAACACTTCTATTTCTCATTATGTACCTACTGTTGAACAAATGTAAATAATTCTCAACTTGAAGAATATTTTTCAAGAATCCATAATTGCATTACTACGTTGGTAATAGAGTTAAAAAATAACAAACAAAATTATTCGAAAAAAATAGAAAAGTCATAAAGAAAGACGAAGCAAATAACTTTTTTATACCTTAATTCTGATTTGATTCTGACTGAACTATCAACTTTTTATTTCAAAAATCGTCATAAGCATTACATAATTTTTTTCCAGTGGCTCGTTATGTAAGTAGTATTTTCGTAGTCAACGTGGGTTTTAGACTTAAAGAGTTAAAAAAATTGAAGGACTTGTACCAAATATTAATGAGATTGACAGGGAACGCTTATAATAGCTTTTGCCGCTATCTTTAGCCATCGTACCAAAATACCTTCGGTTTTTTCCGATACATAATTGTTGCTTCGAGTTTATTTTTAAATCGATCAAGTTTTAATGTTTGTTATCAAAGGTTTTGATATTACAGATGAAGCGCAACAGCATGAGATTATAGCGCACGGTGGCTGACGCATAGCGCCGCGACGCTGGTGTCTATCTTGGCGGCGCGTTCTTGTTTAAAATCGATGGTAGTTAGAAACGACGCTCAGTTACCGACGCTCGCTCACCAAACACGGAACTGCTGCTAAATCCACCGTTTTGCGTCGTGACATGTCATACGTTAATCCAGAATCTCGTGAACAGTAGTAGCCAGAGCCTTAGTGTCAACAACGCTCGCAACGTCAAGGTAAGAACCGGCTACTCAAACTTCTTTCCGACTCTTTGAGTTAATCGAAGAAGTTACGTCTTCAAGTCCTCGATCTTCGCTGTAAAAGGACTTAATGATAGTTTTAATCGGCCGGTATTCATCAATAAAACATCGCCGGAACGTTAAGGAACTCATTAAATTCTTTCGGCGATTTGAAAGGAAGTCAGTAACAATGGAAACGGCGGGTGGCAGGATGCCTTATTTATGACCGAAATTAAATGATTCCCAGTTTTCCGCGTCACGGAATGTACTTTTCTTCACCTGGGAGACTGTAGCGAAAACTTGGGACGTCTTTTTAATCTCGCATGCAAACAAGTTTTCCCGACTAACTTTATAAAGTCGCCTTAAACATATTTCGTGATATTCATTAGATGTGTAACTGTCGCGAGTTGCTTTTAATATTCCTGAATTTTGTTGTGCAAAACGTAACGGCGTATCTTTAATTATGTTGAAAATATGAACAGCCCCTCACGACGTGTCGTGATCACAATAGATTCTCACTTGGTTCGGGCGGAAGCTCCTGAAGCTTTACGAGTTACGTCGACGGGCAATTAAGTGAAAATAGTTGCTCATAACGGCTCTGTAATTTTTCAAGTTATTTGTTGTTAGCGAGAGACGACGAGGCAATAATAAACTCCGGTTTAACTTCGAAATTAATTAGCGGAAAACTTTAAGCATTAAAGTTTGCGTCAATTTATACCGTTTATCCACTTCAAGCACGGATAGGTATAAACCTCTACGTCTTTAACGACAACCACAATAATTCATCTCCTTCCATCAAAATTTAGCTGCATTTTTGTTATTAGTATTATTTTCGTATTAATAATTAACAGCCACTGTCGCAAGATAAGATTTCCTCCTTCATCCTTTGGAGCCAATTATCGTCAGAGTTGAAATTCAATTAATTTTGTTCACACGAATTTATATTTTTCGCCCAGTTACAGAAGATTATTTTTTTATAATTTGGTCACCAGTCTTAAGTAAGAACTTTAATATCGGATTATGGAATGGAGAGATTGGAGAAGTTCGATAAGTGTTTACTCAATGCCCTGCACTATTATTATTGTTGTCGATACAAATGGCAGTTAATGGTTTTGATGATAGGCAGTCGCCCTCTAAATTAACAGAAAAATAGGTTAATGCGCGTGGTAGCTCAACTTCTCCCTCTGGCTAATGTCTCTAATGACCTAATGTCCCTTATTTGGTACGGTCCGAGTTTTCTTTTCGCGCGAATAATTGATTGCAACAAATTCGTAGACGAAATAGTTGGACAAATATTTGTCGCGTTATTAGACGTCAGATTTCTGGCGATCGAAAATTTGGGGTGGCACCTAACGAGGCAACACAAGAAGGAAAAGTTGACTTCCAATCAAATCAGCAGTGTTTCCGGTACAAACAAAGGAAATTCGAACAATTTACACTCACTCTTGCAGTTTTCTCGACGTTTCCGATATTTTATTTTTAACACCGCCAATCATACTCCTTGAAAAATCGTTTGTGGCTCGTTAGCCACCAGAATGGATTTAAACTTCCCGTAGCGACTTTATTCGTTTCACCCCTTCCGAAAAGTTAACGATAGAATCCGCCTGGCGAGTTGAGCTAATCAATCGGTGAGAATCTTAGGTAAAAACCGAAACAAGTTTTATGTTGTGTCTAAAAACTCAGCTAATTAAAAATTTGAATGTAGACATAACATCTCTTTCACGACCTCCTCAATAGTTTTATTAAAAAAATTGAACTATAATATAACAAATTCGGTCTTTAATTTGACCAACCCCTGATGGTATCCTGCATGGTGGTAACACTACTTCAACCATAAAAACAAGGGTGCAGTCGTAAAAATTATTAATCTAAAATAGGGTTCTCTTCGACAAATAAATTAATGAAAATACCTATTCAAAAAATATCATAGTTTGTAGGCTTTGGAGATTGACTTTGATCAAACTTTCTTGATAGAAAAATTGTGAAAACTTCTAAATTAACGAATTTAATATAATAATTGTGGTTTTTGTGTTTTGCGGAGCCGTAAATGGCGCTGAATCAGTCAGCACGACTTATCCCTTCTTTGCGACTGAAGGGGGCTTCAAAGGAGCTTCAAAGAACCTGGTAGCAATTTGCCAAAATTCGTTGGATTTTTGCATTTTTTCATAAAGCTCCTATGCGAATCCCGTCCCATCCATTCCGGGAAAAAATCCGCCCAGTGATATTAAACAAATTAATCGCTGCAGCGCTTCCAAAGCCGCGTTCCGCCATAACGAACGCCGCAACAGAAGCGCCCAAGCGTGAAAAGTCGGAGTCAAACATTCATTCGCCAAACACAGTCGAATCGAATGCTTGATGGTGCAAGGATTCAGGCATTAGATGAACGCTAGCGTTCCAAATAGAGCCAGGAGTCTCATAAAAGGAGATATAATTTCGCCTGCGTGCATTTTTCCGCGATTGGTAGGTATACGAGTGTGTGGAAAATAGGAGGCAGCGTTTACATATTGGGGAAAAAGATTTCGGAGCAAATTGCGTGGAGAAAGTCGATGTAATCAGAACATGAAATCTCGAGCTCTTATGAAGCTTTCGGCTCTTGTCTACATTATTGGCGGGGTTGGTGGCTGAACCGAGTCCTGCAAACGGTGCCGCCCGCATCCTTTGTGCGAAACATCCCGTGTGGAGCGGAAAGGCCGAAGTGCAGGAAACTGCATTACATGTCAATATTACACATGTAAATAGGTTTAAGCAATTACGTTCCCTGTCGGTCAGATTTGCCGGTTATAAACAACTTACGCCTTGTCGGGCGCTACTGTTTCGAGTTTAGCTACATTTATTAGGACCGAAACTTAATAGGTAATCACTGTGGCGTCAACACTATAAACGCGTGATTTGATAAACTTTCAGTTACTACCGTGCGGTATTTGAAAAGCGGAAAGCGCCATGGCTGTTGCGCTTAAAATTCAGTTTACCTTCGTCGAAATCAAATCACCGCCAGGAACACAATAAAGCCAAATTTCGATGTTATGAGCTAACTCGATATTGTTTGAATAATTTGGGTTTTTGAATTTGCAACGTCAATATTAATAAAGCGCGGAATAAGATATTCGGATATCGACAAACAAAATACGGGTTTAATTACGCCCATCTTTTGCCCCTGGACAAATTATACTTAAAAATCATCCCAGCGTTCTCAGGAAAAATCGTTATTGCGTCCCTCTAATTATTTGTTTCACAGAGAGCTTTTCCTGCTACAGCCAAAGTCACGGTTGTGTGCGAGCAGTGGGGGTGCTCAATAGACCAAAACGTAATGCCTCTAGGTATGTATGTAACAAACGCACTGGCGCATATTTTCTCTATCTTAGGGGTTGTTTCAAGTACCTACTATTATAATGTTGGTTTAATACCAAACTGTCAAGGGGTAAAAAGCCATTTCTCCTCTTCTGCTAGATCTAAGACGACTGGTTGCCTAAAAGAGCTTTTAGTCAGAGATTTTTTAGTTTATTGTCTCTCCCCGTTGCACTGCAGTTATTCTTTGGTCTTTTACTTGCTCATATTGTAATTTATTTGTTTTCTTGTTAAGTTAGTTTTTAGATAATTCTTTTTTTCCAAACTCTTACAAAGCTCTTAAATACAGTTCACTCCCACAACAAAACAACCTTTTTTGAAATATTATGTGGTTTTTAGTTATAATTCTTCTAATACACAAGATAGCCTAGACTCAAATTTTTTGTTAAGCTAAATATGGGAAACAAGATCTGGCGATCATCAAAGAGATTGTGCACCGAGAAAAATGATCCGTTTCAATCAACACATTTTTGAGTATTGAACTTTTTACATTGAAACAAGTAATTTTTGTTCCATTCAATCCTTAATTGCTTACAGTGAGCCAACTCATGCACTTAAAGGAATGTAAAAAATGTGTTAAATTTATTGGCTTGAACGAAATATATCAAATCATTGAAATATAAATCAGTTCATCCTATTGTCATATGAACACTTTTGTTTCATCGTGATGGTTAACTAGTATATTTAACTCAATTCTTAATTTTGACTTTAGGTAAACAACCTTTACATTTTGCTTGACACGTTAAATAATTCGTGTCAAAATATTGTTTAGCTAAAAGGATTAATTTTCAGTCTTCAATCAAAGAAACTACGAAGTTTGGACCAAATACATTTAGTACTTTACTAAAGCATTAAAGTCGTTGATCCAACACCTCTCATAGGACGGCGCAATACAAATATTATTTATTCTGACCGATACATTACTCTTGGTAATAATCGATTCGTGGAATGTTATGAAAGAAAAAAATGCTATATTTAGCACATATTTGGCGCCGTGAAACCTAGACATTCGTGCATGTATGGTCTTTTTGGCAGTCACTGCGTCACTAGTCATTCGCATTTCGGTTGTTGAGTGTTTCGCATCGCAGTGTTCCTATTTGTGCGTGCATTGTCAAAAGGTAAGTAATAGCTTATAATTGCCTATTAACATCTTCAATAAGTTAAGGGTAGGGCATATTTTGGTTACCTACCCATATTTTCAATAAAATACTCAACGCTATGTCCGGATCGAACCTACTTTGCATACAATAACTCTCCAAATTATTTAAGACACATTTTGTACACAATTATTATTTCTAAAGTAATTACGTAATTGTAGTAAATGCGTGCCGCCTGAGAAAAGTGACTTCACTGCCCTTACGAGTTACGACACCATACGCCGTCACGCCGCCTATGTATGATTATGTATGATGGCGGATGAGGAAACCAAAAAATTATTGAACCAATGGGGGGTAAACGAGGAATGGATTAACATTTTTGAAAGTAAGTGAATAAAGTTACGTTTTCCAAAAATACTCAATGAGACCTTATTGGTTTGAAATTAAATAGTGGTTAGTTATTATTAGCAATCCAAAACCAGTATAGGTAATGTGTTTTTATCTTCATCTTAAACTAGTTAGGTACTGATACCATTATGTATTTTTATGAATTTATTATCTACCTAAGAGGAAGAAGTGGATATGTCTGCGTTGTTGGAAATGGACGCGGATATTGCTAAAAGCTTAATAACCAAGGCAGGACCTTATATTAAATTCATGAAAAAGCTAAAGTTGTACCAGTCCATAAACTCCATGGAAGTTGTGATACAAGAGGTCACTGACCACGATGTATGCATAATGATGTATATAATTTACTTTTTATAACCTGTGTTGCTTTATATTTTAGAGTTCGTTCTCAAATGACGTTTTGTCCATTATTAGTGACCCGTCATCGGTAGATGATAGAGAGAGTCTCTCTTCATCATTACAAGTTTGCCATCAGTCTCATGACGATTCCTCCATAAACTCGCTACAATATGTTAATGGTAAGCAGGTACTTATGTATACCTATATATGAGTGATTTTTATTCTTTTCTAGATGACGCAGGAAACGCGTTCAAAAACGCCACTAAACGCAAATTGGCATTTTGTGGAAAAGAAATGTTTGCAGCCGCCTGTAGGCCGTCTTATAATTTGGATCTAGAAAGTTTCCTGAAAAGTACACACGGTGGCAAATTCATTTTAGCAACGTATAAGAAAAACCAGATGTTAACTGCAAAAGCCAGGAATAAATTAGTTGATATTCTGATGAATGGAGTTATGTCTGAATGCAACGGGTAATCTTTTTTTTGTGTCATGAATTAATGTGAAAATTAGAGTAATATTTAATTACTTGCACTTGTTATTCTAACTACTGTTATTTCATATTTTGTTATTTCCAGACAACTGAAAAGTCCAGACTTTGAGATTTTGGCAGAAAAAATCGTCAAACTGTTTCCTTTGGAAAACCCGTCAACCTACTACATACCTAGAATAAAGGGTCAAAAAGGCCAGAAAGTCGTTGCAGCCCAAGGTTCGTTAATAAACAAGTATAAAAACTTACGACGGACATATAATGACAGTGCAGGTGATTCGGAAAATGTCGATTTCAGAAAAAGTCCAATTGATTTTGCAAGTAAGATATTTGTCCCTAATTGTGTACCTAATTACTATTTTTGATAAGAAAAGACAAAAAATAATTCTTGGAACATCTTTCAGCAAAAGGTTCTTTTCTTATACATATACTTACAGATGAAGCTAAGGAAAGCCAAATGTGGCTGAAAAACTTTTCAGAGCCGTGGGATGAAGTTATGCAACATTGGGAGAAAACTTTCGTCATTCGAAAAAAATGTGAAAACCGAACAGTGGAAGATTTTATAAAAGAGTGGCCCATTTTAACTCACACAAATGCAAAGATTCTGGTATAGTATATTAAATATTTCTTAATGAAACTTTGTATGAAAAATTTATTTTCACGTTGCAGATTGAATATGACTTCAAAAAGATGTTTCCACAAGCAACTATGTGCTTGTTCACAAAATGGGAAATATTTTTTACGAAGCTGTATGATCACAGAAAAGGAAATATCGATAAAACTACGGAAGAATTCCTAAGTAGCATTAACGTTGATTTAAATGAAGGTTTGTAGACTAAAAACACTTTGCACCATCGCCATATTTAACATTTGTAGATAGTGTCAACGCCATCAAACTTTATACATTGGCCTCATTATTTGCTCCAAAGGGGAGAACTCGAGTTAAAGACGGTCATTGGAAGTATACGATCGTAGACTGCCAAGAAAGCATTATAAACCACGTAAGGGTAAGATCTTGTAATTTTACGTATTTTTAATTCATTATTGCGGTGGTGGTCTCATTGAGTGTATAACTATACATAAAATAGTTGAGACGTCAAACGTTAATATTTTCTTCTCTTCCATTCACAGATACCTGCTGAAATAGAATCCCTTATTCACAAAAGAAAAGTTAAAAATCAGGCATTGCATCAAGCACTGCAACCCTACATGATTGTGGTCGGAGCGGAAATAACTAACATTAATGAATCCTACTTGATAATTGATAGCCATATATTTAAAAATATCTCTGTTTTACAAGGGTTTGACATGTTATTCAAATGTTTTCACGTTTTAAATGCACAATACCCCCGAGAATCTGAACACATATATTTCTTGATACAACACGCAGTTTACAATATCTCAACCGAGTGGGATAAAAAAATTTCATACGTGTCGACTTTATTAAATGTCATAAACCCCCCAAAATCACCTGAAAATAACAATTAAGTTTATTTTCTTTTATTGCAATAATCATTGTATTGTTTCAAATTAATATTAGGTTATAGTGTTAAGTTCTTTAATAATAGATAGCATAGAAAACGAGTACAAGAAAACTACTCATTCATAATGATATTCTGTCCTCTCTGCCATGATGAATTTAGAGAAATGAAATCATATATACTTCATTCAAAGAGAAAACACGTTTCTGCTATAAGATTTAATTGTAAACAAAAAAATTGTCTTAGATCATTTCAAACCATATTTTCTTTCAAACAACACTTACTTAAGAAACACTCTGATGAAATTTCACATCCGTATGATTTTCCGCAGATAATATCACATAGTTTAAATGCATCATCTTCATCAGTTGCAACAAACTACGCCCAAAAAAACAATCTCGAACAAAATTTAAAATCGACTGTAGTAGAACAGGAAACACATTGTGAAGAAGAATCTACGACTCTGCTTCCAAATCTTGAGGAATGCTTTTTGAACTCAACCATTTCTTTTATATCTAAATTATATGCTAATTACTCAATTACAAGAAGTGCTGTTCAAGACATTCTGCAGGATGTAACTCAAATGTTTGATGAGCCACTGCAAATTTTAGAAGCTAAATTATCAAGTCTTGGGCCTCATAACGCTAATCTACCATTATTTTTTGAGATCAAACAACTCCTGATGTATTTAAAGCAACCCTTTCACAATCTGGATACAGAGTATCTTCGTGTAGAATATTTTAAAAGAAATAACGCTTTTGTTTCTATTGAAACTATTTCTATAGGACAAAGACGAAATGACAAGCGCATCAAGAACAAAATTACATTAGAAATAATAGATTGCTTTGCATATTATATTCCTATTAAGAAAACATTAAAATTATTTTTTGAAATGCCGCAAGTTTATGAAACCATTTTGTCGTATATGTCAGGATTTAGTTATCAAGAAAAAATTGTTTCTAATATTATACAAAGCAATCTGTGGAAAAATGTTCGGTTGAAATTCGCAGAAAAATTAGTTATTCCTATTTTCGTTTATTTTGATGATTTCGAAGTTGCTAATCCGTTAGGGTCTCATGCTGGAATACACAAAATGGGGGCTACTTATTTTACTTTGGCTTGTTTACCTGAAGAGTTTGCATCACGTTTGGAAAATATATTTTTAGGTCAACTTCATTTTTCTACAGATCATAAGACATTTGGAAACTTCTCAATTTATAAAAAGCTAATTAAAGATTTTAAGGATTTGGAGGACCACGGTGTTACAGTTGATACAAACTCAGGTCAAAAACAATTATATTTTTCAGTCTCTCTGATTTTAGGCGACAACTTAGGCGTAAACTCTATTCTAGGATTTAGTAGCAGTTTTGTATCTAATAATTTCTGTAGATTTTGTCGTTGTAGTAAAATTGAAGCTCAAACACAAACTGTTGAAGATATCCATTTAGTACGAAATATTGAAAATTACGATGCTGATGTGCATCATCTTTCAAGGGGAGTTGTTGAAGAATGTATCTGGAATAAACTTCCAAATTTCAATGTTACAAAAAATTTAGCTTGCGACTTAATGCATGACATTTACGAGGGTGTATGTCGTTACGAATTAGGGTATATACTTCATCACTTCATTTATATTGATAAATATTTCGATATTGATACACTAAACCGAAGAATTAGATACTTTAATTTTCGAATATCTGAAAATAAGCCACCTACCATCCTCAAGAGTCATCTTATAAAACACCACATTATTATGTCAGCATCTGAGATGAAGAATTTTTTTAAATACCTTTCGTTAATAATTGGAGATTTTATCCCACTGGAAAATAGTTTATGGGATATTTATCTACTTTTATATAAAATTATTCAAGTGATTGAAAGCAGATGTGTAGTGGACGAATTATCAGATTTATTGAAGTGTCTAATTCAGGATCATCATAATCTATACCTTGAACATATTGGTAACCTTAAGCCCAAACACCATTTTTTGGTACACTACCCTAGATTACTACTAAATATAGGCCCTTTATCCAATGTCTCGTCCATTAGATTTGAAGGCAGACATAAAAATTTTAAATCTATTGCAAATGTTGTGGCTTCTAGAAAAAATGTTGCTTATTCTTTAGCTTTTAGGAATCAGTTGGTATTTTGCCAAAGAATTTTAGCTAAAGCCGGGTTGTTTGAAAAATTGGAATGTGGGCATATCGATATAAATGCGTTCAAGGATAGCGTTCAATATACAGCTTTTATTGATAAATTTGGGAACCAAATAGCAGAAACATCTTTTTCAACTTCGTGGATTAAAAAATATAATATAACCTATCGTCCAGATTTAATGTTAGTTGTGGGTACATCTGATTTCATGTTAAACTTTTCCAGAATTTGTTTTGTGATAATATGCAATTTAAATGAGGTATATTTTGTGTTAAAGGACTTCAAAACTATTTCATATATAGATCATTACCACGCTTATGAAGTTATAGAAACAGAAAATTTCAGTTTTTTAAAATATGATGAAGTTGAAAAAGAACCTCATTCATACCATATCATGGCAGATGGAAAAATATTCATTACACTATTTGAACATTAATTAAAATTACTTTCTCTCTGTAGTTTTGTTATTTATTAGTCTCTAAGTTATATATGCATATGTTTTATTGTTGTTCTTTGTGTTAAATAAATAAATAAATAAGTATAAATATACTTGTTATTTGTTTTAAATAACCGAATATTATTGATTCAAGTAATAATATTATATTGTCACAATGAATGCAATTACTTGATTCAACGCTCTAAAAGAGTTAAAACAAGGATTCTGAAGCATTCACGCAACACTTAAAAGTGTTGAAGCAACATACGATATAATTCAAAATCAACTAAAAAATAATTTCAGTCGAATACTGAAAGTGAATTGATTCAACTCTCCGTGATATTTCTGGAAGGGTGCAGCTCCCTTGGTTAAACTAATCTTGTTATTTCAAATAAACTCGTTTGTACTTATTTCAACCCAATAATTTACTTGTAGCAAAACTATGATGATTACCAAATGATGAACACTGAAGTATCTAGACAATACGTATATTCATTGACGCAAAGAAAATAATGCAATACATTTTTCGAATTCAGTCAATGCATCAAGTTAATCATTTACCGGTGACACAAAAAAGGTGTTCACGCAAATGTTTTTTCATCAATTCAACAATTTATTTTTCTCGGTGTGGTGATGAAATTAATTCAAGTTCGAATTTTATGAATACTTACGCTAATAGGTTTTACTAATAGATAAAGTTGCCTTTATTGTTGTTCATTTCGATTAGGTAATTTTTAAATATCATGGAACATGAAACATTTTTATTGCAATAGTGCTAATATTCTAATATTCTGGCTGAGTCTATTTAACTTCACACCTCCGCGTTCGGTAATTTTAAATTTAGAATATCGAGTGATTGTTTTTTTAACTGAATTTATAATAAGGATATTGAGTTATTAAAAGTCAGGCTCGTGTAATTTTTTATAAAGTATATTAATATTTTAAAAACAATAAAAAAACAGTGACACATTAAAAAGAAAACTTTACCAGCAACAGGTATATCAACATAGTAACTGATATTTTCTTACTGTGCTTTAATTTTCCAATAAAATTAAAGTATTCAGCGAATAGCAAAATATGTTGCAAATTTTATTTAAGACCTGCCAAGAGAAATTAAATAAAAAGAAATGACAATCTTACAGCGAAACTTCTGATTAATGCATTTAGTAAAACTAGGACAACTATTAGAGAAGTCGTAAAGTAACCGCTAACTTGTTCTTACTACTCATGCGAAGAAGCTATATAACACAAATGTCGCTGGAGCTAACGCTCTATTAGCAGCGAGACGTTTCACAACAAGTCTCCTAAGCAACACTCAAGTACTCCAGTGGCGTGCTAATTATGACAGTAAAAAGCTTTGTTCAATTTAGAATTATTTATTAACTTTTAGAGAAGTGCTGTACATTCTTATGACGTTCTACGCTTAACATATAAAACTTAAGTATTCCCTTTGGAGCTCTGTACGGTTGGGTTTTTAAAGGAGCGCGGGGATTTGTTTTATGGACCATCATTGCTCTTACTGCAAATAACGATCAACTGGCATTAAATATAGCTAGGGCACTTTAATTTGCAAAATTTTACGCAAAGTGGCGAAATATTGCTCGGCTCTCTAAATCCATCGCTATTTAAGTGTCGAGAATCGCCACGACACGACTTGTATGTTCTGGAAGTTCTTTGGTAATTAAATCGGTCTTTAGAGATGGGACGACCTGGTAAACATTACCCCCATGCTGACTTAAACGGGTGGTTTATGATTTGATTAAGGCCTAAACTAACGGGACGCTACATAATGAGTCTGGCGTCCCAAAATTTTTACACGGCAATTAATTATGTGCTGTTGTCAGTTAGTTCAGTCCCATAGTTAACATGAGTCACTAAAAAAGATAATGTAGTCGGAAATATGATGGCTAGACTATAAGGGAATGGTAACGGAAAGCAAATAGTTGTCCAGTTGCCTGTACTTAAGATATTGATGAAGGAAATCAAGAAGAGCTTCGTCGGGGGGCCTGCTTTAAATAAGTAAGGCCGAGCCCCGGTTGCGAGAAAAGGGGGAAGTGAACGAGCGCAGCGCGCCACCTCCCGTTATGTATTTTTGAAAAGGTTCCGTTAATTACGTCGAAAATGAGACAAATTCCCGGCCGAATTAGAGTGGAAGTGGTAAAATGTCATTTTTCAGCTGAATTCGTTTAATGGAATTAGCTTTCGGAGAGCGCCCTCGTAAATAATAATTCATGATTTCATTAGAGGTTCATGAGAAATTTATGAACTTCTCGAAATATAATTTTCACTTTTAATGACGGCGGCCGGGTCAGGCGGCGGTGCGGTCAGGACCCTCCGGAGTCCCGGAGCCGGCCATTACCACTTGACTTGAAAACCCTATCGAGTCGGGCGTTTGAGGCGAACTGATTGTTTTATCAGCTTACAAGTTGGCTTTCGCTTTGGCGCTAGGGCTGAGCCACGCGATACATAGCGGAAACTGGCGGATTATAGAATGCAGACCTGCAGGTGGTTTCGTTCCCGCCAGCCTGAAAGGAATATTCGAACGAGCTTCGACGGTGGGAAGGAGACGGAGGGAAAATTAATGGAATTGCTTTCTATATGCTTTTCCAACGGAAAATGCGATTTACAAAGGACGAAAAATAGACGGAAAAGAAACGCCCATTCAGTAATAAACTTTAGTTTTGCCAGTTCTTTAAGAACAACAGCAATAATCTTAACAATACCGACCCGCCTGAATAAAGTGGATAAAAGACGGCCTTCTGCGGTTTCAATTAGTTAACGCCCCTTCTATTTTACAGCCGGCCATTTAACCTTCAAAGTGGAGGACTTGCAGCGAACATCCTCCCGGGAATGCGTCAGGAAAGGGATACACGTCAGGAATATAAATGAAAAATCAATAATTTACTTTTGGCAGCTGCTGTTTATAAATTATTCATTTTTATTTAAAATTAATGGCCAATTCTCTTCGGTGTTAAAGTGATTTTTTTGTGCGGGACGCTTCAACTTAGTCAAAGATAACAAACAAGGCTTCTGCTTTTCAAACTTGATCCTGTCGACAATTTTTTTAGCAGCATCCATAAAAATCATTGAGATCTTCTCCATTCATCCACCACTATTTAATTTGAAAGATGCGGCTTTGGGTAAAACTTTTTATCGCTGTTTTATGCGTAATTTCTATTTAGGAATTTAGAATTCCGAACCATTTTTCCCATTGGGAGCTTTAAAAGTTTTAATTTCAACTTTGGACCGTCGAATGAAAGTTAAATAATAAAATTCCGCTAGACAGTGGCAAAGCGGAGATTTGGGGCGACAATACGAATAATATTGCAGGATCGACATTAAATATGCGTGTTTTGTCATTTTGAAATTTAAACACCCTTCAACAGAAATTCCCAAAGTGTCAATCTTCTCCCAGTTCCCACTAATGAGTTAAATTAATAAAGCAACAACATTAATTTAAAAAAGAAACTGAAAAACATCGGTTTAAAATCGTCACGTCACGAAGAGACGAGTTATGTATCTTTAAAAAGAATTTTATAAAATATCTACAATTTTCACTTCTCACTCTCTTCATTTACTATTTTTATTTGTGATGTTAACATATTTGTTCAACTAGCAAAGATGTACGAAAGCGTCTAGGGGTCACCAAATTAAAATAAAATTATTTTTTCCAATATATTGGAACAAAAATCCAATATATTGAAAATAAATTCAATATATTGGAAAAAAATCCAATATATTGGAAATAAATTCAATATATTGGAAAAAAATCCAATATATTGGAAAAAAATCCAATATATTGAAAATAAATCCAATATATTGCATTTATTTTCAATATATTGGATTTTTTTCCAATATATTGGATTTTTTTTTCAATATATTGGATTTTTTTCCAATGGCGTCTCGAGGGTAGGAGTGATCGCAGAAAGCTGAAACTCGGCCTGCGACCCCTGATTGATAATCCTAAGTGGTAAAAAAATTGACGACCCCTCCCTTCACTTTTATTTTCCTCCTACCAGTGGACTTAGAAAAATCGCGATTACTTGGCGGGAGCGAATCTGGATCCGGGGTCTGGAGGGTTGGGTGGTCACAGAAAGCTGAAACTCGGCCTGCGACCTCTGACTGAGAATCTTAAGTAGGAAAAAAATTGACGACCCCCTTCCTTCACTTTTATTTTTCTCCTACCAGTGGACTTTATCGCGATTACATGACAGGGGCGAATCTGGACCCGGGGTGTGGAGGATATTTTTGCTACTTAAGATTTTCAGTCAGGGGTCGCAGGCCGAGTTTCAGCTTTCTGTGACCACCCAACCCTCCAGACCCCGGATCCAGATTCGCTCCCGCCAAGTAATCGCGATTTTTCTAAGTCCACTGGTAGGAAAAAAATCAAAGTGAAGGGAGGGGCGTCAATTTTTTTACCACTTAGGATTATCAATCAGGGGTCGCAGGCCGAGTTTCAGCTTTCTGCGATCACTCCTACCCTCGAGACGCCATTGGAAAAAAATCCAATATATTGGAAAAAAATCCAATATATTGGATTTATTTTCAATATATTGGATTTTTTTTCAATATATTGAAAATAAATCCAATATATTGAAAAAAAAATCCAATATATTGAAAAAAAATCCAATATATTGAAAATAAATGCAATATATTGGATTTATTTTCAATATATTGGATTTTTTTCGAATATATTGAATTTTTTTCCAATATATTGAATTTATTTCCAATATATTGGATTTTTTTCCAATACATTGAATTTATTTTCAATATATTGGATTTTTTTTCCAATATATTGGAAAAAGTAATTTTATTTTAATTTGGTGACCCCTAGACGCTTTCGTAAAGATGCCCTCTTATTGAAAAAAGTTCTTGACGGTGATTATTTTATTGAAGAAAATAATGGAAGTTAACCTCACAACTCTATAGCATACCTCAAATTAATATGTCTGCTTTCGCCCCCGGTCCATCAAGACGCGCAGCAACTACGTTGCCGCCTGGTTTAAATACTAGAATTAAAAAAAAATTATTGTTTAAAATTAGCCACATCGTATGCTTCCCTACTTTTTATACATTTTATTTTCTCAATTTATTTTAAAATCTATATTTTTTTATCTTATTATCTTCTTCGACATGAATATATTTTTATCTGACCAAATAATTGTATTTCAATGGAAAACTTCTAAAATATCTGCCCTTCCCCGTTCTGTTTAATTTAGTTTTTTTTATAAGATATTTTTATTTTATTTAATAGTAATTGCTGGAAAAGAGAAACTTGTTTGATGTTTATCTTCAATTAGTATATTATATTTTGGTTTTTTAACGTTTTTTATACATAATTTCTAGATGGTATCCCATTATATTCATATCTCTTTTTAATTTGTGTTTCAATTCTAGCAAATCTTTTTTCTTTTGTGTGGTTCCTGCTATACGAGTTTCTTAGCTATTCTTATTAAAATTGCTTATGGGTTAAAAAGTGCTTTTAATATTGGATCTACCCGTTCGGCATAATTATATGTACCTTATTCCTCTTACTACCTTTATTTCCCTGGCAACTGTGGCTAATAAGTAAAGGTTTTCTCAATACAGATTTATATTTTCCCTTTGCTTTAAATTGTAAATCTGCAAAAATTTTAGAGACAGCGGAAAGTTTCATGGCTTTTATAACTTCTGTAATTTTTTTTTGTCTTTAACCTTCTACGTGAATGTTTCTTTTCTGATCAACATGATTTGTCTTGAGTAGGGAAAGATGGGGGGTTTTAGATCAATCCTCTTCCCATTGTATATTGCGTTGCCTACCTACTCAGTTTGTTCAACTTACTATTTTTTGTGTTCTAAACAACTTTACACAGGTTCAAACAACGTTAAACATGTTCTAAACGCCTTCGTTTACAGTTGTTTAGAAGTTGTTTAAAGTTGTTTAGAACCTGTGTAAAGTTGTTAAGAACATGAAAAGTAGTAAGTTGAGCAAACTGAGTAGGAAGACAACGCAATATACAATGGGAGGAGAAGAAGTGATCTAGAACCCCCCATCTTACCTTACTGTTTTTGTTTGAAATATATTCAATATTTATACTATAAATCGTAGCCTGCTTTTATACATTGTTTCATAATTTGTCTTCATGACTAACAATTAATTGTTAAAGAAGAAATTGATACTGGCACTTCTAAATTCTATGATTTAAGCAGTTATTATTTATGTTTGATAGAATGAAACAGTTCCAATGCTTCTAAGAAACTTATATTAGTTTTCAACGACTATTGGTCCAAAAAAGATATCAAAAGTTGTCTCTAAACTATCGATGAACGTTTTACATTCCCTCACCATAATTTGCAGTTTAAGTGTCTTCTCTAGTATGCAGGCAGGATGTCGGGAAGACCAAGTGACAGTCGCTCGTTGATGGCATGTCTTAAAATTTATACCTGCATTCATCAATTTCCTAGCAATAACGTTCGATTTGATTACCAATAAATGTTGATATTTGCATTAATGTCGTGCGCTTTTTACTTTTAGATCGTATTGCCATATGAAAGTTATAGTTTATGGCTCGGGAGCCTTTCATAAAATCGACCAACTTTATGGCGTCTTTCTAACAGTTTTGTAGACTAAAGTGCTCCACCACGAAGAAAAGTAATATTGACAGTGGTCCCCGCGGGCGAGTTGATGAATGAAACGTGTTGCTGTTTCACCTGTTATCTTGCTGACGCTCTGGACACAATCCAATTCTATCATTTAAGTGG
Organism: Schizotus pectinicornis; assembly: GCA_951805265.1. Classification (NCBI taxonomy): domain Eukaryota; kingdom Metazoa; phylum Arthropoda; class Insecta; order Coleoptera; family Pyrochroidae; genus Schizotus; species Schizotus pectinicornis. The sequence goes on from OX638203.1 coordinate 14,087,891, forward strand.
AAGTTACTTCCAAATATTGCTGAGAAATTATTAATGGAAACCCTACGGGATCGCTCTATTAGCAGATTGCGACGGTTATTGTTTCCGAAGAAACCGCCCAAGTTTACGTGTTAACGTTTCCAAACTTTGCGTTAACGAAAACAATCGTTAATACGTAAGCAAACTAACAAACAAGTTAGCCAAATTGTTAAATTTGAGGTGCAGAATGATTTTTTTTTCGCAGAGTATTTCCGGCTCGCCAACCCCGTTTGAATTGTTGGCAAGTTAGCGGCGAAGCATTTTGCATGTGTTGAAGACCACGTTTAATAAATTTACCTAACATTGTAATGTGCGGTTATGTATGCACACTTCCGCCCCCACTTTCGGGAAAAGTTGCCCCGGCATCCGGTTGTTTCTGAGCACCGTCGCTGTCAAAATATCCGCAAATATGAGAACAATTTCCCGACGAAACCTCATAATTAAAAGTTGGTAAAACTTGAGTTTAATCATAGCGACGAGATGCTTCCAATTACGCTTTTATTAAACAAACTCCGTCAAGCAATACCACATGCAATTCATTTCGCGAGATTTTAATCGCGGTTGGCTTTTTCACGCGTGCGGGGTCAGGCGTAAATAATTGAGCAGGGGATATTCAGGTTCGAGCTTAACGGTCTCAGACGGGGCCGCAACCCTTAAAACTTGCAGCAAACGGACGGACGATACGTTAAATTTTCATTTTTCTCTTAATAGAATCGACGGGTTTTTTGGTTTTTTTTCGGCGGTTTAACCCCTTTGACGCTCGATTTTGTGCTCAACTTGCATTGTGCCGCCCTTTATCGATCAGAAATCGAAAAATCACATGTGAAAGGTTTCTGCGTGAGGTCACGCAAACCCTGAATTGGAGGCATTTTAAACATTCGTTATCGTAATTAGGTCATTTATTCCTGGAGCAGAAACATTGCTGCACTTAAGGAGCCCCGGCCACCATCTTGGATTCGATTTATCGCACCTCGCAAAAACAACCCAGACCTGGCGCTTTCAAATTTCGATCCCTAATGGAGCCAAACAATTCAATTGTTATCAACGGCCAATTCGTCCGACTTACCTCGGAAATTTCTAGCTCACCCCATATTTCTCATGCGACATTTCGAGAAACTTTTATATTTTGATCTGAGTTTCTCCACCGTTTAGCAAAAAATTTCCGAAATTCTCTGAACTGTTTTCAGTTACACCAACGTTTTGTTTACTCGAAAGCAATTCACGTTAAGTCAATACGCAGTATTAAAGACACAAACGCCTTTGCTTGCTCTGTTGGCGGCTCAATATATCAGCAATATGGCAGGCATGTTCCCGGATTCCCTTGGGGTGCTTGCATACGGACTCGGGGCCGGCCAATACGTTAATAGGGTCTAATACTGCTAGCATCTAATTTCGGCTGTTGTGTTGCAGGTCGATGTGACCCCTCGTGGGCACGATGCGGGTTTTCACCAGCTTCAAGTTCCTGTTTCTTCCCGCGTTAACGGCCATTTTCCTGAGCGGACTTCAAGCCTCGGATTCACGTAAGTACTTGAATTAGTTCCGGGAAATTTTTCTCGTCCGATACTGTTTATGGAGAATTCTGGAACGTGTCGTCCGCTATTGTTGCCAGAATTCCCGGTCAACAGTCAACGGCGAGGTGCATTGTGGAGCAAATCCCGAGCTTTACACAACTCTTGACATACACAATCAAATATTTCCAGACGGCGCGTTTCCTGGAATCAGTTACATGTAAGATTAAATTAAATGCTAGTGTAAGACGTGTATCACGGGCGGCTTACAACAAGAAGTACCGTGATATTGCTACAAATGCGGCTGTTTCTATGACATTGCGGGGGGCTGAGAGCACTTCACGATTAATTCGGAGTTGAACTGATGTTCTGGAATTTATTCAAATTGGAAACGGATTGGGTTTTATGAATTTTCACCGCTGCGCTCATATTGGCCAAATCCGCATGCCGATGCGGCTAATTCTAATCTAATTATCCCGTGATTAAATAATTTTAAATTCGTTTTTGGTCCAGCCCAGCGTTCGAAATTGGAGTCTTGACCAAATTGCAATGACCATTTGCCGGGCGGTAAAGGCACGAAATAGGGGCGTTGTGTGCTGAAACTGGAAACATGTTCATAAAATAAATTCTTTTGTGGTTTCTGACGTAAAACCGCCGATATATCCACAAACATATGTTACGCGGAGACCGTTTGGTGATTTATGAGTTGCGGTTTTCTGTTTACGTATCCAATATCCGGGCGTTTCTTTAAAGATTTGGTATGAATAGAAAAGCAGAAAGAGGACTTGTAAGTAATTGTGGAGCTATTTGCGCCGGAATTGCGGAATTTGCGGTCTGAATGATTGATGCTGTTTTACATATTTGAGGCGGCGGCGGCGGCGTGTCAATAAGTCAAGCGACGAGACGACTCCTAAAGATTCTATTCTACTAGGCTTGCTAAATTACTCGGCACTCCAGATTTTGCAGAATTATCATCAAAGATACACAGATTAAGGAAAACAAGTTTTGGGATTTGCCACACAGCAAAATTACTCATTGCGACAAAAACAGACCACAATTGTCCCAATTTTAGCAAATAAGGGAAAACCAAAATACGTGTTTGGACACACTTGTTGTAGTTATTATTATTCCCGATAGTAGTTTAAAAATGTTACCATCTAAAGGGAACAAATATAATGTACACCAAATTAAACCATACATCCTTGGCACTGTTCACCAGAAAATTTAATGAGCATCAAAAAATCTTAATGGAACCCAAATTATTATACTTCAGAAAATGAGAACAGCACCACTAAAATAACTATGCTGCGTATTGTTTTACCATTGCTTACATTTTAAATTCTATATGTCAATCAATTTTACTTAGTGTTCACCAAATTTAGAACGCTCAAGTTACGCGTCCGTGCTGTACATAATAAATATTCGCGCTTATCCATTTATATTTAGTGTTTCTCAAAAAAACTACTTGTGCGTCAAATAATTATTCTATTACTCCAAAAATGAAATATGCTCGCGCATCTCTTCTTGCCGCTTGTGCTTCCAGACAAGAGGCACGCGAAAAAAGTTTTGTACAAGGTCAGTTCAGGGCCCTGTAATTTTTTTTTTAAAAGCACGATTAGAAATTACCACTAAAAGAAGTTTTACGTTTTACATAATGCGAGCCAATTACAGCAAAGCATTTATATATTACGGAAATCAATATCTTTTTTTGTGCAAACCACTTCTATTTTTACTCTTATTTTCCTTGCCCTAGCACATCTACATCTCTAATTTTGCATAAAATTATTTACCATTTGCACAACATATAATTGCTTGTGTATTTTTGATCAACAAATAGTGTTTTTAACTACTAAATAATATAAGACACTGTCGAAAATTAAATATCTGGGTATTATGTTAGAATTAAATGCGGAATAAAATTTGGTGAACATTTAGTATTTATGGTCAACAAAAGTTATTTTGGCAAACAAAATGTATAAGAAACCACCATTATGTCAATATTTGGTTGTCGCTTTAAGATCATGTATTTTCTTAACTTTGGTGAGCATTTAGTATTTTTGGGAAATGAATGTATTTTTTTGTATGTAAATATTGGGTAAATTTGATAGACTGTTAAATACCCCATCTAAACAGTTCACAAATGACGAATGCGCCGGTTATTATTATTCCCGTTGGTAGTTTACAGTTCACAAATGGCGAATGCGCCGGGTGAAAGTATCTTCATTCACAAGACTAAAAAGTTTTGTAAACAAAAATATACTTTAAATAAAGGTGCAGAAACAGGAAAGAGCCATTTATCTACACTAAAATTTAAAATTCTTATAGATGTTCTGAAACACAAAATAAATGGATGAAATCAGTTTTCAGAAAGATAGCGCTTCGTCCCTAATAAGGGTGACAAAGTAAGTACACTTGCAAAATGTAAATTGCTTCTACTGAGAAATGATAGATTTCCATTTCACGTGTTCTCAACTCACTTTTATCATATTGAAATATCTAAAGTTTAAGCAAGTTTTATATTGTTTTTCCTAATCGCTCAAATCTGAAAAGCTTTAAATCCATAATTTTGTTCTCGTTTTCTTGTTTCCAAGGTTTTAGTTTTTTATGAATGAGGCATAAATGCAAGAATTCATGCCACTGTACCAACTAAAATACTAGTCAAAGTCAAAACATGTCATCATTCATGTCAGAAATTGCATCTGCTGCAATAATTTACATTTAGAATTTAATGCAATGACACATTACAATTAATTTGTTACCTACAAGCGAAGTTTCAGTAAACGTAAAGGGTTGAAAAGTTGTGAACTTCTAATCCTACTTGTATGATGGCAAAATTTCTTAATAACTTTTATATCAAGTTTTGGTGGCAAAGTAATAAGTGGAAAAGTAGAATATGAAAGAGTAAATAAATATTATTTAGCTAATTATGCTGTTAGGGAAATGAAACGACTTATTCTTTTTCCTGCCTTATTTCTCTCTAAAGTATAATTTTAAACAGTTTCTATTTCCTGTCATGTAACAGAGCAAACTATTTATTTGAAATTACTCAAAGGTTTTCTCTTACTTTTGAAGCTCCATTTAGTTGATTGCAGTTTTCTATTACAAAGTTGACATTCTTGATAATACGAAACACTAATTGGTTGCACATTTTCGAGATTTTGCAAGTATTTCCTTCTTAAATAATTTCTGCGTGTCTCTACTTACTTCATTAACAACGGTTAAAATATTCTTTTCCGTTAACTCTCTAAAATTATTTATGCAAAAAAATCTTGCAGGTATGCACCACAAACGCAAGAGGTTTTAGGGGACTCCTCTCAAAGACTCGGCTCAATTTTTTTTTTTGATGTAGTAAATTTTTTAGTGTTAGTTCTTTAAATTCTGCTTCAATTTAAGGGTATAGAATAAATTTGAAGAAATGCCCAAGTTGTTAGAACTATTTTTAAATCTATATTTATTTCCATAATTATCCACTTACTTTCTCTCAATCTGTACTTTTATTACTTCAAAATAATTAAATATTTTATAAAATTCTTCGCTGGTAATAATTCAAAGATTCACCAAACTTACCCTTTTACGTTATTTTTATCCTTGTGCACCTTACTATATGCATATTATCATATTTTTTATTTATTTGTCGGTTCAATAGTCCGTCTCTTCTTTCTGCCTTTTCTCTTACATTGCGTTACACTTTGTTGCTACAGTCAAAGTTATTTTTTTTTATCTTTATGTTGCTTTAAAGACGCCCATGGCTTATGTTCTGAACCTTCTTCTAAAACTGACTATAAATTTCTTCAAATTCTTCTGTGCTAGGTAGACTTTTGTACCGTGGCGCAGGGCTCGGTAGTAGGTCATACACTTCCAACTTTTCAGCTATCTTTGACTCGTGTGTACAGCCAACAGTAAGAGTAATGTCCACTTGTTAAACTTTAAACTTGTTTAATTTTCACATGTAACAAACACTAACATTATAATTCATATTTATGCCAAGCACATAAAATAATGGAAAAAGAGCATCATCTGTAGAAGAAATTTAAATTTTAAAAGTGTGAAATGGACGTTACTCTTTCTCTTGGCTGCACACTCTACGCACTGTTTTTTCATTTACCTCAAAAACGCCGCACTTTATTTATTCCTTTAATACTATATTAGTTTAACATTAGTCCTTTACCTGTCTCCCGAAAACCCCTTTTAATTATTTACACCTCCATGATTTCGACGTTTTCCCTTTTCCAATTATGTTATTGCGGTTCCTTTCAGAGGCGACGTCACTAACCTATCCTTTGCCACCTAATATAGTCTTCATCGGTATTAGGAGCACATGTGCTGAAGACCGTAAGGGAGCGAGTGATGAAGAAAATCGCAAGATTGCTTATTCGTTAATTAATCATACTTCTGTCCCACGTAATTTTGCAATTAATCTTGTGGTAAGTACGTACATAATTTATTCTAACGCCGCCATTAATCACAATATCATTGGAAGTAAATAAATTGATGTTTTGAGCGGGAGCTCATCAACTTTTCCACAACAATTATTTACCATTATCGTTGAAGTCTGCACAACATTTGTTACATAACAATCCGGGCTTGATTAAGATCCATCTAAGTAGTTTTGGCAATAGGAGGCGGAAATCGATACGGTTTTAAGTTAAATAAACCCTCCACGTTTCCGTGCTGTAACAGTGGAGGAAACAAACCCGCTTCGTTTTCACGTACACGAATTACGTAAATGAGAAAACTTTGAAGCAATTTTTAGTGACCTAAAATATTCATGCCGGTTGCAAGAAGTCCGCAATTGTTTAGAAGATTTAATTATTCACCTCTCGTACCAAAGTTGATCGTATTAACATGACAACTCCCAATCTTAAAGTTACTGAGGTTTAGCAATGTTCTCGAGTATATCAAAATAGTTAGAAGCAGCATCACTGTTAATTGGTGCAATATTAACGAAGTAGCGCGACGACTTGCCAGATTAAATTAATTTTCCTTATCACACGTCGAGCTTAACACGAAATGTTTTCAAGTTGAAATATTGCGGCCGGAATAAAACTGCTTAGGGGCCCTAATTGGAATTGTGAAATAAACTGCAACTCACTCGTCCACGCTACTGTTTAATGACAGCCGGGAGTTTTGCACCAAACGTATTTCGACCGCAAAATAGACAACTCCCAACTTTAAAAGTTTATGAGCTCCGCAAACTGTAATGAGCAACACACAGCCACCTGCGTCCCGTCGTTAATTGAGAAATTCGCGTTAAATCGCTAATCATGCCGACGTCGGCGTGGCCCTACCTCCATCAATTAGACAACATCGCTTTATCGACATTAACCTTTTACCCCCGAGCAGGGTTTCACGCATCGTGGTTTTATATTAAATTGAAAAAGCCCGGAATTTTAGCGACTCCCGCCCCCACATTGCGCGATTTGAGGGCGCAGCAATTGGTGCATGAAACAAATTAAGACAAATTAGCATACGCGGTGTTTGATTATTAATTGACAACAAACTCTATCAAATGAAAACTTTTCCTATTTCGGATAAAGCGGTGTTTTGGAGCCGGGCCAAAATCGCCCCTGTCTCGGTTTTTAATCCCGATTCTTGGCGAGCTATTCAATTGGTGGCGACGTGTCGGGATTAACAAGGTAATTATGAGCTTTTCATCGCAACTCGTTAATTGGGACAGGTGGAATGGCGTTGCATGCCAGAAATGGACAGGGATTGCATGATATCGCAACGCATTGGTATCATTATGGGTGCCATAGCAAACGATATCATTTTTAATACCCCGATAGGACACGAATCCGCTTCGAACGTACAACAAACATGGCACTGTCACATAAAGCACACTACCCCTGTGATTACGTATAGAGCGGATGTTTTAATGGAGCACATTATGAAAAACTGGCTGGCGCCCAGAACATCACGATACGACTAAAACAAATTTTGAATAAATAGCCAAAACCGCCGGGGCCATAATTTCGAAGCTGTGACACGTCAAACGGTCGTGATCCGGCCAAATCGAGCAACTTAAATCGAAATTGGACGAACATATGCAGACGGTTAAGGTGGAGGAGCATTTCGGCAATTTCGCAACCGTAAAATCTCTAATGTCTCTGATTTTACTAAGGATTTCGGCCAAATTGGTCTTAAAACTTAAGCATTTCTCTAATGCAGCTTTTCTGACGAAGTCACTACCATTATCCACAAGGGTTGAATGACCTTCGATGATTTAGTCATCTACTAAGTAAAATGAAAAAAAGATGGATAGGTACATCCGGATTCACCAAAAAGATTTAAATTTTAGGTCGGTTTAGCTTACAAATTTAGAAAAAAATATCAAAAATATCGAGGGATGAATTTTAACTGGAACATAATGTTTCCTACTCCTAAAATAATTCTAAATCCAATTATGAAGAACTTTTTGGCAGCTTTTTCAAACTCACAAATTCTCAAGATTTCAGACCTATAATAATGTGAGTTCATTTATTCTGTATGATGTGACAGCATTAATTACTAGGATTTAGGAGGTAAACTTCAAAGTTCGATAGCTCTTGACGATGCTTGACAACAGTGTGTTCGAACTTGAAAGTTTGTTTACAGCTCCGTTCAAATTTCCCATCTCAATCGGCACATAATTAATTGCAGATTAGAGATTGTTTCCAGATTCTTTATCGCGCAGTACCATAGTAATCAGTCGCATCAGCAGTGCCGGCAAATTACCACTTTTAAAAGGGTCGTATTTAACAGTCTACCAAATTTACCCAATATTTTCATACAAAAAAATACTTTCATTTTCCAAAAATACTAAATGCTCACCAAAATTAAGAAAATACATAATCTTAAAGCGACAACCAAATATTGACATAATGCTGGCCTCTTATGTATTTTATTCGCCAAAATAACTTTTGTTGACTATAAATACCAAATGTTCACCAAATTTTATTCCGCATTTAATTCTAACATAATATCCAGATATTTAATTTTCGACGATGTCTTATATTATTTAGCAGTTAAAAATACTATTTGTTGATCAAAAATACACAAGCAATAGAATGTTGTGCAAATGGTAAATAATTTTATGCAAAATTATAGATGTAGGTAGATGTGCTAGGGCAAGGAAAATAAGAGTAAAAATAGAAGTGGTTTGCACAAAAAAAGATATTGATTTCCGTAATATGTAAATGCTTTGCTGTAATTGGCTTGCATTATGTAAAACGTAAAACTTCTTTTAGTGGTAATTTCAAATTGTGCTTTAAAAAAAAATACAGAGCCCTGAACTGACCTTGTATAAATCTTTTTTCGCGTGCCTCTTGTCTGGAAGCGCAAGCGGCAAGGAGAGATGCGCGAGCATATTTCATTTTTGGGTTAAGAGAATAATTATTTGACGCACAAATAGTTTTTTTGAGAAACACTAAATATAAATGGATAGCGCGAATATTTATTAAATACAGCACGGACGCGTAACTTGAGCGTTCTAAATTTGGTGAATATTTAGTAAAATTGATAGACATATAGAATTTAAAATGTAAGCAATGGTAAAACAATACGCAGCATAGTTATTTTAGTGGTGATGTTCTCATTTTCTGATGTATTATAATTTGGGTTTAATTTAGATTTTTTGATGCTCATTAAATTTTCTGCTGGACAGTGCAAGGGATGTATGGTTTAATTTGGTGTACATTATATTTGTTCCTCTTTTAAAATAAACTATTTTTGCAACAATTAATAATAATTCTCAAAACTTGGAAAGTGATATTAAAATTTTGTCAGCTGATTACTTTCTTAATTAGCCTTTTGTTTACGAAGTAGCTCAGTTAAAGAATGAAGGTTTTCGTTTTGATTCGATGTCGCTCAGGGATGAACTATTTGTTTGAAATTACGCTAGTGGTGGGTTAAAATCGCGTCTGGAAGCACTTTCCGCATGAAACGTTAAAAACAGGTCCAATTCGTGTGTCGGCTATTATCGCCGCTTCCATTGAAGGAACCGGGAAAATTCGCCCGGCGCAAATCTGCAATTGTGGGTATGAAACGCAATGATTGATGGTCGAATTTGCATACGGCCTCTTCTTTCAGATTATACAATGTAAATTGAGGCGCATTCACCGGAATGCCACGGAGCATCTGGCTAACTGCTGTTACATAATCCGCCATAATCATTGTTGTTTAGCCGTGATTTGATTTAATCGCACAGCACCTGCGGTCCCGTTCGTGCGCCTCAACCTCAAACGCGCGGACTGTATCGAAGGCAGGAATCTACCTCAATATTTTCCCGGAATTTGGTCACATAATAGTCATTTTGTTTACGACGCCGGAATCAATTTGCGCGAAGCCCGGAAAGATTCCAGAACAATCATAGATTTGAAACGGCCTGACAACGACGCGAATATGCTTTCGTCCGAGAGACGAAACGCGAATATAAAGATATATAAAAGGAGTATTTTCGACACGTCGCTCCGATATATGAAAAGACCGTATTTATTCCGTCGTGTTTAGAGTGCTTGCGTTTGTTATTAAATTTTCAACTTTCACGATGATATTTAACTTATTTAGTAGACGCTGCAACGGATTCCACCTTCTTTGTCGCGTTTTATTAAGTGCCGGAATTTGCTAGCAGGAGCTCGAGATGCGCTTTGCCTCGGAAATGTCAGAAGCCCCCAATGTTCCGGCTACGCAACACTTCTAAGCTCTAACTTTTCAAAAGTTTATATCCACCGGCAGCAGACCAGAAAATATCCGAGATTCGGGGGTTATTGAGAACTTTTTACAATATTTTTCAATATAACTTCTTTCAAATTTTTGCTGCTACTCCATCGATGTAATTCCAGAACCTTAACAACATTTGCCATCGATGTGCAATGTATTTTGTTGGGGCCGTTCCGAACATTTTAGTTTTACAAAAAATCTGGTGAAAACAAATCTGGTGAATATGGACGATAGGGTCCCAATAAGTTTCAACCACAAAGGGTTCTGATAAAAAAGTTTACATTTCATTTTCTATTCTTCTCCAATGTTGATGTTAATCCCGAAATATTTTTTTAATTTTTGAACTGTTGTGGTGGGTTTGTACATACGTGGGTATAATTCACGTCATCTTTAATAGAAAGAATTGTAAAGAAGTAGTTAATTCTAAATTAGGCAAGCTAAACGAACACCCGTAATTTTTTTAGTGACGGATAAAGTTGTATGTTCTGGACATAAAAAATTATTTAACAAGCTCCACACATTCTACCTGTTGCAATTTAGCAAAATGGGTCAATTTTTTCCAACAAAGAAATTTAGTTTCGTATCGTTCGAGGATCCGCGCCAGTCACGCAATTTCTCTATCAATTACGGCAAATACGGCCGTAAAACGTTGTCAACGTAGCTAATTATTTAAAGCCGCTCAGAAACGTAATGAGTTTTCATAAATTTCCGACCACCCCACCTAGATCTCGTTGGTTGAATAAATATTTCCTTGCCTTCAATCACGGTGTTTATGAATATGCAATTGCGACCGGCCAATTCAATTTTTTGTTGGTCTAGTCCCTTTCCCGGCCATCCCCTCCGTCGCCACCCGCATAAAGCCAGTTGATTTTCATCGTCCCGATTGAAACCCGTCAAGCTGCAATCAAACATGCTGCATCAGTCCGCGGTACGCTGATAACTCTCCCGCTTAAATACCTATCATCTCTCGAAATAGAAGTTCATCGAAATTAATGCAGTCGGTGTCCGAGAGGCCGGGTTCCGGAGCCCGAACGCTCCCGGTATTCCAGGTCACACGACGAATCCTCTTTTCGACTCTCTCGACTCGCTGCACTCTTCTACTGAACTAAATCCACAGACCGAACCAGTAAATTGCATGTCACTCTCCCAAGACGAATAGGCCGACGTGAAATTTGTATCAACTAGTTTTTTGAACGAAATCCTAAAAGTGAACTTTAATTACAGGCCATGCGGAAGGGGGCAAGGCGACATTTAGGCCGACAAAATTTTTGTCCCAAGTGTTAAATTTACCGGGTACTCGAGAGACTTTTCAACTTAAATAAGTTTTACTATCTCAAAGTGTAGATCGCAACTAATGTAGAATTCAACTCGGTCCTAGTAGACCCAACGCCTTGAAATTTTCATTCCTCAAAACTTTCGTCATATTTAAAATAGAGCGATCTCATTCCAGTTAAGTCCGACAAGGAGTAACTCTGGACCGATCTAATCAAAAGTTCTTTGTAAATTGAGAAAATAAATTGTCAATTTTTTTTTTCTTCTTAAAGAAATTTGTTTCCAAAAATCTGGAATCACTGCTAGTTTAGGGCCGAGTCATTGGTCTACTAACATTGATGTATTTCTATTTTCTCTTTCTTTAGTTTTAATTTTTTAGCGACTAGGTTTCTTATTTTAATATTAATATTTTTCTTTCTTCAGACTTTTTAATTTCACGGAAAATTTGGAAAGAATTGAAAAACAAAGAGTTGAGAGTAAGGAGAGAGAAAAAAATTTTTATAACTATGAAGGTGCGCTGAAAAGTAAGTGGGACCCAATGATCGTGGGACCCCATAAGACGGCAAGCGAGAATGAAACGAGGTGCGCATTTATGTAATAACTATAGAAATAAATAATTTTGGAAAATGAGTCCAAACACTATTTTGTTAGTTTGGAACTGTCGTACGCGATTTGCAAGTGAATAATTTTTGGTGTTCTGAGAGGTGGGGTACATAAATGAGGCAGCAGCGTAACTGCCGCGCGTTTTGGTGGATGGGGAGTGAAGAAAGACATATCAACTTGAGTCATGTCACAGAATTGTCTGGTAAAATTAATTTCTATTATTCTTCTTTTCAATTAAGCAATTGTTATCAATAATTACTTTTAATGGGCGGGTGCCGTTAGTGTAGAAGGAAAAAAACAAAAATGTTATTTTTTTCACAGAAGAGTATCACCAGATTTAACTAGAGACAGAAACTATTTTAGTGCAACATTTAATTCAGACCTTATGAGCTTCTCTTGTACCTCAATCTCCAAACAAATTTTTTAAAATTTTATTAATTAATTAAAGCGTTTTACTACATACCTAGATACATTTTTATTTATAACAAACTTCACGGCTTAAGAAAAATTTACATTTTGCTTATTTTGTTTTTTTAAGAGTTGTACTGGGGCTTTAAGTATAAAACTCTGAGAAATTTTTAACAAATTTGCATATTATAGAAGGTTGTCAAACATAGTAGAGCAAATAGAAAACATAATGAAGAACTTGATATGAAAAGTTATTACAGATAAACAAATTAATTTAGGCTGACAATAAGTTTTCCTCTTTAAGGGTCGGTCCTTCCAACTCTTAATAAAGTTCTCAATAAAATTTATTTGCCAAATAGCTATAAGTTTACCATTGGTATTTGGTAAATAAATTTTATTAGAAACTTTATTAGGAGCTGGAAATATCGGCCCTATAAAACAATCAAACTGGAAAGAGTTATTTTAATGATAAATGGTGGATGCGCCGGGTGAATGCGAAGCAGCACAACTTTCCTCATTTGCATATCCAGATTTTTCAAAATACTTAATTAATCTTTACCTGCGTTTTTACCAATATTCCAAACCGTGCTTCATATGTTTTTTTCTGCGTTATCTATCTATTTGTAATTGCACCAAGAAAATCAACTTAACCACCAATTAAGTCAGCCGCATGCAAGTTACTAAAACAAAATTGTAGCTGAAGCAATGAATCATATTTTGGCATCGCCGAAATATGTGCATTGTGCATTATGTTTTTTTTTTTATAAAGAATTGCAATCGGTTTTGTTGCATTTACGAAACTGCGGTATTTATTGTTTCAACTATTGCTTTAGACAGGTAGGTACGTACTTGAAGCCATTTTCACTAAACAAACTTTTATTAAAACTTTTCTAGAACTGCACCTTTCCCCAAGGTATCTAGCCCCGAACATTTGTCTTTCGACTGAGAAAACTTAATACAACATGACATTGATGTTTCTACGTTTCTACCATTATTAGCAGTTATCTGCAAATTTTTCGAACGATTGTTTGATTCAATCTTATTAATGTAATTTTGCAAACCACGCTCTCCTGTAGCCGCTTTATTAAAGCTTTGTTTTTGTAAAAGCGCGCCTAGCAGCTTTCCTATTAAAACTCCAACACATACCGGCACTATTTCTACAGCTCCTGCTCCTTCAGCAATCTATAATGCGAAAATGTATTTCCCCGAATTTCATTCGCTGTTGATTTTCTTTCATGATACCAATTGTAAAAACCAATTTTGTCTGAAACGCTACAGAATAATTTACTTCTTTTCATCATTATCGATTCAAACTCCGGCTCTCGAGTTTTACGACAAACTCAAAGTTATACCATATTAAATTTACAACTCAAACTCGGATTTTAAGCACGGATTTAATGAAATTTATGAATGGCCGATAATATAATAAAACTTAATTCTCCATAAAATTTAATTATTATTTTCGGTTTATTTCCGTCTGAACGGCGCGATTCTGGCAAGACTATTTACATTTAGATTGCCTAACCTCTTCGTTAACGCGATTTTTATCATTGGGACACCCGGTATCGGCAAAAATTTGGGAGTGATTAGCATTTAACAACAAATTTAGCGGCGAAAAATTTATAGGCCAAGGACGTCCATTCGCTCGTGATAAAGAGAATAACGCAAGCATAATTCTGCGGAACTCTCTGTGACGAATTTGGGGCAAATTGGAGACAAGATTTTTTAATGCTAATTTTATTCAACCCCATCCAGATAGGGAAGAGCAAAAGAAAAGTCTCAGAGCACCCCGCCAAATTACTTTATTCATAAAGATAGTGGGTAAGAGAAGTCTCCAGAGCACTGTGCACATGTACTTTATTCATAAAGACGTATTGCTAGAGGGGGTATTTAATACAAGGCAGTATGACGTGTCTATATTTTTTTTTTTAAACTTGGTGAATTATGTACTTAAATTGGAAAAAGACTTTGCCCAATTTTTGAACATTCTACTGCTTGTCCATCCTGTCTGACTTATGCATGTTTTATAGAAAGGAATAGAACTAGGGGCGTCTAGGGGTCACAAAATTAAAACAAAACAATTTTTTCCAATATATTGGACTTATTTTTTTAATATATTGGAAAAAAATCCAATAAATTGAAAATAAATCCAATATATTAAAGATAAATCCAATATATTAAAAAAAAATCCAATATATTGAAAAAATAAATCCAATATATTGAAAAAAATCCAATATATTGGAAAAGTAAATTCAATATATTGAAAAAATAATTTTATTTTAATTTTGTGACTCCTAGACGCTTTCGTAATTAAAAGATTAAAGTAAAATTAAATTTTTTAATTTAAAACGATTTAAAATTTTGGTCAAGAAATTCAACTCGTTCCAGGAAGACATGGAACTGTACTTTACCAGCTCTAGTTATAAAACTGCCTTCTTGATACTTTCATGCTTTTGAAGTTCCATTAATTCGGAAGGTAATTTTAGATCAAGTAGCAGGAAATTCCTATTGTTATTCTCAGGAGCTCCAATTTTATGGTTTTCTATAATTGATACATATCATTTAAAGTTTCATTGCCCATTCAAAAGAAAAGCTAGTGCTAGTAGTAATTTTTTTCTTGAATGAATTCATTGTTCTAGTGGCCCTTGTGCTTGGTGTCAAATTCAGGGTAGGCGTGAATAATTTTGAAATTATTTTTATGGCGGCCCTTGATTTTTCATTGTGTAGCTACTTAACCTCCTTATAGACCCTAGTATCGTCATAAATCAAAACGGCTGTTCGGGCCTCACAACACTCTGAATACGCTTTGATGAAAACAAAACTATGAACTTTCTATTAGAACCAATTTCAATAAAAGAGCTAATTTAGCAAATTCCTACAACGTAGAGAGAAGCCCTGGCAGCCCCCGATATTATCCGTGAAAATATGAGACGATAAATCACGCAGGCGGCGAAAGGAACTACCTGTTCCCGACTCGAGTAATCAGAGAACATTTCTGCATGTAAAGTTTATGAAAGCTCGCATGAATCTTGAATTAATATGCCGCAGGCCTTGTGTTATTACGTGATGAGAACGGCTCACGTGACCGGGTTACGGCATCAACCCAAGAAGACCGCCGGCACGGCTTTCAGTCCGATCTGCCGGGTGTGTAATCATATTTGTGTGTGTATGTGGGTAGGGGGACGTGTGTATTCTACTCACTGCAAAAAGTACCCATTAATTAATAGGTCTAATTAGGTTGCTTGGATGCGGTAATTGTAGGAACGAGCTTAAACAATTAGGAAGGGAACCCGAAATTTGCAAGACGGAGGATGCTCAGATTGTTTGATCATATCGTACGTTTACACATACAAGGGTTCGTTAAGGAGCTTCAATTTCTCAAAAATGCGGATGTGTCGAGGACACACACGGAGCTCGCAGCTACCCAAGTTCACAAGACCGGCAGCAAAAGCTCCGAGGACTTGGTTCTTTCCCTCTTTTGTCACATGAAATCTGACGCTTTTGAACCAAAAGTTGAAAATTTTTGCGTTCTTTCCATAATTCTTGTAGACAAACCTCACTGATGCTTTTTGGGCCTCTTTGTGCGTGTAACTAACGTTTTCCCACAGATAGAGTCATCTGTGGTTTTGGTTGAAAAATGCCCCTGTTCTCGATCAGTTTCCGAAATGTTAATTTTTGCATTTAAATTGCAATATTAAATTAGGATCGAATGAAGGTCCGTCAAACGTGGCAAAATAATTTAATTTGGCCGGATATACGTTTAAATACGGGATTAGAGTTGACGTGAGGAATAATTGAAACTCTGTATACGACTCTATTGTTGCTGAAATGGGGCTCATACGTGCGTTCGCAATAATTTAACGGTGCATAATGAATGCGGCGAAAGATTACACCGGAGTGCATCTCTCTGAAACGTACACGATATGTTTGTTTCAGGATCCTGTAATGAACCACTTGGAATGGAATCTGGTGCCATCCCCGACGAGGCCATCACAGCCAGTTCCTCTTATGTTCCCAACGTGGGCCCTCGAAATGGCAGGTAATTAAGTATATTGTTAAAATATTTCCACGTAAACTCAACAAGTTGTCGGGAAAAGTTCTTGAAATATCCTAATTAACACCGTTTGGTTGAGCAGAACCGAGAAACTTTCGACCAACTATCGTGGCCTTCTCCCACCTTTTCTTTTGTGTATTAGGGATGGATAATCCATATTGTTTTTATGACCCTTTTGATTGTTAGCCGTATGGCGCTTCGTTTATGCAAACATAAAAGGAATGACGAAATAATCTGCTTCCGAATGATAATAGCGCACAATGCCAAACGTAACACAAGCCATGAAAATTAAATCGAGGAACCAAAGAAAGGGACTCAACGTAAACCCCAATTTGCAGGTCCGCAGAGACCCACACTTACATTAAATCTTATGATAAAGGCGTGGTTTGCGGCCCCCGAAATGCGTTACATTATATTACCAGGACAGGGACATATTCCTCCTTTATGCTGTGATCTACACACGCATAATCTAGTTTTGAACCCAAACAGACAAAGAAATTTTCATAATGGTATTCACTTTTGTTATGTCCTACGTGCTTCCTCGTAATGGCGCTTTTTGTATGTAAATTAAATATAAATTTCACAGTTCGACTTCGAAGCTCGGATTCTGTTTGGAGTAGCAGTAGTACCAACTTGAATTGCGACTAGGCCATCTCCCAAAGTTACATTCTTCAAACCGAACATCGCGACTCAATTTTTCCAACAGCAATTGAGTCAGCTGAAAGGACGCTTTCAGGTTTCACAACACCGGAGAAGAACTTAGCACGTCTCGCCCCTGATTAACTTGCAAATTGGCCAAGCCGATAGGTTCTTTATCTTTGATGACACATGCCCTAAAGAAGTCGACACGATTCCGCAGTTTTACAACACACTTTCTCAAAACGTGAAAACTCCCCTGAGATTTAAGGTTTGCGTTATTTGAAGTGAGAAGGGCTTGGAGTCTCTACAGAATTTTACTAACGAGGACTCAAATGAAAAAATATTTGAGCTTTCAACCTAATTGAGGAATAAAATTAATTTATTATATCTCAGATATGCGAGTGGATTTTTTTATAAGAATTACTTGATCCAGGTTAAAAGTCTAGACTCTTTATAAGAAAGTGTTAAAAAAATTCTAATGGCTTAGTTTTGAATCACAAATTATTTCAGACATCTTAAAATACTTTGAGGCTGTTTTTCATTTTAATATTAAATAAAGAAAAAAGTTCTAAATTGTTTAAATTT
The DNA here is from genome assembly GCA_951805265.1 of Schizotus pectinicornis. Lineage (NCBI taxonomy): Eukaryota > Metazoa > Arthropoda > Insecta > Coleoptera > Pyrochroidae > Schizotus > Schizotus pectinicornis. Next base: position 14,105,675 of record OX638203.1, read on the forward strand.
AAAATAATATTTAAAAAACAACTTTTTAATTTCCAAAAGCCAAAAAGATTTGAACATTGGATGAACCATTCCAGATATTTTAAAATAAATATAAATTTTTTCTAAAAGTGACTCTTTCAAAAGTTGTAGTTTTCTCCTGTCGTTAAAACTATGAATTAGACAATTTTGACATAAACCTCCACACTGTTTTATCTCTGTCGACGCAAACAGTGGTTTCATCCAAGTAAGGACTTGATGCCTCATTAAAAACTTTAAAAATTGGGTAAAAAGTGCAACTTTCTCTCATTTTTATTAATCTAGCTGAACTGGGCCATGATAGTTGGTCGCTTTGATATTGGGTGGCGTTCGTGGAAAGTTTGGGGACGCCGGGGAATTTTTGTAATTAGTCATAGTTTCGTGAAAACGTAATTTGAATAAATGGTGAAAAGTGCAAACTACTTTAATTACGTTAGGGTCAATGAGGCTGTTAGGAGCGAGATAAAGGGTGAGCATCTGGAAATTGCTAACTTTCCGTGAATTTACAGCCCCTGGCGAGGACCGGCACCGACTTAAATAATTTAATTCGGGGTTGTTTTTCTCGCGACGCCTTTTGTTTCGTATCGCTGACCCGTATATTTTTTATGTACATGCCATTCCTCCTCATAAAAGTGCGCCGGCTTGCACACAATACATTCATATGTGTAGGTATATAAAAATTATCTCTGGGGCGTGATTCGCTAAATCCAAGCAAAAAATCTGACTGCATGCAAATTCTAATAAAGCTAAAATATTGGATGGGATAAGCGGCAAGGACCGTAGTTTATCCGGCACAGTGGCCTGGAAAAGCCTACTCCACGTCCTCGGAGACCGCACAGATATGTCCGAGCTCCCGGTGGCGGTGCATTCTCCACCAAGCGCTGTAAATCAAGACGCCCGAATCTGCCGGGAGTGATAATGCGAGTCGACATAGAGAAATATGTACGGGCATTCCGTTCTGTTTTGCCCTGTAAATTCCCCCATTGTCTCCTGTTACAAAGTAGTTAAGACCGCGGCTGTACGGATATTATGGCAGAATCTTCGGATAACCGACGGGTTTTCCGGCCGTTTGGTCCGCCGACTTGATGCTATTAAGATCTGGATTCGCTGAATACGGATCCGGCACTCATGCGGAAGAAAAATCAGTCCTTTCTGTACTTTCTCAGATGCCCACTTAATCTAATGAGATACAATATTGGCTATTGACTAGTTGAGGCTTTCTACTAAATTATCCGCCTTGCCATTGATTACCGCCCCAATTCAATATCGTTCGTAAAACACGATCCAGATTAATGCCGCTGCCTTTGCGTCCGATTCGAAATATGCTTTACTTCTACAAATCAAGAGTCCCAACCCCAAACTGCTCACAGGAACAGCGCATAATTTGAACTATAAAGGAAGAGCCACTTATAAATATTTTGGGCATTTAACTTGAAAGCTAAGTAGGTCGTTTAGAAGTGAAAGTCTCATTTATTCCAAAAGCCAAGTAGAAGTAAAACTCTAGCACTCAAGTCTCCGGTTACTCAAGAAACAAGGAAAAAGTTCTCAAAAAATTCTGGAAGAAAATATTTGCTTCAGACAACCTGCCGATTTCATCGCCGTTCAGTTCATTAAAAATGTTGAAAAATAAGGAATTGGCAGAAGTAATCTAAGATTTTATTGCAAGAATTCTTTGTGATAACTTTGGTCTAACAATAGTGATTTCTAAAAGCTAGATGATGGAATGCTGCAAAGAGACAATAAGAAACTTATTGCCTCAGGAAACATAAATTAGTTTTAATTTTTTCTTTCAAGAACTTATTTCTGTCAACAGTTTTTTTGTTTGGTTTTTGATAAAGGTTAATATTATTTTCTTTCTTTGTTTTTGCACATTTCTTTTGCGCTTTCGCAAAGTTTTCCATATATTTTTCTCTCTTATTGTCTCAGTTTCTCCAATTGGTTTTTCTTCCATTTTTACTTTGCATCTTTTTGCCTCTTTTATGTCAACATATTATTCTATCTATTTCTTATAGTCATTTAAATATTCCTTTTGTACCACTTTCATCCTTTGCTTTTCTTTCTACTCCATAAAGGGGCTTTCTAATGGCATTCTACTTTGCTTAAAATAATATTCAAACTCTTTTCCATGTGCTTCACACTTGCTCTTTTGGTCTATTTTTTTTCTAAATACAAAAAAGTTAATTCTCTTTATACATTTTTCACCAAATTATTATGTTGAAACATTTGTTTATGCAGTTCAGTCTTTCGTTTATATCTCACTTATTCCTAGTAAGAAGTCAAGAATCTTTATTTTATTTTTACCGTATCTGTTTTAACTTTTTCCATAATAATACATCTTTCAATTTGATTCTAACCCCCATTAAAATATCTCTTTTGTGTTACCTCTATACTTTATTATTCTAATATCCTCTTCGTCAAGAAACTCTCAGATAACGTTTCACTTTTTTGAAATCATACCAAGTTTTTCCCATATTCTTTAAATCTATTCGGCTTTCTTTTTAGCTTTCTTATTTGACTTTTCTTTCTCTACCCCGTAAGCTGAGTAATAAACCTTTATATTTCTTCCATAGTTTTTCCTTTCCAGTTCCACTTTACATTTTATTGCTCCCCCTAGCAAGTTCTGTGTTTTCTTTACACTTATCATCAACGTTTTATGTTTCAAATATTTTTTAGTGCTTCTCATCAGTCTTTTGCTGATTGTCTCTTCCGCCAGAAATACTGTACCGTCTTCAGATATGTCAAGGACCTTACCTTCTTACACCTCACGTTGTCCCTGCTGACTGCGCCCACATTAGCATTGTCTCTATGTCTTCAATTTAAGCTACAAAAGTTGTTTTATTTTTTTTCTTTGTCATTGTACACAATTCAATGTAGAATACTAGGTACATTCAACAAATAAAACTTTTTTCCATTTTATATTTTCAGTAGAAACGTAGAGATCTCAAAAGTTGAAGGTAGTCAGAAAAACTTTTTAAATTTTACACACAACCACCATACGCTGTTAAATGAGACTAGTCTGTTTTGTATCTTGTTAGATTCTCGAAAATTCCCGCCCTAGGGATTTGGCCAAATCTTCAAAAGCTTAATTGAATTAATAATGTTCTTACCCCAGATTGTGCGTAGCGAAAATGAAAAGCGTTTGTTGTTTTGAAAAGTTATTGCTCGCTCCACTCGAGCTTCAACAATTAAATTATCTGAAAGCGTCTAGCGGTTGGTTGACGTGCGATAATTTTTTGCCGAAGCAACCGCAAACAAGAGCCGTCAAAAAATTTGAATTTCAAATGTATTTCTAATACGCAAAATCTCAATAATTTTAGCTTTTTAATAAGTTCAATTTAATCCTCAAAATCTACTGCACACTCTAAACCTCAATAACTTCCAAAAATTAATTGGCTCACGTTAACAATTCCCTCTCAGCGTTGTGGAACGCGAAGTTAGTTTAATGTGCCGTTAATGAGTCATTGACAGCCGCTAAAAATTGTAATAACCGCAAAAAGTCATGACTCGTTTGTTGCCTCAGTTAATTGTTTGACAATTACGACTCTGGTTTTAAATTCCTCCTAGGCCCAGGAGTGTTAGTGAGGTTCTTAATAACGCGTCAATGACCGTTCATGCAGCTGAGGATAAATCTCTGGCAATACCATGTAACACCATTTGTGGCTAATTTGCGGCGTCGACTTAAAATTAGATCAAGCCCCTGTATTTCAACTGCATCGCCTCGAGTCCTTATCTTACCAGGGCTGCACATGCCCCCCCTCCCCCGATTAGTATTCAGCGGACAGCAATTGAATAATCGATTTAACGTGGCAAACAATGTATGTAGTTGGGCGGTTTGGCCGCAAATTGTTAAGTGGTTCCCACTGGGTCAGAAAATGGGGCTGGCCGCAATTGAGGGTGCAGTTTCCACTAAACGTATAGCTATGCAAGCGGGCGGTGCAACGATAATTGGTAACCAACGCATGCAGAATAACCCGTAATGGACCAATAAGTTGTTTAAAACTCCATTAGTTTCGTGCAAGCCGGTCTAACGCGCCGGGACCGGGCTTTAGTTCTCATTAGTCAGGGAAGCCAGTTTCCCTTCAGGATGTAGAACATTTCGGTGTTCCTCTCATGAATTTGTCTAATTTCTCCCCGGGGAACTCGCCGGAGCTGCGCCTGTATACTCGCACAGCACCTGATACAATTCCGACCAAGATATGCATATGCGGGGAGAAGCGATAATTTTTTGCTCCGCCCTCAACATTCAAGATCAACCACAATTTTCCACAATCTTCGCCTTTGGTCTTAAACATAAAAAAAAAAAATTTTAGCTGTGTCTTGTTATAACTCCGCACCAGCCTATGCTCTCACCTGGTATGGATTTATGCTAGAGTCGTCAGCTCTGAGAGATATCCAGTTTGCTAAGTTGGTCCGAAGGCTATCGACACAGAGAAAAAACATGACGAAATTATGTTTTTGCAAATAGTAGGTGTTTTGGAACTTCAAATGTTAAGAAAGTTTATTACTACATCAGAAATAAGGTGATGGTATTGAAGCTGATGATTACAAATGTTTTGAAAAAAAAAATGAAACAATAACCATTTTTACATTTGTACCACGTGACAGGTAGAAGAACGGACTTCTTCTCCATATGATATTATAGCTTGCTCAAAGTAGTAACTGATTACTACTAGTTACCTATTATAAAATGGCCGACCAATAACATTCCACTCACTGCTTGTGTACTAAACCCCTGTTGTACATTAATAAATCCAGGAGGGTAAACTAGTAAATAAAACTTCAATATTGCGTAATATAATATAATTGCGTAATGCGCCGTAAAACTCATATTGGTGCCATAACTAAAACGCGAAATAGGGTTAGTTCGGCTATTTCCCGTCCGTTTTTAAAACAGCCGTCTCATCGATTTGTCATTAATCTATTGCAGACTCCGTGTTGAGAAAGCGGGCGGCGGCTGGTGCCCGAAACAACAAGTGGAGAGAGGAATCCGGGAGTACCTGCAAGTGGATTTGGGAGAGGTCCACATTGTGACCGGAGTCCAAACGCAAGGCAGATACGACCGAGGTCGAGGACAGGAATACGCCGAAGAGTACACCGTGGAGTATTGGCGACCCGGTCTGAATGAGTGGAAGGAATACAAACGTTGGGACAACAAACAGGTACGAAATTTAAATATAACAAACGAATCTCCGACCACCATCACCCCTAAGTAAACTCGTCCGAAATAAAAAAAAAATTTGTCGTCTCGTATTTATACAGCTCAAAAGCAACAGCGTCGTCATTGATCGTCCCACAACTCATATTTAATTAAACGCCTTACTTAATTTACAAAGTCGTATTAAGTTTGCATCAGGGAAAGTTGACGTACATGGGGGAACATTATTAAACTTGTATAAGGCATAGGTAGACCTTTTGTGTCGGCAACAATAATATTTAATCTCCGAAAAGTTTTTGGGGCGTAAATCAAATATTTATTGCGCACTCCATGCTTCTTCATCGGCCTGTTGGGGACGATACACACAAATCTCGGCCAATCTTTGATCGATATTTTAATGTATTTCGTGAACATTTGCGGTGGCCACCTCGGTTCGCCAAAACGCTTCAACACGCGAAGTGTTGATAATCCCTAAACAAACTTTCGCAGAAACTTGCTTTTTATTAACAGAAATAAATCACTTACAACAACAGGCTCTGAAATACGGCATGCAATCGGTGAACGGGCCAAATTGATTTCCTGACTGACATAACGCGAAGACGAAGACATAGAACATTTTTTACGTCAATTGGTTTCATTGTGTAACCGTTTATCCCCGGCGTTCTCGGAACCGCCCCATATTCTACTAATTTCAATTTTATTTCTAGAGGCTTATCGATTACCTAAAGTGAATGTGAAACAGTTTTAGAAGCTTTTCGTGTCTTCTAGAAATTTTCCGTAAAAGAAACGACGTTTTGATTCTATTATCGAATTGTCGGTGAACTCGATAGTTCGAAATAAGAAATACCGACGGGTCACGTAATTTAAATGTTGCAGTCCGTTGCTCACGCGTGGTTCCAACTTAGAATAAGAAACCAATTGGCAGGTCGAGGGGCAAATGAAAACTTTTAAGGGCTACACAGGAAAAGCGATATTTTTTGGATTTGTTGTTTCGTAACTAGGTGTGAAACGGGTCGTATTTAACAGTCTACCAGATTTACCCAATATTTTCATACAAAAAAAAATACTTTCATTTCCCAAAAATACTAAATGATCACCAAAATTAAGAAAATACATAATCTTAAACCGACAACCAAATATTGACATAATGCCTGGTCTCTTATATATTTTGTTCGCCAAAATAACTTTTGTTGACCATAAATACTAAATGTTTACCAAATTTTATTCCGCATTTAATTCTAACATAATACCCAGATATTTAATTTTTGACAGTGTCTTATATTATTTAACAGGTAAAAATAATATTTGTTGATCAAAAATACACAAGCAATAAAATGTTGTGCAAATGGTAAATAATTTTATGCAAAATTATAGATGTAGATGTGCTAGGGCAAGGAAAATAAGAGTAAAAATAGAAGTGGTTTGCACAAAAAAAGATATTGATTTCCGTAATAAACCTATAAATGATTTGCTGTAATTGGCTTCATATTATGTAAAACGTAAAACTTCTTTTAGTGGTAATTTGTAATCGTGCTTTAAAAAAAAAATTACAGGGCCCTGAACTGACCTTGTACAAAACTTTTTTTGCGTGCCTTTTGTCTGGAAGCGCAAGCGGCAAGGAAAGATGCGCGAGCATATTTTATTTTTGGAGTAATAGAATAATTATTTGACGCACAAATAGTTTTTTTGAGAAACACTAAATATAAATGGATAGCGCGAATATTTATTATGCACGGACGCGTAACTTGAGCGTTCTAAATTTGGTGAACATTTAGTAAAATTGATAAACATATAGAATTTAAAATGTAAGCGATAGTTGCGCAGCATAGTTATTTTAGTGGTGATGTAGGTATAATAATTTGGGTTTTATTTAGATTTTTTAATGCTCATTAAATTTTCTGGTGGACACTGCAAGAGATATATGGTTTAATCTGGTGTCCATTATATTTGTTCGCGAGTGAAACCAGCGCAGTGCGAGTGAGATAAGTGAATCTCCCTGTTACTTCAAGAAGCTGCGACACGAAGCTGAGTACCTCTAAGTCCAAGATTGTATAATTTATTTCACATATTATACCTACAGTTCTGTTCCCCAAAATACAAAGCAAATATTTTTTCAAAAATTTTAGGGTTTTCTGTTACAAAAGTTGGCAGCTATTTTTGGTTTCTAATCGTCGCTTACTAAATTTCCTACTCTACTCGTTTACATAATTATCTAGTCAAATTCTCAATTGTCAATAATAAAATGATCGTTCCAGTTGCTCTTGAACGCCGGCCTACTTTATTCAATTACGTGGCGCCCCGGTATTGTCATTTTGGCTCAGCGAATTTTTGGACAACTGTACCCGAGTAATTTCTTGAAGGGCTTTAAGGTCCCAATTAGTATTTTGCCTTAGGTTGCGAGATTTCTCCAAATTTCAGGCTTTACGAGCTCATTGTGAAGTAACCGTTGTAGTTCAACATTGAAAGCTCCCGCAGAAGAGTGACTGTCAAACGTTGTGTGGTGCTACTGTCTAATTTCGTATGCCTCTCACGGTGTGGAGAACACTGGCATAGCTAATATTTTGATTAGCCGGGTACCTGGTTTCTAATAAGAGTTTCCTTTATCTCAGGAAATTAATTAAAGTGTCAATAAATGCCGACGATTAACTACAAAGCGCTACCTACTCAACGCATTTGAAAGCTAGGCTTTCAATTACTAACATCTACTAAATTACTTACGCATACATTCAAGCTAAACAATCTATTATTTTCAATTACTGCCAGCACGTTTGTTCATAAGACCTACTTAGCTTCCTTTAAACTATATATATGACGTTTAATTAGAGACTGAGGAGCTTCCTAGTGTAGATCTTCGACGTTCGCTTCGATAACAGTTTTCTTTTCTTCGAGTTAGGTAAGTGGGGCCGGACTAAATTGCATTTCGCCGTTTTCTCGCTGTGAACTGTTGAGGGATGCGTGTCTTGGAAAGAGTAAAGGATCGTTTTTGAGTTGATATCTGGACGCATTGACCCGAGTGACGGTCACTGATGGGACGAGTGAGCACGGATGTTTCCGCAAACTGACTCAAAATTGACTCGTAACGATCAGAATATTCGCTTGCGTGCCGGTTTTGATAGTTGGCGATTTGTGGAAGTCACCGTTTGATACAAACAATCAAGATAAAAATATGCAGATTGCGTGGGAGCAATTGCAACCGAGTCCTTACATTGCCAATATTAATTGCCAATAATTTGTAACGGGGGAAGAAGGAGCCGAGGGGATATTTCACTTTACGGCCACGTTAATGCATATTGCCTGAGAGAATTAAACGTAACGGCGATATTATTCTTTGTCAGATCTAATTTTAAACAGGAATTTTGGAAATTATTATTTTAAAAGCCTGTCCACGACAGCGTTCGCAATGGAAATCAATGCGTCATCCTTGGAACTATGGCCAGATTTGGTCGTCTAACAAATAAATGATTGGAAAATTGTGAAAATTTAAAGAGGCTGTTAAATTATAATTCGATCAAGGTTTTACAGGTGTTTAGTCGCAAATTTAAAATGTTTCTGTACCGTTCTCGACCATATAAGAGATTCCATCACCTAGAGAACGACTTTATTAAAATAAAAGTTGCAAAAGTTTTGGAGTCGCGAAAGGTATGAAGCCTTTTTTAAAATTAGATCACAGGATTTTTTTCCAAACTTCATATTAGCTGCTAACTCTCTATTGCTTTCAATTATTTTTATTGTAATTGACCCATTATTGACGAGTCATGAATTATGTGCTTACGGACCGAGCCCTAAACATCTGAAAAATACACTTTTAGCAGTTTTTGTTCTTCAGCTGAAGAAGAGTGAAGAAGGTCGAGTTGCGCCATCTGTACGTGATGCCAATTAGATGGGATGAAATTTATTTAATCTGCCGCAGCTCTTGTTCGCCGCATAAAACGTTGAATGTTGTTTTGAAAATGGCGCACAAAGCGACCTCAGACAGTCCAGATCTCTAATCTCATCAGATTGTCTGTCAACGAACACAATACTTGATCATATCGTTTAAATACTGCTATTATCCTAGCTGCACTGCACAAAGCCCGACATCTCATCCTCGACTACACCAAATCAAAAACGTAGACGATACGGATACACGAAGACAAATTTTGTTCCGAGCTTATTGCGTTTATCAGATTAATGCCGAGATCTCGTTGAAGTCGTGCGATTTTCAAGAAAATTTAAAAAGATGCACATTCCGACATCATTATTACCTTCATCAAATTTCTTAGACGTGACGGGTCGATCCACCTACATCACACTGTCAGAAAATGCAAATTACGGAAGCGGCCGACGTCTAATATGAGCTTATAATGGAAGCGAGCCGATCCGCACAATAGTCCGTTTCTCAGTGCTTGTTATTGTTTATGAACAGACAACAATTGATTGATTAACTGCTCATTACAGCGTATCTCGTCTTGTTGCGATTATCGGGGATTATCACATTTAGCTTTTGGATATGTCAGTGGCAATCAATAGTTACCCACCTTTGTTGGATTTGTCATAGAAATTGTATTGAAATAGGTTACGACGCCTATTTGGAAGCGTCACTTGATTTTTATTTTACTTGCATTCAAAAATCAGAAGAATGTGCCTATATAGGTAACTTTTAGCAGTAAAGGATTCTACCCCAGAGATTTTCACTATAGTAGAAGGAGATGAGGGTCCCTGGAACACCCCCCACCACTACTTTGGTCTTTGTACATTGGGTTGTCTACCTACTGCTCAACTTATCAACTACCTACTGGTCAATTTATCATGCTCTAAACAACTTTACACAGGTTCTAAACAACTTTCAACAAGTTTTAAACAGCTTTAAAGTTGTTTTTTAAAGTTGTTTAGAACCTGTGTAAAGTTGTTTAGAACATGATAGATGGTAAGTTGAGCAGTAGGTAGGCAACACAATATACAAAGATCAAAATAGTGATGAGGGGTGTCCTAGAAGCCCTCATCTCCTTCTACTCGCTATCTACTTTGCTTGAAAGAGAAGTTTAAGTCAATGAGCATACTTTTTAAATACAAAACCAAAAACTTTAATTTCTGAAAACAAAACAATAACAAGTCAATTATGAAATATATTACACTTATAAGGAATAAACAAAAGAATATTAATTTTAACACAAAAAGACGTTTTTACATTTAACCTAGTGTTCTCAACTGGAAAGCGTTTTTAGCAGGATAAGGTCTAGTAGCAAGAGTCCTCTTACACCTAAAAAGTTTTAGACCTGGAAAAGATCAACAGACTTGACAAGTTCAAGGCTTTGGAAAACGTCCACGGAGTCGACAAAGGCTTGGAGATAAGAAGTTGGGGAAAGACCCACAAAACCGACCAGATCTAGACTTGGAAAACATCTTCAAGACTAGTGAGTCTAGCACCTCTAGAAATGCTCAACAAGCTAACGATGACCTGGTGATGGAAAATGTTTACGAAACGAGGCAGGTTCAAACTATGAGAAACGTTTTCATAGCTCCCAACTCGAAGACTTAAGAAACGTCCTCAAGACTGGCAAGTCCAAGATATGAGAAAAAAAATTACAAAACTGGATAGTGAGCCTTGGTAAAACAAGACTTTGTTCTCTGATATTCCACGCTCAGCTCCAATTGGTTGATCTTCAATTTTTCTCGAGATTGGTCCAATTACCATAGAAAGTAAAGAACAAAAAAGAGCCACTAGATTGAATGTTGGTCTTAGTATTTACTTGTTCCATAGGTTTTAGTGTTTATTAGCTTGGAGAGTTGAACATAGGTACCATTTCTTAAAGTATTTGTAAAGACTCTAATCTTTAATCATTTTTTATTCTCAAATTTAATCTCTTTAAATTATTTTTATATTTAGTCTAAACCTTTATCTGAACATTGTTTTCAACTTCTTTTACTTTTTACTTCTTGTAGTATAGCTCTTAGTACATTTTGTCAAGAAAGTTAAGGGCAAATAATAAAACTTTTGCATGAATTGCAAATAATGAGCTTGGTCCTTAGTCATTCCTCTTCTTGTCACAACGTTGCTTCAGAGGTTGGTTTCAGCACTCTCTTATTACATAGGATTCAGTGCACATTAGCATAAACAATTACAAATGTTTACGAAACCGGCAGGTTCAAACAATGAGAAACGTTCTTACAACTTTCAATTCGTAGACTTGGGAAGTTTTCTCAAGACTGGCAAGTCTAAGATATAAGAAAAGTTAGAACTGGAGAGTGAGCCTTGGTAAAACCAAAACTGAATGCTCTCTGGTATTTCACGTAGATTTATGCTACCTGCACTCAGCTCCAATTGGTTGATCTTCAATTCTTCTCGAGATTGGTCCAACTACCATAGAAAGTGAAGAACAAAAAAGAGCAACTGGATTGAATGTTGGTTTTAGTATTTACTTGTTCCATAGATTTTAGTGTTTGTTAGTTTGGAGAGTTGAACACCTGTGTTCAACTCACCAACCATTTCTTGAAGTACTTGCAGAGACTGCAGAGACTCTAATCTTTTTATTCTGAAATTTAATTTTTTTAAATTTTTTTTATATTTAGTCTAAACCTTGAACTGAACATTGCTTTTAACTTCTTTTACTTTTTACTTCTTGTACCATAGCTCTTAGTTTTCATGAATTGCAAGTAATGAGCTTAGTTCTTAGTCATTCCTCTCCTTGTCACAACGTTGCTTCAAAGGTTGGTTTCAGCACTTTTTTATTACATAGGATTTAGTAAATATTAGCAAAAACAGTTAAAAACGAAGAACTTTTGTCTTTTATTGAATTGGGTTTATTGCCGATATCTGATCAATAATTGTTGTGAACTGGCCTTACATTCTTGTTCTGGGTATCTCGTCTCTTTTCCTCGCGCTCCGTTATCGCCCTAACCCTTCTTTGTGTCCGAGAAAAAAATTAAATCGTCGAACTCTTTGAGTCGAATCTAATCTCGGCGCCGTTCAAAAGCGCCATACGTCTAAGTTACGAAATGACCTGCAACCCGATATTTCTCCCTTTCAGATATTGCGTGGAAACAGCGACACGGCGTCGGTGGAGAGCCACCGTCTAATGCCTCCGGTGTTCGCCAGTAAAGTGCGAATCCTCCCCTACAGCGTCCACAGGAGAACCGTTTGCCTTCGAATCGAGCTGTTAGGATGTCCATACGAAGGTAAGAACGTTTAAATTAACAATACTTTCTCCGTCCACCTCGCTATTGGATTAATAATAATCCTTGAGGGGGTCGATAGCGACAGGGGCCGAGATGAAATCCGACAACAAATCACCGGAATCATTTGCTCGAAATAACACGAAAAAGTCGGCGTGCGGCATGTAAATGACCCCTTTATAATATGGCGGGCGCGCGATTAATCAGTGTCAAAAGCAGGGGCTTGCTGTAGACGGTAGATTACATCTCGCAGGGGCCGACGCGTGTGATCCACTACTTAACTTATCCATAATTAATAGGGAAGTAGTACTTTGAGTGACATTCCATGAATAGTTTACGAGATAGTCGAGTTGTGTAGCTGATTGGACTGTAGACTTTGTAGGCCCCGTGTCGAATGTCAATCCGAAGGTGTGATTTAAACATAACCAAAGCCGTCAATGTCCAAGGCGAACGGTGTCAATACATTAATTGCCAATCACACGTCATGCAATTGCAGCGTTTTCAACGCAACAGTTTAATAAAAGTACCCGGCCATTAATCCATTTACGCTAAAGAGCCCCAGCTACCACATAGTTATCAATATTCTACATTTCCATTTGCTTCCAACGAAGAAATTTTTTCAAAGACGGCAAAAATATCGATAACCGAAACCAGAAGGTTCGGAATTTACTTACCTTCAATTGAAGAAACAATGTTTTTTTTCAAACAATTTATTAATGAAGCAAGTATCAATCAGACATATTTATAATAAACATAAAGTACCTAATAACTAAAATCTTATCCCATTTGAAACATTGGGCGAGTTTCGACGTGACGTTAAATCTAATGCTCATTACCTATTGACCCCTATTAAATTGGCATAATTATGAAATATAAGTTTTGAGGATCAAATCCAAATAATTGTATCGGTTTCGATTTAAATTACCATATAGGTATCATTAACTAGCCAAAGTACCATTTTGGCAGCTATTTAGTTGAGTCTGTCATATTTCTAAATTTGAAATTTTGCATAAATAAACTTTAATTAATGTGCTACAATATGGCGTCATTATCTAGCCTGTAATTAATTTTATGCGTAGTCGAAACGCCATAAAATGTTTTGGTCAAAAGTTTTCAATATTTTTTTCTATTTCTTTGTCAATAATACCGCCAGGTACATACCTACACATTCGTGATGATAAAGGTTTGAATTTTTTAATTAAAGTTTAATTGTAAAATTTTAGTTGGAAGTTTAATTGTAATTAACCTATAGATAAAGCTCCAGTGAAAGGAAAAGACATAAATGGTGTGTAGCCACAAAGGCAGTCAGTAAAAAAGAAATAAAGTTGTCAGGAAGAACTCCTTGAAGACAATTCAATAGCGGTTTGATATAACAATATTGCATTTACTCGTTATCAATTTTGGAGGTTGTGATCATGATCTTGAAGAAAATCAAAATTATGAAATGAATAATTCGCGATCAAAAGTAAAAACTTACACAAAAATAAATTTGGAAAAACCGATACTGGCATCTTGTAGTAGATTAATTATAGTTTATTTCCACCGAATTTCAAAATTTTAACTCTATTAGAGTTACAGAGTTACAGAGACCCTGTATGTACTTGACTTCTAGTCATCAGGGGCATGAGGGAAACGAAAGGGCTGACGCCCTGGCCAAAAAGGGTTCAGAGATGAGCCTGATAGGCCCGGAGCCGGCACTGGGCATTCCTCCAAGCCAGTTAAAACGTGCCTTCAGGAACTGGGTGTCTGCAAGGCATTCTAGGGAATGGGAGGCGAACGCACCTCGAAAGTCGAGGATCTTCATTTTAGGTCCCGATCAGCAAAGAAGCGCTGAGTTGTTGAGACTCAGCAGGGAGGACCTGAGAAAGGCGGTTGGACTGCTCACGGGACACTGCCCCCTTAGAAGACACCTCTACATTGTGGGCTCTCTTGAGGACCCTATGTGCAGAAGGTGTGAAGAGGAGGAAGAAACGCCTCTTCATGTACTGTGTCACTGTCCGGCTCTTGCTGTACAGAGATCTAGGTATCTAGATTTTCCCTTCTTAGAGGAAAGTGAAATCAGGAGGGCTCCTATGAACAGGCTACTGGGCTTCATTAGAAGCACAGGCATGCTCTAAAGGGCTCTCTAGAAACCACACAGGGGTGCACTCAATAGGCCTATCTGGTCTCAGTGTGCGGCTCGGCGTTTAGCCGGGCCCCCCGTAGAAAAAAAAAAGTACTTGACTTGATCAAGTTTAAGTTCATCTTCAACTTTGTCTCACATATAGTTTTAAGTTCTCGTCAATTTTAACTAATTCACACTTTAGAGAGCTCTCATTAACAACTTTGGTTTTAAAAATGTATTAATACAAATTAATATTTGTTCCAAAAATGTTGATAAGTTTTTGGTTCTTATTATAATGTTTAACGTCGTCTGTCAGAATTTTAAAAAAGCACTTTTACATCAAAAAAGCTAAAAAATACAGGAAAATGTATTCAGGGTGTAAGCGAAATAAGTACATTAATTTTAACCAGTGGTAGTACTCATCAAGACAATTTTTTTTTCTATGTACCATTTTATTGAAATCAAATTTTTTTAAATCATTTTTCCCCTGCAAATTGACGAGCCTTTTATGAAATATTCGAACAAGAAACAATAATAATACAATTAATTCATAAGGTAACCTTGTTGACTAGATAACGTTGCTTCCAGTGGCGTGTAAGAAAATTGTGAAAAATTTAATAATAATTTTAACACAAAAACTAAAACGTTTTAAAAAAATATATATTAGCAGAAGTTTTTGGTTTTGAAAAGTTCTATTACCAGTTAAAATTAATGCACTTATTTCGCTTACAACCTGTATAATGATCAGCAGGAAGCCTGTTATGAAAATCATGACTTGAATAAATAAATAGGTTTGACTGATCATAAGAATATTAAAGATTGTTCAAGTTTTTATATCTCAGATTTGGGTAAAGCGATTCAAAATCTATAAAAATAAGTCATAAAATTGATGTCAAAATTTTCAACATTTTCTATCTTTTCTGTATCTTAATCCATAAATCAAATAATATAACTTCCCATCAATTATAAAAATCATAACTTAAATGGAAAATTTAGTTCTTCGAGCATAGGACAAGCAACCAGAAATACACCAGGGAAAGAAGCTAAGATAAATAGCAGAAAAAAACAGACAAATAAGACCAAATTATTAATAGAGGTAGGGATTGAGTATCTAGGATCTCAATAACAGGTACGAATGCAAGTCCCAAAGGAGTTATTTCCAATACATAAAATAATATAAATACTGGGAGACAATCAGCTTTTCAAGAATAGTAACTAACAGGCTGTCAGTTTTTCGAATGACAGCATGGAGACCTCGCTTATTCTCAAAGATACGAAGTCGCTTAAATTAAGGCAAAGTTGTACCATTGTTAAAATTAAAATACGCAGCAATATGTAGGTTGCCGTTGATCGACTGTGCACCATAATTGGCAAAGAATCAATTTGTAAGTTTTGTTCAAACTTGAACAAAACGATTCAGGTGTTTGCAGATATTACTTGCATGTTGTCATTGAACTAAATTAGGAGTTCAATAAAAGTGGATCCCTTTTCCCTTCAAAATTTTAATATGGGTTCGGGGAAACCACCCTCGTCCTTCAGATACCCTTCCAGAACGTTCAAAATTTTATGACGTAAAAGCTTTATTGGCTAGAAACTAGACAGACCTTAATGTCACTCCATAAGACAGTTTTTAGCAAACTGCAGTTTAAAATGAAATTAAAAAATTCATCCTCTTGCCTGTGCAGGGCATTACTTACCATTTAGACGTAATTATTTAAATTTAGTTCTGCATTTCATTTTGCCCAGTGCCATGTTAATCTCATGAATTAATAAATATCCTATAAAAGCTGACTCGTTTCCGACCGCTCGCATAATTCAATTTCCAATTAATTATTTGAACTGGCACGACTAAGAGGCCGTCACCCCACACCTGCCGCCTCTTCTAAACACCCCATTAATTAATTTCAATATAACCATCTCAAAGACACGATTTTGTAAATAAGCCAGGACCTTTAAGGCGGAACAAGACGAAGGGCCCGGCCAGATGTCGCGCCCATCATGAAACTGAATTATCGCTCTAATTCGGATAATACGGATTAGGGAGACATAATCGCGACACACTTAGTTACTCAATGTTCGGTTTCTTGCATACAACCGACTCGACTTAATTAGATTTCGCCAGGCGAACCTGATTGCCTTTTGATATACGTTACGTTACAGAGCGCCGGTATTGCTGCAATTATACGGAGCCTGTCAAACAGTCACTCGGATTGTCTTCAAATTCAAACTGCTTTCATTTAGACCCCAGTAAATTACGAAAACGCCTCAATTTGTGAGGAGCAACCTGATTATCAGGAATTCGAGCTGAATTCTTCGGCTGGGGGCCATAAATCAAAATAATATCGTTATTTTGGGGGGCAACCATCAAAATTTAATATAGCGTCGGTAAAGCGGAGCAAACCCGATGTTGATATGATCGCGGGTTTCCCTCGCCGCTTAGTGCCCTCCGTACAATGGTATACGTGTTCGCCCCAGGAAACGCACCCCATAACCTGTCATCGATAGGGTACGCTATAGATGGCCGTGCAATAAGGGATGTCGATTGCACGGGGTGGACGACGAGAATGCCGGACCGAGCTATAAAAGCAAAATATAATAAACCTCCGATATAGAGATTCTATTTTCTCTTGCTCGTCACGACCCGCCACATGGACCGCTCGCAGTTTTAATAATGGATTGCCGCGACTCTATGATTTATCAATACATTCCTGGCTACCGGTGCTGCACTCGCCTCGCCCCCAATTCTGCACAAAAAATTGTTTTATTGGAAGCACACGCGAACGCACTCAACTTTAGTGTTTTTCAAGTTTAAACATGGAAAAAGTTATGAGAGCCACCTCTGCCACCTATCAAAAGAACGGCGAGGATTGCCGCGAAGTGGGGCAATAAATTTCCATCGAATCTAGTAATTGCGACCGTTGTTTCGAGATCAGCAACTGTTGCTCGCGTTTATAAATTCATATACAGCAATGTCATAAATTAAGCCCCAATACTATGATTTTGTTCAATTTTCAAAAGCTTTAAAACGTGATTACAAATTCCTTCAAGACACCTGGGAAGAGAAAGAGTCACAAAGTTGCATAAAGAAAATTAAAATTTATGATATTGCCATAGAGGATTAACACTTTTCAAATTTTAAGGCAGGAGAGTGACGCTTGTCGAGCAAAAATTTGTTTTTTTTTTCTGGATTTCAGTCGTACCGAAGGCTCTTAATCATAAGTTATACAGGGTGGGGCAATAGTGCGTCCGGCTTTCGTAGCTCGAGTTTTATGATAGGTAGAAATTTGATTTAAAAATACAAATAAACTAGAGAAAAAATCTACAACCGGAAATTATTTTTGAACACACAGGGTGAGTCAAGACAATTATTATACAGGTGCAAGTGACATTATTTAAATGGAATGTGGTGTCTAAAAGAAGATTTTTCAGAGCTTTTTTCTAGACTCTTTCCAATCCAATATTATTGCTGATTATTTACAAACCACTTGGATGTAGTGATTTTTTTTGTTCAAATAATGGCATCTGCAGATGTATGTTAAAATAGATCACCACAGTCGCAATTATGAGTTCTAAGAAAAAATTGTGTAAAGACTAGTTAGAGAACATCTGTGGAATGTCTTTGATCCGTTTTAACTTTTGAAAAATTATACAAGGTGGCTAAATTTAATTTTTCAAATTAGAACTTTTGAATTTAATATTCTCCATTTTTTTAAAATGGAACAGAGTGTATATTTTTTAACGATATGATGTAGAAACTAAAAACGAACATTTTTTGGATGCACACTCCTATGGCTATTTGTAACAATTTTTGAAATATTGCGAAATAATTACAAAATTCAAGAATAATCCTAAAAAATTAGATCGTTTTTCAAGTGTTTCAAAATTGACACAAAAATGACAACTGACGACAGGTAACTGCGATAAATGTGTATTTCTTGTCGGATAATATGAAATGCAAAAAATGATCAAGATACAAACATAAAGTGAACTTACTAAAAAAACTTATGCTATTTTTATAAACAAAACATCTGGAGCACTTATTACAATTTTATCTGTCGAATGATTTAAAAAACCATCTAATTTTTTAGGATTATTCTTGAATTTTGTAATTATTGGGCGATAAATCAAAAATGGTTACAAATAGCCATACAAACAATGTTTGTTTTTAGTTTCTACATCATATCGCTAAAAAGTATAGAAGGTGTTCTATTTGAAAAAATGAAGAAAATTAAATGTAAAAAGTTCTAAATTGAAAAATTAAATCTAGCCAACCTGTATAATTTTTCAAAAGTTAAAATAATTCAAAGGCATTCCACAGATGTTTCCTAACTAGTCTTTATATAATTTTTTCTTACAACTCATAATTGTGATTGTAGTGATTTTTTTAACATGCATCTGCAGATGCCATTATTTGAACAAAAAGAATCGCTACATCCAAGTGGTTTGGAAATAGTCAGCAATAATATTGGATTGAAAAGAGTCTAGGAAAAGGCCCCGAAAAATCTTTTTTTACACACCACATTCCATTTAAAAAAAATTTATTTGCCTTTGTATAATTGTCTTAGCTCACCCTGTATGTTCAAAAATAATTTCCGGTTATAGACTTCTTTCTCTAGTTTATTTGCATTTGTAAATCAAATTTCTACCAATCATAGAACTCAAGCTATCGAAGTCGGACGCATAATTGCCCCACCCTGTATACACATGGCAATACAACCCTGAATATTGTTTTAAAACAATATTTACATCTAGCCTCAGTTTAAGATACGACCATCGTATTACTGTACAATCAAGAGATCCACATTTAATGCAGACACTATTTCTAAGTAAATTTTGCGCCGTTCTTATCAGCATGCATCTACTGCAAACTTTCCTCTTTTCAGACGGTGCTATTTCGTACACTTGCCCGGAAGGCTCCGAGCCTTCCCAAGGACTGTACGACAGCTCCTACGACGGCAACCGCTCCAACGGCGCGCTGACCGGAGGTCTGGGTCGCCTCGTGGACGGCGAGATCGGAGCGGACAATTTCCGTTTGGACATCGGTTACGGAAAAGGTAACTTTCCGCATTTACATACAACCAAACCCTACAAATATTTGTTCGACAGGCAACGGGTGGGTGGCCTGGAAAAACGACACCGTCCCTAACGGTTACGTGGAACTCCTCTTCGAATTTGACCAAGTGCGCAACTTCAGCGCCGTCAATTTGTTTACAAACAACTTTTTCAGCAGGAACGTTCAGGTTAGTTCTGAATATTTAACGCGGCACCCTTTATTTATGAGTGAAGGGCGGGGGTGGTCCTGAAAGAAATCATTTTTCAATAGCCGATGAATATTTAACGACGGCGCTACACGTGAATATTTCAGACACAATATGGGAGAGTAAATACTGACGGAAACTAAACATTGGAATCGTTTGAATTTTTCAGCCGGCAGTTAAGGGCTGCGGCACGAATTTGGGCGCAATCGGATCAAGTTCGTAATAATTTGGTAACACTGGAAAGCTTTTTCCGGTCGCGGACCAATCGGCAAATGCGATCGCCATCCAGACGCATTTAAATACACGTGAAAGCTTCAATTACAGTTAATTTTCGTTACGAACAAAAATTGCGGCCACCGGTCTTTTGTTCGGGGCCAGCCCGCCCTGGAACGTCTCGATTCATTAAACACACACTCCTCGTATATCGACCGGCGTCCTCGTCAAACCCGGTAATTGGTTTTATTGTCTTGTCATTTTTCCGTAGGTTTTCAGCAAAGCGAAAGTGATGTTCAGTATAGGGGGGCGCTTCTACAACGGCCCGACCTTGTCCTATTCATACATGCCGGACCGAGTACTGGAAAACGCTCGGAACGTCTCCATCAATCTTCATCAGAGGCTGGGCCGTTTCATCAAACTGCGCCTGTTTTTCGCAGACCGCTGGATGATGCTCAGCGAAGTAACCTTTGATTCTGGTAACTTTCAACCTCTGGTTTTTATGTGGCAAGCGTGCGGAATAAATTAATGCGGTGAAAAGGCTTCCTGGAAAAGTTTATTTAAAATTTATGGGGGAGCGAGGATGAGGCCGAAAAGTGATGATTGCCTGGAAAACAGCGGAACGGCCGGTAATGTTGGACCGATTACTAGGCAGTTTCGTCAACAAGGGCCCCTAATCAGCTGTTTATCGATAACATCGGTGACAATTCACTGCTTTGCCAGCATTAATCAAACAGGCTTCAACGTGCATATTTGCCCTCGTGCAAGGGCAGCTTTTCGCGCAAGGCCCCCATCGCAAATTTTTCTGCAGCAGAAAGTTGGGCCAAAATTTGTTCAAAACTTGTTGAAAACATTACTAAAATGGCAAAATCAGAACTTTGTTAATTTATTATTTGGGCTAAGTACCTGATATACATACACAAATTATTTATTAATTTATTTATTAAGCCAAAAAATATTGTTTATGATACTATATTAGTTCCTAGCTGTGTGCAGATAACGGAACGTAACCAAAAACGCCATATACATAATTTTATTTAACGATAATTGACACTTTACTGACTCAGTTGCACGACGAAATTCTCCCGGCGCCTCCGCCAATTGTGGTCCTCGCTCGAGTCGCGTCTTGGTTCTCGCTAATACATTGTCATACGGCTCACGTGTCCCGTAAAGATTATAAAATGTAAATACCGAGAAGGAGCGCAAATATGCTGAACAGGACGTTTTGGCACGGCGTGTCCATAACGTGTACTATCTTCCTCAGTCATCTTCATCGAGGGCTTCGGCGAGAGTTTGCATGCGAGTTGCACAAAAAACTGATGACTATGTGTTTCAGTGCCTGTCGCCTCGAACGTAACGGAAGAGGCCACCCTAGATGACGCCGAAAACGAACTCATAATCAGTTCGACGGGTGATAAAACAATGGACGCATTCGAAACAAGTAAGGGTGTCGAAAATTTCTCAACCCCCATCCGTAGTTTTTCCGTTATAGTTACAGCCCGCAAAGAAAGTGATACGTACGTCGAAGTGATAATCGGTGTTCTCACCGCAATAATGCTGCTGTTGTTAATTGTCTTTGTGATAATTTTGATACTAAACAAGCGGCACAAGCTGCAAGGTTCCCCCACTTTGCTCAAGAACCCTTTCGGGGTGACTATAAACATGAAGGTAACGTAATTATTCAGGAAATTGAAACGTTTTTTAATTTTTAAAAAATAAACAGGATTTGCTAATGAACTTGTCGTCGGGTTCCAACAACGCCGCTGCTGCCAGCAGCAATCATCAAACGCCCGTGAGTCAAGAACCGCCTAATGATCCATCATCGGTATCGTTCGAACAGTATCGATCTCCTTTGGTTTCGACGTATTACACGCCGAATTATGCGACGTTGAGGTGTTCATCGGCGATGGAAGAACCGGAAGAGCCGCCGGAAGTGCCGCCGCTTCCAGATTCGCCGTCCCTTCACCAAAGTCCAATAACGGCCTCGTCTCCGCTCCACTACAGAAGTTTGCAAAGTACGCCGGCGATAAGTCCCAAATCGAAGATGATTAATTTGGGAAATTATTTTCCGAGAGTCGCCAGCGATCCGCCTAACCGGAAACGGTATCACACAGCACCGCGGGAGAAGCACAGGGTAATGTTCTTAGCATCAATACCGCGGATTATTTGTGCCGATTTAAGTCATAAATTAGCCATTTTCCTGCCGTGGACGGCTGTCACAACGAAATCTGTTAACGACGTTTAAATTAATTGTGTAGATTTTCGGGTAGTTTGACAGAACTGTCGCCGGTTTATGCACCCAATCACTTCAACCCGCCGTCTTCGGATCGAACGCGTCTCAGCTGCAGTTTACGTTTTGTTCGATAGGGTGTGCAGTGGCGAACAGATAAATGTTTACAACAAAACTGTGCTAGCGTAAGCGACAAAAGTGACACTTAATAGCTTTTAAATAATAAAGTTTTTTTGCAACAATAAGAGACAAGTTGGTCATTAACAAAAGTTTTAATACCAAATTGTATCCTACTTTCTTTTATAGGCGTTTGCAAAGAACCAGCTGCCAACAAAGTTTGCTTAAAGTCAAAATTCAACTCAAAACTCGTAAACTTTTATCTGGCAGTCATTGTACCTTTCGTTTTATTTCTTCTCGTAACTATGGTTCGGGTGAGAATTTTATGGATGGTCCAACATTACTGTTCCTAAAGCAGTTTGGATTGATAATGAAAAGATTTTTATGGCTTATGGTTATTACGTGTAGTGTCCTTAACTATTTCTAATAATGATCCTTTAAAATCATAAACCAACGATAGGAGAATATGAAAACATGTAATATCCCAAGTCATAAAAGGATTATTTCACGTTGCCACAATTACCTCTTCTTAGTAGCTTCCAACCAGCTCTTTTCCTCAACTTATTGCTGAATTAAACTATCTACCAGCTCTTGGCGTAACTTGATGATGGCCGCTAAGTTTCAAAAATCACTTAAATCTTTATCTTCACCATTATATCATATATCATCAAATTGAGATCAAAGTAAGTTTGTCTAATTTACTAAGGGTTGCAAAGCTACCCACTTTATTATTGAAGATTTAAAAAGTTGCAGTGTTGATGCCACCTACCAGTTGCAGCAATGGGCTAATGGCCAAACAACGTATAGCACTCTCAGTTAGAGAACTACATATACGTCATCATGCGTACTTGACCAAAATCAGTTCGAACTAGTCAAATTTTAGAACCAAGGGCTGGGGGGGTGTTTGCGCGCTAAAAAATCAGTGCCGTACGTTTGAAAAATCGTTCATTGCTTTATTGGCAATGTTGCGTGTTACACCACTGGCAAAAATTGTTGGGGGAGCTTTTTAATGACGTATGAGTAGTTCTCTAACTGGGATTGTTTTAACAGACTTTTAACTTGGAGGCCCGGTAATGGCTCATTAACAATTCACTAGCGTCATGCAACCGGGTGTTAGTTAGAATATCTGTCATTTTGGATCAACATCCGACATCGGCAAAGTCTTTATAAGCTGTAACTAGGTGTATTAAAAAAAATTATATGATCCAATATTAAGGGTCAGTAGTAGTAGTAGTAGTAGTAGTAGTAGTAGTAGTAGTAGTGGTAGTCCAATCCAGTTTAAGTTTAATACAACAATTACAATTGTTCAACTCATTTCAACATTTTGCTGAAAATACAAGATTCCAACCACTTAATGGTTAAAGGCTCCACACTTCCTCTAAAAGAACTCATTGCTTTTTTGTCTGAAGAATCCTTACATTTATATGACTTATTCTAATTTTTTTATTTATTCTTTGAAGAATTCGAATTCATTTTCTTTAAATAATAACAGAGAATGCCAAGACAGACCCGTGGCCTTTTAGTAAAAATTTTTGGCTTTTTTACAGGTCAATAATGTTTACCCTCAGACTACCACAATCTCATTCAATGACTCTTAATTATTTTGTTACCTCTTTAGTCTCTTAACTTCTTTCTTTCTAGGGTGCTATTTGTTTCTCATCTGTTGAAGTACTCTATACTCACCAAATGATTTTTTTTATCGGTAAATCCCTTATAAGAACTTTTTTCTTTTTTTCCCATTCTTCGAGAATATTTTGTTCAGATTTTCCATCTTCTTTAACCACTCCAAATATTTAATAACAATGTTTCTTGTAAGAAAATGAGATCCTGAGCAATGGACAATTTGTTGTACTTAGTGCATAATTACTTTTACCAGTGTTTAACTGCAGTAAATGAAAGGGGAGAATAATAGCTAAAATACAAATTTTGACGAACTCAGTTGCCTGCTTTATACAAGGCTTCACGTCCCTCATCGGAAATAATATAATTACGTTTTCACCCCTAACCAATATTAATTTCCAATTATTGCAAACTCTAATTTACAGGTTACGATAAGATTGGTCGGAAGGCGTGGGTTTCTCTTCTGATATCACGGCAAAGTAATTAGAATGATTTGGGGCATGAAATATTTGATTATTATTCCGAAGATACTAATAGCGCTTCTGTTTCTTGTTAGATTACAATTCCGCGATGCCATAAATCACACAACTCTAGATAATAAATTAATATTGCAGATACCGCCGCCAGTTGTCTGTTGGAACATCGCCCCTAGCATGGGTCACGCTTACAACTGCAGAGAAGCCGAATTAGTGCCGATACCCCGCTATTCGTTGCGACCCTTGGAAAAACTCGGATCCAGCCACGCCGGAGAGGTAACTCATTAAATTGGATAAATTATTTAATTAGATCCCCTATCTGCATATGCCTAATTAAAGCCGGGTTTTAACAAACCGGAGATTATGCGCTTTACGACCCCAAACCGTCCACCCACCTGTAAATGGAGGTGCCCGGAGTTCACTCTGCAGACCGGCACGGACTCCTTCCCTAAGCCGTCATGGGGGGCGCTAATCAACAAACACTTCGCCAACTCGCGATCAACCTTAACTTTACCAATTTGAATATGAAATGAAGAAGCTGCTTAGCTCCAATAAATTCCGGATTTTTACTAATTTTAGGAAAACAACTCGAAGATTTAGCAATCGGTTATTCGCTTCTCTCTTGCGCGACATTGACCATTAACAAACTATTTCAGCTGGGGCCCTTCGGCTGGCGTGCGAGGGGCCGAAGGCCCGGGCTTAGTTTATGGTCGCGCGGCTTATGTTGCCCCCATAAACCAAAATCCATAATCTGTCACAACATTTCCAGATTACCCTGTGCGAAACGGAAGGTCTAGAAGACATAATTCCGGGCGTGTGTCGTTTAGTGGTCGTCCGGACGCCCAGTCCGGAAAGGGCGAAAAGCGACGCCGCGACGGGCTCAATGGAATCGCTTCGAGAAGTTCGCTTTCTGGCCAACTTATCTGATCCGAATATTTGTAAAGTTCTGGGAGTTTGTACGGCCGAACAGCCGCCCTGGACCGTCATTGAATACGGTGAAATGGGAGATCTGGCCCAATATCTGCAATTCCTTGTCAATAGAAACGGAACGGTGCGATCCTCGACCGATCAGCCCATAAGGTAAGTGATTGCTGATACCAGCTGGTCAGATCCGACGAATTGCCGGCGTAAAATTTGAATTGATAATCAGAAATGGCAAGGGGCGATGGCATTAATGTATGCAGCCTTTCTGCATTGCCGTGTCTTATTTTGCGAGCCGCATAAACCGATAACGCGACGCAACCGCACCCTGAGCCATTTCAATGTCTGTTTTTGAGCAGGAGGAAACTTCCCCAGTCATTCCATATTCAATCTGCGTACCGGCGAGAACCTCAAATTGTTAATCTAATGAGTGTCAAAAAAGGTCACACGTAAATCCAGCAGAAAAATTCAATCCTACTCTTGAATTATAGGTATCAATCCTAGCCTGGGCGGGCGCCGGCACCCCCCGAGCCTTGGAATCACCTGAAGGCCCCTGATGCGCGCTCTCTCCGCATCCTTTTCCTCCTACACATTATCCCTTGTCTCCGTATTTTGCAACCCTATCCTATTTATCTTCTCTTTTTGACCTCACTTAAATTTATACTAGCTTTGAGGAACTTCCCACAACCGTTGAACAGCAATTCTTATCTTTATGAAGCACCTTGATTTACAAAAAAAAATTTTGTTTCTGTTCCTAAAAATTTTATTATTTCCATAATAATATGGGTAATAAAAAAAATTCTTTTAAGTGCTTTGAGCCCGCGTCTCCCTTCATTTTTGCAAATTAATTGAAACTATGGTCGTTACGTTACCCTTGCAGATCTCAGCCCAAGCTAATAGGATTAGAGTGAAAAATGTATCTCTGAACAGACACTAATTTCGGCTTTAATCGCTTTCAGTGTCGGAAACCTTATTTATATGGCAACCCAGATCGCTTCCGGAATGAAATACTTGGAATCCAAACACGTAGTCCACAAAGACTTGGCTGCTCGGTGAGTGATTTGCCTTTTGTAATTGCTGGACGTGAATTTGTCATATATCCAGAAATTGCCTCGTGGGACGCGGCTACTTAATCAAAATCGCGGACGTGGCCATGTGCAAGCCGCAACATAGAAAAGATTACGCCGAAATTGGAGGCCGGCCGCCGGCTCCGATCCGATGGCTGCCTTGGGAGAGCATCCTGCTGGTAAGAGTCCCAAGAAGTAATCCTGTTGCTATCCCGCCTTTTCCAGGATCGATATTCATGCTCAAGTAGTGTTTGGGCGTTCGCCGTGACCTTCTGGGAGATCCTCACCTTCGCGTGCGAGCGGCCTTTTGGGAATTTATCCAACGAAAAAGTCATTCAAAACGCCGAACACATGTACTACGGAGGAGAACTACAAGTGGGGTCACTCGAATTGGTGTCGTTCCTGAATTAACGCTGTTGATATTTTCAGGTCTTGCTGAGTAAACCTCCGATTAGCTCGCCGGAAATCTATGAACTAATGTGCCAGTGTTGGAAGAGGGATGACGCAGAGAGGCCCACCTTTAAACAAATATACCTGTTTCTTACACATAATAACAAGGATCACACTCCTGATGACTGATCTTAGAAATTATTGTTTTAAACAATCATCTAGGCTAGTGTATATAAGTAACTAAGTGAAGATTGCACAATTTCGAAATTATTCATGTGTACATAGTTTCAAAATAAACGTTAAGTTCCGTCGTCTACGTTGTCATCATACTATTTCTGATTGCTGTAAGAAAATTGTGTGGCCACGGGCAAATAGGGCGAACTGGAAAAAAGACGTGAAGCCAGCCAACAACCAGGTCGCATGATTTATTTTACAACAAACTTCAAGTGCTTCCAGGTCAATCGTATGACGTAAGCATCACTATTTACACCAATATTGTTATCTATTTTGGCCTTTCAAAATATCACAATTAAAATACACAATGATCTCTAAGATACCCGATGAAGCAGTATTAACGCAAGTCATTGAATGAATGTTTCGTTAGTTTTACTAAAATGCAATCAGCCCTATGATAAACCATTGCTTCTATAACAAGTATATCCAATATCACCCATTTTATTTACTTGTATGGTTCCTAAATTGGTATGGTGCATTAATGTCACGTCTCAATAAAGATCTTGCAATAACTCGAATAACTGTAAACATAAATCTTGTAATTAAGAGCTATAATATATCATAGGACTGACAATCGCACAGTACCTATACATACTAGGAAGGTAGCCACGTTGTTTCCCCGTCTAAGACTTGCTATAAATAAAAATCATCTGTGCACACAAGATATAATTTTTCTTCTACTCAATTTCACTTATTAAAAATAAAAATTAACAGATTTTAACTGTGCGATAACTAAAAAACTGTACCAATTTGTCATATCCACTGTTTTCAAATCAAAGTAAATGTAAAGTAAATGACGATAATTATGTAAGTCTGCAAGCAATTACATTAACTAAATTAATGCATTTTTGAACTTCTATTAAGTTTTTTGATTGTTTTGGATATGTTAGTACGAGCTTTGTTGTATGTACGTTGCTGCAAATGCCAAAAAAAAATTATTTTTTAATTTTTAAAGAGTCAAACACCAAAAAACCAAAATGTGTTATACTACCAACCCTCTACTACTTTCCTGACCTGCCTCAACCTAGAATGTATAGATGCTTCCTAAGAAACTTTTTTAACGCATCAACTTACGAACATTCATGCTCACTATGGCCTGCGTCATGGTGATCTGTTTTTTTAATTATATTTATATCAATTTTATTATTATTAAATTATATTAATTTTAATGCTTCAAGTATCTACTTAAAAATCTTCTATGATCAGACATTGTTAGGCTTGTTATTAGATTCAAGTAACAGAAAGTAACGGAATAGTAATTTAAATAATATATTTAAAGTTGTATTAATTTGAAATGACAAATCATTTTGTACGTTACACATAGGTAAGATTTTATATAAAAAATATGGACCAAAACACAAAAATACATTGTAACTAATAATAAATAATTAGATGACTACAATAAAACGTTGAGCAAATAATAAGCATTTAGAATAAAATGTTTATAAAAAAACTATTGTGTTGAAAATAATACTAGCATCAAACTGAACTTGTTTAGAACGCCATAAATGTTTTAATAACTCGCAAATACCCACACAAACACAAGTCGCGGACTACTTGCACTGCTCCAAGTAAAATTCATTTTCTACAGACATGAGTATTGCAAAGTAAAAAAAAAAAACATTTGTTGATTTACTTATTCTTTCTATAAACATTTTCAACTTGAGTACCTTATGGCCGGTTGCAGTCTCAGCAAATCATTAAAATTAAAAATATTAACGACACATTAAACAATTTCAAACACTATAAAATTAAACCAAAAACCAACAACTCAACAAATTTTGACCAAAATAATGACTAAAATAATATACAAATTTATGACTGCAAATTACAGCATAGTTGTTTTGTCGAAAAATTTTCAGCGTTCCACTTTTCGTTACACAAACTTGTTTGACATTGGGCGAATGTGTCTCACTAAACAAAAGATTTTGTTTCAAAAACTGATTAATAGCAAAATAACGTCACAGATATGCAGTAACCGGTCATTAAAAATAACTTCAATTAGATGGGTGGAAATTGGAGCAAAATTGCACATACATTTTGATACAGTTTGGTACTAAAAATAGAACATAAAGGTTGAAAAAATTTGCAAACTAAACTAATACAATAGTGATCTTAGTAAATATAATTATATAAAACTTCATGGAAGTAAAAGCATTTCCTTAGAATCTTTGAATACAAAGCAACGTATTTCTTCTCATAGAGAAAGAGTCTTAGAAACGTGTTTCATGCCGAAAAGATGTGGAGAAGGGTTAATGGCGGCAAGAAAGATTTTAGGGGCCGTAGTTGCTAATTAGGCATTAAGTACTGAATGTCTGTTTGGGTATTTGCGAGTCTCTCATAAGAACACTGCACAGTAATTTAGATCTAATTTCATAGATACAAATCCTAACAATTTAAACTTTAAAAATTTCAAAACTTTGTAAATATACGAATTGTATCATTTATCAACTTGAAAAATAAACTTATAATTAACAGTTCCATTATTTTCCAATTAAGCAATTTAATCATGTATGTACAGCATTTTACAGTCGTTCCTAATCCATATCAGTCTTTGGCAAAGGAAGTTGTTCACGAACAAGTAGAATAATTTCCTTTAAAATCAAAAATAGCGAAAAACAAAATTTACACAACAGCAACTAATAATTAATCTGAATCGGGCGTTTCACAGAACGATTGCACCAACTCATCATATTCCAACACTTGCCCCTGGAATACTGCAAGCATTTTCGAAACTTCGTCCACCGTCAACGTTTTCTGCAACGACTGTAGGGGTGGCGATCTCCTGCATTGCCGATAAAACTGCATCAGTTCCCCCATAGGGCCCAACGTGGCGAAAGGTGCGCTCTGTAAACGAAAACTTTTAATATTTTTGCATAACTCCAATCAGATAGCGAACTGGCGCCAAATTTATCTGCTAACAAGTCGCATGATCAAAACAAGATAGAAATAGCGCGTAGATTACACGGCAATCAATTACCAATTCTTTCATCCAGTATTCGTTATCCACCGATTTCAACGTACTGGCCGTCGATAGAAGAGACGATGTTGGCGAATCTTTTTTCTTCCCTTCTCCATCCTCAATGGTGGTTGTTGTGCTGATGTCCGCTTCGATTTCGGACTTGGCAAAAACCGAACGTTTCTTGTATTTGCCCATCGACAATAACCGGGTAACGTCCGGCAACTCGGACTGGACTTCCTGCTTGGGTTTCGGGTCGGCAAAAGGGCCCGGTCTCATCGGTTTCGTCAGATCGTTGATATCGTCACTAGAAACGTGTAAAAAATAAATACAAATACAATCGAGATTTTGCGTTCTTTTAATTGTATCAAGCTATAAAGGGTTGAATAGTAACAACTTATAAATTTATTTTGAAAGTCAGTTATGCCTGACCTGACAGTAAACAAATTTATAAAAAGAAAGTTTACTGCCGTTGGCAGCCTGTTGTTCTACGCGACCTCTGAAAGGTTGTTACAGAGAAATTCACCCGAAACAGAGCTCTTTCAAGTTCCATGAAGTAACTAAAATTACACAAATTTGTTTCTAAGTTATTTGACGTTATGGGGAGACAACTCTCAGTATGATTACTTTTGGCACCACTTCTCTATAAACTAATTAACAAAAATAGGCGCCTTGGCGCCATCATATCTCAGATAATCTTCTTCCAACCCTCTGGTCTCTGGTAGGAAAATATGTGACACCGTTTAAGCAGAGAAAAATCGTGAACCTGATCTCGTCAATCCCGGGGTTTAAACCCGGGACCTTCGGCGGATCTCTTCCCACTGATCCATCAGTCCACCTAATCTCTCTCTGTTAAACCTTCGTACCAACCGTCCTCTCGACGATTGTAACATATGGGTCAATGTTCAAATTCTCGTGAGCAAAGATCTGGCAAGTACATTCACACATGCATTGAAAATATTCCGTTAAATCATGGTTGATGCAGTTCAACTTACGCAATCTTTTGTCTTCAGATAACAATAAAAGTTGGGGTTCAAGGGTCGATTAATGTAAAACAATGTTGTGGAGGACCTTTAGCCTTGTGTACAGCGAAGTAATAAATTCTGGCCATTTATGCAAAATAGATAATAGGCCCAAAAAAAAAACGACTCGTATATGACGCAAGACAGCCGCAAAATTTTGCTGAGTTGTAAACACTACGCTATTTTTAGACTTACGTAACAAACACGTTATTATTGTTGTTAGTGACCGTCGCTTATCATCACATGTAATGGACATTTATTTAGTAATATATTGTAATTTAAAGGACACTTGGGAAAATCCCCTACTACTATTGAACTGGAGCAAAAAACAAGATCCATATCGAATTAACCTCGAATTCAACGCATAAATCCAAAAACACAATTAAGTAGGTCAGGGTTTCCAATTTTGCACAAACTCGTCACATGTAATATCTTCCAATTAGATTTAACTGTCATGTTTACTGTTATTTCTAAATTTGCACGATAAGAAATATTAAGTAAATAATATTATTGATGAGTAATAAAAACAAAGGGTCAAACAAATGTTAGACCGCCAATTATTTTAAACACTTTGAGAACAGAATTCTCAATAACATTCAATTAGGAGTAGTGATGTGCATAAAAATATCTGTGTACATTACAACAAAAGTTGAAGGTTGCAGAAGCAACTTTTTAATTAATAAAAATTATGCACTGCACATTTGTTTAGAACGTCAACAACCTACATAATTGCAATGCCACGTGCTTGGTGAAATCAATAAGATTTATCGCATATTTTCTTCAACGGGATGTTTACTTGAATCGGGTGCAAAACTTGTTTATTGCAAACTAGAATTTTATTCTATGGTTAAAAACAAATGAGATAGCGTAGGGATTGACAAATATTTTTAACGTATAACAAAAACCTCGAAAAGAGATATGTCAAGTCCACAACGTCGTGCAGAAAAATCTATGATATTAAAATTATTGTTCAGCCTGTTGCTGCCTATAAAATCGTTTTGGGTGCGTGCCACATCCTTATGAAATGATGCAAACTGAATTCGTTCGTCGAACTATTGTCTTACACTTAGCCAACAATTCGTTCATGTCTATTACTTGTAGAATATCTTCTGCAGCAGTTAACTCTTGCTTTACCTACAGTAATATACAGGGTGTTACAATGAGAACCGCCGGCGCCTGAAAGCGTATTTCTAATAGAGTTAATAAATTATAATTAATGCACTACAAGATGTCAGTTGATCGGGATTTTGTCACGAAATATTCTCTTCGTCTTTTTGATACTCTTCAAGCTCATGATGATCACCAAAACTGATAAGAAGTAATTGGAATATTTTTATATTGAATTAGACAGATTTTTAAATTTTAACGCTCAAACCGTTTCCGCAATGGCAGCTTTATGGGTCGCTTACTGAGTGCCTTTGTGGCTACCCACCGTTTATGATAGTTCGTTGCCTTCACTGAAACTTATACTTATTTGAAAGTACCTCTATTAATCATAAATAACCAAAACGTTTAAGCGTCATTGTCACTGCTTCAATAAAAAGAACTCCCAAAACTTCAATTCATGATACTTCAACTAAAAATTTCATAACATCAGGAATGTGTATCTGACGGCATCACAAATGTAATAATTATAGAAGAAAAATATTAAATTTCTGACTGAAACACTTTATAAGCGTCTTGACAGAGTATAAAATTAATTGCACAATAACGTCAGAAAAAGATTTAAAAACAAAACCTTGAAGCCTTATAACTTCAATTTTTAGAAATATTATAGAAACTTGGGACGTTAATTTAATAATCACAGTACTTAAAGTGCCGTCGAACGGCTTCCTATAAAGTGCCGTTCATGCGCGCGCAACACGCAAGTGATGTCATCACGAAAGACGAGAGACTACCAAGATCGAACGCGCAACGACTAGCGAGGTCGATAAAGCCGTGGAAAACCGGTGGCGTACCATAGACTGGCCTCGGGTTCAAATCCTCGTTCAAACGATACTTTTTCTTCGAAAAAAAAAGTTCTACGCAAGGTCAGTTCAGGGCCATGTATTTTTTTTGAAGCACCATTAAAAATTACGATTCGAAAAGACTTTTTTAATCTTTTTCCTTCCCCTAACACACTGAAGTACCGTCATATGGATTAACGGCACTTTAACAGGAAGCCGTTTGACGGCACTTTAAGGCCAGCGTTTAATAATAGTGCCAGAGTAAAATGTATTTTTCTAACAAGCATTCTTGTAGTCTTCATGGAGTAACTTTTTGTTTCAATCACTTTGACCTTGAAACATAATTTTTTTCCTCTCTTTCGTTCAGTGGTAGCCCCTGCTCCAATCTGTACGAGTCGCCACTGGTGGAAATTATATGGTAATTTGGCTGTCAGTCTATTTGCTAAAAGTACTTTCGTCAATTGAATTATTAAATCATCTTATCACTTTTTCTTTAACATCTTCCTCCATTTAACACTCTTTTATTCTATCTACACTTGCGTTTGTCGCTTTAAAAAATTACTTCTTTGACCTTTCCAATCTAAATATGCAAAAGTTTTTAGTAAATGCGACAAACCCTTGAAAAGTCCACTAAAAATAAAGTTGTTGAAACAGTAAGTCGGCGTTCTCTTTGTTAAAATTATTGAATAAAATTTGAATAGATATCTTTGAGAGTATTATCTTCCAATCAATTTGGGATTACATACTTGAGATTAGTAAAGTTACTATCAATTGCTTTTTTTAGAAAATTACTTCGATTAGATAATTTTTGTAAGTGGAGATTGTCCAAATTATTGTCGAGCTAACCGTATCCCAAAGATTTGAAGGTTGCTATTGAAGATTTTATTTATTTCTCCCCGTTTTTCTCTTTCGTCCATTTAAACGTTGTTACTTCTATCTTTTAATAAATTCCTCCTATATCACCTTTAATTTTTCACTAAAATTTCTTCTGTTTTCATTACTTCAAATGATACTTTTCATGTTCTTATCTCTAAAAAGAATAATTACTAAATTATCACTTTATTTTCATTTTTGACAGTTTCCTCGGATAGCACCGCAAATATTTCCCGCCATTTTTCAGACACCTGTATAATATTCCAGGATTCTTTTTGGCTTTATAAATTTTATTAAAAAAATTACCGTAATCGGTTGTTCGTCTCATTAATAATACACTTACGTAGCTAGTGACGTTGCGAGAACCGTAGCAGCGTTGGCAGCAGACGGCATGAAGAATGTCGCGTGGTGACATCTTATGAAAGTACAGAAATTGACACAATAAGAGCGGAGTAATCAACAATGATCTTGCAATTTGCGTCCCCTATCCAAGGAAGCATGCTCATGATTACACAGAAATAGGCGTCGTCAAAAATACTCTCATTTACAACATTATATCGGAAGCATGCCCAATTACACACGGGCAATTACAAATTTATGATTATATAATGCAATTAATTAATTAATTTTTAAGTGCATTCATTTCCATTTAAATTTGCTTTTACTTGGCCAATTTTCACGTTGTAGTTTTGAAAAATTCGCCGAATTTTTTGAGGCGACCAGATGTGAAAGTCGATCAAGGAAGTTCTCAGATGAGCGCGCCTCCTCTTTGAGAAAGTGAAACCAACAAAAATGAAATCGCTAAAAACGATAACCAATATCAACAGGTTCATTGACACCGACTCGGACTTTAACACCCCTACAATTTGTACATCTACTGAGAACAATTGATAAAAGTTAAAAATCGAGCGCAGATAAGCCAGCGAACTGACCAAATGAGAAAGGAGGCAGTCTAGGAGCGCTAGATCAAGGCAAAAAAACATGTGAAGGTCGTTGATTCAGCTTGCAACTGTCTTCTGAAAAGTGGCGGCAATTAATCTGTCAATATGGAGGCAATAAGCGGAACCAAAAAATTCAAAAGGATGTAAATATTCCCAGAACCGTTACTTGCCAATTAAGACAACATCGGAATTTCCACCAAACCATAAACAGCACGCCATTTACCCACACGCTCTATCAACCCACCGCAATTGGGACCGGTTTGGAAATTCCGATACTCACTTATTCTTGTGCTTCCTGGGGTTGGCATTGGCGTTGAAATGGTCGCTTTTCACCATGATGGAGTTGTTCTTGCCGGCCTGCGTCGGCGAAATCGTCATTTTCGTCCGGTACGCCACGGAAAGCTGCAACGTGCCAATGGGGGTGCAAATTTGCCCGATCCTGACCTGCTTGTGGCCATCTCCCAAACCGAGCAACTGCGGGTGTTCGGTGAAAACGCGATAACAAATAACGTACGATTCAGGTCCTTGCCGGCGAGACAGTTTGTAAGCGGGCGTCACTCGCGTCACCGACACCAAAGATTTTAACAAAATCCCCATGCGATTATAAACTGTATAGTTGACTTTCACTGTAGAGTCATATTCTTCAGGCAACAGATTAAGGCACCAATACTCCAAAATCATCACGTCACCCTCGGACGTTCGCAGGGAAATCTCTATTGATAGGGGGGTGCAGGGGGATATGACTTCGCCGTTGAGGGCCTTCCTCACGGCGGCCAGAACGTCGGGGTAGTCGCTCACGTTCAAGTTGAACTAAAAAAAATTTGGTGAGTTTGGATTATTTGGGGGAGAAGGGGTGACTTACTACAAAATCTGATCCCACCCCGTCCTGGGGCTTGGTCGGGATGCATTTCGTGGAGATTCTCTCGCCAAGCCTGGACTGGACAATGATCTGGGAAGTCTTGTACGCCAGAAATTTCGTGTACTTGTCCAAGTCCTTCTTGTCTTGGCTGCTGAGCTTCATTGTTGCGGCTTTGTCGATTTGACACATTAATTATGCAATTGCGGCAGGGGCTTTACGAAACCTCCATAGGAATGCGGGCAAAAAACCCGACCCAGTCACTCCA
This sequence comes from Schizotus pectinicornis, assembly GCA_951805265.1. Lineage (NCBI taxonomy): Eukaryota > Metazoa > Arthropoda > Insecta > Coleoptera > Pyrochroidae > Schizotus > Schizotus pectinicornis. Next base: position 14,141,492 of record OX638203.1, read on the forward strand.
AAAGCTGTAAACCCAACTGAACTGTCTTGACTCTTCTGGAAGGAAATTGTGACACTGACGTGTTGCGTACGTGTGTCCCCGCACAATCACCTACCGCCCCACAACTTTCGTCGATCCAGTCGATAAACAATCTGACAGGGGATGCCGCAAACCTTCAATTTGCCCCGATCCTTCCCCAACTTCAACCTTGACGAAAGTGCAAGGAATGCGGCTTGAAAAACGAAGAAAACTCGCTGGAATTTCAAAAACTCGCTTGGCAACGGAACTCGCGCAGCGCCACCAACGGCAAATATTCAAACCAAACCGAGTTTCATTAATGAACGGCGATTTTATTTCTTAATTTCGCCGCGAGTTAGACGGAGAGAAATGGCGCACGGCGTGCTGACTGAACGCGATCAAAGGTGGCGTGCGCTGATTGGAGGGGTGAAGGGAGTTGGGAAGAGGGAGGGACGCCATCTTGTTTTAGAATTAATGTCCGATGTCAGCGTTGATTTCTTCGATTGTGCTTTTTCTTGATTTTCATTCAGATTTTAAGCGAGATTTTCACTCAGAATTAACCAGAAAAATAGATTAGATCGCGCGTCGAAGACTCGTATGTCTGATTACGGGGTAAGTTGAAAAACCGTTGAGTAAATCGTTGAGGGCGTTGTTTGTTTTGTAAGGTGACTGTCATTCATTTCTCTAGTTTTTAATAAATTTCATTGAATATATCGACCCCCAAATGCTGGTAGCTTTGTGATTCACGGAATTAAAGAGGTAGTTAAGGGTGAAAAAGAACGTTTTACTGGTTTGAGTCCTACAGCGTGTCCACTAAAAACTATTTGACAGTTGGACAGTACATCAATAATATCAGAAATTAGGGGTGGCCGGGTGAGATGGCTATGACTAATTGCAATTATTCCTGGTTATTCATAGAAACACGTGATTGTAAAGTTATCTTGACCAACTGCGTTCCAAGTTCCAAGAAGCTTTCATGACATGCTATATGACGTACGTTGATAAGCTTCTATGCTTATAAGCTTGTAAGCTTGTAACACTATACAGGATCGTCCAGAATGACTGAACATGCCGCTTACCGGAAATCGAAATCTACCTACTCTGACACGTGCTAATGTCAATGGTAGTCGTGAGCCCGGCGTACCACGAACATAACCTTAAATTGTAAGACAGTTTTAGTTTCGTATTAACATTAGTTAAAGTGACCTACTTACATTTTTAATTTATCGTTATTTAGAATTGAGAAACAGCGGGTTTTAGCCACAAAAGTTAGAATAAGTGTAAAAGCACGAACTGATAAGCGAGTAAGACGCCTTTGACAGTGGTCAACCGTCAAATGCGTGTTGAACGGGCATAAGGTAAGGAGTTCCGAAATTGTACAGTGAAGCTAGTGATGGAACCTTGCCACATCGGGTGAAGTTGAGCAAGAAGTTCAGGAATTTATAAAACGTGATGGAATTTTTTTTTTAATAGACGATACATCTACGTGAAGAAATAACATTTACATTGAATTCGTTATTAGGGGAACTTGTGAGAGAATAGTGATGATGAAGGTAAGTAAACATTTTATTGTGGTTCATGAAGGATGATGCTATCCAGGGGTTTGCATCAGCTACTCGATGAACTCTAGCTATTTGCCTTTATTTGATAAACTCATACCGAAGGTTACCAGTCCACAACTTTACTTGGAAGAAACGTTTTGAGAGTGCTTTCTGTAAAAGGAATTTTGTTCAGAACAAATGACATAAATTTGGACTACTCTTTATTAGTTATTTGTCGGAAAGAGTAAAATGGAATTTGGTGACTGAAGTTCTTCGAGAGCATGGACTGCGTCGTCCCCTTTACCCAAATTCTATAATAACACGTCAGGCGTATTTGCAAAAGTTACTACATTTTGGTGGAAAATGATACGGAGACTGTAATGGATTGGAAATCTGGATGGAAATATTGACACGGTTATAAGAGTTGTTGAACCCTAGTGAAATAACGAATTATGTTAGTAATAGTTGAGCTGAATATTCTGATGGACTGGAAAATGTTACAATTGATTATATTTGACTTATTTATTATTTACTCGTCTTAATTGCGAGTTACAACAATATTCTACTATTATGTCTGCGACTGTTAGATTAGAGCAATTTTAATGTATTTTTTTATTGTTGATATCTTAAAAAATATTTTCTCTCACTTAACAGGATTTAATTTTCTTAATTCCTTTAAGCAAGGAAATTCTTAAAAACGATTTCTACCCCAATAATATTTTTTCCTATCACCAACCTAATGAATCGCGTTTTGAAAAACAACTTAAAAAGCTTTTGCTTCCTACTATGCATTAACATTGCGAATACACCTATAAGCAATCGTCATGCGCCACTCTTCTACAAAGTGTCACAGTCATTGGACTTCCTCTTGATATCCGCTGAAAAGTAAAAGCGAAAATAAAACAGCAGCACTTAATATTTCAAAGTAAATATCGCCTCCGGGGTGAAAGCGGTGAAAGTTATCATCTAGGATTTTCGACTATTTGTAAATAATTTGATAATGGTGTCTGTCTGGCCGCCAATATCTTATCAACGATTGGCGCCGTCTTGCGATAAACATTATGATTAAACCATTGTATATTAGTAAGCCTCGAAGGTGTTGTCCTTGTTTTATCAGCAATTTGTTAATTATTAGGAGACATTATGTCGTTAATTTTATTTTCTGAGAACTTGGAGGTTGTGGGAAAATATTCAAGTCAAACATTCCTTGGAGTTTTGCAACAGGACAAGACTATTACGACACCGATAGAACATTAGCCCTCAAAACTTAGTGACGTTTTCAGAAGAGGGATTTTTGTCTCAAATTTACGGGGTTTGGGCTTTATAAAACGACATTTGTTCTACTAACATTTAGATGATTGTAAAGTAATTTGTGTATTGTAATTTTGTTTATTTTCTGTAGTTCTAGGTAACGATGAGTGTCATAATACGTCTTCAAAATCTCCCTTGGTCCGCTAATGCTCTCGACATTCGTCAATTCTTTCATGGATTATCTATTCCAGAAGGAGGCGTCCACATTGTTGGTGGAGAACAAGGCGACGCATTCATCGCTTTCAGGTATAGCATTGAAGGTTTATATTTATCTTACTGAAACGTTCAGAATTTCAAACAAAATTATTGGTGGCCTCAACCATTTTTCTCCAAGTCCAAACTAAGCTTACTTCATAAATATAAATCTCAATTTTTTTTAGGTTTGGTAAGTATAACAATGATATACATTTATACATTATAGCCGTTTTACAAATAATTTTCTTAAAACTGGTAATTTTTCAATATTCTTGGTTTCAAATTCCTTGGATCAATAAAAATGCAAACTGACACTGCTACCTGTATCTGTTAAGCTCTGTCATTCATCTGTATTTTCATTAAATCTGGGGATTTTTTTTTAATACACAACTTTATTTATTTTTTCAAAGTACCTATGTGCAACTGATAATTATTTGAGGTATGTTCTCTACTTGTCTGACAACATACGTATTTTTACTATTTCTGCTAAATGCCTCTGGAATTCTAGTCTATTCATAATGATTATAACGAAAAGAAGTACGTCCAAATTTTTTTTAAATAGTATCTTCAACTCCGTAAACAATTATTAGACCCGAATTCATTAAGGAGGTTTAAACCTTATCCGGTCTAAGTTGATGTATGACTGAAGTTTTGCTATTTTGACAACTTGTTTGAGCAACTTTTCATCTATCAACGTGGACCAGTCTAAAATTTAAACGTCTATAATGAATTCTGGTGTTAAATATTTATTTCCACTTCCCCTCGAACCTGATAAATTATTTCCCTTTATACCCTATAATAAATGAGAACGAAAAAAATTAAGTACCTTACTATTAGTGTTAGAAGCCATAAAACAGTTGTTGCCGATCATAGTCTGGGATAGTTGCAACTATTATCTGCTCTTCTTGAATGATAATCACTGAATTAACCCATTATTTGTTAACATCCCGAAGTAAATTCGCTTTCTTAAATCGGTCAAATTCTCATCGCATTCCTTCATCCAGTTTTCTTTAAAACCATACTCTTTGTTGGTGCGCATAGCATGGTAGTGCGCTATTCTGGTTTAATCGAATTTCGTTGCGGTCTCTTCAAATGTTACCTTCTAATAATCTATATTTTGAAATCATTTGTCTAAATAAATCTGACACTGCAAAAAGGATAAATGTGGTGTTTGAATGTAGGTACTATGTAGAAACGAGAAAGTTTTATCGGCTAAAATGCGATTATTTAAAGCCAATTTTATGACTCGACTTTATCAAACATTCTTAAAGTTCGGCATCTACTCAACTTTGTTTTAATATTCATTATATTCAGGAAGTTTTTCAGTGAGTTCGATACTCGTGTCTGCATGTAGAAATATTAATTTAAGGAGTAGCTCACATTTACCTAATGTTTTAAAATCCCCTTCCATCATTTGGTGATAAGTAAGAAAAAGTTTTTTCTATAAATTGCCAATTGTCTTAAAGTGATGTAGAATCATTACCGCGTGAACTACACGAATGTTAGAGCTATGCTAGTGTTACAGGGCAGTACTAGTGCTGCGCTGCTGATACTATGAAATTTAAAGAAGCCCCGTATACAACTAACAACATGATAGGAGGGAAGAAGAACATTATAAAATTAATCTAGAACTCAATAAGTATCGAATACTGGTTGATGCTATTATCAGTATATTCTTAGTAAATTGTCTTGAATATTTTGCTAGGTAGCATCGCAACAGAGCATTCAAATCTAAATGAAGACTTTCAGATCGTCTTCGTTTTTTTCTTTTACAATCATCTTTGGAGTATATTAGCAACGCCAAACAACTTTATTGTTTTCTATAAGAACGTGGACATACGAATTTAGTGACCACGTTTACGCAGAGCGGATCTAATATTTCGGATAGGATCATAGTGGTCACAGACAAGGGATTATCTAAGTTGTGATCGACGTCAGGGATTCGGCTCCAGCAGAAGCACATGGATATAATAACCACACAACGCAGAAAAGTAATAGAGAGTAACCCCTTAATTTCGATATGGTTCAATCGCTAGAGATGTGAACGATAGATTTCTGTCGTATTTAAGTCTTCAGTCTCCACACTGGCAGATTTACTACGAATAATTAGTATATCGGAAAACTTCATATCATCGGAGAAGCAAGTACATATTTTCGAAAAAGTCGTATTTTCTGCCCCGGTTCTATTCACTTTATTCTATTTACATGATTTAATTTCTGACTTACAATAGAAGCATAAGAGTCTTTCATTTTCATTTCGGCTTTATTCCGCTTTGGAATTCACCGTATCTGCAAGTAGTTAGGTCGATCTTTGTAGTTACAACTTACAACCACTTTCATCGAATCTGATTCAGTCGTTTGACTAAATATGACTTATCTGTAGAACTCTTGTTTTATCGCACAGTTTCAAACTAAAAGGTAAATCGGATTGCAGTAACTATAATTAAAGGCGTCTTTCCATGTTGCGTTGTTATGTCGGTGGAAGTTCGAATTAATAGCAATCGTCTTACTTTCATCCAGATTTTCATTAACAACTATTTCTACTTCGAAGATTTATAAGGCTACGTTCGTTTGAAGCTCGACGCCTAGTCAGGTCTACAAAGTCTTCTGTTGGTGATTTGTGATCTTTTTTGTTAGGAATTAAAAGGCAGAACTGAGACACTATTTCAAAAAATTATTAAAGAACGAGACACATTAAGTTCAGAAGCTGTCGAAGTTCTTCAAAATAAATAATAGTGTTTTTACTGGTGCAGACCAGTCCTGAAGCGGCTCTATCGGTTCTATCCTTTGTAGAAATTAGACTCAAGTTGAAGACGTACTTTGAAAAATTACAGGAAGTATACCATACCGCAAAAAGTGTATATTGTGATAAGTTTCTTTCTCGTTAAACTCGGCAAGCGAACTCTTCACAATCCTTTCTGCAAGAATCTCATACGCACTGCAGTCTAACATTTGTTGGTAATATCGACGCGATCTTGGGAGATTTTGTTCGACGACTGCCACATGTCTAACTAGCTACTAGTTGCGTCAGATGTAACTGCATACTGTTTCGTCTAAAAAAAAACTAGCTTAAAAATAAAAGAGGGTTGATACTGTATAACCGCAACTTAAAAAAAGATTTAAAACTATTTTGACTTAAATTCGAGCTTTTTTAATCCATTATTTCAACATAAGAAAACAATGACTTTTCACATAATTTATCTTTACGTTACCTACATAAAGTTCATTTTCGTGGATTTTTTCTCAATTTTATTACAACGTACACCGATTTTTACATTTTTGTGGACCATTCCACAGTTAATCAAGCTCTTTTTAGTACGTGTCAAAGAAGTGGTGATTACAATAATAATTACCGATAGCACGAGGCTATAATTTCTTATACTTCAATAACAGTAATATAGTACTAAATACAACATGATACTGTTGATCTTCAACATTTGTAAGTTACTACTTAAAGCTTTACTAATGATTCTCATAAACTGTCAGTATGTAAGGACGATGTCTCGCACGCACTCGAACTGAAAGGGCGGAAGCTTGTTTTCCAGTTCTAATCAAAATATCTCAAATTGTTGTAGAGTTAATTTTCTAGTCTTCATTCCATTTCACTTTCAACCACTATAATCCAATATACAAATACATATAGTCGGAATTGTTTGATAGCAAATATATACATGAAGTGCTGAGTAGGTAACTAGTGGACACTACAGAAACAGCGACATGCACGCACAACTATGGAATGGAGTCTCACACCCTTACATTATATTGGACAACGTGGAACAGCTTGAAGAGTAGTTAATTAACGCCTACCTATTCTTTGATATTTATTCCGTTTATTTCCACGTGAGTCTGGGGTTATCCTCCAATTAATTATCTTATTAAACATTACCACGTTATTTGGACAATTTTATAATTATAACGCTACGGTAGGTGATTCTTTTCTTCGGAATATCAAAATATAACATTGCAAGTATTGTCAACTTTTATAAGACCAACTTGTGATATCCAAGTAAGGAACGTAAGATTCTTCTAGTTGTAGCTGAAAGGATTTTATAGGGGTCTATTTGAAGAAGTACATAATATAACAAGTTTGCCATAAATTAATGCAAGTCGAGGAACGAACATAACAATAAACCTTGCGAATGACCTATCAATTGATTTTTGATGTTCCACGGACACTTTAATTTAATTGACATAAATGTTAGACTAGTCATCGATTCGTTCGTCAACCAACTGGAGGCTATTTTGTCTTGTTTAAATGCACGGGATGTAAGCAGTCGGTGGTGAAACTGAATGGTGGATTACTATCATTAACGGAAGATGTAAATATGTATAGGATCCACAGATTAGGCTTACAATTATTCAGTTAGGTACGAGTGAGCTTTTAACTTTACATATTATAATGAGCCTGTCACGCTTGAAACTACGAGATCCAAGTGAATGCTAACACTAACTTAATAAACACGTGTAATGTCAAAATTTGCACAGTACCTAATTATAGAATATATTTTTGGGATGAAAATGGCTAGCGGGACAGGTTGGTCCGGCGCCTGCTTACTACTGGAAGAGTTTTCTCGTTCAGCTCTTTGATCGTTAGGTAGGGTCGAAAATGGAAATATTGAGTAATAATGGAAGTTGAAAAAGAGACTAATCTGGTTACAGTGACCGTCTTAACACTGAGATGATTTCTTATGCAACTAACTATTGCATGATTTCATCAATCTTTTGCACTCTTTGAATTTTCACTCATCGCCACCCACATCGCATAGCAAATGAAGATCAACAAATCCTACCAATTTCCTTTTTCATCCTAATCACATCTAATAAATTACTATTGTCTTTAAATATGTCAAAGGAGCTTGGAAGATTTCAAAAGCCTTTGCATAAAAGCTACGTCGTGGAACTTAATACTTCTGTATAATAGCTTCCTAGAGGTGCAATAGCTTCCTAGAGGTGACTGCTGCAGGTCAACCAGTTTTCTGCAGAACAAGGAACAAAATAGACTTCTCATCCAGAAGAAATCAAGGGGCTTCTAGATTAACAGGATCAGACGGGGAGTGCTTTTTTTATTTTAAATAGAATTGAACAGCTCAATAAGGTTCTACCAGCGACAAGTTTTGCGGTAAAGTTTATCGGATTTAAGGGAACGCGCTGCATGGCCAATCTCAACATTAACGATGAATTCGCTCTTCTCGTCAGAAAGTTCTCAGTTTCTGCGAAACTTCCACAGTGCAGGGATCAAAATTTCAAAAACAAGATCCTCTAAGCCTAGGAGATACGAAATGTTTGTAAAACCATTTGCTAGAAAAATTATTCAAAATCTACGGATTCTGATGCTCCAGTTCAAGTGATCCGAATACTCTTGAAGAATAGATCGATACTATAATTTATTATTTGAACCTAGTTTGGGTTTAACTTAAATCTACCACTTCGCATCTTGTTTCAGACGGTCTCGTTTTAATCCAAAATTTATATACGTGTTCTATTGGTCGTCGTTAATATTTGGGAAAGTTTGTCATCTACTTTGCTATTCTAGGATAACATAAATAAATTACTGTAGTAAATAATTTACTTGTTAAAGAAATGATTGAGACGAAGATTTAAGACCATCTAATTTTTCCATTACAGTTTGTCAGTTGGAAAGTTGAGCGGAAAAATATTCAAGCATTTTGAACTTATTTTTCTCAGGATAAACGTCTCGTAGTTACTTATCCTCTCAGGTGAAATCATTCTGCAAGTCAGAAAAAATAGTCCTCTAAGTATATCTTGCTCAAGGAACAACATCCGTAACGCAATATTTTCTATTAATCGATTAACAGAAGGGAAGGAACCAAACTCAACTGAAATTGAAAAAAAGTGAAGAAACAGATTAGTTCAAATTATAAGGAGAAGAAAGTGGGCAGTGCAAAATTCTGTTGCAAAATATCGAGGACCTGGCATCAACTGTACTCTTCTTTCTATACCTAAAAACTTAGTGTGGAACTTTGAAAATATTGCAGGTGAGAAGATAGAACTAGTTGACCTTATCAAAAGAAGTCTATTCAGGTGTTAGGTCACCAAACTTTACAGGAATACAGGAGGTGATCGTGTAATTAGCAAATTGAGTTGTTATGAAGCACTTCTTAAGCGTAGGGTGACTGAAATTGTTTTATATCTGGCCTGACTTGTTCTCGACCCGACACCTATCTCAGTATATCTTGCTCTATGCCTGGCTACATCAAGAGACAACCTTATTTTGCAACCACCGCGATGCCCAAACTTAATGTGATGTAAGCTGTCCAATACCACTTGTAATTTTGCAGCACTGCAAGGAAGTGCAATGCACAACTGGCATTACGCCGAGCACCAATAATAATTCGGCTGCGTTTTCGGCATCTCGACGATTTAATTTTACTATCGCATTTCTACCCGGAGGAATTTCAACACCAGGAAGCGTGGATTCCAATTCACGTCTAATATTATGGGGTCTCCAGACTTGGACACCAAAATGAAAAAGTGCAGAAGTTCGAGTTACCTGGCCTGATACGTTTTCTACGAAAAAACTAAATCGGATCCTTTGCGTGAACCAAAGAAGTTACATAGCCAAGTAAGCAAATGGCAGGATGGAGTTCTGTTCAGCAGAATTAAGGACTTCCTCTTCTTAGATACCAAAGTTTCGGTATTAAATTTGTTAGCAACAAGTTACACGTTAACTACGAGTGTATTCATCTCATCTAGAAGAATTAATGTGGAGAACCAACCTGTCTTAAAAGAAAGAATGGCGTTTTGATGAACGGGATTTACTGCTAGCAGCACGAACTTGTTTATGATTACTAGGTTCTGATCCTAGTGGTTATGTAACATAACTGCATCATATTTTAGTCCAGAAGGGATTGATATGGAATACTGATTTTATCCACACATCTAAAATCATCTGCTGTAGTCATACATATGTGTTTTTGAAAGCAATTTAATGTTAAAGTAAGATCTCTATAAAGTATACATTAAGCTGACAATTGAACTACCAGTAGCATTTTCGTCCAGGTCTACAAAATAATGAGGGTGCTCTAATGTATTTTCGACTGTGAGTAAGGATATATGTACTTCAAAGAAGATAGCCATAACATCGATCCAACGAATGGGGAAGATTTTAATTCGTTGCGAAGAAAACTTGATTTTAAGGAGAAAACTTGCTTTTATTTGCTTTAAAACAATTGGCATGGAAAATTCAATTAAATCTTTAAACGAATAGGTAGGTAGCTCCGCTTCAGAATGGTGACAATACTAACATGAAAATTTGTAAAGAGTTTACAAACATTGACGTAAGAAAGATATAGAACATTATGGAGCTCAAGCCAAGGGTGCTGGTCAGAACTTTAGTCTGATTCAAATTGGTTCAAAAATTGAACTGGGTTCCTGGATTCGAGGAGGTTTGAGCTTTCATAACACACAACAATGGGTCTTTCTGCACATTATTGGTACTTCTGATTGATTCAATACAAACTTAAAATATTTGCAAAGGAAATATTTCTTTGCGAGCCAATAAAATCGATTTTTCTTAAATCGCATATTACAAGTACATATAAGAGAACGGGTATTCTGGATAGTCTAAAGTACCTATAAGTTTCACGGAAAGCACTATAATCACGGAAATAAAGATCTGTTTGCTCAATGAGCTAAAGTTTTCTGGCATTGTTAATGCTAAAGTGAGCTAATTTTTCTTCAGTGGGTTCCAAAAATTTCTGTCTCGCCTTGATAGTTTTCTTCCGAGTACCTAAGTAGCAACCTTCGTCGTACATAAACTAGTTACTGAAGTTCATAGAAAGAGCGCTCGTCTCAAATAAATTACCACTAAACAGGATGAATCTACCGCTTCTTGTCCTACTCTGACTTTCTATTATTAGTTCAAATTTGTACATAAAATGTACATTTAAAAAAAAACGTGTAAAAATTCTTCACATTTAGTTGATATTTATTGGTTCAACAAATGGTGACTGTAGGTAACAGTAGATGTATCGATCTATCGAATTTACAACAGAACAATTGTTGACTTCCTTTAAATTAATTACATGGTCCAAAACGTTGATCCATCTCTATGGAATCTGCGTCATACATCATCTGCACGAAGAACCATATTGTTGCTCAAGAAACCAGCATTTGTGACGACTGAAATATCCATTGTAGAAAATACCTCAAATAACAAAAACCGAGCAGTAAAGGTTTAATTTTTTTTATAAAAATTGCTAATCACAGTTTTACTTATTACACGCAGCAAAGAATTGTTGAAAAGAAATAGAAAAACAGAGCGATAGTACCTAGATAAGTTTTTATTTAGAATAGCAAAAAATACGAGTGCCGTTCAAAGCTGGACTAAATAACACTTGCGCTGAAGATTTTTGTCCACTTCCTTTCCTTATTGTAACCAGTCCTCTGCAGGAGTTTTAATTAGGAAAGATGGAGAATCACCATAGCAACCACCTGTTCTATCTGGTATAACTGAAGCTTTTTTATTTTCGTGTAATGTTTTAGGAGCACTGCTTTACCGATATCTATTAGCTTCTTGAAAGAAAATTCATAGTTTTTATTTTGTTACAAAAGTAATTCAGATGCGTAGCCCATGCAGGGTACACTAACACTTAGGGTTTGAATTAAGGATGAAGATAGGCGCATCCTTGTCGCTCTCAATGGGCGGTATGTCGATATCAGTCCATGTTTGCGTCGAGTCAGACTCCAAAACTAAAGCAAATTTTCAGGATTTTTTTGTCTTGTTTGAAAGATAATGCTATTGATCTGTAGGTACATGATGATCCCCTGTGAAATGGCTTTAGAATAAAATAAAACACAACTAGAATTTTGGTGATAAATTGAAGATCAAATTCAAATGACTGTATTTTAAAGGTACTTGACCGATTGACTTCAAAATAGGACACCTCGGAGGCTGATGTTTACAGATTCTAAAAATTGAAAACAATTCTGATAATTTGCTTTAGTTTTGGAGCCTGACTCCACGCAATCATGGACTGACATCGGTATACCGTCCATTGGGAGCGACAAGGATGCGTCTATTTTTATCCTTGTTTTTTAAATCCAAACTTTAACTATATGTATTGCACTAAAATGTATTTATTTACGAACTAGGAACAAAATTTTTGTCTTTGGCCGCTTAACAGTGCTTACAGAATAATAACTAAGCGTTAGCACGTCTGTCATAAGTTCTTTTACCTTACTCTAACAGCGGAAAGTGAGCGACGGAGGGCCGCCGAGCGCTAGCTGATCAGCTAATTGCTAGAAAACTGTCTAGAGGCGTCCCGCATAAGGTTAACAATTTATGACTTGAACATTACAAATAAGTGCCATTGATGACAATAGTTGCAGATCAGAGAATCCTTCCTGCATTATCCTGCAGGATAATGCAGAACCATCTAGCTAGAAAAACTTTGTTACTTACTTTAGAGCTCTCATTATGTCAGTTTTGTTTGAATTTGGCACATTCATAAGACTTAATTGTATATACACAGGAAACGTTTAATTAAAGTTTTAGAAAGTATATAGGTACCTTAATTAAAAAAATAATAATAAGAATACAAGCATTCTATAGTAAGCATGCTCATACAGCATTTCTTTTGCAATAATGTCCCAACTTTTGTGATTGTGTAAACAGCTTGACCGGTTTTGCAGAACTGTACAGATTCAGTTTGTGTATGTTAGTACCTAGCCAATTATGCAATTATGATGTTTGAAGTTTTGAATAAAAAAGGGTTTAATTTCAAAAAATTATTTATATGTATGCTAATCACAAATCATCTGAAGTAATCATATCTCTTGTCTTTTAGCACGGATGAAGATGCTCGTCAAGCGTTCAGTCGTAACAATGGCAAGATTAAGGAGATACAAATCAGTCTCATGCTTAGCTCCCGTACCGAGATGCAAAGGGTTATCGAAGCTGCGCGTTCCCAGTCCTACTCAGCATTCATGCCCAACCCAGCACCCAGTGTACCATTACCGGCAGCTGTGCCAGCCATTATTCCTGCTGCCGTACCCGACATCAAAGTAGACCTCACCAAAGATCGGGATGGATCAAAGGCCGACAAGCGCGATAGGAAACGTTCCCGGTCACGATCGCGCGAACGCAAAGAACGAGACCGCCGCGATAGAAGATATAGGGATAGAACTAGATCGCGATCTAGGGAACGACGAGAACGTCGTCGACGTGAGAGAAGTCGCAGTCGAGGTCGTTCCCGTTCAAGGGATCGTAAACTTCGCGATAGGAAGCGCTCACCTGAAGGGTTCGTTCAAAAAGAAAAGAAATTGCCAGAAGTTTGGGCCAACTCTAACTCTAACGACGGCATTCCGGCAGCCCCACAACCTCCAAATATAATATCAAACAATTTCGCGGCCACCCTTGACGACGCCAGACGAAATCTTAGCAACCTCAACTCCCCTATTGACGTAGACAGGAATAATTTTCCGGCAAACTTCATGAGCAACCGTACTAGGGAGAGTTGGCCTCTGCAAGATCCGCGCGAAAACGGGCAAGGAAATTTTTTGAACCGGTCCGATAACGGTTTCTCGAATAGACCTGGAATACCATCAAACAATGCAGAATTCCAGCCCAGGAGGTTTCCTCGCAATAATTTTAACGAGGAACCTTTCACTCCTGACCGGGAACCATTGCCGAATAGTTGCGTGAAACTTCAACCTTTTTACGGGGGCTATGGCGACATTAGGAGATTCTTCCAAGGCTGCTTTATAAGCAATGTCGGTATTAAGTTTATTAATGACGATTTCGGACACCGAACTGGAATCGTTTATGTTCAATTTGGACATCCACACGGTAAAGACAAAGCGTTGCATAGAGACGGTGAACCTCTGAATGGTGTTAAGATCGAAGTCAAGCATTTGGATGACCAGGAATTCAACGACGCCATCGATCGTTACCAGCCCGACAATTTCTCCCAAAATAGCGACGAAGCTCGCAAGTTTAGAAGTAAAAATATTACCAAATACTTTAACAAATTAGAACCTGAACTGAAGGTGTTCACTAGTTTGACCGTCGATGATTTGCCCACTTACGTCAAAGAGCAAGATATTATGAAGATGTTCTCTCCTCGCCCCCTAATTTCTCTAATACTTACTTCGAAGCCGCGCGGCGGTCACATAGCTTACGTCAAGTTTGGATCTGCTGAAGAAGCGAAGAAGGCGTTAGAGGAAAAATCTAATCATATAGTCGAGGGTAAAGCTGTTACAGTTAAAGCGTGTCAGGATAGTGAATTCGAAACAATCAACCAACAACACGATGTCAATTTAGATTTGAAACCGAACGGTATCGATACAAATTGTTTAAGCCTAACACACCTCCCACTTCAAACAAACAATGTTGAAATTGCCGATTTCTTTTCCGATATCGGCGTGCGGCCCTCGAAAATCCATCTAATGAGCAACCGTATGGGCTTCACCGGTCAAGCTTTTTGCGAATTTAAATCCAAAGATGATGCTGCTGAAGCGCTAAAAAAAGATGGCGCTAGCTTCGGTCCTACCCACGTTCAAATCCAGCCGTTGTCGCGCGGGGAAATGGAACACATTTTACACCAATCGCAACAACCCGGCATGCCATCTTCATATCAACCCCAACCCCACATGCGACCTAACATGATGAATCAAATGGGTCAGAATCGTCCTCAATTTTTCCCTAGAAATAATTTCGACGGGCCTAGAGGCATGGGACCGCCGAGGTTCATGGGAGGGAGGCCACCGCGGCCGAGGTTTATGAACGCGGTTCCCAACGATGACGCGCCTCCTGGTTGCACGGTCTTCATGGACAACGTTCCCTACAAAGCTAGTACTAATGAAATTTTGGACTTTTTTGATGGTTACGACACGTCGAACAACGTCAGTAGGAGGTTCAACCCCAACAACACGCCCAGCGCTGAAGCGAAAGTGATTTTTAACTCACCTGACGAGGCTTTCCGCGCGGTTCAGGAGAAGAACGGCCAGAAAATATGGGACCGGTCCATATATCTCAAGCAAGTGTAGAAAGAAAGGCCGCTAAGCCGCGGGCTCCTCCTGGTTACGATAATCTAAAGAGGTCAAAGTTAATCGGGTCAGTTTTTGCGGATGTACAGTTTTGTTCGGATTCTGGCGATTCTATAGAATATCAGATCCTTTTAAAATGAACATTTGCGCTAGTTTTATAGATAGGTATACTTACCTATAAGTTTATCATTGAGGAATGCGGTGGGTTTTCAAATTAAGAAATGCCGAAGCCCCATTTCCAACTAATTTGTAACAATTTGGGTATTACCGTTTAGTGTTCAATAAATGGTATTACAAATGTATTTGTCTACATAATTTACTTTATAATTTTTTAATTAATGTTTGTTCAGTAATGTAGTGACATGTCAAAATTGATTTTCATAGGATTAAAACAGTTCTTTAAGATCTGACCATAGTTTATACACGTCTGCTAGTCATCAACGACTTCCTTCTTCCTTCGTTTGTTGCATGTCTTAATTTTGCATTAGTTCTGCTGCTGCACGGCTGCATTGCCTGTTGTTATTTTGGTCTTGCGATAATCGCTTCTCAGTGCAAAAGAATTGAAAGGTCGGCTGTGCGGTTCGCTGTTGAGCTTCAAGCAGTTGGTTTTAAATCTGTTGGCTTCGCGCTCACGCATTGCCGCCGATATTCCGGTCTGAACTGAAAATCGGATCCCGCCAGTCTCTCTTGAAATGCTGCAGAGAGGAGGTTGTGACGATCTCGCAGTATGAAGTTTTATTGAATGGTGAAGCGATGTGGAGATTGTGTTTGGCCGTTCTGGCCTTAGGGATCGTCGAGGCGCAAAGAAGGAACTACTCCACGTTTCCGTGCCCGTCCAAATGTTATTGTTTCCGGAGAACTGTAAGGTGCATGCAACTGGAACTGACGGAGGTCCCCAAAGCGCCGCTGCCAACCGTGCTCTAGTGAGTATATTAATTAGCCAATCTACTAATTTACATTCAATTTTTTTCTAAATTTGATATTATCGATGAAGAATCAATGGCTTGGATATAATATAGGCGGGCAAATGTAAATAACTCATCCAAGTGCGTGATTAAAATGTGTGTAATCATATTCAAGTGACTTCAAGACCTCGGGGTATAATAAGTCTGAGCTTATGGTAATCGAGCGGACAGTAAGCGAAGTTTAAGTTTTCCAAGCATTATCATTGCATTTACATTTATGATTTTTTTATGGAGGTAAACCAAATAGGAATTTAAGAGGAATTACTGTAAGATGAATGAGTGGAAGACACGGAATAGATTATGTTAATATATTCTTCTATATCTGATAGGACGACAATCCAGTAGCAATTTCCTAATTGTGGTTGTTGCTGCACAAGCAAATAGCAAAAATTAGCGGAGAAAATTATCGTTTCTCTACAATCACTCCAGACTAGAGAGATGACGGACGATGAACGTGTCGTTGAAGACGTTTATGTATCTTTTTATAATTATGTATCCTGACTGGTAACTTTTAAATACAAGCGAGGCAAATGTCGTTAGCGACACATGCTGGCATTCGTTTTATTGTCGAAACAGTTCATAACCAACCGTCCCCCAGTTCTTCAAAAACATATTTTTAATTTTTAACTTCTTGCTTTCAAGGTGCAAACTTTGTATGCTGAATCATGGGTCATTGATCCTTGCATTTGCATACGTTATGAATTAAAGAATTGAACCATTTAACACTCAGGTGCCTGAATTTTTTAGTTAGGCAACTTGTAGAGACGTAATTAGTTATCTATCGTCAGTGAGATCGATCGGAGATCAAACAATCCGCAACCTCGAACCCAAGAAGTCACGCATCGTACGGTATAGTGACGCTCACAAGAAATGATCGAACGATTGAAGCTTCAGATACCGACACCGAAAGGGTTTTAAAAAAGTTAGGAGGGTTTTAGCCGACGACCTAATTTAAACGATTAAATTTCTCTCAAAAGTTATTTAGAAGGTAAAAATGGCACTTTAAGATTGAGGCTAGTGAAACTTTGTCATTAAGCGAACAATGCGCTATGTTCCGATGTGTGGTATTCTATTGGAATGGTTGAATGAAAATGTTTTGACTGCTGTTGAATGAATCTTAAACAACTTGCCAAATTGTGTATTTGAATAAGAAACATAAAAGGGATCATTTGTTGCTTTAACTTATCCACAATGTTTAACTTTGTTTTTTCTTCATTTGTACTTTTTTCACAAGTTTTATTTTGAGGCTTCATGGGAAGCATCAAGCGACCTATGTAGCTTGTGTTAATTTTCAAAATCAAGCTAAGTATTTTCTAAGAACCACTTAGGTCCTGATAAAAAAATGTTTCTTTAATTGTTTTATGCCAGACTTGTACTGAACTACGACAAGCATTCAATTACTTCTAATTCAAGGAGATCGCAGAAATAAAACATTTCCAAGTTGTAATCTCTTCCTCATTTTATTTTTTTTTCTTTACCCTTCTAGCTTCAACTATTGGAGATCCAAATACATAATACTTATCTCTGCCATAAGTGTTTTTTACAGTTTGAAAAACCATTCAAAATCAGAGGTTTGTTCATAAGAACTAATTGCTATATCAAAGAGACGAAAGTTATTTCAGGCCAATAGTAGTTGCATTTGGTAATAGAACAGAAATCGCCTGTTTTGTCATACCAATTTGGTTGGAGATAGTGTCTGCATAAATCATGATAACTTCTTCTTTTGTATGTTTTAAAAGAGATACAAAGATTTAGAAATTCCACCATCTACGATGTGTGGTTGCTTCAGGAATAGTAGGACTCTGTAGAGTAGGTAAACCAGTTTCTCCATCTTTATGACTTCATATGGATCTGCTAGAAGTGATTTCTTTACCAAATACCAATAAGTTGAGTGGAACTCTTTTCCTCACAGTTGCAGATTCTTCCAATTGTTATCAGTAGGGGTCTATGAATGACTATTAGTTTGATTCTTAATTTCCAAATGTGGAAATTAAAGACTTTCTTAAGAAGTTAGGTCTTCACGAAAGTCGTAACAGATTTAATAAGAGGCAACTAAATACGTGTAGATAGCAACAACAGCCGTTCCTTCTGCGATAATGTTAACAGATTTCAAAATAGATACTTATGGTATGACGTAACATTAATATGAAATATACATGGTGCATTTTCTGTTACCTCATCGGAAATTGCCTGGCAATAAACTTTTCTTTCATGAACATGACAAGAATACTGCAGCAACGTCAGATCGTTACTAATACAGTCATTATTGTTCTTGAAGTCATGTACCGAAATAAAGTTGGTCGGAAAATTTGTTATCTATAGATGCAGTCGGACGACGATTAATGAACACGTGGAGATACACGCGATTAATAAGAATACGAAAATAACCCCGAATTCGACGTATTTCAAACCAACAGTTCAGCGCTACCAAGAATGAAAACTCAGACTCAGGTTGTTATCAAATTCATTGGAATTGTAAAATTGTCAACTCAATCCTTTGTTGCCGCGTGTTGGCCAAAGGCAAACCACTCGGCAAAAGAACAAAAACAAAGAACCTTGCCTCTAGACTACTCTAGAGCGACCTCTGAAAACACACCGAACCGCATTCTTGCAAGAAAAGCGAAATTTGTTCGCGTCGATGTTAAAAATTATTTGGAGCAGCTCAGAAATGAGAGCTCATTGTGTAATTTTAAGACGGCAATAAAGTACAAAAAACAGCTACCATATGGGCGTTTGAACCGGAGCAGAAGCCGCGTTTACTTATCCTACACGTCCTGTACTACAGACATTGTTATAAGTAGGTTGAACCGGCTATTTGTTGTTATAAACATAGCCATTTAATTTAATCAGTTTGGAGGTGTTAAGTCATGAAAATTATCAGGATTAGGTCGATAACTACGGCCAAATGTCACAAGGGAAACTAGACTTAGACTAGCTCTCCCTCATCCGCCGAGATTTATGTCAAGCAGTGCCGAGGGCGGAATATCATGAACTATGAATTGGGATAACCTTTCAAGATTTCTGGAGCGTAAAACCCTTTCAGTCAGTAAATACCTGTCTGCATTATGGTTTCGAATACTGCCTGAAGCTTCGCCCACAACCGTTGACGTGTAGGCATTATTTATGGCCCAGTTAATCCCGGAGTTTTAAATCACCTCCTGTTAACAACTAATTGCACTTTTGACAATTATTTTAGTCCGAGTTAGAAAATTTTGTGCCCAATTAAAATTTGGCAATTTTCAGGGTGAATTAAAAAATTTTGTACCCAGTTAACTTGTCATCAAGTTAGGATCAACGATCTGGTGATCTGGTGCAGTATGTTATGTTATGAAGAATGGATCGCCGATTCCGAATAAGGCCCTGCCACTGGTCCATCGAGGCGGTCGGTGATTCATTCATTACATTTATTTGTTTTTATTAATTCCACAATTGACCGGGTCGATTTGAACCATCGAATTGGCCATTCATTCATTTATACATCGCCAAACGAATTTAGATAGTACCATAATGTCAATTAAAGTATTAAAATAAACGGCGATAAAATTATCGGTTCGTGGGTCAATTTTTAAGTTATCACCGTCATGTGGTTTGAAACGCCACAAATCTATTTCGCCCAAAAAGTGATCTCCTAGCCCTAAATTAATTTGCAAAAATAGATAGAGAACTTCGGGTTGATTAATATTGCGGATAATTAATTAACCCCACGTTTATGGGTGCGACACAAATAATGAAACGACTTTATCCCATATCTAATAAAGTTTAATGGGCATAAATGAATGCAGACAATGCACGAATTAGTTGCTATTATTAGTTTGCGCAATGGACTTTTCCGAAAATGTCTGAAAATAGCCCAAAAATTGTGTCATCTTCAAAATCGCATAGCATCAACTTGTGGTCAATGACGACAACGTATTTTGACACTTGGAAAGGTTTCATAATCGCCAAACACACATTACATACACTAATTGAATTAATATCTCCTCCGGAGCAATAGTTTATCGCAACGCAACGAGGTACTCCATATCGCGCTCTATTAATTCGGCATAATGGTCAGTTGATATCAATTACCCAGCAATTAATAGAACTAATGGAATTAGCAAAAACAGAACTGGACCAGTCATGCTTTCAGAACTATTTTTAAACCGACTCAACTTCATTACGACTATTTAGAAAACGTTTCTATCAAGTTTAAGGATTATCCACCTATCAAACATCAAACTAATCCGAGATAAGGTTGTGATTGACGTTAAAGTTAATAGGTAAGATGCTAGTTGAGATTGTTGCTCTCGCAAACCTTGAAAATCGTAATAAATCATTAAAGCGATGAGCAACCCATTTGACATCATCGAGGCAAAGGCAATCCTAAATCGAAGCGGAAATGATAAGCTTCCTCTTCACAAAACACCCGTCAATATTTCGACTGGCATAGATCACCGTTCCAGAATCGAAGGTGTGTCATTGTTAAGTCAACTTAACCGGAAGTCGAACTTATTTAAAGTATCCACTAGAACGCTAATCTGGCTTGGTGTTGTCGTCGTACAGCAATTTCCACGATTAGAAAACGAAAAGCGTAATTTACGACGCTACCGGCACTAATTTGCTGTTCGACCTGTTGAACAGTGATGAAAAACGGTAGCTAATTTATTGAATCAATAAAATTTGTTACTTAATGTCGTCATGTGACGAAGCTGATTCAGAGTTACGATGGCTCTGAACGGACAAAAAAAAATTGCTTTCAGATTTTTTTCTATACCGGGTGGACCATCACTTGTGGTCGAATTTTTCCCGCCCAAACGATAAAAGATTTGAATTTGAGCTTCCGAGGATATGATCGAACCATTAAGACCTACTTTTCAAAAAATTTTGAAGTTTTTTGGCCCACCCCGTGCTCGTCTACACGGTGATTCATTCAAAATTGTAAAAAAGTTGACAATAAAGTTGCAACTTTTTTTATACCGTTGTACGCAGAAAATTTTTCAGATTACGGCGGTCTCTTTAGAATTTCGAAATTTTGATTTCTGGGGCCGTAGTATTTTGTTGAAAATTATCTGAGGCAAGGGAGGTATATTAATGAATCAACTTGGCTGTTGCATTTTCAACAAAATACTACGGCCCCAGAAATCAAAATTTCGAAATTTTGAAGAGACCGCCGTAATCTGAAAAATTTTCTGCGTACAACGGTATAAAAAAAGTTGCAAGTTTATTGTCAACTTTTTTATAATTTTGAATGAATTCAAATTTTTTTGAAAAGTAGGTCTTAATGATTCGATCATGTCCTCGGAAGCTCAAATTCAAATCTTTTATCGTTTGGACGGGAAAAATTCGACCACAAGTGATGGTCCACCCGGTGTAGTAATTCCAATTTTTGTTTCGCAATTCCAAATTTTTTCGGTCAATTCTGGCTTTCTTCTGACAATTAAAAAATTTTGCTGACAGTTTCTAGCTTTAATCTGGCAATTCTGACTCGTTTTCTGTTAATTCTGACTTTTTTCTGACAATTCCGATTTCTTTCTGGCAATTCCGAATTTTTCTGACAATTCCGACTAGTAGTAGGTACTTTAAATACTATGAATTTCCTTGATAAAAGTTAGAATATTCATACATAATATCATAAGAACAAGGGATTTATCCTGAATAAATGGAAAGGTTCGCACGAAAACGCGTTGCCTAGCAGCAAAAATCACGAGCGCCACAGGACGTTGGGCCGGCTTAAAAATCCGAGAGCGAAGCTCGAGGATTTTTAGGCCCTACGTCCGGCGGCGCGAGTGGTTTTTGCGACGGCGACGCGTTTGAGTGCTAACCTTAAACATTTATTCTGAAGAAATCTCTTGCTCGAATGATATTCGACAGATTAATACATGAATGAAAAATTCACAACATCATCGATTTTTGTTGAAAAAAAGCTACTAGAGTTTATTCCGAATAAATAGCTAGTAGCTATTTATTCGGAATAAAATGCTAGTAGCTATTTATTCCGAATAAAATGCTACTAGCTTTCTTTTTTCAAGAAAAGGCTACGTGATTGGTTGAAAAATGGAAAATGAGGCAATCCTATTGGTCAAAAAAGTATGAATGTATTAATCAGAGCTGTCAGAAAAAAGTCGGAATTGTCAGAAGAAAGTCTGAAGTTTGTTATTTTATATTTGTTCAGAGCCTTTGTACACTCGCGAGCAATATTTAAGGCAAGCGAAATCGGCGATTTTGAAGTTGTGTAAAACGGGCTGTAGAGTAGTTGTGGCAGCAGACCTGACAGTCTGCCCTATTGTACTCCAGCAAATCCTTATCGCCCAATGGTGCTATGGATAATGTATATTTATTTCCTTTGCTACCTCAATGGTTATCTACCTCTCTTGCCCGGTCGTAAATCACCTGGAAGTGGGTGAGTTGCAATGCCCTTTCCATCTTACAAATAGAGCTGGTTTACACTGGGAAGAAACACCGTGCCTTAAATATTGCTCGCAAGTGTACTATGAATACAATGCTATAGTATAGTAGTCAGGTTCTATAGTGGAGGAATTGTCACCTGAAAAATCGGTGACTGTAGATTTAGCCATCTTCTTCAATTCCTCTACATTGGCCATGATTTCTCCATTTTTAGCTCGATCCCATCTAGCTTTGAAGCCTTAGTTTCTTCTAGTTCTTCCTCTAACCCCGCACTTTCTTTGCCAGTACCTAATCTAAATCTAACTACATCCTATGCCCGTATTCATAGACTGGTCTCCAGGTCCAACTTCGTCTTGAGACCAACTTGAAGGTTAGAACGTAATCTATAGCCACAAAAGTGAAACGAAAGTGTCATCGTCTTAGGTCCAAGTTGGTCTCAAAATGAAAGTAGACTTCAAGTCCTGTCTATGAATACGAACCTTAGTCTAGTGAACTTAGCTAAGTTTTACTTTGTCTAAGTATGCTCTAAAAGAAATCAATCGAGGAAGTCTGAACGCGATCTAACTTAGTTAGAAAAGTTATTTTACAAAACTCATCTGCGCTCATCTCATAGCTCTCTTTCATCTACCTACCTATAAAGCAGAATTTTTCTAAGAACTCCACAAACTCATATAAATGTCAAAATCTACCGCTGCTATCACCTGCAACACGCGTATTGTATCGACTGTTTCTCTTACTTGCAGAGCGATGGAATAATTCGCCTGTTGCAGCTCATTCTAGCAACATATTTTGAGATTTTTATAGCTTTGTGGAGTTGTTAGGTTTTTGACCACGACATCTACCCTCAGATATTCCAAGTATGGAGATGTTCTCAGGATTTGGCTCAAATTTCGTTAAAAGGAATACCACCTGCTTCAAAATCCTAACCACTGCTCTTCTACTACGTATCTATAAATATTCGGCCAGGATATTATTGATTCTACAATGTTGCGCTTTATTTTCGGGTTTATTTTAATTTGACAAGCCGCTGATCTAATTCATGTTGCTTGGAGAAATGCGAATTTTGTTGAAATTGATTTCAGTGCCAATAAATCATCTTGCGCCTGTAAAATTGTGCCAAATTCTATCTTTGCTTGGTTACTGGAATTCCTTCGGATTTGACAGAGTTGGAATGTTTATTTTGCGCGCCAGACTAATCACATGTTCATTTATTTGCACTACTTATTACATCTCAATACCTACGTCCTGGTGCTGCAGATCTGGTTTACTTTAATAGTTACGTTCACCTCTTAATCGTAAACGAGTTAATACCGCAATTGACTATTTATAACTTAATTAATGATAACCAAAATATTTTTGCAGCGATCTAAGATTCAACAAAATTCGGGAGCTTCCTCCAGGAACCTTTAAAGAGTATCGCAATGTAAGATCTCTTCTGCTAAACAACAACCACCTAGAGGTTTTGAAGAACGGAGTTTTCACAGGACTCCTTCAAATGAAGCATCTCTATCTCTACAAGAATTCGATCAAACATATCGAGTCTGAAGTGTTCCAAGACTTGCCGAAGCTAGAACATTTGTAAGTACTTCGGCGATTAGAAAACTAAAATAACTTAGTAGCTGGTCTTAAGGTACCTCCACAATAACGATCTGCAAGAGTTTAAAGATGGAACTTTCTCCAACATGCCTCGTCTGGATCGGCTGTAAGTTATCGTAACATTCGCCAAATGGAAATGAAGCAAGTCTCGATTTTATTTTTAGCTTCCTCTACAACAATCACATTGGCCATATTCCTGCTGGAGCCTTCAGAAACCTGCCAAAACTCACACGCTTACGTCTCGACCAAAACGCTTTGGTATGCGACTGCAGGATCGCATGGCTAGCAAAAATGTTGAACGACAACTCCCTCCACGTGGCCGCTAACTGCAAATACCCGTCAGAGATGTACGGAAAGCCAATTAAAGGGATGAGTCCGCAAGACTTCCATTGCAGTAGGTCAATTTTGGTCGATTAATATCACTAGATTGAACGAAAATTTTTTAGAGCCTCCCAAAATAATGGAAGGGCCTCAAGACATCGAAATTTCTTGGGGAGGAACCGCCGTGTTCACCTGCAAAGTGGACGGCGAACCCATACCGTCGGTGTTTTGGATGCGGAACGACGAAGAACTCCGAATTTTCGACGACAAATACGAAATCCTGGACAACGGGTCGTTGAGGGTTAAAAACATCGAAAGTAGCGACGAAGGACATTACGAGTGCATGGCGAAGAATGCTGATGGTGAAGTCAAATCTAGGTCGGCCCGAATGGTGCTCAAGTCCCAACAAAGCTCTAACGTTTATGGTGAGTTCGGGATCTCTATCGACTCTTTATGTCCTCCACTCTGCAACTCCCTATTTTCTATTACCCAAAAGGGTTGTCAAAATTTATCGTTTTTATCTGCGTGGACGTAAGAAACTACCACCTATTAATGGGTCGTATTTAACAGTGTACCAAATTTACCCAATATTTTCATACAAAAAAATACTTTCATTTCCCAAAAATACTAAATGTTCACCAATTTTATTCCGCATTTAATTCTTCCCAGATATTTAATTTTCGACAGTGTCTTATATTATTTAGCAGTTCAAAATACTATTTGTTTATCAAAAATACACAAGCAATAAAATGTTGTGCAAATGGTAAATAATTTTATGCAAAATTATAGATGTAGATGTGCTAGGGCAAGGAAAATAAGAGTAAAAATAGAAGTGGTTTGCACAATAAAAGATATTGATTTCCGTAATATATAAATGCTTTGCTGTAATTGGCTTGCATTATGTAAAACGTAAAACTTCTTTTAGTGGTAATTTCTAATCGTGCTTTTAACAAAAAAATACAGGGCCCTAAACTGACCTTGTACAAAAGTTTTTTCGCGTGCCTCTTGTCTGGAAGCGCAAGCGGCAAGGAGAGATGCGCGAGCATATTTTATTTTTGGAGTAATAGAATAATTATGTGACGCACAAATAGTTTTTTTGAGAAACACTAAATATAAATGGATAGCGCGAATATTTATTATGTACAGCACGGACGCGCAACTTGAGCGTTCTAAATTTGGTGAACATTTAGTAAAATTGATAGACATATAGAATTTAAAATGTAAGCAATGGTAAAACAATACGTAGCATAGTTATTTTAGTGATGATGTTCTCATTTTCTGATGTATAATAATTTGGGTTTAATTTAGATTTTTTGATGCTCATTAAATTTTCTGGTGGACAGTGCAAGGGATGTATGGTTTAATTTGGTGTACATTATATTTGTTCCCCTTATTAATTATTAATGAAATTATTGTTCTTGACGTTCTTTTTTGAGTAGGGGCTCCAGTTTTCGTGACCACGCCGATTAGCCAGTCGTTGGGCGAAGACGCTTCCGAAATTACCCTTCGCTGCAGAGCTGTAGGCAACCTTCAGCCTACCATCACTTGGTCTCGAAACGGCATTCAACTTGCACCATCACCAAGACACTTTTTCGACAGCGATGGAACGTTGGTGATTCGCCCAGTAAAAGCTGCAGACCACGGCACTTACCGATGTGAAGCCGCTAACATTTACGGCAGGATCAGTGCTGAAGCTGACGTTTTAATCAACGGTAAATTTACGAAATTTTCTCGATTCTTTTCTAAAACTCCTGTTTCAGCTGCTCCCATTTTCACGGTTCATCCCGAAAATGTCGAAACGGGAATAGGGGATACCGTGAAGCTCGAGTGTGTAGCTGTAGGGTCTCCGGCACCGGAAATCACCTGGTTCAAGGACGATCTTGAAATTGTAACGGGAGGAAGAGTTTTTATATCGCCGGATGGCACTTATTTAGAAATCCGAGATGCCAAAGAAAGCGATTCCGCGCTTTACGTCTGTGAAGCTCGCAACCAATTGGGCTTCAGGGAGGTTAGCGCAAAAATTAAAATCGCTACACAATCGAGACGACCACCGAAATTTGTTTATAAACCTTACAACATTGAAGCTTTGATTGGTAGCACCATCGAATTGCCTTGCAAGGCTGAAGGTGATCCCGCCCCCGGCATCCAATGGCAGAAGGATGGAGCAAGTTTGCAAAGAACTGGAAGAACTAAAGTTTCTTTGACTGGCAACCTCTACATTTACAGCGTTACCAAAGAAGATCAGGGTCGTTACGAATGTTCCGCCATTAATAGTTTTGGACGCGAAGCAGCTTCTGGTTACGTTTCCGTTAAGGAAAACGAGAATCCTACCGATTTTGGAATTGGGGATAAATTCGTTAAAATAGCTTACGCCGAAGCTTCTCAAGAAGTGGATAAAGCTATAAACAAGACAATTGATAATTTGTTCCACAATAAGAGGCCCCACAGTCCCGGGGATTTGTTTAGGCTGATCCGTTTCCCTGACGCTCCTGCTCGCGAGTTGGCGAGAGCCGCCGAGGTTTACGAACGCACTTTAGTTAACATACGTAAACATGTAGAAAAGGGAATGACCATGAATTCCACAACTGATTTCAATTACCAAGAGATCTTATCGCCGGACCATTTAGATTTAGTAGCGCAATTGTCGGGGTGTATGACTCACAGGCTCTCGAGGAACTGTTCAGATATGTGCTTTCATTCAAAATACCGCTCAGTTGACGGTACTTGCAACAATTTGCAACACCCCACGTGGGGGGCTTCGTTAACAGGGTTCAGACGGATCCTCAAGCCGATTTACGAAAACGGTTTTAGCAGCCCCGTGGGCTGGAACAAAGAGCTCAAGTATTACGGCTTTCCAAAACCTAGCTCCCGATTAGTTTCAACAACTTTAATATCAACAAGTCGGATCAGTTCCGATAGCGAAATCACCCACATGGTGATGCAATGGGGGCAATTCCTCGACCACGACTTGGACCACGCCACCCCTTCAGTGAGTTCGGAGAGTTGGGACGGGATCGATTGCAAGAAATCCTGCGATTACGCGGCCCCTTGCTACCCCATGGACGTGCCACCAAACGATTTTCGCATTAAAAATAGGAGATGTATCGATTTCGTTAGATCTTCGGCCATTTGTGGCTCGGGAATGACGTCGGTTTTCTTCGACAGCATTCAACCAAGAGAACAAATCAACCAGTTGACTTCTTACATAGACGCTTCCCAGGTCTACGGATTTTCAGAGGAATTAGCGAAAGATTTGCGCGATATTAACAGCGATGGTGGACGGTTAAGGGAGGGTGCGGTTTTTCCGGGCCGCAAACCTTTACTACCCTACGCTGGAAACCAGGGGGTGGACTGCAGACGTAACTTGTCGGAAAGTACTGTTAATTGTTTTGTTGCTGGAGACATTAGAGCTAATGAACAAGCAGGTTTGATCGCGATGCACACTTTGTGGATGCGAGAACATAATCGGGTAGCGAGGGAACTTAAAACTTTGAACCCTCATTGGGACGGCGACATGACTTACCATGAAGCCCGCAAAATCGTCGGAGCTGTCATGCAGCACATTACTTACAAACAGTGGCTTCCTTTCATTATCGGTGAGGAAGGTATGGAGGTTTTGGGGGAATACAAGGAGTATGACCCGACAATTAACCCAAGCATTTCCAACGTGTTCGCGACAGCAGCATTGCGTTTTGGCCACTCTTTGATTAACCCGGTTCTTCACCGCCTCAACTGGGAATTTAAGCCGATTCGAGAAGGCCACTTGCCTTTGCACAAAGCCTTCTTTTCTCCTTGGCGTGTGGTGGATGAAGGCGGAATCGATCCTTTATTGCGCGGCTTGATCGCGGTTCCTGCCAAAATCAAAAAACCGGACGAGAACCTCAACCAAGAACTTACAGAGCATCTGTTCGAAACTGCACACGCTGTCGCTTTAGATTTGGCCGCCATGAATATTCACAGGTCCCGGGACCACGCAATACCGGGCTACATTGAGTTCCGGAAATTCTGCAACATGACCCCAGTGGAGACCTTCGATGATCTCAGGAACGAAATCACGGATGCTACCGTCAGAAGAAAACTTCAGCAACTTTACGGACATCCCGGCAATATTGACGTTTGGGTTGGCGGGATTTTAGAGGACCAAATTCCGGGAGCCCGCGTGGGGCCCCTCTTCCGCTGTCTCTTGATCGAGCAGTTCAAGCGGTTGAGGGACGGCGACCGATTCTACTACGAAAACCCTTCAGTTTTCAAACCCGAACAACTTGTGCAGATCAAGCAATACTCTTTGAGTCGCGTTTTGTGCGATAATGGCGATAATATCACTAGGGTTGCGAAAAATTCGTTTGTTTTGCCGGAATTGCAAGGGGGTTACTCGGAATGCAGCGACATCCCTAAGGTTAATTTGAAATTATGGTCGGAGTGTTGCAGCGATTGTCGCTATTCAGGACAACTGAACACAATAAGTAGACTGAATGCGAGAAGTCGCCGAAATTTAAACGATGATTTTAGCCCCGCCGTGCGCAAGTTCGACAACGTGACTATACCAAACGAAGATGATTCTCAAGAGAACAAGAACTTGAGGAAGAAAGTTAATAAGTTGGAGAGGAACATCAATGACTTGAAAAGTACCGTTAAGCACCTGGAGAAGTTAATTAGGAAGATGGGGCAAAATGTTGATGGTTGAAACATTTTTGGTGAAATTGATGAGGGCACGAAATTGTATTTACCCAGTTTATTTGCACTAAATTACTGCCATTATACTTAAAGTTTACTTCTAGCATTTATATTTGTGATAAGCTAACAACAAAAAATAGATATAATGTGTAGAAATAATGTAGATATTTTACCTACTACTTAATATTTTTGCTTTCCATGTAGCTCTTATGCTATTTTAAACTTTGGTAAAGAGCGCCTGATATACCTATCTAGCTAGGAGATATTGTGATAACAGCATTAGAAACAGCATGCCATTTCTATATACATAATAGCAAGCTGGTAGCGTTGTATACCTAATTGTTATTATCAGAAACAGAATAAACGAATACGAAACTAATAATTTTTTCGTATTATGTAAACTAGAGTAGAATTTATCTAACAACGTACGATCGCATAAAACTGTCAGAATGTACTAGCTGCAACCAGCCTATTATCGGCTGTCTCTATTGCTCGCAGAGAACGACAAGGTGAGCTGAATTATTCTCAACGTGGTGTGGTTAAATCGCACCCTCGTTGATGTCTCATTCTAATTTACTAAAATGAACGAGACAACAGATTCTAGTCTCGTCTCGCTCACTTCAGTGAATAAGGATGAAACACCAACGGAGAAAACTTATAGGTCGACCACCCGTTTAAATCTATGAAGCACGCCATGTTAAGAATAACTTGGATGAACTTGTTGTTCTCTGTGAGAAAGACAGACAGCCGATA
The DNA here is from genome assembly GCA_951805265.1 of Schizotus pectinicornis. Classification (NCBI taxonomy): domain Eukaryota; kingdom Metazoa; phylum Arthropoda; class Insecta; order Coleoptera; family Pyrochroidae; genus Schizotus; species Schizotus pectinicornis. The sequence goes on from OX638203.1 coordinate 14,171,238, forward strand.
CAATAAGCGTGTTGCAGCTGATTGTAGTCGGCATTCTGACCGTTTTATGCGGTCGTGGAGTTGTTAGAAAAGTTCTACTATATGAAGAATAATTCCTGGTATGTGGGCGGTATAACCTGGGGTAACCAGCGCGGGTGGTTAAGTGGTTACTACGTTTGATTCGTTTGACGTTTGTAAACAAACTGTAAACATAACCCCACTTGCATAACCTCAATTGTGTGATCTTTATCGTCGAATTTGTGATCTGATTCATGTGAAAAACAGCAACAAAATGCAACTTGGTTTCAGTTTGTTGGACCACATACATCTGAACAGTCATTTACACGCAAACTTTGCTTGTGACTATTCAGAAGATGGTCAAATCTTCATCCTGTCCGAACCGGGAGTGTTTGTGCTAACCCTAAAGGGCTACATGGAAAGCGTCTTCCCGAGATTCTCTTTCAGAAAGGACCTAATCAAATTAGAGAGCTCGACGTTATGCGAAAACCTAGACATAGATTTACGGTCAATCATCAACGATTTAACGCGGCAAACCAGCATGGACGTTCTTCTAGACGTAACTTTGTCTGGCAACAGCCTCAACACAGCTGAGATGGAAGCGAAGCCCGTTATGGCCATGTGGTCGCCAAGAGGAATCGTGGAGAAAACCAACTGCGTTTTGGCCGTTCTAACAAACTTGCGAGATATCGAAATTTATTCCAAAACTCTCGATGAGAACGAAATAACAAGCTTCGTCTGCGTTGCCAACTTCTCAAAATCTATTGCTGATTATTACCGACGCGCCTGGAAACGAATGGAGGGTTCTGCCGACGAACTTAGGTTGCACGAATTGAAAAAAAGGGTCAACTTTATGACACCTAGCAGTAAGTGTATTTATTTTAGGCGTAACTAGGCGAAGCTGCTTGTTTATATCTTTACAACTAGCAGGCCGTAAAACACAAAAAGCCCGGCGGGCCGTAAAGTAGACAAAAAAGCCTGGCGGGCTGTAAAGTAGGCAAAAGTTTGGAGAGCCGTAAAGTAGACATAAAACCTGGCGGCTCCAGAAGTAGGCAGAAGCCCGGCCGGCCGTAAAGTAGACAAAACGCCCGGCGCGCTGTAAAGCTGTCAGAGGACCCTCTAGTTATAGAGTTGTTGTTAGAGCGCTGATAACTAAGATGAAAATAGAAAGTTTTCGTCTAGTTGTGCGTAAATAACGAAGTTCTTTTAGCTTTTACATGGAGTCACGTGGTGCTTAAAGATAGAAAAGCTGGTTGCATTTTATTTGTCGGACATAGCAACGGGGCTGTAACAGCTTGGCGATTTATTGAACGCAAAGAGAACGATGCTAGCGAATCGAAACTGGAGTTTCTGAATAGGTACGAGACGAAAATCAAGAATATCACAGCTTTACACTGGTTTTGTCAAAAATCGGACGGTACGTTTTGCCTACCTCTAAATCGTTTTTTATCAGGGTCAGGTTGTAGCTGGGGGGTTGTCAGTTGGGGATTCTGAAGGACGAGTCAGTGTGCTCTCCGTATCTAAATTATCAACTGACAACATCAAGTTCAGTGCCGAACTTGTGTTGAATACCGAATGCGATTTAAAAGTGGACAAAATTACGATAATGAGCCATCAAAATATCACTTACGTAATTGCAGTTAAATTAAATTATTTATTGATTTATGCCATCAATGAGTTCGGAGAGGTTTTCCAGGGCAAACTCCTACAAGTGGGAAATTTGTACATAACAGGTAAATTTAAAAGGTTCCATTGACGTCATCTAGTTTGACTGTTTCAGGGGTTCTGCACTACGAGAAAAATGTTTTGTTAGTTTTAAGTTTATGCGGTCAATTAAAACAAGTTGAATTAAATACAATCAGCAACGAAATTGTTTTCACTGAAGAAGTATTGCAGCTCAATATCGATTCGAATAAATATCGAACGCACGGGTTTTTGTTTTCGCCCAATAAAGTCTTTCTAGGGGTGCTCGCGTATCCGTGTCAACAAAGACATCTCTCAAGAGGGAAAAATTTTACTAACTTTTTTATTTTTAAAAATACGCATAAAAATCCGTTCGACCTGCTGATGACTACAACGTCCAACACCTTGAGGGACTTCTGGGATTGCTTTGAAACGCTAAGGTAGGTCCAATGTCCAGTGAGAAAGCCATAAACCGGCACCAATAAGGCCAGGGGCTTTAACCGATAATTTTCAGTGTAGGGGTCGGAATTCTGGCGTCCTCAACTGATTTATAACTCTTTGTTCCACAAAATCGTTAGCGCCGCTCGGATGGCCATCCCATTGAACACTCATAATTGTGTAAACGTAAATTACCACCAGTGGGGTAGTGTACAGGGAGAGCCGCCGGCGCCTAAAAGCGTAATAGAGTTAAAAATTTGAAATTTGGCAGCAATAAACTACAGGGTGGGGCAATAGTGCGCCCGAGTTCGATAGCTCGAGTTCTATGATAGGTAGAAATTTGATTTAAAAACACAGATAAACTAGAGAAAGAAGCCTATAACCGGAAATTATTTTTGAACATACAGGATGAGCCAAGACAATTATACAGGGGCAAGTAAAATTTTTTTAAATGGAATGTGGTGTGCAAAAGAAGATTTTTCGGAGCCTTTTCCTAGACTCTTTTTAATCCAGTATTATTGCTGACTATTTCCAAACCACTTGGATGTAGCGATTTTTTTTGTTCAAATAATGGCATCTGTAGATGCATGTTAAAAAATTCACTACAGTCACAATTATGAGTTCTAAGAAGTAATTATGTAAAGACTGGTTATGAAACATTTGTGAAATGTCTTTGAATCGTTTTAACTTTTAAAAAATTATACAGGGTGACTAAGTTTAATTTTTCAATTTAGAACTTTTTGAATTTAATTTTCTCCATTTTTTCAAATGGAACACCCTGCATATTTTTTATCGGTATGATGCAGAAACTAAATACACACATTTTTTGTATGTACACCCCTATGGCTATTTGTAACCATTTTTGATTTATCGCCCAATAATTACAAAAATCAAGAATAATCCTAAATAATTAGATTGTTTTTTTAAATTACTCGACAGATAAAATTGTAATAAGTGCTCCAGATGTTTTGTTTATAAAAACAGCATAAGTTTTTTTAGTAAGTTCACTTTATGTTTGTATCTTGATCATTTTTTACATTTTATATTATCCGACAAGAAATACACATTTATCGCAGTTACCTGTCGTCAGTTGTCATTTTTGTGTCTATTTTGAAACATTTGAAGTTTTTTGTCAAGTTATTTGGAAAACGATCTAATTTTTTAGGATTATTCTTGAATTTTGTAGTTATTTGGCGATATCTCGAAAATGGTTACAAATAGCCATAGAGGTGTGCATACAAAAAATGTTTGTCTTTAGTTTCTACATCATATCGTTAAAAAATATACAGGGTGTTCTTTTTGAAAAAATAGAGAAAATTAAATTCAAAAAGTTCTAAATTGAAAAATTAAATTTAGCCACCCTGTATAATTTTTTTAAAGTTAAAACGGATCAAAGACATTCCACAGATGTTTTCTAAGTAGTCTTTACATAATTTTTTCTTAGAAGTTGCAATTGTGACAGTAGTAATTTTTTTAACATGCATCTACAGATGCCATTATTTGAACAAAAAAAATCGCTACACCCAAGTGGTTTGGAAATAGTCAGCAATAATATTGGATTGAACAGAGTCTAGGAAAAGGCTCCAAAAAATCTTCTTTTACACACCACATTCTATTTAAAAAACTCACTTGCCCCTGTATAATTGTCTTGGCTCAGCCTGTATGTTCAAAAATAATTTCCAGTTATAGACTTCTTTCTCTAGTTTATCTGTGTTTTTAAATCAAATTTCTACCTATCATAGATCTCGAGCTATCGAACTCGGGCCCACTATTGCCCCACCCTGTATAATTAATGCACTACAAGATTGCAGTATCGGTTTTTCTGTATTTATTTTTGTGTCATTTTTCAGTCTTGATCGCCGAAATATTCACTTCATCTCCAATGTTCTTCAAGCTCATTATTACGATCTCTAAAATTGATAACGAGAAATTGGAATTTTTTTATATCAAATCGCCATGGAATTACACGGATTTTTGAATTTTAGGGCTCAAAGAGTTTTTGCAATAGCAGCTTTATGGGCCGTTTACTGAGTGCATTTGTGGCTACCCACCATTTATATTTGGTAGTCCATTGCCTTCCCTAGAGCTTATACCTACTTCAAAGTACCGCTATTAAGCCATAAATAACCGAAGAGTTTGTGGCGGTGCACTAGTACGGACGCGTGGCGAGGCTGATTGTGTTCCCTCGATAGCTTAGCGGTCAGAGCAACCAACCGGCAATTGGGAGACCCGGGTTCGAATCCCGGTTGAGGAATAACACTTTTATCTTCGCTACGCTATATGCCATACCTGCACACGATCCCTTCATTGGTGACCCCGACAAAGAACAACTACGCAAATTTTCTGGTTCAGTTAACATCATGTTACGACCAGAAAAACAACAAAAATCTCCTCCGCACACCTCAGAGATTCCCCGTCCTATCCGTCGCCCTAGCTGGAGGGGTACCGAACAACGGTCCGTAAGAACGGCGAACGCGCGCGAGTCATAGGTATATCGAGACGAACGACGTCTCTTGGAGGGGAGTGATGTGGCGGTGCACTAGTACGGACGCGTGGCGAGGCTGATTGTGTTCCCTCGATAGCTTAGCGGTCAGAGCAACCAACCGGCAATTGGGAGACCCGGGTTCGAATCCCGGTTGAGGAATAACACTTTTATCTTCGCTACGCTATATGCCATACCTGCACACGATCCCTTCAAGTTCCAGAGACGTCCTTACAATTAATGATACCTACTTCAAATGAAAATTTCAAATTAGCGCATTAATTAAAGTTTACTTCTGCGACACCCTATATTATACTACTACTTGTCACTGAGTTTTTGGAAGACTACGTCACAATTTAAGGCTACAGATTTTTCAAGAACTAGTCATTTTCGTATGGGAGATGAAAGTCAGAACATGTGGTTGTCTCTCTCTTCGATTTGCGCCTGCGCTTTGCATTGTTAATATGTTCTATTGAAGTAACTGGTACCCTACGGACATTAGTACCATGTCGGAGTAGGTTCAGTACAATAATCGGTACTTGTATATTACCAAGTATTTAATTAGCTTTCTTGTAGTTGTTGAAGTCAATAATTACAAAAATAAATTAATCTGAAAATGAACCACTTTAATCATGTTATTTTTATTACACTTGTAGGGTTTCGAGTATACAGGATAAGAAATTCGCGTGGGAAGGCATCGACCCCAATTTAAATTACGACACTCTCCCACTTATGCAATTGAAGGTGCTTCGTTGGGTGGCGAAACTGTCGGAAGTCAACTACCCGGCAATTCCTCGGGTAGCTGAATACAACATTAAGGCCTACGCGCTCCTCAATTACGCCGTCGATATAAAATTAGCGATCCAACGTATGAATAAGCTGCTGGATTTGTATTACGCCGATAAACCGTTAACCCTGTTCCAAATGCAGTCTTTGGATTTGCTGAATTTTTTCCTGAAAGAAATCGTCGCGATGGACGTCCTTACCAAAGCGAACTTAGGCACCGTATTCATCGACGAAATCTACAACGTAATGCAAATTGCGAACGAAGTTCGCTATCCACCGCCACCCCAATGCATCTGGTGCGGAGAAAATATCCTTTTATAACAAATAATTAATTTTGATTTTTTTTTTAAATAGTTTCCTTAATTGCCGCACAGATTATTGGTTCTTCTTGTGTTCTTTTCCATGTCGACAGTAGATGCGCCATTTCGCTGATGCCGATAAAAACTTTGCCTGGATACAAGTGTCCTTTCTGTAAATGCGTGGTGAGTCGAGAAATGGACAGGGAGTATCACCCCATATTCTGCCCGTACTGCGATATACCAATGGAGCGTCGTTGTTTCGATAAACGACCAAAAAAAGGGTCTTCAGAACAATCAAAACAAATCAGTTTAGGTAGTGTGATAACGCAATTGACGGAAACCGTCACTTCAGAATGCAAGGACGACTGTCTTCATGAAGCGATTGACTTCAATGATATCGAAGAAAATTCCGCGGATTATATAGTGTTGACCGATAGCGAAGATGAAGATGGATCGGTTCGGGAACTTTATGACAAAATGAAAAATGTAGTGCTAACCGACCAGAAGAGCAATTCGGAAACTTTGTTAACGGAATTGAAGAAACCGTCAGATGAGGATCTTCAGTTCCAGTCGGATGGGGATGATTTTGTATTGGAAGAGGAGGATCAGTAACATTTATGTAACTGTCACAATATACTCGCAATATGTATTTACAACTTTACTTTTCGAAAAATTTACCTTCCTAGTCGCTTTGTCGAAAAAGAAGAACAGTCATCTAATCACCGCAGATGTTCCTGAGAAGCACATTAATTACCTATATTAACATCGACATGTACTTTTCTACACATTATACAAGCAATGTTCGTTAATCACGTAATTATTATCCCAACATCTTAAATTGTACACGTTTCTCCCGCTGTTGTTCACATCACTGTCGGCCCGGTAATTTGCCCAATAGGGGTTGTAGTAGCCTCCGCTGATGTATTGTTGGTTGTAATTGTTGGCCCCGTAATGGATGTCGTTTTCGTTCATAAACACATTTCGGTGCACTTGGTTGTTTGCGTTGCCCATCAGCGTTCCCGTTAATAAGTTTGCTGTTGTTTGGCTCAGATCTCTGCTTAACGTTTTTATGAATCTGGTGATGTCCATGGGGCAACCCTCTTGTAACGTTTGGGCCATGGCGGAAATGTAATTGCGCGCCAACCTCAACGTTTCTATTTTGGATAACTTTTGAGGAGCCGAACTCATGTCTGAGTGAGTTTGCTGGATCGGCATGCGACTGAAATTTTGGTCTTGAAACAAACTACACACAAGGATAGAATTATTGAATTTTTGTAATATTGTAAATTTCCTACTTTCTTAATCTGTCGAGGGCGGCGTTGAGTCCGTGCATCCGATTTCTTTCTCTGGCGTTAGCTTTCGACCGCCTCAGTTTCACTTTGTATACTCTCGTTTTCACGTCTTTTCTTTCACAACTCTTTTCGCGCTTGTCCATGACTAATTTGCATTGTCATCAAGGGTTGCAGCTTTATATATGCATATTAGGGCTTTATCTGGGCTTGTTTGCTTTCTGATTTTCCACTTAACTTAACAATGTTTAGGGCATCAAGTGCGCGTGATAAGGGCGAAGGTATATGTTTACTTATCTCACCATATGTCACTGCTGGCATATGGTGCGTGGGAAAGGAATAATAATAAAATTTATTACGGATTAGCAGTGGAGACCGCAATCGCACATATTGTTTTGACCAGATACGGGTTATTAGACCATATGCTCTGGTTTGATAAACCTTTGGGCCCTCTCCGTTCACGGTGCAGATTCAGTAAAGAGGAGGTCATCATCCAGTTTCTATGTGGTAAAACAAAAATAAAATCTAAATTACTGAAAGAATTTTTTCAGAGTACATAGTTGGAATGGGGGATGAAAGATGGAGTTATTTACTGTCACCTTAAACTTTATGTGCCACTGAAAGTTGCAAAATATTCAAATTGACTTAACTTAGAAATTACTCCTCGTACCTACTTTAGAAACTACCCCCAGATTTTATGTTAATTATCTCTAAACGATCAAGAAGGAAAAGGTGGTACGTTCTATTTGGTGGTCAGATTTAAAACGCAGACTGCGCCAGTAGTAGCCTAGCAACTAACACCTTTGTGTAATCAATCAATTCGCTTTATCTTCAACCGTCTGTCTTTCCGAGCCTTGTAAAGCTACAAAACATGTCCATCATTCTAATTCACCACCACGACGAAAACATTTACACCATTTCGGACACGTCGCCCGCGGACCCCCATTACAGCAGAAAGCCTCCATGTTTCAGGTCCAGATTTGCCTCTACTCCAGGCTACAATCACCCAACAAAACCCCACGCAACCATGGGTGTTGCCCAAGAATGCCCTCCGAACCCTTCGGATTTTCTGAAAAAGCGTGCTGGTAAATCCCTCAAGAGTAATCACGGATTAGAGAGAATCACGCCGGAGAAGCGACCGCCCAAGAAGAAAGACAAAAGCGGCCCAACTAAAGAAGAGATTGCTGCATATAACGAGGCAAGAGCTGCCGCTGCTAGAAACCCGAAGAATTTTGTTGTTAACAATATTAAATCAGTTTTGAAAATGAAAACTAAAGAGCCCGAACCGAAAGTTGTGATCGAACATCACGGCACTAGAAAGTTACTGGCGGAATTGGAGCCCGTTTACTATAAATCTCCGCTTTTTGCGAAAACCCCAAATTATTTGAAGAGGTTTATCAGCGAGAACGAACGAATTCACCAAGAGAAGAAGGATGCTTCTGAGGCGGAGCAACCTAAATGCCGGTATATTACCAGAGATCAAAGAGAGAAAATGTTGTTTGTAAGGTTTCATCACACTGTTAGTGAGGACCGATGATAGTTGTTGTTTGCAGGGCCTGAAACATAACTGGGAGGAACTGCAGAAGGTGTATCAAGGTTTGCCGATTCTCACGGACACTATCCCTAAGAAAATGAGGAAGTCCAAGATTGAAGCGGAGCTTAAGCAGTTGGAAAAAGATATAGTTCTTGTGGAGAGACACCCACATATTTATGTGTATGACGACGATAGCAAGACGAATTCGGAGTGAAATTATTATTTTGGTTTATACTAAATTGCGGCTTCAACATTAAATTTTAGATCTCGCAGCATTCCTCTTCCATAATGGAAGCGTGCTTGGAAAAAAATAATCAAATAGAATAATGTTTTTATTTAACTTATATCTCTTACAATACTAAATATAAATTTTTTTTGAAGAGCAAATTGTTGCAAAGTAAAATACAGAATTATACATGTAATATTATGTTTAGTCGTTCAACACAGGTAGAGAGTGGTAGAATCCATACAGCGAGAGTTTAGCATGTCCCTTCTCTACCTACAAAGTTGCGCGGTCGTCTGGGACGAACTCAACGCTCCGGAAAGAAGGGGCCAGTGATTTGTTTGTCGGCACAGTGTCGGTCGTTTCATTACAGTTTTCGAAGCTGCGCCACTGGTGTAGTCCCTCCGCGCATTTCTTGATGACTCAACGTGTTGAACTCTCGCTGTACGGACTCTATTAACGGTAGGATTGGCATCTCAACCGTATTCTAGGCCCTCTTCAGATCATTGATCCACACAGTAACTTGCGTCCTTGAATACGTCATTCTCACCAACCGTAACCAGACGCTAACCCTCCCCTCTACTTACCTGTCAAATGCGAAACGCGTTCTGAGCGTTTGTTTGCCGGTAAAATTTTCGAAGTTTGCTGAAAATTGCTGCCAAAAATGAAGCTAGTAAGGTAAGAACGCCTAAAACTGTAATTTATCAGTAAATGGTCGAGAATAACTCACTATTCTTGGTTTTAAAACAATTTTTTTCCTACGATTTATAACCTCACAATTTCAGATTTCTTATGAAATTGAGCCATGAAACGGTCACAATGGAATTGAAGAACGGTACACAAGTTCATGGAACGATAACAGGCGTGGACGTAGCGATGAACACACATTTAAAAGCCGTGAAAGTTACAGTGAAGAATCGAAATCCGGTCAATTTGGATACCTTAACAGTGAGAGGTAACAACATCCGCTACTACATTCTGCCGGACAGTTTACCGTTAGAAACGCTGTTGATTGACGATACCCCGAAAGCCAAGGCCAAGAAGAAGGAGAGCGCTAGAGGTGCTTCCAGAGGACGGGGAAGAGGTCGCGGCAGGGGCGGACCTAGAGGCAGGGGGCGAGGCAGAGGTCGTAGATAAGCGTGAATCTACACATACTGATGTAATTTTTAAGTTAATATTAAGTGTGTGAAACAAATAAAATTTGCATAAGTTCCACTATACTTACTAATTTTTTATTTACTCATTAATTGCAGTTTTAAATAGTTGCTACACAGTATAAAAATAGGAAAACTAAGCCTGCAAGTTAACAATTAGAAACTTGTTTTAAAAGTCTCGTCCTTGGACTAAAATGTATAATGCATAAACTGTGAAGGAAACGAAACATAGGGCTGCCACAATAGCAAAAGTTTTCCTATTGTGTCTGTGTAAAAGAGACAGTTGTTCTTCATTTGTAGCTAAAAGTTTGCGAACTTCTGCCAACTCCCTACTTATGTCGTTTCTTCGATTTGCGGGTATATTGTCCGAGTTCAATTTCTCTTCCAAAACGCTTACTCGTTCATAACAATTTTTAATGCCTTCTTCAGTTTTTGAAATCTGAAACAATTATTGGTATAACCTCAGTTTTGACTACGGTAGTTAATATACCTCTTGCATTACAGAGCACTCGCCTAGAAAAGTCCCCATATTATAATTTAAAAATTTACTTAATTTAATGGAAATATCTATTTAACAGTGCCAGCTGTCCACTTTTCCTTTTCTCGAAACCATAGAGAAAACTAGAGTTTGTTATCTCATCTCTACCCAATATCTCTATACTATACCTGTGCTGTGAGTTAACCAGTCTGGTAAGGAGGTAAGGTAAGACTATTGTATATGTCGTAGTCATTGGGCGTAATGCGTCATTTCATGAAATGCCCGGCAATCGCTGTAACAAAGATCGTTAAACTATCTATTTTAGGGCAAGGAAGAGATGAGGAGGATAAGCAACACCAAATTTATACATTGCCTCTTCTCCTCACCTCTTCCTTGCCCTAAAACAGATAGTTTAACAATCTTCATTACAGCGATTGCCGGGTATTTCATGAAATGACGCATTACGCCCAATGACTACGACATATATAGGAAACAATATAAAGAGTGTAGCGAATTACCAACAAAAGTCTGAGGAAGCTCAGTGGTAATCGTAAATATGTTACACAATTCTTTTATTGTAATTGGTAAATGGGTTGCAATTTAAAAATTGGACAATAGTTAAAAAATGTATTTCATCAGTTGTTACTATCTTACAATGAATAAAATAATATTTACTTTTATAACTTGACAAAGGAAAGATGATTGCAACACAAATGAAGTATGTATTCAATAGATGTCTACTTCATAATAAAATAGTTTTGAAATGTGCTACAACTTACGTTATTAATATTATTCTAAACATAAATAGAGATGTTTAAAAACAAACATCAAATTTTTCTTATACCTGGAATGGAAAATATTACAATGTACAATTCAAAACCAAAATAATCATCACCTCACTAAATAAGATCTTCCTATTTGTCGCCCTTTCTCGTTCACATGTAGATAAACTGGAACCTGCCAACAAAAATACTTAATAACGGGGCGCTTAAGAATTATTTAGATACACTTACCTGCACAACGCTTGCGGCAATGAGGATATAATCGGTCCATATCCTTGTGAATTGTCATACAACTCAAATAAAGGTGCAGCCACTAACTTGTAGTTTTTCGGTACTGCAAAAAGTGCTGTAAATGAAAAACAAAATTAGCACACTGGAAACAACGTTGACATTTTTTCCAAAATACAGTTTGTGACATTAAAGCGTAAATGTACACATTAAAAACAAATATGATCATTAGTACATGCACAATTTAATTATATACATAAGAGTTTTACAGTAGATTATACAGCGTCTGATTTCCAGAACTTAAATAAGAGGGAGAAAATAAAAATAGTTAACAAAACAAAATTAATAGGAGATAAAAAATTGTAAAGAGCAGTTTTTGATCTCCCATTCAAATCATAATGTGCATCACGTAAAAATAGATAAATAAAAACTTGAATAGCATCCATGTCTGCTGAACAATTTCTCTTCAAGTACAAGCAATTTTAGTAACAACCTATTCCGATACAACCGTCGTAAATTAAATACTTTTTAACAATAAATGGGCAATTGAACATTTTAGGAAGAAATCTGCCAAGAAACAGGAAGCCTGACCCAAAAACAATTATGAAATACACAAGAAAATAGTTACAAGTTTGCAAAAACTTGAGGCTCTGAACATAAATGAGACTGTTATAGAAGTACATAACCTAGTGACATTCATAATCATACAGGTTGTTCCAAGGCGCGATAATTATTTTTATTGTTGTGCCGATGATACGCTCAAAAATGTGCTTGGCACATTCAGGACCATTATAGTGAATACAGTTGAAATACACTGACTTATTCTTTTTAACACTTCAAATTCAGAAGAGAGAACTGGCTACAAAAGCTTGCATCGATAAAGACCTAAATTTGCTGTTTCAGACACTTTCAAAGATTTCTTTAAAAAAAATGAGAAAGATACTAAAAACTAAGAAATGTGTTACATTTTTAATGTACGGGGCGTGAACGGTTGCTGTCTTATGTAAAATCTTGCAGTTTTAACTCTAAACGCTTGAAAAAGAAAACTCTTAAGACTACAGTAAAAATTGTTGAGCATGGCCTTGAAAATTAAGTGCATTAAAACATAATTTCTAATCTGACGGCTCAATAATTTTCATTTCCAAAGAGTTGCTGAACCTGAGACGGGGTCTCACAACTTCGAATCGTGACAGTTAATTCAAATACAATCTTCTTTGTAAATAATCATACAATACCCTTTTCTTGCAGTTGTACAAGGAAAAGACGTTTGTGCTCTTTGGGCTTGGTAATGTGCGGCGGAATATACGGATATTGCGGCGGTTCAAAATTGGGCCTCCACCAGTTTCCAATGATGTCTTCTACTAGCCAATCCTGTTTGACGCCGTCCAATCTGCCGAGGGTCTGGAACAACTCACCATGAAAAGTACCGCTACATCCTCCTCTTCATAATCGACACGACATAATTACACATTCGCAATAACAATTTTTTTGTGAAGAATACAACAAAATCTGTGAACACTTTAATCGACAATTAATAAACATACAGTAATGCGGGTTGTCGTAAAAAATGTCATAATAAATAGTGTTACAAGGATTATTACAATATGCATGGGTGATGATTTGGAACGAAATGATTCTACCAACGGTTTTATTGGCACAACGTGATATTTTCACAGAAGGAAACTCATGAGTAGTACAGGAACAGCGATATCTCAACAAGACAAACGTGGCACCAACTAGCAGACTAGAAAGAGACATATTGTTCTTCATCTGGGTTTAACGATCAAACCATCATAGTAGAATTCTTCTAACAACTCTATGACCGCATAAAACTGTTAGAATGTACGAGCTGCAATAAGCGATGTGGTGCTTCTAGTCTCATCTCGCTCACTTCTGTAAATAGAATGAGACACTAACAGAGGCGTACCGCGGTTGACTACGCGTTTAAGGCTTGGATTTAAGAGACAAGAATAAAGATAGCGCATCTTTGTCGCTCCCAATGAGCGATATACCCATGTCATTCCATGATTGTGTCAAGTCAGGTTCCCAAATTAAAGCGAATTTCCAGGATTATGTCGATTTTTAGAATCTGTAAACATCAACCTCGGAGGTGATCCTTTAAAAATATAGTCGTTTGACTTCGGTGATAAATTAAAGATCAAATTTAAATGACTATATTTTTAAAAGTAAGTACTTGATCGATCGACGTCAAAAATAGATCACCTCCGAGGCTGATGTTTACAGATTCTAAAAATCAAACAAAATTGTGAAAATTTGCTTTACTTTTCGAGCCTGACTCGACTCAATCATGTAACATCCCTATATCGCCCATTGGGAGCGACAAGGATGTGCTATCTTCATCCTTGTCTCTTAAATTCACTGAAGCACGCCAAGTTAAAAATAACTCGGATAAACTTGTCGTAAGAGAGACAGTCGATACAATACGTATGTATCTGATTGTAGTTAGCATTCTGGCAATTTTATGCAACGTGGAGTTGTTAGAAAAATTCTACTATACCAATGAAGACTATTTCGACTTTGGTTTATAAATCTATTGTCGAGTGCGGTCCTTTCAAACGTAGATTTGCGTGTTGAAGTAACCACAGCTCAGGATATTATTGTTAAGTTACTATTCACTGTTTGCACCGTTCCAAATACTTTTTGATTGCCTAACTATTTTTCTGTTATAAACTAAAAGTTACTACTCGTTCGTGTTAGTTTGTCTTAATTGAGACTCAACTGAAATTTAAACCTAACAGCATAAAAGCAAAAGACCTGAAAGTTACAAAAATTGTTGATTTTATTAGGAATATTTTTGAACATTTATTAAAAATGAACAATATCTTTCGAAATTACATTACTGTTACCTTGTAATGTACAACCAAATTTGACACTTCATACAAGAATGTTGCATATAACAAAGGCTGGTTGAAGCCCTTGCACATTAAAATTTCTACCAAAAATTATGTACAATAGACGTGAACCAATGATAATAACCATTAAAAGCAAATCATTTTAATATTTTTCAATTGTTGATAAATTGAGATAAACTCACAAACAACTTTAATTTCGTTACTCTGCTGCCTATCCGCAAGTTTTACAGCTTCAAAGCAAGTGTTAAAAAAATCACACATATTGGCACATGGTTAATGAAAGTTAATATTTCTTGTCACAATAACAAATAGAGTCGTGCTGAGGTTGAGATGGAATGCTTCTATTACAAACTTTTTAAAAGACGTGAGGAACCAAACAACACAAACACTTTAAGCTTGATTGCTTGCGTAATGTCAAAACTAATTTTTGCACGGTCATCGAACCAAATTTTAGTTAAAGTGCTACTTGAGCAAAAAAAATATTTAATAGTTTCAAAGTTCCTTAAATTCTTTATTTTTTAACCCTTCGACAAGTACCTAACCTACCATCGCAGTTCTCAATTCAAACCTTTGGGATAAGTGGGGAAAACAGACGGGGTTTATTATTTACCACTCACTGTATCCTAACACATACAAGTGCAAAAATAGTCGGCTGTTCAAAATTGATAACAGTGTACAAATTTGAAGATGTAATAACTGTGTGTACAATATTTACATAGACCATAGTTTTAGTAGAACAAATCATATTTATTCAAAATTTCATCCAACATATCCTATTTTGTTAAAAATAAGCTCTTGCCAATAAAAATATTACAAATAATATGTCATAGAATAATTGTAAAATCCGCAGTTTTATAAAACATCTAGTTATAACCCAACGCCTAACTAAATGACAAGTAGTAATTATTAAAAAATTAACCATGTAAATTACTACTTTTTTATAGTAACACCATCTTCATTCTGTTGTTGAAACAAGTCATTTTTAAAGCATTCTTTACGAGACTAATAAGGTATAAAATAATACCCCCCCCCCCATAATTTCATGAATTTTTATCCTCGAAGGGGCAGCCTTATGAGTTGTTTACTGAGTGCCTTTGTGGCTACCCAACATTTGTCTTTTACTTTGGATCGAGGTTTACGTACTTGAAAGGTACCTCCATTAAGCCATAAATAACGCAAGCGTCATTTGACTGCTTCAATAGGGCCTTCTTGTCACAAATGCCTCAAAATTTCCAGGAACTTCTTAAAATCACAATTAAAGACACTTAACTCAAAATTTTGAATTTTTATCATGAACGTGTAGCTGTCAATATTACGAACGTAATAATAAGAAAAAAAAATTAAAAATTTCTGACCAAAACACTTTATAGTGTCCCAACGGCGCATGATATTAATTACTAGCCAGGCAATCAACCCTATTGCGTATCCAAGATGTTTGACCGAACATGGGTGTTTGCCGTTAGAATGTGACCGTCACACTTCAACTGTAGACAATACCAGTCATATTCTAAGGGCAAACACCCATGTTATGCCAAACATCTTGGATTCGCAATAGGGCTGAATGGCGTCACATTGTAGCGCCAAATTTCAAAATACGTTTTTAAGCGCCGGCGGCTCTCTGGAGGACCCTGTATTTAGGTAAACCTGGGTGTTGCTATAAAGTGTCTTCAGTTGACCTCAAGCAATTGAACAGCGCCACATACGTCATCATGGATTGATAAATCATTTCTTCCCTCAAAAAATCACAGTAGTAATTTAGAAATTGGACGTCACTGAATAAACGAATAATCTAAAAAATAAATTCAACCCTCAATTGTTCTTTACTATAAAGAAAAGGTGTAAAAAAATTACTGTCTATGTATGTGGCATTCTTTAATTGTTTGAACTACTGCAGAAGTGTTGGTTATAATTTAATATACTTTTCTGTTGGTGGCTACGTCTCACGCCCTATCTCTTGCTACTTACTGAGGACGTAGGCAGGAATGGGGCAAAGATTTTTCGAAGGGGTCTATGGGCCTTTTTATTATGTAAAGGAAACAAATATGATTTGTTGAAAAAAAAAAAGACATGAAAAGAATACGATAAAATTATAATCTATACTCTGGTACGGAAATTTAAAAAGTGACTCATCAACATCATTTGGAACGTTGCAGGCGGGCGCTAAATAGTAAGGACGTTGTGTGTATGATGCGGCAAATTTGTTAAGCATATAACTTGACAGCAGTCGCGTGTTAAAGATTCTAAAGCTTCTTAGAAATTGTGAACATACATTTGTGAGTCGCTTTTTAAATTTCCGTACCAGAGTATAGTTGATTTAAATGTAAGAAAATTTAACCATCTGAAATTTGTGAGAACCTTTTATAAAAAGGTTGAATATAATGTTCCCGCGTTTTATAAACTGGCGGATTTCATAATCATACTACAACATATAATTTCTTTAATATAAGAGAAACATCTTTCCATAACTGGTTAAAGTTACAAAAACAATAAACTAGTTTGGCGACGTGTATAAATATCGTAGTAAAGTGCCTCACATGAGCACCAAGAACATGAGGAATTCACTCAAATCAGTTCAAAATCACAAGAGAAGTACAGTACAATTTTTAAAAATAGTAACATGTTTTATGGGTTTTGAGTAACAAATTTTCGTGATACATACGAAACCTTACAAAATATTCCAGCAAAGCGTGGTTCTTTTGAACATGTAAAAAGTTGCGACTAGTGTTAACAAAAAAGAAAACAACTCTAGACAAACTAGCCAAATTAACATTTGCAAAAACCGAGTTGATTTCTTTTCTCCCATTTGTATGCTTACTTCCATTAAAAAAGTACAAGTGTGTAAACTGTTAACATTCAGTATTAGGTAAGTTTTAGCTCTACATTTTCGTCGGAGCAAAACTAAACAACGTACCTCAGTTAGGAGTCTCTTGAGTCCCTCAACTTCGTCTTCGCCCGGATTCAACTCACCACCCGGTAACTTAAAGAAAGTCGTGCCAAGTTGCAACAACAAAACATGGGGCAACCCGTGTTCGTGCACCAGCAAAACTCCCTCCACGCTCCTCCTCATCCCGATGCGCTCGAATTCATCTCGCATCCGCTGAAACCTGGCCGGGACGCTGGGATCTTTCTCGAAAAGCGGCTCTTTCGTGCCGAATATGTAGTTGGTCAGAGGATACCTGTGGATTGATCAACAATGGATTATTTGTGGTTATGTACTTGAATTGGCGCCTCCTCACAAATTGATGATTCTGTTTATCGCTGTCGACGGTACTGTGTATTTGTTCTCGAATGTGGACGTTGTGGCTGCCGCTGTTGTCGAATTTTGACTGTTCCTGCGAGGCCACCCGCTCCCGCTACCGGCCATGTTATTTTGTTGTGTTTTTACTTGGGTCGAAGTCATGGCTGCTGGCGCTTTAAACACGCACTAAAACAATGTTCACTAATATTGCAGTCTCCTAAGAAGCCGGAAAGGCTTTAAAGTGGCCCCAAGCTGACTTTCGTAGATGTTTTGCACTAAATCGTCGTTAACTGTTCACAAATCTACCTGGACAGCTACTATTCATTGCAAAAACGTCCAAAAGGCACGCTAACCACAAAATATTTGCGTGCCATGCGCTTGCGTCAAAAGTTTGAAGTGCACGCTGCGCCATCTGCTGGTGATCAGCACCGGCGGGATTTCATGAATATACAGAGCGAGTCTCCGAAAGTGGAGATGCTATATTTGTCAAATAATCACCAATTGCTTGTTTCAAACTTTTAATTTGCTTTAAAATAAGTAAACATTTACAGATAATTTTGACAAACCGTTGAAGAAATTAATTTCATGTCAGAGTTATTCTTTATAAAGAGCCGTTTTTAAGTCTCTATTTTGATTTTAAATGAAGGCGAAACAAATCGTTATTAATTTTAAAAATTCCCTTTTCACATTGTATGATTTGATTTTCATTGAATAAGAATTTCTATGACACTTACAATGTTCTTGTGGTGTTTTTATTTAAATTTGTTGCGCATTTTTTTGCAATTCCTAAATTAGAAAAACCAATTGAAATTACTCCTTACTGTCTACATACAGAACACCGACTGGGCAATTAGCACTGGTTGGGGTAGAACATCCTTCTGGAGTGACTTAGATGCTAATCTGCACAAGTTGTTATGAAAGTCGTTACTACAGAAATATACAATGAGACTTTTGGTATTGCCAGACGATATACAAAAAGAATTACAGATATATGGTCAATTCCAACATATGAGATAGAAGTTTGTCAGGTATGAGACATCTAACTGACATAGTTTGCCTAAACTATTTTAAATTCCCGTGTGATTCTGGAGGACCTCTTCAAATTTATCACAGTGGAGATGATATGGAATATCTGTACGATCTTATAGGTATAATTGCTTTTGAAAAATCTTGCGGAGTTTAGGACACTCCTGGAGTTTATACAAGAGTTTCTAATTACCTCAAGTAAATAAAAGTATAGTATGCCCATAAATAGAGCCAAAATGAAATGTTTTTGTGCAATTTGAACCGTGTTTTAGATACATTTCTTGTTTGGGCTGAGAAGAATAATAACTCTGTCCCTTATACCCATAGGTGTTGGGTGGTAGGAAGAAAGTGTCTGGAATTATACAGGGTGGGACAATAGTGCGTCCGACTTCGATAGCTCGAGAGTTCTATGATAGGTAGAAATTTGATTTAAAAACACAAATAAACTAGAGAAAGAAGTCTATAACCGGAAATTATTTTCGAACATACAGGGTGAGCCAAGACAATTATACAGAAGCAAATAACATTTTTTTAAATAGAATGTGGTGTGCAAAAAAGATTTTTCGGAGCCTTTTATTAGACTCTTTTCAACCCAATATTATTGCTGACTATTTCCAAACCACTTGGATGTAGCGTTTTTTTTTTTAATAATGGCATCTGCAGATGCATGTCAAAAAAATCACTACAGTCACAATTATGAGTTCTAAGAAAAAATTATGTAAAAACTAGTTAGAAAACATCTGTAGAATGTCTTGAAATCGTTTTAACTTTTGAAAAATTCTACAGGGTAGCTAGATTTAATTTTTCAATTTAGAACTTTTTGAGTTTAATTTTCTCCATTTTTTCAAATAAAACACCCTGTATATTTTTTAACGATATGATGTAGAAACTAAAAACCAATATTTTTTTGTATGTACATACAAAAAAATATTCGTTTGTAACCATTTTCGATTTATCGCCCAATAATTACAAAATTCAAGAATAATCCTAAAAAATTAGATTGTTTTTCAAATTACTCGACAGATAAAATTGTAATAAGTGCTTCAGATGTTTTGTTTATAAAAACAGCATAAGTTTTTTTAGTAAGTTCACTTTATGTTTGTATCTTGATCATATATGGCATTTTGTATTATCCGACAAGAAATACACATTTATCGCAGTTACCTGTCGTCAGTTGTCATTTTTGTGTCAATTTTGAAACATTTGAAGTTTTTTGTCGAGTTATTTAGAAAACGATTTAATTTTTTAGAATTATTCTTGAGTTTTGTAATTATTTGGCGATATTTCGAAAATGGTTACAAATAGCCATAGGGGTGTGCATACAAAAAATGTTCGTTTTTAGTTTCTACATCATATCGTTGAAAAATATACACTGTGTTCTATTTAAAAAAATGGAGAAAATTAAATTAAAAAGTTCTAAATTAAAAAATCAAATTTATCCACCCTGTATAATTTTTCAAAAATTAAAATGGATTAAAGACATTCCACAGATGTTTCCTAACTAGTCTTTACACAATTTTTTCTTAGAACTCATAATTGTGATTGTAGTGATTTTTTTAACATGCATTTGCAGCTGCCATTATTTGAACAAAAAAAAATCGTTACATCCAAGTGATTTGGAAATAGTCAGCAATAATATTGAATTAAAAAGAGTCTAGAAAAACGCTCTGAAAAATCTTTTTTACACACCACATTCCATTAAAAAAAATATTACTTGCCCCTGTATAATTGTCTTGGCTCACCCTGTATGTTTAAAAATAAGGTCATTGTTTACTTTACCCATTCTTCGATTTTCAAAAAACTAATTACACCAACGCATTCGTCACCATGTATACATATTACGAAAATCAATATCTTTTCTTGTGCAAACTACTTTTATTTTTACTCATTTTCCTTGCCCTAGCACATCTTTTTTTTCCTATAAATTTTGCATAAAATTATTTATCATTGGCACAATATTTCATTGCTCAAAATGGCATTTTAATGATGTTTTAGGATGGTTTCCAAAAAAAACAGCACAAAAAGCGAAAAGTGGAAATTGTAAACAATTACCAAAAATAATTTCCAGTTATAGACTTCTTTCTCTAGTTTATATGTGTTTTTAAATCAAATTTCTACCTATCATAGAACTAAAGCTATCGAAGTCGGACGCACTATTGCACCAGCCTGTATAATTTTTAAAATGCGTTTTCAAAAATAATAGTGTGATAACTTTACCTCACTTTACCTACCACACTGTGACCTTGAATGAGATACTGGCTTGGTTTTTGGCTTAGAATTCCACTTCAAGTTTCCAGTCGCAGCATAACGTTGACCTAGACACCGAATAACATTGAATAAGTAAGTGTTGAAGAACAAAAAAAAATGATGTTAACGAGTGCACTTGTACATTGTATTCTTTTAATCACCTTTATAAGTGGTCAAAAAGATGCAGGTAAATAATTTTCATTATATTTCTTTAACATGTTAACCAACCATTTCTTCGGTCCTATTTACCATTAGTAACATTTGATACCAATTCCATATATTCCGGTTTAACATGATGCCTATCCACTCACTATGAATTTTTAGGGAGTCCATGCAATTTATCAACAGGACAGGAAGGAGAATGCGTAGTTATTGATAAATGTTGGCACGCGCGTGACGACTTAAAAAACAAACGTATTCCACAAACCTGTAGCTTCCAAGGCACTACCCCTATTATCTGTTGTTTAAAAAACATCTCACTTATCTCTACATCCCCATCTACAGAAGTTACAACAGAGACCATCACATCTACAAGCTCTCGGACCGAGTCTCGAACTGTTGGAGCAATAAGCAAACAAAGTAAACAATTTGAAAATGATAATAGATGATAGTTAACAATCTGAGAATTTGTTTTAGAATGTCGTGAATACTCCAAACATGCCTTCATTAACAGGGTACCGGTTCTCATTGCAGACGTGGACAGTTATATGAAGAACGTATGTGATTTTAGAATAAATCTTGAAAATGATACCCGTGGTATCGCTAGAACAAATGAATTTCCACATATGGTGATTAATTACATTCAAAAATTTGATCTACCAAGTTATTGTCTTTGTCTTTTAAGGCACTAGTTGGGTATGTAGTAGAAGATGACGAAATATCATGGCGTTGTGGTGGAAGCCTTATCAGTGAGCAATACGTTTTAACTGTAGCACATTGCTTTTATACTTCCATATAGTAAGTATATTATAATAGTATTTCATCATAACTTGATACTTATGATTCTTATGAATGAATAGAGATTACATACACTTTATTTCAACAAAATAGTGCAAATAAATGTTTTCAGTGGAGAAGCCAAGTACGTAAAAGTAGGAATCACAAATCGAATTAAGGATACACGTCATCTGCAACAACGTAGAATCATCCAAAAAATAGAGCATCCAAATTATAAGTCGTCTAAGTTCTATGACGATATAGGTCTTCTAAAATTAGAAAAACCAATTGAAATCACACCTTATGCAGGACTAGCGTGTCTATACACAGAACACAATATCGTCGCCAACCGGGCAGTGGCAACTGGTTGGGGGGCAACAACATTTGGTAGTGGTTTTGACGATGAACTGCACAAAGTTGTTATGAAATTCATTAGCCCAAAAGAATGCAATAAGACATATAGAAATGCTGGAAAGCGATTGAGGCAGGGAATTATAGATGCCAGCATGTTATGTGCGGAGTCCACAAGTTACGCAGATGCTTGTCAGGTATAACGAAAGTCAGTAGGAGACACTGGTATACATAATATTTTCAATTTCAGGGTGATTCTGGAGGACCGCTTCAAATCTATCATTCGGGAGATGACGTGGAATGTATGTATGACATTGTGGGCTTAGTTTCTTTTGGAAAAGCTTGCGGAATTGCGAACGTTGCCGGAGTTTTTACAAGAGTTTCTAACTATATCAAATGGATAGAAGATGTCGTATGGCCATAAATTGAAGCAAAA
Organism: Schizotus pectinicornis; assembly: GCA_951805265.1. Taxonomy (NCBI): domain Eukaryota; kingdom Metazoa; phylum Arthropoda; class Insecta; order Coleoptera; family Pyrochroidae; genus Schizotus; species Schizotus pectinicornis. The sequence goes on from OX638203.1 coordinate 14,193,718, forward strand.
TGCAATATTTGTTAACAATTTCTACCACCATAAACATATTGTTTTCAATTGTATAATGTATAATCTTAAAAGTTAGTTGTATGAATTATTTAATTTCAAAAGTTGACACTGTACATATACATGTTAATTTTTTTATTAAAAAATAAAACAAGACGTGTGACGTTAGTCACTTGTTTTTTTTTTTTAATATTTTGATCTACATGGTATATCTAATTTGAAACTATGATTGAGGCTAATCGAAAGATTTAATGATTTACTGTCTCGGCGCCTCCACCATTTTAACATAAACGTACAATAATTACTGTCTGGTCAAGTCCAGTTTCAAAATATTTTGATTTTGATCATCTTTTCATAAAAACAGTTAGCTACTATGCATTGACAATTATTGCCGCAACCAGTTTACTTCACCACAGGATGGCCTTGAATGAGATTAAAAGCTTAGGATTACAGTCGAAATCAAAAATCAGTTGAACCAACAACATTGCCTTACACAGCGTTGACCTAAGCTCCACATCATAACGGCAAGTACATGATGTTAATGAACGTAGTTGCAGTACATTTAACTATATTAATAAGTTTTATAAGTGGTCAAAAAGAAGCAGGTAAGTACCTACCAGTTTATTAATTTACAAAAAAAATGGAAGGTGTAGTTTTCGTTATATCTTGTTATATACTTATTAGTTATCTTTGGGGAATTTACCATTATCAACCATTAAATAATAGGATATACCAAGCAGCTTAAATCAACCTATTATAGTGTTAACCAACCTCATACGTCATTTCGGTTTTAACGTTTAACCTATTGCTTTCCGTTTTCTACACTTATCCACTAACAATGTGAGTTTTAAGGAAGTCCATGCAATTTAACGTCAACAGGACAGGAAGGAGAATGCGTTGTCATTGACAAATGTTCGCACGCTCGTGACGATTTAAAAAATAAACGTCGTCCTCAAACCTGCGGATTTCAAGGCACTATACCTATAATCTGCTGTTTAAAGAACGTTTCACTTACTGCTACATCTCCATCTTCAGCAGTTACAACAGAAGCAATCACATCTACAAACATTCTGGTCGCTGGAGTAAAAAGCAACCAAAGTAATAGTTTAAGACGATAATAACTTGATGACGATAAGGAAATTTGTTTCAGAATGTCGTGAATACTCCAAACATCCCTTTGCTAACAGGGTACCGGTTCTCATTGTAGACGTGGACAGATATATGAGGAACGTATGTGATCTTAGGATAAATTTTCAAAATAGTAGCAGAGGTATCGCTAGAACAAATGAGTTTCCACACATGGTAACAATTAATTATATTTGAATATGTTTATTTGTTGAATTATTAACTTTTAAGGCACTCGTTGGCTTTGTGTCACTAGAGAACGAAATATTATGGTATTGTGGTGGAAGTCTTATAAGTGAGCAGTACGTTTTGACTGCAGCACATTGCTTACGTGACAGAAAATAGTGAGTATGTAGTGAGTACCTACAAAAAATAACTTTCATTTTGCTATAATAAACTGATATTAATAGATGTTATACAAGATTGGCCAAAAATGTGGATTTAACATTTTAGGTTGGTTTGAGCAAATGAGTCGATGACAAAAGCCTTCTAATTTTTTTTTAACTTAACGTTTCTTAAGTGAGTTGCAGTCCCCAAAAGACTATTTTTATTCCCATTAACGTAAAATGAGTAGAATTAGTAGAAAATCTGAAGCCCGAAATGGGTTAAATTTGGCGAAATGGAAATTAACTTTTTGTATATATTTTTAATACTACACATTTGACACTATATAATTTTTAATATTTTAAAAGCTTCTGAGATACTAAATAAAAATAATCTTCAAAAGACTGCTGTTCCTTAGGGGACACTTATATTAAAAACATTCTACATAAGACTTTTCACCACTTTACTTGCTCTAACTGCTCCCAAATTTTCAATACACATTTAAGATACATCTTGTATATTTTAAAAAGAAGTGTAAATAAATGTTTTTAGTGGGTCACCCCAGTACGTGAAAGTGGGAATTACAAACCGCCTTAAAGATACACGTCATCTACAACAACGTACAATCACTCGATTAATAGCGCATCCAGAGTATAAAACCGATTCTCAATATAATGATATAGGTCTTTTGAAATTAGAAAAGCCAATTGAAATTACGCCTTATGCAGCACCAGCGTGTCTACATACTAAACACGATATTGGCACCGACTGGGCAGTAACGACTGGTTGGGGTAAAACAGACATCGAGAGTGATTTAGATGATAATCTCCACACAGTTGTTTTGAAATTTACTAGCGCAGAAATATGCAATCAAATTTATCATATTAATAGAAAACTGGCAAAAGGTATTACAGATATAAACATGTTGTGTGCTACCTTCATACATGAAAAGGATAGTTGTCAGGTATGATACTTCCGAGAAGAAGACTTGCTTGATAAATCTGGTAGTAACTATTTAAAATTCCAGGGTGACTCTGGAGGACCGCTTCAAATTTATCATACGGGAGATGATATAGAATGTATGTACGACATTGTAGGCATAGTTTCTTTTGGAAAAGCTTGCGGACGTAAGGACGTCCCCGGAGTTTATACAAGAGTTTCTAACTATATCAAATGGATAGAAGATGTCGTATGGCTATAAATTGAAGCAAAATGCAATATTTGTTAATAATTTCTACCACCATAAACAAATTGTTTTCAATTGTACCTATATTGTATAATCCTAAAAGTGAGTTGTATCGATTATTAAAGTTAACACTGTACATACATGTTAAATTTTTAATTAAAAAATAAAACAAGACGGTAAAGTTAGTCACTTTTTTTAATACGCATGTTATGGTAAGTATATGTAATTTAAAATTATGATTGAGGCTAATCGAAAGATTTAATGAAGGTTCACAAAGCAACTGTCTCGGAACTTCCACTATTTTAACATAGACGTACAATAATTATTGTCTGATAAAGTCCAGTTTCAAAATATTTTGATTTTGATGATATTTTCATGACAACTAGCTACTAGGCATTGATAATTATTGCCGCAAGCAGTTTACTTCACCACACGATGGCCTTGAATGAGATTAAAAGTTTAGGATTACAGTCAAAATCGAAAATCAGTTGAACCAACAGCTTTGCCTTACACAACGCGTTCACCTAAGCTCCACTTCATAACGACAAATAGGCTACCTAGTTGTAATGTTATGATGTTAATGAACATAGTTGCAGTACACTTTATTATATTAATTAGTTTTATAAGTGGTCAAAAAGGAGCAGGTAAGTACCTAACAGTTTGTTAATTTACAAAAAAACGGAAGGTGTAGTTTTCGTTATATCTCCTTATAGGTATTAATCATCTTTTCGGAATTTACCATTATCAACCATCTCATACGTCATTTCGGTTTAATCTATTGCCTTCCGCTTTCTACATTTATCCACTAACAATGTGAGTTTTAAGGAAGTCCATGCAATTTAACGTCAACAGGACAGGAAGGAGAATGCGTTGTCATTGACAAATGTCCGCACGCTCGTGACGATTTAAAAAATAAACGTCGTCCTCAAACCTGCGGGTTTCAAGGCACTATACCTATTATCTGCTGTTTGAAGAACGTTTCATTTACTGCTACATCTCCATCTTCAGCAGTTACAACAGAAGCAATCACATCTACAAACCTTCTGGTCGCTGGAGTAAAAAGCAACCAAAGTATTAGTTTGAAAACGATAATAACTTAATGATGATGACGAAATGCGTTTCAGAATGTCGTGAATACTCCAAACATCCCTTTGCTAACAGGGTACCGGTTCTCATTGTAGACGTGGACAGATACATGAGGAACGTATGTGATCTTAGGATAAATTTTCAAAATAGTAGCAAAGGTATCGCAAGAACGAATGAGTTTCCACACATGGTAACAATTAATTATATTTGAATATGTTTATTTGTTGAATTATTATTTTTTAAGGCACTCATTGGCGTTGTGTCACTAGAGAACGAAATATTATGGTATTGTGGTGGAGGTCTTATAAGTGAGCAGTACGTTTTGACTGCAGGACATTGCTTAAATAACAGAGAATAGTGAGTATGTACAGTGGCCGGTATTGAAGAAGCCCAGGGTGAAGTAAAATTTGTTCCAACTTACGTTACACTTGCAACCAGGCTAGACCACGAGGTAGAGTTTGTTTGAGAACCGCAAAGGTGAACTAGGATTAGTCGAAATAGAGCGGCACATTTCAGTTTCAAAACTAAAATGTGCCGCTGTTGGAATTAATTTCACTTCACCTTGGGCTTCTTCAATGCCGGCGACTGTACCTACATAAAATAACTTTTATCATGCTATAATAAACTGATATTAATAGCTGTTATACAAGATTGGTCAAAAATGTGGATTTAACAATTTAAGTTGGCTTGAGCAAATAAGGGGATGACAAAAACCCTTCTAATTTTTTTCTAACTTAAGCGTCTCTTAAGTGAGTTGCAGCCCCCAAAAGATTATTTTTATTCCCATTAAGGTAAAATGATTAGAATGAGTAGAAAATCTTAACTTCAAAATGGGTTAAATTTGGCGAAATGGAAATTAACTTTTTGTATATATTTTTAATACTACACATTTGACACTATAAAATTTTTAATATTTTAAAAGCTTCTGAGATACTGAATAAAAATAATCTTCAGACGACTGCTGTTCTTTAGAGGACACTTATATTAAAAACATTTTAAGGGTTTCTTCAACACTTTACTTGCTATAGCTGCCCTCAAATTTTGAATACACATTTTAGACACTTTGTATATTCAAAAAAGAAAAGTATAAATAAATATTTTTAGTGGGCCACCCCAGTACGTGAATGTGGGAATTACAAACCTCTTTAAAGATACACGTCATCTACAACAACGTACAATCAGTCGATTAATAGCGCATCCAGAGTATAAACCCTATTCTCACTATAATGATATAGGTCTTTTGAAATTAGAAAAACCAATAGAAATTACGCCTTATGCAGCACCAGCGTGTCTACATACTAAACACAATATTGGCACCGACTGGGCAGTGACCACTGCTTGGGGTAATACAGACATCGCGAGTGATTTAGATGATAATCTCCACACAGTTGTTCTGAAATTTACTAGCGCAGAAATATGCAATCAAACTTATCATATTAATAGAAAACTGGCAAAAGGTATTACAGATATAAACTTGTTGTGTGCTACCTTCATACATGAAAAGGATAGTTGTCAGGTATGATACATCCGAGAAGAAGACTTGCTTGATAAACCTGGTATTAACTATTTAAAATTCTAGGGTGACTCTGGAGGACCGCTTCAAATTTATCATACGGGAGATGATATAGAATGTATGTACGACATTGTAGGCGTAGTTTCTTTTGGAAAAGCTTGCGGACTTAAGAACATCCCTGGAGTTTATACAAGAGTTTCTAATTACGTCAAATGGATAGAAGACACAGTATGGCCGTAAAAAGAAGAAAAACGGAATATTTTTGTACTGGTTGTCCTTTAGACAAATTTTTTGAAAACCTTATCTGCGTTAGGAAGAATACTGTTTTGAATTGTATATCTGTAAAGTGGGCTGTATCGACTATTAAAGAATAAGTATTAGTTTGAAGCTACAGTAACACTGAAGTTACGTGTTATGTCGTCTGCATTATTATTATTAGGAGTTACAAATTGTCATTAAAAAATTGAATTGAGTTTAAATCACACAAAAACAAACTATATTATATCTGTGCTGGTTCTCCACCGTTCTTACCTAAGCCTTTAATTAATGTTTAATCGAAAAGACAAATTTTATCTCTTTGGCGCACGGGATTTAGGCAACCAAATATGCGCTTTACATATACTCTTATTCCAAATTTCTTAGTTGAAATGTGCAAATGATATGTAAAAGTGCTAAGGCAAGGAACATAAGAGTAAAAATAGAAGTGGTTTGCACCAAAAAAAGTATTAATTTTCGTAATATACAGGGTGGGGCAATAGTGCGTCTGACTTTGATAGCTCGAGTTCTATGAGAGGTAGAAATTTGATTTAAAAACACAGATAAACTAGAGGAAGAAGTCTATAACGGAAAACTATTTTTGAATATACAGGGTGAGCCAAGACAATTATACAGGGGTAAGTGACCTTTTTTTAAATGAAATGTGATGTGTAAAAAAAGATTTTTCAGTGCCTTTTCCTAAACTCTTTTCAATTCAATATTATTGCTGACTATTTCCAAACTACTTGGATGTAGCAATTTTTTTGTTCAAATAATGACATCTGCAGATGCATGTTAAAAAAATTACTAGTCACAATTATGAGTTCTAAGAAAAAATTATGTAAAGACTAGTTATGGAACATCTGTGGAATGTCTTTGAATTTTTTTAACTTTTGAAAAATTATACAGGATAGCCAAATTTAATTTTTTAATTTAGAACTTTTTGAATTTAATTTTCTCAATTTTTTTTATATTTTTTAACGATATGATGTAGAAACTAAAAACGAACATTTTTTGTATGCACACCCCTATAGCTATTTGTAACCATTTTCAAAATATCGCCAAATAATTACAAAATTGAAGAATAATCCTAAAAAATTAGATCGTTTTCTAAATAACTCGACAAAAAACTTCAAATGTTTCAAAATTGACACAAAAATGACAACTGACGACAGACAACTTCGATAAATGTGTATTTCATGTCAAATAATATAAAATGCAAAAAATGATCAAGATACAAACATAAAGTTAACTTACTAAAAAAACTTATGCTGTTTTTATAAACAAAACATCTGGAGCACTTATTACAATTTTATCTGTCAAACAAATCTAATTTTTTAGGATTACTCTTGAATTTTGTAATTGTTGTTGTAATGATTACAAGTAGCCATAGGGATGTACAGACAAAAAAATGTTTGTTTTTAGTTTCTACATCATGTTGTTAAAAAATATACGGGTGTCCCATTTGAAGAAATGGAGAAAATTAAATTCAAAAAGTTCTAAATTGAAAAATTAAATTTACCCACCCTGTATAATTTTTCAAAAGTTAAAACGATTCAAAGACATTCCACAGATATTTCCTAACTAGTCTTTACATATGTTTTTCTTAGAACTCATAATTGTGACTGTAGTGATTTTTTTAACATGCGTTTGCAGATGCCATTATATGAACAAAAAAAATCGCTACATCCAAGTGGTTTGGAAATAGTCAGCAATAATATTGGATTGAAAAAAGTCTATTAAAAGGATCCGAAAAATCTTCTTTTACACACCGCGTTCTATTTAAAAAAATGTCACTTGCCCCTGTCTTGACTCACCCTGTATGTTCAAAAATAATTTCCGGTTATAGACTTCTTTCTCTAGTTTATATGTGTTTTTAAATCAAATTTCTACCTATCATAGAACTCGAGCTATCGAAGTCGGACGCACTATTGCCCCACCCTGTATAAATGTTAAGGAATGCTTTGCTGTAGGATTGGCTTTTTGAAAATCCAGAAGTGGGTAAAGTAAACGTAACGGGCGAGACTAGTCACTTTACTTCTGGAGTTCTTCAAACGTTCTATCTTTGTCGTTATGTTAATATACTTTAGTAAACTCTCTTTGATAGTGCCTTGGTAAGGAGACACGTGATAGGGCGCCATCTGTCTTGTGTTACCAATTTTGTGATATAATTTGCTAATTTTTTTATGGCTCTTCTTTAGATTAGGATGCCGTGATATCAGGACTCTCCAGGATGGACAACATCGAGAACGTCGCTCTAGGGAATCCAGGGTGCCACAAGGTGTTGATGAGCATGAGATCATACACATATTTGTTGCCCCTCATGTTGGGTTTATAACTACACTGCTATTGTATTGTATGATCTTTCATTTGATATTAAATAGTCACTCAAATATGTATCGCTATGAAACTGGTCCAACCTATTCTTGACGATGGTAGTGCGTTCTTACCTTACAGGGCCTGGGCCGCCCATGGTTTCACCGGCCAGAGGCTTGTCCTAAAATTTGATTTGAGTTTCTAAAAGCGCCCGCCCTAATTTTCGGTTCCGGTTTCATTTCAGCGTACGTTCTAACAATAAACCAATAAAACACTTTGGATGTCCAAAAATAATTTTAGGTATCGCCGCACCAAATGCGTGACTCTAGAATTAAGCGCCAATGCCAGTTTTAAAATTGCAGTTAGGCCATGCTGTAATGATCATAAAACCGCTGTAGAAACATTTTATAAAACAATAATAATGATTGTATGACGCATGGGCGAACCCTCGATGGCAAAATTAATCAATGCAGCTGAACTGTATGCTTTTCACGCACAAGGCGCGAATTTTATGTCCACACCAGGTACTAATATGGGGATGGTGCTAACGCTGGACAATGAATATAAATTTTGCACGCCATGTGACAATATTTATTGTTCTCTCATAGCGGAACTCGCCAAAATAATTTAAATGATGCCAAATTATCCAGCGGTAAGCGCGGCCAAGAACCAATTAATTTCGGTCTGCGGCCAGTTCGATACGTCAGGCCCTTAATCCGATTTCGACAAGTTTTCTTGGTCGGAGCACGTGTCGTGGGTGTTGTTGGTAAGGGTTTAATTTTGGTCGTTTTAATTTTGGCGCAATCCGAATAATAAAAATTGCTAAAAACAAAGCGCAAGCGCCGTTGAGCATGCGTAAACATGGCGATTGTCGGGTAATTTGCAGTAGTTTAGTTGAGTGATGAAAACAATTCAATGAGAAGACGAATTAAAATTCCAACAACTTTATTTCATTTGTTTGTTGTGGTATAATGTGAGTTTTTCCCCTTGGATTTTTGCTAAGTATGAATGTTGGGTCTCTCCTTACTGTCACCATCTAGATACGCTCAATTCGGTACATTTTCTTACAAACATTGTCAAATTTTAACCATAAACGCAACTTGCCAACGTATCTGCCCTTCTGACTTCGTTTCTTTTGCCTTGTACCACTTAATTCACTTGTAAACTAGTAAATCTTGTAAATGTCATTGCATATAGGTTAAGTGTTGGATTTGTATCAATGTTCCAATTTCCAATCATGTATGTGTCAATAGATACTAAGTAAAACATGTTCTACGACTTGTATCACGAGCTAGGCGTGCGGGTTTTGCCAAGAAGACTTCCAAGCAGCGGAGACCAGAGCCGTTTTTGTGGAGAACTGGACATTTTCTCGGGGTAAGTCGACGCTTTCCGTGCCTCCTAGCAAACTAATGCATGCAAGATTGCTTTCAATATAGGTAGTGATGGTATATTTATAAACATACCACACACCTCAAATGTGCTTTATATATTTTTTTTCAATATTGTATTATTTTGCTGCAGTCCCCTTCTTGTTATTTTGTAAATGTCACTCGGTCGGTAAGTCGGTTGTCGGTAAAGTAGGGATGTTTTGCGAGATTCCGACAGAGGGCGCCGAGATCTTGCGCATTGCATCGATCTGTTGTTTGTTTACCACGCAACGATTCGCGATTGTCCGGGCTTAGGGGGCCCGTTCTAATTTCCGCTCCTATTCAGGAAATCCTCCATAATAACTAACATGGGGTGCTTTCATTCAATCATCCCTTTCATAACATACAGCGCAAAAGAAATTTGCAACCCTCAATTTTTTTTTGGCAAAGAACAAGAATGTTTTTTCCAAGTTGATAATATTGTAGGTACAGTGGCCGGCACAGAAAAGTATACGACCTGAAATAAATTTTGATTGAAATGATATCTTGTAAGCACTGTGAATCGACTTATTAACAAGTTGTGCCTTGGAGAGCTCTATAAACTATATACTGTAAAAAATGCGCGCCCCCAAATTATTAAATAAGCACTTTCCAAGCTCTTCAATTCAACGAATTCAATGTTACCGTAAACTTTTCTGTGCCGGCCACTGTACATCTGGTTGCATAATGCTAATGACCGTTAACAAGTCATTATCGTCCCCCTCCCCATTTGTTGTGTTGGAAGAACTAAATGCAACTAAGAACTGATGTCTTTTCCTCATTTAATTTGGAAAAGAATCTCTTCTGTAGGTTCAATATACGGGTAGTTTCAAACCTGTGTTGTCACTTATCACTTTAAACTTTTTCTAGCAAAATTCGTGCAACGCCAATTTCAATTTTCAGAGAGGGTATAACAAGCAATTTTACATTCCACTGTTTCATGTTCTTGATTTTTATTACCATTGCTGAATGGACTTTTTTGTTTTCAGAACCGTCTTATTTCATTACAAAGACTAAAGCACTGAGTAAAATGATATGATGATGAGTGATTTTTTCTATAGCTCTTTATACACAGTCCACACCAACTTTCAGAGAGAGTCCATAGTCCCATAGAATAAGTCAAAATTGTATATCACCTTGAAGTTTTAGATAAAATATGGCCAAGTTATTAACAAAAACTTGAATTTGGCTGATATGGCTTCTCAATTGGCTTTCACAAGAGATTTGGAACAATTTTTGCAATGAGGTACTTGCCTCATGTTTGGGAAATATAATATTTAGGAAATGAAGGCGATTTCATTAGACCCGTAATTTTTTTTTATACAATCGTATCGAAATAGTACCATTTCAAATGTCATTTTCACGTTGAAATGACGTGTTTTTTTTCACTATACTGTCACTTTTTCGCACTAGATACAAAATGTAAAATTAACTGACAAACACCTCAATTATCAATAAAATGTTGATTCTGTTATGTCGCATTTCCTAGGAAACGAAAAATTGCGCAACTAGATCTTGCAATAAGAATGTGCAATTTTATTCTTTCTTTTTACATTTTTAACCATTCTGACCACGATTGTATAAAAAATCTTGTATGTAGTACGTTGCAAAATTCGTGTTTTTCGCACGCGACGTGTTACCAAAAACGCTTCGCTCGTTTGGTAATATTCACGTCTTGGTGCGAAAAACACTTTCATTTTGCAACTTACTACATAAATAGCTAATTTGGTTCTGGGGTCAATATTACGCCCAGAATTAATTTTTTAATTTTTGAAGAGGGAGATTTGTGACGTAGCCGTCTCCTGCACGGCGTATTTCTAAAAAAATCGTATGATGGCGCTTTACTCAGATTGCTTACGTTCTATTTATAAATCGAATGCCAATCCGCTGTACACATGTCGGGCACTCTGGTAGCAGCGCAGCATAGTAGCCAAAAACAAGAGTCCATTCAATATAGGTGTGAGTCTTGGATACGGGGGACCAATGCGTCATCAAAAACAAAAATTGCAAATATTTACGAAAATCTGAAATAAATAAATGGGAAAACAATATTTAAGCCTCTTTTAGTTATTTGCATGCATCTAGAGAATAAAAAGTGCAATATTTTTTTTAGGCAAGTGCCTCATTAGTAGAAATGGCGGAGAAGCTAGGTGAAGGTGTGAAGTTTGTATTAACAAATAAAAGTACCATAATGGAAGCTTTTCCTTAAAGGGAATAACGTGATCAGCCCATTCCAATTGGTTGGAACTATTTTGGTTCAAAACTTACATTTTTTGCAAATAGTTTATTATCTACCCAAAACAGGAGATGTGATTATAAATATAAATGAAAAATGTTTAATACATGGATTATTAACGTGAATTATACTTATTTTATATTTTTAATCAGTTTTCTTAAAATTTTTTAACGTTTCTACAAATTGTACATAGGTATGCGACAAATGGTGGAGGCGCCAACATAGAAATTTGTAATAAATTAAATTGTTGGTGGTTTTATTTCTTTAGTTAGTAGATACTAATATTCAGGAAATAATCCACATAATTACCTAATAACAAAATTATAGAGAAACACACTTTCTGACTTGGTCATCTATAGTTTTTAAACTTTTGGTTCCTCTTTCTTGACTTTAATTATTTAATTAACTTTAATTTTTGGCATTTAAAGAAGTGGTAGAAACCAAAGAGAGAAATTTTTTTTCTTACTTAAAAGTTCTTACGGGACTGGGTTTCCATTTTGACATTAGTGCGATCGGGATTGATCCCATTCCCCTACAAGAACTCGTCCAATTTTCGGCTCGTTCCATCATCGTTGCGAAATTTTATTCGTTAAAAATTCTTCGGCTTCCATTTATACTTTTTTCCGACATCAACTCCGGATCATCTCCCGTAAAAACCATAACTTCTTCACACCGCTGCCACTGGTCGGCCAGTAATGAGTCTTTTTGCCTTCGGCAACAAGTGACGTTGATTTATTATTAGACTGTTTGTCTAAAACCAATAATAGTAAATTACTGTTTCCCCGTAACGTAGGTGCTTTCCAGACCGGCTTCGTTATCTATTTATTTGTTTGTACTGAAGGCTTAAAAAAGATGAGTCCAGCAACGTAAACGTTCCATTATCCGGGCTACGAGTGCCACAATGGCACAGACGACAGAAGCGGATTTATGAAATGAGCAGAACGTTACACGTTGTTTTTTATTGAATAAAAAAACTAGATTTTCAATTTCAACCACTTAGAGTCGCTGATCGCAATCACGAGAGTTGGCTGAGTTTTGTTGAAAATTAACTTTTGTTAAAGTCGGCAAAAGCTTTACAAGAACTTAATTATAATTTCTCGTCGATTTCGAATTTTTCTTTTGCCAGCTGAAAGGCAGGATTTGCGTGACAGGAAATGCCCCCGCGGTTGTGGCGCCATCTGTGGCGCGTGTTTGCATATGAATAGTTGTTGCCCACGCTTCTCCCAGAAACTTGTGGGTGGCTTATTATTGTCGAGTCTGTCTGGATGTTTTCTTTTTAATACAATCTCTTATAGTTTATTGAAGAATTGTTCAGATATGTTGACCACTCACCCGGTTCAACAAATTTTAATGCCATAATGCACAAGTGAGGGTGGTAAATAACGCGTTCAGGGCAAAATAATAACAAATTGACTCCAATTGCCCGAACCAAAATTTGTAGCAATTCAACCTTACGTTTAGTTAGCAAATCAACCCTTTCAAAAGTTGCTAAATCCTAAAACTGTCTTCATTCTAGCGGATATAGTGTATTGAGGTCTAATTTTTACGTTCTGCTGCCTCTCAACTTGTTATAAACTTCTAAGAAATTCAGAACAATTTCCGCAAATTGTAGGAAGTCGACAAATGGTGCAGGAGCTATATAAGTAAAGATGATAATATATGTTAGTTCATAAGAAATTAAATAAAATTACTCAAATATTTTTGTTTTGTTTTAGGTGGCTCCTTATGTAGATAAATTTTGAAAGATTCAATCTAAGTCAAAAGGTTTAATACATAAATTTAAATTTGTAGATAAGCAGTAGCTGGCTCTAATTATTAATCAAGACGTGAACTTTATGTATCTTGATTCTGCTACAGTTTCTGCAAATTGCAGAAAGTTGACAAATGGTGAAGGAGCCAGATGAAGCCGCTAATCTTAAATTAATACAAAATTAACAAATAAAATTTCGAAAATGGTAATTTTTTTTAAAGACACGATCATCTGCTGATTTCAGGCTTCTTGGAACGATTACAGTGCGATATCTACTTCAAATCTTATGATTTTTCAGGTAGTCCTCACTTAGACAGACTGTGAGAGGTTGCATCAATAATAGGTGAAAAATGTTTACTGGTTGTGGGTACATATCTAGATGGCAATGGTTTTAATTATTAACCGAGACGTCTTTTACAAGCGGATGACGACGCCAGCTTCACTCTCAACGGTTCAGCTGCCCCATTGAAATATCAAGAAATTGAATTGGCGCGCCTATCAAGATAACAAGTTCGGCACAAATTAGTGAAGACATCATCGACTATTACGCAAATTTCGTCGGCGGCCTCGTGTCGTCGCAGCTCCAATAATTAAAGCCTCAACAATAGCCCCTTAATTAAGGTTTCTCGTTATTATCTCGTCTTGCGTTCCGATAACGAACGGCTCTTTGAAAGCAATATTGTGTTGGCGGTTTTCTCTTCGCTTTTTCTGGGGTGCAATAGATAATTCAGGGTGTGCTAGGCGCTGGATGGATGCCAGGGAGAGTCTCGAGACGCTAACATCAGGAACGTCTAATAGTTTGGCGACTGAATTATGCGAGTAAACCCGCATTAACGTTCCCGAGAGACGGAAACATTTTTCCGTCACATAATTAAATCAGGAATTAAGGTTGATGATTTACTCCGAGATTTTCCCGGTTGCATGTCGGGTCAAGCGACCTCATCGACCCGGATGATAAGATCGCCGCTGCGTGACGTAAATCTCCAGGCTTACCTGGTCTACAGGTTAATATCTTTCTTAATTTACGTAAATTTGCCACGTCTCTTCGCTCGTCAGGTGCTTTTCGCTGAGGGATTATTATAAACTTTTAACTGTTGGGCGATTTTTTTCGAAAAGACGACGATCTGATCTAATAAAATCGCAAAACTAGGCCAGTGAATAGAGGCATGATAACTAAAAAATTTAACATTAATTCTAACATTTTTTAAACTTTGCCGTGTAATGTGTAACGAATCGAAACGGAACTAGAAAATTTTGCAACTCGATTAATGGTCGGCATCATTGTGAAAATTAGAAAAATTTTAATTAAGCGATATATTTTTCGAGAAAAAATGTAACATCGTTGCAAACTCGATAGAGTTTTTATTACAAGATTCAAAATACACAGCAAAATTTGCAGGAACTTAGGAATTAGGTAGGCATAATAATTAATTATCATTAATAACATTTTTTCATCTAATTTTCCAGCAAAAATATTAACATGCATGCAAAACTACAATCAACTTGCTAAAATCGCGTTACAAGACTCTGTAAATTTGCAACTCTATTCGGTGACGGCATGGTCCATTTTTTATAATTTACAACAAAATCAAATTTACGTAAAAACGATCCGAAAAAAACGTAACGTGTGTAGATGTCAATTGCAAATGACTGCATTCGTAAATGTTTATATAATTAATTATTTTGCCTAATTCATAAGTTCCTGCAAATTTCGCTGTGCTTTTTAAATATTGTAATGAAAACTTTATCGAAGTTGCAACAATGTTACATTTTTTTTGTCGAGATATCGTTAAATTTAAATTTTTCCGATTTCCACAATGATGCCGACCTTTAATCGAGTTGCAAAATTTTATAGTTCCGTTTCGATTCGTTACACATTACACGGTAAAGTTTAAAAAATGTTAGGATTAATGTAAAATTTTTTACCTACTCACTGGTCTAAACTGCCATCAGTAATTGTTGGCCACATGAGGTTTTTAACCTGTGACAAGGGTTTGTAGGTATAGTAATAAAGTTTGGGGGTAGTTTGACTTTTGTTAATTAAATTTAAATTGGTTCTGCGGAAAGGCAATCTTTGTGCTATTTTTATTAATGCAAAGTGCTGAACCTATTTCGCACTTGTTACATGAATTGAATATAATCGATAGTAACTTTCCTACAAGTTACGTTTCCAATGCAATTTCAAATATCGAATGATTTCAATGAATTTTTAATAACCATCGCGTACGTACAGCCGACTTTAAAAGTAATGTCCACCTGTTAAACTTTAAACTCGCTTATTTTCCACATAAAACCAACACAGACATTAAAATTCATATTTATGCTAAGCTTATAAAATAATGAAACAGATGCCATTAGGTTTAGCTGCAGATTTTTTTTTAAAACTGTTAGATGGACATTACTTTTGAAACTGACTGTACATCATCCTGGAGACGTCGTAAAGACTCAACTAGGTGGTTAGGGGCTAATGACTTGTAGCTACGTGCTGGTACTCATAACGTTGGATTTGCTGCAAACCAGCTTCTGTTGCCCCATTGTCCAGGATCGATACCCCAGCTAGTTATATGTATTTGTGGTTAAGTTGATGAAGTATTGCTGTATTTGGTACACCGTACAGAATTCAGTTCGGCATTAGTCGGAATTGTACAATTCACCTTATTAGGTTCACAATATAAAGTTTTTCTTGATGTCGCTTCATTTCGCTGTATCGATTTTACGTGCACATTGTTCAGTTTCTGTTTATCTTTAATTATGGAAGGATGCTTCGCTCACCACACTCTCGATTGTTTCGGGAGAGACTGTTCAAACAGCGCCCTCTACATTGATTAAAACAGTACATTCTTAATTAATGTGAAATTTCTGTGCATACCAACAGAATTTGAACTGCATATTCACCCTCTTTTGCATACAGTTTCATGACGACTAACCGTACTTGTGTGAATTTCAGGACCCAGAAGGGAAGGGGGCCAACATGCAGCATAATGGTAAGAATTTTATTTATTTTTTAACAGTAGATACTAAAATGATGTTTAATAACAAGTTACAGTAGCGTAGTAGGGAGGTTAAGGCACGCGATGGAAGCCTTCAACAATAGGTTGATAGTCACTGTTTCGCGCTCTACATAGCATCTAAACTTTGTTGTGCTATATTTTTTTTTCAAAAATTTATTGGGTGACTTGTGTTGGGGTGACTGCCAAGGTATTGCTCCAATTGTCTTTGAAGTTAGTTTACATTTTAACAACCACTTAAGTTAGGTAGATAGCTGACATTTGCATAAAAGTTCTTGGGACGTAACTTTTTCCGCCTCAAAATACGGAAGACCTTCGTATGGAAGTTAATGTTGGGGTAAGTACCCCAGCATCCAGTCCAGAAAGTGCTGTTTTGAGAAATCTCCAGATTTCTCCCTGCAATTCACTGGCAATACCGCTGAGCTTTGCTGTTAACATTGCAGGTTGAGTTCCGTGGCCGTTTTTATTCATGTGACTGTTTCGTGATTGTGGCGATTTGAAAAGGTTGCACCGGAGCCGTTTGTCCCTCCCTAGACTTGGATTCAGTTATTGTTGCTGTTGGACCGTGAAACTGGCCGACTAAAGTTTCGTTCTTCCATCGTTAGTGACGTGTTCTGGCCGAGCAGAATGAATGGATGAATTGATTCTGCTTAAAAGTACAGAGTGCACAGATGACCGGTCTTGTGTAAATTGTTAGTGAATGGAGCGGTTCCATTGTCCTGCAGTTAATCCCGGAGGCTTTGATTGGATCTGTATAGGCTTGAATATTTCATGTGAAGTGGATCAATCATAATTTTGCAGCCGCGTCCGGTAATCAATAGAACGAACTCATGGAGAGGTGATGTTGAGCACGAAGGTGTTTGACGAGATATTTTTCGTTGTTGGGAAGAAAGAAAAATTACAATAGTTTCTTCGGCTTTGTTTGCCCTTATTGTTTTGTCGCTACAGCGAGTTTGCTGGAAAACACCATTTAATTTTCCTCCTTGCAATCATAAATCTTTATGTACGTACATTAAAGTTACATTTTAAAGATTTTAGTCACGCAAAACTGAGCGCAAATAAAGTTGAGAAATCGATCAACCCACGGCTGTTACAGCAAATATTTTTCCCAAAATCTTATTATGCTTCTATTTGCACCATCGCAGCACAAACAATGTTCGCAATTCAGAAGACAAAGCGATTTTTACCGAGCAAGCAATTAATTTTCTCTGAATATTTAACGATTAGTAAATCGTTGTCTAATGTATTGGTGGTTGCCAATTGAAACTGCTGCACATCTTCAGTTTCAATAATAATTATAAAATATTTTTTTCGACCTAATAGGAACATTTTATTAAATTACGCCCACTCTCTCTGTAAACATGAATTATTAAATAATGTCCCATAAATATTTAGAATTAAAAGTAAAAATAAAAAAAAACTTTGGCAACGTGGCATTGACGTCGATATTATCTATTCTATATAATATAATAATATAAGTCGTCCGTATTTAGTAGAGCTCCGGAAAATGTTATAGAACGGGTCGTGGAGAGGGCTAGGTGCTTTGGGACCCCTATCGGGGGAATTTAGGGTCTCGCAGGGGAAGTGTGACCCTTTTCCTTCAAACACGGTTCCAGAATTCTAGGGATGATGAAGAGATAAAGATGATGGCGGCGAGGCGGATGTGCTTTACGTACACCGTTACCTGCAGTTGTAGCTGGCTGCTCAAACTGACATCCATTCGAAAATAGTATGGACCGGATCCTCCTTTGCAGAACGAACCAAGACTTATCCATCACTTGTTAGCTTTTAGGACGATATTCCGAGCTTGAAGATGGAAAAGCTATACAGCGATGTTGAAGTCGTTAGTTGATTAACTGATACATTAGATTGGGGACTCTAGGATACACCTTTTGCCTACAACCAACTTACATGTTAAGTTACCGGACTCATCATGGAAATTTTGAGGCTGCTGAGAGGGCACGTCCGGATTTTAAAAGTGTGGTGATGCTTCTTTTGAATCCATATGTATTGCAGGGGGACGTCGTCTAAAAAATGTTATAATAAGGTGGGGTCGATAATGGTTTCTAACAAATAACTCATTTTGGGCGCCACTAATTGACTCATAGGTGGTTTGCCGCGAAGAATTTATTTGGAAGATAGGATAACGAAACCACTGTTGTTTTGTTCCTTAGACATTCTGTAAAGTGTTCAAAAATATTCCCAACAGTCTTACGTCTGCTGTGGAGTAGCCTGCCTGCGGTTGATGTGTCAAGGGGTTACGAGAGCGTCCAGACCCTTGAGATGCTGTTCTGACTACTTCCGCACCAATTGACGTTAGTGGAGCAGGTTAGGTCAACGTACAGTGACCAGCGAGGCGTCGGCGGTTCAGTGCAAGAAATAATTGTCGTAACGTTTAAGGTGCAGTGTGACGAAATAAATTTGCCACGTGGTAAATCAAAGTCTCATTATTCTGCTTCCCTCAAGAGAAAAAAAAAAAAAAAAATTTTGTCTTTAGTTTTGTGTAGAGGAGAACTTGGACAGAACACTACAAAGAGTGGACCGTCTCTTCAACAAGATAATATAGACCTTCATTCTTGCAAAGTACGATCACCGATATTGGAACGTTATTGGATTCAGCAATATTTTTATGGGCTGAAAGTGGAAGATGAGGTAGGAATCGACTCTTCACATGCTATGTAAAAATATGATAAAAAGAAATGGTGATCAAAGGAAATTGGACTTTGTATCTTTGTAGGTCGATGAGATACCAAGAAGCTGAGGAAAATTGGGTGGAAAAGTTATTGGTCGATATTATGAGAATGCAGGGGCAGTGTGCTTAAAGGCTTAAATTGGTTCGGAAAATTAAAAAAGTTTGAGAAATTATTCAAAGTTTAACCCATATTTATGGAAAAAGCGGAGATAACGTAACGCAGTAGTTCAAACTGAAATCTGAGCGCAAGAGAAGATTTGGAAAATAATAGAGCCAACCAAGCTTCTGACGATTGTATGTTGCGTTGTTGGACGATCCTGTTCAGCGGTCAACAATAGTGTTCCCTGGAGGTAATATGGCAACGTTTTCTTTGAAATGGGAGCGAAGTTTCTAAAACACGTCGCTGCATTGCAGTTGAACGCACAAATTCTGGAAAAACTGAAAAGCAGGACCGGGACTGGAGTTGCGCTTCATCTGACGCTTAATCTGCGCTTTCCCCGGCGAACCGGGCCGTCCTTCCGCATGATCGAAATTGTATAAGGAAACAGATTTTACGGGATAACGTTCGAGTTGAAGGTTTCGATGCGAGACGAAGGAAAGAACGAATGTAAATAATTCGAAAATTATCGATTTGCTCCTGCGGCCCGATCAAGGGAATGGGGAAGTTACGTGTAGTTGGGCGTGATGACATGACCCGAGTGTTGATGTGGCCGGCCCATGACTACCGGAGCAGGACGCCATGATTCGTCCGGTCGGCAGCCGACATCAGAACTCCGGTGGAGGTCCCACCTGTGCCGCTCGCCGGTTACACCGGGTGCTCGGCCAGCTTTCAGGTGGTGGTGGTGGTGGTGGAGAGAAGCGCGCGGGAGAGGCCTGGCGGCGCACACGACGTGAGCTGTTGCCAATATTGATCTAAGAGTCGCCGCCGCCGCAGGACCAGTCGCAGGATCGCGTTAGCCCAGCGTGTTCGCGCCCCCCACACACACACGACAAATTTCCCTGCTACCCTTACCTACGGCCGCCGCCACAATGTCGAATTGAGTGCCGATCGAGTGTCGATATTATTGTACGGTTTAAGCGGGGGATGCACGGGACCGGCTCGTCACGGTACAGGACGAGCGCCAGGAATCTGTAAAGCACGTCCTGCAAACCACCACCGGCTTTTCTTACATGAAATGGATTAATTTAAGTGACGTGCGTTACACCTGCCGTCTTATCACGCACATCGCAGGATCACAGCCGGAATACCAGCCCCGCTAACGACGGTAATTTCAATCATCCCTGCCAGATGTGTGTTACTTGGTCCCTGCTCTCGCAGGACCTCGTTTAATTGCATGACCGTTGAATGAATTATCCTTATCGAACCAGGAGAACTGTTGCTCTTCCCTATGCCGGGCTCGACTGCGCTCACAAAATAGCATGTTGATCGATCGAAATCATTTTTGTTTTGTGAAATTGTTGCTTTGACACGATTATTGCATAATCTAGCGCAATTTATTGTTAACGAAGTTCTTTGTAACAAATTCAATTTGCGAGTACCGGACGAAAGTACATTAAACTAATTGGAAGCGCCGTTCGCTGCTATTAATGCGTCCTTCTCGCCTTGTTGAATGATTTTTCCATTAAAGTGGATGAAATGGCTGCTCCGGAAGACGATTGGTCGTTAGCATTTCACATTTTCCGTGCGTGCTCTGACATTTCCTAACTACGCGAATTACCCAATTTTCGGGGATGAAGCAATATATCGTTAGCTCGAAAGCGGACCCTCAACAGTCTGAATTCACCCCATTAGAGAATTGCTTCAATTGTTTATTTTTTAAGTCAACAAGTTAACAAATCTTTAACGTTATTGTCTTCCATTACTGAAATCGCATTTTCTAGCGACGTGACGCAATCTGAGAAAGTAGTTTTTTTACGGCGCTTTTTTTTTAGAATAATTTCTCATCGTATTTGGGCCGAAAGTTTTATTGCCGTTTCTGCAAATCGTAAATAACGTTGACGTATAAAGCTGGGATCTCTGACTTTTCCAAATACCTAACCATTCAATGTGCCACGATTTTTTTCCCATCCGGATCTCTAGAATGGAAAGGCAATGAATCACACACACGCACACAAACACACACACACACACAAGTCGCCATGTTTAATCGCACAAACTGATATCCTGCCATCGGTTCCACCCTTCGGGGGAGGGCCAATCAAGAACTGACGTAGTTTCCTGAATTCATTCGAACTCGTTGAAAAAGTTCGGGATCGAAGCATTTATTTCGGCCGTTCGCACGGGGTTGAGCGGCTCCGGTGAAATATTTCAGTCATCGAACACTTTTCGTTTCAGGAATAAATTTGGATTATGCGGAGTTGTTACTAATTTAAGTGGATTCGATTTCGGTCAATAAAATAGGGGTGGAAGACGATGTCGACAATCACTTATCGATTTGAGACCGTGAATGTTTCGTTAAAAAGTTGTGTTGGCGGTTCTTGTTTGGTCAATTGCTACTAGCCGAAGAGGTCGGATGCTGATGTTCGACCTTTAGTCGTGCGAAACATGGGGGCGGATCTTGTCGGGGTGCAGATCAGGACAGGGTGAAATCACAGGAAGACGACAGTTGAACCGTTTCAACAACTGCGTAATAGTCACGTTTCCTTTTCGAGCTCTTTCAATAGGATGTTGAATAGTATTCCTTCAATTCTTCCGTTCTTTAGGGATCCTTTTTTGTAATGATTGTAACTTGAGTTTATTACGTGGACACGTGCAACTGGGAAAGCTGGCACTATCTAAAAGATGAACTAGTTCACTTAACGATTAGTGCTTGAACATGTGGCCAGGAACATAGAACAACTTACATGTGTTAACAGTAAAGTGCCTCAAACTAAATTGATTCTTTGATTCGAAAACTGAATTTAACAGTGTGCCAATCAGGATACGTCTTGAAATCAATTTGAAAGAATTGTTACCGTTTTCTACATTTTAGCGGTTTATCTAGGACGTTGTTAGGACGTGAAAAAGTAAATATTGTACATTGAAGTGCATACGTTGACATATCTATAAGTAACTTTATTGTACAATACAACGCTTTGGGTTGGTTGTTAATGTTTTTTCTTCAATGACAATATTTGTAGATACACAGGACGTTCTTGGAATGTGTATCTACTTAGGAAAATTGGAGTCAGGGTCTTTTGTACAGCTTCAGAACGTTCTCTCCCTGCTACTGAATAAAATTGTATATTATCAACCTTTTCTTTTATCAACTGTCTTCTTAGTGCCCCAACTGTACAAATTTTTATAAATTTTTGCCTACCAAGAAGGATTAGCACTTTCATTTCAGAAGCTTTTCTAAGTTTAAGTCCTGACCGTTCAAGTTTTGAAATATGTAGTGTATTCAATGTTTCTTTGCATATTTACTAAAATACTAAAATTGGCAAGGCATTTCATAGAATTAGATTTGGTAACAGATTTGAAGACATTAGTTACAACATATGCTTTTAATCAACACAGATACCGTGTAGCTGAAGATAACGCCATATTATCTGCAAAATATTTATATATTTTAGTATTTAGGTTTGATGTGGTCAATTATTCTTTTCTGATAATTGTGAACAAGTCTATTTTTACACCATTTTGAAAATTTCTTCGCTTCTACTATGGGCCCAATATCAGCTGGGTTACATAATGAAATGTATCATTAATTATCTACATACATGTGCTACTTACTAAACCTCAACATATAGTGTAAATCGAAAATAACCACTGGACATAAGATGGAGTTTAATGCACTGCTCTGAGACAGTACGCTGATGGTATAGGTATGAAGGGATCGTGTGCAGGTATGGCATGTGGCGTAGCGAGGGTGCTATTTCCCAACCAGGATTCGAACCTGGGTCTCCCAATTGCTGGTTGGTTGCTCTGACCGCTAAGCTGTCGAGGGAACACAATCAGCCTCGCCACGCGCCCATACTAGTGCACCGCCACTGGTATAAAAATAACAATGTCATAGAATCAAAGATCGCTCTATATACAGGGTTGAGCAAATGTGTCGGAACACCTAATTTCTAGCTAAACCATAAGTTCGATTAAAAAATACTTTTGACAAAAGTTTTATAATATTTTTATTCTATGGAGTGACGTACTTTGATTTCCAAAAGCTACTCTATTTTTCGAGATGTGACGTTTTTTTAAAGGATTACCCTGTATATTTTTACATTTTGAGATAGATACTATTCGGTTTATTATAATGATAGTAAAGTTTAATGGTTGTGCGACTTGTGGTTTCTTAAATATTAAATATTTTGTAATGACAAATTTGATTTTAATAAACTAATAATTATTTTAATATTTTTTATATTATTATTTTATTTAATATTTAAAAAAAACACAGGTCGCACACTCACCAAACCCTATTATATCATTATAATAAGAAAGTGTATCTGAAAATGTAAAAATAAAAGAGTGATCTATTAAAAAAACGCCGATGACGTCATATTTTTATAAATGGGGTAGCTTTTGGAAATCAAAGTTACATGGTTAGGGTAGACCTTATTGAAAACTTTTCTACAGATTTGACCTACGTTCTTACAATCCAAGTTCTCTAGACTGGTTTCCTGTTGTGTATTTTGTGTTTTTGGGAATACTGTGAGGAAACTGTTGCAAGAGTTTCGCGCTCAAAGAACTTGGCGACACTAACGACTACACAAAATAATAGGCAATTCTTCTAAAGAGACGTTGACAGTAGAACGTTTTCATAATTTAGTTGTCGGCGCGAAACCTGCCAGCATTTGGAAACATGGTCAAGAAAGCTACAATCCGGTGGTTGTTTCTCTAGGAAAGACTTTCTTTTTATAGTGATAACGACCATTGAACCAGAGAAAAATGTGAATCGCCGACGGTGGGGTTCGAACCTCCGTCCGGTTCGGACCCGACCCTTCGAGAATTCGGACCGCTAACCACTGCGGCTACGGGACCCACGTTCTTGCCCTGTGTTCAATCTCGGTCTCAACTCTCTCGAGTTCCCAATCGTCTACCTAACGATTATAACAATACCGTCACCCGGAAAAAGTGCAAGTTGCAGTTGCAGCGCGGCCAAATTTGTGAATGGAGTTTTTATCTTCAATGTCACGTTAAATATTAGAAATAGCCGTGCTACACGTGGTGTGGGAACTAGGCTAAAATTAACCAGCACTAACTAGTTCCGTTGATACTAGAGATTCTATTATTTTATAGGAATGCCAACTATTCCAGACCCGCCGTCGGTGGCGTCGGCATTGTTTTTGAAATTCGCTGCGTTATCGGAAGCCAGCATTTCGGTCATTGGTATATTGAACGATGGTGGTTGCTGTAATTGGTGTATTCTGTGTGTTTCGTTTAAAAGTCTAGTTTTGCGGCGGCCCCCCCGATCGATTTATCGGCTGAACTGTAGGTAAAGTAGAGTAATGACCGTAACATTTGGTTGAGTGGTTGGAAATGCAAAAACCGAACCACCGCCACCGCCGCCACGGGGCAATCGATTGATGTCATAAATAATTCAAAATTGATAACAAAGAACGCGACCGCGGTTGGTCATCGATGTGTCAACCTTAACGAAATTTCCAATAGTTTTGTCGTTTGCATGTTAATTTCGCAAAGTAAGTCTAGCAACGTGATCAGGAGTAGGAGCGCCGGTGTTAATTTTCGAAGTGGACATCTATTCGGCCGAGTTTGTTGGCGAGGTTGAGTTCTTGACGGCGTGAACAAGGGATTTGCTTGCAGGGAAGTTTTCAAATCGAACTAACTCATCGGCAAATGTCACCGGCAAATCGGATTAGGAGTTTGCCAAGTTTTCCCGATTTCCATTTAGTTCCTTCAAGTTCATACCTCGCACCGGATGGGAGAAGAACATCGAACTGATTTCAACCGTTCTATCCCTGTTCAACGATTGTATTAGTCTCCTGCAGAAGTTAGGAGAAGTCAAGTTAAGACTTGTTAATTCGTTGCTATTAGAAGTTTGTATCTTCTACAAAATTTTTAGTTAGGTACTGCATATGCGGAAGCTACTATAGTAGATTTTTTCTAATAATTCCACGATCGCATAAAACTCTCAGAATGCTGCCTGCAATTATCCGTAACACGGGTATTGTATCGACTCTTACGCACAGAGAATGACAAGTTAGTCCGAGTTATTCTCGACACGACGTGCTTCAGTGAAAAGTTAAGAAATAGTTTTAGTATTAAATTAATATTAGAAACTGGTCTCAAGGATTCGCATCTGAACTGTAAGAAGAAAAAGATTTAACGGCCTATTCA
The DNA here is from genome assembly GCA_951805265.1 of Schizotus pectinicornis. NCBI lineage: Eukaryota > Metazoa > Arthropoda > Insecta > Coleoptera > Pyrochroidae > Schizotus > Schizotus pectinicornis. The sequence goes on from OX638203.1 coordinate 14,218,889, forward strand.
TCAAGTGTATCTACAGGGTGGGGCAATAGTGCGTCCGAGTTTGATAGCTCGAGTTTTATGTTAGGTAGAAATTTGATTTAAAAACAGATAAACTAGAGAAAGAAGTCTATAACCGGAAATTATTTTTGAGCATACAGGGTGAGCCAAGACAATTATACAGGGGCAAGGGAGAGTTTTTTAAATGGAATGTGGTGTGTAAAAGAAGATTTTTTGGAGTCTTTTTTCTACACTCTTTTCAATCCAATATTATTGCTGACTATTTCCAAACCACTTGGATGTAGCGATTTTTTTTGTTCAAATAATGGCATCTGCAGATGCATCTTAAAAAAATCACTACAGTCACAATTACGAGTTCTAAGAAAAAATTATGTAAAGACTACTTAGGAAACATCTGTGAAATGTCTTTGATCCGTTTTAACTTTTGAAAAATTATACAGGGTGGCTAAATTTAATTTTTCAATTTAGAACTTTTTGAATTTAGTTTTCTCTATTTTTTTAAATGGAACACCCTGTATATTTTTTAACGATATGATATAGAAGCTAAAAACGAACATTTTTTGTATGCACACTCCTATGGCTATTTGTAACCATTTTCGAAATAAAGCCAAATAATTACAAAATTCAAGAATAATCCTAAAAAATTAGATCGTTTTCCAAATAACTCGACAAAAAACTTCAAATGTTTCCAAATTGACACAAAAATGACAACTGACGACAGGTAACTGCGATAAATGTGTATTTCTTGTCGGATAATATAAAATGCAAAAAATGATCAAGATACAAACATAAAGTGAACTTACTAAAAAAACTTTTGCTGTTTTAATAAACAGAACATCTGGAGCACTTATTACAATTTTATCTGTCGAGTAATTTTAAAAACAATTTAATTATTTCGGATTATTCTTGATTTTTGTAATTATTTGACGATAAATCGAAAATGGTTACAAATAGCCATAGGGGTGTACATACAAAAAAGGTTTGTATTTAGTTTCTACATCATCCGATAAGAAATATACAGGGTGTTCTATTTAAAAAAATGGAGAAAATTAAATTTAAAAAGTTCTAAATTAAAAAATTAAATTAAGCCACCCTGTATAGTTTTTTAAAAGTTAAAGCGATTAAAAGACATTCCACAGATGTTTCATAACTAGTCTTTACATATTTTTTTCTTAGAACTCATAATTGTGACTAGTGATTTTTTTAACATGCATCTGCAGATGCTGTTAACAAAAAAATCGCTACATCCAAGTGGTTTGGAAATAGTCAGCAATAATAGTGGATTGAACAAAGTCTAGAAATAGGCTTCGAAAAACCTTCTTTTGCACACCACATTTTATTTAAAAAAATGTCACTTGCTCCTGTATAATTGTCTTGGCTCACCCTGTATATTCAAAAATAATTTCCTGTTATAGACTTTTTTCTCTAGTTTATTTGTGTTTTTAAATCAAGTTTCTACCTATCGTAGGACGCACTATTGCCCCACTCTGTATAATAACATCATTTGGTTTAAGACTCAAAATAAATTGTTTTAAAGTTTTCATAACTGTTATCTAGATAGCTATACTGCAGCACTATACTTATCAGTGTAAAAGGATATCAGAATAAACATTTGGTTATAATTTTTTTATAGTCAATAATTAATAACCAAAAAATAGTCACAAGGGCCCAGATCTGAGCTGAAGACTTCTTAGAATGTAGTTACATAACATCTTCTTTCTGCAAGTTTTTTGTCGTTCAATTTCACATCTTCAACTTTTTCTTTCTTTTAACTATTTGTGTATGGTCGGCAAAGATAAGGTAGAGGGCGAGGATTATCTAGACTAGACCCAGTAGTTCCGGTATACTGCAGACATCTATTCCTCCACCATATTCTCAAGTTTTGATTTCTGAAGAACATTGATAGTTTTGGGCTCACATGTTGAAACAAACGGATCTACTGACTTGACCTTTGCGTTTGTCGCCATTACCGATTCGTTACTTTTTTCTCACGAAAACTTGCCATTGGTCTTATCATCTTTTTTGTTTTATTTGGAGATTTTCTGTATTGTTTCTTTCTTTATTGTTGATACTACTTACTACTACTGCAGCACTTTGGACTTATTACACTTTGATTACTTGTAGTAAAGAAAACGTATCCAAAAAGTTGATTGTTGAAGGTTGGGGGGAAAATTTACTTTCCTCCCCCAAATTTTTTTCCAATATTATTTTAAAACAAACAGCTCATCAACAAGCTCCTATGTTACAGTCTTTCAGCAGTGACTCTTTAACGAAAGAAATTTCGGGAATATAGAAGACTTTGGTGGCATCCATAGTAAAACTTTTAAGGTGATAAAGGTCTTACTTGATCAGTTGAAATTTCAAGTATCTACAGATTTGACCTTCAATTGCCGATATATTGGCTGACCACACTTTTTGGTAACAGACCTTCAGTTGTAGACGTTTCCAAATTTTAGTCCGTTTGTGGGAGATTTGCGATTTCGGTGCTGATTTGAAATAGAGCTGTTACGTGCCGGCGCCTTTCAAGTGTGCGGTTTGAAGCCGCAAATCCCTAGGGACGCGCATTATACCTACGAAGAGGAGCATTATTGCCCGGGCGACGTTCTCGTATGAAAGTGGGGCGTGACAAAGTGACATCTCATGTTGATTTCAGGTGAAAGGCTGCGTGAGGCGAGATGGGGTGCTTCGGCAGCAAGGACAAGCTGTCCAAGGAGGACATGGATTTTCTCAAGTCGCACACACGTTATGACGAAAGCACAATAAAAGAATGGTACAAAGGATTTAAGGTGAGCTTTCACTATACACCCCCATTCAGTGCGTTGTTTGTTGCCTGAAACGACCTTCCACTACTAACGCCCCCCTATTAAAGACATGCCCGAGCCGCGACGCTCTATTGACGTCACAACTATAACCAACATCGCCACTTCAGTACATAGAATTTTTTTTAACTTACGTAGTTTTATGAACCATTGCTAACCATTAATTGTTAATGTGACGGTTCAGGAGGCTCAAAACGAGAGAATTTTTCGGTAATTTTCTTCATACAAATTAACTCCCCTTGAAGTGATCCAAAAAATGTAAAAATACTACAAGAAAGAGAAAAGATGCGAAAAGTGCTTCAGATAGTTTGCTTCAATATTTTCTGTATGGTTACTGCATAAAAAATTCCCAAAAATGGCAAATTTTTTGTTATATTTTTAGGTCCTATTTACCTCAATTTTTTTTCTACCCACCAGACTTTCATGTTGTAAATGTATGTTCAAAATATTTTTGATTTCAACTTTGTCGTTATTGAGATTTATAAGCATTCTTTGATTTAACAGTAAAAATAATATTGAAGCAAATTATCTGAAGCATTTTTTTAATATTAATATTTTTTTATTCTTCCTTTATCTTTATATTTTCTTCCCCGAATCCAACAAGATTTTTTGCAAAATTGCCTGGTAACAAACTTTTCGAACCGCCGCTTTAACGATTTGTGGTGTTATAGTTGGAAGCTGTTAGCATTATGCACCAATTTAACTACATTTCAAATGTTATATTTCTAGTTGCCGGGAGCATTAGACCTGTATAGGTAATGGGGAACGCTGGAGGGATATTAATTCGACAATAACTGTCCGACCCGGGGCACTTAGTGAGCGTGGTGGACGTAATGATGTCGTTGAAAATAAATAATGAGGTTAAAGTGAACAACGGTGCCGTAAATCTTGCATAATTGAATTCGAACTGATCTTGATGTTCGAATCAGCTAATCAATTTCATCGAAGGTACGCTGCACACTATGCAATTTATTGGCCCGATTTTTGATTTATTACGCCATTAGGGAAAGTCGATATTTTTACAGATTGGGTGCATCACTAAAAATTAGTTGAACACTCGCCCGTCTGCTGTTTATTCATAACTTAATTTATATGTTAAGATCGGGCTGTTCATCACTTTCTCCTTTGCAAAAGTCCTCGTAAATCATGAATTAGGTACGGAACTAACTGAATTTCATTTGGTTGACTCGCGAATCGCAGGTGCGCTCCAAGATAGTTCAAATGAAATCTCGGCGAAACTTCGGTAATTAATAAGTTTCGGGTTCAGTGAATGATGTGTTGTCAAAATGATAAGACCGAACTCTCGGCAAGTGTTGATGAACACCTTTGAGTGGATAATATTGGTGTCAGATGGATGTCCTTAAATATACAGAGTGGATCGTTTTTACTGTGAAAAAAGAGAAAATTGGTGGAAAATCTTTACAAGGGGGCAGAGTTTTCTTTTCTCTAATTGGTGGAATCGTGATTTATTGACAAATTATTGCATCATCTCCAATATTTTTCACACTTTTACTTACGTGACTGAAAATAAGGTTTTTGGCAATTAACTGAACAAGTTAATGGTAATTGGTGTTATTTATGCGAAAACTGAGACGATAAGGGTCGTTATCGCAGTATTTAACTGGCTTAATTATAATGATCCTATAAAGGGTTCTCGAACGCACCAGGCTCTGAAACGAACAGTTGAAGCTTATCTTTAAATGTACGTACACTAATTTGGAATCTGGGACTCCTGTAAAACGTGTTCTCAATGAACAGATTGACGTCATTTGAGAAAACTGACCGCGAGTGTTCAAATTTTTTGAGGGTTGTAGAATTTTAGCCAAAAGTGTATACGATGGATTTCATAAATAAGGCAACTACAGGTATTTAAACTGTTTGTTTTTCCCCAGTTTTAAGTGTAACATTTAGATTTTTAAACAATCTATTAGGTTTATGCGTGTAAACAACGGTATTAAGATCTTAGTAACTGTTTATTTTTGTTTATTAGAATTGCCAAAGTGCTGGATTGCAAGTCATCATTAAAATGTTAGAATCGTATCAGCTCGCAGTTTTATCTTAGATTTGTTGCAAATTTACTTTCTCTCTTGACAACTCAACTTTTTAGCCTAATAAGATGTTATTGTTGTCAATAAGGCCTTCATTAGCCCAACAGCCAACAGTAGTAATATGTTGGAATATTAGCAATAATTTTGAGTAAATTAAATAAGACGGTAGCGTAGCTGCGGCGCGTCGTCATGGATCGGACGCGAGGGCAGACATATCAAGTTGAAGTATGCCACAGTACCACACAGTTAACTTTCATTTACATCTGCTTACGTTATGTTTGAGACATTAGTGGTGCTGCTTTAGATGATTCGCCCACTTGCCTGTCAGATTGCAAATGTTTTAACAAAATAACAACTTTCATCTGTTCAAGCAACCAGACAGCAGCTGATTCGAAGATTTTGTCGAAATTTGACTTCATTGGGAAGTTATACTTCACTACGCCGAAGGAATGGAGCAAGAGAACTGGAAACCATAACTATCAATAATTGAGGGTTGAGTTGACCAGAAAATAGACGTTTGCAGACGAGTGGAAACGATCAACTCGAAGAATTAAATCTCCTAAATGTGAATAATTGGAGGATGTTTGTATGAAGCCCTTTTCTGGTGTTCGAAAACTGTATCAGATGATAAATTTAGGGAACTTAACTTGTATGGTTGATCCAAATTGGACATTACTATTGAAGAGACCAAGACCACATTTAATTGCTCATATTATAAGATACATGCAACATTATAGTTTGTCACTGACTAGACCTTTAGGTTCAAGAACTATTTTTTCTAATGAATTAGGTCAGGTGAAAGGAGAATATTAATAGTAGATAACGAAATAATGACAATAGAAGAAACCTAGACTTACCTAAATGGATGGAAATTGACAAAAGGTGATCCGAGCGGAACAGATAAGGAGGTGTTAATGAAACAAAGACGTTGGGAATCGAAAAAAGAAAAAGAATGATTATAAAACACGAGTGGGAAGGATGCACGGGGCACTAAGCAGGAACATCATGAAGGGTGCAAGGGGAGGGGGGTTGGGAGGTGAGATGAAGCTGCGGAGAAAATTGATCCCGCAAGAACAAGAAGTCTTGATGAGCTTCAATTATTGCAGTTCTTTCCCAAATTAACGTCTTCTGTTGCCACTCAAAGTGGTAGGCCGAAAATGACTAACATACATCGAATGCCAGGAAATGGCGATTTGCAAATATTGGCAGAACGATGAGGCGGCTTCCGTGTGTGAACGAAATAAATCACCGACAACTGCCTACAAAAACCTGAAAACGCTTCCTACACGTCCAATAATGCGTTGAAAACACGCATGAAAAAAAAATTTGTCGAACTTTCGCCAAAGGACGAGATTTGATTGTGATGTGTCATCGTTTCAGGCCGTGTTCATTCCGGCGCCTCGTTTGACGTCTGAAATCGAATTACACCTCCACTCGCATAGAACGCATGTACAACGCGCTTAAATGGATTAATTTCATGTCACAACCGTATTCGTGGGCTGTACTTCCCAATTAGCGTTAAGTGTCAATTAATTTACGCTCAGTTCCTTGGTCGATATGGCGAAAATCCAGATTCGACAGTTGTTGGGTTATCGCGGAATCTCGCCAAAAAGTTGGAATTTTCCGAAGAAAATTTGCAATTCTACCGACCGAGCCGATACTTGGTGGAAAGTTGCGGGTGTAAACTGGTCCAATTACTCAGCTTGAAATTACCCGTTTCACGATGCCGCCTCCGTTACGTTTCGTATTTAAAGCTCCAGTCGAGCTGGGATCGATCTGAAATTTATTCTTGGCCGGCAATAACGAACAAACAACCCAATTAACTCGACGAACTAACTAATCCGGCAAAAGTTGCGATTGAAACAAATGAAACGAAACTATGGCCGGTCTGAAAATGAAATCGTCGAAAAAGACGATTAAATTTTAGAGGAGAATTAAATTTCGAACTACCCCGTCCGGAACAATTCGGTCCGGAACGGGGTAATCCGGCGGCAGGGCGGATCCGGGGCCACGTTAATTGCGATAATTATTCGAGGCAATGAAGTTATGAATTCGAGAAGAATTCTCATTTTTCGCGTCGACGACCGGAAACAATGGCCCATAATTTCAGTTGGTAACGCCGAAGGGCCGCCACCATGAAGGATGGAACTGGATGGAACTGGAACTGGACAGATCAAGAGATGGAGTTCATCCAGAAAAGTTGGTCTGGGAACAAGCAATTTTATACTGTAATAGCTTCGTTTGGGGGCTTCTCTTGAATAAATTTTCGGGTTTATTCTCCTATTCACTACAGGATTTTTCTTCGAAAGGTCCGGCCAAGATGACTTTCCTCAAACTTAAAAGTTTCAGAACCGAATATTTCGAAAACCTATTTGAAGAAGGTTGCCATAGGACGACTGAAACGTTAAGAATAACATGTAGGTGACTTAACAATTATCTACGCCGCTTGACGCCATCAAGAATTTTGGGGACAACGTGATGTAACGAAAAAGGGATAGCCTCGATACGGTGCCCAGTCATAACTAGTAACTAGACGTACCTTGAATTGTCCAATTATGTTCTAAGGCAACACACAGCGAGAGCCCTCAAATTAAAACTTGATGACAGTAGAACCTTTCCATCTATCAGAAGACTTTAACAAGATCTAAGTTGGGTGACTCGATATATTTAAGAAACCCTTCGGATTTACCTAGTTAAAAAAGAAAGGTTTACTTTCAATTTAGCTTCAGAAAATGGGGTTGTGCTGGTGGTAAAATTATTGTTATCATCATCATAAGAAGTTTTGGGTAAGCAAGGGTGATTGTGTTTCCTCGCCCACAAGCAGTGATGAGGGCGGCGAGCAGCCATTGCTACCAACCTTTTCAATTTGCGCCGCTCTCGGCCGACAGCTATTAGTCCTTTCGCTGAAATTTCCATATTGCGTTCCTTCCCGAAACTAATGAGTTTTGCCGAAAAGTACGTCACCGGTAGGATTCGACAAAAGAAGCATCTTGGTGTGGCAATTTCGAGATAGGAACAAACCGGGACCCTCCTCCTCATATGTGGCTAAATCCCCCCATTCCGTCGTCAATCCTTAAAGTACGAATTCGAAGTTTTGCGCGGAACTGCCGGCTTTATCAACTCAGCTCATTCAGAACGGCTTCCTTTGAGAACTCTAAAATTGCTCCCGTTTGAGGGTCTCGCCGATTCAAACAAACGCATGTCTCTGCGCCACTACAATAGTGGCAACTGTGAGAGAAAACAAAGGAATATTTGTGTAACGTTGTGACATCTGACTGCGATCCTGACGAAACTGTTCACAATCTCCCGCCAGCATTCAATAAGTTGGAAATACGGACGGGGTGGTTATCCGATGGTGGCGCATTCAATTCGACGTCGGACCGGGAGACAATGTGTTTTAAGATATCGTGTATCTGCCGTTTGGAATGCTTTTAAAACTCACTCGATGTATCAATTGTTGTTATCGGAAGGAGAACTATTTTTCCACGCCTGACCGAACAAAGGTAAATGGTTTTAAAGTGAATTAGCCTGCTGCGAAAAGTAAATAATACCACCGCCCCTCCGTTTGGGATCATGATCCCGTTTCCGGGACCTTAATTGCGTTATTTATGATAGGGAAGCAGAACGAGAGGAACTCCTTGGAGGAATCTTTGAAATATGACGTTAAAAGCTTTCATGCCGGAATACAGGGCAAGGGATCAAAAGGTAGATAGTTTAATTACGGAACTGATTTGATTAGGTGCTTTCTCTTGGATTTGGGGCAACGTAACGTGACGGCCTCGCCAGCTATTTAATTTAAACGTACAATTAGAGGAGAGGTTAGGTAGTATAAAAGCAAATCAAAATTTAAACTGGGCTTCAGTTTTTATGGTTTCTCAAATACGTGCTAATTTACATGTAAATTAGGCAAGTCAGGTAAGATGACTTGAATGTGCAGTAATCAAAGGAAACCAACTCGATGGATCTTCGAGTGAAAGCAGGAACCTAAACTGTGCAAAACAGATTGGCAGACTGATGATAACTTAATAGCCGGCCGGTTATTTTTACTTTTATGTTTAGGTGAGATCTACAGCAACAACGATTAAAACGCTCGCTTCACTAGTAACAGGAATGTTGTTAATTAGAATTTGTCGTTTCAATTTTATTGCGGAAATTTGGCGCTGCCAAAGTTTTACCTGTTGTGTTAGTTTCACGTTGGGTACTTTCCTCGTTCCTACGTTTGCTTTGCCGGAGTTTCTCTAAAACGTAAATAGGTAAATATTTAAAGGGGCATGCTCCACTGTTCTCGGCAGGCACGTCACCGTTGCACCGCCACATCAAAAGATATTATTACAGCAAGTCCTGAATGTTTATATTATTAATAAATGTTCTCTCCCAAGTTTCGCCATAGAGTAGCGAAAACAGGCAATAAAAGTCTTGTAGCGCACAGTTTACTGACTCAACGTGACGTCAAATCTGGCTGATGGTTTATTACAGTTTTATGGGAAAACTGTTGCATTCGATGATTTCGTCGTAGTTACTATTAGTGATTGCTGCCAATAAATAATTGCTTCGGGAATTTCCACTGAACCAACATTTACGCGAGTTCCACTATATCAATAATTCATGAATTTTTATACCTCAATCGAATTATTTTTATTACATCGAAACGTGTTTAGAAACACAAGTAGCGCAGTTCCTTCGGAATTATCCTTTTCAACACAGTTGACGTGGTCGTCTGTTTTTAGTTGTGGAGCGATGGTAAAAGGGAATGGGAACAAATATAATGTACACCAAATTAAACCATACATCCCTTGCACTGTCCACCAGAAAATTTAATGAGCATCAAAAAATCTAAATGAAACTCAAATTATTATACATCAGAAAATGAGAACATCACCACTAAAATAACTATGCTGCGGATTGTTTTACCATTGCTTTAATTTCAAATTCTATAATATGTCTATCAATTTTACTAAATGTTCACCAAATTTAGAACGCTCAAGTTACGCGTCCGTGCTGTACATAATAAAGATTCGCGCTATCCATTTATATTTAGTGTTTCTCAAAAAAACTATTTGTGCGTCAAATAATTATTCTATTACTCCAAAAATGAAATATGCTCGCGCATCTGTCCTTGCCGCTTGCGCTTCCAGACAAGAGGCACGCGAAAAAAGTTTTGTACAAGGTCAGTTTAGGGCCCTGTAATTTTTTTTTAAAGCACGATTAGAAATTACCACTAAAAGAAGTTTTACGTTTTACATAATGCAAGCCAATTACAGCAAAGCATTTATATATTACGGAAATCAATATCTTTTTTTCTGCAAACCACTTCTATTTCTACTCTTATTTTCCTTGCCCTAGCACATCTACATCTATAATTTTGCATAAAATTATTTACCATTTGCACAACATTTTATTGCTTGTGTATTTTTGATCAACAAATAGTATTTTTAACTGCTAAATACCTATAAGACACTGTCGAAAATTAAATATCTGGGTATTATGTTAGAATTAAATGCGAAATAAAATTTGGTGAACATTTAGTATTTATGGTCAACAAAAGTTATTTTGGCGAACAAAATATATAAGAGGCCAGCATTATGTCAATATTTGGTTGTCGCTTTAAGATTATGTATTTTCTTAATTTTTACATTTACATTTACATTTTACATTTAGTATTTTTGGGAAATGAAAGTATTTTTTTGTATGAAAATATTGGGTAAATTTGGTAGACTGTTAAATACGACCCAAAGAGAATTACCAAAACTCCTCGTTCAATAATGAGGGTGGGAAAAACGTGGACTGCATAATAAGCTAGAACGATGTAACAAGCAACTGGCAGAGTTGTAGTCAACCATGGGCTCATGAAACGTGCTAGTTGATTTCAATTAGTTCGGATACAAAACGAAGTACAACAGTTGTTGTAGGACTTGACTATACTGAAGACTTCTGATATAGCTCCTAGATACCTACAACGACAAAGAGATAAAATACAGTCGAACTCCTGACCACTGACCATTATCTGACACGTTTGATCCTCTTTTCAATGTTGATTCGCCCGGCGCCTCCGCCAATTGTAACTTACCTTTGACTCGATGCGAGTCTTGCCGGCGATGGAAGAGGCCGCTGCGTCAAGAGCCATTTTCTTTCTTTATAATCGCTTTAGTTCTTGTTAAAGATGAATTTGATTAAATTCGTTTTGCGTGCGTCGGCTTTTCGAAAATACCTGCTTTTAATACACTTTGAAGTTACTCACTTACCTTTCTTTGCGAGAGTCGTCCATCGATTTTCCGCCATAAAAAATTGCATTACTTCGAAATAAAGTATCGAGTTTCCCGTTGAAGGTCGCCTACGAACTTTGCATTGCCTAGCGAAGCGAAAGAAAAGTGAGTGCAATAATAACAAAGAAAAGCAGCATCTTCAGATCGCTACCGATAGAAAAGCAGTGAATGCGCTTTATAGTAAATTGAAATGGCCTGGCATTCATTCGATCACGGGAGAAAACTGATGTGAAACGGGATGTGGCTGCTTTGAAAAGCAGACATCTTGGGCGCATTGATGCATCCGATTCTCTCTATTGAAAAGTGCGATTTTCGATACAATGCTGGAGCTCGGGAAATTTGTCTTGGATTTTTCCAACCGCTTCCAACGGTATTGGAATTAACGCAGATTACGGCGATCTATTTTCAACCACGGAAACATCGGGGGTATTTCTGTTTGGCAGGATGAAATAGTAGAAGGGCGCTTCTATTGAATTATCGATCTCCATAGTGTTTCCAATATTATCTCGAGAGCCGCGTAATTATAGAGATAAATTACATTCTCTATCACAAAAGACGACGTACTTCGATATTAATAGACCACCAGCACACAACGATGACGATGAGGTTTATAAACTATTGTTTATTTTATGCGACCATTCGCAGGTAATCACTGGGTGTTATTGATTCTGGACGCCACATTGTCAATTTAAGAATCTTAATTGTTTCAACTTTTATTATTTTGTTTGTTTGTTGCAGCAAGACTGTCCCAATGGTCGTTTAACCCCCGCCAAATTCGTAGACATGTACAAGATGTTCTTCCCGTCTGGAAACGCAGAAGAGTTCTGCGATCACGTCTTCAGAACTTTTGATATGGACAAAAACGGCTATATCGATTTTAAGGTTTGTCCAACGCATCTGCACCTTGTTCATTGGAGTAGGTAGGCGAAGAAAAGTTTGACTTGTGTCCTACGCAATTTTGGGATAGTTTTACTACTTTCTGTTGACGAGTCCACAATATTGCGTTCGTTCGTAGTTATTTAGGTTATTTTTTCCGATGAACTCTGGCGTCCACCCTATAGCTATATTTAGTAGTGGTGTGGAAATAATGCTACGATCTTAAAATTGATGCAACCACCTTGGTAAAGGTTTTTCGGAAAAAATTAGTTTATGGTACAGTACCTATCCAAAAATAAGGCCCGACTCGTAAAACAAAATCGGCAATTTCGAACTTGTGTAAAACGGGCTGTAGAAGTGGCAGCAGTGCCTTAGTAAACAATAGTATAAACCTAACGTTTTGCACCAGGATGAAGTGTTCAAGATTTCGAACGGAGTTGAAAAATTATTGACTCGCTCTCAGTTTGCCCGATTTCGTATTAGACAATGGGGAAATTGAGTTGGGAATTTTCCCAAAACGCTTTAGCAATATGCGTAGGCAACAATAGGTTAACCGACAATACCCAGGAGTTTGACGCTGCTATAATATGGATTGTACATAACCGCTGAAGCTTCAAATTAAATTTTTTATTCATTACTCGACCGAAAATATCCACGCAAATAGTGACATTTACAGGATGTTTCCCAAAAAATATCTTAAGCAGTTACGTTATTTATTATTCGATTTGTATAACCAAAAAGCTTTAGGAAATTATTCTTTAAACACTACAAACTTATCTGTGACTTTTTAAATATTAACTTTAATGTCAAGCAACGTTTAACTTTTTTTCCAAATAGGAACGTATTTTTTTATACCTTGGTTTGATCTTCTCAATGCAACGATGTCTAACAAATTAACTTCGGTATAATTTATATTCAAGAAAATAAGTAAAGACATACTTTTTGTTATTAAGTTGGACTTCTTATAAAATTTTCTAGTGTGCGTGAAAAGCAAACTTTTTTTTGAAATAACGAAAAATGTTTGAACAAAGCTACAAAATTATTTACAAGTGTTTTCTAAATTATTTTTTCTACTTAATTTATCACGTTTTAGACATATCTAGCATCAGTCAGTAGGGAAAAAAAAACAAATTTTTGTAGGTCGCTGAGTCTCGACATTTACGTTTATCACCTTCGCAAATTGCATACTTGCGTGCTGCTAATAACGTTAATAATAAGGCACTGTACCTATATGGTAGAACCTCCGAAAACCCAAAAATAATCAACATAATAAAATGGGGAATATTTCGAGGAGTCTCCCCTTCACCAGGAAACTGCAACCGATTAACCTCAAGAGTCCTTCACGCTCGCCTTTCGATTGCGGGGCAGTCGTTTGTTAAAACAAATTGTACAACAATTCAATTGATGTTTACAGCATAATGTTTACCGCTCCGTGCCAGGAATACGAACGTCTCTTTGGAGCGACCTGAAGACCTTAAGAATTAATCAATCGCCGATGTTCAACGTCTTCACGGTCACCAGAAGGAATCAATAGGAAAGAAAGCGAACCCTGTCGTTTTACTAATGTAGTTGCCGGAGCCGTCACCTGTTAATTCGGGACCTCGCCCTTTGTTGTCCGTTCAACAATTAAAATATTTACTTTGGACCGGTATTCGATCTTCTCGACGTTTTTAGTGCCCGCACCGGCAGTCTGCTAGCAATTCGGAAGGTCCTAATGAGCTTACACTTTATGTGGAATTTAATATGTATTAGGGTGGTTATTCCCGAACCTAAAACCGAGTTTATTTACATTTTTATTGCACGTCGCGGCGATAATAAGCGAGTGACGAAAAAATACATCTTGAGCGAGGTCGACGTCGCGCGTGTCCTCACGCGACGTTAAAAAAAAAATGAAGAGACATCAGGGCGTTTTATTAAAGTTTAAATAATTACAACTTCCGGCTTGTTGCTAATACGTTCAATTTGCCGAAGATGGCTAGTTGGCGGTCGCACGGGATGTTGATGCTAAAAATGAATCATGGTTTATGTTCATACTTAACGAAGTCTGGCATATTTCCGTAAATATTTATGAATTGCACAAATTTGCTGAAAATTTTGAAAACGGTTAAAATTATAACGTACATGAACAGGCACTGCAGGCATGGTAATTTTAGCATGGCTCAATTTTCTATTGGGACCATTTGGAGCGGCAATTGCTATAAAGCTTTAATAGCAGAAATGTGAGGAAAATCTTGGGTGAGTTAATTTTGTTTTCAAAAGATTTTTATGGAGCATTTAGTAATTAAAGGGGATTTTCTCGAACATTTTTATGTAACTTTTACAGCCCTTTGTGTCATTGAAAGAATTGTAAAGGACGAGAAGGATTTGCACTAGAATTTAATATTTCAATTAACTCCCTTTATGTGCTCAGCTAACGTAGAGTTTGAGACAGGTTTGATAACTGCTAAGAATTGCTGCTGAATAGTCAATTTAGACGAGTATTCAGCTGGGTGTCTTAGTGCTAACTTGGTAACAGTGGAAATGTGTATTGTTAGACTCCAGGCTATTAATTCCGATCTTTAGAGATATTATAGTCTTGAAACTTCCTTAGTTTCCAAGACTAATGATCCCGCTACTCTTCCACGTAAAATCGACACGGGTTATTTTTCTGGAAATTGCACTATTTATTATTTATAATTAGCGTGCTAAGCGCAGAATCAACAGGGTTTCGTTAAACTCATTTGTTACGTCGTTAGCCTCGTATTAGAACTCGCAGTCCAACGTTATTTTTAGTACCAAATAAAATTGATTTACTTCTATGAGATTATAGTGTTTGCGTTAGGAGATGATCGAATTCGATAACGCCCCTACTAGATACTTGGTGCCCTTTATTCTTTATTGCCTTTCCCTCCCATTCGTTTATGCTCATCATGGAGGACGCAAATGTTTTAACGAAATGTCTTCGTTCGTCAATTTCACCATCTTTTATTACATTGACCTATCTTGGTGAATAAATTGGATCCGTCATTTAACCCCTCAATGTCCGCTGACGTGAATTGTGCGCGTGTCATATTAACTTACCAGTTTGGTGGTGTGAAATTTGAAAGGGTGCGCTCTCTACATTTTGTCAGTTTAAATATCGAAAGCTTCAATTAGGGGTCGTTTCGATTTTAACGGCTTAGGTGTGAGCTTTTTGTTGCCGTGACCTCTTCATCTGGACATTTAACCGCTAAGTAATCTTCCGAGCAATATCACTAAAAGCTATTTCACTAACGATTACGTCTTGAAGATTGTACTTTTAAAATTCTTTTGAAGCTGGAAAATAACCAACAAATTTACCATTATCTTTTTTCCGTGCGCGTATTGTGAGGATGTAAGTAATCTAAATGTCTATTTGTATAACTTGAATCGATTTCGTTCTCCTTTTGCTGTTTATAGATTAAAAATGAGGGAGTCTAAAACCGGTGCCAGGTAATTATTGATAAAATTGGTTGTTATTCGATATGAAGACTTAAGTTGGTACGGGTGGAAGTTTTTAGTCGCACTATCCTCGCAACTTTGTTATCGAACGAAATGGGTTTCACGATAACTTTATGATTCCAAAAGCCATAAACTCCAGCCTTGTTCCAATTTACACTTTCGGAGCTGAGCTTTCCCCAAACTACTCAAAAGTAGAGAGATAGTTTTCACCCTCGAGCTCCATCTACCGTTAGATGCGTTGTTTGAAGTAGCAACTATGTTTCAAAAATAAAATTCAAGAGCCCTCGTACATATTTGTAATGGCATTATTAGGGGGGCAGCGATGAGGGAACTAAGTTGTAGCGGAAGCAAAGACCGCAGCTATGAAGATGCTGCTCTGGATATCTCAGCTACACTAGCGAGAAGGAGACACCGATAGCATCTTAGAAGCTGAAAGTCGATGGAAGGAAACAATCAAAGGAATAACTAGGAAAAGATAATTTGACATCCACTGAGAGAAAATCAACTGGGACCGATGAGGGTACTAAGTCAGTAAGAGACTCCCAGGTATCCCTGGTGAGACTAGCAGAACGCAACAGCAGCTGGAGTACACCTTAGGCAGCGAAAGAGTTTTTTTGGTAGAACTCTTTTGCTCAATATCACTCAATACTGACTACAAAGGTAAAGGGATCATTAAAAAAACATCTCTTGTATTGAAGGGGGGCGCCAAAAATGAGATAGTCACGCACTTCTAAGACTGACTCATGGGTAAAGTAATGAAGTAGTGCAGTGGATACCTAATGGGACTCTGCACTCTGAACCGGCACCTAAAGATTATAAGGGTGAACGATAATTCGGAATGTAGAATTTGTGTCTCTTCACCACATTTTATATGGATCACCAGCCTTGATAATTGGGGGATCAAGTGCAACACCCGAAGAAGTCGTTAGGGGTCCTGTTGACCGCACAGTCGCCTTTCAGGGAGTAATGGGTGTAATGACGTAATGAACCTACAGGGTGCAATAGACTTCAATTTCAATACAGCGCTACTTCAAATATTGGTAAAGATTAATTAGCGGTGCTTATGTCATAAATTGTTGAGAGCAATAATTGGTGGACGGCAGTTGTTCTAAAAACTACTGCAATTTTTAATTCAATTAACATGTAGAAAGGAGTAATCATCTTAAAATGTAAAGTCTTCCCCGGCAAGTGGAGCAGCAGCAATTTTTGCCGCACCTGTTAAGTTTAAGCTGAAAAGTTACGTTATGCTTTACTGTTGTTGTCGCCTCGCTTTCTAATGCTGGTAATGTAGAATCCGGCCCGAATCTCCCCAGTTAATGCATTCCCTTATATTACTATTGTTGAAATGCTTTTATATCATAGCTGGCGACGGCTGGACTGATTGGTACTCTTTAGAGCTCCTACTCCAATGAACGGAAGCTTCCTCGGGCGTAGTATAAATTATTAACACCGTCGTTTATACACAGGAGTTCCTGCTCGCGATCGATGTGACGTCGAGCGGCACTCCGGAAGAGAAACTAAAATGGGCCTTCCGCATGTATGACGTTGATGGGAACGGAGTGATAGACATACAGGAGATGACCAAAATTGTCCAGGTAAGATCTTTATTTTAGAAAAAATTGCTTCGTTATCACCCCTAATTTTTACAATGTAGCAACATTAAGCTTAATTATATTGGTTCTAACTGGCGGCCGATGAATGAAACGACAATTTCAAACGTACTAAATCATTGAGTTCGTACTACTTCAGTAATTACGCCGCCACCATTTAGTGTGACAGGTCACGCAACAACCCTTGAACAATTAGCTGAGCATCTCCGTCAATAGCCAACATGTAAAAAAATTCTGTGTGGTCTGTCAGGCCTTAGGCTGGATATTTGCGAAAAGCAAAATAAATTGATAGCGAAATTGGAGAACTTGTGCGTTTCCCGAGGGTATTGGCGCCATGCCATGACACAACCCCGAGATCAACTTTGTTGAAATCCTTTTTTTCTTTCCCTACCCCTCAATTGCCCTTCAGTATTTTTCTTTTTCTTAATTTCTACATTTTACTCCAGTTCAATTGATATTAAGTGGTTTTATTTGGTTAAAGATTTATGTCAATCGTCTCGAATCACAAGGTAACACAAGTTCCGTAACTTTGAAACATCTATACAGTGTGTCCAGGATAGAAATGTTAATATGTCAAATATTATTGTTCTACTATATTAAATCCTAGCAGAGGTAACTTTCTTGTGGTTCGACCAAAGTCGCCACTCTTCAAGTAAGTGAGATCCTCTTCTGGACGCACTGTACCTACACCTACAGAGAACACACAAATGCTCGAGCTATGAATAATTTTAAATTGAATAGCGTTTGGCTTGGGGTAAAGTCCCCTAAATGCCCGTGGCATAAACGGGCGATTTTGTTGGTGACTTTCTGATTTGTTCCCCAATTTCGTGGCTGTAACTTGGCCATCATCGAGCGCACACAAATTTGGGTCGTTTCACGAGTTGGTTCGTCGCTTATAATAAGTTTACGTCCGCTCGTAAACGGCTTTAATCGCCAACAATACTCTACATCCCGATGTGGTTATTTTGCAGGCCATCTACGACATGTTGGGGGCGTGTTCATCGAACCGACCGGCCGACTCGGCCGAAGAACGTGCGAAGAATATATTCGCGAAGATGGACGAGAACAACGACGGCCAACTGACGCAAGATGAATTCCTTAAGGGATGCTTGCAGGACGAGGAACTGTCCAAAATGTTGGCCCCTTAATGTGTGTGAGGGAATGCGGCTTAAGCTCCCTATGTAAAAACAAAAAAAAAAAAAAACTTTTAAGCGACCAACTCTGTCAGATCACGGGTACATTTTCATAATACATTCAGGTCGGAATCATTTAGCAGCAGGTCGTGCATGAGGCAGAAAAAAACATCGATGGGTTCAGTTCTAGTGCAAGAGTTTTGTTCACTTTCGAGCTTTTCAGTATTCAAGACGGACGGGAGATTTGTTTTATTGCGGATTAAAAACAACAAACGGTCGGCAGTGAGGTTTGAGGACATTTAAATTTTAAAGTAAACACGACCAAGTAAACTAAACATAATTAACAGGGTGTTTGCGGCGGCTGGACTCGCCACGCGAAAACGGCCGCCTATTGATAAGTTTAGAGTTGGGGTTAGCTTAGTTGGGCATTTTTCAAAAGCCTCTTCGGTCCATAAAGTCTATTTTACACTACAGCTAGACGTAGTTGGGAAGTTCCTTATGCTTTGAAATGGTTTCAGCGAGTGAACGCCCTGTCTAAAGAGACCAATAATAGAGATTGTCGCTAACATAAGTATAAACGTCAATTAATAAAACGTGTGATCCCTTAAACAGTAGAAAGAATAGCGGTAGCGTTGTGCGTGAGCGTTTCTCCAGTCATTCCATTGATTCGGCCAGAAACTGCCATCAAGCCTACATTATGGCCCAGTTTGCATGTTTTTGATCCGTAATAAGAACAAAGACCGGTCGAGGTCGACTCTAGAATCCAATAATCAAAATTCCGCTACTTGATGCGTGCGTTTCCGATTTACCCTTTTGCTTTCCTCGCTCATAATCGCTGGGGCATTTCTAGTTTTAACTGCATAAATTAAAGTACTTAGACATAATTTAACTTAGAGCTTAGGTAGACGAATATCCAGGTCGCGTGCACTGTCCGCACGCCGTGCTCTCGCGGCACATTACCATTTTATCAGTTCGAGTCTTTCGATATGCGCGTTTTAAATAGGTGTTTACCAATATGGATGTATTTTAAGCATATCATGGATGTAACCGTCTCTGTATAGCTCACCCATCCGAATTTAAAGCGTTTGACAATTCCTGCTCTCGGGCTGCGGCGCCATCATGGACCATGGGAACATAAACACATATCGTGGGGTAGTGCGAGCGGACGCGTCGGGCTTCAGAGCACACAACTCTCCTCTTTACCCAACTCTCAACTCAACTCGCTTCCGGTGAGGACTGCGACTGATTCTAATTTTTTTTAGGTCGGGGCGGACGGGCGCTTGACGTCACAGGTCGGGAATGTGATCCGGATTTTTTACGCAGCAGCGCCTAGTCTGCTTTGACCATCGTGCAGGGACCTCACTCGTTTTTAGCATAAATCGAAATAAAGCCCAAAAACTCTCCTCCTCAATCCAAAAGCGAAAATGGCGGCCGCTAGTATTTAGTTCGGTATTAATAACGTGTAGGTATTTTTTTGTTGACCCAAAATGGTTGCGTATTTATTTAGCCTTAAATTGGAACCACCCTCTACATCTATCTAGAATGTTGCATTGGTAGAATGTACATATCTAAACTTATACATAAGAAAAACATGTGAGTGAAACTGAAACTTAGTGCGTGAAGAAAAGTAACTGTAAAGTTGCCTGATCGGATTTTTGAGTAGGTAGTTTGATTCCTAATGTACAAATAAAGTAACAACTATATCTAATCTGACGTGGTGACGTTGCTGTTGCTGCAATATATCGCTTGGGCTTAAACAATCCCAACACTACGTTTTGGTTATCAACAAGGGTTGAGTAACATTAATATTCTCAAGTTTGTCCTCCACGTCCATTAATAGAAAAATTATTTCTAAAATTGTAGAAACATTGTGTTGCCGTCTTGATACTGAAATCGGCTGTCTCAAGTTGCAAATTGTCCAAAACATGTACAGACTATCTAAAATGCGTGTTCAAAATTTGAGTGCTTCTAGAGCAAGTGAAGCCCTTATAAAGTTAATTGTCTCATAATTGAAATTTGGTGATGTTATGTAGACAACTGAAAATATTACAACAAACAAGTTATGGGGCATTTTTACGTATCAACCCTTAATCTTCAAATTTTATTTATCTCGTCCTTTTGACCATGAAAGTATTAGCGACTATTAAAAAAAGTTTAGTTGAATACTTTGAACGCTTCTGTACATTCAGGATACTCTAATCCCTTTAAGAAAATATATTTAAATACTTTGTCTTCAAATTTTGAATACGCGCCTTGTATTGAGAGCAACACCCCAAATCAAACTACTTTTAGTCTTTAACTACGGTTTTGAGGCAGGTTTTGGTTGGGAAAATTTTTGAGGCAATGGCCGTTTGGATGCTGAGTAAGCGGGCGTCTCCGCCAATTGTCTCGGGGTCGCAGTTCTTATCCGGGGCCGCCCTCATATCTAATGGTATTTACATAATAATGCACAATTTTCAGTACTTATCACCTGTGTTCCGTGTTCAGTTCGTGCAGTTTGAACGGAGGTAAATTCCGTTTCGTTTCTCGTTTGCACCGCAACCGAACGGTCACGCCATCGCCGCGAAGGGCATCACCACCGTCGCGACGGGGAGTCGTGATGTTTTCGATGTCGTTGCGTGGATGGCGTCGGTGCCGGTCGCGCGCGCCAACATTTTGCGACGTTCGGTCTTGATTTTCCGTATGATTTCCACACGTATCATCATGGCGTATCAGTAACAATGATGTGATCCATCGTTCGCCGCATATTCGTGAAGGTGTTGATTGATTATCTCTATTGATTCATATTTTTCTACTTGCACATATTGTAAGATATAATTATGCTATTCTAGATGTTTATAGTAAGCGAGATTGTAACGGATGCAGGAGGTTCGAGGGGAACCTCCTGGATTCGACGTAGGTGGTAATGGTAACGAGGCCAGGAGCAGCTCTCTATAGGTAAAATTTAACATTAACACAATATTGATGGCAGATATTCTTTGGATTTTTATCACTCAATATTATGACAATTAAATAATATACATATTTGGTGAAGTTGTTGTTTTTGGGGGTACGAGGGTGATGGTTGTGTGAATGTGTGGCTGGCGTGTAGTTTAAGGGAAGTGACATTCATTCGCTGCAGGGAGCGGCAGTAAGCAGTTCGCGAGGCTGACCGACTCTAGCCATGGGGAAGCAGAATAGCAAGCTTAAGCCCGAGGTGCTGGAAGATCTGAAGCAGAACACGGAATTCTCAGGTAAACTTCACCCCACCTCTTCCTCACCAAAATTACAGTCCGTTGCAACTTAGTTGACCGGTGGGGAAAGGGAGTGCGCGTACCTATCCCGACGCGTAGGCTTTCTTTCAACCGCTCAACTTAGCTGCAACGGACAATTCGAAGTACCCATCAAACTGCCACAATACATTTTCTATTTTTTTAACACTTCTTCATTATTTGATGCGTGTAACGTGGGTCGTTAACAGTTTCACTAAACAGTCGCGTTTCTTAGATTAAGTGTTTTGCCCGTTTTTGTGAATTATATCTGAACCTTTTTTGTGCTGATCGTTAAAGAATGAGGCTTGGGAATTTTTATGGCATCCTGTATGATTTGGAAGTTTATCTCGGCGCAGATCTGCTGTCGATAATTTCGGAAATCACGAGGCTATTAACTGGCCCGAACGAATTTCTATTCTGCCTATATTTTAGACGGCTTAGCAAAATAAAGAATAGGTAAATCAATAACGTCAAAGGTTCTTGGAAATTCCACATGACACCCAACATCCGCAGGAGATTGTATCGGGCGAATGTTTTCCAACATAATTTGATATTCTGAACTTAGTTGTTACAATACTTGGAATTTGGTTGGGGTCCAGAGAATCGTAAACTTGAACTCCTAGTTTTATTTGGCACAAAATTATTGATCTGCAAGATCACAATTATTTGTCCCAACTGGTACACAGCTTTTTTATAATATTAATTTTGTTTCAACAGAATTTTATAATCCGTAAAAGTTTTCAAGTTTCCAGCATTTAAAAAAAAATGGCCATGACTCACCTGGCACCTCCACCATTTTCCACAATTTGGGCACCATTGTTGTTATTTTTTGTAAAATAAAAACGACGTTAAAGACACTTTCTATTAATTATAATTAATTAATTTAATTTTTACATTAGCGGATTGTTTGACCTCATTTAAAATTTTATTACGTCCACGACATTACATTATTGCCCAAAATAGCAAAAAATGATTTTAATTTAATTACTTCCCCTCAACTATTTAGCTTTAAACCAGAGTATTTTTAACAAAAAAGTAAGTAACGAGGGGCGATGATATCGCGATAATTTACGACCGTGGAGCATATCAAAACGGGGCTAACAATCCCGTCACCGCGGCGGATCCCATAAACCGTCCTGCATTGTATATTTAACACGGACTTTTATTTTAAATGACTATAAAATTTTAATGTATATCGCCTTGAAAACCGCCCCTAAGTGCAGCGCCGCGACCGAGCACTCTTAACGATACTCGTCGGCCTAATTCGGTCGGCTCGTTGTTTTTTTCCAGATGCCGAGATCCAGGAGTGGTACAAAGGTTTCCTCAAGGACTGTCCCAGCGGCCATCTATCCGTCGACGAATTCAAGAAAATTTACGGTAATTTCTTTCCTTACGGCGACGCCAGCAAGTTCGCCGAGCACGTGTTCAGGACGTTCGACGCCAATGGAGACGGCACCATCGACTTCCGGGAGTTCCTCTGCGCCTTGTCCGTCACTTCCAGGGGCAAGCTGGAACAGAAACTCAAATGGGCGTTCTCCATGTACGACCTCGACGGCAACGGCTACATTTCCCGCCAGGAGATGCTCGAAATTGTCACGGTGAGACCCCCAAGACCTTTTCCAGATCTGCACGGGTGACACCGTGCGTTACTGTTAAGGTTAACAATTTTTTGAAGAAAACTGCTGATGTGTCAGTTTATTTTTAAATGATTTGCAGCTTACGTGCAATATTTATAACTTAATACAAAATTTAATTGTTAAAACTCTACTCCACTGTTTTGGAGCTACTCCAGCAGAAGGAAAATAGCTGCAATTCAGGAACATTGAGGGTCTGAAGATAAAGAAAGAATGGCGAACTGTTCGAAGGGCGAGGCTTACAAAAATTGATGGGTCTCAGTATTTTCCTTATCGATTACTGCTGTTTTATCAAATTTACTGCAATCTTTACGCACGCACTGTGTGTAGTGTATTTCAGGTGGAGGTAGTACAAAACATTAAATTTCTGCTGTATCGCAGTAAACACGTAACTTAGCGACTGCTTGGCTGCACGTCATATTGCATGTTTATGGTTCACACAGTTGCAAAATTAACGCCCCTCACAAGACCTGGAATCGGTTATCAAAATAACGTTTAATTAGCCCTGCTGGAAGCTAATAATAGATTTTTTCAAAAAGTTTTCAAATCTAAGTAAAGTCCTGAAAAAAACCTGCAGCGAACTTTAGTTCTTGGATCTACAGTAGTGTCTTGTTACATCTCTATTTAATTTTTTTTTAACAATTTGAGTTGCATCAGTTTCTAATAGAAAATCATACCTAATGGTGATCAGACATTTGTGGACTACACCGTAGAGTAAAATATAGAGGCTGGATCAATAAGTACGGCCAATTCAAGGATACGCAGAATTGTATCGTTTGTATTTAAGGGGTGATAATTTTTAGCCAGCTGTGTTGGTTGTGAACGAACCAATTTTCTCTTGGTTTAACGCTCTGGTCACATTGGCTGATCTCACGAGTATCACTGGAGCAGGAGTGCCCTTCTTCACTTCCAGTTTATTAATAATGGAGCCAACTTAAGTGTCGAATATATTGCAATAGTGTTAACTTTGCCCAAAATTGTGAACAAACATTGTTATGCTGCGAGGTTGACACTCCATCCAACTTTATTATTCCAATCCACTGCACATTTACATAAAGGTCTTGCAGCAAATAAGCAAACCGGAGCACTGCAGGATGTTGGTTACTTTTGACGCGGGTTTCCGTTGTTTACCGGTAATTTGAGCCCTAAAATTTCGTCCATCATTTATTCAGACCCTTTGAAGTAGCTCTGCGGAGATAATTCCCGTTTGCATTAAACTCGCTTTATTCAGCTTCCAGCCGTTTTTTATTCATTACGTTTGACATCGGTCCCTTGTAACTTTAATAACAGACGTTTTATTTCGCTTGAAAATAATTAAACTTGAGCACATAACGAGCGTCCTCGCCAAGACATCAGCCGTAGACGTCGTCACGAAAACAAATTCGTTCAATCTCGAGAACGAAATTAAAAAGTCAACTCTTGTAAATTTTCTGGAGAACCTGAGCGTTGTCGGATTTTAATTTGGGGTTTGTTGCAGGCAATTTACAAAATGGTGGGTTCTGTGATGAAGATGCCGGAGGACGAGAGCACGCCGGAGAAGCGGACCGACAAGATCTTCCGCCAGATGGACCGTAATAAGGACGGTAAATTGAGCCTGGAAGAGTTCATAGAGGGCGCTAAGAGCGACCCGTCCATCGTACGGCTCTTACAATGCGATCCCCAAGCGCAGTAGCCTCGACTAGAGGCCCGTTCACCACAGACTTTTCAGTTGTGTGTCTACATCAACCATTCTTGTGTGATCGCGGGGTAACCGCGTTGACGTCCCGGTTATTAAAGTTCTTGGGATCGTTTACGTAGAATTAGCCGATAGGATTTGATAAATGACGTATTAGATAGGGGCGCGCTATTAATTCTATGTAGATGAAACCGACTCTTAAATGCTACATCACGTTGAGTTCCCGTTGAACCGCGGATTGTTATGCTCACCCTCGCATAGTTTAGTAACAGTATATTTAACCAGTTTAATTTAATTTTAGAAATTTAACGATTAAGCAGGTTTTTAAGCAGAACTACTTATTTCTGTGAACTACTCTACTGTATATTGTAATTGATGATATCTCAAGTACTCCTATTATCATTATCCAAATATATCAATTGAATGTTACTGTTTTCAAAGTTTTTATGTGATTCGAGAAACGTTGAATGTAGATGGTATATTTTATTGTAATGTTCCAATGTTATCTCGATGGTAATTGGTGCTTAATTACCGAGAGCTCCACTTAGACCCAGCTCAAGACGCTAACCCCGCAACCACCACCAAGCATTTTTGTAAAATCACTAGACGGCGTCGTTTCAACCAAACGGCGAAACAACTTTAAATGGATCCCTTGCTACAAATCTGAATCGAACTTTAACTGGTGCTTTGACTGGTTTCTTATGTGTGCCATTGGCATCTTTGAGCAGGTCAAGTGGCGGCCTCGTCTTCACGTGCCGCGTTAACGAATCTCATTTCAATTATTTATACATCTCGTTCTGCACTTTCTTTCTTCGACTTGAATTGGATGTGTTCGAAAAAATAATAAATAATACATTACATAAATCTAGATATTATTATTGATAGAAGTCTTGCATCAAATTGAGGCCTAACAAAGCGATTATTGCAATAGTTCTAGTCGTCAGTAATTAACAGTTTTGTACAGCGGTCCGTCCATGGGCCGTCGCGCAAACAAGTGCAAGCACACCGAACATGTCTTGATCTTCCCATGTCTTGCGCGAGTTGCGGTTTTGATTATCAATACCTACTTGTCTCCTACATGTAATATCAAAATAAATTTGCTGATGCATTAATCTAACTCGCTCCTTTCTGTGTTCACCCCCATTTTGCGCCAGTTTTTATCAAAAACTCGAGCTTGCAGAGCTTTAGGCCAAATTGAAACTTAGTTTAAAGACCCAATAAAGGTAAGCTCATTTTAGAAACAATTTGGACAAGTCCAAAACTCTCCAGTACCTCTCCAATCCAATACTCACACAATAATCTCTTCCGCTTCAGCTCATTTGACTGGTAACATCAATTACGAGTAGTCTCCGTGTTATTTTCGGCCATAGGAATAGATCAAACAGGATAATGCCCAACTCAAATATTTTTTTTTAGAGTTTCAAGAGAAAAAGTATCTGCTTTTTCCTTTGTACCGAAGTGTCGTTAATGACTGTCTCCACCCAAAAATATGAATCGAGTTGCTGGCGTTGGCAGGCCACTTTCTCTTGGTACCTGCGAATAGTTTGAGTTTTCTCAGCTCAAAGATAGGTGGGTGAATCACGGCAGTTATGCGGCTTTTGGGCCACCTGTTGTTTTGAAAGGCTCCTGTATTCTTGACCGTTGCGGAATCCATCCATTACCCGCCTTCCCTTACCGAAATAAAACAGTGACTTACCGCAAGTTTTATTGCAGCAATGGTGACAATTATGTTACATGGCAATGATATCACGCTAAATTAGGCTAATACAGAAGAGTACCGTCTGGTTATGTAGCTTTTGGAGTGGTATAGGTGGAACGCTCCGCTGATCTTCGTTTGAGTGACCAGTTTCGTGTCTTCGACCTGCCTCCTGAAACTCTCGACCTTGTTGATTTTGCTATTGTACGTTCGCAGAGCCCTTTCCGCCCAAGTTTGTGGATGTGGAATTTCCCTGCGATATCCTCGGTTTTTTTTGTCGAGATAATCGATCACATCGTCGTAATAGTTGTGTCTGTAGTCGTACAAGTACTTGTACTGAAGAAATTTGGGCCTGAAACAACAGAGCGGACGTAATTCACTTAATTATTTTTGACTTTTCCGAGCAATTTGACGACTACTGGTCAGTAAGTGAATAAATTAATTTCTGTCTTCATTTAGTTGAAAATTTATTTTGTTGGCTGGTTACAACGGAAACAAATTGCTTAATTTCGCGAAGGTTTGCACGAAGGCCGTGCACTTAACTAACTATTTTAAATCGCATATATTACCTGTCTACAAAAACCCGCCTAGTAAATTCCTTTGTTGCTCTAGAAATTCAATTGACACCACACAAATAGACACGAGGGTATTTTTAAAGACTTTGAGTCAACCTGTTCCTGGCGGAAATTTTTAATTAGCATTAACCGCACTTGCCTGAATTGCTCCAAGTGATGCGGGAACTTTTAAGGTTCAGGACCAATAATGGAATTTTATCTCTTTTGCTTGTTATTTATTATTTATTACACGACCTACACCTACTTTTTCCACTTAGCCGGCAATAGAAATACTAAGATTTGCTCGAACAGTTATCATTGTCAGCGGTACATCGAGATTTGAGGTACAACCCTTACCAACGGATCAACAAAATTATTATCTACATTTTGGCTAGCACGAACGTAAAAAAATTATTAATGGTTTATCAAGCTTTAATCATCTTAATTGATGAATCATTAATGTTTAATTTACGTTCGTGCAAGCCAAAACATCGATATTTATTTTGTGAAGGTGGACAAGAAAGTAGTAGCAGCTGACTGTACAATTGGGGACTGTGAAAATGTCCTGTCCCGGCCAACTTCTTACGATATTGGTTACTTAACATTATTGGTACGGACCTTTCTATAATTACATCTTAAATAACGTAAGTGCGATGCGACTACCCCTTTAGAGATGTATCTACCTCTAACAACATTCTTAAAGTCCTCATCTGTACATTTTTGTAATGCACAAAGAGTCATCAAGTTTATTTATTACAAAGTGAGAAACTTGTAACAAGAGTTACGTTTTGCCAATTTTTATGAACATTAACATTGGCTTTTAAGAAGAAAATGAGTAAAAGTGGCCTAATGCGTTGATCTATTTGTTTACGATTTTTTTACAGTTTCTATAACAGCTTTAGTCAGGTGCTTTCAATGATTTTAATCTTAACATGAGACAAGCTCTTGATCTTTGTCACGTTCTGAATTTTAACACACAATTTAAGAAAAATCTCGTTTAATTTTAACTGGTTCGAAACTTGAAATGAGTAATTAGCCTGAATTTTTGAGTATTTTGCAACACTTACAATTGCTAGCGTTTAAACGTGCAGGACCCTAGCGATTCTTCATTATACGTCAGTTTTATTTTGACTGAAGCTCAAGAACCTGGCAATGCTTGTTGTTTTCGATTTTATTTTTGTTAATTATGACGGAATGGGCGAAAATTGATTGTTTAATAAATCTCGCCAAGTAAAAATCGAACAAGCAAGGTTGACATTGCATGAAATTTTAAAACACGACGCTAGCTTGTTCTATTCCCGCTTAATGAACGATATTTTTTCAACACCGTTCAACTGGTAGCCTCCCAATTCAATTACACAATTGCCCTTTCTACAAATGCCAAACCCTAATAATGAACCAGGGCCACTCTCCCAACAAAGAATTCAGAACTTGGCATTTAGCTTGCTATCAAATATTTTCTAGCCTTTTGCGATTCCTACCACCAATAAGGAGATAGCAAGAAAAATTTATTATTTATGAACAACAAATTACTAGTATTCCAGTTTTGGGTTCCAACCTCACGTTAACAGTTTTTACATAAAATCAACAACGTTAATTATTTAAGGTGATTAACCAATAATGTCTTTCGTTATTATGTAATTGATTTACTAACTTAGGCAAGTGATAAGGTATAGACGTAAAGAATTCCTAAAGAAAGGAAAAAGACATTTTTTGACCACTTGCGCAACAATGATATAAAAAAAAAATCGGTGTCTTCAGGATTCCTCTGCGCCCATGTTTGAAACGTTAAAAGCATATTATTGAATGAGTACTGACCTAATCCAGTGCTTGCAGAGCAGGAGCTTGTCGGGGTCGAGGTACTCGGCCTCGGCGACCTCCCTGTTGTCTTCTCCGGGCGCTCCTTCCTCCCCCGGGGCGGCGGCGGCGTCGGCCGCTGGAGCCGTTTCGGCGTTGGGGTTCGCCGCTGTCGGTTCTTCGGCTGCCGCTGGCGTCGCGTCGTCGTCGCCGCCCCCGAACCAATCACCTCCATCATCGTCCATTCCTGCGAAAAGTCCGTCAGTGAATCCTGCAGTCACTCCACAAACAAACCAACTGTCTAACGAGGATACGAGCGCTGTATCGAGGACCTTTACAAAGCCTGATGATCTAACACGACAGTTTTAAACGGACTCTAGAAGCCTCCCCGCCAACCTACACTTTGTTGCCAATCACACTTGAGCATCCTTTATTTATTCACACCGAAACCACCTTAACCCCGTCGACCCCGACAAGGCAACGATTCCCGTTTTATTTATACGGCATATTTGTTGAAAATCGGCGTCGAAAAGGAAGTTTTGCGGGTTTGGACGGGGGAAAGTGGAGATTTCTTTCGGACGAGGAGACCCGACAACCTCAATTCCTATCTTAATGTCAATAAGGCCATTAATTCGACCGATTGGCAGCTCTTCGTGGTTTTGGCAGGTGTGTTATTTGTGTCGCTAGCTTGGACGTAAATAGTGCCAAGCTGGCATTACGGGCCGGTAAAACAATGGGAGCTGACGCTAATGCTTGTCCATCAGCGAATGATTCCTTTCAAACTCTTTGCCGTGTGGTAGGCCGGAAACATCTAGGACAACTTATGTCAAGAAGCAACTTTGGACTTGGAGAGAAATTAGACGCAAATTGGACGAAAAATTGAGAAGAAACTATTCCAGAAAATTTGAAAATGGTAGGAGTTGTTTGTATGGTACCTAATGTTTAGGCGAAGATTTTAGATAAGTACTTAACAGAGTCATTGTAGAGTCCAAGATTTTTCTCCATCATTTACACATCATTTGATTTGATTGCAATGTGGAGGGTAAACCTGATATCTCTGAGCTGACATGAGGGGCAACCAGTGGCGGTTTGTATGTAAGAGCTGCGGAGCTGCAGAACACATACCGAAATGATCAAAAAAATAAAAATTGATATTTGAACCATAAAGGGTTTAGCATCTTTGTGCATAATTAGAACGGTAGAGGAGAACGGAATTGTAAATTAATACACTGCAACTTATATTGGCCCCGTTACTATACTACCGTCAATAGCTCTCGATTACTGCAAACTTTAGTTGCCTCAAATGTGTTCACAGCGAGCAATTTCGGCTAAGAAGTGATTTCATTGGTTGGCCGCTCACGTGGTGCTTATGGCACTATAACACAAATTTGTGGCTGCAACAGAAGCAGCGCAATCATTACAAAGCTTGGGTACTTTATTACCAAAACAAATCGGACCTAAACAACCATGACTCTTGAAGAACTAATGCGTTCCATCCAACTTCCAATTTCATCTCACGTGTCGTGTGGCTATAACAATATATAGTTTTTGCTAGAAAATAAATTTTTGCGTTTGTACGCGAAGACAAAATAAATGTTAAAGCATTTGGAAAACCCACTCCTGATTTACAAATAAAAGTGGCAGCTTCTAGTCGACGGAAGGGTTATAATCGACAATTTAATAACTTCCACCGTGAGTCAAATTATACCAGAAATATATAGTAAGTTTTAATTATAAATTCTCAAGTCCTTCCATGAACTAAAATGCAGAACACACTAAACTGCAGCTTACGCGCCGCCACTGGGGGCAACCTTATGGAGGAGGAGGAGAGAAGTACCGAATGACTCCATTAATATTGATTATGATAAAATTTCAATTGAAAACTTGTAAGAAAGAGTTAAAAACGTTATACTTTATTCTTGTCACAGAAAGCAGGTACCTACTACCATTCTATCAATATTATTATCAACTTCTTGAAGGAATAAAGGGAAAAATATTTTTAAAATTTTTATTATAAGGGAGAGACAGACCTAAAACCAAGCGTTCGAAAAAGCTTTAAAACTTCGTACTATTTAGGTTAAGGAACAAGAATTTTTTTGTAATTTTTTATTTGGGTACTCTTTATAGCATTTTCCGCAACGTCTTTTATTGTACTACCTATTTGTTGGAAATTATCGTAAATGCTGCGTTCTTGAAGATCTCGGCTGAAATGTTTGTTGTTTCTTCATTGCTAATGCCCCTGCAGAACAATGTAAATAGGCTCCTATTTAAAAAGTTTTATTTTTACTGCTGTTTTCTCGTTATGTAAGATGGACATCAATCGTAACCTGTCGTCAACGTTGAGGTAAGCATCAATGTCAAGTTAAAAACAAAATCAATTTAAATGCAAGCATTGTGAACTCGCATTCCTCTGTGCCAACCCACTTTCAAGCCATTCACTTTATACGAGTTTTATACCGGGATAACCACGATAATAAATGTTCACTATAAATTAAATACTAAAGATGATACATTTTATGCAACGATTATGCGTGGTTTTGTTGAGGATTCAATAAAATTTTCGGACAGCAATCATTGCACAAGCTAATTGATAGCTTCGTTTTGTCTCGCTTCCAACTTTTAGTCGGGAACAAAGCGAGAACGAGCGGTTGCCAAGTGTTAATTGTAGTTGAAAGCGACCCTCTCGTTTTTAAAAACTTGTAATTTGTCGCTAAAATTACTCGAATTATTATGCCATCACACTGTAGCTGTAGCTCAGGCTCCGGCAACACTCTCAACAGTCTCACTATGAAGCTACTACAACTAGTTACCAGACAAATCAATTTTGTTTAATTTAATTTTAAGTTACTTTTATTCATGTATTATTAATTGGTCCACGAGTAAACTGAAGTTGAGGAATATGTAGATGTCAGCCGTTATATGGAAATTTTATTACCTAGTTATACGTCTGTTAATTTACTTGTCTCTGGTTACGTTGAAGAAGTTGAAAAGCTGAATGGCAACGACCAGACATTTGTTTATTTTGATGTCTAAACCGCCCTCCAAAAACAACATTTCTTTTGGAATGTTTCCATTATCTTAGGTGTGCTACCTTAGAGTGAAAATCCTGATTAAATCTATTATAGCTGGCAGTTGTATGTGGGTTCACTAATAAGTTGTTCAACTAAACATAATAGACAAGTTGTGTTATATCTTTTGGGTATAAATAACACGTGTTTATAAATTGTAACTGAAAAAGTTTTCTTGGTTTCGAAGATCAGGGGAAAATGCTAAAAAGATAAAACAACAGTCATAGCGCCATCTGTGTATTAGGATTGAACGAATTACAGAACTCAAGTTGGTTACTTTTTCTGAGGGTAGTCAAGAATATTGCAGGATATTGAAGTTACAGCTCACATCAGAATATATTATCTAAAGCTTAAAGTTAGATATTTTCAGTCAGTAGATACCATAGAGAAGAGTATGCTATAAAGAAGTAAATTTTTTATATTAAAGCAAAATTTTTGGTTTCTACAAAATGATGCTTTTGGTTCTATGATAATTATGTAATTATGGTCATCAAGAGCATTTCTCATTGATTCAAGAGACGTGCAAAATCTTTGTAAAGTGCTATTCATTTTTGGAAAAAAAATATGTTTATAAAAACTTATGACTTACACTCAAAAATAGCTTGTACGCCAGTGGAACATTAGAGTCTATAAAACAAAGCTCTAAAATGAGATGCTTTGAATATGGAAATCAGAGAGTAATCTAACGTTTGGTGACTATGCGGTGAGACTCCACAAATGGCGGAGGCGCCGGGTGAATTACGCTTATTTTCAGGATGTAATCTCGTGAAGTATGTTCTGTGGCTCTCTTTTTGAATCAATTCTAGATAAGCATACCAGTTTTGAAACATCGTAGTACTCATACCTGCTGTCTCACGCTATGTTCAAGAAGCCTGGAGTTTTGTTTGGAGAAGAAACATCCATGATGACTTGAAACTTGATGGCGAAATAAGGCAATCTGCTCATTTACCAGCGAAGGAACCTCAAGAAAGCGGAAGTCTATATTTTAACAGATATCTAGGGAGCAATTAAAGCTATAAACCCCTACTACTTTTAGTTTGACTTTCTGAACAAATAATTCTTGAAGCAACTGGCAACACCCTCACCTTGATGTGAATGCCAGGATACCAAAGTATAGAGAGAAACAGCCGATAAACTAGCCAAACTAGGCACCAATAGATCTAGAACCGTTCTGTGGGTTAAGCAAAAGCCACAGACAGAAGAGCCGAAACTTATAACTTGAAAAGGAAAGAAATGTTAAAGAAGAAGTTCCTAGCAAGAGAATGTCATAAAGCTTCTCGAACTGGCAAAGAACAAACTGATGCTTATTATTGATCTTCTCACTGGACATTATCCATTGAGACACTTTCTCAAGATATTGAGAAAGAAAGACAGTCAGTGAGATATGCAGACTATGCGGATCATGAAAGGCTTTATAAACTTTACAAAGGATTTATGCACAATATGAACAATAATAATTAGAAGCAAGATTTTAATAAAAGATTTTACTGGTTGCGCTAAGCAGCCAAACAACCCCCCGAAATCTAATATAATCTGCCATAAAATGATTACTCTTTAAAAGCATTTTTGATGTATTTTAGTTTAAAGAGGAATTTACAGTGCACAACAGTTTACGTTAGGTACCTTTTGATCGACGATCAACTTTAGAAGAAATTACCAACAAGAGAAGCAATCAGAAGTATGAAAATGAATTCATAATAAATAGGATTTAAACTAAACCACCATAAAATCTATACGAGGTAGATGTATGTAGAATCCAGCAAACAACTTTTTGAAACTTTGCAAAGATTTCGATGTTTTGTATAATGGTACGTAGCACATTAACTATTTAAGTGCTTTTTGGTTTATATTTTTTCAATTTTTTTTTAATAAGATGGTTCAAACATTAAAATTGTCTTAATTCTGTTTTTAAATCCTCAGCATTATTGAATTCTCCTTCTAGATTCAAGGTAACCTAACAGCTGAGTCCATGGCTCTAACTAGCAAACTCTCTACTTCTAAATTTGCTCAAAGTATTGATGATGATTATGACTTCTAGGTTCACCTCTCCCAAAAGCATAAGTAGAATTCTTAACACAACTTATTGAGCAATTTTATGGCATTTCAACTTTACAATTTTGCGTCTTGTGGCATTAACAATTCTTTTAACAATAAACGTTATAGATTTTCTATTTCTATTAAAAGTTTAAGACAAACTAATATTTTGTTTTATTGGCTTCTTTCTTTGAGATTTAATTTTAGGCGAGACCAATGATTGGCGATAACTCTTATAACGTGTTCTTCTTTTAGAAATTTGTTGATATACCACAAGCGGATAATTAAAAGGCTGATGATTTTTGGATGGTCTCCAACACCCAACAGACAAAAATTAGCTAATAAACACGTGTGACGGCTTTTGACATTGACTTTGCTGTTTTCCTTCTTCTACAATTTTCATCGCAGAAAATTGGAGGCAGGACGCGGATAGTTAACCTGCCTACGCTTTGTCAGCATCTGGCTCCGTCAGTCATTGATATAAAATCCAAAACTCTATGGCACCTTGCCAGCGTATTGTTGGAAACTAACGTAAGTAATTATTATAAAATTTCTACCAAAAACACTTAGTGACCGCATCATTACTAACAAACTATTATCAAAATTATGTAACAATCATTCCATTTATTAACTCGTTATTATATACATCAAGTCGAAGCAGTTGATTATAGAAATGCAATTGAGTAACAAAATTAACATTACGAATCCGCGAGGCTCCGAAAACCCTCGTCTTAACTATAGATGTATATAGGGTCTTATTCTTCTAAAGTTTTCATCTCCCTGCGAGACCTGAAGGTAACCGACTTGATCGCCGATTGAGCCGCTTCGGTTTCTTCAGCACTTTCAGCCACAATAGCTTTAAGTCTGGCAGCTCTACGTTCTCTTGCGTTCTGTTTCTCAGCAAGAGCGGCCATTTCGTCTTCGATATCCAAAATTCTCGCTCTGGATTGTTTCGCTCTAACAGCAGCGGCGCTCTCCATATCGTCACCGCGCTTGATCGGACTCCACTTGGTCAAGTCACCTTCGTTGTCGTCTAGAGTCATTCTGAGAGAACGACGTTTGATCGTAATATCTTCGTCTAAAGCTCTACGGGAATTTTCGTTGATGCCAACGCTTCTAAGCACTTTCTCGGATCTATCAATGAGGCGGCGCGAGTTAATGTTGTCGACGGCGCTGTCGAAATCGACGTCGTCGACGGCCGACACTTTCTTGTTGGCTCTGATGCGTTTCAACATGGAAGCAGTCTACAATAACAATATAGAGATTAGTAGCCCGTTTTTATTTTTCTGTAACTAGTTGCGACACATAGCTAGTCTAAGGTTAGATTCGGACACGAACAGTTAGAACCAAAAGCGCACCTCATCGTCTATATCATTTTCGACTAGATCTATAGCGCGTTGGGCTACGCGACCACCGCGAGAATCGAAGAGATGGCTCTCGGAGATGTGTTTGCCGGCACGGCGACGGGCCGTTTCCAGGTTCTCGTCGGCGAAGGCGCGTTCGTGACGATCCAGGAGGTCCTTCGGCAGAGAGGATTGACGGGGTGGCGTGCTGGGTCTCCCCGAATATTTGCGGTCTAGGCGGTCGAGGGCCGATTTGTAGTAGCTCTCGCCGATGTTGTAGTTGGCGTCGTAGACGCGGGTGCGAGGTCTACTCAAAATAGGTCTTGAAGACATGGCTCTGAAATGGGAATAAGAGTCAATTTTTCGTCAACGCGACGGGCCGAGAAAATTAAAAAAATATCGAGCTGAGTGGGATGTAACGATGTTTTTTTCTTATCGATTTAGAACTTCTTGCTGCCAAACAATAAATCTTTTAAACTGCCTCTTTTATATTTGTTACGCAAACAAAGCAGATTTATGTAAATTGCAGGTGTGTATAAAAGTGATATTGGTACTGACGCTACTATCACTTCCTACTAGAAGGAAGGTTCCAAATTCTAACACTAGACAAGTCAGTCAGTCATGTACTAGAAGAACATTTTTATAGGACAGTTTAGTTCAGGTCCATATACAGAGTTGACCATAAACATTTCTGGCAAGGATTATACGTCTCCCCTCTCCCTTCTACTAACGCTCCACCACCTGCACCTTAGAGGAAGATTCCAAATCTGTAGAGCCAATTATCAGATTATTATGATAATCAGTTAATATCGCAGATCAAGCAATGGAGGATAATATTTAAAATGAATCAGGAACAATGATCAGGTTGGTAGCAAGATTATTTCACTTTCTAGTTAATTTTGAGCTAATGTTGGTTTTTGGTCTATCGCACAAATGAGGGAAGGGTTTAAGGGGTTTACAGTCTATCTCCATTACTGAGACCTCTTAAAAGTGATATTGGTACTGACGCTACTATGTGCCTACCTACTAGGAGGAAGATCCTCAGTTCTAACACTTGACAAGTCAGTCAGTCATGTAGTAGAAGAACATTTTTATAAGACAGTTTAGTTCAGGTCCATATGCAGAATGCACCATAAACCTTTCTGACGAGGGTGGTACTTACATCTTCCTTTTTTCCCTTCTACTAACGCACCACCTCTTGCACGTTACAGAAAGATTTCAAATCTTTAGAGCCAATTAAGAACATTATGATAATCAGTTAACCAAGTTACAGATCAAGCTATGAAGAATAACTGAAAATATTTAAATAAATTAAAGCTTCTTATGGAAAATGGTGAGATTGGTCGCAAGATTATTTTACTTTCCAGTTAATTTCTAGCTAATAATTTTTTTCTAGTCTATTGAACAATTGAGGGAAAGGTTTAAGGGGTCTGCAGTCTATCTTCATTACTGGGACCTCTTCATCATCAGTTCTTCCTTTCTTTTTTAACACTCAAATTTACAGGATTCTGTAATCATCTATTGTATAAATTTGATCAACTTTTGGGATTATCAGAAACAGGGAAGAAGTACAATTATGTTTGTTCATCATTTTCAGTAAAATCAGGTAAAATTGTTCTTTGCGTAGCGCCCCTCCTGCGGCCGAAGAAAGTGAGGGAGCCCACTCTAGAACATTTTGGCCACCTGCACCACTTATTTGCGGGCATGACGGATATTATTTGCTCTATCCCCCTTAACCGACCCAAATGTTTACCTCAAAGTTCTATAAATGGTAAAATTTGACCTTCATTTCCGACTATTCCCTCCCGAAAAATGGGAATGGAGCGAAAACCCCAATCTCGAGTTAAAGATAGCTCAGAAGCCAGTGGCTTGTTCTAGTAACTATTATTAGCAAAACGGCATGGCCCGGGTTATTTGTATAGGTTACATGATATTGCGGCACTAAAATAAGTGTTGGTGCACGAAATCGGCGAATTCACTCTTTGGCAACAATTTGCATTGACCAAAAGGCAAATAGTAAGCACATTGCTAAAGCACACTCCTAAACATGGAGGCATGTACTTAAAAATTATATTCAAAGAGAAGTTTTGGCACAAAATCGTGCCAAACAAGTAACAATGTGGGTAGGTGAGCAGAAAACATGGAGAAGAAACAACTTATTTTTAATTCTATTCGTCATTTTACCTAAGAGTAAGAAATAAATAAATCATACTGATCTAAATGGGATTAAGTTCGACAATTTTAATGACACCAGACACCAGTAGACAAAATTGCCGTAAATTATTCAGACTTTATCAGTAAACGATGTCTTACCTGGTTGTGGTTTTTAATTTATTAAGTGTTGTAAGTACCACCACACACACTACAACCTCTGGACGTCGAAATGGAATGGCGCTAGGGATGCCGATTTCCTCCCACCAAATGCAACGCTCCCACTCATTTTATATTTTTATATTTAATGGACTATTTATTTTTTCACGAAAGGTACTCAACTCTTCTATTAAAGGAAATTGAGGTTGAAACGTCTTTTGAGCAATTTCACAAAAAAATTCTAAATCGCCATTATCCAAACAGTTGGGTACTTCCAGTTTTAAATTTGGCGCGTCTTCTCAATTGGCGCCAGTATTTGAAGCACATTTGCGAGTTTTTCGGATCGGTCACCAGGTGGCAGGCCTTTGTTTGCGATTGTTGCCTGATATTTGATCAATTTGATCAAATTTGCCAGGATTGACGATCAATTTTCGTTGACGTTCCTGTAGTTTTTCCACAATCGTCTTCATCTCCAGAAGAATCCCAATGGATTCTGCGTAAGTAGTTTACTTGCGACTTAAAAAAATTGCCTAATTTCTCGTTTTTCTAACCTCACTTTTCAGGACGAAAGATAGCGTAATTGAGACAACTGCCAAAAGCCCGATGGAGTCACCCACGAAGAAGAAACACAAGAAGGAACACAAGCACAAACACAAAAAGCACACCGTTGATAAAGTAGATAAAGCGAAAAAGCACAAGAAACACAAAAAGCATAAGCATAAACAGAGGGATGCTTCTGAAGACAGGGTGTCTCAGAAAAGCGACAAAAACGGTCGCTATACCCCCGAGTTATCACCTAAGTCAACAATAGCAGTATGTAAGAAAAATGTTTATCATAGTATTAATGGTAAATCTTTGTCAGGGGCAGACAAACCCAAGGAAGTGGTCAAAACAGATGTTGACCAAGTGGTCGGTTTTGTATCCTCGGGACTAACGACCGATTCCCTAGAGGTAATATCGTCGGAAAGCGAAGACGGTGTGCCAGAAACTGAGTGCGACAGTGACGCCATCGATGTTGATGTAATCGAGGCCGACATGGACTTGGAGGAATTAATGAAACAAAAAGAACTGCTGCAAGCCGAAATAGCTAAAGCAGAGTTAGAGACCAGTCCGTGCGGCACGAAGAAAAACGGCAAACGTCCCACTATTGTGGACGAAGTCATCTTGTTGGATGATTCTAGTAACGATGCGGAAATCGTGCCAGTTACGAAAAAAACCAAAAGATCTCACAGTCGCGAGAGGCGAGTCGTGATCGAACGCAAGGATCTCAGAATGAGGGAGGACGCCAAACGAAAAAATGACGAGAGGAATCACAGAGAAGCCGACAGAGCTCGCGAACGGTACAATATGGAGAAAAGGAATAATACTAGGGATGACCATCGCCGGCTAGCCAATCACAATATTCGGAGATCCCGGGAACGGTCT
Organism: Schizotus pectinicornis; assembly: GCA_951805265.1. Taxonomy (NCBI): domain Eukaryota; kingdom Metazoa; phylum Arthropoda; class Insecta; order Coleoptera; family Pyrochroidae; genus Schizotus; species Schizotus pectinicornis. The sequence continues at coordinate 14,257,881 of OX638203.1, forward strand.
AGGTCGAGAATTTATGATAATTATAAAACGCGATACGATAGAGATAACAGATCGCGAGAGCGCCATAGATCTAGGGATCGATACAGTAGAGAGCGGCGGTTCGATAATCCGCGAGATCAGAATCGGTCGTTTGATTATAAGGATAGAAGGAGCGATTTGGTTAGGGACAGAAGGATGAAGGACAGGCACAGAATGGGGAAGGGCGAGAAGCAGGACAAGTTTAAGGATTCTTTGAGTGAAGGGATGAAACACGGCGTCAGCAGCGACAGCGAAATCGACATCGACATCAACCTTAATGATGACGAGGAGGACGAGCAGAAGATTATCGAAAGAAGAAGGAAACAGCGGGAAGAACTGTTGAAGGTGAGAATTTTCTATTGGTCATTCTAACTTATCCAGTTTTAAAATTTACATAATAGCGCTAACCACACTATGTCAACCTGATGGTAATGGGTGATTGATATACTTAACAGTTTTAAGTTTTCACAGTTGACGCACACGCGGGACGCAATGGCACGAAAATCCATTCTGTCAGAAGATTTTTTTTGATCTTATTTACATTAAGACGGAACTAATTTCAAGTCGATGGGCTAAATGTTTTTAAAAACGCAGTTATTTGACTCAAAACAGGCTGTTGTTTAAAGGGAACAAATATAATGTACACCAAATTAAACCATGCATCCCTTGCACCGTTCACCAGAAAATTTAATGAGCGTCAAAAAATCTAAATGAAATCCAAATTATTATACCTACTTCAGAAAATGAGAACATCACCACTAAAATAACTATGCTGCGTATTGTTTTACCATTGCTTACATTTTAAATTCTATATGTCTTATCAATTTTACTAAATGTTCACAAAATTTGGAACGCTCAAGTTACGCGTTCGTGCTGTAAGTACATAATAAATATTTGCGCCATCTATTTATATTTAGTGTTTCTCAAAAAAACTATTTGTGCGTCAAATAATTATTCTATTACTCCAAAAATGAAATATGCTCGCGCATCTCTCCTTGCCGCTTGCGCTTCCAGACAAGAGGCACGCGAAAAAAGTTTTGTACAAGGTCAGTTCAGGGCCCTGTAATTTTTTTTTTAAAGCACGATTAGAAATTACTACTAAAAGAAGTTTTACGTTTTACATAATGCAAGCCAATTACAGCAAAGCATTTATATATTACGGAAATTAATATCTTTTTTGTGCAAATCACTTCTATTTTTACTCTTATTTTCCTTGCCCTAGCACATCTACATCTATAATTTTGCATAAAATTATTTACTATTTGCACAACATTTTATTGCTTGTGTACTTTTGATCAACAAATAGTATTTTTAACTGCTAAATAATATAAGACACTGTCAAAAATTAAATATCTGGGTATTATGTTAGAATTAAATGCGGAATAAAATTTGGTGAACATTTAGTATTTATCGTCAACTAAAGTTATTTTGGCGAACAAAATATATAAGAGGCCAGCATTATGTCAATATTTGGTTGTCACTTAAGATTATGTATTTTCTTAATTTTGGTGAGCATTTAGTATTTTTGGGAAATGAAAGTATTTTTTTGTATGAAAATATTGGGTACATTTGGTAGGTAGACTGTTAAATACATTAAATACATTTAATGTTATGTTTAAATACATTAAAGTCATGAATTTGGTAAACTGCAAGGAGAATAAATTTTTTGCGCAAACTATGTGGAAACTGTTTGTTTTTATCTTAGTTACCAATGTCGTAACAAAAACGTTACAACTAGCGGGCCGTAAAACAAAAGAAGTCCGGCGGGCTCTAAAGTGTACTTTACGGCCCGCTCATGATATCTTGAAGATGGGTATTTCTTGGTAACTAGCGCTTGGTTTCTTTCACACGCCACCTAATTTTAGCATGTAATTAAAAAATTATTAATTTAAAATAAATTCATCCAGCACTGGGATTCCTGACAAAGCGTTTCGACCGCGTTACTTCCAAAGCGACCGAAAAGCTTCAATGTCGACCGAGTCGACTTGCATTTCTATCGGTTAAACAGAGAGTTCCGAGAGGCTATCGCTTTTTTTGGTCGCTTTGGAAGCGACGCGGTCGAAACGCTTTGTTGGGGATCCCAGTGCAGTTGTGTAAAGTACATATATCTTGGACCGAAAAGAAATTACACCCTTGGACGAATGTCGCACCTCACTCTTTGGCTTCAGGTGTAAACTTTTACTTTCAACTTTGGATACGTAATTTATTATTCCTTGAAAAGGGCCAATCTTTTCATAGCAATTTATTAACAACTTGTTGCATTCACTCCAATTTTTTTACGAATATGAGCAATAAGTTTACATTAAAATCGGAATACTTCAATGATCTCAAAAAATAATCATTTTGTCGTTGTGAAGAAAGAGTACATTATTGTCGTAAAAATGTCTGAAAATTGAATAATTATAGTAAAAAAGCAATTCCACCAGTGGCGTAGAATTTTGAGGGGAGGAACTATTCCTACTCCCCTGCTGCACATCTCTAGTAATAGCAAGAAACTCTATTTTACCGTAGTTCAATGTATCCCGGAATATTTAAACCTTCAGCCGAATATGATAGAGAAATATTGAACAGTATCAAAATTTGTAATGGGCAAAAATAATTTTAAAATGTTAAAAAACACCCTGTATCTCAGTAAGGAGACATATTTGATTTAGCTGTTTTAAGTTGAATTTTTATATTTTGTTCCAAGGATTCTGCAGTCATGCTTATGTACAATTATTAATGAAACACCCTGTATATTTTTTAATTCTTTATCTGCTCTGACACTTACCCGACGTCTCACGAACATGACCACAAAAGCGGGTAAATTACGAACTGATGAGCCGACAAGACATCTTGAACGCCACTGGCAGTTGTCCACCGTCAAATACATGTTCTGTCGAAACAAATGGAAGTAAATGTCGATCAACATTACTGACGTCACGCTTAGTCATTTTAGATGATGTATAGTCCATGTTAAGTGATAAAGGCTAGAAAAACAAATGAAAGGGGGTTTAGTTAAAATTTCGCTTACCAACGAATATTGTTGCAGAGGTTGGGTGCCGGCAGTGAAGATTCGAGCACGAACATCTCGTTACCTTCCCCGTCCAAGGAAGAACTGAACCAAAAACAAGAAGACCTTATCCAAACCGACGAATCAAAAGAAGAAAATCAATCGGAGGAATCTCCCGAGGAACCCAAAGAAGACGAATTGGAGGAATCGCTCACTCCACCGCTTCTGCCCAACATGAAAGTCAAACCGACAGATGCCGAAAAGGATAAGGAGAAAGACAAAGACAATAAGGTTAAGAGACCCAACTGGGACATGTTTGCAGAGCAAGACATTTTTAAGGCAGACACAAACGTAAGTAGACCATCTTGGGGACTATCTGCACTTTTGTCTTTTTGGAAAAGTTGCAAATATCAAACTTACATTGCATATCCATAAGTATTTGATCGTAAAGTAAAAAATGAGAATTAATTCACTTTTTTGGGGAGTTCTTTATTCAAATGATGTGACGAAAAGTCTTTGTTGCTAAAATCTAATTTCTTGCATTAAATTTTGCTTAATATTTGTTTTCTTTGTTTTTTTTTTTAAGATGCACTGACGTGACGTCACTCATCTAGTAGATCTTCGTTAGCTCATTCATAGTCATTACCGTTTTTGAAATTGATATTTGAAATTTAGTGACATTTTTGGACAGTCTTTCGCCAATGGGGTACTTGCCTAAAAAAATATTGCACTTTTTATTCTCTAGTTGCATGCAAATAACTAAAAGAGGCTTAAAAAAAATCCATTTTTTTTATTTCATATTTTCGTAAATATTTGCAATTTTTGTGTTTGATGATGCATTGGTTCTCAATATCCAAGACTTACACCTATATTGAATGGACTTTTGTGTGTACAGCGGATTGGCATTCGATTTATAAATAGAACGCAATCAATCTGAGTAAAGCGCCATCATACGATTTCTTTTAGAACTACGCTGTGCAGGGGACGGCTACGTCACAAATCTCCTACTCCAAAAACTAAAAAAATAATTCTGGGCGTAATATTGACCCTAGAACCAAATTAAAAAATACGGGTCTAATGAAATCGCCTACATTTTCTAAATATTATATTTTCCAAATATGAGGCATTGTGGCGCGCAATATTACTCTTAATAATAGGCCTAGAGTTGATTATGAGGTGACCGAGCTTTCTTTTCAGTCTCCAAGTACCATTGTTACGAAGGGTGCCGGGGCCGAGAACCCGGCGTTAACCGACAACTGGGACGATGCGGAGGGCTATTACCGCGTCCGAATTGGCGAAATTTTGGACACCCGGTACATGGTTTACGGTTATACAGGGCAAGGGGTTTTCAGCAACGTTATTAGGGCTAGGGACCAAGCACGCGCCAACCTGGACGTCGCCGTGAAAATCATCAGGAACAACGAAATTATGTAAGTGGATCGCATTGACGTCATAAAAATGTTGCAACTGTTTAACTGAATTTAGGCACAAAACTGGTCTCAAAGAGTTGGAAATTCTAAAAAAACTCAATGACGCCGACCCTGAGGATAAGCTTCATTGTTTACGATTGATTCGGCATTTTTTCCACAAGCAACACTTGTGCATGGTTTTCGAACCCCTGGCGATGAATTTAAGGGAAGTTTTAAAGAAGTACGGAAAAGATGTTGGTTTACATATCAAAGCTGTGAGGAGTTACACTCAACAGCTGTTGCTAGCTTTAAAACTACTCAAAAAGACTGGCATCTTACATGCAGGTACGGCGATAAAAACGGGAATCGGCAACAATAATTCTATAAAATTGTTTTCAGACATTAAACCGGACAACATATTAGTTAATGAAAGTAAATTGGTTCTGAAACTGTGCGATTTCGGGTCGGGTTCTTATGTTAACGATAACGAAATCACGCCTTACTTGGTCTCGAGGTTCTATCGAGCTCCTGAAATTATTTTGGGTATTCCGTACGAATACGGCATTGACATGTGGTCGGCCGCCTGCACCATCTACGAATTGTACACCGGACGGATTTTGTTTTCTGGAAAGTCCAACAATCAGATGCTCAAGTTTTTCATGGATGTCAAGGGCAAATTTCCCAACAGGGTCATCCGCAAGGGAGCGTTCAGGGAACAGCATTTTGACGGCAATTGCAACTTCCTCTACCACGAGATAGACAAAGTCACTGAAAGGGTGAGTGTTAATTAATTAGTGGCACAGTTTTATCAAGCTTATCGGGCCCCGATTGGTGCTACCAAGCTTCTATCTGCGCATTCACGCTAAAACGCCAAATCTAATGATAGTAAATTAATTAAGGTCTCAATTTATGCCGAAGACTGCAAGGTCTCTCGATTGGCCGTTGTGCCACTTTTTAATTTTGAATTGTTTACAAATTTCCTGGGGCTCCAATAAGCTTGGTGTTCTGTTAAAAAAGTTTTGTTTTGTATGTACCCGGGTCGATTGTACATGCGGTGCGTTGTTTGTTCTGTAGGAGAAGGTGGTTGTGATGTCGGTGGTGAAGATCTCGCGCGATCTGCAGTCCGAGTTGGTGGCCGGTCAGGCGCTGCCGCCGGATCAGCTGAAGAAGGTCACCCAGTTGAAGGACATGCTGGAGAAGGCGTTAACCATCGATCCTGCTAAGAGAATTAGCTTGAACAATGCTCTGACGCACCCGTTTATTCAGGACAAGATTTGATTGTTGGTTTAGCGAGGTAAAAGTTCAGGACAACAGAGAATCATTTTTGAATTATTTTTATTGAATGCTGTAGACTCAGTGCGGTAGACTTATATTTTACTATGAATGTAGATTCAACTAATATAATATTATGTAAAAAAAACGTTATGTGGAGATTTATTAAAATTAAATAAAAACATCTGTAATGAATTTGTTATTTTTATAGTGCTTTGGTTTAATGTCAGCCACAAACAATTATTTGTTATTTTTGTGAATGACTTAAACCTGTCCTGATTGAATAACGCATTACACGATTGTTTTTGTTGCAGAATATCGAGGATTCGATGCACGCGCGACCTGAAGGTGGTTTCTATAAGGTATATGGCGAGAGAATATCACGATTATTTTCACTGGCTCGGTTCTTAACCTCTAGGGCTGTATGTACAGTACAAGTTTAACTCTTAGGGCAAGAAAAATCGATTTACACCTGCCCTAAAGTTAAACTTGTACTTAGTGAATATTTGACCCTATCAATAGAAACTACATTTGGATTCAATGTCATTGTGTCAATAAAAATTCCTTCACAAAATTGAATCAAAGTGTACGTAAATTAGTAATGCGATCGTTTGATTTCGTTTTGCCACAAGGAAGACAATCCTATTAAATATTTGTTTTCGTTTTCAGCAATATGGGTTTAAGAAACTGCAAATTTTTGAAACGACAGAGAAATCTGAAAATTAACTTTTGGATCGACTAGAAAAGGTTTAAGGTTGCAGTTAAAAGACAGAATAATTTTACTAATAATTATTTTATTATATTATAGTTGTAACGAGCTATTGAGAGAAGAAAAATAATGCAGGTAAGTGGAGCACTTGGAGATTAACGACTGACGTCCCCTGGAAGTTGCAGTCCTCCCATTCCATGCGTTACTGATTCCAGTGTCAGTTCAGTTTAATTAGTTCTCAAAAACAACTGAATTTAATCAGACTTACGGGCAAAAATAGTTATACAGTGTAGTCTCTGTAACGTGAACTAATTAAAGACAGGCCTATTCACGTTTTCGAGGAGTTCACGAAACGGGATAAGTACATAAATTTCAGTATTTAGGGTTATTTACGCGAGTTTGTGCCATAAATACTTCAGAAATCATTAACGCAAGTATTTTTATGAACAAAAAATAATTAGTAGAATTTGATACATATTATACAGGGTGCTTTTGAAATAGGTGGATTTTCTACCGTTTTTAAACCTAAAAATGTGAAATTTAAATTTTATTACAATTTAGTTGGGGGTGTGTTAAACTGAGGGCGTGTGAAATAATTTTTTCCCTAACTTTTTTGTTTGTTTTTTTTGCAGTTTTTGATATCAAACTATAAAATTTCATGGTACTTTGAACGAAAAAGATCCTCATATTACATTTCGATAGGTTGCACTGTTTTAGAGTAAAACTTAAGTATTTGAAAATTTTGTTATAGGCTCAATGAAATAAAATGTCTCAACTTTTCTTTGATATTTGTCTCACAAATACTGTAAACATTTAGAGCACGTTTAATGAGAACGAAAATTTAGATACAGTTTTAGAATATTTAAATATTTGGTTCACGTTTTGGAATATGCCAGATTCGAAAGTAGTCGTTCACGTTATAGATTGGCAGTATTCAGACGAGTTTGTCAATTTTGTAATGCCATGCAGCAACTGTTGCCGCAAATGAATGTTGCTAACACTATTTTATATTAATTAAATTTTTAATTTTTGCTGTGTAGCTTGCTAATTTTTTACTTAAAAATCGGTCAATAAAACAAATGGTGTCTGTAGTACTTGAGAACCAGGTACCAATGGAAACACGCGAAGAACTGAATATTATTAATAACTTTATAAGAAAATGACAACTTTGCCATCAAACTTCAAGCTTTCTTAGATTATTAAGTTTACTGAAACCCATATTAAAGTACAAGTATTTGATTCTTACGAGTAACTATGAGCGGATTTATGATATAAACATTGGAAGCAAAAATAAACATCTTTGCTGTTGTCCGTTTCAACTTCCAGGGTCGTTTCTAGGTGCTTGAGCGTCTGCGCGTGGGATAAATATCAGCGCCCTCTGGTGGTATTCAATCTTATTAATGTATCCTTTAATTCAAAATATGTTAGAATCGTCGTGGATGAAGAGAGGCAGATTTAACACTAAATTTGATGGCCCATGGGGCGGAGAGATAGTTTGTCAAATCTGAGCCGACGGTTCAGGATTAAAAAGTTTGATTCTCGGCTGGCACTGTTTAAATTTTTTTTCTGGTGTTAATAGTATTATCTGCAAGAAATGTTTTGAATTGAAATCACTGATTTATTATCTCACTAGACTTGGGATCCGACACCATTTTTTAGCTATTTAGTAGACAATTAGGAAAAAGGATGTTTGGGTACTTTCTACATATTTTATCGCATGTAGGCTAGCTTCCATGTAGAATGAAGAGAAAAACACGTTTAAAACGTCAAACTGCGATCTTCAACAATAATTAACTCTGTTTTTAAAAGTAGTATACAGGAGGAACCTTATTTTTGGTTATTGTATCTTTATAGTAATTTTAATTTGAAACCTGGCAACGCACATGAGTAGGATTTTGTTACTAATGTCTTGATATCTCAAACGCGTAGATGAACGTCAACAAACAAAAGAAAGGGACTAAAGCTTGTTGGACTTAGTTTTTAAATTTTTATTAGAAATTAATGAAGTACATTGGTATAACTGACTAGAAGTTTGCTACAATTTTTCTTACATCACATCGGGAATGACTGCAGAATATTGTTCAGTAACCACATGGAATTAATTCTTTATCCAACACTTGCAGGAGTACAATCAGTAATAACAATTACAAGCAATACGTTTTTACATAAACATTAATGGTAAAAATAACGTATTTTAATTTTCCGAGCACATACAAAAATTATAAAAGACCAATACGTAATAATCTACCAATAAAGATACTAATAATGAAAAAAATGTGACCTACGTAAACGTTAAGTTGAGGGTTTATAATAGAACAATTTATTATTTTACTAGTCCCTAGGGGTTGGATGGAACTGCGTTAGGTTTTGCGATAACTGTTCAGCTAGAGCTTGTGAACTGGCCACAAGAACTCTGCGCGACATTGGGTCAAAAGGTCCTCCAGAAGGATCCATGATAACTCCCCCAGCTTCAGTAACTAAAAGTTCTCCTGCCGCAATGTCCCAAACGTGAATTCCAAATTCAAAGTAGGCGTCCGCAGCCCCCAAAGCCACCATTGCCATGTCCAACGCAGCAGATCCGAGCGCCCGCAACCTAATTAAATAACCAAAATTACGTAACTAGCCACAAAAATTTGGTTACTCATTTGTTATCAGTTAACCTTGGTGATTATTATTTATAACTAATTAGCTGTGATAATTGTGCTTATAGTACTTTTACGATATCAACTGTATTTTTCGAGTCCATTTATAACTTTTATGATCTTACCCGTGAACTTGCTTCATCAAATGTTCCTGATTTGCAGCGACCACTTTCATTTTTTCTGGATCTCGACTAGTGCCAAACTCCATCATCACCAGAGCATTTTCTAATTTTTGCTTGTCAGAGACATGAATGGGTTTTCCGTTCAAAAACGCCCCGTGACCCTTCCGCGCCGTAAACATTTGCTCAATAACTGGATTGTAAACGATTCCAATTTCAGGGGTTTGATCCACAAACAGACCAATCGATATGCAAGAATGTGGGAATCCGTGAACGAAATTCATGGTACCGTCGATCGGGTCGATAATCCACGTCGGACAATTTGTCAGATTGCAGGGACTTCCGTTTGCCGTCGACTCTTCCCCGATGAACTGGTGATCGGGAAACTCCTTATGGAGGTTCTCGATGAGGAACTTTTCAACTTCTTGGTCAGTCTCGGTGACGAAATCGATTTCGCACGATTTTGTTTCGACGATTTTGTCGCGATTCGAGACTTTTTGGCGGATCAGCTAAAACGTCAGGGGTAACTTAATTTTGGGGTTTTTTCTAAAGTTACCTCGCCAGCCAATTTCGTGTACTTCAGAACTGAATTGTAGAACGTTTCGAGGTCTGTTGCCATTGTTGCTATTTTAGTTGTTTGTTAAACCAACAAAACCCGACGGAACTGACAGGAGAAATTGAGGTTATGGGATGGGTCGCTTCAAGGTCAAAGACGTCAGTCAAAAGGGTGAGAGAATTTAAGGAGGGAAATTTGAAATTGAAGGTCCTGATTGGTTCGAATAGATTATGATAAAATATGAATAAATATATTGTGGTTTGAACCCCCTCGTGTTAAAGTCACCCCTAAATCTTAATTGTAGGGACTCACTAAAAATCTGAAGCTTTTAAGTAATTTTTTGTATTGTTGGTTGATGCTCTCTCCATGTACAGCCAACAGCAAGAGTAATGTCCATCTCACGCTTTTAAAATTTAAATTTCTTCTACAGACTACAAATGATGTACTAGGTAAACAAAACTTAAAGCATCTGTTGCATATGTTTGGCATAAATATGAATTTTAATGTCTGTTTTTTGTTTTTTGTAAAATAAACTAGTTTAAATTTTAACACGTGGACATTACTCTTGCTGCTGGTTGTACATATCTGCTCGAGGCTTTTTTGGTGGCAGGAAAGGGAAATGAAACAAGTTCTTTAACAGATCATGCAATAACTATCTTTATTGTATATTTCAAGTACAGTTCCAACATGTATAAATAAATATTTTACAGCTTGTCAAAATGGAATGATATGTTTTGCAAAGGCGTTATTAAAGCACTCCCAATATCATAAATATCATTGTTGCGCGTGACAACTTCTCTAAGCGTGACGAGAAGGTAACTAGAGAAATCAGGTGAGGCGCCCCTGCCCGCTTCAAATCATAGTCAACGAGGCTTCGAAGGAATTTGAATAAAATAACTTATTGCACTGTGAGAAATGCTGCGAGCCAGTCTTCAAGTTGTGGATGAAACTAAAAGTAATTGCGGCCCACATAAGGGGCAATGGCTGTGCCCCTTTATGTCTTACATACTGAAACCACGCCAGCGTGGAAGGTTCCGGCAAAGTATTCTAAAAATATACGTATACGTCCTAACATCAACTACATCTTTAACATCACAAATCTCACATTTAGATACTGAACACTATAGGATCAATTATTTATGCGGAAACAGGTCTAGTATTAAATAATTGCTCTACTACTGTACTGTCCGCCAAAGTACTAACGTCTCCGACGTCTCGATCGTTGACAGCGATTTTTCGCAGGATGCGCCTCATGATTTTCCCAGATCTAGTTTTAGGTAAGGCGGGAGCGTTTTGTATAACATCGGGTTGTGCAAATGGTCCGATCCGTTCCCTAACCAATTGTTTCAGTTCTTTCAGCAATTTGTCGTCGTAAATTGTCGCATCTGTCGTTGTTATGAAACAATAAAGGCATTCGCCCTTAACTGGATGGGGTTTCGCCACGACAGCGGCTTCAGCAATACCTGGATGTTCCGTCAGAACCGACTCCACCTCAGCCGTTGACATCAAGTGTCCTGAAACGTTCAGCATGTCGTCCACTCGACCCGTAACCCACAAGTAACCGTCGGCGTCCCGTCTTGCCCCTAAACAATTTTGCTATTAATTAAATGTTGATGCGATCTTGTCGAGTAGTACCGTCGCCAGTGCAGTAATATCCCGGAAATTTCGAGAAGTAGGTCGTTTCGTATCTTGAGTGATTGTTGTAGAGCGTTCGCATGATTCCGGGCCAAGGACGAGCGAAAACTAGATACCCTTCGCCTTCTCCTTTGATTTCCCTGCCGGATTCGTCCAGAAGCACCGGCTGGACTCCGAAGAACGGGAACGCCTGTTGCGTAACAATTAAAACATTGGCATTCTCTCACGGTATTAAATTACTAACAACTCGCATATGGGTTTAGACTTTAGAGTAGTTGTGTCGCTCTTGACCTGGATACTTACAGCGGATCCGGGTTTCATTGGAGTGGCTCCAGGGAGCGGGGTCAGGACGTGACCTCCGGTTTCCGTTTGCCAGAAAGTGTCAACGATCGAGCATTTTCCCTTGCCTATCACCTTGTAGTACCACATCCAGGCTTCGGGGTTGATGGGTTCGCCGACCGATCCCAAAATTCGCAGGGAGGACAAGTCAACTCTGAAAATGGGGTTTAAGGGGCGATCCAAAAGAAAATAATTGTGTTACTTCTTCACGAGGTCGTCTTCGAACTTCATCAAGGCCCGTATCGCTGTAGGGGCGGTGTAAAATTGGTTAACCTTGTACTTCTCCACGACGAGCCAAAAGCGGTCGTTCCTCGGGTAGAAGGGAGTTCCTTCATACTAAAGAAATTAAGTTTCAAGTTTATGCGTGAAAAGTTAACGACCACCAATAGCAATTTGGACATGGCATGGGTCAACGTTAATTATTACTTTTGGCTTAGCATACCAAGAAAAATAATGGGGTGTAACATTTACAATTCCAGAGAAGTGACAAAATCAGGGACGCAAGGCGTCAATATGAAATGGAAACGATCGGTTGCACATACATAATTGACTGTTAATGATACACCTTCAATCATTTTATGGCTGCCAATCGTTACGTTGTGTCATTGTAGCCATTGTACTGACATAACAAGATGATGGAGCAAGTTTCTTCGGCATCTTTGATTTGTTTTGTAAATAAAGTGTTGTAATTTCTGCTTATTCATTATACGTGGATGGACATGCACTAAAGATCAAACTGCCTTTGCCTATTGTTGCACTTTTTTTCCAGAAACTGGAATGTTAATCACGCGATTAAAAACAATAGATTTTAATTCCATAATCATAGGTAATGGACGATTCACTGTATCCACTGCATTCCTTATTTACAGGAACCTTGTGACTTTATAAACAAGAGAAACAAAGGGTTTTGGTTCTGCATTTAAAGTAAAAACACCTTCAAGAAGACGTATCAAAGACGGATGTCCGGATTTATCTTTAGTAATAATTATTGTTGGTAACTTTTCAATCCCAATGTTTTGAATCGTTCCAAGTATTGCATAAATTGTTATGCCACCCAGTCCTCGGTCAATTAAACTATGAGTTAGTTACATTTTCAAATTGAACAAGTTGGTAAGGTGAACTTACTATTACTGAAGTAGCTGCATTGGCCAGTGGGCCGTAAACAACATAAGTGTGGCCGGTAATCCAGCCAACATCAGCGGTGCACCAATAAACGTCATTTGGTTTGTAATCGAACACATATTTGAAGGTGGTGGCGGCGTAAAGTAAATACCCTGCGGTAGTGTGAACAACACCCTTGGGCTTCCCTGTAGAGCCACTGGTGTACAGCATGAAGAGCGGATCTTCAGCTTGCACCCATTCCGGATAGCAACTGATCGACGCTTGAGGAACTATGTCATGCCACCAAACGTCACGACCCTCCTGCATGGGGGTCTGCAGCCGAGAAAGGAAAAAAACAATTAAAATCGTCATTAATTTTCATATTATGTTCGTTACTTTATTGCTTCTGTTCTGCTGGACTCCCGATGGGGACGTTACTCGCCCTAAATGGGAGACCACGATGCAGCACGTCACGTTATGGCCTTTATTGGCGCATTTGGTCATGGCTTGGTCGCAAATACTTTTTAAGGTCAGTAATTTTTCGCCCCTCCAAACACCGTCCGCTGTAACTAAAACGCTCGCTTCGCAGTCCAGGATTCTATCTGCGAAGGAATCCGCCGAAAATCCTGCAAACTGAAAATTTCTTTGAGTCACCGACTAACTTTATTGAGTCACTGACTAACTCATGGAGAGAGTATTCGTAAATGGTATTTTGGGGTAATTTATTAAAATTTGGAATTACCTATATTTTGTAATAAATAAACTTGAACTTTGCCATTGGCACTATTGTGTCGTGGAAAAGAAAGACGCTACGCAGTTATGTTAGTTAGTGTCAGGCTCGCTAATCTAATTCCGGAATTGGTCTTTTCTATTTGCTAGACGAGGGCGAGGTCTTACCACTAGCGAATGGACAGCCCCGATCCTGGCACATGCGAGTAATGTCACAACAGCTTCAAGGATCATGGGCATATACACGGCTACCCTGTCACCTTTCTTTACGCCTTTACTTTTAAGTACGTTGGCGAGTCTGCACACTTCCTCTAGAAGTTTTTTGTAGGTCAAGCGACTGTAGTCATCTGGGTGATTTCCTTCCCTGGAAACAATTAGTCATCAGATTTAGTTTGGATAAATTGGAGGTTTTTATCGTACTTTTACCCAACTGCCCAATCAGAGGCAGGGGTTTTTTGATTTAATGAGGCGGTATACATATAATTAAAATTGGACTGCCTGGAGGCTAAGGAGTGTTGCTAGGAATAACGCTTCTGTTTAATATATAGTTTTGAAGTACAACCTGCATAATTGGTTGTTATTAATTATTTTTTCGAGTGATTGGAACTCAAAACGTGGTAACGTATAGAATTTATTTAAAAATGTTTAGAAGTCAAATTTACTGTTTGAAATTTATTACAGAACACGTTACACGTTAAGAACAACACTTAAGTGGGCAAGTTCCATTAGTCATATGTTACGCTATTTTCAGATAAATGAATTGTTGATTAGTCAAAAGAGTGAAAAAATTGTTGTGGAAAACTTCTAAAAGAATAATATGCAAATTTTGAACTTTACACCGCAAAAGTAAGTAGGTAATGCAAGAAAATCTTTTGCTATTTTTATACATCTAAGTAGAAGAGGGTAGGAAAATTGATATTATTATTTTTAACGAAATTTATCATTGAAACGTTGAGGTCCAAATTGTAGTTAGGTATGTACCAAACCAGGGTAATTATGGAAACTTAACTATTACGACTTAAATATTAAATATAACATGGCGTGCATCCTTGACGTGACTGTATTTTACCGAATTAAGTATTTATAGCCAATTTGAGACAGAAAGAAACTTAATTGGCATTATCTGGTTGCACGCCAAACAAGGTTGTCTATATTATAATAGCTTGGATAAACAGGTACTTTATATTATTCCATATTGTTGTTTACTAGCATAACATATGAGAAGCGGTTAGATAAGCCGAAATAGACATGCTTAACCACAATAATTCTTTGTTAACCGGGTTTTCCGAAAGGAAGCAAATAAATTTTATTTATTATCAAATTTGTAATCGATTTCTCTTTGCAGCACAAGTTTCAAATTGGCTTCGGAAAATTTAGGAGCAGAAGCCCATCAGGAAGTTTAATAATCACTGACCTATACCATTTGGTTTAACATTAAGGTCATCCAAATTGATTCCACTTTATTATACTGGTTTTGTTTTACTGTTTTAATTTGATTTGATTCTTATTTGAGTTTTTTTGCAACTCTATTATGATTGTAAATTTCCATACTTACCATACTGGGAGATTACGAGATTCAATGCTCAAGTACAGCGTCTCATGTTACCAATCCTAATTATTGCTGTAATCTTGAACCAAATTAACATATCTTGGGATTTCTAAAGATTTTTAATTACGGTAGGAAGCGAACTGCCGCCTTTGTGTGACTTTCAAAGGCTGAATCAATCCCTATAGCCCAGATCTGGCCCTGTATGGCCCCCATTTCCTAACTTGAAAAACAGTTTTTATTTTGGTGGAAATCCGTCTAATGACGATGATGATGTGAAGATAGGCATTTCAGAAATTTTTATTTTTATTGAAAGAGAAATTACTTTCTTGAACTGTTGTTACCCAATCGATTCAATAATTAATTATTAAGAAAGAATGCGCTTAAAGTTTGGATTCAAGAGACAAGGATCAAGATAGGCGCATCCTTGACGCTCCTCTTGGATATTATATCGATGTCAGTCCATGATTGCGTCGAGTAAGGCTCCAAAACTAAAGCAAATTTTTGGGATTTTCTTGTTGTTTTTTTTGAAAAATAATTCTATTGGCTCGGAGGTGTGGTCTGTAATATGATGATCCTCTTTGAAATGGTTTCAGAATAAAATAAAATTCAGCTAGAACTTTGGTGATAGATCTAAGATCAAATTCTGTATTTTTAAAGGTACTTGACAGATCGACTTCAAAAATAGGACACCTCCGAGGCTGATGTTTACAGAATCTAAAAATCGAACAAAATCCTGAAAATTTTCTTTAGTTTTAGAGCCGGACTCGACGCAATCATGGACTGCCATCGGTATGCCGCTCATTGGAAGCGATAAGAATGCGCCTATCTTCATCTTTGTTTCTTATGTCCAAACGTTAAGATTTTTTTTCATAAATACTCATTCTTTTCTTTTATTCTTTGCATATTCATAATCAAAGGCCAGCGTAGGTAGGTACTAACAAATTTAAAAGAATTGGAATATCCATTAATTACGTAAGTGGGTGTACTTATCTATAACCTTAGTTTCAATAGTTTAAATAGTATATGAAATATCGTAAACAAAACTAGCTTACTGTTATAGTTTTACAATTTTAACATCTGTGGAAATGATAAGACCAGAGGTACCTGCACAAAAGTTTTGAACAAACAGAGGTGTAAAGTCCAAATGTAATATTAATTAAATGAAAATTAGATATTTAAGTGATTTGTTTAATTTTTCCTTAAAATCTTGCTAAACCTCTCAAGCAGTAGAATAGAATAGATTTGGGTAAAAGAGTGCCGTACAACTGACGTAACTTCATACAGTATTAAACAAAGTATCACCTGTATTATACTTTTTAATTGCTACGAATTTCTTGCATTGTCATCAATTTTTTGTCGTCTCATTATTTGTATGAAATAGACGAACTAACGTAATGCTCAAACTGAATTTACATTAATACATATTTTTTTCCAAAATATATATAAGAAGATTTAAAATAATACAGAGAAGCAGCATCTTGAGAATACATTTTTGGTCTCATTTTTTACTTTTATTTTAGCTAAGATAGAGGAATCTGTAAATATTTATATACAGCTTCTTCAGTAACGTTGATGAGAATAGTGTAGAAAATTACGAATATTTTTCTGTTTTCAGCTTTTTTGCAGTAATGACGTCATTACCCTCTGAACTTGGCCTAAGAGATAAGTGTAAACTATTTAATTCAAATCTACTTTTTAACTAATTATTACAATTTTTTGGTATATTAACGTAAATAATAAATACCTATCGTTTATTGGCAATGCATGTTTTCAAACAAAGAGCTTTTTATCAATTTTTTAACTCGCTAATGATAAGGTGTCATTAGACTATCAGAATTGTCGTGCCAGTCATCTTGACTGGAAATTTTCGTAGATGCAACAAAGACTCAAATTCAAGTAACCAAAGACAGGTTTTTATATAAATTTTTCTCAACATTTATACCGCCTAAAGTCTATTTTTGTGAGTGGGGTGGTTGTTGTTAATAAGTGTCATTTTTTGCTCAATTGCTGTTTGTTTTAAATTATAGCAATTAGCCCAATAATTTAGGCTAATTTCCTATTTATCGGGTGAAACCGACCTAATAATGCGTTTCCGTTGGGGGCTCAACATCGAACCATGTGGCGCGTAAATTTTCAGCCAATAAAATGGAGAACTTCAGCGCGCATGCTTACCCCACAACAATACAAATCAATTTTTTTTTAAATTATCATTATTACCTATTTCACAATTCTACAATTGTTTAGAGTCGTTGGTTTTTTAAGAGTGGGCAAATTAAATTAAACAACAATATTTGCAACTCCGCAAAAAGAGCTGCAATGTCGAAAGTCCGTGACCTCGCTTATTAAACCAGAGATCAATATTGGTAGACATCACGGTGCCTTAACAATATAATAAAAATAACAATACCTTTTCACAACAACTAACTTTTATCCCGATTTTTCAATGCAGCTACTCACCAATAAAAAGCCACTTTATCCCCGAATCCATTCCTGACGTTCCTGTCTAGTAAATTGTAGGATATGTTGGTGGTGGCCCCGTCCAGCCATTTGGTAAAAATGGGGCCTTTCGTGACATCGAAGTTGTATCTGAAGAACGCGTTGATGTCGATGGGGGTTTCCCAGTGGAATTGTTTAGCGATATCGCCCCAAAATTCTTCCGGATTATCAATGGATTTCTGGTACAGTTCTCGGTATTGGGCGAAAGAGGAAACGTAGGAGTTTCGGGCAAAGGCCGGGTTCGGCTGATACACTGACTTCTCCGATGGCATTTTCACTCATTCACTACCTATCTGGTGGACCAGCAAACCGCAAATAAGAATTGACGCGACCGCCTTCCACTAAGGTACACGATACGTGTGCGCAGTCCTGGCGCTCGGATGGATTGCATGAGTATTATTTAGGCTGGGGGCGGGATGACGAATTCAAACGGCAATATATACTTTTACAACTCAGTATGTATAGTATACTAACTATATAAAACTCAATACTATTTATTCTATGGATATATGGATAGGATATGATACATACTAGACCTGAAACGAGGTGGTTAGTACTTAGATGCTTGGTGGTCCACCGAGAAAGGGATATGTTCCTGTGGACCCTCCATAAAGTGACGGAAAATGCTCTGCTAAACATCAGTTTTTTTGGTTTCCTTAGCTTAGGCCCTCATATGGGGAATTTTTCCGGACCTTCCCAGCAAGCTCCTGTTGGTACTTTTGGTACTTACTGCACCAATTAATTCGACGTAGCGTATAACTCGTATCTTATAATTATTGGTAATTATTGGTCGATAAATCGAAAATGATTACAAATAGCCATAGGGGTGTCCATACAAACGAGGCTAGAGAACCATAGTGACCTCCTGGTTTGCACTAAGCATCTATCCAGATTAGATCAGTTCTATTAGAAATTGGACGACTTAGGTCTAAACCTTTGTGGTTCGTATAATACAGTTAAGTTAGAGAAAGCCTAGCTTTAAATCGAATCTATCCTATCCCAACAAATATATGTGGCCTGTTTCTGTATGGTTATTGCTGTCCAGAAGCGTGAAGTTCATGAGTTACTGGCATGCTGAAAGCACATAACCCGTGCAAGTGACCCCTACCTATCGGATCCGTCTGTGCTCTGCGACATGGTGTGATTCCAATTCTTGGAAATCTGAATTTGTCCTTTGGACCGTTACGTAGTAATATTTAGGATCCCCAAATCATTATCATTGAATGGGCATGACCCTCCGATTTCTTATGAAATCAACTGTTCAAGGTGTAGGTACTGCAAAATTATGTGTTAACGTATTAGGTACTGAACTTACGTAAGTCAACCTGTATGTAGAGGTTCAAAGTTTTAACGATCAACATTTCTAATTTTTATTGTCTTTTTATTCCAACTATGTGGGCAACCATTGTTTGACTGGACCTTACTATCTCTAATCTAAGTAATTTTTTAATTATATACAAAAAATAGCGACTTTACTGCTTTACTGTACAAATACCAGTTTTTCCAAAATGTTTTTATTTCTTGAGTGAAAGCAGTAAATTTAAGGATAAACTGGTAACTGCTACACAGATTTAATAAAAAGTAACGACCTAGTCTTTACTTTTTGGTGTTTGGATTCCTCATAGATGAAGTAACTAGGGGGCTCTTGTAAACAAGGTGTTTTAATTTCTCAGATAAGCCTCGATACAAACTTTACGTAAATAATAATTATAATGCATTAACTAAAGACATAGGTAGATAGAAGGACAGAAGGGCGGAAGGGAGGGCGGCTTAATGTTCTTGTGTCTTTAGGAATTCCTTGTACTGGTCCTCGTTCATTAGACTCTTCAACTCCTGTTCGTTGGTAAGTTCCACCTTGAACAGCCAACCTAGCAACAACAACAGCGAGTTATTGGGCAAACGAGCGCTAACTCTCGGTACCTTTTTCATAACACGAAGAGTTGATGAGTGATGGAGTGTCTTCGACTGCCGAATTTTTCTCTGTGACTTTCCCGGAAACAGGACTGTAAATTTCGCTGGCGGCTTTAACACTTTCCAGGGCGCCACATTCATCTGTAAATTACCGATAATAATTCAAATTATTTTCGCGCTTTTGATTACCTTTCTGTTTGAGGACAGTGTCGACATCTGGAAGTTGCGCGTAAACTACGTCTCCCAGCGCCTCCTATGGTGGGATTCGGAATTAATTAATGAAATGTACCCACGTGTTTAGGGGTTATGATGTAACAAGAATGATAAGAAAGAAATACCTGTGCGTATTGTGATATTCCGATAATTCCGCTTTTTCCTGCCACCTCCACCCATTCGTGCTTGTCGGTAAACAATCGACCTAGATAGATTAGCGTAAGTTCGGTTTTAACCGAAAAAATTGATTTGATTTACCTGAAAAGTTGTGGCGGGTGGTGTGTATTAATCTGTTGGATTTGCTGTAGAACTGGTTGATTGTCGAACTTCTGCTGGCTAAACAGGCAGCACGAAAAATGAATCGTTGAACGACCATGGCGATGAAAGAATTTTAACACTTATCACTAGGATTATAGATTTCAAAATGGTTCATGTCTTATTAAAGAACTGTTGGAGCGTAAGCACAGTTCACACTCCAGCTGGTTTGTTTGCGCGCTAATTTGGGGTCAACTTGATAAAGTTTTATTTCATTGTTGTTCTTCGGGACGCTTTTCACTCAGAAAATTCAACGCTGGTAGTGAGTATTTCGGGTGTCCCTTATCGAATTTCCTAATCTGAGGTCGATGGTTATTAGCTTGTTGAACATAAGAAGTTATCACTAGTCGCGTAAATAAGCCACGAATCTACGTCGTGACTTTAACCATTTTCTGTGATGAGT
Organism: Schizotus pectinicornis; assembly: GCA_951805265.1. Classification (NCBI taxonomy): domain Eukaryota; kingdom Metazoa; phylum Arthropoda; class Insecta; order Coleoptera; family Pyrochroidae; genus Schizotus; species Schizotus pectinicornis. Next base: position 14,278,289 of record OX638203.1, read on the forward strand.
TAAAAATTACCTAATGACAGCGAACCCATCTTACATCGATCCCAAGATTCTCAAGTCCCAAGTTGAACCTATTGTAGATACCTGTAACGTTGTGAATGGAGGTAGGTTAGTAGGTCAACTTAGACCGAAACAGAAGGATGGTAGATGGACATTTCCGGTTTACAAAAAACGGTTAGTTTATTTTTGATGTTATTGCCTTAAACAGCTGTTATTTGTTCAAGAGAAAAGACAAAATAAACAGGGTCGACTGCAGGGTTCTGTAAGTCCTGGGTTTGCGTCGTGTTTTGCCTAAAATCCGGTAGATGTCGTAATTGTCTCGTGGGTTTTACCGACTAGAAGACTGGAAATATTTGAATCATATCGATTACTGTTATACAGGATGTGTCAGGAAGAAGTGGGAAGATTTCGGCGATGTGTTGAGAAGGTCAAAATACGAAAAATGAATCAATATCTTTTGACTTACATAACGCTGCAGCTAACATTATTAGAAACACCGTTCAATTCAACTTGCTAATTGAGCAGTTAACAAAAAAGTCATAAGACGTGTTGAAGTTGAGGGTGGTTTTTGAAACACTTTTTTAACTTCTTTTTATTTGTTGCTGTCACAACATATCCGTTTTTTTCTTATTTTGCACACATCTAACTTTTTCCTTCCTTCTGAAACGCCTGTAAGCACGCGGGTTACATAACAAGTAAAAGTGTAGGTAAATAAATTAATTATTTGTGTTAAACACAATCTGTTGAAAATGGATTAATAGAATGTATGTAGTTATCAAAATGGTGCTCACATTGAACATTTACATTAGAATTTTGTTAAGATGGTTCCTGATGGTTTTTGTTGTCGTTGTTTTATAAAATTAGTAAGGTATTTATATCACAATTAAATTGTTGCAATTGTCTTTTGTTTCCATGGCATACTTGAAAAACCAAAAAATCTCTCTGCAAGATTGATGAAATTTTAATTTTTAATTTGATAGGGGATGAAGTTAGGTATAGGAAATACTTAAGTAGCTCATCCCAAAATACAATTTTCTATCGAACGGTGCAAAAAAAATCAGTAGATGCTATTTGAAAAAAATGACTTCTTGACCATTTTTGGTTGCGATATTTGAAAATTGTTTACGCCCATATGGTGCAAAATGGAACCACCATTAAGATATCCGAAGTTAGTCTGGACTTCGAACTAAGTACTTTACAAATTGGTTTTCATAAATCCTGAACCGTTTGCCAGATACGAATTTCTTCGTAGACTGCCACATCGACCATTTTTTACATAAATTAACCTAATGTCAAAAATTGTCAGATAAGTACTTACACATAACAAGTGTTATGAAAACTCAGAGTTGAAAGACCAATCGAATCATGTAGAAAAAAATGGTACGTTTCTATTTAAAATAAGAAAGTTGATACCGACCTTTAGCACATCCTGTAAAGAACTCAAAATATTTTAGATTGAATGAGCATGACTGACAATGACTGCCTCTCAAGTTTCAAATTTCTAATCCAACTGGAAGTTGAAAAACTTTTAATGCACCGGCTACGTGAATCACCCTGTATAGTTCTTATCATTTTCTATGTATTGTATTTTCCTTTTTGAACTTATAAAATCTAAACAACATTTTACATAATATTTTTAGGAATCTTGAGATCTAAATAAAAATACCCTTGAGTCAATTGCATAATTTCAAATCTCCCTCGCATAGGAAAAAATTTAGGAAAATTTGATAAAAAAAATTCCCAAATGTACAATTTGATATTGATACTATTAATGTGAAAATAATTTACCAAATCTGAAAAAAAAATTCAAAAGACAGTAGGTACCTGGTGATCACACCAGTTGGTAAGAGAAAACCACAATTCATAATTATCATATTTTTCTTTAATTAGTTATGATACTCTTTGTACCTAACTTTTTTTTGATAATTCTCGTTGTCTCACTTGATGACACGATCATAAAAGGAAACAACGTTAATGGCATCTTGAACTTAATTTTTTTCAACTGGTGGCTTTTCTTTTATTACCATTTTAACCACATGAAAAATAATGAGAATGGTGACCATAGAACTCGCAATGGCTGTCTAGAAACTATAAGCTCTTTATAAAATGTCATCCATTTTATTGCCAGATTTAATTACAGCCACAATGCGTGGAAAGAGATTTGCAGAAACGTAGTGGATAAAAACAAAATTTATTTAATTTAACTATTGTCTGGAAAAAGTTACTGCTCTGAAGGCCAAAACACATTTGCAACGACAGTATAACAAACCCACCACTTCTATGTTTGACAACGTGAAACAATAACGTCCGGGAATCTGTGCAGAATGGCGGAGGAGCCGGGAGAATGTCTCCTTGCATAGCTCATTTCTCAGCAATGGATTGTCTAAAGATCTGTGCAGACCAGAGGTATTTTAGTTAGGCTATTGATCGGCATACGTCAAATCACAATATGAGACCCAAGTTTGATAACGTCGTGGAGCCAAAACGTAATGGGATTTACGCATAATGGCGGAGGCGCCGGGAGAATCGTCGGTCAACGAAACTTCTCTCCAGCTGAGAATTTGGTCCAACCGAAGGTTTTGGTCGCTTCGTGCTTGTCAATAAGGATGCGATAGAGAAGCCGATAGTGGTTCATTAAATTCTTTTATTCAAATAAAAACGCCAAACAGTATATACCTACGCAATACGTAGTTAATAAATAATTGGAATGTTTCAAATATAGTACATACAACTCTTTCTTATCATTTAGAATATTCAATAGTGAGCAATAGTCGCTCGCAGTGCGGGTGGGGGGGTGCACGGAGCCCGAGCCCTCCTTGGAGTTCGCGCGCCCCCCGCCCTCAACGAGCCCGCCGTCACTGACAATAGCAAGCTCCCAGTTCTTTCATTTCGTCCGTTTCGTTTCGTTCCTTTGTCCTTCCGGTTTATCCCGTGGTCCGTAGGCGGTCGCGCTGACGGTGTGCGTGCGTTAAATCTCGGCGGCCCCGTGTTGCTGACCCTCGACATCCGTCAGTTTCGGGTGCGCTCGCTGGTGGGTGCAGGATGCGGTGTCGATTTCATAAGAAGGAAGTTTTTACTCTGTTAAGTATTGCTCCGTAACTTCAGACTCTTGCTCTGTGCAGTGTGTGTGTATGTGTGTTTTATGTGTATGTGTGTGTGTGCTACAAGTCATTAAACACTGGAGTGACGGTACGGTGGTGTACGATACTTGGGGGGGAGTTGTTACGGTTTCGCCTATGTACAGGAACGCGCCGCGCGACGAAGAAGTCACCTCGGTCGTCGGCCCTCAGAAGCGGCGGCCGAAGCGGCACTACGCACCTTCGCTCGCTAGCAGCCCGCCCTCAACATCCCTTTATCTTGGTCTGACGCGCTCGCGTTTTCTTCCCAGTCCTGCCAACTTTCTCCATCGTCTTCATTATGAATTATTTATTATATGTATGTTAGTTTTGTCGATCTAGCACATATATATCGGTATGTATATATATGTACAATCAGTGGTTTTTATCTATGTATCAAGATGGCTACGAGCGCGTGTCCTATCTATGTTTTTGTATATATCTTTTTTTTTTTGTTAATTTTACAATTATAATTATATTACATTTTAGAATTTCGTTTCGCCGCTTTCTCCCGACGGCTGTAGTTGCATAGTGTATGCGTGGATCCCTGAAGGAGGTCGTCTCCTATTTGGGGTGCGGGTCAAGTGCGTGCGGACTACCCTAATTGCAATTTGGGCTCGTGCGAGGAATACAAAACAGGAACGTCTATATACACGGGTAACTTAATCTCCAACAGCAACGCAACAATTGAAACTATCTAGACTACCAGCGGCTAGATGTAACTGGAATTAAACTTTTCACGAACTTAACTCATACAATATAATATATGTCAATATAGTCAATGATAGTCGTAATAATAATGCAACGCTAATTTCAGGTGTGAGGTAATCAACGTGATAATGAGATGGCGACGAGTAGGTAGCGGAGATGCACGGATTTGGGGACTATGTACAACACGTCTCGCCGTGGAAGCTACGCAAGTCTAGGTCTACGGTCGTTGATTATTCTACTGGAATGGATCCACTCGGCTGAGTCTTTCACAGTTTTAAAAATGTATTCGAGTGTTAATGAGCTCTATTCAGACACTTGTTTACTTGTCCTCCTCCAACAGCACTAGATCGTCCGCGACCACGTCAGAGATGTGCAGATAGATAATCCAGTACATGAGGTTGAAACACACGAAGCACACGGGGAACACGATTCGCGAATACTTGTCGATGTCCGAGGGCGTGATGCCGTACAGCTTGTTGATGTCCTTGTTGGGATGGATGATGTGCTGAGGAATGGGGGCCGCCGCCTCTTCGTCGCCGCCACCGCCGCCGCCGCCTCGACCGCCATTTACTGTACTTTCCAACGTGCCCCCTTTGCTGTGGGCCTTTGGGTCGTGCACTTTGAAGCGCACCTCCTGAAACAAAGGTGCCACTAACGAGAAGTCGATCTAACCAACGACACTCACATGACCGATGGGACGACTCACTGTTTGCTTGGGCGCGTGATCGCTGTCGGGACCACCGTCCACGTTCAGTTTCTTCTGCTCGGCGATCTTCTGGATCGCCAGAAACCGGTTCTTGCGCATCTGGATACGTTTCGCCATGTAGCCCACGGTGGCGTACTCTGAAAACGACCCAATTCAATACCTTCCACTTCTGAATTTGTAGTTCTGAAGTAGATGGGAGGTGTTGTTGCGCTCACCTAGCAAACTGGCGAACACCATCACGAAGCAGGTGCCCAGGTAGACGTCGATGGACTTCACGTAGGATATCTTGGGTAGTGCGGCGTTGGTAGAAGACATGAGTGTGGTCATCGTCAATACGGTGGTGACTCCTAGGGCGACTCTGGCCGGGGTGGCGTTCCGGTTGAGCCAGAAACTGACCCAGGAGATGATGACAATCAGGCCGGACGGGATGTAGATTTGAATGAGGTAGTAGCCCATGGAACGAACGAATTGAATTTCGCATGCCAATCGGGAGTAGTTTCCTGGACATAACCGCAATTTAATCAACAACGTTATTCGCGGCGGATCACGGGAGGACATCTCCAATACTCGTGGTTACATGCTAGGAGGAGGTAAATTAAGAAGAAAACGTGAGACTGTATCGATCGATAGTGGATCGACGTCGAGTCGAGTACCATCTGATTTTAAAACATGCAGTAGTTACCTTGGTTGTAACTGAAATAAGCGAATCGTGATTTTAAATCGATTCTATGTATTATTAATAACGTATGAGTATTGAGCACTACCTGCATCGTTCTGTAAGTCAGTAAATGCGGCTGAAATCGTTAAAACAAATTTGTTTCGTTAACCTCGGTCAAACGACGAAATATTGTCGTGTTCGCGACCATCTCTAAATTCATGTCTGGACACACAAACCTCCACCGGTGCATCAAATTCTCCATGAACCATTGACGCGCCATCAGGCGTTAACGATTAAGAAATAACAGCTCAGAAGGGGAGCAGAGAGGCAACATTTGAATGACAACCAATGGCACGTTAATAGGAACTTGGAATTGTTTAATATTTTTGCACTTCATAATAATTTTAGGGTTATTGATTTAACCTTTGATATTTGCCTTCGTGCTATGAACGCCTTGAGGGGTGCACTGATTCAATCAAGCGTTTACTCTAAGGATCTGTAATCACCTATAATAATATGAATCCACCTGTAATCACTAAAAGTTCTAGCAATCAATAAGTCTTTTGACTAATAAATTTTACGTTTCATCAAGCAATCCGCTACGCGCCACATTTTGTCCGCTTGTTACATACTTTATTACTGGAGGATACAGGCTCTTATAAAGAAAACAGATTACTGTAGAATCAAGTTTGGGGCTATTGCTACGTCTAGGAGACCGATTACCGAAGATAACACAATATTGCAGGTGATTAATGAAGATGACTGGTGTTCCGGGTCATTACTAAGAGAACATTGCTGGACAATAGATAGTGGAAGCTGCAAATGATTACTCGATATGCTATCTAAGATGTAGAGTACATATGTGCCTGCAATCATCTGTATTCTTCAGTAATGGCTTTGTGTGACCTTTGATTCTGAGCGATTCTTGCATACTCTTTGGGACCCTGTTCAAGCATTTCGAAACTGTCCTTCTAAGAAGAAAGCTAGACACAGAAATTTTTAATGCCACATGTGATGTGGGAATGAAAGCGCTGTAACAATGACTTAACAACATGGTATGCAAATAAATGCCTAGCGCACTACGTTTGGCTTGACGTTAAAATTAGTCTTTTCATAAGCGCAGGCATTGAACCAGACAGGTTTCCAGTTATGGTGGTTCTGTGGGATTGATAACGTTGTCCGTTGGACTGGTCCTTAGTACAAAACTGTAAGTAGTGACATAAACACACATTGCATCTCGTAGAAATGAGAATGTGGAAAGTAAAATACTTACAATGAGACCTGTAATCTAGGTGAATAGAATTAATAGCTGGAGATCTAGCTTGGGTCTACTTTGAGTCTGCGGGACCTGGTAGGGTGTCTAAGACGGAATTTGTCTTTCTGTGAGCACTTCGCGATATGGTTTTCCGGCACGAACGAACTGTCAGAAGGATGCAGGCGAGTACAGAAGAGGAAATGAGACAGTTGTGCTACTGTTTTTACCGTGTCCCGACTTAGGTACCTGTGGTGAGGCTGATCTCCATGGCCCTCTGTCTGTGCCCTAGCACCTTAAACTGGGGCAGCGACACTTCGTTGGACACGCCCACCGAGTTGGGCCCCTCGTTCCACTTATATCGAATGTCTCGCATGGTGTAACCGACTGCAATCACAAGCCAGTGCCAGCTGCGGACAGGCAACGCACCGCAGCCGAATCGAACTCAAAACGGGGTGTAATAAAAACGAAACCAAAGAGAAGGAAGGGAAGCGACAGGAGAAGAGGTGCTTGTGGTTACCTGTGGTTAGGTTAATTACGGTCGCCCTCTGCCTGTGGCCCAGCACCCGGAATTGTGGCAGCTCCACTTCGTTGCTAATGCCGACGCTCTTTAATCCCGAGTTCCATTTATATCGGATATCTCTCATCGTGTACCCGACTAACCCGGCCGCCAGAACAGACAAAGCACGTCATTCGACAGCTCGGATGCAAATCGCGCCCCAAACTACAGTTGGGGGCGCGACTCGTCGATGAGCGGACCGAGGAGCGGTACTCTAAGCGCCAGTCTCACCACCTCCAGCAAAACCAATCGAGCTGTCCGCCAGATAAATCTGGTAACTATATCTGTCTCGCAGATGGCTCTATCCGGAGGTGAATGGACCGGCCGCAAGTGGATGGCTAGTAATGACCGAAGGCGCGGGCCGCTCACCGACAAGTGAGCACTACATGAGTGATCTACGAACTACGCTAACAATGTACATGGATGATTTCGATTCAGTGTCGGGCTGTAAGATAAACAAGTAAAATAATATAGGTACTGAGGAAGCCGTTTCAAAAATAAGCGCAAGCATGTGCAAAGCGGTATGTAGTATAACTGTGGTGTGAGTATAAATCATCAATAATAATCAACAGTAAGATCGTGACGTGATAATAGAGGTACTCATGCGGGTGCATGCGTGACTGCCGGCCGGGAGTCGGGCCAGTGGTTGTAGCACAATGCGGCCGGGGCATGGCCGGGCCGCCGGTGGTCCGTGAGTCCGGTGGTGGGCGCCGCCACAGTGCAGAGCGGTGAGCAGGCCGTACTGCTGTTGTTGCTCACGACACGAACACTATCGGTCCTTCCGCGGGTGCTGTATTCGAGAAGGAGACCGCAACCAACCACAACATACAACTCATATAATAGAAAAAACAAAAGGAAACGAAACGCAAGGAAACGCAAACATCGGGGTTGCGGCTGCGGGGCCTCAACACGTCCACACTGGACCTGTCGGGGCCGCTGCGTGTCTGCTCGGCTCAAGAGCTATCTGTGTGCTGGGTGCCATCTCATCGGTTGAGTACTTGGGTGTTCCATGAGCAAGTCCGGGATCGCCAACATCCAACGCTTACTTGCTCCAAAGCTTGCCGTACAGCACAGAAGCAGGGGCGCGATTTCGCCTCAGAAACCGAGGGAGGGCGCCAAAAGTGCCAAAAGTTAAACATTGCCGATTACCCGACTCCTAGAGACCACGGAGATGTGGCATTAACCGGTAAGGCAGTTTGCTGTATTTTGGAGAATTATCTAACTTACTGCAAGTGCGTAAAAAATTTGTACTGAAAATCACAAGATGGACAAACGAGCCCCTGAGTGATCTGTTCCGAAAGCTGCGGAGCAGGCAAAGGCGGAAACCGTCGCGCGGCCCGACAGGGGTGAAATGTTCCCTGGCGCCGCAACCCTGTGTGGAACACTCAAGACTCGAGCGACGATGTGTGTCGGAAGCACCGCCACAAAAGCGGCTGAACGTAAGGTAACAACAACAGTGCTATAAGAATCAAGAAACGACACCCACGGGCGCTTGCATAAAAGCACGACACAGGTATCTATTGACGCCCTTATAATAATTCCGAACGACTGATCACAAAATATTTAAGTATGTTACAAGAACAATTTACAGAAACCGTCTGGATACGGTTTACGTTATTGTGGAACGACACTTACAACTTTCTATTTCTATGTGGCATAACTGACGGTCCATGGGGAAATACTGGAGGTTCATGGGGCACGACGCCGTGATCGTCAACCTGAAACGGTACGCTACAGAACCAGTTCTATTGATTGACATTTAATGGTGGAAAGTGTCAGTGAGTGGTCCGGAATTGAGTCAGTACGTGGCACTGGATACCTAAGGCAGAGACTACTTGAAACTGACAATGAGAGGGATTTGGACTGACGGACTCACTTTTTTAAATTAATTAATTTTATTTTTTTAATTTTTAGTTTGAAGGAACTTAAAGAAGCCCATGTTTAGTACCTATGAGAGTGATACAGATGCAAACGAGTTATGCTCAGTTGCAAATGGCGAAGGCGGCGGGAGAACTGGTTCTTTATCTTTTTGTGGCTCTACACCTGGTTACAGTGAACTTACCGGATGCTGCGAGTGATGGATCCAGAATGATGTATCCTGATGAATTCGTTTGATGTGGTTGCAATGTGGAAGTACGACTGCTTTTCGTTAACAAAAAACGTATCCGGCACCCAAATATTTTTGATAAATTCTGACCCCACCGATAAAGTTTCGACGCCAGGTCTCTTCCGGAATGCCAAACGAGGATCTGTCCAAAACTGTCGAAAGTAGAAATCCAACGTGAAGTCCTAACAAAACATGATTAGTTAGTAGTCGTCCCGACACTGTAAATCTAATTGGAACAACATGCAACAAATCAGTAGTGATTATGAGTTTGGAAGTTGTGTTATTGTAGCTATTCGAGATATTGATTGGTTGCAAGTTGAACTAACTAAGACTGAATACGTTAGCATGCATGAGCTGGAGCCTGGGTTATGTAACTGATGTATGACTTTTGATGCATTAGGCGCATTCTGGTCATGCAACATGTTAGATGTGGTGTTGTTTCTACTTATGATGTGAGTGAGGGTGCTGGTTGGCGATTCGCCAGAGACGCAGTGCGATTGGGGTGGTCGTTGAAGCTAAGTACTAAGGAGTGGTTTCTTGTCGTATACACTGATGGATGAAGACGCTGTTCCCAGCAAGTTCTGCGGTGGACAATACTGTCATGCAGCATGCCGACACTCAGGCGGTTACTTATCTGCGTCCCGAGTGCATGGTGCAGGCCGGGGAGAGGAGAGGCGGGGTGGACTCGCGCGCTCGACAGAGCTGGCGGTAGGGGGCAGGCCAGGGTCACGTCCTGCGGTGACCTTTAACCTTGATTTGGTTTCCATCGGGGTCTCGGGCCCGACTCCTCGGAGGAGCGGTCGGCTCTCCACCGGGGCGCGGCCTCTCAACATCTACCCGATTGCGCCCGGGCGCAACGACTAAAGCTCTGGCAACAGACTTGGAGGCCATGCACACAGTCCAAGTATTCAAGACTGCGACATACATTCAGACACACATTCTCATTTCCGGAAACTCTGACCGGTTTCTGACAAGACCTTTAGTAATTTTTTGTCAAGGCTCAGTGAGTTGCAACACACGTACATGTTCAATGCTTTTTACACGGTTAATACTGTCATATTGAGAGTATGGAATGCTTTTCTTTTGAGAAATAAAAACACCGAGTGTTATTGTAATAAAATAGCTTTTTAATTGTGATCGGTAGCAATGCAATAAGTACCATAAGAACTTCGGAGACGGAGCTGATACTGAGCACGTACATGGTGACTCCCACCTCCACGGGCGGGCCTGTAACCGCAAAGATTCTGAGTCGCGAGACATGAAAACCAAATCAAACTCGTGCCCTAGGCCTGCCCGCCAACGGCCCCGCTCGACTCGCGCGCGCTCGAGCGGGACCGGGGACGGGACACACAACATATACAAGTCCGGCATTTTGATAGATACCATCTGGACCTCGGACAGCGAGCTGATGCTCAGCACGTACATTGTGACTCCCACCTCCACGGGAGGGCCTGCAAGCCAACAACCATCACATAACACCAACCCGCTTCCCCCAGGCCGCCAAGCGCGCGAGTCAGGGAGCGGGCGTGCGGAAAGCGGCTCTGTCTGCTCGGGGATACAATACAAAACTTAGCACTCTGTACCATTTTGACTTCGGAAAGGGAGCTGATACTCAACACGTACATGGTGACTCCCACTTCCACAGGAGGACCTGAAACCACCACCAACACCACGTCACAAGTGGCATTGTTTGCTGCCAGCGCCGGCACGGAGGGGCGAGGGCCCGTCCTCACCCGTCCACCACCCAGCCATTTTGGCGCCCTAGGAAACCGTCTAACCTCCACATGTAAAAGTGCCCGTTAGTTACAACTACAAACTAACCTCTTCTATGAACTAATATCGACAAGTTGACATTTTGCAACCTTTCCAAATATTGTTTATAAAATGCTTACTTTGCTCCTTCTTGACTCACTTCAAGCTTTGCTAGATAACTGAAACTGTCCATGCCTGTATTGTTGGTTGTGTAACCACCAGGAGGTAGTTTAATAATAATACTTTTAGAGCTTACACTCTTGATAACAATGTTAAATGAAGAAGAGATGCTATCCAACAGGACGGATGTATTAACAAATTACAGCTTAAGTTGATAACTATGTAAGAAGGGGAAGATTTTATTATTAGTTAGATATGCTGCTGCTTGGTATACAAAAGAAGTGGAAGAAAGAACTGCAACCGGAAAGTGATTTACGATGCACCACATAAGATGTTGCACCTTCAAAGCTCTAAGGCTCTAAAAAAATTCATCAATAGCAAAGGATTCATCTATATTTCAAGTAACAATTAAGAATGTTGAATTTATACACGAATGTGTTAACTGTGGTTGCTGAACACTCACAAGGCACACGTTAGACCTGTGGATAGTTGGTGACTGGTGTAGTGAGATAGTAGATATAGAGAAAAAGCTCTACTAAAGCAGATATGGGGGAATAGACTTGTGGGGCATCTGAAACTAGTTCTTTAATAACTTGAAGTGACAGATGGCAAGAGTTGGATAATTATCAATTTATGAACGAGGTTGCAAAATGTCAATTAAAATGTTGAGTAGTTTGGTGTAAACTTCGTTACATTATCATCAGAACCTCCGTGGGACGTGGGACAAAACAACTTTTCTTAGCGAGTAGATTTAGGGCTTTTGACCAGGATCTGACATTGGGTGTTTGGAGGTAGATTTTATTTTGGTTGGAGGAGCTCAGGACCACTTTTACTGTTGGAAAGGTTTGAATGAGCAGTGACTTTTGGGCCAACCAAAACTTCTGGTTTGACGCCCTTGGCGATTGTCCCCCTGCCAGCCCTTTGGTACGTTGAGGACGCGACCCCGCTCTTGGTCCGTCCGCCTGCGCCCGTTCGGCGGCTGCGAGCAGAATGGCGGTCTGGAGAGATGCTGCGCGTCGCTAAGCAACCCACCCGAGCATCGATCTGGCCCCACCCTGCCGACGCGGTCCTCGCCCCCGCCGACCACCCGGCCTCCTCATCAGGTGCCCTCCACCTCCACGACAGGAGTAAGGAAGACCGACAATGAAACGGCCGGGGGTCCGCGACGATGCTCCCAAAAACACCAACACGATGCCGTCCCACTTACCTCCGTAGTTCGGTCTTACTCTTTTGTCGTAACTGACACTGAAGGAATCCAAGATGGCCGATATGTTGACATCGCCCAAGTAGCTACCCCCCGGCGACCTGTAAACGAACTGTGTAAATAACACCACTAACACACAGAAAGATACGGATCCAACAAGAATAAACGGCGGAGGGAAGGAAATGTCAACGGGGGGTTTCCTGATCTCCCGACGCTCTGACTGCTCTTCCCTAATTCATTATTCCGAGACATTTCAATGAACGACATTTTACATTAAAGAGCGACACCGCCGATTCTTTGTTTTGAAATCAGAGCGGATCTCGCCCCCACCCCATGGCGCCAGAACGCCGCGAAACAGTGACGTCACGGAGCTCGCTCTTTGTACCTTACACAGCCTGCCTCCCGTTCTTTGAGCTTTAGAAAAATCGTTTCAAGATTTCGTCCACATTACTCCCGCTGATCAAAAATTCTTTTGCCGACCGAGAAACGTTCTAATTTAAATTCTTCAACCCCACCAAAAGCCCCATGGCAGCAACTACTCTTCGCCAAAGAAAAGCTTTTAAAAACCCTTCAAAACAAATCTGGAGAATGTACGAGTCTACTTTCTTTTAGAGAAGCGAACATAGAGGGTGCCATAGCATGAGGAGTTAAAAATGCAGAAGTGGCTAAATTAAACATGCAGGATTTTTCTATTGTTCCGAGAGGTTATCGCGATTATGCCGTTTCGACGGCCAGATAATTGGGGAGGTTCTGCAAGGAGCTCGTCATCCACACCCAGTCTTTGCGCGATTAGGAGGCTGGTAGCGTGCAAAAGTGTTGTCATCGGCAACTTACCCAGCTGAAGCCCAAGGAAGGGCGAGGGCCAGCAGCACGGCTGGCCACACCACCCGGCTGTGCCCCATTGCCTGGGGCACCTACACGTGTCCCCTGCTTCTCGTCATTTCGGCACAGTTCACTCGCAGGACTACTGTAGTGTCACATCAGACACCAACACTAGGAGTGGTCTCTGGGCCCGGCTAGCTGTTTACCCACTGCGCATGGTGGCGAAACTGTGCGAAATAATCGCAGCCCCTAGTCCCGAAACCAGCGTCGACTCTCCCTCATCCCTCTTCCTCGTGCTTCGATCGAGCAAGACGGAAATCAGAGGGTTGATACGTTCTAGGGACGCAGTCGCGGACCTGGAGCTGCCAGCACCTAACCAATCAATACCGCCAGCCGAACCACGGACTCTTGTTATTGCTCTCGTCCTGTGACGTAATTTCAGTCAACACTGGTACCTGCGAGCAACAGCAATCATCCCTTGCTCTATAATGCGCCCGGAAACCCCCGGCGAGAGTTTTTTTAACGCAGATTTTTCGCTGGCCGATGAGATTTTTATGATCAGCAGGCAGTTTGCTTTGCCGTATTTTCTAGTAATCGTTAAATTTGCGGTCAAAGGGTCCTCGGGGCAGCACGCGACCACTTCCGGTGACACCGCCGTCACGCAATTACCACAAAGGCAAAAGAGCAAATTGCGTTTGGCCTGGAGTGCGCCTGGCACAGCGGCCTGCAACTGTGGCCTGGTCACGGACACTGTTTTATTTCCCGATAGCATCGCCACGCCAACCCTCCATGCCGTGCACGGACATTCGCCGAGTCTCACCAATTTCTTGATGAGCTGGTCATGGTGGAGACGTCCATTATTAATTCTGGATAGTCGGTGCCATGGCCGGAATAACGCGGCGCTCTGGATAGATCCACAGGTGTGACGACGGCGTATCGGGGGTGAGTTGATGCAGGGGGTTGCGTTGACGGGCGCTATCGCCAGGAAATGGAGCGAAAAGCTTTGATGTCGTGCTTACTTGACCGTTACTCCGGACTAATTATAAACACCTTGGTCGCATTGGGGTTTCGCATAAAACAACGTACAACAAACAAGTAATATTTAATAGCCACGGTCTAACATGACAAAAGTCGGTAGGGTTTACAGGACTACATCCAAGTAAAAATATTACAATTATTATTATTAGTATGACGCTTATGAGATATGATGGTTGACGATACCAGCGATGACGACCAAGTTTTTAACCAATTCTTCACACCTGGGTGTGAGTGTTACTGTGGGCTTGCTCCTGCTCGTTGGCCCCTGCGATCTGGTTAGCCGGCGTGTAGTACTGCAATCACACCTTCTGATTAGTTAGGGAGTTCCCGTCCAACTCTATCTAGCAAGTGGACTCAAAATTGAAGCCCTATCGACCGGCAACTGATCCACTCAACCACAAAGTACAAGAATTTTTAGCAAACCAAGCAAAATGTGGCAATTTTGTACCTAACTAAAACTATAGGGACTCTAGAGGTCGGTTGATTGATTAGGGTAAATACCTTTTGGTATTTGATCAATATTTAAACTTTTGAATTCTACAAAATATATTTATTCCCTCACATGCTGTACGCTTCTGTTTGATTAATTGAAAGCTATTGACCTATTTGTTCTCAGCATTAATTAATTGGATCTGAAGATCAAAATTTTGGCGTCGCATAGTTTACTTGAAGGACTTCATGGTGACACACCCATAACTAAATATCTGATTCCCTGAACGAAAGTTTTCTCGTTTTGAACATTTTGAAAAGTTTGGTGTCGAAACGTCTTTGGGGATGGGAAGGGGTGAGCTAATTTTATGTGAAGGTTGGGGTGTTTCGTGAAGACGGGTTAATGAGTAAATCTTTACCCCTTAGTTTGAATGAAAGTATCAGTGATGTTTAATATTGATGTGGAGTGAAACGGCGATTCGCGTTAGTGTTGATGGTAACATGTCTGGGACACCTATTATATTTCTGAAACAACATTGCAAACCAACAACTCTTAATAACAACAAGCGAGAACGTCATCAAAAAGTAATTACCCTTCCATTGTCGAAGTCTCTCCCTACTCCTATGGTTAATCGAGCTTTGGCTTTCATGGCGTCACTGAGCGGTATCTTGGCTCTAGTGGCTTCCGTATGCGATTTATAACAGAACTCAATCAGAGCAACCGCCAGAGCAATCATCAGACCTCCAATTAAAATGTAGAAGATCCCGGCCACATTACTCAAGGACAGTTCGTTCCTCGAAGCATCCTGCAATTAACATTTTTTTTAATTATTGACGGAAATGGCGCGATTAAAATAATTACAGGCGTGAAATTGATAATTACCTGCTTATCGTGTATGCATTCCGTGCGATCGTACCACCATCTGTTCGTCAACTTCGTCAGTTCTCCATTCTCCTTTAAACTGAGCACCGCTAAGTTAACAGCATCTCTACAAAAATAGGGTAAGTCAAGAACCAAGGCACAAGAAGGTGTAGTTACCTGAGAGGTGATCCAAGAGGAGTTGCAACCCCGAAACCTTTGGCGTCTAAATTTCGGCCAACCTTCATGGTGTCGCAGGGTTCTCGCTCATTGGTGTAGTCGTTTTTGGGGGATTCCACTAAGAGGGCGTATTTACCCTTCGACGTGCGAACTCTTTTGATGCCTTCGTCGTAGGACTTCACAAAGACGTGTTTGCGGGAGTTCATGTACTCCCACATTTTTGAGTAAAGGGTTATTTGCGACCTCTAGAATTCGAATCATTGAATGTACCCAGTTCAAGTTATTAAGAGCCAGTTGCACCCTCCCGGCTCCAAGTTGAACTGGACTGGCACAACTGGCCCTAGGAAAATTTCACTTCCCACACAAGTTATATTAGCCATAATGAATTCATTAATTATTTAATTATTTAGCTTTTAAATTGGAGGAGACCTTCAAATAGACATCGTTGTCTATTTGGAAGCGCTTTAAAGTAATCTTTTTTAAATTCAGTTATTTGGAACATGGAAAAGTGGAGGAGGGCTGCCGGTGTTGGTTACCTTGAAGAAGTCCCAGGTGGCCCCGCTCTCCAGGGTGCCGTATTCGACCTCGGTTTGCGACGCCAAGTCTTCGGGCGAGTTGATGGGCGCCACCATTCGTTCGACGGTGAGGAACGCTGCCAGGTTGGCGGTGTACGATGAAATTAGTATTAAGGTGAAGAACCACCAGACGGCGCCGACGATTCGGCCCGAAATCGATCTGGGTGAAATGTCGCAACCTTGTTGCATGAAGGCTCCCAACGAGAACCATAGAGAGTTGAGCATGGTGAAGTCGTTCGCCATGGAACCGTGTGCGTTGCTGTGTTGTCCTGGAGTATCTCTGTGCTCTCCGGTTAGATGCAACAGTCGCCATTCGTAAGGGGAGAACCTGGATACGGTGAAGAGGACTATGCTTACTCCTACGAAGCTGAATATCACGCAAACCCATATCTCTTTCGACAAGGGATTTAGGAAACTGAACACTCCAGGTTTCTGTTTCATCGGCTTCTTGATCATAATGGAGATACCGAGGGACATGAATGGCTTACTGAAGTCGATAACGCGCTCCCGTTCCGAGGTTATCGTTATAGGAGCGATGGCCATGTCAGCCTCCTGCAGATAAGAAATAAATATAGAGAGCTCCTGGTTTTGATTTATCGATTTTAACTTATTTTTATAACCGACGTCCAGCACCGCTATGGAAATTTACAACCAACCCCCCAAAGAGCGGACGTTAAGCCAGGGCACCGAATTGCTATTTAAGCAGCTCGTAGAGGGGCCAATCAATGTCGACAATATCAGCCACATCTAGATTACAGTTCAACCCCTTCTTTGCGACTGGCTGTTGCAAGAATTGATGAAACTGAATATTAAAAATAAGCTTCTAAATAATGAAAGAAGATGACGTTTCATAAATGATAAAACAATGTATGGTATTGAATTAGAGATAATAAAATATGGATTCGGTAAACGGACGATCCTGCTTTTGGCTCAAAATGGAATAGCAACAAAGTCAGCAAATCTCCATGGAATAATTAAGTGTTCAAGTTGTGCAGTTAGAGAGCATCTTGTAAGGTCTACGAGCCGAATTTTAATTAAATAACTGAATTCTTGTTATTGAGCCCCCCATTATTTTCTCACATTTTAAATTATAATTTCTTGTTTTAAAAATTGAAGCTTGAAATTTGGGGATGGCAGGAAAGTGTCTGCATGTATTCGTTGCGGTCAGGGTTGTGCAGGTCATGACTGTAACACGAATCTGAACACAATTTTACGTTTTAAATTTGTTTTCAGTGCAAAGCGTCAACCAGATTTCGTGGTGCTGACACACTGACATACTTTCGACGAATCCAATTTTAAAACTGATGCATTTCAAATCGATGGTTTCGGTCAATGTTAAAACAATAAAACCCAATTCAGCATCTGCTGTCGCTTATAAGTTCCACCCCGACCTCCCGGTTTACCCCACAATCCGTTGTTTCTTAAAAATCGCGCTTTTGTTTATCAAGTCCCGTAAGTCCTCTTGATGGCGTCGTTGTTGAGAACTCCAAGGAGCCACTTGAAATCAATATTGCAACTCAGCTGGTAAACATGCAGTTGATTACGACAATCAAGGGCGCTTCGCAGAGTGCATATTAATACACCCAACAAACCTATCGATTTATAATTATAATTAGAAACTTCTGAGTACTCACTTGGCGCACTAATTCTCCCACCATGCCGTCCCATCCCCCTTTGACGTCGTGGTTCTCGGTGCCGTATTTACTATCCTTGACGATTCTAAGTTCGTCTGCAATTGGACCAAGGTAGCAAAAACGTCAGCACTTAACAGCCACACTTACAATTGATGCCCAGCTTCTTCGCTATGAGATCGGCCAAGTCTTTGCAGTAGCCCTCGTAACGATTGTTGCCATTTAAAATCTCGTGCGGCTCGGCCAGCTTCTCCATGATGTAGGGCTCCTCCTGGAAATTACGGTTCGTAACGACAGCTAATACCGACCCCGACTGATGGGGCGGTTGTAGCTGTATTGGGGATTTTGGGCCGCTCACAGGACCTGGCTTATTCGATCATCGCAATAAAGGGCGTTGGAGTGAAAGTTCATGCCGGCCACTCGAAGGATATTGCCGATTCGGCGGGCTGGGCGTTTCCTTCCAAGGAACTCTCAGAGACTGCAACGACTTTGCCGAAGGGAAAAGTGGTCTTAGGGACGGGTTAACGCAAGGGGCAAAGGGCCAATCTTACCCATGATGATGTAATAAGAGTGAGGATTATACCATAATTATATACTCCTCAGTATACTTTTCAGAGAGTTGTGAAGTTTGCAAGATGATATACAGGTGTGCATAAAGGGCGGTGTACATGCAAGGGGCAATTTTACTAAAGTTTCACATTTACTCTTTCATTATTTGTTTTTTTTTTTTTATTACATGGAGTATTTGCTGTAGGACTCCCAAAACATAACTTATGTATGGGTTCTTCGCGTTTGTACATTAAATATGTGTACTATTCTGAAGCCAATTCTTATACCTAAAGGTTTGAAATTTTATAAATAAAAGACACGCTAACAAGGCTTGAAAGTTCCAGTGAAAGAGTGTTATCTTTTAATTACAATATGTTCTCAGTGCACATAGAGATGATTTCCTCAATTATAAAGTCTTATTTCGGTTTTACCAAAGGCTACAAAGTACCAAAATATTGAACTTTAAACCAAATGTACTGAATTCAAAAAATCTTCAGTGGCAGCCAAAGAACGAAAAGTGGTGAGGTTTTCTAATATCTACGCTGCTGGAAACTTTAAATAAAACTAAATTGCTGAACAAAATTTTGCAACTTTTTTACTTTGGGGGACTATGCCTTCCTACGTTGTTGAAGCTTCCGGGCCCAAATTTCGAGAGTGGCCAAGAAGGAAATTCAGTAGTCTTGACTGAACTTGGACTTGGTTTAGATGTTTGGTCACCTGGGGCATGTTCATGTCAAATGCTAAAATGCCCACCTACCACAATGGTCGTGACGATGTAGGTGCGGTTCCTTTCGATGTGGGAGCTCGCTTTCAGCCTGACATATTTGGCGGCCACTGGGGTGAAGCCAGTTTCGTCGCTCCATTCGGCCACTTTGACCATGGCGCTGTTGATGGTCATTTCCACAACGTGTAACGTATAGTTTTGTCGGCGTCCTTCCTCGCTGAAACGAATTTCCCCGGTCAAACCCTCGAGCTCGACCTGAAAAATCGCCCGTAATTATTCAAAATGATCACTTCACAAATTGAGATTTACAGCCGGTGCTCTTTTGACAAACGACTTTTTCCTCGTGCGTGCCAGTTAATCGCCTCGATACACGAAACTTAACTGGAGATAAGTCCTTGATGATACGTATATTTTTGTAAGTTAATTGATTGCGCTTTTAACCACGAACGGCACAGATATTGCGCGGAAAGCCCTCTTGTTTCCGAGATTGAGGATTGGAATAAATTATAATATCGTGACTGGAATAAAACGTTCCGCAGTACAGTTACAGCGAATTAATACGATTCAATACTGCTATTATTTCGCAACTGCAAAATTCAAGGAACTTCTCGTCGACGATGGAACGTTACAACTCCCAGCAGAACGCTTTTAAAGCTGTTGCACGCTTCTTCCATTTGCGATTACTGGCAATCCTTTTTCTAAATTTTATGAGTCTTGATAAGTACTTTCTTTACTGCCATCTCTGGAATGTTACAATGGTTTTACGAGGCAGCTAGCGAACGGCGCCGCGCGTTTCATTGCGCCATTAGGCCGGGATTAAAAAAATACTGGGGCAAGTATGAGCTGTAAAATCGCGACGCTCCATTGAACAGAGAAAGCCCTCAACAGGACAAGAAAATATGGTATTTACACGGTTTTGAACAGGAATCATTTTCACTGTGCGAGAAATTAATAAAATGTTTGGCGGATTTGCAGCAATGTCGAGCAGTGTGCGCAAATGGCGGAGGCGCCGGGAGAATCGCTGCTTTGTCGGACGAGTCCTATTGAACGTAATTGCCATAACTCAAACTCAACAGTTGAATTTGAGGAGGTTGTTTGGTACTTTGATGACACGTTTTAGAAGGAGAAATTGATAACTGTTGTAGACCTAATTCCTACTACACATATTTGGCACAATAGGAAGTCTTAACTCTCATTGGGTTGGTCAAAAGTTTTGAAATGCCGAAATTCTTACGTGATTTTGAAAAAAAATATATCAGTGAGCTTGAGGCTCTTATAGCAAGTTTTTAAGAAAAAAAATGGTAACTGTAGGTTTGATATGTTTGTAACATGATTTTGACACAAAATTTGATAGCTGCAAGCTAAAACTAAGTCATTTTGCATCTGAAGGCTTGATACTTTTGTAATATAATTGGGTTTTAGTGCAAAATTTAATGACCGTAGGCCTAAACTCTTTTAACAGTTTCTTAAGAAAATGTTTGATTACTAAACTCTTATAACACGTTTCTGACATAAAATTTAATAACTATAGGATTGACTCATTGTCCTATATTTTTTTTAGATATTATAGCTGTGGGTGTAATAATAATAATTAATAGCATCTACGTACCTACTTATTTTTGATAAAAGGAAATGATTTTTTTTTGAGAGACTAATTGGCATTTGTAACCCTGATACTCTTGTTTTTGGCATAAAATTTGATGAATGTAAGCCTAAATTTTTATATCACGAATTGAAGAGAAATTTGATAGCAATAAACTTGAACTCATATATCTAATACCTTTTCAAAAACTGTATTGCTAACTGTAAATCTGATAAAGTCTTACATATTCTTGACACAATAAGCATAATAACTGTATGCCCAACCTCACATCATATTCTTAAAAATAAATTTGATAGAGATGACTCTGATACTCTAATGACACGGTTTTAAGAAAGAAATAGTAACTGTATACTTGATGCTGTTATACTACGGGGTGTTTTATAATTAAATGTTAATATTGAAGAAGGTTAATCTGTGGATGATTTTTAACTAAGCAAAGGTTTGTTCCTAAGTTCCGCCCACTCCGAGTTACCTGGAGAAGAGCTACTATACACAGTCAACAATATCTTCTATTGAAATGTGACTGTGCATTGTGTTGGAGTCCAGTCCTTTCTTACAGGTAACTCACAGTGGGCGGAGCAAAGTGTCATCTTTGCTAAACTAAACTCCAAATTTTCTTTATTTATTTAAAAATAAACAACTTGACTTAGAAAAAATTTACGTTTGTGTTGAGAATAATTCTCTACGTCTGGCCAAATATTAAGTGCTATAAGTATAGTGTAGGGTCCTGTCTGCCACATCGTTATACTTGTGGAATTAGTTCTTTGGCTCATCGATATTAAATATAGATTTTATCATTAGTTTTCTACTAAATTATTTATTATAATTGGTATGAAGATTACTTATGTATTTCTATGATTGTGGTTATGTTTTTTGGACCTTGCGCTAAGAAACTGAAAAGTAACAATTAAGTGTTTATACAGACATTAATCAAAGGTTGTTAAAAATTTATACCTGCAGCAAATGAATACGAAGGCTGCTACTGTTGAAAATAAAGAATGGCTTTTTTTAAAGTAGCACAATGTTTTATGAAAATAGTAATTTGTCAGTCATCACAATATCGTCTTGGTACCGACAAAAATTCTGGTTTGATGTGAAAAGATCTTACCAAATTCCCAGATCTCAACATCTGCGTACGAAGTACTTTTTGCACAAGCCATAATTATTGTCGCACAACACCTATCCCTGTGTTCAATAACCCTTAATATTTATATAGTTTATGGTCCATTACAAGTTATTATGGTGAAATAATGCACAATATGGAATTTGCATAACTATTGTACCTTATTGTTATTTAGAAGAAGTATTTTTATACCATTATATGTATATCAGAAAGAATTTAGTGAATTGTTGCAGTGACTGTTACAAAGTTATTGAATACCTATTTTTAGCAAGTGCTTTGCTTTAATACATTTTTGTAGCCATTTCCACTTTTAGTTCTTACTTCGGCGTTTCGTTAATTATAGCAACGCACGCCACTGATATTGCACTCGATTCACTTTCCTTGGAATCATTTCTATCTATAGCAGTAATGCTGACGCAATTCTAGAATATTTTTTAACGCACGCAACTGCCCGTTTGTTGTTGAAGGCAACGAATACTTCCATTATTAAAAGGACCGCTTTTGCGTTTTTCTAAAGCTATAGCCGGAACTCGAACCTTTCTCAAGAACCTGGATATCTTGTCTCCGTGCTCCCACGGAGTGACCCATCCTCCCGACGCGTTGCAGTCCAGTCCTTTGCTGCCGTTATTGAAAATCTGTCCTCTTCTCATATTGTTCCTGAACACGTCCTGTTTCTTCCTGAGCAACTTGTTGAAAGCCTCAACAAGAACGAAAACGGCGTCGTACATGAGAGCCGCTTGAGCCGAGATGCTCTCGCGACCGGCACCCTGCGAAGTGGCAGGATCCAGTCGCTTCCAGCCCTCCAGGAAATCTTTGACGTGTTTTCTAGTGGCGTCGACGATGCGAAAACCGGTAATGTTGATTGCACCGTATTCAATAACTTCGCTCTCCCATCTGTCGTCCATCACCTACCGGAAAAAACAACACTTCAATAAAGTTTTGCGCTTAATAATTTTTTTTTTGCGTCGACTTTTGGGTGGTTGATAATTGCTGCTACGTAAATTTGGTAAAGTTTTACCCTTGCAATACTTTTATGGTCATTACCGTGAGTGAGTTGGCGGTAAGTTTTTATAAGGCGGCGGCACGCAATATACATATATAATCAGGAGACATTATCATTAAGGAAATATTATGCAGATTTATCCGTATTAACTTTAGTAAACAATGTACGAAGTTCTTTGTGGCTAATCGATATTAAAGGGCAGTAAGGCAAGAAAGGCCGGGCTCGTTTCTTTTCTTGTATAATTTTAGATTCCTATGAATGCGGAACTGAGCCCAGCCGGTAATGAAAACGAAACGTTGCCTCAGCATGTGATTTCTTGCATTATGTTGCAACGGCCAAGAGTCCTTGAAAAATTGGTTCAAGTTCGATAATATTAATTATTAACGTAATTTGGTAACTCAATGAACGATACGCTGACTCCACGTATTCTCCCGGCGCATCCACCATTTGTAACGCAGATCCTCCTTGACTAATTGCTTTATTTACGTTAATTAGCCGGAATTTGACACGGTAATGCCATCATAATTATACACCGAACTAAATGAGAAGTCTTAATTAAATTAACTATTGAGTGCGTGGATTTTTAGCGCAAAGAGAGTAGTCTAGATAGGTACTAAAATTTTGCTTCTACGGCTTACAGCAATGCTTCCCAAATTCTCCGAATATACAGGGCCATCCTGAATGATTGAACGTACTGCTTACCGGATATCGATTTTGCTTTGCCGAACTTTTCCTACTCGCACGTAGGTGGCGTAACTTCAAATTTTGAAACAAATTTGGTGCTGCCTACTTAATATTTTAATTGATCGCTATTAGCATTGAAAACAGTGAATTTTAGTCAAAACGAGAATAAGTCTAAACGCAGTTAAATCAGTCAGTTTTGACACCACTGGCAGTTGTGAACGGTCAAATGCGTCTCAAGGAAAACAAATACAGGACAAACAAATAAAGTAAACTTTGATCGATTTGGTGAGGCCGTATGCTGACGTCACTTATGAACTTTATACAAAATGCTACTCTAAAAGAGTTACTTTAAAATAATTAGGTATAAACAAAGTGAAGCGATGAAGTGCAAGAGAGCAATATAAGTTAAGCCTTAATAACTTTTATCATTGGAAGTCGTAGTCTAACAAAACACTGTGGTTTGTTTTGTTTTCCAACGAAATACTTTTGTAACAATAAATAAGGTGATAATAAGGTAATGGTGAATGATGTAAGAAACCTATAGCTAAACAAAAGATTGAGAACAAGGGAGTCATAAGGTGAAGAGAAAAGATACTTATCTACTATCATTTGGAGCGGAATTAACTAATATTAAGTATAGTTATAATGTATACAGGGTGGGGCAATAGTGCGTCCGACTTCGATAGCTCGAGTTCTATGGTAACACAAGACACATGGCGCCCTATCACGTGTCTCCTTACCAAGGCACTATCAAAGAGAGTTTACTAAAGTATATTAACATAACGACAAAGACAGAACGTTTCAAGAACTCCAGAAGTAAAGTGACTAGTCTCGCCCGTTACGTTTACTTTACCCACTTCTGGATTTTCAAAAAGCCAATCTTACAGCAAAGCATTCCTTAACATTTATACAGGGTGGGGCAATAGTGCGTACGACTTCGATAGCTCGAGTTCTATGATAGGTAGAAATTTGATTTAAAAACACAGATAAACTAGAGAAAGAAGTCTATAACTGGAAATTATTTTTCAATATACAGGGTGAGCCAAGACAATTATACAGGGGCAAGTGAGAGTTTTTAAATGGAATGTGATGTGTAAAAGAAGATTTTTCGGAGTCTCTTTCTAGACTCTTTTCAATCCAATATTATTGCTGACTATTTCCAAACCCCTTGGATGTAGCGATTTTCTTTATTCAAATTATGGCATCTGCAGATGCATATGTTAAAAAAATCACTACTGTCACAATTACAAGTTTCTTAGAAAAAAATATGTAAAGACTACTTAGAAAACATCTGTGAAATGTCTTTGATCCGTTTTAACTTTTGAAAAATTATACAGGGTGGCTAAATTTAATTTTTCAATTTAGAACTTTTTGAATTTAATTTTCTCTATTTTTTTAAATGGAACACCCTGTATATTTTTTAACGATATGATGTAGAAACTAAAGACGAACATTTTTTGTATGCACACCCCTATGGCTATTTGTAACCATTTTCGAAATATCGCCAAATAATTACAAAATTCAAGAATAATCCTAAAAAATTAGATCGTTTTCCAAATAACTCGACAAAAAACTTCAAATGTTTTAAAATAGACACAAAAATGACAACTGATGACAGGTAACTGCGATAAAAGTGTATTTCTTGTCGGATAATATAAAATGCAAAAAATGATCAAGATACAAACATAAAGTGAACTTACTAAAAAAAACTTATGCTTGCTTTTTTTATAAACAGAACATCTGGAGCACTTATTACAATTTTATCTGTCGAGTAATTTGAAAAATAATCTAATTATTTAAAATTATTCTTGATTTTTGTAATTATTGCGCGATAAATCGAAAATGGTTACAAATAGGCATTGGGGTGTACATACAAAAAATGTTTGTATTTAGTTTCTACATCATACCAATAAAAAATATACAGGCTGTTTTATTTGAAAAAATAGAGAAAATTAAATTCAAAAAGTTCTAAATTAAAAAATTAAATTTAGCCACCCTGTATAATTTCTTAAAAGTTAAAACGATTCAAAGACATTTCACAGATGTTTTATAACTAGTCTTTACATAATTTTTTCTTAGATCTCATAATTCTGACTGTAGTGATTTTTTTAAGATGCATCTGCAGATGCCATTATTTGAACAAAAAAAATCGCTACATCCAAGTCGTTTGGAAATAGTCAGCAATAATACTGGATTGAAAAGAGTCTAGGAAAAGGCTCCGAAAAATCTTCTTTTACACACTCACCTTGTATATTCAAAAATAATTTCCGGTTATAGACTTCTTTCTCTAGTTTATCTGTGTTTTTAAATCAAATTTCTACCTATCATAGAACTCGAGCTATTGAACTCGGGCGCGCTATTGCCCCACCCTGTATATTAATAATTAATTATAAAAATAACTAATAGTAAGTATGGGCAGTATACAGTGTGTGCTTCGCCTACCCCGAGTTACTTGGAACATAAAGCTGGATTCTAACACAATTGTTTTGGAATCCAGTAGGGTTGACTGTGTATTAATAGACCCTACAGACCCTATAGACCCTACAGTCGACTGTCTATTATGATGGAATTACCGTGTCAAATTCCGGCTAATTAACGTAAATAAAGCAATTAGTCGAGGAGGATCTGCGTTACAAATGGTGGATGCGCCGGGAGAATACGTGGAGTCAGCGTATCGTTCATTGAGTTGCCAATAGACAGTCAACAACACCATTGAAATGCGCTCTGTAGGGTTGACTGTTGACTGTCGACTGTCTATTAATGGATTGTCAACAGTCAACCCCACAGGGCGCATTTCAATGGTGTTGTTGACTGTTTATTGTGTTGGAATCGAGCCTTCTCTGTTTAAGGTATAAGGTAACTCGGGTAACATTCAGTTTTATTAATTGAAAATTGGAATTAATTGGAACTAAGTAGCAAAGTTTAAGTTTTTAAATAATGCAATAGAGTCCGTAAGCTAGGCATGTTGTTTATTTTTGCGTCATGTTACAATAAGCTGATGAAGACCGGCACGCCCAACTTCTTTTGATGTCTATATGCGTCTTACAGACTCTTTTATTGCATTATCTGAGAACTTAGATCCAGTTCCAGCAGACACTTTGTTTCCTTCTTGTCCTTGAAGACAAAATTGGTTAGACTTACACCTTAAGATTTAAGTTGTAACCATGTCAGGCAGGCTAATCCATCAGCCCCATTTCCGCTCTGTCAACTTTTGCAATTATGCCGAAAGTATAATATTGACTAACCTTCAAATTTTGCAGCATGTTAACAAGTTTAGTGGTAACAGATTAAATCGTGATTATTATTGTTTTCACCATATTGGTGAGTGTAACAACCCCGATTAATCATCCAAACGAAAATTTTACGACAGGAAATCAATATTATGCTACTATTATGAAATAAATTTAATGTTCCGATGACTGATTTATTTAGCTCCGCAAGTTACACCGAACACCAGCACGGTACATTAATATTTCCCGAAAACGAGAAGCAACGATTCACTTAAGACTTAGACAACCCCATTCCCGGCTATGCTAAACCCTGAGCTGTCATAATCCGTTCTGAATGCGTTTTGATTGTCGTTCCATTAAATTTGAGCAAACGAGTAAATAAACAACGCGCTGCCGGATCCCGGCGAAACCGCAGAGATGCCCCATTAATCACCACGATCAATTCTTAACTATCCCGATGAATGTCGGCAAGTTTGAGTGGATAACCGTGAAAGTGTTGCAAGGCTCCACTAGTTTGTTATCTTAAAGTTAGTTCAATAGATTTCAGCGTCTCATCAAATTCACTTTGGAAGGTTCGAAATAACTTACTAAACCAGACAGGAGATAATGGTAAGTTCGTTTTCCCAATGCGATGTCCCTCACGTGGCTAACAACAATTTCCTTCGCCATTTCCGCCGAGCAGTCGAGAACTACATACTTGTGTTCCCACCGCGATTGTTCCTCCAATCCCCGGAGGAACTGCAGGGCTTCGGTGACGTTACTGATCCTCCGCACCGTTGCCACCTGGAAACTTTCGCTGCCCGGTATGAGCCCCTGGTAAATTTGCTGCAACCTCAGCAACCCTACAACCACCAAAAATCACCCTATTGTCGCCAAAAAACGACGGAGAACTTTTTCCCCCAAACTCACCATCATTGGAGTCGTAGAGGTAAATTATCCTCGGCCAGCCGTAGTATCTGACGGTGTCGATGATGGCTTGGTGGTATTCGGGGCGCATTGATATAGCGTAATCGAGAAATCCCGACGATGGGGCTAGAACTTTCTCGGGAAACCACGGAGTCACGAAGGGCATTTGGAATGTATTGCTGTAGGAATGGAGAGTGTCGAAGGAGTCTGGCGAAACTGCCCCCAGCATCGAGAACACGCCCCTCTGAAACTGGTTGCAAACTGCAACCGGGTCGAGTAATTAGTTTTAAATTGATAAGGGGAATTACGCCGAGTTAGGTAGAACGCGACCGGATCGGAAGACAATCAAGAGAATCACGCAAATGTGAAGCTATTAAAGTTAACTAAAGCAATGAAGCCTGCGAGAGTTTGGAAGGTAATTTTTCAAATACTTACTGAGTCTGGACAATTTGAAAGCATCTGCAGTATTGATGACGTCGACGTAAGCTTGTAGTTCAAAGCGACGACCAGTCACGTTTTGATTGTGATTGAGCATGGCGAACTTGAACGCTGTCTGAACCTCATCTGTGCCCTGCTCGAATATAGCACCTAGTGAGAAAGAAACCTGGTGAGTAAAGAAATTTTTTTTACATTTTAAACTACTTGCTAAATGTACTGTTAGTTTTAAAAAATGATAATTTTTAACGATGGTCCGTAATTCTTTAATCAATAATTGAAGCTGCATACAGGATCTTCCAGAAAAGTGTGAGCACAGAAAGAATTTAGGAAGGGTCAAATGGATCTAAAAAGAAATTTCAACAATTTAAGTCTGATAAGCTAGATGTTTACTTTATGGGGTCTTGGTGTCTTCTTCTTTACCAATCTATCGAGGAAGATGGTCAACTTGACCATGAGCTGTGATATAGGTTCTAAATGAAACAACTCTCCCTTATTAGTTACATCTAATTTTCTTTGTATGAACTGTTCAGTTGACGCCAGCTAATGAGCTAATGCTGCTATAGAGTAATTATTGAATGCCATAAAAACACATGACAATACGTATACAACATTAAGCGGCAAGTTTCCCAAGCGACATCAAGTTTTTGTCATAATTTAAGTCGCAGGACAAGAACATACAACACTAGGCGGCATGTAACATGATACATGTCGCCAATTAATTATTGCCTGGGTAATATTACGCTTTGAAAGTTGCCTTAGAAGCAACATTATTGAGGCAACATGTAGTTTAAGACAATCAAATCTCCATAAAGCGTGCAACATTATCGCATGGCATAGCATACACTAATTAATGTTTTTTGACACATGCGACCTCAAGTTTGTGGCAGAATTTAAGTCGTACGTCAAGAATGTACGACACTAAGCGACATAGCATGATACATGTCGGCAACATTATTTAAGTAAAATAGTACCTTATAAGTTTCTTCCTGACTAATTTCCGGAGCTATACAACCGAATCACCATAAAGCAACATAAAGCATACAATATTATTGCTTGCCACACATTGACTAGTGTTGCCTGATGCTTGTGCTTTCGCTTGCTTAGCGAGGATCAACTATTTAATGAGTTGCTTGCGACAAACGCATACGACAAAACGCCAAGCCAGGTCAAATTGGACTTGCGATATCCTATTTGTGACAGAAAAGTAGCATGTCAAGAGCATTCGACACTAGGCGACATGTCGCCAACAGACAACTGCTACTTTAGTAAGCCAAAATAACTTTAAACGTTACTTAAGAAGCAATTTTATTGAGGCAACACTAAGGCGATATATGACATACGACACACGGAGCGTCACCAAAAAGCTATGTGAGGCAAATAATATTATCGCATGCCACACATTGATTAATTAGTGTGGCTTGATGCATGCGTTATCTTGCGACAAGCTGACAAGCTTTTGCTTGCCCATTCGGCGATCGTCTCTTGCAACAAAGACATATGACAAAGCAGGCTAGAACCAGAACTACAATTTTGGCAACGTCAATTGTATGATATTTTAAGAACATGCGACACTAGACGACACCTAGAATGATACATATAGTCAAATTTTGTAAAAGTTATTTTGCAACTTAAAAGCTTATGTTCATTGAAGAAGCATTTAAACAACATGCGACACATGGAACTCTCCAACTAAATATCTGTGACGTGAAATGAGGAATACGACATTGCCGCAGGTCGTATGCTAATTATCTGTCTGCTGATGGATGTTGCTGTGCGCATGCGTACTTGAAATGAAGCATACGACATTATCGCATGCCACACACTGATTAGCCGTCTGTTGATTAGTGTTGGTGTACGTATGCGTTACTTTTGAGACTTCTTGCACATTTAACTAATATTTATTGAGTTTGGTTAGTGTCGTGAAATCTGGAGCCGATACTGGCGTTGAATATATCGGTGTGCATCCATAACAGGATGAACAACGACCGAGAAGAATAATTTTCTCCAAGTTTGTTGACATTATAGCGGCTGCGGGCCCGGAATGGCTTTAATTTAGCGCATTATGGTCGACGCTTTAGTCTCACCCCAGCACCGAACATAAATACAAATGCACCAGACACAACATCTAACAATGAAAAGGATACGTTCATAAACCGCGGTTTTGTTCGATGAAAAACGAAGTCTCCTTCCTTCGGGCATATTCCCATCTTCCAGATGGAGATGCGCAACCCCCGAGGGACCCCCTCATTGATAATGCAGAAGCGTGTGTTCGTTCTCATTTTTATCAAAAATTCGTGTGAATACTTGAGCAATATCAAAGACCGCATAACGTGTAAAGACGAGATATCTTCAGCTTTCGCACCTACTTGTGGCTGCTTTGGATACCGAGCCAAACTTCCTAGCTCCATTAAAACTTTTACGATTCGGGAAAATCGTCAGTCGTCACGCCGACTCACGAACGAACTCCCTCGACTAACTCGATTTAAACGGAGAACTTCTCCGAGGTGACCCATAATCGAAAGTCCGGTAACTAGCAGGGAAGAATAGACGTTTCCGAATTTTCCGACGTGGTGTTTGGTGAAATGCAAATTTTTTTACTCGTTCACTTTATTCACGCTCAGGTGAGCATAGAAACAAGCATTATAATCGTCTTTGGGCCGAACAAAAGCTCGAGAACCACTCACGCGAAGTGATTTCGTTTTAGGGAGCCGCAAATCCGAAAAATTTATACAAATTCACAATGTTTCACTTGGCGTGTAGTAAATTGCTTCATGTGAAGGGCACACTTCAAGTAATTAAATTTTGCTTTTGTATATCGATTCGGTTTTGTTGGCACATGCGAGAACTCGAAACTCGACCAAGTTATTGTGAACTCGTAAATGCTCTTCGTTAAAATTGGGTTCTCTCCCCCGGAATTTTGACTATTGTCGAAGAGTTGATCGGCCATTTATTGTTTTATCACCTGGACATTACATCCTCTTCCACGTTACGTGTTTGTTTCTCGAATATTCGCTTGCCTATGAAATATGATATTAGACCCTCGAGGATACACGTGTAGTACATCTTTTAGTTTAGTTTAGAGAAACTGGAGCGTTGCTCGGTTTATTATCCTTCAAACCCCGTTTTGCTCCAATAATTTCCTTTTATGCGAAACAAATGTTGAGCGTCTCCTAACTTTTGATCAATAATAAGGTAGAGTAATTGTTTTAAAAAGGATGATTGATATCTTTGACCGCCTCTTTTGTGAACTCCGGTAATAACGCGAAATTATTCGGTTTTAGGAATGGGGGAATAAAACAGTCCTAATTCCCGAATAATAGGGGTAAAATTAACAATAATGATCCTCTCGCAAGTTTCAACTAGTTTAATAGTTTAGTAAGTTTGTGTATTAACCCAGAACTAATTGGGGTTGGGCCAATTTCAACAGGACTTCTCCCCAAATTAGTGAGGTCCTACCCCAAGGAGGCGGACCGGAATATTAAGATTTTGTTCCTTTCTAAGGAATGCTTTGTTCAAACTCTACATACAACTTTGGTCAAATTTATATGGTTCAACTCCTGTGGTACCTTGCCTTGAATAGTTGTTCAGGACGATCAAAAGTAAATGATGACACAAGCAAATTTTTTATTTAACAATAATTTTCGACATGCTTTTGAAACAGTTTTGTCAAGTGTTTTTTGTTATAGAGTTTCAATGGAGATCTGGTTTCAAAACAAGGATTTTACCCAGGATTAAACCAGTCCCAAGGACCATGGAAGCACGCCGAGCAGAACCGGAAGAAGTGAAAGATTAAAAATATTTAAATTTAGCTTGACCATAACCAATTTAAACCGCTTTCAGAAAAGACGAAAATACAATCCTTATTAGATCAGCTAGTCAAGTAACAAAGAGTGATAAATAAAAACTTAGTAAGTTCTAAACTAGATGCTGTACTAAAACTCTTTGTAGATGTCTGGAAAGAGCTAATGTGAGTTTCCTTCAGAGAAAAAAACCATTTTCTTATTTTTGTGTATTAATTTCTTATAAATTTTTATTTTTTCTTTGTGTGTGCAAAGACGTAATTTGTTTCACTATTTACTGTAATTCTTTACATTTGATCGCTTTATTGACAAAAATCTATATTTTTTAGAAAATGGGTGTCAACTCAAGACCTCAATCCAAATGAGTGGGAAAATTCTGGATACATAACAATAGGACAAACAAATCGAGTTCATTAGGAGCAGATACGAGGAAATAGAATGGAAATAGAGGAGAGATAAACAGGATAGATTAGCAGAACGGGTCGTAGGCGCCAATTTCCTGTAACGGCAAAGAGAAACATTTCCAGTGTAAAATATAAGAATAGTAGTTTTATCTGAAATAGATGTGCAATTCAGTGAAGAAGCTCGGACTTAATTGGAGACTTACAGCGGTAAGAGTCATGTTCTTCCTCGCTCCGCTTTTATTTTATGTATTGTTTGTCGCACACGAAATTTTAAATCACAAGTTCAAGCATTGTTAAAACTCTAATGCCGAAGCAGAATCCATCGTGCTATAAAAAGATTGGAATTTTGTTCACGATTTTTAAATCTCAGCTGCTGTCTTTGGGTCGGATTCAGTGATGCTGCGGCGTATCGATCTTGCTATATCTTCTCATTCAAGTGCATTATAACTTAAGTTAGTCATACAGCTCATAAAGCTCCTATGTCCCTTTCCTCGTAGCGAGTTTAAATTTAAAAGTCAATATGTTTCCAGTGGATACAGCCATTTCCGGTTGAATAGAACGAATTTCGCTGGAGCTGTAACATCAGTTTTAAATTTTATGCTAATAGGTACGGCGAAATTAATTAGTTAAACGTGGAAATCAAGTGTCAAGTTCTGAAGGGAAGTTTCTATTTTGTTGCTGATGATGAGAAATTTTCGAGCAAGAAAACTATTCTGAACACGCTGTTTAAGGGTTATCAAACGAGCTTGCGTAATTATAATTCCCATTTGTCTTCGTGCGCATAAAGGAGCTTTCTGTTGTAAGGCTCTTACGAGATTGTTTACGTCCCGAACGGAAACGAAAAATTGGTCCCGCCACAACGCCTTTATGTTGCAACAAATAGTTTATCGACGAGGGTGGAGGAGGGTCGGTGTCAACGGGAGTGCTTCTTCTCGATAGAATTTAAGACGTCGTTATCATCTAAAGAGAAAAGTTTGGACCGGTTCTTCGTGTTAAGTTTGGACCACTTTCTCATATTTACGAGTTTTTAGCTAACTTCTCACTTTCGAGCTAATTTATTTTAAATGCTTTAATTAAGCAATTTTGTTAAATTATTTGAGTTTCTCGTCTTTTGGATTTTGAATTTTCCATGAAGTTTAAGAATATTTAAATACCACAAATGGGGAGGCACCGGTAGCGATTGAACCATCTATCAAGTACCTACCACAGTGAAACTTGTCTATGTTGAATCTTACGAACACAAAAGGGATCAAAACGAAAAGTAGCTATCTAGCTTGAAGCTAAGTTTGTCCACATAAGAAAATCCGTAATAGGTCAGGATGATAATGCCTTGCGCTAAAAACTTAAAGCTTTTTTTGTGTTGTGGAAAATATTTCTCTTTCTAGGAGAAGTTCTAATTTACCTACTCTGTGTCTACATGCTAGCAATAACGTTCTCTGTTGCTTTAAAAGAGTGAGTTGTTGAAAATGTTGAAGTGGAATCTCTTGTTGTCTTAATCTAGAAAATATTTGTGCATGGGTGAACGGAAATGAGCTTTAACCCTTACACTGCTGGATAAAATTTGAAAGTTACTCACTCCACGCGCAATGATTTAGCCCAATGCGTATAGGTATATGTCGCATCCACTTGGTCCATTTTATGAACAGGAGATCCACTTCATGAACTGGATTATCCAGTTCATGAAAAAAAATTTTCTTGCCTTATCCAGTTTATGAAATAAACATTCTTATCATGAAATGGACAATTACACTAAGTGGGTGCGACATGTATACGTTTAGAGTAGTCATCAGATTTGATTGCGTATATGTAGAACATCTGGAGCAGTCGGTTGCTAATTTCAAAAACTCCCGGAAAAAGTACCAGGACTGTACTCTTGAAATCTAGAGCATCGATAGTCAGTTGGTAATGTGTACGTTTAAAAAACTCAGTAGGTATATGTATACAGGGTGGGGCAATAGTGCGTCCGATTTCGATAGCTCGAGCGTATAATAGCTAGAAATTTAATTTAAGCAACACAAATAAGCTAGAAAAAAATTTATAACTGAAAATTATTTTTGAACATACAGAGTGAGCCAAGACGATTATACAGGGGCAATTAACATTTTTTTAAATAGAATGTTGTTTGTAAAAAAAGATTTTTTGTAGCTTTTTCTTAGACTCTTTTCACTTCAATATTATTACTGACTTGACTATTTCCAAATCACTTACTGTGGAGACCGGCCCTGGCACCCGGTGACTTCACTCGATAACGGTGTTACGTATTAGTTCCCTAAGAAATGTAAACACTTTTTTTCTAATTTAGCGATAAAATTTTAAGGTTGTAAAAGTTACGCACCTAATTAGTTCGATCGCGGTGCTTACAAACAGCACATTCTTGAGCATCTTTGCTCTATTGTTGCAGGAATAAATAACTTGCAATGTAGTAAGAGTGCTATGTAGTGAAGTGACGACTGGGATAGGTGTTGCCACTAAGGGTAAAATATTTATTTAATTAAGTTTAAGTTTTATCATCTAATTTATTTCAAAGAATTGATGATTAAAACTAACTTGTCAAATGTTGATTTCAGTAAGTCCAAACTACAATGGCGAAGGAGAAGGGTGGATGATGAGCGTACATCCTTTACTTTTGCAGTCGATTGAAGATTTGCGGTGAGTCGTTTCAATTCTTTACTATACATATAAGGGGCAGCAAAAACTACTCTTTCAAAGCACAAGCTTTTCTTTTAATTAAGAATTAAATTATTCGAAGCCATATACGGCTGTCCCGAAAAGTGTGCAATACTTTACATAAGGTTTCTACGATTGAAAACACAAAAATGAGTCAAGAAACTTAGAGCGAAAAATTTTTTCTAACGGAGCTACAGACCTCTAAAGGTGGAATAGTTTTTATTGAATATCTCCAAAGCCGTCAGTGGTAAGATAATGAGATTTTGCACAACCATCTATCATAGAACTCAAGCCATTAGACACTAACGCTAGTGTTGGAGGAAGTAGATACAAAATTTACTGTTTTGGGTCACCAGATTTGAGCCTTCCAGATTTTCTTTTCTGTAAGGAAAAGTAGTTTCTGAAAATTAAAATTTGCCTTACCTATTTTTTTCGTACGTTTACAGGGAGGGCCAATTAGAAATCTTTGATGAGCTCTTAAAGTTTCTTACGTTTAGCTTACTGAGCCCGTACTTGAAAAGACGGGCGTTACCTTTCAAATAGTGTTAGGATCAATAGTTTTTGCATAGTTGAAGAAAATGAACTTATTTAAATCAATTTAAATTTATGCTAAATCTCCATCAAGAAAAGGGCTTAAAGCAAGCTTTGTAGGTGATCGTGAAAAACGTGGATGGATGAGGAATATGTGGAAACTCACCCCGCAACTTCTCCTTCAAACCCTATAAGGGTGACTAAGGACTGGTTTTCTAGTGTGTGCGAATTTCTGGCAACGTTATTACATTTTCCACATACAAGCCCACCGTATTTCGGTCGGTCGTAAATCTTCTGAATTCTTATCAACTAAAACGGCATATAATCTACCCCTAGAAGCAGTTTCCAGTTTCGCTACCCAAACAATAATGTGTAAGTTTACAAGTATTGTGTTTATGTAGTTCGAAGGGCAGAACCACCCTTGAATATTAATTCGTACTTAGGAAAGTGACACTTAGCTAAACACTCACCGACGTGCTCACGTCCAAAACTAAATAATATCGACAACTTCAACATTAAGCTAAAAAAATTGTTATCAAGAAACACGTCATAACTTTTTTTTTGCGGATTTGTTGCATTATTATCAACAATCAAGCTTTACGTTGCGGCTTACTGTGCTGTTAGATCACTATCCTAGTATGTTAAATTACCATGACCTGTTAAAAAATAACGTTTTAATTATCCGATATTTTACGGTTTACTTAATTCGACACTAATAAAAATGTGTAGAGGCAGCACACAATGGCAGATGTTTGTGGGTTCTTTATCCAAATCTAAGGGGGTTGAAAAGGTTAGAGTCTTACGCGGCAAGTTGAAAGAGCAAAGTGCACCACACCGTATCAAACAAAGAGTCCTTTGCACGTAGGTGAAAGTTAAAAATTGTTATGACCGTTTTTATTATGGTTAATTTGAAAACATTTATAATAGCGATAAGATTGCGAAAATAATTAACTTTGCTTCGTTGCTGTTAAACCGTATTGCAAGACTTCCACTTGGTTTCGCATTCATTACTGCCGAAGTTTCTTAAGGAAGTTTCACCTCATTACAAAGCGCAACTGAACAAAAGTTTAAAGTGTCATCGGATATTTATTCCGCCTCTTGACCGAAGTCTTACAAAAATGTAATTATAAAGAGGGACATGATATGAGTGATCAGCTTGAATGTTTTCATCCCATCCCCTCCAACTGGTTACAGTTTTCCTACCTCAAATTAAATGCCTCGACTGTGGCTAGGGAGTTGGTAAACCCTTTGTTAGCGTTAAGGGAACATTTAGTTTTGAATTTGTTGATTTAAGGGGGTAAAAGTATCTGCAATAGCGATGCTGTTGATTGAGCCAGGTCCAAATAGGAAAAAACGTAAAATCAAGGATCTCAGACTTCAAACAACTGCAATCGGCTCAATTTACCCGCTTTAACTTTACTGTACCTCTAAGTTGGATGGGGGCCATTGGGGGATAATGGAATCTTTAGTGGCCATGTCAGGACGAAGATTTGGAGTGATGGTGCTCCCGCCGCTTCTGAGTGAAAATTTTGTCCCGCTATCATTTCCGGTCCACGTAATCCGGGCGGGTTCTTTTGATATTTCACCCTTTCAGACTTCTGCGGTTGGAAAATTCCCTCAAATTTCTGCACGATTTCGAAAATCACGTCTGATCTGCTTTAAACGCCGGAAAAATTTCCTTAATTTGCAATGAAAATGCACAAGAACGAGCAAACAATTGTTTTTCCAATTCTCTAAAAGCCGCATCGTAATTTACAATTAAGCCCCGGTCTTATCGTCCTACCTTTTTATTTGATCAGGAACGTGGGCAATTCCCTGGGGCTCACCGTTCCCCTTTTTTCATTAAAATGACAACGGAACATTACGACACTCGTTCATCACACCCTTTCACCAACAACCATGATTGTTGTCGCCATAAAATAATTATATTGCAACAAATTTCGATTCTATGGTAACCTATTTGATAGGCTGCAAATAGTATGAGAGCCAAAATCAAATTGATAATAACAGTAACCTTTGATGAGGATAAATGAATAACCACGTACCTAATGGGATTTTGTCTCCTGTGGCTGATACACTAACAATAAATGTCAACAAAACAATGGTGTTGATGCTAGCGACGCTCATGGCGCTCGCCCAGCTTCACTGACTCTGGACCAAATCTAACAACAAAGCGACGCCCGGCATCGCGGCGCAGCCGCATCTCCCTTGCAACGACTTCGATCATTTCATTCTAATTACTTTATTACGTTACTTTACATCTTGTCTTGTTAATCATGGAGCAATTACGACAACAGCACCACCGATCCTCCATCTGAATTTCACAGCAACAGAATCACTTCTTCCTCAATTAGATAATCCTGGAATCAGAATTAGCGTTCCCTTATTATCCCAACAGTTGCGCAGCTTTGAAAAAATAAATAGGTAAAATCTGATGAGTTATAGACAGGAAGTCTGGCAATAACAACCCTCCAATTGTAGTTTGTTGAAACTAACGATGCAGAATTTTGTCCGGCTTCAACTCAACTTCGAACTTCCTCCACCCGGTCGCTAAAACCACTTGTATGATTAATTGCGATAGCCCAAAGCCGCAAGAGAAATTCTCCTTAATGTTCAAGTAATTTTATTAAAATTAAATTATTGATAGGTACCTAGCACGTTTAAAAATTATAATGGTCCCTAATTACGCTTCATTATCATAAAAATCACATCAAATAATATTACTACAAAGTTATTGCCCTATGGAGCCCTTTACTTCCATACCCTCTTCAGGGTTCAGAAACGCTTCGTTAATTTTTCTCTCGAACATAATACTTCATAGAGATTGTAACAAATTTTAAGTGCTTAGAATTACAGCTGAAAATAATTTTTACGCGTGTACAGCTAGTTGCGAAAGAAACTGGACGAATCCTGCGCGCTGTTGTCTTAGAGCGCCCGGATTCTTTTGTAACTAGACGTAGTTTACCGCCTGTATTAAATAACATTCAACTAAGGCTATTAAAATATTGTAATGTACATTAAAGTTTAAGTGTCGCGTTAAGTGAAATTTTTCCCGGCGCCACTTTCCGGCCATGAATCTCTTCAGCGGCCATAAAAACTAATAAGAAACTGTTGGTGTATCGCAGTCTCAATTTCGCTAATTAGACGTCCAGAGCACGCCACCATCCCCGTCAGTCCTTGGGCAAGGCGCTGTCGCTTTTCCCCCGAACGTACAACCTCAAGTTGGTCGTCCTTGTGCCGAGCATGCGTTCCAGCAAAGAATGCTTGGATTTCCGTCTGGCCGCCAAGACGGCCCTGCAGAGCTCCTGAAAGACGACCGCTATGGGGGCGACTTGTTCGGCGGCGGCGACCTCCGAGAAGCCGCTTTCGAAATCACGGGCCAGGAGGGCGCCCTCTTCGGCGCTAACCTCGCGCAAATGGACCATATCGTTCTTGTTTGCCACCACGTATACGGGAATGTCACAGTCGGCGATTAGGGCTCCGACGCGTTTTAAATAAGCGAAGGACTGGCGGTCGGTTATGGAATAGACGAGGAGGAGACCGTCGGCCCAATTGATGGTGTCCGAAGAGGGAAGCTCGTCTTCGGTCTGGAAAAGTGGTAGACTTAGATTTGAAATTATGTTACGGCGGTAGACGTGAAGAGTGGAAGCGATCAATACTGCAAGGTGAACTATTAAATTCCGCCTCAGTGAATTCTCCTCAAGGCACGCTAGCTCAAATGGAGCCCCGGATATCTGGAGTAATTGCGCTAATGGGGTCGGTAGTTTTATGCATTTTACCCTGCTACAAAGGAAAATGCATACGGGTCAC
This sequence comes from Schizotus pectinicornis, assembly GCA_951805265.1. Lineage (NCBI taxonomy): Eukaryota > Metazoa > Arthropoda > Insecta > Coleoptera > Pyrochroidae > Schizotus > Schizotus pectinicornis. The sequence goes on from OX638203.1 coordinate 14,317,477, forward strand.
CCTTGTGGGTCGCGCCACTGAAAAATTTCTAGTTGGTGCGACTAAAATATCAACTTTATCTGAACAGGTTGAAGCTAGGCCTACCTATTCCTGATAAAAAAAGAAGAACTTCTAGATTTTAAATTTGATGCACATCTGCATGCTTGGGCTATTAGTAGTAACTACAAATAATCAAAAATCAAATGGGAGGCAAAAATTGTCGAGGAGCCTTTTAATTGCCAATATTTGATTGAAGCTTTAGAAAACTTTTTGGCCAAGTCTTCTACGTTGGGGATAATCGAGGGGCGTATACAAAAGTTTGGGAACCCCTGACTCGAAATGTGCATCATAGATGAAACATCTATTGTTGCATACTGACAAATTGCACCCTCCGACGATTTCTGTAGCGAAAGCCTTAGCGCTTGCAGTTTCCTGATGTGCGATCTGGTGTTTAACTGGTTGCAGAGATGGCGTGCGTTGTATAGAATCCTGCAAAGCACTTACTCCTGCTTAATTATGTTTGTCTTACTACTTTTCATCGAGTTTGGTCGGAAAATTAATTTAAGTAAGCAATTGAGACTAGCTGAATTTCTTGTTGATAGTTAGGAGAATTTACGAACTAGTTGCGTTACACAAAATAAACCAAGGAAACTGGAAATAGTAAATATTTGCATGCTAGCAACATCAAAAGGTGTCATTTCGATGGGAAAAGGTTTACGCAGCTTACATTCATTACGAACCAGATGTTAAAAGTATGTAGGTAATTATCAATTTCTTGTATTTTTTTTACTGGATAGATAAATATCGTAATGAAATCTATAAAAACAAAAAATCTAAATTGCGCCGAGCTTTTGAAGTTTCGTTGGTGGTTAATTTCGGGGCAATATTTAGTTCCAAATATTATTATTAATTATAGAACTAGATGCCAAAAATTTACATTATTTACATGCTTTGTTAATTCTTTACTAAAATTTTGCTTTAATATTGAAACTACGTTAAACATCTCTAGTACGACAACCAAGGCAGAAGATCTGATGGGATTTTTGACACAATTTCGGAATAGTCCAAATGTGCTTGTAAAATAATACTTACAACAACAGCATAAGAATATACTTAAAAGTAGATATAATTTCTTTTTCTCTTGTCTCATACTTTCCCACTCATACTCATACGGCGGATCTATGATATTACATACCTTTGGGCACGTGTCTAGTATTTCGTATAAAATGGGCTCGTTGTCTACCATAACTTCGTGTTTATATCTAGTTTCTGAAAGAGAAAATGAGGATTAGCAAGTCTTTATTTAATCTCTCGAGAAAGCAATCAACCGTTTAGAGCTTAGACATTCCATTCTATCTATAATTAGGTCCTAATCATTAGTGTTACCAGTCGGATCAGAGATCTATTCGTAATGACAAATGTCAGATGTTTATTAGAAAATACCAGATAGCTCAACTAAAATTACTTTAGTTCTATGCAGAAATGTACTTCAACTACGGGGCTTATTAAAGTTTTTTCTTTCTGTGTGTCTCTCATTAACCAAAAAATTGTTGGCTACAATCAATACTTTTGGTACATATGTACTTCTTTGGTTAAAACTAAGGAAAGAAAAGTGCAAGTACCCACTATATTTTTTATATATTTTTTAACTACAAGCAATTTTTTTATTTGACACTCACCTGATTGATGATCATACTCTCCGATGTATCGTTTAGTTAGAAATCGAACCGACAGTGCTGAAACCAAAATGACAAAGTTTTAAAAATCCCAATTATGATCAAAAGTATTCAAGCTAATTGTATAGTCGGGACCCCGAATGTTGGCGTAGGTACACGTGATTAATATTGTAACTGTCATTCAACGCAAGGTCACATTTGGGAAATATAATATTTAGAAAATGTAGGCAATTTCATTAGACCCGTATTTTTTTTATTTGGTTCTAGGGTCAATATTACGCCCAGAATTATTTTTTTTATTTTTGAAGTGGGAGATTTGTGACGTAGCCGGCCTCTGCACGGCGTAGTTCTAAAAGAAATCGTATGATGGCGCTTTACTCAGATTGCTTGCGCTCTATTTATAAATTGAATGCCTATCTGCTGTACACATGTTGCGCACTCTGGTAGCAGCGCAGCATAGCAGCCAAAAACAAGAGTTCATTCAATATAGGTGTGAGTCTTGGATACGGGGGGCCAATGCGTCATCAAAAACAAAAATTGCAAATATTTACGAAAATGTAAAATTAAAAAAATGTTAAAAAAATATTTAAGCCTCTTTTAGTTATTTGCATGCATTTAAAGAATAAAAAGTCAAATATTTTTTTTAGGCAAGTACCCCATTCGGCGTGCCTTTAAGCGTTGGTGGTCCCAACTATAGCTACTCAATCACGTCTAGTTTGTGTTTGTTAACGCCAAATAAATGTTCCAAATTTAAGTCACTCACAATGTATCGTTGGATCCAAAACAACGTAAACAGATTAATTAACTCGAAGTCTCGATTTTCCTCAATCTATTTTTGTAGGGAACAACACATGCACCATATTCATAATCGGCGATTGGGGAGAAAGGAAAAAGTGTGTTAGTAGGGCGATTTAATTTTAAATTTAAAAAATGCTTGAATATTCTTGAATTAACGCTAACACTAATGTCAAAGTTAATGTGCTAATATTTGTCGTCGTCTGCACTTCTGCGGCTGTTACAACTATTAAAATATACTTTTGGAAAGTGATATTACTTACCTCCAGGATTTATGACTATTGAAAAATTGCCGGATTTCTGCTTGGCAACGTTTCAAAGATTTGCTCGTTAACGTTTTATCCTTACTTATTATGCTTTAATAGCTTAACAATAGCTATTTATAAGGTTAATAAAAGAAGTGAATAATTCGCAACTTCGAGTTTGGCGATTTTTTAAATTTTTGAAACCATGATTTTGAAAGTATAAAATGGACTCTGAAAGAGAAATTAAGAACAAGTCCACCACTATACTGCTGGCAGACAATAACTTGTCTTTGTGAAACTGGTCAGAAAGGTACCAGTTAAAAGGACCCAAATAGAAAAAAAAATAGTAACAGTTTTGATTGACTCTTACTTAACTATCAACTGGATACAGAAATCTTAGTTAAATGATGAACTAAAATATTAAATATTAGGCCAGTCAATAGAGACATGATAACTAAGAAAATTAATATTAATTCGAACATTTTTTAAACTTTGCCGTGTAATGTGTAACGAATCGAAACAAAACTATAAAATTTTGCAACTCGATTAACGGTCGGCATCATTGTGAAAATTGGAAAAATTTAAATTAAGCGATATCCGCGACGAGGAAAAATGTAACATCGTTGTAAACTCGATAGAGTGTTCATTACAATATTCAAAATGCACAGCGAAATTTGCAGGAACTTATGAATTAGGCATAATAATTAATTATCATTAATAACATTTTTTCATCTAATTTTCCAGCAAAAATATCAACATGCTTGTAAAACTACAATCAACTTGCTAAAATCGCCTTACAAGACTCTGTAAATTTGCAACTCGAATCTATTCGGTGACGGCATGGTCCATTTTTTATAATTTACAACAAAATCAATAGTTATTTACGTAAAAACGATTCGAAAAAAACGTAACGTGTGTAGATGTCAATTGCAAATGACTGCATTCGTAAATGTTTATTAATGATAATTAATTATTATGCCTAATTCATAAGTTCCTGCAAATTTCGTTGTGCATTTTGAATATTGTAATGAAAACTCTCTCGAGTTTGCAACAATGTTATATTTTTTCTCGTCGAGATATCTCTTAATTTAAATTTTTTCGATTTTCACAATGATGTCGACCATTAATCGAGTTGCAAAATTTTATAGTTCCGTTTCACATTACACGGCAAAGTTTAAAAAATGTTAGAATTAATGTTAAATTTTTTACCTACTCACTGGCCTATATTATAAGTTCTAAAAATGGAGATATACGCTACTGACTTAAAAATCCCCACCACCAATAATTACTGAATACTTTTTCAATGAGTGGGTTAAAAATTATTTTGGAATTTAGTTTCTAGTGCCATGTTCTAAAACAGGCATGCGTAGTTAGGATAATAGGTGATAGTTGGCTACGAAGCCAATGAAAATGTTTAATTGGAATGAGAATGGACACATTGTCTTAACATCAACAAGTAATAGCAGGAACCAGAGAGAACTTTTTAGCAAAAAACAATTTGAAAACCGAACTTATAAACTATAGCGCCCACACAAAATTGATACTGACGTCAATCAACGTTGGAGGAAGCAGAATCTGGTTCAGTGGAATTGCTGTGGAAGCATAATTCATTACCAGGTTTTTACATTTTGTAGAATGTTGCTAAAATTATGATTCCGGCGAATTTCTCGAAAATGAAAGATCCTGATCAATAAATAATATTTATTAAAACAAACAAATCAAAAGCAAATATCCTTCCAAATAGCAGAATAAATGTTTTTTGCGAGTCAAGATTCTACTAAAATTAGATAAATAATATCGCGCAAAACTATTTGCTCTACCCAGTAGAGTCGATATGATTCAATGTTGTTTGGTTGAACCGTCCAATGCGAAATTTTTTGCCAAATTTAACATTTTGTCAGTTTCTAACCCGCGAGTTTAAATAAAAAAAGTTATCATTACTTAAAAGTTTGATTGGATGTAAAGTTGCTGGAGGTTAAACTCCGATAACGCTCACACTTGAGTGTTGTTGAGTGCTTTGTAGCGAAATTCTCGAACAAATCGACTTACCAGTTTTGCCTACTCCTGGAGCTCCAATTACGGCCACTTTGACTTCCGAAAGGGATGATTTCTTCCTTCGCATGCCTTTCGCGCTCATTGTTGGCCCGCACTTACAAAGACGTCCAGCTTTTCGCAAAGTTTACACAGGATTGGCATTGGTTTGCTTGTGAAGTTGTACGCCGTTCAAAAACTCATAATCTTAGAATACGCTAAAAATATCCAGGAGTTACAACGGGAATGAGACGCGTCGACGTCGGCAATAGGCAACAAACATTTGAGTGAAGCCGGAGGACACATCTTGACTCTTGACAAACATCGTCGACCTACGCCGACTGGTCTTAATTTTAGGACGCCTGGATAACCTAAATTCTGACTTAACTAGGTGAGCTTAAGGTAGGACCAGTCCAAGCAACGTTGACAATAACCAGCGCGAACTGTTTTTATTTACCCATTTAACCAAGCGCCAGAGCCCCTTCCAACTTTACAACAATCCTACTTCAAACTAAAGAAGACCAGCACTTAACAAAATCTAACGTATATTAAAAAGTTTGCCAATATCAGCATATAAATGGTTGTAAATGCATCCATCACTAGGACTAGGACTAGAAATATCCCGAAAATCAATTGTAGACATTTCGTCTTGGTTATCCATCTCTATCCTGTTCTTCTACGTGGTCAGGTGCTTCCTGTGCTACGGGTTCGTTGGGGTGAGAACTTGGAGAAAGTGCTTTGTAATCAGTAGAAACTTCAGGATACTGCAATGATGATGACCCAAGTTTGGATTCTGCATTGATGGCTTTAGTCAGGGCAGCTATCAGCCTTCCCGAAGCTTGGACGAAAGTCCCGAAGGTTTCAAAAACTTTGGCCCATTTGGCGTCGGCTTCGCTTTTGGGATCAGCCATTTGGAAACTAGGGATTTGACATTAAACCTAATTGAGAATTTGACGTAGAACTGGAAAAAACAAACACTCAAGGGTTGGTTGTCATGAATTTTGCTATTGTTTTCGCTATTAAGAATATTAACAATGTTGAAGTGAAGTCACTTGTTTCCCGTTTTAAAATTATGTCGTGTCAAATTTACCGTTTATAAATGTCAGAACAAAATAATAGGGGCAACCCCCATTGGGGCGAGGTCCTGCAAAATTTGGGGGTGTTTCTTGACGTATCGGGAACATTGGTAAAGCATCTCGAAAGCTTGATGAACAGTCCCAAGACTACGGAGACATCACAACCTCAAAAGCCAAAAAGTGATAGCAATTTGTGTTGTTCCTGTCCATCTAAAGAAGGTTTGAAACCCTTAGGGGACCCGGGATATAATACGTTTCAAAATAATCTGCCGGTTCCATTGGGATTGCAACCATCTTCAACTCCTAACAGGCCTTCAACTAATTTTAAAATCTATGAAGATCCAGAATCTAGCGAGCAATTGAAGGGTAGCAACAAGCCCAGGTCAAAGCAGTGCCCGGTGGCAAAGTCACAATCCAATAAGTTGGGACCAAAAGGTTAATACATTACCGAATAGTTAGTAACTAAGCTATATTGTTACCTTAGGATACAGCGATCTTTAGGTACAGCTATCCAAACACGTTTTTCTTATTATAGCCAGTAAGGAGCAGTTGGGACATTTAGGAAAATTAAAGGAGGACTTGCGTACTGCTCAGAACCATCTGATCTTGGTTGATGAGCAAGTTAGGAAAATGGAGCGGTTGTTGCAGGACTTTGATTCCACTAGCATTAGTGGCAAAGTGAACCCTTCAGCCCTCTACAGAGAGATTGTGAAGCCAGACTTTGTTCCATACAGGAGCAATTCGTCTACTCCCCAACAACAACGACTACCCTTCCAAAGTCTGGTAAAATTCTCATTTGTTGCAAACTTTTATTGATATATTATTTGATCAATCACCAATGAGACGTAATATCATGAAAACAAATCTAATTTCAGGGTAACACCACAAATCAATCATCACAATGCACTCCGTGTGGAGGAGGTACAAGATTACCCTTACCAGCTCTCTCGCCACCAAATTCGTCCTATTATGGCTTTGATGCTCAAGATATGAATTTACAGGACCAACAGCGTGGTCCGAAATCTGGCAATAAATCAGGACGAAACAGTAACCAGCAAAATCGAGAAATCTCCATCCTATCCGCTGCTCCTCTTGACCAAAATACCATTGACTCATGTTTGTCTCCGTCAGGGTACAGGAAGCTGAAATAGTTTCAATGATTGTGTTTGATCAACATTCACGAGAACAATGAGTAAAATTTTGTGTATGCAGTCATGTACACAGTGGAAAACCTATACCGTTTTCTGCAAATTACAAGCGGCTACTGTAAATAAATTTCTTATTTATGATTAAATTTTTTTTTAACCCAATTTTGTATATTAGGTGGGTAACTACAAATATTCAAAATTGTTTTCTCTTTCTGAAGCTTTGATTCAAAAAGTGAAAGGTGAAAATAGAAAGAGAAACATTAGGAAGAACGCTGTAATAGCTTATAACCTCGTATGTATGCAACCAACTATACACTTGCTTGAAGTTGAAGATTGCAATTTTGCTTGCAGACTGTGATAACATTGCAAACTCGTAATGTTTGCAAGTTATTTTTAAGGAAGCATTTCCTAATTAGTATAAAAATTAGTTTACTAAAGCTAGACCTCTTGTGAGGACTGTCGGTGTTTTTAAGAAAACCATTGGCCATGGCCACAATTCCACAGTCACACAGAAAAGATTTCTAAAACACGTAGCAATTTGACACTCAAAAGAAAAAAATTTAGGCGGCTAACTAATACATTCCAGGGACCAAATTTAGCTTCAACGGTTTAGCTATATCTGCAAGAAATTTTTATCAAAGCTACGACTCGGCATGAAGAAGCAAGACATAAGAACTGCACTCATGGGTGGCTCAACATTTTCACTAGAGTTGTGGTGCTAACAGACTTAAGTCTTAGAAACTGGAAAAAGAGAGCAATGTAAAAGTTGTAATGATATAGAGGTGTTACACTTCTTAAGGCATTGAGGCCATCGCGAAACATTGGCATTTGAAATTTTTTCATTTTTGATAATTTCGGTGAATGGATGCAACTGTTAGCATCCTTGAAATTGGATGTAATACTTATTTAGTATTTGCTGCTCATCAAATTAAAAGTTAAGCTGCATAAAGCAGGATGTGGGTGTAACGACGATAATAAAAGATGTTAATATTTCTTGTTCATTGCACACTTTATTTCATATTTTTACATATCTATTATCTCTATACTGAGTATTTAATAACATTTACGTAATATAGTATACGGTCTGGTGCAAGTGCGATAATTTATAAGAAAATAAATACTGCTAACATGCCCTTAACTTGCAGAAGAGGAATCAAGACATGCGCGCTGGGATAAGTCGACAACAACAAATAATCGCAGCTAGTTTGGTGCAATGTTCGAAGTGAGATCACAATCTACTTGATCACTTATCTACGGTAAACCTATCTAGAATAATTAAAATAATTAATATATTACACGTAATGACGACTTTATACAATGATGCCAATGACAGCGAAGCGGCTCCAGTCACACGGCCGCTCCAGCTGAAGAAGAAATTCACTGATACGATGGCGCTTTCATTTTATTGATAGCATTTGATAAGTGAAGGACTTCGGTGTTGAGTTGGTGTACGAGCGATTCGAGTTTCTCAACCGAATCCAACACCTCCACCCGTCCAGTATGGGGGTTGAATCTCACTTCGAAAGGTCGCGACATGGCTGACACCCATCGCCTGAATTTGTCTTTCATATCATCGAAGCTCTCCGCCACGTAATAGATCGGCTGGTATTCCTGATCCTGGTAGGGTTGGATCGCGGTAAGAGCGGGTTCAAACGGTCTCAATTCGGGCTTCTCGCTCAAAGCGTGGAGCAGTTCACCGTAAGCACTCAAGAGACCGGCTCCGTAGGCCTTGACAGCTCCGCCTTCTTTGCAAAGGCCAAATTCAACAGTGAACCAGTAGACCTGAAAGATAAACCCTTTAGTGAGGTAAACCTCGATTCTGAGATGGCGCAAGATCTTTTGGCCATGTTCGAGTTAGCTGGACTTTTAACGAGCGGTCAGGCGTAGCGAAATTGGCCATGACATCATAGTCGCGTTCAGAGGCAGTGCTGCAATCGGAATGCATCCAATTGACTGTTAATTCGCGACCAAAATCGAAGATTGCAGCCTTGATGCATGCATACGTGGATGAGTCAAGATCCAAGACCGGAATTTGGGGCGAAACTTGCGCATTCCGTCAATATAAGGTTCAAGGAAATCGAGTCAGCGAATCAAGTTAAAGCTTTCGCGATTTGAAGGGGTAAATAATAAAATGTGAGAACCGATAGTGATAGAAGTAAGGGTTGGCTGTAGTAAAGTGGTTGATGCTTACCGTGGACAATTTTTCAATTTCAGCGTCGGAAGCTCCAAGGGAGGCGAGTCCAATTTCTTGGGAGAACTGAGCGAAGCTTGGATCTCCAAGTAGGGGCATGTGGCCGAGCAATTCATGGATGCAATCTCTGAAAAATCAAATCCGATCAGTTCGATCCGGATGCAACCCCCGCGAGACGTCGAAAATTCCTCAACTCGCTGTGCAGGTGCTCGTCCCAAATCCGATTAGTAGTCTCTAATTATTGCAACTAGAGAGCAATTACCCGCGATATAATGGACTATTAATCGAATCTGCGCGATCTTTGATGAGGCCGACGGCGTAAATGACACTTACGGTTCGGGGGTGTGGTAGGGGGTATCCTTGTGGCGGACGTACTGGGTGCTCTGGAAAATGCGGAAAGCCAGAGAGGCGAGGAAGTCGCGAGCGGTGAGAAGACCGGCGGCCGGACGAAGGGAGAAGCCGGTGTGACGACGCAAGAAGTTGGACATGTCCTCGAGCTGAGGGATGTGGTCGGCGGCGAAAATTCCCTCGTCTTGCAACTTCTTGAAGACGCGGCAATATTCGGAACAAGCGTGCTTGGGCATGAGATCCAGGACCGTGTTGAAGACGGAGCCCCAGGTCTTGACCTCGGTCTCGGTGTAAGTGATGTGCGGAATAGCATCACCGCTGAAAATTACACAAATTATTAGTCAAGGAGAAAATAATTTTACAATAATAACAATAGAATAGCATAATTGAATTCTATTAACAATAACTTTAATCAAAGAAAATTAGAAAATTACAAGTAAAATTGCAAAACTCCATCACCAATAGAAGCAATCACTTGTAGTTCGCAATGAACATGATCTGAGACAAAATTGGCGAAGTGTAAATGTTCAATAAAACTAAAAATATCTAGAAAAAAAATCTATTCTAGTGACTATATTTTGAAATTTGAAAAAGTGAGTAGCGCTCAGCGAAGCCAGTAGACTTCCGTAAAGACGGTAAATCCTGGAGGGATACTCACTACTTGTAAGCAAAGGCGATTTCGGCGATGTCCTTGCGGCGGGAGCGGTACTCCTTGTCGGCGAATCCGGGGTGGTTCATGTCCAGATCGGGCTCGTATTTGGTCATCAGATGGTTGCAGCTGTCCAGCTCGCTGGCGTGGCGCGGGAACCAGGGGTTCTTGGCGGAGATGTTGTCTTCCCCGATGAGGGTGACGTGTTCGAGGGAGGCGGATTGGCGTAGCCCCTTGATCAGCTGCAGGAGGCTGACTCTGGTCATTTCGACTTTAACCAGCGCATCCAGTTGAGCGCCGTCGGTGGTGTTGGGACGCGTCTCCAAGTGGCAGACGGTTCCTTGGTACTTCTCGACGGTTTTGAGGACGCGAGCTAGCGAACTCATGCCCTCGCGAAGTTTCAGGATGAGTGCGGCCCTTTGGAGGGCATTTCCGGCCTCGGGATTTTCATTGATGGCGTTGGACAGGACCACTTCTTCCTCGGTGAGACCGGTGTCTGTGGAAATGCGTCGTTATTTTAACGATTTCCCAGGCTAGCGCGATATTTCTGCGGCTTAACTCGGCGACAAATGGAGGGTGAAAATTGACTTTTGACATTATAAAAGCCGGACGGAGCGAGACCGGCTTTGTGCGAATCGCACTCTCAATGCAATTATGTTATATGGGGGCTTTCAAGAGCTCGAAAAATTACGCGTTCTCCATTTAAGATTTTTATTTCTTTAGTGCAACTCTTTCGAGTTTTACTTACCGTTTTCTGAATTTTCAGCGGACTTCTGGACGGGCTTGTCGTCCAACTCGATATCAGGGTCAACGCTGGAGTCTACAAGACGACAATCATGCAACAACATCGATCATGCAACAACAACGACAACACTTACCGTTGGCCCGGAGACGTGCCTCGTCCAAGACGGTCTGTTTGGTTTGCTTCACCACCAAAGTTTCGAATCGAGCGTCATCTACAAGAGATCGGCGTCTCGCAGGATAACCGTTCTGAAAATAAATCCCACATTATTAACCCATTGTCTTGAACAGACGGAAACCAGAAGCGCGCAGGAAATTGCCAGAAAACTTTCTTTCGCTAACAAGCCAACGGAACCGTTCCTGCTGCTGCCGCAGGAACCGCTTTGTTAACTCGAGCCAACTCCAGATTAAAATTTTTATTGCAGCTCGCGAGAAGGCGGGACGGAATGCCCCCAAAGCAAGGTCGCCCATTTACATTGCTCCAGGTACTAAATGCATTCTCCGGCCATGATCTTACTCGTAATTGTCAATATCCTTGTAATAATTATTCTAATTAATCCGATTTTTAACGGACGGAACTGCAGACGCGGTGTCGCAATCGCTGTTCACTTTCGCCAACCGCGCCGAATTCAATAGCAACTGACCTGAAGATGACACGGATTGGTGGCCGATTATGTCAATATCTCCGAAGAGAAAGCATCTAATTATGTCACGTAGTAATTACGGAAGTTATTTTTTCCTCCCAATAGTGTCGTAGTTTCGGAAATTATCACATGCGAAGATTCCTGCGTTTCTTTACCATAACGGGTTTACAACCATGTCTCGGTGTTGGCGACCCGTTCACCTACACGTTTCCAAAAAACAATCTCGAATCTAACCATTAGGGGTGAGTGATTTTGACCACCGCTCCATTATTACGGTTTCATCACGCGCATTGCTAAACTGCAGGAGTCGCTTAATTGGCCTGACCTTGCCAGTTACTCGCGAAAGGAGATTCCTGCCGGTGATCGTTTCAGGATTTATTTAAAAAGGTCATAATCACCACCTTCTTGGACTCGTTTGTATCTTTAAGGCACAAGACAAAGGCGCTTAAGCTACTTCTTTGTTGGGCAGTGATGCTGCTTAAAATTCTTGTAAACAAGAAATGATTTCGGTGCAAAAAACCAAACAGTTACTTTATAGTAAACAAGAAGTAAACTTGGATCTAAAAAATGTAATGGTGTAGGTAAGTATATAGAACACCTTGAAGTGTAGCGGTATCTCGTTCTATTGAAAGCATATTCTGACACCGTCCCCTATTACATTTAACCTTCCGAAAAGCGATTAAATTAAGATTTTTCCACTTAATCCAAAGTGGCTATTTCACTAATCAATTTGATTTAGGCCAATGATGTTTGTTTCAATACTTTTATGCCAGTTTTTTTAACTTTTAGTAGCTCTCTATTTCTGGAGGATGGGAGATCCAATCTCGCTTCTGCCGCCTCTTCAATTTTAGTTAAGGCAGAAAAAAAACAATTAAGCTAAAATCAATCGCCAACATCCATAATGGAAATTTATATTGCTTCGTTAAACCGGTTGCTCAGATTTAAAAATTGGACGGCCAGAAGCCAAAAAATTGAATCTCGGGGCTCTAACTCTAGTTTTTCAGATTTTGTTAAAAGGCAAGTGAAAATTGTATTGTGGTAGTTTACATAGTTAGAATTAGACTTTTGGTTTTTTCTCCTTAAGAAAATTGATTTTTTAGTCTGTAACACAACCAAATTTTAATTTTTTAAGAAATAGATTTTTAGTTAATATGGTATCAACACTTTAGATATTTCTAAATATAGAAAAAATTTAAAAAAAATTGAGACTGAACGGAGAGACTTTGCAGATTTTTTTGTAGTTCCTGAGCTTTCAGATAGAAAGCTTTATAGAGGAAGTCGTTATTCAACATTGAACGTTTGTCAACATCACTGATTATTTGAGACTAAACTTTGGAACCAAAATTCTAATTTACCCTTTCAATATTTCATTCAAAGCAGTGTTTATCACAAATTTAATTTATCAATCACGCCACAACACGTGATAATCTTTGCCACAAGAATTGCAGTTAACTAAAAGTGTGGTGCACTAAAACATTAATTTTAATTTTATTTTTTAGTAGATACTATCAAAAGCTTAAGATGGCTGATTATTAAAGGCAATTGAGTGTTTAGAAAGCAACCAGGGAGAAGCTTCGAAAAACTTTTTTTAATGCAAATTACTATTTAGACATTTAAATAATAAAAAATTAGTATTATTATTATTTTCAGTAGGAAAAGTTGAAATTTTTAATCACTTTCAAAAGTTCAGAAGGCGTTACGGTAAAACGATAAAATAATTAATTTAAAAATAATTTAAGTTGTCTATAGATATTAATTGCCAATGTAACAATTGTTTGTTCCGAATTACGTTAACTGTGCAAATTGTTAGACATAACAAACCATTCCTGACATAAATGTTTGAATTTTTCAAAAATAGTTAATACATAGCTTAGAACCGGCAATTTTAATTATAAAGAATTGGTGCTTTAACGTTTTAAATATTAAGTTATTTAAAGCAATCTTGAATGCAATTTCAAATTGTGAGACTTTTAACTTTAATACTATACACACACAAAGTAAACACAACAATATAAGTTTCACATTTAAAACAAAATTTAACACATGTGTATGGGATTACTCATAAGAATCTTTTGTTTAGCTGATTAAGACATTCCTGCTATAAAAGTGAAATTAGTTATTAATTGAAACTGTTCTAATTATTATAACGACGCGTTGTAAATTTAACGTTAATAAATGTTGTGACTACAAACCGAATAAATATTGAGAACCTCTAGCTCCCGAACAAAATTTGTTTTGTTAATGACAATAGCGACGGTTTTCAAATTTAAAATTGCGCCAAAAAATGAGAAGTGGGGTCAAAATTTGTGAGCGAAAGAAAAATTCCTGCGAGCGTTTGGTGTCGGCCGCGGGGTCGGGTAAAATTTACCGAAGTGGCGGTTTGGGGTGGCACTCACCTCGATGCTGTAGGACTTCTTGATGGCGAACATCTCGCGATTTTTCTGTGCAGCAGCTACGGCGGCCATAATATCGACTTGGAGATTTCAACGGTGGTGTGAACTCGCTGCAGTAAATACAGATGATCAGCCTGAAAGCACTAGTTTTCACTGCTGAAGCTATGTCGCGTTGATCCGTAATTCGACCACGATCGTGACTGATAACCGTCTGTCGAAGAGGTTCTATAACACGCTGCTAGCGAGCTGAAGCAAACCAAGGTGTGTGTTGGGGCTCGTGGGGCTGCGCTATATGTAGTTGAACCCCTTCTCCGGCCGTCCCCACGCACGGCTCCAGCCCTTTCATTGTTGCGAAAAGCCGGCGTCACGCCTGCGTCAGATCCGCCGTCCACCGGGATCCCCAAGGCTCCGGAGGGTGCTGCTACCGGAGTGCTGGCCGCTGCTGGTTGGCGATGACGCGTGTGTCATCAACCGGCCGACGACGACGTTCCGAGAAACTCGCATTCGAGGCACGCGGCCGCGGAACTCCCGACGTGCGCTCGTCGCCACCAGGTAGCCGCAGGCTCTTAGATCACGCCGTGTGGTTGCGTCGGTGGGATTTACTCGGTAATTAGTCGCCGGCTTCCAAATTAACGCGAAATCTTTGACCAACGCAGTTTTCCGGGGCATTTGAACCGACACGAGACTTCGCGGAAGACGCCCAGCAAAATACCCAGGGAATAGCACCAGACGCCTTTCGCCTAACAGGGAAAGCACCTGGGTGGGTCGCCTCAAAATAATGGACACATATTATTTTTTCTAACAAAGGACAAGTGGAACTGTGCAGGTGATCAATGATAGTTTCCTGGAATACTTGCATCAATATTCAACTCCATCCATGGAAGAGGCCAGATGTGACTGCAAAAGGCTGCAAAAGCTGCATAAGAAACTTGAGCATCCTTCGAAATTACCATTTCAGTCTATCTTTCCTAATTAATCTTATTTATGCTAACACTCTGCTTCGAGAGGAAAGGCTTGACGGAGGAAATTAACAATAATACAGATTTCTTTAAAAAAAAAATTCAAAAAAATATTTATTAAAAAATTGTATAAAAATCAAAAATTTGGTTTTTAATGGAATTTAGGCAATTGTATTGTATTGTTGTTATTTTTTTAACGATGACAGTTTAATATTGGCCGCTAAGTTAGCATTGATGAGCTTTCACAATTGATGAGATTCACAATTATGAAAAAAAATTAAATATGTTTAGCAAAAGTTTCCTGCGATACTGCAAGAAAGACGTATCTAGCAATTGGATGGTTTTGGTCGCTTCTTTTGCAAGAATCTTTTGAGCTGGTGATTAACGATTGCTCTGAATATCAACAAGTGCTACACTTTGCTCTAACTCTTCAGTGTGTCGTAAACTTAAAATTTGGGACTCTTGAAAGTCGTATGTGATGTGATAGCTACACTAATGTCTTGATCTCAACTACCACTTCTATAAGAAAAGAAGTCTTATCTATGTAAGTCTCTTTTTTCTGAAAGGAGTATGTATGTGAAATAATAGTTTGCTTAGGGTTTAGTTCTAAAGGAATATTAGCTATATGATTATTAATACAATATTTCATTTTAGGACAATTTTGTTAAGAACTTAGCGCCCTAGAGTGCTAACATAGAAGAAGCCTTCTTCAATTCCTTTTTCTAACGCCATGATTCAGCTTGGTGAATCTTATTTTTTTGATCTGTTAAATATCCTAATATCATAGTTGACATAACAAAAATTATTATCTTTTTATTACACTGGAGAGCAATCATTACTCTGTCAATATTTAATCTTAGAATAGCTGTCTTTATACCTAAATGTTCTTCAAAATGGTATTGAATCTTCAATAGAACTTTTAATGGAATAAACTCTAGTGCTAAATCGCAGGGACTATTGGGATTTTTTTTAACTCTAAAATACTATTTAGCTGGAATAGGTATGAATCGGATATTTGACACTTTATATATTTCAGAAAAGTAAAATGACATTGATTTTATTTTATTTTATTTTATTTTGATTTTTAATTTTTTAAATTTTTTAAATATTTATTTTAAACGACAGACAAGCTCTCTTGTCTACCTATTGCATCTTAAGTTTTTCTTTGTGCAAACGTATAAAGTTTTCCAAAATAAAGATGGTAAATGAACCAATTAAGCCTGCCATGAAGAATATTTAACTAACTTATTGTGTTAAATTAACAGAGTGCTACTAACTTGACTACTCAATTTTTATCAAAAGCTACTTGGGTTTTAGCTTTCTGCTAGTTGCCTGGTGATTTTGGATCAATATCTGACATCGCTCAAATATTAGGATTGGTCCCTCGTCCTTAAATGCGTAAATTAAGTTTTATGTTTAGCACTTTATTTTATAATATATTATAACAAAACGTTGGAAACTATTGAATTATCGGCCGTAAAGACAACACTTACCATGTTTTATAGTCGATAAGGTTAAATTTTTTCATACAGCATTCCAAGTTACGGTTACAGAATAAAAAGTTGTTGAAAGATTAATTAGAGTAATTAATTAAGCGCCTCTATCTCCTGCTTCAGAATGATAATATTACAAATTGTTATAAATATTTTTTTACTTGTACGAGAAAATTCGCGGCCAATTTCGATCTTACTTAACGATGCGAAATTATTACATTAATTAAGGAGCAAAAAAGTTCCATAAAAAATACTCGTGGTTGGCAGAAGTTGACGACCTTTTGACAAAACTTTATTCCGGATGTTTTTTACAACACCATTCATTTAACTTAAAAATGTTACAAAGTCTATGATTTTCAAAAAATTAATCTGTAGATCCTAGCTTTTACATGTGTAGATATTAATATTCAAATTGAACATTAATAGCTCAATTTTCATTCAACCCGCATTAATTTGTGCTAAAGTCACCATAAACCACTTTTTCTTTTACTTTTTGTTAAGAAACTAGGAAAGTCCAGAAAAAAATAAAAATAAGGTAATTGTGGTAAGGCGAGGAGACCAAATAATTACTAGGTACTTATGGGTCATGGGAAATCAGAGGAAACTTGATGACGGAAACCGCAGCAAAAGGTTACGCTCAAGTTCCAGTTTATTTTAGCAATTTAATCGGTATCTTATTGAGTTAAGTACCTATCCTCAATCTTCTCCTTAATTAAGCTCGTCAGAAATTATATTCGGAAAATCCTTTACTAAATGCATGGAGAGCAATGGTTGCAGCTGCTGCCAGAAGCAAAAATTATAAATATCTCTAATAAAAAAAAATAAAAAAAACATCATCATGGGTTTATTTGCAGTGAAAGCTCATTATTCTGACAATTCTATACGAGAGCACTGAAGATGTTTATTAAGGGATTCCTAAGATTATTAATCACCTGAAGACTAAATCAAATTAAATTCTTAATTCGCCCTAATTCAACTTGTCAAGAAAATTTAGTTGTTTTCCCAGCTAATTTTGAATTTTTTTGTTTCGTGGAGAACGTGTTTTGTCTACCGGCGATTTTAATTTTCTTAGTCCCACGACCGAGCAGTTATTTGAAAACTACGACCCACAGATTTGAGCCTTAAATATTGGGGAAGAAGTTGGTAGGTAAAAGCAAAGATTTTTATTAAAAAATTTTGAGCTACATGTTCTAGGTTTAATTGTTAGTAGTGCTAATTAATATTATTTATTCTGGCTTTTCAGTAATTTTTAATTTTTTTTAAATTTATTGAACCTTCAAGTTACACTTCTTAGTTATTATGTTGTCAATTAATGCCACTGTTGTTGAAGAATGGCAAATGACCAATATCCTCGTATGTGCAACCTAATTATCTTTAAATTAAAATAAAGTTGTCTGACGCAAAATTCGGATGTTCAATTCATTTAATATCATTCACATTAATGGAAGATGGAAGGACTCGCTGAAAGTAAAGCATAATCATTGGCTAATTTTCTTACCGCACTATTCACGGGTGTTAATTTACGTCTATAAATAAACCAATCAATTTAACGTTTGCAATGTTTTGATGATTATCTCTGCAAGCGTTACAGGATCTTAAAAAAATAAGATCCGTGTACTTGTTTTGACAAAAAAACGCGAGCTGTCTTGTTGATTGAACGACCTTCATTCAGTGCATTGTCCTATATTTATTATTTGTAGTTGGGGTTTGGCTGCGTTCATCGCCAAAATTCACCCTGATACCGTTGGACAATGAAAGTGATATCAACCTCGAAAAATCGTGATATAGTTGTAAAGTTTCAACTTGCTGTTGCTCTTTTATAGTACCTTTCCGTTGTTAACTTGGACACCAAGCCTCTCACGCCACTGAAACGTGAAAATCTTAATGGACAATTGTAACGAATTGCCAAAAAAACTATGGTCGGAAAACCTTGCGGTGCGGGGTAAGCTATGTGGAATTTGCCTCGCTTGAAGTCCTTGAATGCAGAATATCCGATTAATTGTATTTTATATAACGTTAATTGGTAGTGAAAATGGTAATTCTCCGAGATCTCATGAGAGGGTTAAAAAAATCGTTGAATAGACCGACGTCAGGGCAATGGGAAAACTCGCCAGTTGCCCTAGAATCCATCCAAGCAAGATATGGATGCTTTTGAAGTCGTACTTTTTTTAAATTAAACGAACAAGCCTCAAGGTGATTCCGAAAGAAGGAGGTTCCATCTGAAACTAATGAGCTATTTTTGCAACACTTGTTACGCAACATAGAATATTTCAGAGAGTAGGTACCTACGTGCGAAACGACATGTAAGTATTTACTATGGGCGCTCCGCTAGATTCTAAAAAATTTCGCCCCAAAACATTTGGATGCATGTTGTTGACAACAACAAGGAGGTACATAATTAGGTATTATTCCAAAAAGATTCTCATTTTTATTACCAGTAGCACTCAAAGTCGAGAGTTCTTTTAGAAAAAAATAGTTTTAATCCATCTCTCTTCCGAAAGGAGGTACGGTTCTGGTCGCCTGAAGGGAGAAACTTTTGGTCCGGCCTTTGTGACGTTCATCCGCCACATGAT
Source organism: Schizotus pectinicornis (assembly GCA_951805265.1). Lineage (NCBI taxonomy): Eukaryota > Metazoa > Arthropoda > Insecta > Coleoptera > Pyrochroidae > Schizotus > Schizotus pectinicornis. The sequence goes on from OX638203.1 coordinate 14,336,418, forward strand.
TCAGCAGCAGGAATTTAAAATAAGATCTGAGAGTCAGTCCACTTAGGATTTCCCAGGTCGCTGGACTGCCCCAACAAGTTGCTGAAACTGTTTCATATCAAAGCGCAGAAGAGTTAATTTGCGACCTTGCCAACATCTCATTCCGTACTATCACTAAAAATAGCCATAAAATTTAACCAGTTAGGAGCATAAATTGATAGTAGAAATCACCGTGACCGTTGACCCGGTGCAGCTCCCAATCCCAAGACAAGTCCGGAGCTTAACGGCGCTCGCGTCAACCCCCTTCATAGGCCGGAAAATGTCTTCGCAGGAAAACCTCGTAACCTCGACAATTTTTCTGAAGCTGAAACTTACCACTTATAGATCCAAAGTAGGCAAAGACACAGTTACCAGCGTGATCGAGACTTCTATTTGCATAGTTAACGTGCAGTTGGTTAATTAACCGATCATGTTTTATTCACACGAGCTTAAAGTGGGTAGTTAATTCATTAGGAGATCATTCGGAAAAATTTTAGCATTAACATCAAATAAGAATCACTTTCAAGGGTACGTTCAATTAGCTGTCATTATCTATTGTTCATAAGTAATGAAATTGCTGTTCAGTCGATATAATTTTATTACAGCCGAGAGACTGTAGGAGAAGCTTGCGCAGGTTACCCACGTTTTCTGCAAGATTTTGCGTCTTGAATGCGCAATCTACGGCCCAATTATGCAGGTGATAACTGGACCATCAGAATTACCCAACAGCGTGACGTGCGTAGAAACCACGCTTAGAGAAACCGATTGACGTCACCAAAAACCGTCCATTTGCCACCTGTGGCAGTGGTTACTGTAATAATGGTTGTCCTTTCAACGGACATTACGGGAATTATTGTCGGATTCACATCGTCAATTAACGTATTATTTTAAAAATCAGACGTACAGTGAAAGAGACAACCTTGAAGTGTTGCTGTCAAGTAGGAAGTGCGGTCAGGAATTGGAGTTAATAAAGAAGAATTACCCATTACGGTACGGTTCTTAATTGGTAGACAAGATAATTGGAATCTTTGTGGTGATCTGTTTTTTTATTCAAACTTATTCGGAGGTCCACTCATCGGTTTTCCGAAAAACCTGCGCGGCTGCAGAGTTTCCAGGATCCCCACCTGCGGAAATTTTAAAATAATAGTTTCATCTTATTACGGCAATTATTGTTGTCACCGCTTAATTGGCCGTTTAAGCGGTGGAAACGAAAAAAGAAGTTAACAACAAAAAGTAATTTGTGGAATTTGCTGCGGCCAAAACACGAAACCCTCCCTTTTTTTCGCTATTGGCTGCTTTAACTGTGACATTTGAGATTTCGTATTAATCAAGGTCGGCACCTTTTTTCTTTGCCGCTTTTATACTTTGCCCAAGCCTAATAATTGTTTACTCTAAAAAATTTAATTAAATCAAATTAATTAATTTTCAAATTTAACTTGCTGATGTGTCACAAATTTGGCGCTAATTGATTCAAAAAGTCAAAAAAAGTGATTAATAGGGCCATTCGATATTAGCCGATTACTTAATAGTATCGCCGCTATCAGCGAAGAATCAGCAGGAAGATCATCCTGGTGCTCGCCGGTTGTTCAACAGTGATATTGACCTCAATACGATAAGGACGATATTCCGGTTGACACACCTCTAACGATGCCTAGTACTACGACACTATTATTGTTTATTGTTTGTTTTTATCAACAAATGCAAGATCACGCGTGGTGATTACACGGACTTCAATCACCAATACATTATTCAAAAAAATCCTTTCAATTAATTAATAAAGCGCGAAACTGGGTGTTTCATTTTTTTTATGTAGGTTTACACCTTTGTTCAGCCTTAGTTCGCGGGTTTCTCGGTAGTTCAGTCAACCTTCCTTGATTCGATTCGAATCGAGAATCGTTCGTGAATATCGGTCCATTACACAAATTGTTGGTCTGACAATTTTACCTTGGTGAAGATCCGAGGCTCTTTTGTGTTTCCACCGAAACACCAATACCGCAATTAAAATTATTCTGGACGTTACTAAAATCATGTAGACGTCTTTAAAAACAAATTCTAAAATTAGTTTTTGTGAACTTGCGAGGTTATTATTAATCGAGATGACGCACACCTATTTACCTTCTGCATCGTAAATATTATCAAATATTCCCAACTTCCGCTAGTTGTGGGTAATTTTTCGACCATTTTCTCAAGTTCTGGTCGGTTCCATACCGAGAATTCGGGAGAGTTAACCTGAGGAATTGTTGGGGAAATACTTATTTGTGTTCCCCAATACTTTTTTTAACCGCAGGAAGTTTTGGTTCATGACGTAGTAATAATACAGATGGATCCCAAGAAATTTTAAAGAAATAATCAATTCGTAAACACAAGCTTTTATTTATTTTTTTATTTCTCATATACAATGCAATTTGTCCAGAACATTAGGACAATGAGCATTACATGGGGTTCTAAATAAGACTTCAAAATATCAAGAAAATGCAAAGAACGATTAAAGTCGAAATAAGTAATAAACCAAATTTGAAGATTAAGCTTTCTACCTTAATTTATTGATTCAAGTTCTATTTGCTATTGTATATTTTTTTATAGATTTAACGATAAAGAGATACAATTTTTAAGAAAATAATTTAAAATTATAATCTTAATTTCTTTCTGTATTAATTAATCAGTATGCTGCACCCCTTAATATTTATTTTTATTTTTTAATTTTATTTATTTTCTCTCGGAAGAGTAGTAATGATACCATCTGCTCAATTATTAAATGAGAATTTCCAAATAAAACTTTCTTGTCTTCTTTGTAAACCGTTGAATTCTTCTTTTTATCTCTTCCCACATATTTTTAATTGGATTCAGGTTTGATGAACAAATAGTTCAAGGACACTCATTTTCAGTTAACTAACACTTTACAAATATGTTTGACGTTCTACTGGCATTTCCCATTCAACGTAAAGAAATTCTTGTTATTCTGGTCACCTTCGACTTTTTCTGCTGCCTTACAAAAACCTTGTGGTTTCACCCTTCTCATATCTGCAATTTGCGATTAGTTTATAGTATGGCGATCGAACAGTTGTTTCAGGACTTTCATTCTATTTTCAGCCGAAAATTTTTTTATCTGGATCTTTCACAATCTAGAATTTTATTGCTGAGAACATTTCTCATTATTTTTATCATTTTCAACCTCTTCTATTGTTCGTCTATAACTACTTTTAATTCTTCTTTCTTCTTTTATCCACATATGGTATCAATGAGATTGAAGCGTGATAATCAAAAAGGATATTTGAAGATATTTATTTAAATGCAATAACTTGCTTATAACTGAAAAGTGAATATTACTCTATTGTTTTATGCTCCTTGTTGCAACCGACTTTGTCTATTGTTTTTCAAATATTTTTTTAATCGAATGTGAATGTTTAGGTAAGTTATTTTGGAACATTGGTTTCATTTTCAGTAAATTCATAAGTCTCGTAAATCTGGGAATTTTCTAAGAGGCGGAAATTAAATTTTCCTGACATTGTTTATTCAGAATAAGAAACCCCTTGCCATTGTTTTATCATTACTACAATCGACTTCTCATGCTCTTTTGCGTAGAACTTAGTCTGATTCTTTTCTCTATCTTTTCTCAATTAATTTTCAATTAGTTGTAATTTCTTTAAAATTATTGCCGTATTTGATCTTCAAAGAAACCATTTCTGATTCTATGTTTTACCTCAACTCGCACATTTTTAGGACAAAATTCTGTAAGTCTGTCACAACTTTGGAAATACCTATGTTTGGAGCTTTGGAAAATAAGTTTCCAGCATTTTCAGGTTAAGAAGCCTTGATTTATTTATTCTTGCCACACTTAACTTGTTTTATTGTCTCTCGGTGGCTGAAATCTTCTGAACATTACCTCAAATTGTACGATACAAATTTTTATCCAAAACAAATCACCTTGAACAGTTGAAACTGCTGTCTTAACACGACAAAAGTGCAATAATTAAGACAATAATCGTCGAACAAGGTTTATTTCATTTTGAAAGTTTTTCAAGAATAAGCGGAGCAGCTTTCACCAAAATTTGCACTAAACATTAAAATAATTTTGTTTCTCAAGGGTGCTACTATATAAAATGTGGGGCACTAACGAGCTACAACCGTTTCTGTATGAGAAAATATAATAAATAGAAGGTGAAGAGTTTTAGGACCCTGTTAGAAGATTGCAGTTTCTAGACGGTGTTTCTTCGTGCAGAGAACTTGGTCGATTGTCGTAATTTGCATTCGCGAATTATTTTGCTTCCTTGCTCAACAGGCAAAATTCTTTGTGTTAACTGATCGTTACTGAATTATAAATTTAAACGAATTAGCGCATACTACACTCCTGTTAATTGCTATCCAGGTGAAGGTCTCGCCAATGGAAGAAGTTGAAACTAGATAAAAATTACATTTATAAAATATCGATATTCAAGGCTGCTCAATTATGTTACGGCAATCGCATATTTAAACCTAAAATACTTTGTTTTCCTATTTCAATTAACACTGACAATAATATCTAATTATTATTTAGTTAGCATAACATCTGTTCTGTAGAATGTAGAAATATTAAATTATCTCGCAATTATATCAACAACTCTGTATGTGAGATCAGATTTTTATAATTAGAATTAATTGAAAAACTTTGGAAAACTTGAAGTAATTTATTGACATTACAAAAATTTCAAAAATATGAAACAAAAACTAAAACCCCTAATTAGCTAATGACGCCAAAAGAAGAACATTAGTATCCTTTTGATCAAGGACAATAAAAATAATTAGTTAAACAATAATAAATGTTACAGAGTAATTATCTCAATTTAAATAATTATTGTTATACCTTTTGGCACACGATAATTATCAACAATATTATGGTAATTTCAATCTCTTTGCTGAAATACTTTGTTTAAAACGACTAATTTCTATTTTTTGCTACTGTGCACTAAACCAGTGATTATAATTGAAACTAATGTATTTCGCTACAATTATTCGCTCATTAAATATGAATATTCATTAGTTTTGCTTCATTTCCAGTGCAACCACGTGACCGGACTGTGTCTTCATACGTTGGGGCAAGCCTCTTGCTGGTGGTCGCCTCCCATCAGAATTAATTAGACGTTTACCATGATACTGTTAATCTAACTAGATATGTACACACAAGGTCGATTCAATCAGAACTCTATTAGACTATTCTATGATTTTTAAAATTATCATCGCAGAGTGAGGATGACATTAAAGCGATACTTCCTTCTAATTTAACATAATATCTGAAGAGATAGAAGTATAATGATAAAGCACTTGGTCGCAGCATCTGCTGATGCGATTCTAATTAGTACCACGATCATATTAATCAGAATGTTGAGTTTTATGTATTACTAGAAACAATTTACAAGCACAGAGAAATTATCTTTGGAAGCTTGTGAAGGTCCATTGGTGTAAACACATTCTACAGGATAATTAATTGTTTCACATCACCCATGTCATATACGACAAGTACAATCACAGACGGAGTCTCTTGAACTCGATCAGATGGCGTAAAACATATTTTTCATAATTTTTACGAGAGAACAGAAAGTTACAATTTTTAGAAATTCCGTATACCTACTCAGGAAAGATGCTGCAAAATTTTGGCCTCCGTCAGGTTCAGTCAATGGTTCGGTTGGTGTATTAAAATATTAGCGAGAAAAAAAATTTGTCTTGATGAGTTCTACCACTGGTTAAAATTAATGTACTTATTTCGCTTACACCCTGTACACAGGCTGTTTCATAATTGATTGTCAATATTGAAAGAGGTTGATATCCAAGGTAGATTTTTTTTTTGTTTTTTTATAGAAACTTTTTATCTTAAAATCATCCAGAGATTAACTTTCTTTAATATTGACATTTAATTATGAAACACCCTGTAAAATATAATAATAATAACGCTCAATAGTTTTAAACTGGTCAAATTTTGCAAATTAGTGGCAACACTTTTACGCAATATAATGTTTTAGGAAAAAGGAGGTCTAATTAGTGATTACTGCAGTTTAAACTTGGAGACTTTCGTGAAGCGTAACTATGGTTTATTGCTACTTTTTTATTATTTCATGCATTAAGTTGTATTGCTTCACAGAGTTTTACCGCATAATAGCCTAAAAACTTATTATTTTGTCGGTTATTATCGAAGATTAATTGTCATTGGGGCAAAACTGGCGATTTGTTGATGCAGTCATGTGGAGATGGATCTCGTCTAGTATTGTAAATAAAAGTTTGATTCGATGGTCCTCTGCAGAATGAATGCCAGCCTGCGTTTGACATGGAGGACATCCATTGATTAACCGGATTATTATCCATCCTGTATGCACGGAAATTAAAAGCGGCAATCCTTCAAGAGCTGGATTTCTACTTTTCTACCCGCAATTATTGACGGTGTTGCAAAATAATTTTACGATTAAAATCAATCATTTAATTACCAAAATGAGGTCACAATCCAATTTTTGGCCGAAAACCTAATTTCAGCATTAATTTGAAGAGCACGGTGTGACATTGGGTGGAAAAAATGCGTTTTTTCTGCATAGTTTAGTTTCGATATTGCAACTGTTTAGATTCGGCGAATTAGCTTTAATCAAGGTTGATTTTCAAAAAGTTTCAATGCTAGAAAACGTGGCAACTTAATTTGGGTACGGTCTTCTATCGGCCAAAGGAAACGGAATCGTTTGTGGTAAACTGACAAGCAAACAGGTGGCTAATTTCGTTCTTGCAATTAAGCTACAGTATGAACCGATGAAGTGGCCGTGACCGGGTCTAAATATTACCTTAGTCACCTTGAATTACAGAAAAACTTTGGAATATTGATTTCTTTCAGTGTAAATCTAAGGAGAACGCTTCTTATGGACGCCGTGACTCACGACAAATGAAATGAGCACAATCAATTGCATTTTAGAAACACATCATGCAATTAACAATGCAGTTTGCCTCCGTCTTGGTTTCCGAGAAATCACCTAAAATAAGGCAGCAATCAAGCACACATGGCTCAGTACCTATATGATTATCGCCAAGGATTGAGTAACGAGACATATGAGATGAGGATGAACGCGAATAATTGCTCGTTTTTGCGGAACAATAAATAAACAAATAGACAAAGCCACAATCGACACTAATGAATTCCTAACTGAAACAAAAAGTTAGAAAATTTTGCTAAGTGAAGACGTAATAATTTTAAGAAAAGTTTACAATAATGGAGCAGAAGTCATGTCAGGATGAAGTTACAAATGTGGTCTTTTTCCCAGTCAGTAGTAAGTAAGCACTCTTCTCGCTAAAGAAAAATAGCGTAATAAAGCATAAGTAATCGTAAATTAGGCTCGGGGAAACAGAAGGTGGTAGCCAAGGTACATTTGCAGTCGTATTGTTGCAGTTGCCTGAAGTCTGGCCGTCAAAACTCGGAGGTTTTACGTTTCACTCGCGACCATGGCAGTGTCGAAGGTTAATAATGGCAATATTCATTTTCTGCATTTTCGTCACTTTGTTCTTCTCCACTTTAAATGGTAGTGTATGCAACTTTTTGTGCAACTTTTGCCATCCCCTTGTATGTGAAACTTAAATGGTTTAATTACGACAAAAATCTCCTACTTAAGAAGTGCATTTGCACCAACAACACGTTTGACGTCATTGCTGATTTCTTTTTACCTCATTTCGTTATTTGGCAAATTAACCTTGACGACAATTAATTTTTATTTGGGAAGTCCACAATAATTATGCTAGACGTTAGTTAGATGGCCAACGAATTTAATTAGATTAAATTACGTAGTAAAATCACCCATTTGTTAAGAAATGGTTTTCCTAGTACACGAAACTATGAACTATGAAGTCAATGGGAAAACACGTTTTGGGACTAGCCATTTTCGGTAATTTAAAAATGTAAATATGTCAGAACTTTACGCTTTCCACTTACGTTGCTCAAATTTCCACAATGCAAGAATCAAAGAACAAGAATCAACTCGCTTAGTGCAACTGAACGTCAACATTTTTATTTAAAAAATTTTAAAACAAGAGATGGGCAAGAGTGACAAATGATGGGCCAGATGGACACACAATATTTTTTTTGATATAGTGATGGTAAACATGAGTGGTTGTTTAACATTGTAGCGGTAAACCGTAATTTAAAAAAATACATAAAATATCGTAAGCCCTGAAGTATGTTCGAGGAAGTAGAAATTGCTTTGAAATATTTTCTAGTTGCCTTGGAATCACCATATCTTTATCTCTATTCACTAATTTTTTATGGATTTTTATATTGTAATTTTCACCCGCCTCCTCCACTATTTGTCGAATTTTTATATTTTGCAGACAAATTTTGCAATTTCTTGATAAAACTACTTAAAAATGAAAATGCTTCAAGTTTGTAAAAAATTGCATGTTTGCAAAGTTAACAAACTACGTAAAAGGTCAAAATTTCTGAACTAGGCGACACTATAGAAAATAGTTCCTAACTACCATCAAAGAGATAATTTTGTCTATTTGGACAAAAATTCAAGTATAGCTTCTCAAATTTATGCATTGATTTTCTACAAATTTTTATATTAAGATCCAAACCCAGCTCCTTACCATTTTTTAAGTTTTTACATTTTGCAAAATAATTTCCAGTTCTCTTCATAAAGATACTTAGAAATGCCAAATCGCCAAATTGATGTCTTTCTGAATAATTGGAACTAATCTTTATACTAAAGGTCATGTATTAGAGAAAAATTAACAAATAGATGGACGTTTTGCAGCAAGAAGAAATTGACACATAACATGAATTTCTGCAGAAGTTTGTATAGGGAACGAACTACATAGAAAATCATAAGTTCAACTAGCTGTCCTACTGAAACAGTCTCTAGCTTGCCGAGAGGTACAAGTCCTATTCTTCTTAGAAAAAAATCATTATTTCCTCAACTCTATTCGTTAATTTTTTTTAGATTTTTATATGGTAATTTTCACCCGGCGCCTCCACCATTTGTCGAGTTTTTATATTTTGCAGACAAATTTTGCGATTTCTTGATAAAACTACTTAAAAATGAAAATGCTTTAAGTTTGTAAAAAGTTACATAGTTTGCAAAGTTAACAAACTACGTAAAAAGTTAAAAGTTCTGAACAAGGCGACACTATAGAAAATAGTTCTTAACTACCATCAAAGAGCTAATTTTGTCTATTTGGAGAAAGAAATCAGCATAGCTTCCCAAATTTATGCATTGATTTTCTACGATTTTTTATATCAAGATCCAAACCCAGGTTCTTACCATTTTTCAAGTTTTTACCTCCTGCAAATTAATTTTCAGTTTTCTTCATAAAGATACTTAAAAATGCCAAATCGCCAAATTTGCCTTTATGAATAATTGGAACTAATTTTTATACAAAGAGTCATATATTAGAGAAAAATTGACAAATAGATGAATGTTTTCAAAACTCCTATAAAGGATAAGGACATAAAGAAATTTCGTCTACTTTCTGAAGTTGTTGGAAAATTACTTAGAAAGGTAAAATAAATTAAGCGTACAACTTTCTTAATAATTCAAGCTATTTCCTACGTAGAAATGTGTGCAGCAGGGAGAAATTGACACATAACATGAACTCTGCAAAAGTTGGTATAGAGAACGATCTACATAGAAAATCATAAGTTCTAAACTAGCTGCCCTACTGAAACAGTCCCTAGCTTGCCGATAGGAACAAGTCCTATTCTTTTTACAAAAAAATTACTATTTCCTTAACTTTATTCGTTAATTTTTTATGGAGTTTTATATTGCAATTTTCAACCGGCTCCTCCACCATTTGTCAAATTTCTACATTTTGCAGACAAATTTTGCTGTTTCTTAGTAAAACTGATTGAAAATGACAAATACTTTAAATTTACGTCTTTTTTAATAATTCTAGGTCTCTTCGGTAATTTCTTAATTTTATGCGTAAATTTCCAACATTAAATTCGTTGAGGTTCTGCATGCAGTTTTAAGAATTTGTTCAAAAGTTTTATGGAAATTTGGGAAAATACAGGAAAGTATATTTTTTTCCCAGGCATACGTCAAAGCACTTTTTTCTCTTATTACCTAATATATTAAACCAGCCAAATTATGACAATGAGCTAACAATGGACAAAATAGAGATACAATTTTGGGTTAATTTGCCACAAAAGTTAAACGGCTGTAACATTACGAAGCTATTAATGCTACGGGTTTAAGACAACGATAATTCCCCCTATAATCAAAAATATGAATCAAGCCATTTTCCAACCTTAATTGATGTAGTTCAAGGTATCACCCACCATTTCATTCAGGTTTATCGCCGAAGAGCGTAATTTTAAGGCTATCTCGCCGGTTTAACATTGTCAAACTTTCAAACAGGATGCATTATGTTATCCAGCGCCATTGTCATTGATAATTTAAAAGTATACACGTGTCAAGATCTGCGACCGTTGATTGCGATTCTACTTTCTATAATAGTTCTTACTGGACTATCTATGGGAATAGTGTTGTGAGATTCGAATTGAAAAAAGACAATAATTAAATGTTTCAGAACGGCCCGCTTTTTTATTATTATTAGTATTATTACAAGTCCGATAAAGCGAATAGTTCGGCGAAATGTCAGGCAGAAATTGCCTTCTGACATATTATTATACAGAGTGCTCTCTCTCCGCGCTAAAGTCTGTGATGAATGGTCGCGCTAATGGCGTGTGGGTAGGAAAAACCCAGCAAATCACTTTACTAACCCCATATATGAACCGCAAAAATCAAGCACATGATCTCTTGACTGAAGGTAATTAACTACCTGTTTTTTTATTTTTGTTCAACAACTACAAAAATATTAAACCAATGAGGATTTGGCTAAAACCTGTTAAAATATTGACTTTTCAACCATGCATTTTGGACAATTAACAAGTAGGTGGTCAGCAAACACGTACTGATGGTAATTTCCTAACGGGGGGATTCCTCGGTTGTGCCTGTTTCGTGGTAGATATGCGTCATTTTAATCGGCTGGCAACAACGAAGAAGCTGCGGACAATTTAATGTCTGGAGAGACATTTCCAAATCGTGTAGTTACTTGTAATCGTCATTTCCGCTTAATCATTAGGTCAGTCACTGCTTGCCAGCAATAACAATAGCAACAATGTAGCGATAAGGTGTTGAGACTTAATTAATAACAATTACGGATTGCCGTTGCCGGCTTTTACCTTCATTACAAGTTCCTTTTGCTTCATGGGGGCGAAAGTGGGACCGCTTACCAACGCAACCATTTTTTAATTCCAATTAATATATTTTTTTTATATCTGTATTTTCTTAGTTGGACAAAGAGTCAGATGTTGAGGTAAATAAAAAATAAGATTAAAAGAGTGTGAAAGGCAATTGCAACGCCAAAGCTTCCTGCAACATAAATTGCTTGCCCAGATATTTGCATTCAGGTACATAACCAAGGGAAAATTTTATGAATTCTAGCGGAATGACCGTGATGGATGAAAGGAGAAATAGAATAAACGGAACTAACCCATATAATGTTGGCTGACAATGTTTACGCACAATCGTTTATCGCGGCTGGTAACAAGGCCACAGTAAAATCAAAAATCCCACTTCCGATTCAATAAATCAAAAATCTAGACGATGGTAAAGTTTCCAAGGCGTTTCCGATCATTATGCAAGGTAACCTCCACCAGTTTGGTTTCTGTAACTGTCAAAATACGAACAACGCAATATGATCTGATTAATATCTCCGATCAAGGTAAAAGTGAGGTTTTACCGTTCTAAATTAACTTCTTCCTCATATCTTACGATTCGCTGAAAATTTAATTAAAACCAAATCCTAGTCTTTCGTATTTCAATTAGGACGCACCTTGCGTGCTATCATAAATTATCTGCGCGGACCTACGACGACGTCAATCAGATAGAGAATTGCATATTAGTATAACCTTTTTTTTAGATTTTAGTGCCAAGTTCATGCAAGTGCTCGATACGGTCATTGCATCTTTGTTGCAACACGCGGGTTGTTGGTGTAAAACCCGAGTCTGTAATTAAATGTATTTATTTTATTTTAATGTAGCTTTCTTATTTAAAATAATTAATTTTATGTTAAACTCGTTAATGGCGACTACTGCTGCAAACCGTTGCAAAACAGGCACTTGCAATTAATGTTAGTCAATATACCAACAACAGTGATTCACGTCACGAGGCTTGCACCTAAAAACTTAACTTATTGCTTCCCTGTTTTTATTCAAACTATTCCATTTATATGTAATTCGTATACAAACCTTGTTAATAGCCATTTACTGAAATAACTGACAGAAAAAAAAATTACTCTGCTAAATTCTAGTATACACTAGAACGTGGTCCATCAATCTTAAACTATTTCTCTTCTTGATTACCTGTTTAAAGTAACTGTGTGGTACCCAATTGTTCGTTCCACAACAAAGGTACCTCCTAGCTATACATATAGAGATGAATAAGAGAGATAAGGTCAGTGTTGATTTGCAAATCGCTTCGCTTTTTGTCGCGAATTAGGAAATCCCCAAGTAGCAGCTGTGTTTATGAATCTATTTACATCTATTGAGTACAGTAAATCTCCTATTGAATTCATTTGTTGAAGTTACTAGTTCTTTGTTTACATATCTTCACTTGAATAGCAACACTTTTAGACATTCAGCTGAATTGCATTGGCTGAATTCTTTAATTGACGTTTAGCAGAATTTTAATTCGCAAGTTGAGCGGGATGTTGGGCACAACATACACACTTTATTGTTTAATTATTAATTAACACTAAAGAGTTATGCAATCAGTGACAATACTTAGTCGCAGTTTCCAATTCAAGGCAACATAACACAATGCTACTATTAACAAACCCCCCTTGTGCTCATGAAAGAAAATCTGCTTATAACTTTAATTTGTGTCGAATTTCCATCTAGAGATAAGGGTGAGGCCTTTAACCAATAATTATTGAAAATGCTACAAGAGGGCGCGATTGTTGACCTGCAGATCATTTGCCGTTGTCTCTGGAAGAGCTCCATAGATTTTCAGGATACTGCTAGGAAGTACAACTACTGCCAAAGAGATAGTGCTTCCGATCGACATTATGATCTGTATTTGTATTCAACGGGAACTATTAACAAAACTAGACAAAGTTCTGCGCAGAAACAACTTCTAATTAAGAAGTGATCAATAATTTTTTGTGGTTAAAAAATGAATCATTTGAACTATAATAACTACGTACAAATAATGTGTACATTTGGAAATAAATATTTATTATATTGTTTTCAACTTTTTTCTAAAAGTCCAAAGTTTTGCTGTGAGCTATTAGCAACTATTTTTCACATCCAAAAAAGATGTTTATTTCTTCAGTATTATCATTTCAATAATCATCCAGAAATAAAAATATCAATTACAATTAATTGTAAAAAAAAATTGAAACCAGAAATGGTATAAAGATACCTACTGAAGTTAGTTAAGAACTGAAAAATTGATATTGCTAGTACTTGGAGGGTTTACGAGTTACGAACCAAGAAAGTCCTCAATTTCAAAAATTATATTTGAGCGAAAAAGAAGTATTTCAACTGTTTCTAAGTTTATGTAATACACTGGACTGGACGATATCTGCTTTGGCACTTACAAATAGTAAGGTTATAATATAAGAGCCCCTAAATCCGACTCTTCGGAAGAGATTGAGGGGCCGAACTTTCGAAAGGGTGAAAGAAGATACTTAAAAATTTAAAAACATTACAAATAACATCAAATTTTAGACGTTCTTTCTTTATTTTTTTTTCTAGTCAGAAAATGTTGTTCAATTCTGTGTCATGATTGTCAGTCTTAGGGTGGAGTGGTATAGACCAGGTTCTGCAAGACTTCAAAAGAATTATCATTATTATCATTCAAAGCAGATAAGCGGGCCATCAACCTCGAAGAAGGCACCGGACGACAAACTAAAGGGTGCCAGGATACGATAGGAATTAGGATGCTTGATGCTTGCTATAGAGTGAAAGAATGTTAATTTGTGCTGACCTGCAAAAGTTTTAGTGGTATTTCCAAGAAATTAAACAAGAAATACCCTGTATGCTTTAGGCGTTTACAATGTGACCTGCATCTATGAAAGTTCTGCTTGGAGCAAATTAGGAAGAATTCGACCACCAGCATAAAAGAACACGTAAAATAATTTAACCCAATCAGTAGTCGTGGAACACGTAATAGAGGCGAGACAATTAAATTAAAAAGAAAAACAGGCAGAAGTCGTACCAAACTGTTGTTTGATTCAGAATTTACTGTGAAGAGTGTGAAGCAATAGAAATTTAAAACCACAATAATAATAATAAATTGGTTGTACAAAATTAACCTCTGAGTAGATGGCAGTGAATGAATCTTGAGAGTGGACCAAGGCGATAATAATTCATCACCATGGAAACAAAGGAATGAAAATGGCATCGGGAAACTTGTGGGAAGATAAGAAAACGAAGGCCGCGACAGGACGACCAAAACGTCATTTTATTGAACTTCATAAAAGACGAGTCCAATTACCGCCAGATCTTGAATACTAAAACTACTAATAAGGCCCTTCAGAACACTTTGTTTCTTTAAGCATTTTGTCTTGTTTTTAAGGTATATTTTTAAATGGGTCGTATCGTTGATACCAAATTTACCCAATATTTGCAAAAAAATACTTTTATTTCCCTAAAATACTAAATGCTCACCAAAATTAAGAAAATACATAATCTGAAAGCGACAACCAAATATTGACATAATGCTGGCCTCTTATATATTTTGTTCGCCAAAATAACTTTTGTTGACCATAAATACTAAATGTTTACCAAATTTTATTCCGCATTTAATTCTAACATAATACCCAGATATTTAATTTTCGAAAGTGTCTTATATTATTTAGCAGTTAAAAATACTATTTGTTGATCAAAAATACAGAAGCAAATGGTAAATAATTTTATGCAAAATTATAGATGTAGATATGCTAGGACAAGGAAAATAAGAGTAAAAATAGAAGTGGTTTGCACAAAAAAAGATATTGATTTTCGTAATATATAAATACTTTGCTGTAATTGGCTTGCATTATGTAAAACGTAAAACTTCTTTTAGTGGTAATTTCTAATCGTGCTTTAAAAAAAAAAACAGGGCTCTGGACTGACCTTGTACAAAACTTTTTTCGCGTGCCTCTTGTCTGGAAGCACCAGCGGCAAGGAGAGATGCGCGAGCATATTTCATTTTTGGAGTAATAGAATAATTATTTGACGCACAAATAGTTTTTTTGAAAAACACTAAATATAAATGGATAGCGCGAATATTTATTATGTACAGCACGGACGCGTAACTTGAGCGTTCTAAATTTGGTGAACATTTAGTAAAATTGATGGACATATAGAATTTAAAATGTAAGCAATAGTAAAACAATACGCAGCATAGTTATTTTAGTAGTGATGTTCTCATTTTCTGATGTATAATAATTTGGGTTTTATTTAGATTTTTTGATGCTCATTAAATTTTCCGTTGGACAGTGCAAGGGATGTATGGTTTAATTTGGTGTACATTATATTTGTTCCCAATGACCTTTTTAAATTAATATTTTTCAAAGATTTTACTTTGTTAAATCAGATAAATTTGATTAATCAGTGGTGTTTTTTTTAATTATTTATTTTTTAAAAACTGCGTTGTTACTGAAGGAAAATGAATTGAAAAGCAGAACAAATTCTTGGTTTATTTTCATAGTTAGTCAATTTAGAGTTAACACTCTTGCAATTTCTGTTAATTATATAGTAATTCTAAAGGAAGTCATGGGAACTGACCATCACAAACTATGTATTATTATATTAAGATTTTATGCAGTTACTTCCTGGAAAAGTTCAGAATACGTTTGTATTCAAACAATAATTTTGTTCTTAATGCCATCAAATTATGCTTAAATTAAACATCTAAATTACACACTTTTCATAACGAAACTGGCCTGAAGTCAGCAGCATTTTTGAAAAATTAATAATTATGGAGCAGGTCGTTCAGAGATCTACCTATAATTTGGACTATTCACTCATGGTGAACTGCCAGGAGAACTTAAATAAATTGACTATTAACGTCTTTTCAGCCCCTTTGAGAAACGCTTACAAAAAAGGTGAAGAATCAACAGTATTAATAAAAAAAATTCTTAAAGCATAATAATTTCCCCTATAAGTGGACAGCAAAGCTTTTAAAAAATTTGAAAAAAATATATCTGAAGAAATGTTACTACACTATCCCTATTTCAACATCATTTTATGTATGTCGATTTGGGCGAGTTCATTTAAAGATGCATGCCAAATAATAAAACATTGTTTTTAATTTTGGCAATTTCTATTCTGCATAATAATAATATTTACATATTATGTAATGCGCAGGTAATACAATTGTAATACCATTTAATACGTGAGCGAGAAGCAATAAATCGATTAACAACGAGAAAATAACTAAATTTTGCCGCCCCCTGTTGGCGCATCAACTAACTGACTCCTTCTTTTGTTGGTTTAGCGTGGTTCGCTCCTATGGTTCGCTCTCCTGTGGCCGTCAGCGCCGCTCTGCGAAAACTCCACGTTTCGGCGGCGACCGCCCAGGTGGCGCTGCTCCGATTTGAACAAATTTTTACCTTAGGACTTTTGCACAATATTTAAATTGCAACACAAGCTAAAATTCGCCGAAACCTCAATGTCGGCTTGAAAATTTTCGATACCCTTCGGCGGTTTGGAGGGAATTTATTAGTTTGTCGGGCCGCAATGACAGGACCATCCCCTCCAACTCAGCCGACTTTGTTTTTTGGACATCTAGAAGTATGGTGGGCTATCGTAGTGTTGTGTTTAATTTGTTTGTGTATTGTTTTAAGTGTTCTTCAACAACGATTTTAATGTGCCGTGACAATTACCGTTTTATCTAACGCAAGACTGCATTCGAAGACTGGATTTTATTTAGAACAAATTTTTATCAAGTGAGTACTTTCCCTGGCGCACACTCTTTCATTGTCGCTGTATCGCGTTAATTTCAACCCTTTCGTCTCGGGGTTGCGCCGCTTTGCCGCAATCGACGGGGTCGTAGGGGCGCCCCTCAAATTTGCCCGTTCGCCAGCTTCGCCTCGATTTTTCTTTGATAAACCTGCAGTTTGCAGCTGTAATAACGATTCCCCTGGCGTTAATGACCAGTTGACAGTCACACCCTAGTTAGATGCAATAGTCGCCTCGCCATCGAATATATGGGTCAGAAATAATTTTATTAATCGAGGTCAATGGCCCTGTGGCGTTTTGTTAAGCCGAGGAAGAATAAGGGGAGCTCTTCTCAATGTGGATTATCAACATCGCGGAGAAAGATAGCTTTGATAGCTGTCGTTTGTCTCGGGGTAGAGTAATGTCGTGATAGGCCACTAGATGGCAACAGGAATAGGATTGACAACATTGGTTGATTGTAAAGTCTATTTTTATTGAACAAACACATTAGACAGATTGTTCTCAATCTTCGATCTAAACAAGGTTCCCTGGTAAGTATCTGATCTGAGCTACACCTATCCTCTTATTTTACAAGAAGACGAAACTGGAAGCGCCAGCGCTGCATATTTCTGCTCGCCCACTGCACTATAAATAATATAATTACGGATTACGGACCACCAATGTGCATAACTTGACGATAGTCTAATCATTTAGTCCCGAAAAAATTCTAGGACAATCAACAATCAACATTGAACAATTTGATGTACAGTCAGTTACAAAGGTAATGTCCATATCACTCACACTTTTAAAATTTAAATTTCTTCTACAGATGATGTACTAGCTAAAGGGAACCCAATACATCTGTTCCATTATTTTATATGCGTAGCATAAATATGAATTTAATGTCTGTGTTGGTTTTATGTGGAAAGTAAACGAGTTTAAAGTTTAACAGGTGGACTTTTGAACTCGGGTGTACAAGATGTCACCTGTAGGCGGGCTTTAGAAGAATCTCGATATCTAATTAAAATTTTCCTCCAAATTTGCCTACCGCCCTTAATCATTTCTTAATCCATATTATTTCCACATACAAAGTTTCATCATTTTCATGATTCTTATTTGAGAATAGCTGAAACAAGTAATGTTAGGTAATGATTCTGGTTAAAACGAAAAAATTGCTAGTTGCTTACGTAGGTATTATCATAAATTTTTGCAATCATAAAAAGGATTAAAAATATGTTTTGAATTTGTTTTGGATTCTGGGGATATGTTATACATCAGCCGAGGAACTTGAAAATGCACAGGCAATGCGCAAATACTTGCTTTTCCCACGTTATCATCAAGTAGCTGTGGAAAAAGTTAGCTATTTGCGATCCTTTTGTGCGTATCAATGTCTTTTGCAAGTTTTTTTTTACACTTTACGCTTGATGATAACGTGGGAAAAGTACACTATCTGCACACCCGTCGTGCATTTTTAAGTTTCCCGGTTGTACACCCGGATGATCTGTAAATGAAACTCTTGAATCGCTGGTTTGGCTAATTTGGCAATATTGTAGACTGGTCTGGTAAGATCGAAGGCGACAATGTTGCCAAATCAGCCAAACCAGTGATTCAAGAGCTTCATTTACAGATCATCCGGGTGTACATGACTCGTAAAGGGACAAACACACTCGTGTAATTTTTGCACTCAACTTGTGTTCTTCTGTGCCACATTCACACTCATATGTTAAGGTAGGCTTACGAAAAATTTGTTCTTTCTTTCAGTATTTTTACATTTTTTCTATCACATCCTGGAAAACCAATTTTCGTTATGCAATGTATTGTTCTACCGTCCCATCGAATCGAGTTAAATGATGTCACGTCACACGTCTAGAATGAAGGAAAATTCTGTAATTTCAGGACACTGCATTTTAAAGAATATACTAAAATTTGAGGTTCTGTTTAATGTGTAAAGTTTTCAAATGATATAATCAATTACATAATTAATTTTAATTAAAGGTGAAAGTGAGACAAAATTATCCCCTCTATAATAATGCGAGGAATCATGATTTGAGACCTAAAATTTTAATCAGGTTTGTGTTGTCATTTTAAACAATTCTAAGACTAAGTAAGTATTTGTTATTTTTACATAATAATAACAGACGATTTATCTATACACTGTACTTAAAGTTCCGTCGAATTGCTTCCTATTAAAGTGCCGTTAATGCGCGCGCAACAGCCAAGTGATGTCATCACGGAAAGATGAGAGACTAGAAAGATCGAACACGCAACGACTAGCGAGGTCGATAGAGCCTTGGAAAACCGGTGGCGTACCATAGACAGGCCTTGGGTTCAAATCTTCGTTTGAACGATATCTTTTTTTTGGGGGGAAAGAAGTTCTATGCAAGGTCAGTTCAGGGCTCTGTAATTTTTTTTAAGCACTATTAAAAATTACTACTTGAAAAGACTTTTCTAATCTTTTTCCTTGCCCTAACACACTGAAGTGCCGTCATATGAATTAACGGCATTTTAACAGGAAGTCGTTTGACGGCACTTTAAGGCCAGCGTTATTTATAAGGGCAAAGATATTTCTGAATTGAAGGGCGCTGAATGTTAAAAGTCCAATTCCGGAGCGTTAAAATAGTTGTAGAAAGTTATGGAGCATAGAGTTGAGAATATAAGGGGTGGGTTTGAAACATTGAAATTGGCACTTGCCAAATGTTTATAACAAATTACCATAATATTTCAAAATTGTTAAAATAAGTTGTTATTTATGTGGAGTTTTTAACTGGTGACCTTCTAGTTCAACTAATTTACTTCGTTGAAGTCAGTAACTCGTGTTTAATCACCTAATAAGTGGCAATAGAATATGATAAGGAAAACCCGTAATTATATGAGAGAATTTTTTTTCTTCAAAATACACCGACCAGAAAAGGTTTTCAAAAACCTACACAGGGCGAGTCTTTAAGAAGATGAAGACCGGATAGACGTCTTATATACTGGCTGAACTGTCAATACTATAATCTCCTCCTCCACCTCTATATATCTCTTAACTATAGAAAATAATATCTTCTAATATACCTATGTGCTCATCTCTGATGACTTCGAAGATCTTATGTTACAAACTTTGATAAGAAAATAAGTTACTGGGTTCACAATCAATAGTTGCCGTTTTGGCGCATTTGTATATGGTTTTTATGGTGTAATAAGCTCTTCTTGGGGGCAAATCTCCTTAACATAAAAAGGAGATGTCATATCACGCCGAAATGCGCGCGCAACTACAATGTAAAGTGTATATTTGTTTGCATAACCTTCACACCGTTCGGAAACAATAAATTCCAAAAATTTGAAAACCAAATTTTATTACCATTAATTAATCTTCAGACGCGCTCGCGCACTTTCATCGCCTAGTTATCATAAAAAGGGCATTTTTGAATAATTGGTTTGCTGATACATAGAGGAAAATCTGTCAATGCTGTCAACTTGTGCAACTGTAATAACAATAGATACCTCACCAAACATGGGCGCACTAATTTGGTTGTTTATTTACGATCCGTTTACGGTTATTAAGTTTGTTTTTACATCTGTATTTACGCGTTGGTTATAATTTTAAATCAAATAAATCTTTACTTTGTTGTTTTCTTTTTTTACAACCTACCTACTATTATACCTACTATTGTTATGAATTTTTTGTACCAATGTCGAAAATGATATTTTTTTTAACAACCCAGGTAGTGCATAAATACATTGATATTAATAAAAATTTATTTTTAGAAGCCTGCAATAGCTAAATTTGAAGCGCACTTAAATTCATAGTAAATTTTTTGTTACTTTGGTACCATCCCTACTGTAACTATACTTATTACATCCTATTGCTAGCTTTATATCTATACATAACTGAAGACTATCTAAAGAAATCTAAAGGCACATAATCGGGTCGTTCCGCGTGTTAAATTAATATCATTTTTGGGTTTATCATAGTGTTACAATCGTGAGTCATGGGAGGTGACGTCACTTGTGTAAGAGATGTGGAAGGTTTTAAATTAGAGAAGGAGGTCGTTCCGTGGCTCGTTGGGAAGAGCTTCAGGCCTGTACGGGAATGGACGCGAGTTCAAATCTCGCCAGGTTCGACATTTTTTCTCTGGTTTAAATCCTTCTTAACAATAGTAGATCATGGAATTATTCAACGCCATAGCAGACATACAGACATGATATTTGTCATTTTTGTTTACATTTTTTAATATTTTTTGTTTGTTTGCGGTTTTAGAACTGCTTGTCGGGTGACGTTAAGGGGGTTTTCACGTTCTGTAAAATGACCAAAAGCGAGGGATATAAATTATGAAGTTATTTCTTGACCGATTGTGATGAAATTTTGGAAGAAAATATTTGAATGCCGTGGGAATATAATGACTGATTTAGATTTTTGAAAATGAGTTTAATTAATCGAAAAATCATGCTTATTGACAGAAATAATTCTATTGATACCCTAATCATGAAAACGTTAAGGAACCATTGATTATGACCATGTCAGTAGGTGTGTAGTTTTGTAATCAGACATAACAGGAAATGAGAATTTTCCAAAATTTTATGATAAATTCCTGTAGGCTTGTGCGTTAATTGTGAAGAGCCTATAGGTATACTCATTGACCATAGTTGACTTTTGATTCTTGATTCTTGGTTCATTAATTGCAATATTATCTCTTGGTATTTTATTACCACGTTTTGTAAACGTGTTTGTAACGATAGTTACAAAATCCCATACTTCTTAGCTTGTTTTGAATTGTTGCCACCTTGAAATTTTGGTAAAATATTATTCTTTTAAAACTTATCTAATCTACAAACTGCATATCTTGTTAAAAAGAAAAAACAAAAAATGCATTTAGTTGCACCACCAAAGTGTAATGTGTTTTGGCAGTAAATATTTCCGCCGCTCCGGACCTGTAAATTCAGTTTTTCGTCCCTCACTTGGATGTTTGTCTATAAATTTGATATAAACTTTAATCAAATGTTTACTTTGGGCGATAGTAGATACGGAACTAATAAAACTATTGATACATACAAATTTATACACTATAACATGTAATAATGTGACCTGGTCAAATCCATCGCTGCTTCTACGTCATTTCTTCTTTACCCATATATCTACCTAAAATGAAGAAAACTTAGTTTAATTAATATTAATATAATAATTAAAAAATTGTTATCTAAATTGTGCCATTATTTTTCTTGACTCTTAATATTTAACTACAGGGTTTGACAAAAGTAACGCCCGTTTTATCACCCACGTGGGACTGAAGGTAAAAATACGTCGAATCCATCAACTCTGCCTCTATACCAAAATGCACCCTTCTTTCTATAGTTACATCTTTTCAAAGATTGAGGGAAGTTTGTTTCTTACCCACCGAATGTATTAGGGTTTAAACTTTACTGGAGGATATTTTTCTAGACCTCCTAGATTGTTACAATAATTTTTTTTACAAGAGAAATACCTTGAGAAAGCTCCTAACTTAGAATCATTCGGAGAGTCAGCAAATGATATTGGCCGTCTTCATCCAGCTGCAGCATCAAGGAAGGGGCAATGTTTTCTTGTTAGACAGCGCAAGGGCTTCTATTGATGCTGGAGAAAACCAGTTTCAACACTTTTTGTACAATTATCGAACTTGTTTTCATTTCAATAAAATTGAACATTATGTAACTTCCTTAATCATTAAGTCTACAACTAGTCTCCCACAGAAAGTTAGATTTGCAAGTTTGTGACTTTGGTTGCACTTTCAAAATCGTGGTAAATCGACGGTATGGTGGGTGACTGGGGCAATTTTTTGCGCTCCGCCCTAGCTTTGCCCAGAAATAGCGACAGCAAAATTGCCTCCTCGAATAATACCGTTTTTACAACATCGCATTGGGGGGAGATATACGTGGACGTAGACTTTCGCTGATGGTAGAAGATTAAGTAAAATTTCTTTTTCGAATCTGTCCTTATTGGAAAACTCACATTGTGCGTGAGATTCGACTATAATAACAAAGTCGGGAACGTTGGCGTTCGAATATCTAACGAGTCTTGAATAAAGTCGTCAACCACCCGGGGGAGGCAATCATCGGCGGGAGGTCGCGCGTGGATCCTTCTTTCAACATTTCGACGTCCGGCCGGTAACCAAAGACGCAGAGCGACGCCCACCATCCCGTCCCGATCTAGTTTTTGCCAGAACACCCTCGACACAGACGGGTGAATCAAGAACAATTACCCAGATCAAGCGGCGAAAGACCTAAATGGGTCCGAAAGTTTATTTCGAATTCAGCCGTTTGTTTTTCACATCTACGGATTGAATTGCGGAACGGAGGTCGCATAATGAGGTGTGTATTTACGGACTACACGAACAACCCCTCCGAGGCTTTAGCAACCATTACAATTACATAAAACAAATTACCCTGTTTGTGCCATGTCGAGTCAATATTCTAATCAGTACATAGGCGCCGACGGGAAAAGGCCCATGAAAGACGCAGCCAGCCAATCCGATAAGCAGATAAAGACGCCGAGCTCGAGCGAAAGTGGCGCAGCTTGATTCCTTCCCTGGAACCAAAGAGTAATGTCATAGAAAACTGCGTAGGCGAGCAGGGGGCAATATAGACTTGTCAAGGAAAAATGCTAAGGAATATTTTAAAAATTCTTGAAAATTAAAATATGTCGCTTGTTCATTAATTAATGACAGTTTAATATAACCAAAATGGTATTTAGATATTTGCTAAAAAAAAATTAGTTTTTTTGCCACTCGCCATTTTGCCCCAAGGCCGGGATAAAATGGATACTGGTGGACGTCTTGCAACAGATTTTAGTTTTGAAGTTAGGAAGATACTAAATCATTCAACAAAAACAATTTTCTGCTGGACGCTCCTATTTTGAAGCGTGATGTCAGCCATGGTCGCCATGAATGGCGTTCTTGGAATTGGGCAATTTTTCGAGGGTGACGAATGCAACTTCCATTGTTTTGTTGTAGCCTTTTTGTTGCGAAATATTTCCATAAAATCGTATGGGGTGGGGAACGGCACCAAGGACCCCTTTGAAATCCGAAGAAGCCTTCGCGTTGTGCTTTGGCAGTCTTGCGCGCACTCAAATCAGGTTTCTTATTTGATTGTTAGGTCTTAGATATCAAGTGAAACCGCTTTTTCACCTGTTGCTAGCTAGTCGCTCCGGCAATATTGCGGTATTTATCGAAGTAAACATTCCGGTTGCAGTTTCTAATGTTTATCTCAAGGCAATGCAAAGGTCAGATTTAACGATGCAGTGTAGTTGAATCTTTATTGAGCAAAAGAAAAATTAATGGTTGTAAACTTGCATCCCACAAAAATAAATGTTATTGTCAATAGATTGTTATTCAATGTTGTGGCCAGAATCAGCAGCTCATTGCTATGGTCATAGCGAACAAATTAAAAACTTCTAACAATAGCAGAAATTACTGATTTTGAACGGTTTCCTTGAAGTATTCAATACAATTGAATTGCAGCGCGTTATTTATATAATTTTCTCCTGCACATTTTTCCTGACAATGGCGTAAACGGTCTTAATGTTGTCCTGAAACGTTCTCCAGCCAAATCGTGAATAGCAGACATTTTAACATCTTTCAAGAAGTTCGATAATTTCTGTGATTTTCAAATTATGCATTCCAATCGGTCTCGACTGCCTGATACTTCAGACAATTTCTCCTATGTCATAGATAATTATTGTCTTCAGCCAATTGCTGGCAAACGTGCGATTTACGAAACGCAACTGGGGTAGGGTTATCGCGAAGAGCAGTAAGTATATAAATGAAGGACGAAATTAGCTTCGAATTGATAAAACGCTGCATGCTCTTTTTTCATCACTTTATTGAACTCGTGAATATATTAAGCATCACGATACGAGATACACGAACTATCAACTTTTTACCCGGAACTGATAATGGACACGCATTCAAGACAAAATAGAATTTTTTTTGGTGGGCGGATTGTCTTTTCAGAAGATAAGTTTCTGACGCGGTTTCAGAACGGTTTCACAATATAATAGGCAGTGAATTAGAGCGACAGCAGCCGTTAAGAGATGATCGCTCTTGAGCCATCAAGACCCGCAGCAGCTACGCTGCTGCCTCTTTTAGGTACTCCAATCCCGAAAACACCGAAGTGCAAGCGTGAAGGCAAACTTTGTTTTAGTGTAATGGATGGTGAAAATGAAGAAGTTAAGTCTATTCGGATAGTAGGAAGACAGTAATGCTGAGCCAGTAATATTAGAAGAACTAGCTTACGTTCTAGAAGCCGAGAGTACTAAAGAAATTATGGAAGAAGGCGAAAGGAATGTCATAGCTGAAGATAATGCTTATCCTCATTAGACCTTGAACAAAAGACCTTATTGGTTTCAGTTCGGAAGGGCTAGGATGCCAAACGACACCTTTGGAACTAGACATACAAGTCCAAGAGATTCCAAAAATAATTTTGCTACCTGCGCGTAGACCAACTTTGAAAGTAGAAAAAACTAAACGGATACAATTGAATATTTTACTTCAGAAATGAAGGCAATCATATTACTAATGACTTAATACTGCATCAAAATAGTGCTAGAGCTAATCAAGTAAAGCTCGATGAAGTTGTCTAGTCGTATAAGTAAGTAATGCTATATGTAATGTTTTTAAAATTTTAGAAAGAACGTAACTAGCAACCACGAGCATGACAAGCAAAGGACTATATCTAGGACTACAACCGGATAATGGCCCAGTATCAACGGCAATAATGGCGAATGCGCCGTTGACGCGTCGAAGTGCAAGCAATTCGATGACATAACCTGTCATATCATCATACTATATTATATCATGATAATATGCTATAATTATCCACGCCAACTTATGCCATCAAGTTTGTTACCGTGAAATATTGTTTGTGCTATTCATTTCAGTGCATTTAAAATAAGTCATAGCCGTAATAATTAATATACTATTAATAATCAAACTGTCAACCCATGACGACTTGTTAATTGTAAGTACCTACTGAAGTATGTAGCAATTATATAGCGTTAACACCAAACATATAAGAAAGCACCGGCACCGGTCGAAGACAGAACTGACAGGTCTGACAGACGGCGCTACATAGACGTAAAGATTACGAAAGGAAAGAAGAAGAGTGTTTGCAGGTTTGGTAATACCAAAAATTAATAAGCACAATACCGACTGTGACAGCGAAGGATTGGACTTGCCAAATAGTTGCCAACGACTGAACAAGGACAAATTCAGTCTTAACCAAACCAAACATTTTTTGGCAAACCGCTCTTCTACCAAACTAAGGCCAACTATTTCTTTGAAAGACACCTGAAGCGATTCGATCGCGTTGTGCTCACGAATGATAAATTGGCTCCGATCAAAGAGGTGTTTGAAGCCTTTACATCACCATTGTTATCCGCCAAAAAATTCAGCCTAAAAACTACCCCATTTTCAGTAGGCATATGTTTGTCTACTCTCAGAAACAGATTTTACATTCCTCAGGTGTAGTATGACACTTGGGTGTAAATTAGGAATAGGGTATATGCCCTAGGAGAAGAAGAGCAGTTATATTCCTTTCTGCAGAGCATTACTATGACGCTGTTTTATCACAAGACTGAGAACAAGATTCAGTAAGATTTTATACTGTAACCCCGAAAGTCCGATAGACACCACTGACGTTTTACCGATGACCTGTGAGAAGATATGATCACCTGAGCTAGTCACGATACATGAAACAGAAAGGCAAACGCCAAGACTTTTCGCAATCACACAAGCAAGATGTCTTTTAAGTCGGCTCCTTCATACACATTGCGAATATGTATTCGCAAGTAGGTACGGTGATTGACAAGTAACATCGATGGTGAGTGTTTACCTCTCACACTATTGTATGTACTTGCACAATACAAGTGTCGACGAATGGCTTGCGTTTGACTCATGCAATTTAGCTACTTATCCCTCTGCGTGCTTCAAACATTCCACGAAGCGAAGCATTTGCCCTGAATGTGGAGACGCTCGTGTGGAATAACTTTCTTATTATTTTGTTTACAAAACTTTACTTTATACGAAATAAAAGTTATTTTCCGTGTTCAACGAAGTGGTGTCAAGTTACAGATAACATTTTATTAATACCTATGCAGTTAAATGATGGGCAGAATTCAAAACAACCGTACCGAGACTTCTTCGAGCCTCCAACCTTCATATGGGTCCAGAGAGTCATCAGTTCGAGCCACTCATCTGATATTATGCTAGTCCGATGAGGTTTGTAGCTATTGACAAAGCTGAATTTTGGAAGGTCGGTGCTAGAATTCTTCACCGCCAACGACGCATGACGATTGAGCATAGTTATTAATAATTAGAGGTAGAAACAACGGAAGAACACTACATAGCATATTGACTGACGACTGGCCCGGAGCGCGTACGCTCCCTAGAATGCGTGCCTGTGTGCGGTTATAACACAATTTCGGATAATCGAGAGTGGACTGTACTGTTTATTAAGCGCTTTTATCCAATAAATGTATCTTATTGTATTGCACTCTGGTTCCTTGGACCGGAACCCGAAAAAAACTGCTTACCATAAATGCACGGCGCCGACATTTCAGTGAGTGCATAAATTTTCCGGTGAAAGTGTCGTCATTTATCGCCTTTTTTTCATTGGCAACCGTGTAATTTGCAGTTGCAGTCAATTGACCAACCACGACATTGCTCGTCGACTATTTAATGTGTGCAACAACTGTTCGTAGTTGGCGGATCACTTGCATGCACGATTAGGGTAGGTCATGTAGAGGACAAATATATCGCCACAAACACGTAACCGCCAACCAAATAAACAATAAAAGCTACGATAAGTTCAAGGACGGGTTTTGTTTGCCTATTGTTACGTCCAATCTCGTCGAGCTTTTTACGGGTAGTTTTTCCGACACATTTCCAGACATGTTCCAGGGATCAATTCAGCTTCCCTTTTCCCCGGCACGCCAGCCATTTGATATTTTAACACTCCCCGCCCTTCACCCCCACTTTCCGTTTCGCCTTCGGAAAAAGCAAAAGCTCGGGTTTAGTTTTTTTTGCTGCCCACTTGATATTTGGTTCATGACTTTATTTGAAACTTGAAGGGACCGAGATTGTTTGCTGCTGGAAATTGCGTTTTTTTCTAATTTTATTGGCTTTAGCCAGCCTTGGAATTGTACACCCTACGGACGATGTCAATTTTGATCGATAACAGCTAATTTAGCTCAAGTGAAACGTTGTTTCTACAGCATTCTCGTATTCCTTAACCGTTGTGAATATTTGATAAATTGTTCGAATTCGTGGGGTTGAATATTCAAAGACATTACTTAATCAGTACGTTGGTCAAACTGTACGTTGTTGTCGACCCTCAAAAAACAATTGATTACATTAATATTTTAACAAGGCTCGGCTCCATCCGATCCGATCAAATAGCTTCAATCGGACACTACCTCAACTAGGTTTACATGTTTGCTCTATGACCAGCTGTGATACCAATGTAGCCGTACCTTGAGGATGTTGACTTAAGAGGTAGATAATTTGCTAAGTAGTTAGCAGTGGTCATCACTAGCAACAGCTTACCCAACTTCTTAACCACATTTTCTATCTATTATAGAATCCCACAAGAACAATTTTGACACCAGTGATTTCTAATTGCTCATAGATCTACAATACAACAAGTATTCAGATTGTCAAACTCTACTAGATATCTTCCCTATTCTGTACCCACCAGATGACGCATGATGGAACGGGAACAGCATGGTTCATTGTGGAAAATGCAACTTCTTGAATCATCTTAAATTTTACCTTCCCTGGCTGATGGATGGACCCTGAGTAAAGTCACCCGACCGAAATCCCTTAGATTTTTTTTATCGTGATATCTCGAAGAAAAAATTTACCTAAAACCAGTCATGAAACCGGCAACTGTTGACCGTCCTTACGCAGCTGTAGCTTTAATAAAAGGAGACCTGTTATAAAGGGGCAAGGTTTTCTTATCAATCCGCGCAAGGGCTACTATTGAGACACGTTTGGACACCTTTTCTAATGTTATTCACATGTTTTTGCTTCAGTAAAAATCAACATTGTGTCACTTCCTTTGTATAATTCTATAAAGAATTCTTATCGGCCAGGACTGACATTACCTTTGTAACACCCTGTACACTTCGAGAATCACTTATGTTAATGGGCGACACCTCTCTATTTTACAGCCAATTATCTGAAGTATTTTTTGAAACTATATACATACGTATTAGTAATAGTTAATCACATTGCATAATATAGCTAATAACAAAACAAACAATAAGTCAGTTTTGTTGTTTAAACAAAATGTGCAACGAAATTGTTTAAAGCCTTGGTTTGCCGTTTCCAGATGAAATAACACTCCATACATGACCTTGAGTTTTCCCGCATATTTTTCTGCACGTTAATTGTTCAGCAAGTGCTGTGGAAAAAAGTCCCGACTTCTCTGTGAAGGGCAAAACAATTTTGGCTTCTGAAACAATGATATCAGGTATAATGGTGAGTTGGCATGACATAACTATTTGAACCGTTGTTTTTTTGGAATTTTTAACTGTCTGGTTTGAGCTTCTTCCGTTGGGTTTTTGGGGTCGGGACAGGCGAAACCTGCGCTGTTGCAACTAAACGCATAATTGCATCCTTCGACCTTGAGTGACAGTTTGTTATAGTAGTTGCGTCTACAGTCAGCCAACTGCATTTGAATTCGTTTGAATTGAATTATGCTGCACTTACGTGCAGTGTGAAATTACTATTATTGTTGCGAAATTTATTTATTTTACTTTTCAGGCGGATTCCCAAAGCGGTTGCTGACATGTAAGTTAAAAAATACACATTATTTAATATAACTGGTTTATTGAGCATTCTTTGTTGATTACTTTTTGTTTCTAATACGTAAACAAACAACTTAGTTGGAGTTTTATTTGTAAAAAGTACTACGTTTGATATTGACTAGGTCAATTGTTAGCTATAATTAGAATAATAATTGAATCCCAATACATATTATCTAATAATCACAGCTACCACTTGTATGAGCTCTCGGAAATGATATATCAATTAGTTTTTTGGGTAAAATTGTCATTGCGTGCTTCTAATGTATAGACAACAATTATTTTGCCAAGTTACATAAGTACTGAAACAATATGCCATGTAACAACAGGTCCACGGATTTTTATTGTCTGGAACGTGGTCAGTATTTAGGTTTTATCGAACATTTCCATATGATAGAACAAACACTGCAATGTTAATCTTGCCTCATGCTCCTCATTAAATATAATAATTATTTCTGCTTGTTTATGCCAGACAACAAAATACGCGACTCTTTGTTCGCCAATTAACGGATGGATATATTTTAGCGCAGTGCTCCATTTAGTACAAGAACCTTGCTCATGGTTGCATGACATTTTTTTACATTCTCCTAATTAAGGAAATTATTCAATTTAATTGATCTTGTTTTGCCTATTATGATGTGATGACAATTGACAATCAAGCAAATCAACAAACTGATTTTAGTAAGTGGGTACATTTTTTTAATTGATAAAAACGGTCCATATAAATTCTAAAATCAGGGTACCTATCTATAATTATTATGGTGCCAATTATGTTGGTATCTTGAACCCAATTATTTGTAGTTGGTAATATTCATTGGCGGCGTAGAGTCCATCCAGCGAATGTTCAGCATGTTGAGTCATCAAGAGATGCGCGGTGGAACCGCATCAGTGGCTTAACTTCGAAAGCGAAGGGAACAACATGGGAACAAGCGAGCGGAGATTTGGTGATACGACGAAACGAACGTCACTGTGCCGATAAACAAGCCACTAGTCTCTCTTTTCCGGAACGTTACACTCGTCCAAGACGACCGCGCAGCTTTGTGGGCAGAGAGGGGGTATGCTGAACATTCACTGGATGGGCTCTAGATGCCTGAAACATTGCATGACAAATATATCTAGGTTTGTTTCTAGTTGAGACAAGCTCTAGAGTGAATAGAAACTTCTTGATTGAGACTGCCTATAAAGTTATACAAAGTCCTTTACGGTAGGAATTGCGAAATTGATGGTAACCCAGGGGTCACGTTAGTCAGGTACTTTTACTTGGAAATAATTTAGGAAATTTTTCCTTTCAGAGAAATGAAAAGACTGTAGCAACGGCAGTTGCAACTTATCGCAACGTCCAACTTGAAATTGGGCCCTTATATCCAATAGAATCATTTTTATTCACAAGTTTAGTAGATTTAGAAATCTAGCAACCCGGTCTAATGGTCTGTTAGTAATTATACTTTAATGAAAATTTGTGTAAGTAAAATTTTCGGTGTGACAAATTTTGTTTTCGTGATAAAATTATTATTATCTCAGTTATACTCAACTCATAAAAATATATTTGATTGTAAGTTATCAGTCTGCAAAGTCAGCATTTTAGACAATGACTGATTTGTCATCCAAAACTGGCCTCAATAATCGACCTGTCGTGACATTCAATAAAGTGATGGTACAAAATTCACTTCTTCATATTTTTTATTTATCGCACTGTTAGAGATTACCATCTATATATATGTGCAACTTTTTTTGTGATTTTAGAAAAGAATTGCGGTAAATTTGCTTTTATATTTAAACTGTTGAAGTTTTTTTTAAATGTAGCACCGACGTGGAATGGAGAAAATTGAAGATCCTGTAGTAATCAAATAACGAATCGAATTCATGAAGACAAGGGAATTGTCCAGAAGAGCACTTTAGAAACATCTGGTCCTACAACAGTCGGAAAACGCGCAGTTTAATTTAAACGAGAGGCGCAACATTGAAGATGACCCTCGCATCGCAGGCGAAGACCTGCAAGTGCTAGCGCTTACAGAACCATTGATTTCATCCGCAACCTTCTCATAGTTATAACCAACAAACTTTCCAGATTCTTTCTTGGCTCGTAATCTTAACGTCATTCAACTCAACTTTTCGTCAAAATTCTACCGTTTTTCAGACGCCATCCGATTTGCTGATCCTTAACTTCTTATGGAAAGATTTTTTCCCGAATCGAACTCACCGGATTTAGCCCCTTCAGACATGTTCTTATTTTTGCAACCATCTGGTAGCAGCAGGATTTTTGTCATTGAAGAAGTTCTAGTAACCATAATGAAAGACGTTTTGTAGACCAGAGCCAAAACCAAATCCAAAGTATTGATAGATCGATGGACCATAAAGATTAAGATGTAGTTATTTTTATGAATTCAAATTGTGATCCAACGTAGGTGCAGACGTATTTTTTTACTCATGCTTCCAGCTACTGATGGCTGATAAGCATCTTCATGACAACAGTTCGTAGTAGAGAACACCGGAAGCTTCAATTTTAATGAATGCGGGGGTGGGGATATTTTGCCAACAACATGTAACCATGTGGAGAGATCACTTAACAATTGCCAGGTGAAACGTTTCAATGGAGCAGGTTGTTATTTTATAGGAACACAAGACACAGATGAACAGGTCTTTTAACCCAAAATTAACTAGGAAATATCGCAATTTTGGCTCGAACCACCAGATAATGCTGGACTGAACAACAGAAGACAAGCAAAGCAGCAGCTTCCATGCTCACAAAAGAGAACAGAGTTGTCAAGTTTGGCAAGGAACCATCAGAACTTGTTGACGGGCAAAATAAGGCGAAGTCTCTGATTGGCGTGGAGGAACTTGATGCAGATAGAGGTTTCTAGTTGCAAATAAATTATCTTCAAGAATTCCATTTGATGACTCCAGTGAGAAATTTTCATCAATGTTCCCACTTGGTTTCTATTTGTAAGAGGTTTTATTTTGAAAACGTTACGGAAGACCTCACTCGTGTGTCTGCTCGAAAGTTCCGACTTAAAAGTGCATTTTGGACTGTTGGAAAACTTGAAGAATTCGTTATTGCAGAAAACCAGAAGATGCTATTCAAACTTAACTAGAAGCATCTATCGACGAAAAGAAACCGTGATTAGAGCCTGAGGCGCCAGCACGTGCTGTGTCAACATCTTGAAACTTGTTTTTGAGTTTTCAGATTCTCACTACATATTTATAATTTTGTTATTATTTTATCATAATTATTACTTACGATTATTTTCGATTTGTTAAGTCAAGGCTGTTAACTCGATTATTTTGAACGAAAATAGAACTGTCGGTTAACAGGATCATTAAAAGCCAATCCAAGTTGCGGGAAGGTGTCTTGTCTTGAGTTGCAGGAGTCACTGAGAGTTACTAATTAGTATATTTGTCATCAGTGAGTCATAATTATATGTATAGAATATAATTTATTGTAAATCGGAGGCCCGCACAGGAGGTGAAAATGGTTTATTGAATTCACCCGGCGCCTCCGCCATTTGTGGCGTTTCAACGTTATCGTCGTCACACTTGATGTTGATGCCATTTTTGTAAGCATTCCATTTCACGTAATGGGACGATGATGTCCCCTGACCCCTATTTGAGGGCGCCCATGCAATCTCAGAGACTTAAATAATT
Source organism: Schizotus pectinicornis (assembly GCA_951805265.1). NCBI lineage: Eukaryota > Metazoa > Arthropoda > Insecta > Coleoptera > Pyrochroidae > Schizotus > Schizotus pectinicornis. The sequence goes on from OX638203.1 coordinate 14,369,825, forward strand.
TAGAGTGTGACACTAACAAATTTTAATTATTACACAAAACGTACTTTCTTCATCACGTCATATTGTTTTCTTTATTAAGAATTAAAAATCTTGTTTGCTCGATACGTAATTTTTTGGCCCAATAACTTTGTTGGATCTGTCTGGCGTTGATTAAGGTGACTCTTTATTTCTGGTCGCGATTGTGTAACGTCATTTAGTTTTCGGTGTGCGGAAATGCAGGTGATTCAGCATTTCCCCGTCGTCAATATGATCTGACCTCTCCAACTGCAAGAGCGTTGCGTGCTCCTCCATGCAGGTATATCGTAGTTACAATGAATGCATTGACGCGTTGTGTCCTTTCCTCTTACCCGACGGCGTCTTGTTCCAGGTGAACAATGGACAGCGGAGACTGCGAAACTGAAGAAGACTCCGCACCAGAGGCGTGCGTCTCCCCCGAAGGTCCCCTGTTGCCAAGGTGAGTAGATACGCCGCTGCGACTCCGTGAAATCCGCGCAGTCAGTCGCGATTCGAACCGCGGTATGGTTGTTGGTCGCGTTATAAACCTCGATCCGATTTGTTTGTCTGAATTTTAATTATTGCTGCGTCCTGCGAGACATGATAAAGTTTAAATTCGATGTGGAGTAGTTGAATGTTCCTTGTGCGATCGGCCGACAACGTCGCCATGTCCAATCCGTGGTATCCACCTCCTGGTCCGGGCTATAACTTCATCATGGACCATCCTCCTAGGTTAGTTGTTGCTGGCGCGATTCTGCCAGTTTCGGTTGTGCGTTCATTACGATGTATTTATGGATACTCGTGGACGGCCGGGGCATGCAAATGCAATTTCTGATGGATTCCCCCAGAAGTCCTGCCGTCAATGTTGCCATAGTCCTAGAGCGGTGTTTGGTTTAGTCCGCTTGATTTATCATCGAGTGGCCTTCAGCGTTGCAATAACTGCGACCTGGAAACGTAGTCGGCTCGGACCGCCCCTGATATCTACGTTAGAAATAAACAACTTTTTGAACTTTACAGATATTGTTAACATTTTACAATCCCAAAACGCATGTAAATACACAGCATACACTTTGCATACCGTTCTAAAAATAACTGGCTAAAATTACGTTATTATGTTAATTATTATTGTGGCTACTCTCCGGGGTCCAGCCAATTCCGAAATATATTATCCGCACACATCCGAATTTTGTTTGCCGACTACACATCAAGTTCGTATCAAGAAAGATAGCGCAACAAGTCAATTGAATTGATGCGCAATAACTACACAAACAAGCCTGTTACAGCAAAGATATTTTAAACATTAAAATGTCGCAGCGCCGAGTGAATGTCGCTGGGCTCGACATAATAATACGTGCCGCCATTTTTATTGGGCCACAAAAATTTTCTTTTTTTGACATCGTTCAAGATACGGTTTGTGGAGCAATTAGCGCTAGTTCTTTAGAACGAGAAACGTACGAGCTGCGCTAATCATAAATTTCAAACTGAATATGTTAATCTATGATTAGCAACAACGGTTCTGGGAGATTTGAAGATTTGGCAAATTAGCATTTTCGACCCAAAACACGTTTCAAGTAGTTACTAGATTCCATCAGTGAGGACCAAAGACGTTGCGAAATAAGTACCTACACATCATGTTATCTAGTTTGATGTGAATGCCAATGTTCATACAGGGTGAGCGGCAAAGATGCTCCGCGTGAATCGTAATCTCCAACGGCATATACGTACCGAAAATTTTGGGTCTAGAGGAGTCTTGCTGAATTTTATGACAAAATTTTTTATTTCCGGTGAATTTCGATTGTTTTTGTGTTGCTTTGAGCTCAAAAAAAGTATACAGGGTGATTCATGTCGACTGTGCGTTAGACGTTTTAACTTGCAGTTGATTAAAAATTTGATACGCAGCCATAATCAATCATTCACTTCGCATTCTATCTAAAATATTTTTAGTTCCCCAGCCTATACAGGTGTGCCAAAAGTTGGCATCAACTTTCTTATTTTAAATGGAAATATATTTTTCATCTTCCAATTCTTATGTCAAGTGATCTGTATCTTGCAGAGCGTCCAGGGCTATTAGTCCAAATTTATGAAGTAGTTAGCTAGATGTCCAGACTAACTCCTGCTATCATCTCATAGTTGCCGCCATGGTGGGCCATATAAGCGCAGGCGATATTCAAATATCGCAACAAAAATGGTCGAAAACGAATGTTTTTCAAGTGACATTCTACTGATTCTTTTGACACTATTCAACCTACTTTTGGCACACCCTACGTAGCTGGAAGGCAACTTTTTTTAGATAGAACGAATATGATTAATACAACTGCGTATTCTATTTTAAATTTCTAATCCAACTAAGTTGAACTATTTTTAGTTGCACTACTTCTAGTTGCGATGGTTGGGAACCATCCTGTATACCACTCTGATACTGAGGGTATGTCAAGGATTGGGAGACTAGTTCTTTGAAATTTTAAATTAAATTTAAGTTTTTGGCCAAAAGAGAATTTATTTCTCAACAAATGGTGAGTTATGAATTCGTTGAACTTATATGGTTTATGAATCATAACCATTTTCGTATACCAGTTGGATTTCAAATTTTATCTGTAGAAAAGTAAAACATCGACAAGTAACTGAAAGAATCTAAGACTCATCATTGAAGTTGCTGAAAAATTTAATATTGAGTGGCAATGACAATGAGGACGTTGACTATAGGAGCTGATTTAAGAGAACTTTTGTTTGTATTTATGTAGGTACCTACCTCAAAAGTTTAAAACTAAAGGAGACACAATTTTCTCTTCTTATCATATTCGACGACATTACGATTTGTCATGAATTTCACATTATTTCTTTTTATATTGTCCATTATTTGACAGTATGGGAATAAAATCTTGTCGAATCTAGACTTTTTTTGTGAAATTGAATATTTGAATGAACTCCAAAGTTACAAGATCAAAATTTTTCGAATCAGTATATTAAAGAAAAAACATATTTTATGGCACAAGTCCGAGTTTGTTTAAAAAACGCGCGTCGGTGTCGCGAGTTTTATAAAGGACGAGTGCCATAATTGTCTTATGAACAAGTTCTTTATGCTACATATTTTTGTACTTTGAACCTTTTTAAAACAAAAATTCGCAATTTTAAAGCTTGGGAATTTGGTCATAGTTGGTACTATTCGTTAAATGTCATATTCGAAATTGTGTATCGTTTCATTTTGACGTTTATTTGAGATTTTAGTGATATTGACGATCACAACTACCAGTCTAAAAAAAATAATTGCACTAGAACTATTATGAAACCCAAAAAGCTATTACAGCACTATTTCGGTTATCGCAATAGCTTTATTGTAGAACCAAAGTAGAAAATTTTTTCATATGCATTGAACTTGGGCAGCTACGTACTCAAAAGTTCATAGTCTTACGTTATTGAGGTTATCTCAAGGCTTGTTTTCAAACAAACAAATTCCGAATTAGATACGTCGAATGTGAATTTTTCACTAGATTACACCTCAACAACAGGTGCTTTGTGAATTGCCTGAACTTAAATGGTTTATGAATCATAATTTTTTATATGCGTTTTATTTTTTAGCGTTGTCGCTTTCATAATTTGGGACCTTTTTTGAGACTTTTGGGATATAGAAGTTGTGTCTTAAGAAAACTGAGATTCTTCAATTGGAGATTAAAAGATCTGAATATTATTTATTGGCTAAACATAAAAAAATTATAACTGGAACATTACTAAAAGGACCCTCGATACCTTTAAAGCCAAAAACAAAAAGAATTAACTTGAACTCTGATTTTTTTCCGCACTCCTAGCCTAGATCACTATTCTACTACTATTCTAGCAGTGTGCGGCTAGGCTAGGAGTCTAGTTCTAGCTCATATACAAATAATAAATATGGACCACACTGTATATCTCTGATAATAGTGCGATTTCGGACTCTCAGTTGTGTATTTCAGATGTCCAGTTTTACACCTACGTTTAGCACTATCGCATTATTTGCATATTAATTTATGAAACGTAATACCTGCTTATGCAAATAAAGTTTCTAACCTAAACAAATGGATTTCTTTTGATTTTTAGTATGTTAAACAGCGTCATCAGATAAAATCCAAGTATAAACAGTCTTTATTATTTTTGCAAATCCGGACGTGCGAGATCTTAAGGTTAACATGACACTATTTTACAATTGTCGTGACACACATAAATGTTGTTCACTAAACGTGCTATCATCGGGAGAGACCTGATGTTTTTTAGTCTCTATACTAAACTGAAGGTTTTATTTTTTTTAACCTTCAGAAAAATAAAATTTTTGGCACCCAAGCGCGAAACGTATACACAAGGCGTATATGGCTAACGAAACTAACGTTTCGGAATTTCTTCCATGTTTCTTGCAGGACCGACTTGCTGGAAATGTCAAAGGGGTTTTTAGGCAGATCGCAAGCCCGATTCTGCACTTGAAGATCTGAACGAAAAATTTGGTGCTGCACCTCGTACCGTACCCTTTGGGCACTCCATAATTGCCGCCATTTTACTTTTACCGTGAAAAACAAGGAAGGAGATAGCATTCTTTTATTCGCATTATCAGTTAAAAACGTGAAGAATTTGAAAATAACGCATTTGTGTGGTAGTAATACTGTTTACGACAAACTTGATATTTCAAACTGTCAACGGATATTACAGCAATTTGCTACCTACCGATTTTGTTAATGTTAGTATTTAGCACAGTTTGAAAGAATTAATGACAATAATATCTTGGAATTTTTCGGTTTTCTTTCTTTAACTTTTTTCAATATTTAAGGTAGAAAGTTGAAAAAAAAATTGTAGCACTAAAAATAACAACTAAATAGAGTTGATTTTGTCAAACTACCATAATATCGTAACTGAAAACAACAATTTTCGAAACAAACATATGTTTGGCCTTGGTTTCTGATAACAGAATTTACATTGACGATTAAAATCGATTGAAAATTATCCCCATTTTCACTTATAGTAAAGTTACGAATAGTGAGTTGCAAAATGTCGCTTTTTAGGAATCATTGATAAAAAATTGAACGGAGGTCATTCGGTTTGGTTGTACTGAAACGGGATAGTGCTTATTCAACTCTACCGTATCGAGTTGTTAAATTGCGAAATTTCTTGAAGGCAACCTCTCTGAAGCCAGACCTGTCTCAGCTGACGCCATTGTGCCATAATTGCCGTAACAACAAGACGATCGACCACTCAATTGTCATTAAAAACAACTCTTCAACGCCCACCACTACTTCGGTTCTAGTTTTCGTTCTATTGCCGATAAAAAGTTTCACCTCAAAAATTTCTTCGACGTTTAAAATTGGGTTCCAAACAGTTTGCCCTTTGCTTCTCTACGATCTGGAGGCACCTTAAAATTAGTTCTTTGATTTTCTACATAATTTATCGAAACCAATGTAAATTACTTTTGACAAACAAGCGTTGTTATTGTTGTTACCTTTATCCATGAGAAGTGTGAAATGGCGCAATATTTCTTCTTTTGAAAGAAATCACTGCTACACGTGGCGGTAATTGGAATTATTTTACAGTAATCCAATGACCCATTAAAAAACTTTGGGACAGGACGATGAAATAAGGCGATTTGTTGAATATTCATGAGTTGGTCGTTTTCTTCCGTTCACAATAAAAAAGCTTAGGTATTTCAAGAACAAACTTTTTTCCCAATTTTTATGTAAAGTATCAGACCCCGAATATTACTTATATTGGTTAATATGTATGTTCTATGTATACAGGGTGATTCACGTAGCCCGTCCATTAGAAGTTTTTCAACTTCCAGTTGGATTAAAAATTTGAAGCTTGGAAGGCAGTCATTATTAGTCATGCCCATTCTATCTAAAATATTTTGAGCTCTCTAGCTATACAGGGTGTGAGAAAAGTCGGTATCAACTTTCTTATTTTAAATGGAAACGTATCATTTTTTCTACATGGTCTAATTGGTCTTCCAACTCTGAGTTTTTATAACATTTGTTATGTAAACTTATTTGACAATTTTTGACATTATGTTAATTTATGTGAAAAAAAAGGGTCGATGTAGTAGCTTACGAAAAAATTCGTATCTGGCAGACGGTTTTGAATTTATGAAAGCCAATTTGTAAAGTACTTAGTTCGAAGTCCAGACTAACTTCTGATATCTTAATGGTAGTTTCATTTTGTACCGTATGGGCGCAGACAATTTTCAAATATCGCACCCAAAAATGGTCAAAAAGTCATTTTTTTTAAATAACACCTACAGATTTTTCTTACATCATTCGATAGAAAATTGTATTTTGGGATGAGTCACTTAAGCATTCCCTATACCTAACTTCATCCCCTATCAAATTAAAAATTAAAATCCAGAATTCCATCAATCCTACCAAGAGATTTTTTTAGTTTTTCAAGTATGCCATGGAAACAAAAGACAATTGCAACATTTTAATTATGAAATGAATATGTTAACTAATTTTATAAAAAAAACAACAACAAAAACTACCAAGAACCATCTTAACAAAATTCTAATGTAGGTGTTCAATGTGAGCACCATTTTGATTACTACATACATTCGACCAAGACTGTCGAATGCGTTTATTATCTCCAGATCTTTCCTCATTAGACTTTTATGTTTGGGGTCGAATAAAAGATTTAGTTTATACTTCACCACTTTGCAACATAAAGGAATTAAGCGGGAGAATAATAAGAGCATTTGACAGTCTTGACACCAACGAAATAAGAAGAGCTACACAATGATATAAAATGATAGAATGTAGTAATCAAAATGATGCTCACATTGAACATTTACATTAGAATTTTGTTAAAATGGTTCTTGATAGTTTTTGTTGTTGTTGTTTTATAAAATTAGTAAGATATTCATTTTATAATTAAATTGTTGCAATTGTCTTTTGTTTCCATGGCATACTTGAAAAACCAAAAAATCTTGTGCAAAATTGATGAAATTTCTGGATTTTAATTTTTAATTTGATAGGGGATGAAGTTAGGTATAGGGAATGCTTAAGTAACTCATCCCAAAATACAATTTTCTATCGAGTGGTGTAAAAAAAATCTGTAGGTGCCGTTAAAAAAAAATGATTTTTTGACCATTTTTGGGTGCGATATTTGAAAATTGTCTGCGCCCATACGGTACAAAATGGAACTACCATTAAGATATCAGAAGTTAGTCTGGACTTCGAACTAAGTACTTTACAAATTGGTTTTCATAAATTCAAAACCGTCTGCCAGATACGAATTTTTTCGTAAGCTACCACATCGACCCTTTTTTTTACATAAATTAACATAATGTCAAAAATTGTCAAATAAGTTTACATAACAACTGTTATAAAAACTCAGAGTTGGAAGACCAATTAGACCATGTAGAAAAAATGGTACGTTTCCATTTAAAATAAGAAAGTTGATACCGACTTTTCGCACACCCTGTATAGCTAGAGAGCTCAAAATATTTTAGATAGAATGAGCATGACTGATAATGACTGCCTTCCAAGTTTCAAATTTTTAATCTAACTGGAAGTTGAAAAACTTCTAATGGACGGGCTACGTGAATCACCCTGTATAGAAAGTTTAGAACTACAAATAAATTTACGTTTTGGAAGATGGTAATACGTACGTTTTTTCTCCGTTGGAAGTGAAAGGTATGAACGTTGAACGTTGCCAGCAAAAGGGAAGAAATGGCGGATGCGCCGGGATAATGTGCTGTAGCGGACCAAATTGTCCGGACCACAATTAAATACGTTTATGAGAACCGTTCAGTTTCCTCGTAGCCGGTTCCATTCCTCCACCTAAATATTTGTTTTCGGTCGAACCAAAAACATGAATTTTTATTTGATTGTTTACACAAGACAAGTAGGTTAGTATTTGGAATCCAAATCCCTGTTTGCATAATGCGCCGCCTCGTAACATATTGCACTTCTTTTCTCGGATGACCCGTTGTTGCGTTGCGCAACCATCAATCCAAGTGATCATTAGTTCTGCAACTCGTGATCGGTTATTGGCGAACATTAATCAAGTGTGCAATAGTTTTCGGCGATTTTTATCGGTGAAAGCGAAATTTTAGCGAGGAGAGTCGGGCGAAATCTTGACTGTATCCATGGGAACCGTCAAATGCCGGAGAGTTTGAAGAGCGGAGGTGGAGAGAGGAAAATACTGATAGGTCCCGGTGCTCTTGTGTAAATAAATAATCGATCAGTTGCATTGCACGTCAATAACAAAACAACTACAACGGAAATAGTGCAGTTCTTCGACGACCTTGTTTCGATTCATTCCATCATCATTCAACCTTTCTACCGCTCAGCGAGACGATCAACAGGTTGTTCGTTTTCAACGGGCAAGGTCAAGTCGATCCTCTCGATAATCACGTTTACGCAACGGTTCGGTCCTTCGTGGAGGCGCCCCCGATTTAGGTTCGGCAACCAAAAATTTTTTTAATTTTTGGCGGCGTTGTTCGGACCGTAACGTGCCTCGTTCAAGAACCACCTGAATTTCAATTGGCCGTAATTATTTAATTAATTTTATGCAGCGAGGCATATTTTTGGTAATTTTGGCTTGAAATGCGCGAAAGGAGCCCGGAATTTCGTGCGGGTCTCCGCTTGCGGCATCAAGGCCGCACGGGACACGCCAAAGATCTGTGGAAAGGTCCAGGCTGGTCGAGACTGCGTTCGGAGCGATGAGGCAACAACATCCACAGTCCTACTTGTTGTTCGCGACAACTTTTCATAACCTACAGCAATGCCGGTTTCTTCTGTTCCTCGGCCGATTGAATAACACTATTTTTACGTGTCTTGTTTTGATCCGACCGACTACATAAATTGCTTTTTCGGACCCACACGACAATTCTCTTGGTTTTATTTTCAGACGAGACTTTTTGTGCTAATAATACACCGTGATTTCGCTAGCTCTAGAGAAAATGGCAGGGGGAGAAACTAACTGTCCAAGTTTTTGCCGATATTTAAATTCTCTTCCGTAAATCCTCCCCCGAATCGCAGGCCGTTAAGCCAAACTTGTTTCCTAACGTTCCTCCCTTTAAAACCCTCCCAACCGCGCCCCAAAACGAAAATTATGCAGCTAGTCCGAAATCTACTCTTTCCCGAGCTTTTTCACCCCTTCCTGCGGTAAGTAACTAACTAATTTAACGTAAACGTTATTGTTTCATAATATACAATATCTAACAATCAATTCGGTAGTTATAAAGATACCAGTTTGATCGATAGATTTTTGTTGTTTTTTTTTACAAATTTTTGTTTCTAATTTTACTACTTGAGTGCCTTGGATAGGACAAAAGCCTGACAAGTATGGTAACTAGTCTAAGCACGTGTTTCTGACTTAGGAAAGGTCTATCTCATCAAGCAGTTCGTACCGTTTTGAATCTAAATTGTTTGCCCTTCAAATTAGTCATAGTCCAACACTGACAAGGATAGGGATTGATTTGAAGGGCGAACACTTTTGACAGTTGCAAACCCTCCACACTACTTCACGAAACAGATCTGATAGAGAGGAATAAAGAATTAAATTAAATAATCTGGCACAACTAATTACTGCGTCAAAAGCGCGTTTTAAATAAAAGTACAATCACCTTCAAAATTACCTAATGTCCATTCTGAATTTTCAAAATTTGCGGATTTACTAAAAAGGTTTAAATTTTAAATACATATGTAGGTCTAAGTTGACCTGAGTTGACTAGACCTGACTCACTCCTTGAGGTTTCATTATTTTAACAGTTATCATGTAATTTTAATTAAAATAAAGACCGTGAGTCTATCACCAGGTGTAGAATTGGCCCCAATAGGTTGCCATGTGGTACTCCTGCCTTAATTTTATATAAGGGCATTAATTTTCTTGCTTAATCTTAGTCTATTTCTAATAAGATCAGCAGCTTGTATAGGTGGCTGTTTTTCAATGTATGGTTCAACTCTTTTTCTTCTTGCACTACCGACGATGGCTACAGCCTTAGCATACTGTTCTGTATTTTGAGTTGATCTTTTAAGGTTCTGGGTACTCATATTAGTCCAGTCTCTTATATTTTTCAACCAAAAATCTTTCCTGCCCGCTGATCTTTTTTTCTATGATCTTCCCTTCTATGTTCTTCAAGTTAGAAGTTTGTATTTATTAATTCCTCTTGTGGGTCAGATAATATGCTATTATTTTTCTTAATAGTGGTGAATTCATGGCTTTGCTAGATATCTAAATTTCTATATCTCCTCTATGGTTTGATGCTCTAATCGTTATACTTCGCCGAAAATTTGAGCAACATCCAAGAAGATTGATGCACTTTCTTGCTCCTGAGGCTTGTCTTAATATTTATTATCCTGTTGACTTGTCCTTCAGGATCCAAGGATTTTGGAATTCAAACATATTGTTGATCGGCGTTTTTACATTCTTGAAGACATATAGTATTGTGTGACGACATTATATAGAAGACCCAGAACGAGGTGTTTGTTCTTTTTCTTGTTGTTGAGTTAACAAATGAGACGCTATCTCAGCTTGTTGAACGTTTCTACCATTTTTCCAATTGGTTTTTGCTTTATAAAATGCCTTAAAAATTGGATACGTATACAGAGTGGTACAAATATGTTCTCTTCATTTTTGTTATTTGAATACGACATCCTGTGTTGTGTATGTATATTATCGTTTTGGTTTTATTCATGAAATTGTCTGTCCAAAAATATACCACAGGATGATAACCTGGTGTTGAAGGAAATTTTTTTTCCGGTAAAATTTGGCAAACACCACATATTGATCTAGCTAGGCAAGGTCTTTGTTTAACACGTGTGGTGATTTCTTTTTTCAGCAAAATTGATATATCTTCTTTCCAACTACTAACAGTCCATTACGTTTTTTATTTGGAAAAAAATCAACAACCACCATTTTTCAGTAATCGCGATCACCAGATCTCACGCCACTAGATTTGGCATTATCTAGAAAAGTTTGGCAATGTTCTTCAGAAACATGACTCTTTTATCCATCCATTAGTATTCTTATTGTTAATTTTTGGCGGGATCATTTTGCAATTGATCTAATCGAAACTGTTGGTGGAGGCATTAAAACAATGCTGGTTGATTCCGAAGCATATCGCAGTCCCCTTTTGAGGAGATTATGCACTGAACTTTGACTTAGTACAAAAGCCTAGGATAAAATTTTTATTTACGTTACTATACAATGCGTATCTAATCATGACTAGCTCGACATAATTGCGTTGTCCGTTAATAAGCTGGTGCTGAGCTGCAAATGCAACGATAGAAGCATCATTTAGTTGGTTGTTAAAAGCTGAACCTAACAATTTCAAAGCATTACGTCGCCGTTTACCTGCTCACATTTTTCATTTTCATAGGTGCCTTCCACAATGAGAATATGACTTAATCCATGAATAATTTATGAAAACAGACACTCAGTTAAAAATTTTAGGTATTGTTGGCGCTGAATCCAGAACGATAATTATCACAAACAAGTAGCTGGCAAACAACTAATCGCCAAGCCGGAGCGGCGGAAAGTGTCCTATCTGTGACTTATTGTTTTGGTGATACGGAGGAGTTATTTTGTAAACTACAAATTGTTTTCAATTGAAACACTGATAATTGTAGCAATTAGAACCTATGATTCGCCATTTTTACAATTTCCCAGTTTACTCTCCGCCACTTTCCGAACCGGAGTTTCGCTTTCAACAAATTATCGAGGGATGCACTGCGCGGCAGTTTTAAATGCAAATTTCTAAACTGCTCAACGCTTGACCTTTCAACTCGGCGATAGAGTGCCGCTAACGTTATTAAAAATAAATGATGACTAGATAAATCAGTAAACAAAGTAATCACGAGTTGACGCTGATAACAGCCCCTTTTTCAATTTCCTCTTCTCGACTGCATTTAGTTCCTCGGAAGCCCATTAATAATCGAGAAGGAATGCAGCCGATTTCCAATCGCTCCTTGTGCTTTGTTTAGTGGCAAACTATTGAAACATTGTGTCTTCGCGTGGGCGTTATGCAAATGAAACTGCGTAATATTTACTTGAGATTGTTTCAAAGTCAATGTAGGCAGACAGGTAGTTATAATTTTCATGGATCCTATTAATAACTTGCGTGACTTTGGTGGGTTCGTCGATGTAGCAACTTGTTACCTACTGCAGAAAAGTGCAGCGCAAAAACTTCGTCGAGACAAAGTAGCGAAGTTGTATTACGCAAAAGTCAGGACTTTGGCACTGCATAATGACTTGCAACGACGATTTTAATTCAAGTTGGCAACTTACCACAATACAGTGTTGTCATTAATATGTGATTATAAATAAAAATCAAGGCAACGTTAAACGCCAGTCAGAACGGGCCTTAACTAAACCGGCAATTTGTTGACAGACGGATGGAAAAATGACAGCTCAATTAGCGGAGCAGGTTATAACCGGATTACCAAATTACGCCAAACCGTAAGTCATCGGCGAAATGTGAAATTGCATTTTTGCAAATTTTGGGCGGGTCCCCGCTTAGAAATGTACAGTCAAAGACCATTTCTATGTACTACTCCCGCCATATTAATCTAAACGACGCTCAAAGCTGAGAAGCAGACTTTGCCAAATTTTTGTTAGATTGCAACGGGTTTCGACCGGGAGTTTGTCAGTTTTATAACAACTCCTATTATGTATACTGATTATGACCGCTTATTATTGCGGGTAAGTAGCCAGCCGCCTGCTCAGCTACCTAGCAGCGGTCCCATCTAAGTTTATGATCTGATTATTGGGCTTGGAGCATTATTTTCATAATTTACTGGTGGTTTTACGGTTTCTAACATTGTGCAGTAAAAGCCTTACTCACACAGCTATTTTCAAGACGTTCAGATTAATGTGGCGAGAGTAGTACCTAATGATATTTGGTACAGTCCATTAAAATTATTTTGATATTTATAGTTTAGTACAGGGTGTTTCCCAAAAGCACCTCAAGTCGTATTGTCGTTTTTAGTAAATAATTTTTTTTTTAGTGAAAACTACTAAATTAGAAGAAGAAAAGTAGATGTTTGAAAAGAAAGTGCCGCACCGACATTTATCGCAGTATCGTTGTTTTCCACGGCCTACTTGAAAATCGCGGCACACTTAACGATTTAATAAGAAACCCGATTTAATGTCGATAAGCATTTTATTATTTTAATGCTTGTGGCGTCATAGTTTGTTAGACATTATTGAATATCGAAACATCTTTGCAGGGTATATTCAAAAATCTATACCATGACACGAAGTTTGGTGCCACTAAATAAGGAGTTGGAGTGTGAAGCCTTTTAAGAAACACCCGGTATATTTCAGCGGTTTGTTCCGCGCCTTCACCAGTTCTTTCAAAGTATAATCAAAGCTATTGTGGGGTGTGGTATTTTTTAAAGGGAACAAATATATTGTACACCAAATTAAACCATACATCCCTTGCACTGTCCACCAGAAAATTTAATGGGCATCAAAAAATCTAAAAGAAACCCAAATTATTATACATCAGAAAATGAGAACATCACCACTAAAATAACTATGCTGCGTATTGTTTTACCATTGCTTACATTTTAAATTCTATATGTTTATCAATTTTACTAAATGTTCACCAAGTTTAGAACGCTCAAGTTACGCGTCCGTGCTGTACATAATAAATATTCGCACTATCCATTTATATTTAGTGTTTCTCAAAAAAACTATTTGCGCGTCAAATAATTATTCTATTACTCCAAAAATGAAATATGCTCGCGCATCTCTCCTTGCCGCTTGCGCTTCCAGACAAGCGGCACGCGAAAAAAATTTTGTACAAGGTCAGTTCAGGGCCCTGTAATTTTTTTTTTTAAAAGCACGATTAGAAATAACCACTAAAAGAAGTTTTATGTTTTACATAATGCAAGCCAATTACAGCAAAGCATTTATATATTACGGAAATCAATATCTTTTTTTGTGCAAACCACTTCCATTTTTACTCTTATTTTCCTTGCCCTAGCACATCTACATCTATAATTTTGCATAAAATTATTTACCATTTGCACAACATTTTATTGCTTGTGTATTTTTGATCAACAAATAGTATTTTTAACTGCTAAATAATATAAGACACTGTCGAAAATTAAATATCTGGGTATTATGTTAGAATTAAATGCGGAATAAATCTTGGTGAACATTTAGTATTTATGTTCAACAAAAGTTATTTTGGCGCACAAAATACATAAGAGGCCAGCATTATGTCAATATGCATTTGGTTGTCGCTTTAAGATTATGTATTTTCTTAATTTTGGTGAGCATTTAGTATTTTTGGGAAATGAAAGTATTTTTTTGTATGAAAATATTAGATAAATTTGGTAGACCTTTTTTTAATATGTTTAAATAAATGTTTGCAATTTTTAATAGAAAAAAAACTAAATTTTACAATTTTTTGTAGCGTCATAAAGTGGATAAATTGTTAATGGTAAAGTTGCGATATTATGCCTGGACCCTGAGGATTCGTGACGTCGTGTCTCTTGCCGAAGCCAACGTTACAACATAAAAATTCATTAAAATTAACAAATAGAAGCTTCTGGCACATTTTATGAAAAAATGGCAACTTTGTAATAATCGTCCTGAGCCAAATTGGTAGTCGACAGGTCATTAGTATCAGAAAAAAATCTGAAAAATATTGACTCAACTTCAATTTTCTCATATACTCTTAAACATAGTCCAACACTCATTTCCCAGAGAAACCTATCTTGAATCCACGTTCCTATAATTTTTATACCTTTTTTTTTTAATTCTTTCAATTACGTTCTCTGTAGTCAATAGTTACACGAATGCTGCGGTTCGAATCTGACACCGTTCTTTGAAATTTACCATCCCGGTATGTCGAAACGTTTCAGATTTTTATAATCTGATCGTCAGTTCAGGGCCTTTATTTTTTTTTTTTTAAGCACGATTAGAAATTACCACTTAAAGAAGTTTTACGTTTTACATAATGCAAGCCAATTACAGCAAAGCATTTATATATTACGGAAATCAATATCTTTTTTTGTGCAAACCACTTCTATTTTTACTCTTATTTTTCTTGTTCTAGCACATCTACATCTATAATTATGCATAAAATTATTTACCATTTGTACAACATTTTATTGCTTGTGTATTTTTGATCAACAAATAGTATTTTTAAAAGTTAAATAATATAAGACACTGTCTAAAATTAAATATCTGGGTATTATGTTAGAATTAAATGCGGAATAAAATTTGGTCAACATTTAGTATTTATGGTCAACAAAAGTTATTTTGGCGAACAAAATACATAAGAGGCCAGCATTATGTCAATATTTGGTTGTCGCTTTAAGATTATGTATTTTCTTAATTTTGGTGAGCATTTAGTATTTTTGGGAAATGAAAGTATTTTTTTGTATGAAAATATTGAGTAAATTTGGTAGGCTGTTAAATACGACTCTTTTTTAAATATTGCCCCAACTCCTTCTGGTTTTGTCGTAACTGAAGACGCGTTATTTATAGATGCGGAAGTGAGCATTTAATATATATGCCAATTTTGCTAAATATAGAAGTGCAGTTGTATTAAGACATGCTTATTAATTTCTCGCCAATCACAACTTGGTTGTATAAAATTGTCAAATTTATTGTTTATTGCCATTTCCTTGTCAAATGTTGACGAACCGGCTAGTTCATTTACGGTAATTTCGATGCAGATCCTTATTTGGATTCGGTATGCTGACATTTCTTTCTGAAGTTTGGTTGGTTGCTATCCTTGGATGTTGTGCAATTATGTTTTGTGGTTCCTGGCCTGGCTCAATGCGTAAAATGTGACGGACCGTCATGTGCAGTGGCTTTTTGCATAACGTCTCGTTAATAGATCGAAAATACGATCATCAAGCGTTGGTTGAACAAGGCCGCCGAGAGATAAAAATAATCATCCGACACCACATGTATTTACTTTTGCTAATAAAGTACATACATAATCTCCTCCAGGGCCGGCGCGACTCAGTTTGCCGCCCTGTGCAAATTTAAGTTATGCCGCCCATTATGTATTTGCACTTTATATTCAAGAGAAGTAAATTAATGAATTTACATAAAAATTACCCCTACCATTTATTTTTCCATTCTATTTTATTAATCATTATTATAACAGCGACAAATGACAAATACCTGCAATTTAGATTAAGGCAAATAGGTATACCTATCTACATACCTGGTAAAATTGATGATTTTGTAACGTCCGAGCTTTTTGTGGATCCGAGAAAATGTCGGAAGGTATTTGTTAACAGAAAGTTACTTTACGAGCTTTGATTGCAGCAAACTCACGCACAAGGTCCTTGTAGTTCGAACTAATACTTTCACCAACTTTGTGTTCAATCGAAATGATTGCCAAGTCCACTAAACGCATTTCAGTCATTGTAGATCTTAAATAAGTTTTAATTAATTTTAATTTAGAAAAACTTCGTTCGCCACTGGCGACACTGATTGGAAGTGTGAGTAATATTCGAAGGGCAATTACAATGTTGGGGTAGCAATCAATTCCAATTTCCACCAACCGTTTTAACACATTGAATGGTGAAGTATTATTTTCTATGGAATGTGATAAAACCTGCAACTCATCAGACAACTGCAAAGCATCAATGTCCTTCGAATCTTCGTATGTTAAAATAGTTTCCAAATTTTTACATTTCTCTAAAAGTGTAGTTGCTGGCATATCTTGTAATGCATTGATGTTGTAAAGAAAAGAGAAATAAGTGTTGTGGGATTCCAGTTGGTCAAAGCGTTCCTTTATAGAATTTATTGCCACGTCTAGTGTTTGGAAAAAAAAGTCGATTTTAAATTTTGTTTTTGGATCTTGTATTGCTTGATCTTCTGACTCATAATCAAATTGTCGTTTCTGTCGCCGTGGTCGGATATTTTGAAGGTTCTTGAAATTGGGCTCAACACTTAATACTTCTGCAAGTTCTTTAGCATCAGTTACTGTTCCTTCAAACCCACTGTCACTTCTATATTGTTGTAAATAATTTAAAACTCCTTTCAATTCAGTGATGGCATTTGACAAGTCCATATCCACACCTTGAAGCAGTTTGCTGGCAACATTTATATGGTTCAAGATATTATGCCAAGCGATCAAAGAGCACAAAAATTTAAAATCGCAAATACTGCATGCTAAGCACTCGGCTTCGTGCCGAACCATGGGATCAATTAATAAATCGCTTGAAATCTCGAATAGGGCATCATATATTTCGCCTATCTGGTATCTTATAGGGCGAACTGCATCAATTCTACTTTCCCATCGGGTTGTACTTAAGGGTTTAACAGTTAACGAAGTTACATGCTTCTTTAAAATATCCCATCGCAAAGTTGAAGCCGAAAAAAACACGTAGAGTTTTTGAACAATGTCAAAGCAGGCAACCGCATCTCTTGTTGACTTTGCTGCGTCGTTAACTACCAAATTAAGTGAATGACAACTACATGGAACAAAGAAAGCACGAGGATTTATCTGGCTGATGCGTTGCTGAACTCCAGAATGCTTTCCTCTCATATTAGAACCATTGTCGTATCCTTGCCCTCTCAAATTCTCAATTGACAAACCATGTTGTTCTAGTTTATCCAATATTACTTGCGTAAGCGCTGCACCTGTAGTGCTAGTGACTGGTACATATCCCAGAAAATGTTCCCGAATTTCCACAAGAGTGTCTGTTAGCTTTACGCAACGTATTATGATCGTGGTTTGTTCAACATGACTGACATCTGGAGTGCAATCAACAATAATGCTAAAATATTTTGAATCTTTTATTGTAGCAAGTATGTTTTGTTGGATTTTATTTGCCAATAAATGTATAATTTCATTTTGGATATCTTTTCCAAGATAATGTTGTTGAGTGCGGCCATCTTTAATTCTTAAAATATGTTCAGACATGACAGTATCGAATTTAGAAATAAGTTCAACTAATTTCAAAAAGTTTCCATTATTGTGGACGAATAATTTATCTGAGGTCCCTCTGAAAGGCAAGCACTGCTGGGCCAAAAAATGTATTATTGCTAAAAGCCGCTCTAAAACATTTTGCCAGTGTCGGGTTTCAACATCTAACACTCTTTGATGAGTAGAGTCTATAGTCTTATTTGTCTTCAGTCTCACTGCTAATTCAGTCCATTGTTTATGTGCAGTTAAATGTGATTTACCTTTTTCGTGTGTGCTGAGCCTTTCACCGATATGAGTCCAATCGTTGCAACCTCCTGAAGTTAGAGCATTTTCATTTTGTGTAAAAAGTTTGCAACAAAAACAAAACACCGCATTTTTGGCTTTTGAGTAAATAAGCCATGTTCTTAAAATTACTTCTCCATTGCACATACGCCTTTGATAATAGGATTCCTTGAAACGACGTCCACTATTATCTTTCGGAAATTTTCCTTCTATTTCTCTTTCACGTACAGGCCCTTTTTTGATTATGAGTAACCTTATATCATCAGTAAGGACCGGTGGCCATTCCGCAGGATCGGTAGAAATTTCCGTCTTGAAATCTGGAATTAAGGTAGCTTCTTCGGTTCGCTCTTTCGCAATCTTTATTATTGATAAAGATGCGCCACCATCATGAGGCACTCCACTTTCCAATTTATTGTCTTGACAAGTCGAAGTCGATGGCATTGCAGTTTCTGCGTCATCACTAACACTAACAGTACCACTAGGAATGTTAGAAGTTTTTAAAAAATTAACCAAAGAGCCGCTCTGTTTTTTTAATTTCGACTCCTTTTCCGCCCTTTTTTTACGATACTCGGCACCTGACAACCGTTTACGATTATCTTTCGGCATAATTAAAAATTTTCACACACTGCACAAAAATTAATAAACAAAATTTCGGATTAGCTTTAATTCACGAACCGTATACGAACAGACGAACTCTCAAAAGCTGTCTGCTATTCTCATGGTGGTTCGGTATCATGGATTCTCGGAACGCCGCGTCCCGAGAACCTAAGATACCGAGACACCATCGGATTCTCGGGACGCCGCGTTTATTTATTTATTTATTGCAGTATTCCAAGTATTTCGACTCATATCTTTTAAAATATCGATATTTCTTGGTCCCCGATTATCGATAATCCAATTCTATTATCGCCCACCCCTACTGCCCATCACTAAGTCTGAGTGACTGGAATGCACGTTAGTGGTGAACGGACGTAAATTTGCAACTTATCCTGTCGGATTTGTCGCCGAAAGGATAAATCGTGCAACGACCACTAATTAGCGGGAAAGGACTCGCAAAAAAAACTCTCAAGATCTGGTATGGCAGATTTGTCCCTTGAGAGTCCAAGACCTCAGTCACCCATTAATGCAAGGTACGGAGCAACGGATTTGGTCCGTGAGGGGACAAAACTCTCAAAAATCCCCTACGTGTATGCCTAGCTGTGGGAATCTTAAAGAACCATTTTTTTTATAAAACTAAAATTTTCTGCGCCAAGCCAACGATTTGCCGCCCCAGAATTTTGCCGCCCTGTGCAAATGCACCGTTTGCACATTGGGTCGCGCCGGCCCTGATCTCCTCGAACCAAACCGAAACTTACAAATCGAGATGATGCGGAAGCGAGTTTTTGTCAATTCGTAATGATTAATTTACAAAATTAGAAACATTCCATTCGTGTAACCTCCGCATGCGCCTTAAAAAATAAGGTTCAATTAGAATGAAACGCTCGTTAGGGTACGCGTAATTATTTGTGGCCCTAATTCGACATAACAACATAACAAGTCCGATTCATTGTGAATTTGTGTGGAAACATGTGGCAGTAATCCAGTAATATGCCTAATGTTGGAAAATGAAGCGGACCTGGGGCAGAAATCGATTCTTCCCCCCTTCTGGCGATTGTGGTGCCCCAAACTATCTTCCTAACTACCCCTAAAAGTACATACTGACGTGCAATAATAAATCTTGTTGCCAACAACCTGAGCGAATTTCTACTTACCTTACCAACTTAATTAATTCCTAATTACGTGTCCAATTATTTCTCTCGGCTTCTGTTCTCTTCTTTTATTTTGTTCCACGGCGCCTCCCTTTTACCTCTTTCATCTATTTCAACCAACTTCCGTTGTTATTCACCCCCTGTTCTCTTATCTCCATGCATTCTTTCGTCATATGTTTGACCATTTCCGTTGTCTTCCCACACATTCTGTACCTTCACGCCCAAGCTTTTCGATTGCCTTCACCGCCTTCTCGCCATTTTATTCCTATATGTTTTCTAGTGTCTATCTAGCGTCTCCTATTTTTATTTACTTGGTTTCGTTATCTTTTTTGCTAGGACTGGAACCGCAGAGGAAGATTTTTTTCTTCTCTCATAATACCATTACCGTTCCTTTATTCTTCCATTTTTTCTCTTTTTTTCAGCACCCTCGTAAAGTTTGGTTGTTTCTTGTTTTTTCAACAATCACTTTTCACGCTTTATGATTCCTTCTCGCTTTCACTTTTACCTCGTGTTTTTTGAAATAACTATTCTGTACCCCTTCCATCGTCTCCTGTTCTTTTCATTCTCAGATCTTACTCCAAGAAACATTATCCACTTCACCAGACTCTCAAGCAGCCATGACTCGTGAATTCATCCCAAACCACGCTTGCTCTCTAACTTCATAGTTCTTTTAAATGACCTTCTCCCATCCATTCACACACATGTCCCAGGTATTCAAACTCTCATACTTCCATAGTTTGTTCTTCGCTCCTCTTCTACTCCACATTTTGGTTTTTTCCTCTTCTTTTTCGAAATACCAAGATCTTAGTTGTCTCACTTCCAGTCCTTTTCTTCTTGCTTGCTTATTTCTTTTTTGCGTTATTCCTTCATATCTATCTTTTCACTCATTGGTCTCGACTCCTCTATTTTCCCACTTCCTTAATTTCTTCTCAATCCTGTCTTTATATATTTGCACCTCTATTCCATCATTAAAATCTTTACATTTTTTCTATTTTTACTACTTTTTCACTATTTTTGTCAGGTCTTTCATTTTACTTTCCGCTTTTCACTGTTTTATTTTCTTCCACTTGCCTTTATTTTAACACCTCGTATCCTTCTCATTTCCAACGGCTGTTGGCCTGACTCGCATTGAGTCGATAAAAGTACTTATCTTTGTGAACAAATACAAACACGTTGTTAAGGATTATCTAAGTAACTGTTCAAAGTGATAGTGGTGTTAATTGACGTTTTAGTAGCTCGACGCCCATCAGCGTTGACATATTTTAAATTATGTCGGAACTGTTGATGACTCGCTAATGGTTCATCAAAGTTTTCATTGGACTTTGACAAACGTTAATACTAACCTTTGTAAGAATGAATATGCGGGGTGTTCATTCATTTATTTACAGGGTAGCAGCAAACTTAAGTGCCACTTTTTAATTTTCACTTGTTTTATCCTAACCTCACAATATTATTGTTTACCTCTCTAGTCTCTAGTTTTAAAAACTGCTTTTTTATTGTGAAGCACAAAAAATCTTCAGAAGAATCAAATGAACAATAGAGATGCGTATGTTTAAAATTCAACGGACTACTGGTGTTTCGATAGACTTCAAATATTTGGTTGACCAAGAATTTATGAATGAACCTCGTACAACTCATTTCGTGCGTTTTCTGATGAAAGTTTAGATGCGCTTGATCTAAACCAAGACACCAAACAACATTTCTGACTAGCCCTGTATCTATAGTTAGATACAGGGGTAGTCAGAAACGCTGTTTAGCTTAATAGCTTTTGGCAGAAGGTAAAATGAAAATTGGTGTTTGTCTACGGCGCAATTTCGGCCTACTAGCAGTGCGTGAAGGCCCGATTTGAATATTCCCTGTTTTTGCGAGTAGTGCTCCAAGTACGGAACTGTAAGCAATAAATTAAGTCCGCTAATTATTGTATCGTGTTAGTTTATTAGAATAATAATAGTTTTCCATGGCCCAAGGTCGCTGAGAATTGTGTAATGGTTCGTAAGTGTAGTAAATAGAAGTGAGCCTGTCCTTTGCATATACACTTCCCCCTACTCATCTTTAGCTTCAACACATTTCGGATAACATCCGCCCAAGTTGCTCAATTATTTATTATTAAGGCAGATGCCCGTCTGTTGTTACTACGACTTCCTCGTTAGGATAGCAGCCCACGAGGTCAATGGAACAAACCGGAGGGCTACAAGCTCAATGCAAGATCGGATTCGTGTATGGCATCGGTTCAAACAGTTATAGTCCGTTCCACCGCCACAGACCTGTGTTTTTCCGCCTATGAGTAGAATAGAATCTACTCGCGAGTGGGGATAAATTTAGAAACGGTGAAACCGTAAAGTGTCCCTAATGCTTTGGTTTTGACAGTTAGAGATCTATTGTTGCGATTTCTAAAGCATTGAGGTTTGAACAATGACTAAGACCTTTCATTAGACCTGCGCAACACGAAATTTGTTAATTAATTGCGTTATTTTTTTGCTGACAACTAGCTATCAAACCTTGCACATTTCTCAGTACTTCGTTTACCTGCAGTAGTCGTCGTGTTGCTGTCGCTATACGTTGATTTTTGCAGACGCCTCAATTATTGCCTAATCAATTACCCCGAAGGTATAAATAGAAAAACTATTTTAATGAGTTTTTATTAGTTTAGTGCGTAATTTGTGGAGCAAAATTATGCGGGATACTTGTTGCGATTTGTAGTAATTAGCGTTAATCAGCCCGATAACGGCTTCTTTTTTCTCCAACTGAAAATGACGCACAAGGAACAGTTTTTATTTTTTTGTGTGTTTGTCCGCAAACATGTAATTAACGTTAATTTTTGTTGCAGCAATAGCCGAGAGATGAGGAATAGGGCTGAGAAGATGAGACGTGACAAGTTGAACTCGTACATAGGTGAATTGGCTACGTTGGTACCGATGGTCGCAAGAAGTGCCAAAAGAATGGATAAGACGAGTATTCTGAGACTGACGGCTACTCATTTGCGAATTTACCAAAGTAAGTTGGCCACACCAGCCAGATTTGAGTCTGGTTCATGGTAAACAACAATGTCGTTGTTTCATTCAGGTAAAGTAGATGAAGAAAATTTCTGGGCGCAGTGGCTCTTCTGACAGAATTCAAGCAAATTAATATTTACCATTTGACGGCTATTTAGTTTATGGGCCTACCTCAACGATGGTTGTATTAGGTCCTGCCACGCAAACTGCATTGAGGATTGGTATTCCATGAGAATTGTCGAATTCAGAAAGGAGAGTTGTTGATGGTCGGAAATGTATTTTGGAACAGCTTAATTATATTTTTTATATATAGTTAAGCTTCAAACAGTGGGCAAACTTAGGACGATGCTTCTAGTTAGTATGTAGGGAGTGTCAAATGGTAATCATGGGTTTTAACCACTGATAAAAAAACAATACCTTATCAAATCGATACCAAGACAAAAATAGGAGCTTCACAGACCCGATAGAACTCAATCCAGTAGTCCTTCACTAAACTGCTTTTATTTGCACTACCATTTGAGTTACGTATGGAAAAAAGGTCGTAATACAGGACTACAATGGAGCGGTAATGACCTATTGGGTATTAATGGAGTAGAATATTGACCCGAATAAATTTCACCATCACCATAACGTTCTCGAAATGTTCTAAGTAAAAAATTAAGTTTTGAATCTGCAGGTAAGCGCTTTGTTACAGAAACACAAATATCTAGTTTCTACTAACACAAATATCTGCTATCAAAGTAATTAGATTTTTCCTGAAGTTTCTTGGTTGTGGACTACTTCAATTTGCTTCACCTTCCACTTCTTGGACATTTTCTGAAACGCCGGTGTAATGCAACTTCTTACACAGAGTTACCCAGAGTGATTGAACGTGACGTCAGCTACGTCAGCCCTTAGAACGTGGATTTGACTGTTGACAACTATCAGTGGTGGTTTGTTCCTTCATCAGTTCTTGCTTATAATTATTTTTTTGATTTAAAATAATTGAAGTCGAAGAGTGCAACGACAAGATATCTGTCGAACTAGTTTGTGCTGCAGTGGTTCTGAAGAATATTGTGAGATTGTTTTCCTTTCGTGGTGGACGGTTTTCGTTCAGTTGCTGCCTAAAGGAAATTCGCTTATGGTCCGAACATGGAAACTTCAAAGATCAAAGTCGGTTAAGTAAATAGTATTCAAGGCAAAATAAATTTATATATGCACAGAATTTAAACGGCTGACATTGACGCACGCCGCTCCGTTAATAAACAACTTTATGTCCACCACTCCTGTGCGAACAATGATAAAAACAATGCAATTGCACATGACGGTGACAATAAAACACCGTGCATATCTGCAACAATAAATAAACTTTAGATGATTTTTTTGTCGTCATTCCAGTTGTCATCTTCAGCAGTGAGATGCTAATACCGGGCCATAAATAAATAGTTGTAGTGTGGAAGATAAAGCCATTTATTCTATTAGTAAATTTCACTGAAGTACTTTTGATTGGATAATGCCAGTACAGAGATAAACCGTAACGATAAAGTTGTTTTAATGTATTATTTGCACTCTATCAAGCTCGAATTGTGAACGTTTAGGAAAATTCTATAAACTGATATAGCGGGTGTTTTATCTACTCTCATTTGTTATGTGCTTGCTTAGTTTCAGCAAGGTCAGACGTTTAACGGTTATCATTTTTATCGTTAATCTTTTCTATCTAATTGGAGATGAACATCACTCATTAAAGTCGTGGATTAAACATGCGAATGCACTTTTAGTATCTCATCTTCCCATCGGATTGTGCACGGAGGTCTCGAAAAAACACCTGTCACTAATCTAAGAAACTCCATCAGATAATATGCATGCGAAATTTGACGTGTTACTAACAACTTTGAAGCTACATTAAGGTGCACCCACAAAATGTCCTGAGTATACTGTTTGAAGGTTTTTAGTTTGTGAAACAGAGATGGAACTATACGCTGTTTCCATGTGTTAAACGAGACAAAAGTATGTTGCGCGCGTCGCTTGATCCATTGTCCTATAGTGTTGTTGGTCTTTGAGATTAGGCAACCGTAGGACGGCGAGCCGCGTCGGCCACGGCTCGGCAGAAGTCGCCTCGTCTGTTATTGGCCTTAGTCCAGGAAAGATAGTCAAAAATTGGAAAGACACCGGGACTGTCAATATTTGACTCTCTTTGGTCTGCCACTCGGTCAGGGTCTAATCCTGACCGTTGATTACCAATCGTTGCCAAAATTGATATAAGTGTGGATTAGTTTGCCAGATACTATTTGGCGATTATTCAGATTGATATTTACATGTCTTCAATTTTTTCAATTTTATGAATGCAACTCGCCAATTAATTAATTAATTGTTTGATTTCAAGTGCGCAAAAATTTGATTGCACAAGTAACAAGGCTCTTTGTCAGTCTTCTGCTCGAGTCATCACCAAGAGATATGTAATAATAGAAGATAATTGCCCAATTACGTACGTATTTTTATTGTCTCATTATAACCAATTTAATTGTTGCAGCGTTGCTGAATGGCAGGGACAGACCTCGGATGGAATTACCAAAACACGTCGACCAGTATATTTTAGAGCAATTAGTTTGTGAGCAGTTGGGCGGATTTTTATTAATTCTAACAACAACAGGGAAGATAATTTTCGTGTCGCACACTGTAGAGCATCTCCTGGGGCATTTGCAGGTAGGAAAGGCGTTTTTGTGCCTCACCCCAACTAACAACAACTCCTGAAAACTGTTGTAATTCGTTGATGCTTTCTAGACTGATCTGATGGGTCAATCGATATTCAACATAACTTCGCCGGACGACCACGATCGTTTAAGAATGTACATAAATCCGGACGGCGTCCTAGATCATGAATGGAAAAAATACTTTAGTATTCGCTTGAAAAGGGCCGGACCCAGAACGGAATCAGCCGTGTACGAACCAGTCCGAATCATGGGCGTGCATCGACATTACAACGACCACAATCAAAACAATTCGGCCAGTTCGAGTTCTTTGAGTAACGATGTGAGTTTCCTGAAATTTTACCCGATTTTACACCTAAATACTTCCTTGTTTGTTTCGGTACATAGGTGTTGCTGTTTTTTGTACGAATCTTCCGTCCCGAACCGCTCTCCGAGAGACTTCTTGAAGCGTCGAGGGACGAGTACATGACGAGGCATCTTATCGATGGAAGAATCATCAATTGCGATCAACGAATTGCGCTAATCGCCGGATACATGACCGAAGAAGTGTCAGGGTTGTCGGCGTTCAAGTTCATGCACAGAGAAGACGTTCGGTGGGTCATGATAGCATTGCGACAAAGTGAGTATCCAAGGAATGAAAGTAGACGCCTTCAACATCAGCCACGTCACGCTTCATGGCGTTTTATTATTTTTATTCATAATTAAAGATGCTTTAAATAGGACTAAAAGCGTTTGTTTCATTTTATTTTCACAGATGGCGCATCAATACGTAATTAATATTTTTAAACCCCACAACTGATATTTATTCAATATCATTCATTTGTTAAATTCGTGCTTGGTTCAGTTAGATGAGGCGGCAGCATCCATACGTTTTAACTAACGGGAGTTTTGTTTCAGTGTATGATAGAGGAGAGAGTAAAGGTTCTTCATGTTATCGATTGTTGTCGAGGAATGGGCAGTTTATTTACTTGAGGACGTTTGGCTTCCTGGAAATAGACGATCAAGGCACGGTGGAAAGTTTTGTGTGTATTAATTCACTAGTGAGTGAAAACGAAGGTCTCCAATTAATAAACGACATGAAGAAGAAATTTTCTGTCATGATAAATAATACACAAACTAGTCTGGTGGGTTGCCGTTGATTTGCATGTTTCGTCGATTTATTGAGGATTCTTGTAGATCACTTCGATTGAAGGAAGCGACACGTCCGTTCAGTCCGTGGAGGATCCCCAAATGGTAGAAGCAGCAATAGTGCACTTAATAACAAACCTCCCATCGCCTGGTTCAGACCAACGCTCAACCCCCAGCCCTCGAGTATATAATGTGAATGAGAATCAAGACTGCTCTAACACGACTGAAATTTCCCCTATCAAACCATACCATATGAAACTAAAGACTGCACCAAAACGGCCGCCCAGTACTGAATTAGAAGGCAACTTATACAAGCGGCAGAGAACTTCGCCACAACTGTCACCATTACCCAGTCTGTCGCCTTACCAAAAGAGGCCTCAAATTACGGAAATAACAGTAAGTAAAAGGGTATTGCTGGAATAGGAGGATAATTGTGTGGTTTTCTCTGGCAGCAACCGGAACAGTCATTGTATCAACATGACCAACTAGTTCGCAACAATGTATGAAACGAATTGTGTAATATGAAGAGACTGACTTAGGCCATGCTTAATAGGCAACATCTACCTCACAAACTGTTTTAAATGGTGCGGTGATGTTAATATGGGTTATTGATACAACAACCTGATACCATAAGACAAAATTGGATTTATTTTATGAATTAGGTATAAAAGTTGTACAGATTTTGCATATTCTCGTAATATATCTACTAATTAATTATAGTGATTCTGTGATGACGTTATGTTTATGTTAATTTTAAGAAGTGTCGTTTTGTATATTTAGTACAAATTGAGAGTTTACTTTTAACCATCCCGCGTTGTCTTTGATTTTATTTTTATTTATTCTCTTGCAATGAACAACAAAATACTTCCGCAAATTGAAAATGTACTTGTAAAGCTCCATAACAACACTTGTGTACAAATTAAGTGTTGAACGAAACTAAAAAGCCACACTCCAGTTAAGGCAAATTCCGACTGTGAAACTAAGTTTATTTTAATTGATTCCTTAACTGAGTGTGGTTTTCTCAAATTAACCTGTAACGGTTAGATCTCGTCTCGTGTTACTGACAAAACCAAAAAGGCGCAGGCTGTAAAATGTATGGTGCAACAGCCCAATCGCTTATGTAACTTTCTTGTCTAGCGACTTGACATTATTTTTGGTACAACCTACTGTTTTATAATTGGATGGATGTATATATCAGGCATGATTGACACTTTTGTTATGTGTTTAGTGGTTTTATTCTAGGCTAGGTAGAGGTTTTACAGACCAGTTGTATTGCCGCAATCATGGATAAATCGCTCTGCCTTACAATGTCAATTGTTGTGAATGAAACTGGAAAACTAACTTTTACCATAATTTAGTTTATTGTGATGGCATAAAACGGGAAATGAATGTGGACGCTGGTCAGGTTGAAAATTTATTCCACGTTGCCACGAACGAACGTTGCTCAAACTATTGCGCATTACTTTTATGGATAAAAGTGCTTTTCCAGTGCTTGACACCCAAAATTTTATGTATGTCACATGGCAGACTCAAAGTTAAATGCTAAAGTTCTTCCCTGAATCAACAAGATGATGCGCTTTGCCGCCAAACTAGTATCATTTCTATGTAAAATGACCCTTAGTTAAGTAAAATAATGAGTACGTCATTTCTTACGATTCTTATCTGTATATATTTCAACTTTATTATTTATTAACAAGTACGGAAAATGAAACTTTTGCTAAGATGGTTGGTTACCCAACATTCGATAGGGTCAGTGGTAAAGTTTCTAACTGCTATTTAATTGCTCATTTCCAGCTTCAGAATGCAGATGATCTTTCCGCCTCATTCCTGGTCAACATAATAAAACTAGGGAAACGCTAGTGAATCATCACAACACGTTACTTCTATTCAATACAAATGATAGAAATCTGCATGCACCTGAATAAAATTTCGTGTTTTATGTCTGGCGTTCCCGAAATAACACTGCACTTTGAGTCTGGCATGTTACATATCCTTTGTTCAATGTTACTCGCCTTAACGTCATTGAGTATAAACGAAGTGGTTTTCATCATGTCTCGCCAAACCACTAAGAAATTGTGAACTTTAACACTTTGGTTGTATGCTTTAGGACTAAGGGGTCAATTTTAACTGAACTTTTGCCGGGAGTAAAATTTAAGCTGCGCTGCCGCTTATTGTTACACAACGTGTTAATTTGCAGTTGAAATTGAGTGCAAGCGATTTGCGCTATTCCGCCCACTTTGAGTTGAAATTGACCCCTAAATCTATAGTGTATTTACATCGTCTGAGAGCGTGTCAAAACAGCTACACGCGGTCAAGGAAAGATTGAGTTGACTATTCTTGCGTGAAATGATGGAAATAAAATTCAAAATTAAGAGTACAAGCGGTTCCGGAATACTCAACCTGTAAATGCATCAGTACCAACCTACACTGTAGGACCTGACACAACTAGTGAAAGCGCGCCACGTCACGATGTGGTCACGCTTTTGGTTAGTTTTGTTTGACGAACTCGCAGCTCCGTGAATACACTATACTTTCTTATTTTAAGATTTGTTTAGGTAAAAACTATTGGTTTTAAGTAAAGGCTTGAATTTACCTATGCAGCTGTCTGATTGTTACCGAAAGTTATTGTTGCTTGAGTACCCATCAGTAAAGATTCTCCAGAGGTACACTTGCTTGCAAAAAATGCGTACACCTCTTCCCTTGTGTTCAATGTGTTTATACTATTTTGTCATACTGTCTTACGTTAGAGAAAAACAGTGGTAATGTCACTGTCAATTAAGAACCTACTTGAAAATATTCACCCCGCACAATATTGGTAAAACTTTGGGTACTTGATTTATTAAGTGTACCCTATTTTTTGCAATCAAGTGTACCTAGAAGTAACTGCTTGCTGAGCGATACTAATTTCTCCAATTTTTTTTGTTACTAAAACTACCCCAAAGAAAATATTGCTATGTAATAAACAAATTTCATACTGAATTGACCACATTTTACCTATTGCAGTTAACGCAACAACTTGAGTTGAACCTCATAGTTGCTGTTGCTGGATTAACTCTTGATTTGTCGCAACATTCAAATGTGTAATGTGATTAATGTTATTACTGACGTGGCAACGTGTGACCAAAGAGTAATAAGTAACTCTTTGGTGTAACTTTTTGGGGTTTATGAAAATTGGTGAGGTTTAGGAAATTGCCTTACACGTTGCATGCATAGCAAATAGACCGCTTTTGCTTTGTACTGCGATCCGGAACGGGCGTCGTTTTTTGGATGTGTAAGTCAGATTCGTTTTGTTGAATCGAAAGGAGTTTGATATCGTGATATTTAAAAGTCCAAAAGTAACAGCGCCGTTTTGATAAAAATGTTTTTCGTTGGCAATTTGTGCGCCACAGCGCTTGCCCTGACCTTTCGCTAACCATTGAACACGACGTAATTAATTAATTATAAAGTATTTTGTTGTTTAGTATTTTATATAACTTTTCTATAAACTATGTATGTGATGAAGTTGAATAACTGTGCATTATGAGTTTGATGTGTATGCCTAGATGTATATCTGGAACTGAACGTTTTATATTTCATCCCCATAATATTGTGTTAGTTTTTATAAATATTTGTTTATTGTTCAATAAGTACCACTTGCAATATATGCCAAATGTGTAATAGGTTTGGTCGTTGGATATTTATTTTCATGTTTGGTCCATCCTACTCATACATGTTTAAGCAGTTTTTAACATAATAATTCACTCCTCTGTCTCCATACGTTTGTATACAATTATTTAGATGTAATTATGCTTCATTGTGTTGATTATACAAATATATAGTTTTCTTGTATCTCCTGCAAGAATTTTCACCTATTTATTAAAATTCGATTCTCTTACCTCAATTCAAAAAGTAACTCACTAAAACTCCTGCCAGGATTGAGCTTATTGTTAAAAAGTTAAAGACCAAAAACGATTTTCCCGTAACACGTTTATTTCAAGCCAGAAGATTGTCAACAAAGATAAAGCCAAGTTTTATGTCATAATTTCCAATTTCGGAAATTTCTTCTTCATAACGGCCACATCGGCGTCAGCGATGCTATTATTTTTAATGGACAACAGCGTCAACTTCTTCAAATTGGCGAATTCCGCCCACGGTAGCGTAGTTAGCTTATTTTTCGTCAAAGATAAAGTTTTTAGGGGTAGTACGTTCCGGAAAACTCCTTCAATATTCGAAATCCGGCCGTCTTGCAAGTATATATTTGTTAAGTTGGTCATTTCATCAAAACTGCCCGGTTCGATGGTTTCAAGACCACAATCCTGTATATAGATTACATCGAGCGACTTCAAATTTTGCAAATGCTCCTTGGTCAGGTGTTTCAAGTCGTGTCCAAAAATCATGAGCAGGGTTAAATTCGTCAAGCCAGCGAAAGTGTCTTTGTCGAAAGTTATCCCGCGACCTAACAGAACCAGTGCTTGCAAGGTGGGACAGTCGCCGAAATGTTCTCGTTTCAGGTGGGGAAAAGTTGTTGATTCGAGGGTGGAAAATCTTTTGACTGGGGTTGCGCAAAGAGCACCGTCTTCAATGTGGGTTATCGTGGAGTTTTCAACTTCCAAATTGTCTAGAGTTCCGAGAAGTGATAGAGAATCCGAAAAAATTGTGCCCGTGATACCGGCCAAAACCAGTTCAGTACTACTGGTTTTGTTCAATTTGATCGGATGGCCCTTCTCGAATTGCCACCCCGATACGGCGGCCCATGAGACAAAGAGTAACGACAACTTCAGCCTAAAATTTTGCAATTTCTGTTTTATTCTTATTGTTCATGACGCTACTTACATGTTGGCAAACCAATATTTCGGACTTAATTGAACAATTTTGAGCCACTTTATCGCACTATGTATTCCAAAATGATAAAAGTAAAGATCATAGGGGTTAACCGCAAGATGCTGCGAAAAAAATATTGTTGCTGAAGGTTACTTCAGATGGCCTCTTATTATCAGACCGGAAAAATTATATAACTACTATATTGACTGCTAGAGGAACCGAAAAACACTTCAGAGCGATTTGCGACCTTAAAATTAAACATCAAAGACATGATGTATTATGTATAACTTTATATCAGAACCTCATTTATGTAAAAAAATTCTTGAACATAACATTAAATTTATTAATACTATTTACGCAACACATTAAAAAATGTATATAGTAAGTTATATAGTTCAGCAAAAATTAAATTAGTTTATGCTTGAAGGGCTGGCCTTTCCTGTTTTGCTTCCAAAGATTCGTTGGTTTGTGAATATCCGGTGCCTCCCTGTAACAAAAACAAAGTTAGTGCTTCAGCCAAAAATATTGAAACCACAATTACGTACCCTCTGCATTACTATAATGTCCTTTTCTGTCAGTTTATTGCTCGTCAGAGGATGAATCCAGTCTTTTTTAATAATTTTCTCCACACATTCCATTGTTACAACATCACCCCTACAACAAATAATACACAATTCAGTCAGTTTATAGTACATACATACTTTCAAAATAGAAAGAAAATCGTTATGGGTCAATATGTATGTGTCTATTACATGCAGGTTACTCTCTAGTAACTGATAAACTTACGTTGGTTTGAGGACTGCACAGGGGACTGAATTACTCAAGATGTCGTGGGTCACAGCACACATGTATCGATTTTCTCTTGCAATCAAAGACTTTTTATCCTGTGGATCTTTAACGGCAGTAAATTTGACATCAATTAAGTCTTTTACTTTTAATGGCTTCGACGACAGGGGACATAAGATGACATTTTCCTTCAAAAAACAAAAAATAATCCAAGTTTTGTTATAAGCTCTATAAAACTTACAGGTTTCTGTAATTTAGCCTTTGCTGCTTGTGGAGTTTCTGAAGGTACCCAGAAGCTGGGTAACACCTTATCATATCCGTTTGCCATATTTGAAATCGACGATGTACTAGCTTCCCCTAAAAATTTCATTAACAGTAAGTAAAAGAAAATATTTACTAACAGAATCGTGACCTGATTTAAAACCTTCTGTTGGTTTGCTGACAATGTTGTTTTCCCCTTTCAAAAACTTGTTAATTTTCGAATTGGTTTCGGCAGCAACTTTATCCAAGTCTTCCTCCTGTTCCTTCTTCTTAAGTCTCTCATATTCCTTTAGTTTCCGACTGTACTCGTTCTTCTTTGTGATGATGTATTGCAAGATAACTTCTTTATCAAAAAGATATCCATCTTTGCTGCAACAAATAAACAATCAAACCCTCGTTTCAAATTTAAGAAACACTCACGTTATGACCGGATTGCGGCAGGGCTGAAGAGACAGGGAGCAACAGTCAAAATCTTTCACAGAATCTTTACCAAGACGTTGAGCATTGGTGCCATATCCAGAGGCTTGGGCGTCCTTCTTCTTCTCGTGGTAGGTGTAAACGGCCCCTGCGGTACAATTTCTAGCGTGTCGAGTCATTTTGGAGATGGCTCAAGACAAAATGTGAGGTTATGTTTCGCTTTCAAATTTGTATTTATAAATAAACATGGCGGCGTGGAACATGCGCCATGTTTATCGCGCGTGCGCAGTGTTATTGCAGATGGCGGCAAATTTAAACTATTTTTTAATAAATCGAATTTATAAGATAAGCTCATCAATCGTTAAGATATCTCGAAACTACGATAATATCGGTCCAGAATATTAGTCTTAATGCTCTAAACCTCCTCCAAATGCGAACTCAGCTTTCCGATATAATTAAAGAGTTTCTCATAAATTTAGTGTAGATTGTAGATTTCCAAGAACTCGTTTGGCATCTAATCTTTCCAAACTGCCCCAATAAGATCTTTTCTTCGCCCTGCCTCTAATTATTGTCCCAAAGGCATAAAGCATTTTGTTGAGTTTACAATGACCTTAGGAGACCTTCTCTTGACTTTGTCAGGCAATAAACTCACACTGTCGAAGGAGTTGGTCTACAGCTTGCTTGCTAGGGAGTCACAGTCACATAATATGTGTTCTAAGGTTTCTTCTTCCGATCCACATAATCTACGTATCTCAGTGTCCGTCGTTCCCAGTTTCCTGAGGTGGTACCTCAGTGGACAGTGTCCAGGGAAGAGACCGAGCAGAGGACCTATTTGAGGACTCCCTCAGAGCCAGTACCAACTAGTCTACAACTCCAAGTGTGAAAATCCAAGAGCAGTACTACTGCTCAGGAGGCTTATGAAACTCGAGTTTCATAAGCCTCCTGAGCATTAGTACTGCTCTTGGATTTTCACACTTGGAGTTGTAGACCAGTTGGTACTGGCTCTGAGGGAGTCCACAAATAGGTCCTCTGTTTAGCCAGGGCTGCCCTATTTTGTATTACGACTGGACAAAGGGCAATGGACTGGAAATTTGGAGTAAATGAAATTCATTCTTGATTACTTACATACGGAACAGGGAACTGGCCCAAATTTCTATTTGCAATCTAATTAAGTACATAATAAATAAATGCTTTTAAATAAAAATGTGTTACCACTAGGAAATAACTTAAAATATATTATAACAATTATTAACAATGTGTAATTAAAAGTGACTATTTTCAGTTGGCACCATGAATAAACTCGATCGACTAAACTACGGGATCAGGTTTGTGCTGATCCATAGGTCCCCGCTGGCGGCCTATAAACCTTTGGCAAAGCTAACAATTGCAAAGAATTAAAAGCGTATTTTCGAACATTTGTGTTCTTCAAAGTGTTCTCCCTCCGGCACCCTTCACTAAAACCAGAAACAAATTAGACTTAAAGATTTAAACAACGCCAAACTGACCTTCTCATGCAATCCAGCGCCTTTTGAAATTCGTGTTCAGCTAAATGATACTCATCTACCAAAATATGGCACTGCTCCAACGTAACAGACATGCCCGTTCTATCTTTGGCACTTTTACAACTAGTAAAGCGAAGTCCTGCAATTAAGTTCGTAATGACGTCATTTAGCTAACCCTTCAACCCCTTACCTTTCATTTGTCGACAAATCAGTGAAGCAACATGTAAAATCTCAACATTTTTGGTTTTACCGCTGTGAACAGAAGTTCTCTGCGAATCGACAAGTTCCGACAAACATTTTAACTGGGAAGAACACGCATTTACACGTCCGCTCGACGAATTTGTAGATTCAGGTATATTCAATTTGCGATATCTCAGATAGTATTCGTTCAGTCTATCGTAATTGTCTATATTCGAAGCTTCTTGAGGTCGCGTCGCCCCTATACTTTCCGCCAACGTTGCCATCTCGTTGATTCCGATATTAAAAAATACTGGGGTCACATGAAACGACAACACTTGACGGGTGGGAATTAAACTGTATAAGGAATCCGGCACTGGAAGCGAAACGGTGAGGGAGTTACGGCTTCCCGTTACTTTCGGCAGCGGTTGGGGGTCCGAAGAGACGGGACTAGGGCAGCGAACCAGCGTGAACATCACCGTACGCAGATCCTCGATCGCCACCGACATGTCCCCGAACATGTCGATTTCGTTGCCGTGGTAACTGAGGAGCCCCTCGAAACAGGCCAGGGGGCCCAGGGTACTGAGGATGGTTACGAACGCCGGGTCGGGCTTGTGGCACCAAAGCCTCGTCATCAAGCCGGCCACAAGCGCAGTCAACTGGAAAATTGAAGGAAAAGTTACTAAAGCGCGCACCCCCGTTCAGTTCCAGCTTCCCTAAATACAGTACGCTACAAAAATTTTTTAGGGCATCTGAACCACAAAACTTAACTATAATATTAAAATTAAGATAAGACTTATTTATTCAGATGACTACAAGTTTTCAAAAT
Source organism: Schizotus pectinicornis (assembly GCA_951805265.1). Lineage (NCBI taxonomy): Eukaryota > Metazoa > Arthropoda > Insecta > Coleoptera > Pyrochroidae > Schizotus > Schizotus pectinicornis. The sequence continues at coordinate 14,405,286 of OX638203.1, forward strand.
GGTAATTGTAATTCAAAGCAACAATTTGGAAATGGCGACGATTGTTATTATATTTATTTATTTATCCTAATCCGAACGTACCGATTGGGAGAAGCAGACGTCCCTCCTGTAGCGGACGTTGCAGACCCTCTGGGCCGCTTTGGGGTCCTCCTGCACCCGGAAGACGGAGTGCGTCAGCCGCGCCGTTTTCAAGAGCCCGTCCATGGCTTGCCTCAGTTTCCGCATGCTGGGCCTAAGTTCGGCGGCCCAATCAACGATTTTGGTCAAATCCAGACCGTCGGTAAATTTGTTTCCGTTTCTAATAACTTTACTAACAGAATTGACAGCTATAGAAACGGCCTCGGTTTCCTTATTAAAATCACTTTTTACATTGCCAATCGGTTGATCAGTAATCACAGCTCTTTGTACGGTTCTCGGGTTCTGCCTTAACCTAACGGCAGGACTCCCGCATCTTCCACATAAAAACTTAACTTTACTCACTAAACACATCACACTGGCCTCAATATTAAGTTGGGTAATGTCCCACGGTTCCGGTTCGTCGGTGGGTTTGTAATAATTAGCCGACGGTGAGCTACACATGACATTCGTATCCAAAAACATTCGCCCCAAATCCGGTTCGAGAGATTTCGGCTCGTTGCCGTTCGTGAAACTGTTCGAATCCTCCAAGGATTCGTTTTGACTGTCCTCGCAGTCGGGGAAAATAACGAAATTGGCCTCGTCGGGGGTTTGGACGTTCGAACACAAACTCCGAACACCTTCACTGGTGTTCAACAAATTACTGTGCGACGTTAACGAATTGGGCATTTTCCAGATGTCCTCGACGTTGCGGGGCGTGCATGGAGTGGCGAAATCGTCCAAATCGGGACTTTTTAGATCGAGAGACGTCAATTGTTGCGTGATGCGCTTAAAAGGCGACAGGACCAAGCTGGGTCTTCCGTTGCTGTCCAAACTGAAATCTTCACCCAGACCGGAATCGTCGGTCACCACGAGTTTGTATTCTTCGATGAAATTGAGGGCCTCTTCCACTAAGCCGGGGTCCCAAAGACTGAGCAGGATGCGCGTTTTGCTTATCATGTCCTCGCAGATCGGCAGCATTCCGTTCGTTTGCTTCTCTTTGGCTAACCTCATTAACGTTTTCATCGCCTCCACCACCTCCTTGCGAAGCTGCTTTATAGCCTATTAAAAATAGGCTACAGTCTACCAAATTTAACCAATATTTTCATACAAAAAAATACTTTCATTTCCCAGAAATACTAAATACTCACCAAAATTAAGAAAATACATAATCTTAAAGCGACAACCAAATATTCACATAATGCTGGCCTCATATATTTTGTTCGCCAAAATAACTTTTGTTGACCATAAATACTAAATGTTCACCAAATTTTATTCCGCATTTATTTCTAACATAATACCCAGATATTTAATTTTCGACAGTGTATATTATTTAGCAGTTAAAAATACTATTTGTTGATCAAAAGTACACAAGCAATAAAATGTTGTGCAAATGGTAAATAATTTTATGCAAAATTATAGATGTAGATGTGCTAGGGCAATAAAAATAAGAGTAAAAATAGAAGTGGTTTGCACAAAAAAAGATATTGATTTCCGTAATATATAAATGCTTTGCTGTAATTGGCTTGCATTATGTAAAACGTAAAACTTCTTTTAGTGGTTATTTCTAATCGTGCTTTTAAAAAAAATACAGGGACCAGAAATGACCTTGTACAAAACTTTTTTCGCGTGCCTCTTGTCTGGAAGCGCAAGCGGCAAGGAGAGATGCGCGAGCATATTTCATTTTTAGAGTAATAGAATAATTATTTGACGCACAAATAGTTTTTTTGAGAAACACTAAATATAAATGGAAAGCGCAAATATTTATTATGTACAGCACGGACCCGTAACTTGAGCGTTCTAAATTTGGTGAACATTTAGTAAAATTGATAGACATATAGAATTTAAAATGTAAGCAATGATAAAACAATACGCAGCATAGTTATTTTAGTGGTGATGTTCTCATTTTCTGATGTATAATAATTTGGGTTTTATTTAGATTTTTTGATGCTCATTAAATTTTCTGGTGGACAGTGCAAGGGATGTATGGTTTAATTTGGTGTGCATTATATTTGTTCCCTTAAAAATATCCATTATTGCACTCAATTTGGGAGAGTTAGCTACAAACACAATTTTTAAGAATGAGAGAGGTAATCTAAAGTATTATTTACATAGACTTTAGTGAAACTGTAACGCTAACGTTAGTGTAGAAGTTTGGACTGTACACCCGGATGATCTGTAAATGAAACTGTTGAATCGCTGGTTTGGCTGATTTGGCAACATTGTCTGGTAAGGTCGAAGGCACCGAACCAGACCAGGCTACAATGTTGCCAAATCAGCCAAACCAGCGATTCAAGAGTCTCATTTACAGATCATCCGGGTGTACAATCCGTGCAAAGTGTCTAAGTTTGCTCAAACACAATTTTTTTTTGGATCGCCCTTAAACGGTTCTAGAACTATTTAGGATCCTCTTGTGCACAGACGTCGACTTTGCATCGTTGTGTCAAATACATATCGCGATTGATGCCATTGATATACACTACGTAGAATGGTATAAAACGTTTCGATACGACATTTAGTTAAAAAGTTACGAATTTTTTTCTTATTAACATCATGGACACAAATAAAGAGACGCGTACGCGAAACTTAGTCCCTGCTTTGGGCAGTGCACTGAAACCATTTCACGTAAGACCTCAAGATCTTGGTACTGTGATTGCACGTGAACGTGTCGTGTACGGATTCTTTAGCGGTTGGAACAAAGCTCCCGTTTGATCACCACTGTCCATTTCAGAAGTAGAAGAACTGTTGTATGTGGTGACACAGGTTTCAAGTTTCCGACTTTCCTTCTACCAATTTTATGTAAGCGGCACCAAAGCTACCGCTACCAATCTACACTTTTCTCTGTCAACCAGCCTTAAGAATCAATGACAAAATGATAGAGAGCAAAAGAAACGGTATTGTAAATATGTAAGTATTGCGAAAACTGCAGACTGAGAAAGAAGGGCAATGAAGCCCTAGCTGAACAGAATCTTCTTAAGTAATGATCTTAGTTACCTGAATGGCGTCATTTGCCATAGAAATTTTCGTGGTTATTTGGTAATTGGCGTTGGACCTGATCGGCGATTCCTTCAATTGTTGCACCAGCCTAACACGCAATTGTTAATAACGTCAGCCAAATACTTAACAATACTCACTTGATCAAGCCTCCGTTCTTCGACTTGTGCGAATGTGCAGTGAACGCACCTACCGTAATCCAATCATAAAAGCCGGCCTTGTTCAACGTATCGTTATGCACCCACATCCTCTGCAAATGTAAATTAACGGGTGCGAATTCCAGACTGCGATCGGACTTTCTCGAACTGGGCTTAAAAAGACTACCCTTGTGCGCCTGCAAATTCTCCCTGGCCTGAGAGTACAGTCGCAACAAATGCAGGTGTCGATCCAACAATTCGACTTGACGCGAATGCCAGGGTTCGCGCAACTCCCCCATTCCCGCCACTTCTTGCAAGAGCTCCTTCTCCTGCTGGATCCACACCCCTCTAAACAGCGAGTTGTAATGACGTAACGTTGCGTTAGGTTGAAACTTACAGTAGTTGGTGAGGAAAATTGAAACAGAGACGGCTCTCCGCCATGAATTCGTGGACGCAAATGTCACCACCGAGGCCGGAATGGAAACGGTACGTTTGCATGAAGGGTGAAGCGTATAACAGTTTCAATTCGGATTGATTCGGCAACCTCATCTTGACACCTAATCGCGGCGGAAGCGACTGAGACCGTCTATGCGACCACACCTGATAACAAAAAGTTAAACGAAATTAATCGCAATCACGTTTTTGGAACAAATCTCAATTTTAATGGCAGGATTACCGAGGCGGATAGCTATAAATTCTTCACGTCTTCATTCAAGAACAAACCTATTCAACATAATTATTATCCAACCATCAAACAGCTGTTGATGGGACAAGTGACCCACAAACCCGTTTTAATTGAGTGGTCCAAAACTGTTTGTGAAAAAAACAGACAACACCTGCGAAAGTCTCTAATAGTTGATGGGTTTACACATCACACACGGCCGTAACAAAACGTGTTTGTTTGTAACTGTCCAACTGTATGGACAGACGTTCAATAAATTCCATTGTGGTGCCTGTGGCTGCAGTGCCAAAACAACACATCAGTGATCAAGTGCTGCTTCTTACAGCAAGACGTTAGAAAAATGTTAAAACTACTGACGATAATCGCCTTAATTTACGTTCAGGTAAGCTGTTTTCGGTTTTTACATTAAGTTAACTGAAATTTGTTATATTAGATTGTCTGGGCAAAAAAGCATAAACACCCCTCTTCTCTAGAGAAAACAACGTCGACAATATCGACGGTTCTAAAGGACATTCGGGACTTCTTCACAGATTTGATGGAAACCGTTGGTGACATGATGCTGGGCTTTGGTAAAGCGAAGAAGAAAACTGGCGCAAAGTGGAGTTTGATAAAGTATGCCAAAAATCGATTGAAGTCGGGGTACAAAATGTTAAAAAGTATGATTCCCGTCTTGGACATGGCAAGATCCGCCATGGAGGACGTGGGGCCGATTCTGCCAAACGTAACTATTTCGCGGTTCATCCGGAGCTTCTTGTTTCAAATCGTGCCCGACTTGATCGAAAATCAAAATACTGTAAAACTATGATAAATTGATTTTAGTTACGTAGAAAATTTGTTGCAAATGTTTTAACCACTATTTGTTACGGGCAGACAACAATCGGGTTGAAAAGTTACACGTGGGATGGCGTTGTTGGGAGTAGTAACTAAAAACGCTATAACCAAACTATTCAATTATTGTAAGTACATAGTTCTTTGTTATTTAATGTACCTTATCTACTAGTCAAATTCCTTTTTTTAAATATATTTTTGCATGTAGTTTCCTAATCCTGCAAATAAAGTTAAAACTATAATTTTTTATAACTTTTATTTTACATTTTTTCTTCCTGTTGCCCCACGAAAGTCTTGTAACTGAAGCATTTTGCCTCTTAATTTTTTGGTTAGTTTGAGCCTCATTATTCTGTGGTCACTGTTAAATACATGGAGAACTATTTTCTATTGACCCATAAAAAAATAACAAATAAAATTGAAACGGGCAAATATTTCTTATTCGACACGGTCAAATCTGATAGAGTAAAATTTTTCTAACAACTCTAGGATCGCTAAAACTGTCAGCATATACAAGCTGCAACAAGCGTATTATCGAATGTCTCTATTGGTCGCAGAAAACGACAAGTTTACCCGAGTTATTCTCAACGCGGTGTGCTTCAGCAGGTCTAAACTTATGCTAGACTACACCCCTTAACACACACACCTTTGCTGTCTCATTCTAATTCACTTAAATGAACGAGATAGCAGATTTACAGCGAGGTGGTACAAGAATATACGCGCAGAGATTTGCTTTAATCTCGTGTCGCTCACGAATAAAAATGAGACACCAACGGGGACGTACGGTCGACCACGTGCTTAAATCTACTGAAGTATGACGCTTCGAGAATAATTCAGATAAACGTATCTAGGAATAAGAGAGACGGTCATAACAATGCGCATGTTGCAGCTGATTTCAGCCGATATTCTGACAGTTTTATGCGATCGTGGAGTTGTTAGAAAAATTCTACTATAGTGAAAAGAGCTTTAACATTGCCGCGTTTAATATTAGAGGGCGCCAGCTACGCTTCTATATCTCACCTCGGCTGTATAACATAAGAAACGTGTGATGTACCTAACACATTGCGCTACCCTCTAATGTCATAATGACGATGTTACAATATTGAACCAACCAGTAATGATTTGAACAAGAAAGCTTTTCTTTTTTCCATCTAGTAGGCTTCAATTCAGGTTTCCTGTGTCACAGATTTTTGCCTTGACGTCATAGATTAGAGAAACGCTCAATTTAGGAAACCTGAGTTATTCTGTAAGTCTCAAGAACCGTAATGCATTAGAAATATTTTTCCAGTAACCGAAATCTGGTCGACAAGACAAACTGTGCTAAACTTCCACCTTCTGATGCCCTTGCTTACTTGAGGGCTGCTGTACGAGGGCACCCTACAAGGGGTGTGCTCCGTGCTGCTTCCCCTGTCTTCAGCTTCCAAAGCCCAAGCGCTTATCGTCAAGAACCCCACGGTGGACTGCGTCCTCGAAAATAGAGGTATCCGCAAACGCGACGAATCCTGAATGGCACTTAAAAGGACACACGACGAGCCCAACGGTATGGCAGTGTGGGACACCCTCTCCCTAACATCGAAAATCGTGAAACGGACCCGCGAATCGCCCGATAATCCATCTGAAGCCCGAAAGCTGATCGTGTTGAGAAATCCCGGATTACTGCTCTTCTGAAATTTGAACTTAAAAATTTGTCACTTTGAACACGGGAACACTTACTTCAATTATTTCGGTACGTCCATATTGCACCCAAAATTTAGCGGACGGCACGTACACGTCGACAACTAGGGAAGGGTTAGGTGGACGACCGTGGCCGTCACACAATAAATTATCGCAGGCTAACGAGATTTCACAAATAGGAACTTCTGCTATGTCTACAAGTAAATTCGTTACTAAATCAATGAAACTGTTGTCGTCGCTATATAAACCTAAAACGTGCGCTCTTTGTAACCTCCACGTCTGCAAATCAATGTTTGGTTTATGGTTTCGTCTACGCTCTATACATTGACGAAGAGCGTTCAATTCGGCCCGGACTCCCTCGTAACTCGCTATTCGAATGGCGTCCATCCAGCTGGAACGTTCCGTGTCCGATGTGGAAGCGAGAGCTTGGCACAGGCCGCCATCAAACGCTAATTTAACAATTCAATACTTATACACCTGACAATTATCAATTGAACAACTCCTACCCAAGTAAAAAGCAAAGTGTCCATCGGGTGGTAGAGGAGGTGATGCCATTGGCGGGTCGATTCGCACTTGGCATTGTTCCAGAACTATCACCCCAACCGGTTCCGACCACGGATCTTTGCTTTTAAAGTAAAACAAAAGGTTGCCGCGCAATCTGCACCATCGTTCTAAGCTTACTGAAAATTGGACAAAACGTAGAGTAGTTAGTCTGTTTTTACGCATGCGCAGTTGTTAAACTGGAGACGCGTAGGTGCAACGGCCGAAAACAATCCTGAAGCTTTCCGCGAGCAAGATCAAGATTGTTTTCGTCAAACTATCATGCAAAATACGGCATTCAAACCAACAAAAGCTAATGGCAGGCGGCATCAACGAAAAACAACACGCAAAAGTAGAACGTCCACAATTTGGCTCTCTCCAACTTATTAACTAGAGTTAACTTATTAATAAGTTGGTGAGTTAATAAAGTGGTGATTTTCTGACGTCACCACCTGTCAAATCTGATCACTGCTGCCAATATAACTATCTATAGTTCAGCAGTGATCAGATTTGGGGAAACCCCCGAATTTTTGACAGGTGGTGACGTCAGAAAATCACCACCTTCTTTATGAATCTCAGCACACCAGACTCAAACTCTCTCAATCTATTTACATGTTTCGTTGCTGTCATGAATCAGTTTAGTGAAGCCTCACCATTTAAGAAAAGACTGTAAGATGAAACACCAATTTAGTGAAAGTATTTCAACAATATTGATTATTGCAAAAGCGTTATATGTATATCGCTCATTTCAGTTCAACAAACAAGCGTCATTAAACCATAAAAAAACTTATTACATAGTGGAGTACCCAATTTATTCGTTGTTGACTGCTCTTTTACTACCGTGGAAAAAGTGAGAAGTCCAATGGAGGCTCCTGCCTCCCGTTATTTACACAGAAATTAATAACTGATTATGTTGCGTAAACAAACTCTCGAGCATGCAGACAATATTGGTATTGTCCACAATAATATTGTTTTAGGAAAACTCAAGCAATTTTGGGGGTTAAACAAATAATTATTATTAGTAAGCTGATGAAACATTTTAAAAAGGCAAAAAATGGCATAATAAAGGGAATTAAATTTTAACATTTTTGGAAAGTTTTTATTGTGCCATTTTCGATGCCCAACATGCAACGATGATGATGAGGATGACTTCTGTACTTGTGGCTGTGAGACCGAGATCACCATAAAACTATTATTAGCCCAAAATCCCAACAAGCTGATCCTGTTTAGCAAATTAGTAATATTAACATTAAGTGTTAGCATGTGTTAGTTGACAATTCTATCCTGTGTGTTGACTTATTTGCAATGAGCGATGTTAATGAAAAACAAACAAGATAGAATTTGAGTTAAAGTGGTTGTGCGTCGTGGTAGTACCTTTGCTTACTCCCCCTACACAGCTCAGATTGCGAAGTCTCTTTTCACGCTTTTGAGTTTTGTTATCCTTTCCTGTAATGTAGGATGATTAAGGCATGTAGAAACAAATTTATGGACTTATCCAAATTGTACACCTTTCACATGGATGTATTAATATGGATGAAAATATACAAGTAGCATGCTGATATTAGAAACACTTGAGTAACTGACATGCTTTTTACATAATCATTAGGTAACTGTACACTGACATGCTTCACAAATAATATCATCCAGGGCATGTCGTCATTTAAACCTTGTGGAGTACGGTTGAGAAACGAGAGACAGTGCGGTTTTAGCATTGAACTGCACGTATCTCTCGAGCAACAAGTTACTTACCAATGGAAGGTTTGAAAGTGTTTTTGGTACTTACTTTCCGACTTTCTAAAGAAACCCTCTTGGCGTTCCCGAATAAACAAAATGCCTTCCTTTTCGAATTTGGTCGACGGTTGGGTGGCCAAAGTGATCAGTTCTTGTTTGTTGAACCGCATCGCAATTCGTGGCTACCTGTAAACATCATCACAACTTGACCAAATATTGATTGGCAAAAGTGGGTAAGTTCATTAATTTTTCATTGGAGTTTTACGTGGGCCCGGCCCGAACCCGACCCGGCGACGGCCATATGGCCAATTCTTTAAACAAACACTTATTATGGTAATTAATTGAAATTTAGTCCTCTGCTTTCTGCTTCTTGGGCAAGTACATAAACAAACGGCTCACCTGCCTCCGCTACAGAGTTATCACATGCACCACTGGGCTTTCGGTATTAACAACATTTTATCGAAAAGATATTGATTTTAGTTTCGGCCCCCTTTACTGTTGTTACCGCTATTTTGCACGTTAACGTTAACATATTCAACAATCGGTAAACGTCAACATCAATTTTGGGTTGACTTTTCTTTTGACACTCTTATGACAGTTGACATATCTAACTAGGTAACCAGAACAAGTAACAACTATCTTAACCAAGGTTACTACCGCGTCAGCTGCAGTGGATTGGTCCATTTCAGGAATAAGTAGATTTCTGCAATTTTATTTGTTTTATTTAAAGGTTATGTTTATGAGCTAACGCACGTGTCTAATGCCTGTCACTCCTGTCAGTTCGTAGTGTAAATAAAAGTGAATTTCCCACCCCATACTTATATTTACTTCTTTTCAAGTTGTTTTTACATTCAGAAACGTTAAATTGACCTAAGAGTCAAGTTTACGGTCAGTGGCAGCAACCATCATGAAGGTTAAGAATAAAAAGAAATCCTCCAACTTGAAGCCCACGAGAAAACAACTTCGCAAACAGCAAAGAAAGGACAAGAAAGCGAGGCGAAATGAGTATTACACGAATCGCCAAAAACCAGGAGAATTGGTTAAGCCACCCCTTAAGGACTCACCTAAAAAGAACAACCCTACATCAGTTAAGACGGTTTCGAAAACTCCCGAAAAGCCAAAAACCGACGGGGTAACTAATCTAAATATTCAACGTACCCAGACTGTTATTAATTTTTTCTTTTAGACGTTGTCAGTTGAGCAATCTAGAGAAAAGGAGAAACTGCAACAGATGAAGTTGCAAAAAGAGATGAACAAGCAGCGCAAATCCCAATTGAAACAGGCTAATTTTGAAGAAGACCGCAACATCAAGCGACTCGAAAAGCAGCTAAAACTGAAGAAGCGGCAATCAAAATCCATACCGAAATCCTTTGCTGTTGACGGACTAGACTGTATCCTTCTATACTACGATTAAATTAGCGTTAAAAAATTATTTAGATACTAACTTAACTACAATTAGATTTACTTGAGGTGTGTGATTCGGAAAATATGGAAAGCGCGATAAGCGCCGAACAACAACTACTTGAAGGAAACGATGATTTTGAGGAGGATTTCGCTCTAATGACTAAAGTTCCTGAAGCAAAACTTGATTCGCAACATGAGATTCAAGCTAGTGATGAAGAGTCAATTTCTGATTCAGAATTTAGTGGTTTGAGCGATGAAGAGACGAGCAGCTTCAAAGGGGGCAAGAAAAGGAAGCTTGCAAGTGCTGTTAAAGATAATTCTAAGAAAGTTAAACTTGATGCTGATGAAGATAGTGGTGATGATTTTAACAGTGATTTTGGCGAAGATTTAAGTGGTGACGACAGCGTAGAGGAGGATTTGGAAGATCCTATTGACAAAGAGGAGGACTTGAAAGAGTCTATTGACAAAGAGGAGGTCTTGGAAGATCCTGCTGACAAAGAGGAGACGTGGGAAGATATTTATGGAAGGCTTAGAGCTAAAGATGGCTCTGTTGTAACTGTTAGTAGCCTATTGAGTTGTATGATTTTTATTACGTTTCTACTTTGGTCTTTCGACCAAGATACATTTTAAATAATCAGTGACCAATCAGGACAATTGCTCCCTGACTGGACCTCCAAATTTAGCGCTCAAATTTTTCTTTGGCAACTTCTTCACTTCAGTTTCTTTTTTCTATTTTATATTATAGTTATGTATTAAGATAATTTTTATCTTTTGTAGAAAAGTGAGGATAAATACGTTCCACCGGCTATGAGACTGGAGGCGGAAGATTCAACCGATAAAAATAGAATAGAGCAGTTAAGCAGGTTAAGAAGACAAATAAAAGGTAACACTTTGGTAACATTATTTAGAAGAACGATCTAAACGGAATTTTGGTTGCAGGCTTATTAAATCGTTTAGCTGAGAGCAATATGTACACAATTTCCACGCAAATTGAGGACTTATACATGAGGAATAGCAGAAATGACATGAATAACACTATTACTTCTCTTATTCTAGAATCTCTGGTTACCAATGTTGTAGCACCTGAACGCCTGTTGATTGAACATGTGGTACTCATCACTGTACTGCATGCCAACGTGGGAACGGAAGTTGGTATGTGTTAAACTATACAGTATGTCCTGTATAAAATTGTTAATTGTGAGGAGAAGAGTCAGATCTGCAATCAAATTTATCCTCAACACAGTGTGCAGGATGTTACTAAGAAAACCGCCAGCACCTATTGAAATACATCGATTTTTAGATTTTAGTGTTTAAGGGGTTTTTGAAATAGTAGCTTTATGGGTCGTTTACTCAGTGCATTTGTGGCTACCCACCATTTATATTTATGGTAGTCCATTGCTTTCACTGGAGCTTATACCTACTTGAAAGTACTGCTGTTAAGCCGTAAATAACCAAACCATTAAGGTGGAATTTGACTGCTTGAATAAGCCGTCTTGTCATAGATTTCTTAAAATTTCAGAGATTCTCTAAAGTTACAATTAATGAAACGTCAACTAAAAATTTCAAATTTTTAACATTATTACTGTGTACCTGGCGGTATTACGAACGTAATAATAATAGAATTTCTGACGTAAACACTTTATAGCGTCCCGACGCCCTATGAAATGAATTACAAGCCAGACAATGACGTCATATTGCAGCACATTGATTATAGTTTATTTTTGCGGAATTTCAATTTTGTGACTCTATTAGAGATACGCTTTGAGGCACCCGCAGTTCTCTTTGTAACACCCTGTATGTTGTTGACTGATTTTTCATATTTTGCGGTTTGTAGGTGCTCATTTCCTGCAAACTGTCGTCAAACAGTTTCATGAAAACATCAATAACGATGTCGTGAGCGAAAATAAAGCTCTCGATAACGTTGTACTCATCATCTCGCAGCTCTACAACTTCAAACTGTTCGACTCTAAGCTCATCTTCGAGATGCTCCGCAAGTTGGCAGAGAAGTTCGAAGAAAAGCACGTGGAGTGCGTTCTGCATATACTGAAGGCTGTGGGCTTCAATCTGCGAAAAGACGATCCAATCGCGTTGAAGGCTTTGATTTTAGACCTGCAAAAGCAAGCCGCGGCCGCTCCAGATTCGCTAAAGAACAAGTAAATTTTTTTTCCTTTTTCTAATTTTTTGCCTAACAATTTTTTCCGAAGTGCTCGAGTCAAGTTCATGCTCGATATTTTACTGGCAATCAAAAACAATAACGTACTCAAAATACCAAACTACGACACGTCATATCCGGAACATTTGAAGAAAGTTATGAAAGGTTTTATTCGGAAAGGCAACTACGTCACCCAATTGAACATTTCCATCGAGGACTTGTTGAATGCGGAAGAGAGGGGACGCTGGTGGGTTGTGGGGTCGGCGTGGAAGGGAAATGTGGCGGAAACTCCCGAGAAAAGCCAAGAAAAGGGGGAAATGTTTTCGGAAAAATTGCTAGAACTTGCCAGGAAACAGCGCATGAACACCGATGCCCGCAGAAATATTTTCTGCATACTAATGTCGTCAGAAGTATAATTTTTTTTTTTCAAAAACCAAGGTGCTGATTTTGACTTTTCAGGATTACTTGGACGCTTTCGAAAAATTACTGCGTTTAGGTTTAAAGAATCAACAAGAACAGGAAATTGTTCACGTAATTCTGCATTGTTGCCTGCAGGAGAAGCATTATAATCCGTTTTACGCCATTTTGTGTCAAAAATTTTGCGATTACAACCGGAAATACCAAGTAGGTGAGCGATGAAAAAATTGGACGAAATTAACTAAAATTTTTAGATGACAACAAAATACGCAGTTTGGGACAAAATCAAAACTCTTAAAGAGTCTTCCGGTACCAAAATTTCCAGTTTGGCCAAGCTATTAGGTCACTTGTTGATCAATAAAGGATTACCGTTATCCGTACTTAAGGTACGTGTTTTTTGGCTATTACCGAATTTTTGTTGTGAAATGTCTTTTAGGTGGTGCAATTCAGTGATTTAGATAAAATCAGCTTAAGATTTATACGACAGATTCTCCTCAATATTTTGTTGCACGACGACTTGCAAATGTGTCTTCAAGTCTTTTTAAATGTGGCAAAATCTGACAAGTTGAAAATGTTCAGAGAAAGCTTGAGACTGTTTATTCGACATTTTCTACTGAGAAACTTGAAAACGGACAAATTAGTGGAGAAGCAAAAGGTGCTTCTGCAAGAGAGAGGTAAGATGGTCGACAAGATGTTGAAATGGAAGGAGAAGAGAATCGATTAGCGATGGATCCTTGTAAAAATAAATCTTCTTTTACGTTATAAGCTATTTTTATTCATCAAATTATCTTTATGTTGTTTACTATACCTACAAGAGAAAGTAACGTTTATCAGCGTTAATAACAGAAATAAAATTCAAGTATTATGACTAATTCCCAGTTGCACAAAACGTAACGGTATCCTAGAACTATCCGTTTATTTGCAAGAATTTGACGGGTTGCAATGTTAAAGTCTATCAAACATCTACGAATTGCAACAATAGACTAATAGCCAATCAAAGTAGTAAGGGACTTGGAGACAAAATAACGAAGGATTAAACAACCGTTAAGTTTTGTGCAACTGAGCATTAGTCAAAAAAACACCGAAAAATTATTGTGCCGGTTTATATATTAATCTGGTCTATGGGCTTTATGTAATCAAAAATAGGTTTTTAATGTCGCGAGTTACAAGTTCAATGAATAGGTTTAGTTCTTACAAATGGTTAAAGAAGTGAATGAACGCCCCAAATTACGGACATTTAGATTGCTTCTAACACTAGTTTGGTGTGACATCGAACCGACTTCAGGAGATAAACTTGTGATAAACTTTGATAATTTTTCAACAAGAAACAATCTTTGGTTTTGTTGCTAGTTGAAAGTGGTCTCTTTAAATGAACAGTTGAACGAGGTGTCTCTTTTGCCAAAGATACGATTCGGACGTGGCAATCGTATAACTGAGAAATTAGTAAGTAGGTACTAAGGATTATGTAGTTCTAATTAGTGTTTAATGACATTAAAACATTAAACAGTAACTTTATAAAAATAAATCATTTAGAGGGAAAGTATCAGTTTCCAAACTGTCAAAGCAATGATAACGCTTCCATTTAAACGAACCATGGCATTATTGCACGGGAGTTGTCAAGAAGTCCCCAGAGTTCAACGAGGTCCACAAAAAAGCTTCCACTAGATAACAATATCATAACTGACGTTGGAGAAAAGTTAACACTATAGTTGTAATAATTTTGACACCGGAAATGAAATTCGAAACTTGATAAGATATGTACTAAAGATCCCATTCGCCCTTTAACAACGGGGTTATACGAGGTTCACGTGATTACAGTGTAACACTCAAATTGCCATGTCACAACATTTTAACTTTTTAGACCGCCAGATTTGAGCTCTTGTAAATTTTATTTGTGGAACCGTATCCAAAACTTTCTGTGTGACTCCAAGTGCGTCCTGTTGAAACCACTAGAAGAGGTGTTAAGGCATCAGAAACTTTTGTTCCAAAATTGGACCAAATCCAAGAGCTAATTCACTTTGTGTTTTTTAAGTTATATTTTGATTACACTAATTGAATAGACCCAAAATCTTTGTCAGTAGCTCGAAACGGCATAAGGCATTTTGTGATTTTTTTTTTTGGTCCTTTTGAGTAAATAGGGTTCAAAATTTTTCTTTTCAAACTGATCTAAGCATAGGTTTGAAACGTATAATATTTTTTAATGTGTTTTATTTGAAATGAACAAATTATAGTTAAGGATCAAAAATAGTAGGTCTTTATTATTCTTCAATAAAAACAATCATTGCCAAATACCATTCTCAATAGGGGACACCGTTGCTAGTTCGCGTGTGAGAAGTGTACAAACGATTTTTTATACTTACTCTTTGTGTTGATCTTGTTCTACCGTATGTGCATCAAATTCAGAGCTTCATTCTAAAAGTTTTTGCCAATTTTCAAACACAAGAAAATCATAATAAGGAAATCACTAAAACAAACCACCACCAATAAGTCAAACGCCAGTGACTCATTGATATTTGTGAGTGTAACATTGTAACGCCTTATGACTTAATATGCATTTTTGGAAAAACTTCTATTTTTAACATTAACGCTCAATTTGATTTATAATATTAATTTTTGGTATTATTTACTTTTGTGTTACATATTTTCATAAGTGTTTTTTTTTAATTTCTCATGATGACTATCATTACTAAAACTGCGCCTATGAGGAACTAGACAGGAAGCTGTTGCTGGGTAAAGATTTCTTGTTCGAACAGTATTTTTTTGTTTTTCAGTTCAGTTAAAGGAAGAGCAACATTTTTGAAAACTTATTTTGACTTTATTTATAGAAGAGAAGACAAATCTTATGGATGGAAGTTATCAGTGTAGTCATTATAGATTATATTGTAAATAAATTTTATTCCAGTTATTATTCAATAGTTTACGCTTCAATACCCGAAACAAGATAGGGTGTTGTTGGCGACAGGCCGGTAAATAAAGTATGGCAATGACGTGTATACCGTCGGGCCATCGTTTACAGTGGCTGTAGGTAAATAGGGAGGATGAGATAAATGTCAAGACCATGCACAATTATTGTTGCGGAACGTGCAACTGGATTCATTGCCGGCGTAAGAACAATTGCTCGAGTTACGCAATTGGGTTCGATAAGGTCGTCGTCATATAAAGAAGAATCTATGATAGGGTTCAATCGAATTATATCAGTAATTATGTTCGTTCCCTAGGCAACAGTTCGTTATCTTAATAAGAAACTTGGACATCTGATGCACCCGTGAGGAAGAGGCGTTTCTCAGACCTCAGGTGCAAAATCTCGAGTTTCTTTAATCATCACATATAGACACCTTCGCCCGCCAACGGCTCCAATTAATAAGATCGTATGTCAGTCGATACGAAATTAATATACGGCATAAGGTTGTAGTTATTGCGCAAAACAGTCGGACCGCACCGAACTCTCTAATCCCGGTTAATTACATTCACAAATGACCGCGGACGTGCAGTTTCATTAAAGGGTTTAAATATACAAAACAAACGAATCATAATCACATGAAAGGTTTCCTGCATTCGTCCGCGTTCATTATTAATTGATTCCTCTTATCGAGTCCAGTCCCTTTAAAATCGGGCAAGATACCTACACAACGGCTAATTAATCCGCGACTCCAAATCCACCTCTGACGATAATAAAGAAAAATCTGTCTACAGTTAACAATTTTTTTTTTGCGTTTTTGGAGCCCCCCGAAAAATACAATTGTTTTTGAGGAAAAATTTATTTGCTGAAAACTACCCCTTGTGATGCTTTTGGGGGCATGCGCGTTCCAATTTCAAATCTGACTCCCGCCCAAAGGCGCTTGAATAAGCTCCATGGAAAGAACTTTCCCGCATTTCATTGTCATTGACGGTGTAGAATCCGATCTGATAGGGATCACTCGCAGTCTATGTTGATCTTTGAATGAATATGGTGGCAAGGAACTTTTCGGTGCAGGAAATACCGTACTCGCGCCTCCTCCAAGTTCCCGATGACGATAGGGATTTCATAACGTTGGAAGAACTGAAACCTGCCATCGACCAAAGAGATCTGCAACATCCGTACCAGCCAGCTTACTATGAACTTTCCAATATTTCAGAGTGAGTTTTTGGAATTGCAGCTTTTTAACGAACTACTTGTTTGTTAGATGAATTTTCTTCAGTTCTTGTACTGTGTGTATTTGTTTTAGTGATCCGTGCACCTCCAATGTATCGTACCAAGGTACTCAAAGCTCCAGGACGATTATGGAACTGCAGCCGGTTGACAGCACTTTAAACCCTGCCAATAGGAAGAGAAAAATGTCTTGTCAGTAAGTCTTTTTTTAACTAACTATTTCGCTCATTTGTTGAAATTTTGTTGTAAAACTGAGTAGCTAAGTTATCTTTATCGCCATACTATAGTTTTATCTATTTGAAGCAATTTTGTTGTTTATGCGGATTTTAGTGCGTTTACTTTCCTATTTTGAGGAAAGTATTTATCTTTTAATCGTAACTTTGGCTTTGCGATAAAATTTTTTGGGCCTTGACAGCCGGTGGCGAGAAACTATAAGGTTATCCGACGGAGCTGGAAAAAAATTTCTAAAGAAAAGGATAAGAACCCAACTACTTTTTTTTACTTTTTACGAACACTTTAACCTTTACTTGGAAGCTCTTGTAACCGGTTTTTTTTTTTTAAATACCAATCTAAGTTTAAAGATAATGCAATAAACCGAAAGGAGAGTTAAAAAATTTGTCCAGGTATTGACACACAACTGGAACAGAAATGGACTAGTAACTTCTCAACGAGCCATTTTACTATAAACAATTTTTTTTAAATTAATTTGTTGCTGGATAAACAGCTTAAATTTGTTATACATAGCGTTGTTAAAGATTTTTTAACTTAAACAATTTGTAAGCGCCATTTTAAAAAGTGATTAATTTTAGAAAAATCAAAAATTGGACTATTACTCTAAGGTACCCTTTTAATCTTTTACGTTATACCGAGCGCCAAATTAACATTTCTTCTTGAGTGTATCTATATCTAATGAATGTTGCTTCAATATTTTTATTTCTCACTGTATTGGGATTATTTTTCTAGAGAGCTTTAAAAAGTGTAAAAGCAATAAACCACTAAGGTAAGTGCGGATGAAAAAGTCCACCTAACGGTATAAAACAAAATTATGAATTTTTATATTTGGAAAAATCCTTATTTAGGGTGCACAGTCAGAGCTAGTCTAGAGAACACTTCTTCGTCCTTGGGGTGACTGTGGCACAATCCTCATCTGCCCAGATAAGGCAAAGGCCACACTGACGGGTGCCAGCTTTGAACTACGAATTACAACTTAACTTACAAAACTAATTTTTATTGGAGATGGCGTCTGCGTTCATTATCTAAGTGGATGGTTCCATGGTATTTTGTTGGTTAGCCGTTGTTACCAATTCAGTAGTACTGTTTTGATATTTTTTCCAGTACCCTTTCTTCTCTTAAAGAAATTCTTGGTTACATCTTGTGCTTGTTTTGGTGGGTCTTATTATCTGTTTTGTCAGTATGGGGTACTTGCCTCATGTTTGGAAAATATAATATTTAGAAAATGTAGGCGATTTCATTAGACCCGTATTTTTTTATTTGGCTCTAGGGTCAATATTACGCCTAGAATTAATTTTTTTATTTTGGGAGTGGGAGATTTGTGACGTAGCCGACCCCTGCACGGCGTAGTTCTAAAAGAATTCATATGATGGCGCTTTACTCAAATTTCTTGCGTTCTATTTATAAATCGAATGCCAGTCCGCTGTACACATGTCGCGCACTCTGGTAGCAGCGCAGCATAGTAGCATAGTAGTAGAGTCTATTCAATATAGGTGTGAGTCTTGGATACGGGGGCCCAATGCGTCATCAAAAACAAAAATTGCAAATATTTACGAAAATATGAAATAAAAAAATGGAAAAAAATATTTAAGCATCTTTCAGTTATTTGCACGCATCTAGAGAATAAAAAGTGCAATATTTTTTTTAGGCAAGTACCCGATTCTACTATTGAGACTATGTCAGACATGCATAACACAAGACTATCAATTTTATTAACTAATGATTAATTAATTATTGTTTCTAATTCTCTTTGTCATCGAACCAACGCATCATAAATCATTTTCTGTGTTAAGCCAGTTGCAGAGACTTAAAATTTAGAGAGCTCATTGCACTTTTTTAGAATCTATTGTAATTAGCAATTTAAGAGTAACCTGCAACTCTTTTAACTCTCTTTTGTATTTTTTCTTATTTCTTCACGTTTCTTCTTTTTAATTAATTTATTTATTTATGTGCTTTATTCATCGTTATATTTTTTTTATATTGACTTCTTTTTTATACATTTTGCCTTATTAACTTTTCTGTCATTTTCCTCTCTTGTTGTCTCACTTTCTACATTTCTTTAAGTACATGTTTATTATTCCCATAATTCCTCTTTTTTTCTTCACTTTAATCTCGACTCGACTTTTTCATTTCTTCTTTCTTTCTTGAACCCTCGTATTATTTTTATTATTTGCTCTTTATGCTTTCATGTTCTCTTTCTTTTATTTTGTTTTTTTTTTACTTCTTCCATAACTTTATATTCTACTCCTAACAATGATCTAGTAGAACATCTCTTCTGTACCACTTCTACCTCGTCCAATTTCTTCTATTTCCATATCTTTGCCCCAAATAACATAATACTCTTTACTAGTCTTTGAAGCAACATTTCACTTGCTTTAAAATTTTATCGTGCCCTTCTTTTTTATGTGGGAGGACCTTACTTTTTCTTTAGTTCTTCACTTTCAAGACATTTGCATATGTCTTTACAGTACTACCTTAAATCCTCTAAAACCTTTTTACTAGTTTTGTATTCTTGAGGATCTCAATGGCCTTAAATAAGGCCATCACGTTAATGTTTAGATGTTGATGAAGTATGTTTATTAGCTTCTGGGCACAGTCCGAACTTTTGACTTCGTTTCTAGATATTATTGTAGTATTAGTGTTCTTATTACTTTCAAGTCCAAAGGAAAAAAGAAATATTTTTCCCACGTAAAATATTAATTAAAAATAAAGCACTTATGAGAATTGCATTTTAATGTAATAACTAAAAGAAATGTGACACATTTTAACCATTTATAACCTTGAAGATTTTACAAGCTATATGGTATGGGTAGGGGCAGGGGCTCATAGTTCAAACAAGGGGAAAGATATTAAAGAAAAGGCTTTTTTTTTGTAAGTTTGTAACTTCATCTTTTCAAATTATTTTACTTTGTCTTTGCCTATTTGGAAATTTTTCTCCCAATTCATCTTCTAAATTATTTAAGATTTCAAAAATCCGCAAAGATTTTTACTGTCTAAAATGATCTAATCTTAGGTCGGGGCTTTTTTGTAGAAAATTGGTTCACCTTACGCAATCAACCTTTAATTCTCCTTAATTACGTGTTTACGTAAACTCCGGTTTGAATTTTTTCGAGAATTGCTACGAATTCCCTTCCTATCGCGTAAACACACATCGCCAAGTAAGTGCCTAACTTCGCCCTCAAGCAATTAAGTACTTTTACCCTACTTGCGGTTAATTTGTTTATTTCAAGGTAATAACGCGATGGAGTTGACGAAACGCGCTCGTCCACAATGTCAGAAAATGGAGTAAAGCAAACGGCAAACCCAATTATAACTGAATCCTCAACAGTGCCTTCGAATGTTCCCAGAACGAGCGCGAACCAATCAAACACCTTCGCTACGTTCCTAAGATTTTCCCAACGCAAAGCTCGAAGCTCGTTACACATTCAAAGTCGATTAACCGTTAATTAAACAGCTGGGAAACTTAAAGGTCACTTATAGGTATTCTCCATCACACAGAGATAAAGGCACGCGCCACGTCCGTAAACAGTTTAACAAGATTTCGTGGGATTTCCGATTTTTCGCCAAAGCTCAGATGGTATTGTTCTCCACCCACCATTGAAGTTACCGAGTTTTGCGCAGTAAAGCTACTTTTCCAAATTCGCCACGTAACGGGCGTTTGAAGATGAAAAGAAACTTTTCTTAATTGGGATACTGGAAAAATCGCTTTGTGGGGGCGGTTCACGGGATTTCTTCGTACTTGGAAATTTTTGACCTACGTCCGGGAAAAAGTTGCCAGTTTTGGGACAACACTAATGCTGATGCATTTAATAAATAAATATATGTAATTATAATTTTTTTATATATTTTTTTTATTTCAGTGACACGAGCGATTTGGAGGAGGACAATGGAGAAGACGTGAAGTCGGTGAAAACGAACGACGAGAGCAAGAAGTGAGTATGATTAAGAGCAAAAGTATCTAACCTTATCCTATTACCTGGAATTGTGGTGGCGTAACGAAAGAAGCCCTACACGAGTTCAAGGTGATCGACATTTCTTTGCAGTCTTTTCTATGCCACTGCAAATGCCACGGTTGCATTTTTACTATCACGCCTACAACGTTAGTATTGAAATTGCTAATTAAGTCACCTCTTAAGAAAAATTACCGATACAATTACGGCCAGAAGGTTAAAGCCTTCATGGAATATGAATGCAACGATACCGTTATTATTTAATCATTACAAAACATTGACAACAAATACCAATGAATGATTATGCTATCTGCTACCGCAAGGTTCATTTAGATTTACAATTTTGCAGTCACATCCGTTCAGGGGTTCGATTATCTTAAAATACGTTTACTTCCCTATTTTAACATATTGGAAGCAGCTGTGGTACTTTGAGATTCTACTGCCAAACTCCGAAGGATGTTATGTTGAACCAAGATCATTGGGTGTTAAACTAAATCCGTGGTTATTTTAGGATGATCGAGATGCAAATTATGTTCTACTGTACGACTTGGAAACGAGGCCAGCATTAATGTAAACCATCTTTTATTCACGCAGACAGAACCACAGTGAGATTGAGAAGAGACGGAGGGACAAGATGAACACATATATTACCGAGCTTTCGGCTATGGTGCCCATGTGTCACGCAATGTCCCGAAAACTGGACAAATTGACGGTCCTCCGGATGGCGGTACAACACTTGAAAACGATCAGGGGTGCTGTGCATTCATATACAGAAGGGCATTACAAACCCTCCTTCTTGTCCGACCAAGAACTGAAACATCTCATTCTTCAGGTAGGTAGTAGGTAACGAAATTTCTGTGTAAACGTACTTAGCTATATTTCAAATACTAGGTAGGTGTAACCTAAGCGGAGGATTTATCTCGGATGCTCTGTGTAAATTAAAGCAATGGACACTAAAATCGCCATGTTTCGTAGGCAGCTGATGGATTCTTATTCGTTGTTGGTTGCGACCGTGGTAGAATTCTGTACGTCTCAGAATCCGTCTCGAAGGTCCTAAATTTGACGCAAGTAAAACCGTCGTTTACCGCCAATACGCAATACACGACGATTTTCGTTTCAGGGTGATCTTCTAGGACAAAGTCTCTTCGACATCCTCCACCCGAAAGACATGGCAAAAGTGAAGGAGCAGTTGTCGTCGTCTGATTTGAATCCCAGAGAGCGACTCATTGATGCCAAAAGTATTTTTCTAGTTAATTTAATTGTAATTTTAATTCTACAACTTGCAGCAATGCTACCGGTAAAAACGGAGCTTCCTCAGGGTGCCTCGAGGTTGTGTCCGGGCGCCAGACGCTCGTTTTTTTGTAGGATGAAATGTAGGCTGTCGTCACAGGTTAAGGAGGAGGCGGACACTACCACTGGTTGCCACAGGAGAAAGAATCCCCAAAGTTCTGGTGGTGGCTCACAAAATTTTGGTTCAACAACTTATTAATTGGCGGTTTTAGATAAGAAATATAACGTCATTCAGTGTACGGGGTACCTGAAGTCGTGGGCGCCCGCCAAAATAGGATTAGAGGACCAGGAAAATGATGCCGAGAGCGAGACTTCCAGTCTGTCGTGTTTAGTGGCTGTTGGTAGAGTTTTGCCACATATCTCCACTATAGCCGCAGCGACCCAAAATGGGCCCAACGTCAGACCCGTACAGTTCATTTCCAGGCACGCTTTGGATGGAAAATTCTTATTTACCGACCAGAGGTCAGTGTTTATGTAAAGTTGTCGGCCTCTCAATCGAAATTCATGTGACCTACATAATATGGTTTTCAAATTGAGTCTGTTTATATCAAAATTTTTCACTAATGAGTCTTCAGAAAAATACTATTACAATTCTTCAAAACTCTTTTAGCTTTATTTTTACTTTGTTCCCTTTAATAAGAAGTGTTGTTATTGCAAAAGATTAATGAAAAAGCTTAATAAACTCTATTGAACTCATTCATGTCTAGAGCCACATTGGTGTTGGGTTTCCTGCCGCAAGAGCTCCTTGGGTCCAGCATGTACGAGTACTATCACCACAACGACATACCTGCCATAGCTGAATGCCACAAATGCGCTCTACAAAACTGCCAACGGGTGACCACGAAGGTGTACCGGTTCAGGACTAAAGACGGCGGATTTGTCAACCTTCAAAGCGAATGGAAGTCCTTCAGAAACCCCTGGACCAAAGAAATCGAGTATCTTCTAGCCAAAAACACGCTAGTTTTGTAAGTTACAATAAAATTAAAGCTATCACGACCTAAAATTTCGCTGTTTAGAGCTGATTTGCGTACGGTTGAGAGTAGCGCCGCTAAACCAGATGGCATTCGAGAAAATTTCGAATTCTTCACACAATGTAAGTTGTGATAGATAACCGTCCAACTTTTAGTTGATCACGAATTGATTGTTTCAGCCAACGGCAGCGATATAGAGAGAATGATCAACACCCACGTGGAAGCCAGCAAAATCGGCCGTCAAATTGCGGACCAAGTCATGGATTCCCAAAGACGTGGCGGAGAGCTATTATCAGGAAGTAGTCCAGACCCTGACCCGGAATCCTCCGTTACGCTCCCGGAAGTAAATTAGGAAAAAAAAATCTGTCCATCTCTAAATAACTTTGTTTTAGTCGCACATTTCTACTAGTGTCCAAGCAGATCGGCCCCGGCCAAATTCGCTTTTGCCCGAGTTTCCACAACAGTCTCAACCTTTCAGTCATATAAGAAACAACGTTGCTTTATCGAGTGTAGCAAGTAATGGAACCGAATATAATCGAAACTTTTGCTTAAAGAAATTTCTAGGAGGAAACGCCGATGAGGGAATCATGGAAATGATGGAAGAGGCCGTCAAACAGTCCCCGAGTACCGCAACTCCCACTGATGGAAACGATGAAGCCGCGATGGCCGTTATTATGAGTCTGTTAGAGGCGGATGGCGGACTCGGGGGACCTGTGGACTTCTCGGGATTGCCGTGGCCCCTGCCTTGACCGTGATGGGTCTGGAAAATCAAACCGAACTCAACGGCATTGACCATAATTTCTGTGTACTGTTGAAATTCAACTTTAAGGTTTATTCACAACCAATTCAGCTCCAGCGCAATTTGCAACTTAACTTGAATTGCGCATGCGCTTTTACTGGTCTGTCGTAACTTTATAATTACGTCACTGGATGATCTGACGATGCCGTAATGCCGGTATTACAGAACGTTGCACTTTCACGTTCTACATTGTTTCGATCTCAGCACAATCTACACTTGGTTTATCATTTGCTCTGGAACCGAGTTGGTTGTTAATCGTAATTCTAGACTTTGGATCTACAAATACGCTGTGATTTAAGTAAGGTGTAATAGTCAGTCAATATATGAATAAGAAGAAAAATAATGAAACCCTTTTGGACGGTATACGTTTTTATTAAACATAGAACCTATCACTTTAGTTTAAAGCTTCTAGTAACCTCCAGAAATGACGGAATTCAATCATTTCCGTGATTACTACTGTTTATTGCAGCTAAGTTGCGGGGTATCCCAAGGTAAACGTCAAGCTCGTAGGCGTTCTGCTTTCTTTCAACCGCTTAACTTTGCTGCAAACGACAGTACGGCTTTGTCCAGATTTAAGTTCCAGCTAAACAAGTTGATCCTAAATCACATTTTACGTCAAATTTTAATATCCTTAAGTAACTTCCCTCTTTCCTTCAGCACTGCTTTTTTGGAATGTTTAAAGACAATAATTACTTTTAGGAAATCATGCCATGATGTAGTGTCGCTTGCATCACGTAACATTTGTACCTCATCACTATCATTAGCGTTTGTACAATCGCTTATAATTTAAAGAATTTTACTAACTCCAAAAATTACGCTTCAATTTCTAAGGTGAGTGCACACCACCACACCTGTAGTAGAAAGTGTGCAAGTACCTTAAACAGAGCTGCACATTATCTAAAAGTTTTTAAAAAACTTGAACTTTAAATAGTTTCAGTGTTTCTAAATAACAATACAGGGTAATGGTAAAGATGGTAGTTCTAGACACCACGGTATAAAATACATTATCAGCCCTCCGTCGCCATAGACTAAAATTAAGAGTAACTTAAATACGATTGTTGCCAAGGTTTTTAACGATTGTAACTATATAATTAAGTTCCTCTTAATTTTAATCTGCGTCGATACAAATAGCAGTTAGGATAAAAAAAAATAGTTGTCACAATAATAGATAGCTACCACAGTCGAAATAAATTAATATAATACTATCTAACGGAAATCACATAAACTGGAATGTTTAGTTTCAGGACAATAAATAAGTTACGTACGTATAAAAAAGTTGAATATCAATAATCACCTACATTTAAACATACTTAAAATGACTTAACAATAATAGCGAAACAAAAGTGTGCTTGGCAAGGCCATGTTTCTTCACGTTATCACTTAAAGTCATGGTAATAATTTTCTATGGTTTTTCTTTGTATTTTATGTACTATTTATTGAATTAGTTCAGACACCATCTCCTCACTCTTGCGCAAATAACTGCGTTCAACTAAGAAGTTGAAAAATTAAAATTGACGTTTACAAAAATTTCCTAGCTCGCTGTTCAAAAAAAGAAACAGAATTGAGATCAAAATACACTGCACTTGAAAATTAAAATTGAAGCATATACTAAAACATCACCCATACTTTATAGATCATTTCACTAAGCCGTAATTATTGTAAAAATAGAATAAAATCACGCGCAATAAAATAAACGTCTTTAAGTAATTGCACTTAAGTCAAAATGGACGTAAAAACAGTAACAAGATCACAGTAAAAATTGCTGCAAACTCATTATCGTATTGTATCAATTTAATAGGCAATTGGAGATTCTGTAATTTAAAAAAATAAATTACTCTGTATATAAATATTAGGGCCACCATCGAAAAGGCCTTAGGAACGAATGCGTTGTTTCTATTATAGTTTCCAGAGATTGTCTAAATTGCACTTGACTAATCAGTAACATGTTCTGTACAAAACGCTTTTGTTCGTTTGACTGCTTTTACCAAAATATAGGATAACAAAAATAAAATTGCAAAAAAAAAAATTGAGGTAACAAAACAACATAAAAATCACTGCAAACTGCATTCAGACCACATTCTCTGACTTGTTTATGTTAAAAGGTACTTGTGTAACTATCGTTACATTTTCGTCGGATTCACTGTCTGAAGAACCGTCCGATCGATTATTGGGACGTTTCATGGATGGGTTGGAGGAAACCCTGGTGCGGTCGGGATTTGACTCGAGCGTCAAACTCTTGCTGGACGGCGAAACGGAGTATTCTGAGGTGTTACCCTCATCTGACGCCGCCGGCTCCCTCTGGTGGCTGCCCCTCGCACTGTGCTTGTAACGACTGGACCGCCTCCCCGGGTAGATGGGCCGCCTCGCCAAACTGTTGAAACGTTAACAATTAAAACTCGCCACTTACTCCTCAAGTAATCTATTAGTCGGTAAATCTTAAATTACCTTAGTTTCACCAAATCTTTTCCGGGCTTACTGTTAAAAGAGCCACAATTAGTCCGCGGGTCAAATAGTAAACACAGTTAGGCCAAGTTACTTTCACCTCAGTATTATTACGGTTTTTAAAATTAATAATAATTCTAGGAGTTTGATGCGAAAATATTGACCCACCTTCTCCTCCTGAGATTGTTGAAAGACTCTCCCTCTTCATCCGTGAAACTGTCGATGGTGTCTTCGGTGCTGTCCGGGCCATTGCGCGTCTCCGAGCAACTCCTTCTAATCACCTCCCCAATTTCCGCCGTAACGTTGCCGTTTTCCGTGGATATTCGCATATCCGAGAAAATGTTGGCGTTGGTTAAAGCTAAAACTTTCCTTCCTATCGTTTCTAAATTATCCTCATCACTGTAGTCCCGATGCGGTTCACTGTTCGAGTTCAAAGTGTCATCGTAGCAATGCGGACTAACACTCCTCGACTCGACCCTAGTAAACACTTGTACAGCTAAAACAGATTTCTGTAATGATAAAGCGAGGAATTGTGACAACACCAACCGGGTTCCTGGTGTTGAGCCATGTACAGCAACTGGACCGAATTTCCGTTGATTCCTTCATCGTCAGATTCGTTTCTCAATTCCTGCAGAATGACCCGTTGAGGCAGTTTCTTTAATTTAGTTGGCGAGTGAGCGGTAGAGGGACTCAAGTCGGTTTCACTCAAGTCCATTGTGTCGGTTTGCGTTCCGGCGTCCACCCCCGAGGAACTTCTGAAACTCGCCGCTCGCAAACTTGCCGAGTTGCGAGGCGAACCAGAATTCGTTCGGTGGTGGCGTTTGCGGAACTTGGTGTTGCACGTATGGGTGGTTGGCACCACCGACTCGGTCACCGTGTTGAGTTCCGCGTACAGTGGAGCTTTAGCAGGCGGCTAATGGTAACAACAATTAAAAAGATACTAACAAAACATTTTATTACATCTTCAGATTTGGTTGGGGAGTCAGGATATACTCCGTGGTTAGGATTAACCCGCATTTGACCGTTGCCAACTGTCAGTGGTGTCCGTCAGGTACGCTACTGATATTAGTACGTGTTAGAGTGGGTAAACTTCGGCAAAACAACAGTTGGGTATCGGTTTCGCGCAAGGGGCACGTTTGGCCATTCTGGATGCCCCAAAGAAGTAAAGTTTGAACTCAAAATTACAGAACTCTGTAGAGTTTGAAAAAACATTTCACTAAGCCGTTATAGTTTTTCTTGTAAGCCAAAGCGTTGCGGTCCTAATCGTTAAATTCTCTTATTTGAGAGATAAAGAGGTGAAAAATGTGGAATTAATGTGATGGACACCATGTACTTTTAAGACTTGGAGTGTAGGTTGTATTATTGGCACTTACCGTTTGGGGGCTGTCTGGGCTGGTCAAGCTGCGGTCCGGACTGGTGGGGGTCGTGCTTTGACTGCAGCGCCTCCTCTCGATTTTTTTCACGAAGGGGTTGATGATGCGCTTCTTGCTTTGCGTGTCCCGTTTCCTCCCCCCTTGCCTGTACTGCTGCACTTGGACTAAGATATTGGCGAGTTCTAGACGCAATTGTTCGACTTTTTCAAGTTTGCGGTTGTAAAGTTCCCGAATGTCCCTGACGTGTTTAATTTCGGTCTCTCGCTTCTTGATCAATTGTTCTTCCTTCAGCTGGAACTCGATTCGTTGCTTTTGCAGTTGCGCCTTAAATTGCGTTATCTGCGACTTAATCTCCTCCTTCCAGCTCTCTTGGGTTTCGAAGAATTTCGTGTCTTCGTATCCAAGAATCTGAAATTTGTTTTTAGATAGTTGATTCGAAGGAACACTTTGATGTCGTTACCTCGACCGCGTATAATTGGAGATGGCGCAGAATCATATTGAACGAAGGTCGATCTTGCGCTTTCATCATCCAGCACGTTTCCATGAGAGTGGTGAATCCGCGAGGACACGATTTGGGGATCGGCGGCCTCAATTTTCCGGACCCGACCAAGTACATTATGGTAGTTTGTTCCATTCCGTCGTAAGGAACTTCGCAAGTCAGTAACTCCCAGAGAACGACGCCGAACGACCAAACATCGACCTTTTCGGAACATTCCAGCTCTTGGAGGGCTTCCGGCGCCATCCACTGTACTGTACCCCCAAAACTCATCTTCTCGCTAACTCCACTCCAAGACCTCGACGTTCCAAAGTCGCTGATCTTAATGATCTCTTCCTCCCCAATTAAAACACTAAAACAATCAGAACCTTAATATTTGACACATAATAGGGTGCAACTCCACGCCAAGAGAGTGACATGCCACTAATCGACTTCTATCAAATCAACCATCGAACTAATAAACTCACTTGGGGCTTTTGAGGTCTCTGTGTATAATTTTGTGGGAATGCACGTACTGCATTCCGCTGGCGATTTGCTTGGCCCACGACACCACCCGATTAGTGGTAACGACATTCTTCTGTTTCTTGAGTAGGTCGAAGAGGGGTCCGTAGGGGCAAAACTCCATTATGATGCTGAAACAGGGAGCTTGCGTGCACACTCCCTTGAACTTGACAATATTCCTGTGGTTCAGCTTCCTCAAGTTCTTGATATCAGTGGCTTTGATATCAAGAACCTTCTTAACTGCCACCGGTTCGTTGTTCAACATTCCTGAGAAAACTGTGCCTTGGCCTCCACTACCCAAAAAGTTCAAATCTGTAATTCGCTCAAATGGAATTTCCCAATCGTCTAAAATTATTTAAGTCAGTAAAAGCTGATTTGCACTTCAACCGGGGTACCTGGGGCGTTTCTCGTTTCGGCACCTTTGACGTTTATCGAAAACTTGGAGAAACAGCCAAACAAGTAGTAGTAAAACCAACCCTTGTTTGGGTCATAGCCGGGCTGGGGAGTGTCAGGAGAACTGTCCTGGCCTGTTGGAGGGCTGTTGATGACCACCATGGCGGGCTCGCTGGTGCTCTTGTGTAGACTAAAATTGCTTAGCTGACTTTGAAGCCGTAAGACACTGAAAGACGATTTAATTACATTTTTTTACAAATTTTTCGTCCCTATAGTTTAAGGAAGCAGTAGCTGTAAAAATCTTAAGAGTTAACAGTATAGCTTTAAAACTCGTAAGATTGTGTAATAATGGTGAGATGAGCTTATCATACGCAGAAGGTCAGTACGTAACCAATACGTCTATCTTCCTCGTAAATATACTTCTTAAAAGCTCTTAAACACCTATCTTAGATTATAGCCACCTTATCTCGGCGAACACCTAGAGAAGACACGTCAAAGGATCCGCGATAATCAATGATAGCTAAATTGCGGTACAGTAGCTTAGTCAAGTGGATAACCAATCATACTCAAAAATAAAACCTCCCACTTCCGGTGTTTAGGGAAACAATACGTAATTTCATGTAGTTGTGCACCAAATGCTGGAGCAATGGTTGCTAAAACTTTTAACGCAGAGGAATAAAGTATTTATGGCCAACTTCCAAAGTCAAAAGAAAAATTCTAGTTCCAACAAATATGTGTTGTATTGATTCAAGGTAATGGAATAAGGGCTTCATTATGCCTTCATTCAAATTTGTCAAAAGTGGGATTTCTGGTGTTGACTGGGATTGCGTAAGGGTTTAATAAAAATTAATCGTAAAAAGTTGACCTAGTTTTCTTAATACAAAGATTATTGGGCGCCAACAAGCCATACCAAACCACCCTCGCTCGACGGGGTTTCTTAACAAAATTAAACATCGGTCCCCACCTCGTTGAGGTTAGTATCTTTTACAAAAGAGATAGTGTTACCAAATCACCCTTGACAGGTTTTTGGTAGTCTGAAATAATATTGTTGTGTTTTCCCCTAAGGGGCCAATTTCATGTTTTTACTTGCAATCTTGTTGCAACTGCCGTTGGCACAATCAAGAGTTAAAAAATCGCCATAACATCGGCAGAGGTAGTGCAAGTTTTTGCGGCAACTTTTCAATCTTGTCAAGGCCGACTCGCGGATTGGTCGAGCTGCCCTCATGCAGATGCATTTGCAACAAAATCGCAAATGGAGATGGAAATCGGCCTCTAAGAAAATTGCAACAGAGGTTACTATTTGACGTTCCTAGCTTGGCACTTGAGGCTTGAAAAAGCTACCCCGTTATGAACGGACGTCACTTATTTACCCTCCAACTTCGGAAAAACATCGGGACAATCTCAAAAAATGCTTATGGTGTATAATTTAAGGTCTCGTTTTACTCAAACTTCTTCTTCCGATTGTACTTTTAGAGTAAGCCGGCTCTTTCCTCTCTGTCTTTCACTGGTGACATTTCTCCCCACCCTGCGCGACCAAGTGCCAAGCTACAATTGCCAAGTTGTACATTAAAGATTTACAATCAATGTAAGTGAGACCCCAGAGTTATTTACTAGCTCAGTCATGTCAGTTAATTTCATTTCGTTAACTACATCAAACTGCAAAATTATTTCTTTGTTCACTTTCATTAATTAAATTGTCTTCATCTGGGTTGTTCCTTCTTTGAAACTAATTTGTGGCTAAGGAAAATAATTATGTTGTGATCGACTGCATAAAAATATCTAATTAACTTCCACAGTGTTGAGTGCAGAAAAAAGATAAAAGAAAGATTTTTTTAAGAGATGTCAGTATGTTACATAAGAATATGATAAAAATAGGAAGTGAACAAAAAAAGTATGTTAACGAAATAATTTTATTTCTAAATTCCTGCGCATAATAAGCAATTGCAATTATGAATAAGACTAAAAGTTTACCGAAACGCGTTGCAAAATAATTTTTCCTAATAAACAAATTTCGATAAAAGACAAAGTTTAAAAACTATTTTTTTTCTATTTATGTACTATGATTGTTTTAAATAGTTTTTAAAGTTTTCTGTGCATAGAACTAGCGACTGTTGAAGATTTTTTTGCCCCGCTCATTGGAGCCCACCGGGCAGTGGAATTTGCCCAAATTCGGCACCACCATCTCTCCCTCCAAGTTTTGGCAAACAACACCATTTGGGGTGTTAACGTGCCTATAAATAACCGAACTGACCTTTTATCTGCAACAATATTGCCTTCCACCGTAAATATCGACCCAAAATCATCCTCGCTGTTCGTCTTGGGGCTCACTATCACCATTTTTCCTTCTAGCACATAAACAACTGAAACCATTAACTTTGGCCACGAATTTTCTCAAAACATTGCGAAAACGTCGTCGGCATTGAGGCATGTACAAACGCGTGATGGCAGTGGTTAACAGCCAGTCTAACACTGTCACTGTGTTATCTTTGGTTTGGAATGTCATAAGCTGATAACGATAGGCGTATTTACTTAAAAACAATAGCTTGTGTCCAGATGAAACGTAAATTTGACCTACAATAATAAAAAGCCCCCACTTTTCGCCAACTGTGCTCTTGGAGAATCTGGACCAGAAAAAATAGTAGAAAACAGTGGTCAGGTGGCGGGATTTAGAAAGATTTTACGATAATCCTGTTTACGTTCTAATTGACGCCATTGGTACTCAATAATTATTGCACCACTCACTTATAAATAATGTTTGAGACGCGATGTAGATAATAAATAAAAATTTGGAATTTAGATTAGAAACAAATAGTTGCATTTAGGTAGTTACCTGTTTGTAAGGTTATCATCCTTATTTGGCAGAGATATCACATGCGGTAATGCCTCGGGTAAAACCTCTTCAGTAACATTGACGGCATATGGTTGAGTATTAATGACGGTTGAATAAGGAATAGGTGCCAAGGCCCTTTCCAACGTGCCGTCAGGAGTGTGCATCCCTCACTGAAAAAAAAAAAAACTATTAGTTGATCATTAATTATGATGATTTATTGAAGGATCAAATCGCCTTCACGGTTTGTAACTCTTAAAAGTTACAAAATATAGAGCGACCGTTTTACAATGACATTAAACTTCGAAAATGTCTTGAGGTTTTAAATTTCCAAATCAATTTCAACAAGCTAGAAATTGTTGTTAGGTTAATAAATCCATTTACGTCTAAGTATAGCCAAGTAAAAGACTATTGAAGCCCAAAGAGAAGTTTTATGAATGAAATAAGATTTTTTTCAAGTCATTGAACACCGCTAAATGGACAAGAACTCTTTCCCCAATTCATGGTCCGTCGATTTTTGTCACCCTGCGGCGGATTTTTACAAAAGCCCACCAACATGGGTCAAATTAAAGGCTTTGTCCACCTCTAAAAGCAATTGTAGCACAGCTCATTGTGCAGGAGTCGGAAACTTCTTACCACAGTGACAGTGCAGACCTTGCTTGAGGCTGTGCTTGAGGGCTGTTCCTACCACATTGCAGAATAATACTTCTACGGATAATAAACATGCCCTTTTTAACTTAAGCTAATCTTAAAATGTAATTTCTTTATACCATTACTAATTCGTCTATTGTGGGCAATATCCAGAAACTCACTATTAAATGAAAAAGTCGTCAACTAAGTTATAGCATCCGTCAAGCAACAAGGTAATAAAAATTTTACCTGGCCTTTCTGCAACATTATCCGGTACCTATCTTCAGATCAGATAATTAAGACGAAGCACAAATGTGAGCAATTGATTCTGAGAAGAGCAGTTGACGGGTCCAAAGATCTGTCGTAAGATTTGTGACCATAGAATTGAAGAACCTTGCAATTCGTGACCAAATCTCTCTTTAGAGTTTCTCCGCATTTACAAAATTTTATAGAGCTTAGGTCACTACAGAAAAATTTTATCTTTACACTTTCCACTGAAATTCAAAGCAGAAATTTAAAAATTCACACGAGATGTTTTCCTGTCTAATCTATTAGACCTAGAAAAAAATAATAACTAGGTAAATACTCCTAAATTAAGAAGGTGTTATTATTTTTTTCCTAAGTCTAATATTAGTATAGACCTCGATTTTCAAAAAAACTTCCCCTTCCGTCTAAAGTAGTTTTTGAGTTTATGAGGTTACAAAGAAGACAACCAACTAATTTATGAGAATCTTATGTGCTCTATGGTACAGTGTCTATCAATAAATAAGACACGCCATGTCTTTCTCCAACTCCATCCAGTAGGAGGGAGGGCCATTGCGGCCGGCCCATTCCCAGTTGATTGGCGGCCGCGCGATCGGTGGTAGGTAACCGTTGGAGTAGCTATAAATTCCAAACGGATTTTAAAATTTGAAACCATCGTCTATTCCCGTTTGACGGTTGACAATTGTCAAGTGTTTTTCGCGCTCATTAGTTCGTGTTTTAAGCGCTTCTACGCGTATGTTAGTAGTACGACAGGTATGCGCTACTTAGGTATATTAGCCTGGGTCAAAATACGTACAACTCGGCAAAGTTAGCAGGCGAGTAAGTATCGATAAGTTAAGATAGGTAAGCGCCACATTCAGTCATTCTGGATGATCCTGTATAATCTTAAAAAAATTCTATGAACGAATTCATTTATTAACAAATCGCAATGCTCTATTTAACAAATTAAAACATTTTTCTTGTAATTTTCTAAGAATGAAAAATGACGTAGGACAACGTCTTTTTGTGCGTCATTGCTTATTTATTGTTTCAAAAAAATCAGCAGAAATAAAATCCATAACCTTTGCTGTGGACACTTATTGGTCTTTTAAGCTTGGTTCTAAGCGCGCTTATGTCAAGTCTCGCCAGTCCTGTTTTGCATCATTAAAATAATTAAACAAACTATAAATAAGTGCCGTTTATAAAAAAATGTTTTCGGAAACAAAATTGACACTTATACGAATATTATTCTAACCTTTAACCACACAAAAGTTTGAGAGTCAATGAATCCTAAATTGATTAAAACAATTAATTTTGGAGCCCCCATTTATTGCAGTTATTACTAAAGAGCGAGTTGACAAGAAAGTTTTGAACAACGTTCCGTTATTTATACAGGATGTCTCATAATTAGACCTACAAACTTCGGAGGGTTATATAAGACACCAAGAAAAGCAACTGTTGTCAATGAACCCGTTTCGTAATATACAGGCTACTCTTAAGTTTTTGAAATAAATTTCGCAAATTTGATACGTTATTGTATGTTGTACAGTGACGAGCATAAAATTAGGCACGACTCGTGAAGCAAAATCGGCGATTTTGAAGTTGTGTTAATCGAGCTGTAGGAGTAACTGTGTCAACGAAACCTGTCGCCCAATAGTACTACGGGTAATAAATATTTATCCCGCTTGGAGTCTATACCTACACCAAAAGTCATCCACCTTCCTCGCCCGGCAGCGAATCACCTGGAAATGGGTGGTGTCCATTCTATCAAATGGAGTTGGCTCATACTGGGAAGTATCATCGTGGCTTATTTTTTGCTCACCACTGTACCTACATACAGTCGGGGCCTTCGAGAATGCTTGATTCTTCTACGTTTCTCACTTATCACTATAACAGGTGCTTATCTAGGGCTAGCCGTATCTAATGCTTTTATGTTTATGTTATTGTAGACGCAATTATGGTAAAACGGTTCTTATCTACAATGAGAAGTAAATAAACATGAAATGTTAGACGAAATCAACCATTGTTAAAGTCCTCTACTGTACATGCCTCTCAAATGCCAATTTTTGACACAACAATGATTTTTTTACGTTTTTGGTTTTGTTGCAAATCACGTTAATTTTTGATATCTAAAAAAAACCACCTCTAATATTATTATATATATACAGGGTGTTTTAACGAGAACCGCCGGTGCCAAATTGCGTATTTGCAATGAAGTTAAAAATTTGAAATTTGGCAGAAATAAACTATAATTAATGCACTACAAGATACAAGATGACATTCTCTTTTTTTTTTCTAAACGATGTGAGTTTTCACTTTCGATCGTGTTTCATATCGAAATATTCACTTCATCTCTTTGATTTTCTTCAAGCTCATGATCACGACCTCCAAGATTGATAACGAGTAATTGAAATATTTTTCTATCAAACCGTTATTGAATTCCATGGATTTTTAAATTTCAGCCCTGAAGGCATTTTTGATTGATAGCTTTGTGGCCGTTTTTGCGGTTAACCACATTAGATTTTATGATGGTCTCTGTACTGCAAAGATTTTTGAATAGGTACCGCTTTTAAGTCATAAATAACCGAACCGTTTAGGCGATCTTTGTCATGAAATTTGACTGCTTCAATAAAGCAGTCGTGTCATAAATTCGTCAAAATCCCGCGAACTTCTTAAAAGCACAATTAGCGATACTTCAACTACAAATTTCAAATTTTTAACAACAGAAACGTATACCTCGCGGTATTACGAACATAATAATAATGAAAAAATATATTGAAAATTTCTGAAAAAGCACTTTATGGCGTCCCGACGGCGCAAGGAATTAATCATGGACCAAACAATGACGCCACATTGTAGCGCATTCATTAAAGTTTATTTCTGCCAAATTTCAAATTTTTAACTCCATTGGAATACGCAATTTGGCACCGGCGGTTCTCCTTGAAACACCCGGTATAATTACATAACTTTTCGAGTGAAATTATACCATTTCAATTGGCAAAAAAATGTTTGTGGTCAATTTTACTTTTTAATTAAAAGCGCCATTATTCTCCTTAAGTTATTTTAAGATGTGTCAAGTTCCAGAAGTTTATCTCAAAAACTACGAATATCACCCTGTATAGTATACTCTAACCGGCTTATTTGCCGAGTTGATTGACGAAAGTTGCCTGTTTTGGCGTCCCCGAAGTTCGTCGGTGTAATGGGACACCCTATATGTATAAATGACAGCTAACCATTTTTTCAAAATCCAGAAAAGTGGACGCGCAAAATTTTCAAAAATTGATAAATTCAAATTGACATCGGTACCAAAAGTTGCCTTTAATAAAAGCGTCGACCTTTAACAACAAATCAGTGGTAAAATGTGGAATCTAGATTATGCAATAACAATGGCATGTGTTGAATTTGTTTATGCAAAAGCTGTTCGTTTGTTTAATTCGTGGTGTGGCGTCGCGTGGGCGTCGGACAGGGGGTGCGTCCTTTCCAAAAAAATAGTTGTTCGCGATGACCACGAAATTAGAAGGACCACCGTAGCTTCCGCTTGCGTACCTGAGAATCAAATTAGGTGTCTGCACGCTACAATAAGCAGCGATACATTCAGAAGCGGATCCAGGCGAATTTAAGTCCAATTGGTAAACATTGCACCGCACAGATTTTACCGCACTTATCAGCAATGCACGACACAGAAATCGATGTGGGCAGAATGCACCGATAACAAGTGCATTTCGTGCGTTCTTAGGACAGGTAGGATGGCTCAATATGGCGCGACGTACACACCATCCGCACACGAGAATTTCCCGTTCGATTCTGTTGTATGTTGAATTTTCTCCCCCTATTCTCGACCACTGGCGAACGACAGGGAGAGAAAGATATAGCGGATAGAGATGGATGGATTAGTGGACGAGAGACAAGAGAGATCATTGGCGTACGGCGCAGGTAGTCGCTGGCAGGTCTTGTGTTATTATTGTTTGTTACTTTACGTTGCGTGCCACCTGAGAAACTCGTTCCGTTATTATATTAAAAGACCACTGGACTTCGCACAAGTTACAACAGGATGAAAATTGCAGGGGTAGGAGTTATGTAACGTAATTATAATTACGTCAGAGGACAACAATTGAACTGGAAGGAGTCAAAGAACCTTTGGAAACTATTGACTCCTTACCTTTACGTATATGTGTAGCCAACAAAACGTTTTAATAAATCGTTAAAGTCATGCCGAGCACCACCCCAGCGAAGAAGCGTCCAAAAATGGTATTGATTTTTACAGAGGCGTCGTCAAAGCGCTCTTGGCAAAAGACCCAATAACAGCCTAAGATCTAAGATAGTTTTGGGCTTTTGACCGACATCAATACTAGCAGTCAACTTCAAAAAAATCCCCTTATTCTTAACTGTTTTTTAATAATTTCAAAAGTTGCAACCCTTAAGCTCCGCCCCATACTCCACTTCTGAGCTCTAGTGTGCTAACAATGTTAATTGACAAAAATGCTTTAACAGACTTAGTAACATCTATAGTATATCTATATGTAACAAGCTATCTAGCTTGTTACATTGCCTACCCTACATTGGTAATTTTCGGGTTTAGTCAAGATATTGGTGTGATTAGCGGATTAGCAACCCCAAAGACGTAGGCTAAAGGGGCTCTTGTTCAACAAAAAGATTAGGTGCTATTTAGTATTGATGGCTTGGCTATGAACCAAAGACTCGTAAAACCTGGAAAAAATACTAAGTAGTTAAATTTTAAGTAAATGCCATAAAGTCATAAAAATTTCAAGAGATAACAGCTGCAATCAGCTACAACACGACGTCTTGTCGGTTCTGTCTCTTTTGCTCGCTAAGAGCGACGAGGAAATTGGAGTTATTGAATCTTCAACGAAGTGGATCCAAAAACGCGGGCGGCCTCACCCTTAAAATAACATTGCTTTCTCTTCGGCGTGGTAACACCCTCGTTGATGCCTGTTTCCAATGCACTAAAAAACGACAATAAAACAAACTCGCCCCTATCATTATATGCAAGGTGCTACCTTGGTAAAATAACGGCAACTTATTGCCACCCTTGTTTAAGAAAATTGTGTATTGTAGCTTAAAAAATTACTTTAAAAAATATTTTTGTTATTAGTAAAATTACAACTTTAATACATGATACACTTAAATAGCTAAAATTATTCCCAGTACGTTAGGTACAGTGGCGAGCAAAAAATTAGGCACGACTCGTGAAGCCAAATCGACGATTTTAGTGTAAAACGGGCTGGAGGAGTGACTGTGTCAGCGAGACCTCCCAATCTGCCGTATTGGACCCGAAGAAATGCTTATCGCTTAATGAGCTACCGGTAATAAATATTTTTTACGCTTGGAGTTTAAACCTACTCCAAAGGGAACCCACTTCCCTACGCCCGGCAGCGAATCGCCTGGAAATGAGTGGGTCGCAATAGGGCAATGCGACCCACCACCCTACCCATTTCCAGGTGCGACCCAGAATGAACAGGGCATCCATCCTACCGAATGGAGTTAGTTTACACTAGGAAGAAACATCGTGCCTAAGTTTTTGCTCGTCACTGTACCTTTAAATGTCACTTAGTTTTATTCTGCTTAGAGATATGAGATATTTAATTAAATGTACACTCGGCCAATTAAGTAATGCACAGGGGGTGCGCAAATAATTTACTTTTCTCACGTTATCATCAAGTGTAACATAGAAAAACTTGTAGGAGACATTCGAAAAGCACAGGGAATCACAATTTGTCAATTTTTCTACGTTATACTGGACGTAGATTATTTGAGAACCCCCTGTGCATTACTTAATTGGCCGGGTGTACCTATCAAATTATTTTTCTAATTTCTCAAATTCAACTATTTTTTTAGATAACATGTAAAGAAAGAAAGCCCTGACTATGACACTGGCAATAAGATTAATTAAAAGATGCAATTAGTGTTGCAAATGAGATCAGGAACTACGACTGTCGAATGCTGAGGCTGAGGCCCGACGACGTATATCGCAGCTTCTTTTAAGAAATTTGAAGCTCCAAGGAAGGTTCGCAATTGGGTGGAGTTGTGAGAGATGTGGGCTGGGCTAACTACAATGGAATAATGTATCTGCAGCAAATTGCTGGTAAAGGGTCATACAACCTAAAAATTAAAGACCATCCATGGTGAACGTTTTAGAACTTTAAAAATGATCAACGACATGCTTCGCGGAGCAGACAAATTTGAACCGTTTGTAGAAGAGCTTTTTAAAATTAAATTACGCTCTTTCCTGCAACTTATTAAAAATTTAAACAATGCGTTGTGATAGTTTTGCCTTTATTTCTAACCTCAGCTAAAAAAAATAGTATTATTTGGGGAAAAAATTAATACATTTAATTAAATAGCTGTAAACAAAATAAAACTAAATTAAATTTAAAAGTGAATTGGAAATAATTGTAGCTACATTGTATCATATATTAAAGCTGTAACTCTACTAATAACGAAGACATTTCGGATTCACTTCAGCTGACTCACTCTGTATATTTCGGGTGGAGTAACCAGGGCATGCCGCGTCTACTGTCCCGTTCATTGTAGTGCATTAAAAAGAGAAATCACCCAGTAGGAACGTGTCGTTACTTTGGGGGTGGTGTCTAGTAGACTACCGCGTTGCCTGAAGGTGAAGATCGAGCTACTCGGATGTCCTTGTTGGTCTCAACAAGTAAGACAGAGACGGTTGATAGAACGTTGTCTTGGAGCTGATTGCAGCGTGCGTCTTTTGACATTTTTGTGACTTGACCTCCTAAAACCCACGTCAACCCTGATGCTCAAAAAGCTGATGGACCATTAATAAGTGATCATTTCTTTATTTTCGTCGCATTTTTGTTATTAACTATACGACTTACGCAATTGTTTGGTATCATACATAACGCATTGTTAAGTTATCAAAACTTCTCATTTTTAAGACATAAATTTAACCAACTTTCTTGTTTGTTAGAAATATGAAAATGAAAAAAGAGATTTACCTTTAATTCGACTTAATAAAGGGTTAAATTTGTAAAATAAATTAAAGCAAAAACGGTTAAATTCTCCCGGCGCCTCCGCCATTTGTGGCGTTTTAACCCTATCGCTCCCAAACTATTTATGGTGCCTGATTTCAACATATATTTTTTTGGTTTATTATTATTTGTTTCACAATCATTATTTTACATTTAATAATAAGGTCATTGTTTACTTTACCCACTCTTCAATTTTCAAAAAACTAATTACACCAACGCATTCCTCACTATGTATATGTCGGCCACACTTAGTGAAATTGTGCATTTCATGAAAAGGATGTGCACTTCATGAAACGCATTAGGGCAAGGAAAATTCTTTTCACGAAATGGATATCCTTTTCGTGAAATGCACATTCTTTTTCATGAAATGCACAATTTCACTAAGTGAGCACGACATATACATTACGAAAATCAATATCTTTTTTTGTGCAAACCATTTCTATTTTTACTCTTATTTTTCTTGCCCTAGCACATCTACATCTATAAATTTTGTATAAAAATTTTTTTTGTTTGCGCAAATGGCATTATAATAATGTTTCACAATGGTTTCCAAAAAAAATCACCGCAAAAAGCGAAAAGTGGGCATTGTAAACAATTACCAATAATTATAATGATTTATTATCACACTACAGACTATAGAACCCAATTACAGTGTAACATATTCATTAGAAGTCTGTAGTTTGTAACTAATAATTTTTGAAGTACTTACCAGCTTCAATACCTTGCATAAGAGCTTTTCACGCATCATCATTTTTCAGTTTACGTTAAGATTTCAGTGTAAACATTCATTTTGTGACTCTCCTGCATTGGAGTAGGTATATACACTAATAAGCTATAAACACATTATCCATTAAGGGTAAGTGCTCACCTTTTAATTACTACTCGTTACACCAGTTACACGACATTTGCAGGTACTCATCTTAATTTTTTAACTCATTGTAAACTGGCTGCACTCTAACAAAGAGATTGTATAGCAATACATTTTCGGCTAAACTAAAATTACTCTCGCATCAGCTTTTTAGAAAAAAAAATATTCACAATAAATGCACTGGAAAATTTTTGCAAAATTGTTTCAAAAATTATTTCAATATTAAATTTTGAGTTAGGAAAAACTGATATGAATAGCGAACAAGGCTAGTACAGTAATTTCTCTTCAGTAAGCGTTTAACTTTTCAATTTTAGGTTGAAACGAAATTCCGCCAGTTCAGTTATTGAATTTTTTAATTTACTGTCGTTAGCAACTGTTTATAAATTCTGTGCCGGACCCTCGACGTAATAATTATTCACACCGTTCTTGGAGGGAAAGGGCCGCAAGATGAGTCACCTCGCCAGAGTCAGGTGCACGCATACAAGGCCAAAAGGTGGTGGAGCGGGCAAGGAAATCAAAAGGTAGGTAGTATTATGGTATAAACTGGTTCAGCAGATAAAGTCCGTCTTTTAGCTCATACGGCTTTGTTGCGATTTATTGATAATCCAAAATGTTAGTTGATGTTCTAAATAATTTATTGCTTCCACAATAGCAGTTGATTAGCGACGTTCATTAACGTATTTTTCTAATAATGCAGAATGCACCCTTGCTTGTTCACTGAGATATCAATGAATGGGTATTCGAAAATATTGTTGAGCTAGGAACGATGAGTTTCTCGGATTTTATTGATCTTGACCCGAAAGCCAGCGAATTCCTGGAATTACAGGGACGCGGAAGCTCTAAATGTCAAGTTGATTACGACGGCGCCGACGCAACCCCAAACTAAGCAAAGGGAGAGAATTTCGTACTTGTATAACTTTGCAAACATTTCATCCCCATTCCCAACACAGCAGGATGATTACAAATCGACGCATATGAAAACGCTACGGAAATTAACTTCTCTCGACCTCTTGACTATCTCTATACCTTTTATTTAATAAATAAAAAAAATAAAAATGGTATTCTAGAAGATGGGGTTGTTAATGTTGGTATGCTAAAAAGAGGTCATACCGGTTGCTGAAATACGGGAACTTCAAAACAGTAAATATTGCAAACCTAACGTTCGTTCTTCTATCATGCGATGAATCAAAGAAATTGTTATAAACAAGAAAAAGAACACGTGCAAAATACAAAATTTTTTGATAATTTTTTCACGAAAATGCCCCTGTAAAAAGCTAAGTAATGCACAAGATATTGCGATTTACTGAAAGTCCGATCTGGAGTCGCCAAGTGTTCATACACGCACAAACTTTCTTCCTCCTATGCTGAGTAGGTAAAGTCTAATTAATATACGACTCAATCAACGTCATGACAATTTCATAAATCAATGTTCAACGAGCTCTTTAGTGCTAAAATATATAACAAACAAGCAGATACTTAGTCATATGAAAATCATTTGTCGACAATATTTTACCGTTCTAATTATCTGATCTGGGAGTTGGTGAAATTCGTGACGCACGACAACGGCTGTGCTGTGACGTCATTACTAATAGCTTTGTTTTAATGGAATTCTGGATACTTACCTGGATGCTGACGCATGTACGTGTGTAGGTGGCATGCAAATTCAATGAATAAACGTGAATCTATATTTTTCTTTATTTTCAACCAAATAATCAACAGAAACAACCTAAATCAAAAATATCCAGTTCCTTGTTATTCTATAAGGCCTATCCATCTGTACACAACATATCATAACCACAGGCTGGGGCTAAATAGCACCTTGTAATAATAATTTTAAAAAAATGTGTAGCAAATATTAAGACAGACATACACAATATAAACCTGTAACACATTAACATCGTCGTATTAACACACCGATTGTTTGATTAATATATCGGTAATGTCCTGCCTCAACTTCAAGTAAAATAAATATTATAAAAGACTTAATACATTAAGTGAAGAAAGCACTATTTATTATTTTCATACCAGTGTTTCTGTATGAAAGCAGTTTCACTATTCATCTTTTTCATTAAATTTTCGTTATACTGATATTTGTATACAACAGTCTTTACAATGTGATAATAATTTAGAAATAGCCCCATGTCTCCTTATTACTGTATTCATATTTGGCAACAATATTTTCCCATTCATGCACAATCTTTGATTTATAAATATATAATTTATTATCACACATTATGGAAAGCTAAGCAATATTTTGATTGACAAGCTTTATTATCGCATCTCAAAGCTTACCGAATCGTCAAATAATTAAAAGGACACTTAAAATTTTTCACAATACAGCCAAACATCTCAAACACCTGCCAAAGCTACATGAGAATAATTGAATAAGAACAGTCTATCAGTTATCTCCTATATTTAAACGTAAAAATGAATTGCTTACACCTCCATGAACATGATTATGACAAATTTGGTCCTAAGTGCAGAAACATGTTCATCAGTTCGCGGGTAAGCAAAGAGATGAGACCTGCTTATTATTTACATGAGGCTATTCAAACTATGTGAAGATACTTTAATGACACAAAAACCACAAAAATAAAAGTCCATGCTCTTATTATATACATTTTTACATTTCAAGTATGCACACATTAACCGTTATAGAATTTAACATAGAGTACAACGAGAAATATAACTCTAGTGTTGTCTTGGTGTTCTACAGAAATGAAACAAACTCAACTCGCCAACTTAGTGATCGGCAGGTATCAACGCCAAATGCGGCAATACCCATCGAAAAATAAATTAGCGACGTTACAAGAGAACGGTGTAATTTCCAGAGGAAGCGCTCAAAATGCTAGGACCTTTTTGATGGATGATGATTAAGGCTGTTTGCCGTTAAACTGATCGTAAAAATACAAATTCTTCCCGGTAGGAACACCAAAATGCAACAG
The DNA here is from genome assembly GCA_951805265.1 of Schizotus pectinicornis. Taxonomy (NCBI): domain Eukaryota; kingdom Metazoa; phylum Arthropoda; class Insecta; order Coleoptera; family Pyrochroidae; genus Schizotus; species Schizotus pectinicornis. Next base: position 14,449,057 of record OX638203.1, read on the forward strand.
CAGATGTCCCAGCCTTAAGCGGATTCGATTAAAACCATGATTAGCTAAGCGAGTGAAAACTTGATCAGTTCAACGAACAACCCTAGGTAATCATAATGAAAATCTGCTCCTTTTGTATAACAATTTTTAATGGACAACATCAGAAGCTTTTCAGTACAGCTTAAAAACATAAATAAAGCAGGGGTGAAATAGTTGTGGACTTTAGACATAATGCTTGGTCAACAACGAAATACGGTGACGAGATATATAAAGTAGTAATATCTTAATTGCAAAATTATAACTAACTTCTAAGCAAAACCCCATCACCTGCTTTATTTTCAAACTTAACGATTAATTGAAAAGTTCATCAATAATTATACATACAAACATAAGACTAGAAAAAACCAACGATAACTCGGATTAAATTTTTTTCAATTATATAAAGGGTTGCGTGCAAATTTTTATCATACGAAATAAAACTGTCTAAAATCCAGCCGACTAAAATCAAGTAGTGTTCTTAGTATGTACAGTAAAATCCTAAATTAGGGTGCTGTGTCCAGATGCTTAATTTTGGAGAGGCCAATTTTATTAATTTAAAATATTGAGCATTACTGATTAAACGTAACACCCCTGCAACAATGGGTAAAAAATCATAATAATAACTTGCACACAGAAATAACCATAGCAGAAGGGAACTAAACAGATGAATAATTTCGTTTACACAATGTGCTGAAATACGCGTTTGTTAAAGAAGTATGAAGCGAATTTGTTGTTGATAATTAACGAAAGTTGATTCACACCTACGGCACCAAACACATACGCACATGAGGATTGATTGAAATAACAACCTTAATAGTCTGCTAACAGTCTTAAAAGTAACTTACTGATAACTGAAATATAACACAATCTGTACTGTTGCTCAGATACTGCAGATTTTATGTACATACACAGCCTATAATAACAATACATTTTTTTTAAGTTCTTTCAACGAATTTTATTTACTTGATGTTTAGCTTTCAATTTTTATCAATTTGACAAAGGTTCATGGAATGATTGTAGTAGCAGCACAAACTTAATCCTGTCCATTTCAAATGTTGTATCCATTTCGCAATAGTGCAACACCAAACAGCTTACTACAGTCAATGAGTGTGTAAGTTTGTAAATTCAGAAAGACGAAAGAAAAATAAACACATAAACCCTGTATTTGATATAGATATTTTAACACTAGAAAAGCGTTTGATTCAATCATAAAAAATAAATAAAACGAGAAAAAAGTATTATAACATAAAGGAAAATTAAAGAGCAGTAGTTTCAGAGCGCCAATTCCATGGGTTGTTGATTCGTTTCATTACAAGTAGAGATACAGATTGGTGAGCCCTGTCAAAAATTATTACATTATTCATACAAACTATTGCAACGTATAGATAAATGATAGTGAATTATCATTACCTGCTTAAAATAAAATAGTTACATTTCTCTAGCAATATCAACAAAATATTAAAGAGTTATAACGTAACTTAATGAAAGAAGAAAAATAACTACTGAGAACCTATTTGTAAAAAATACTAACATAAATCATTCGTTTGTCACGTTGTGCACGTGTGCACAACGTAACCATAAATGATCATCAAGGTTTTAAAAAGTCGATTAAATATCCTTTGCAGGCTTCAAAGCAACAGTAGAATGTGTAGCTAAGATAAAAACCCAACAACAATTTACACTAGACCTACACTCCCCATATACAGCTTATACATAAAATGGTAATTATTTGTCAAAAATAATTTTCAACATTAGCCTGTACAACATGGGAGAGGCGGCGAGTTCAGAAGTCGCGCGACTGAAGGCAATGGAGTGAGACGTTTATAGTCAAGGGCCAATCACAGACGCACACGCGCGTTCGACTACCATTGTACAGCACTAATATTCTTGTAGTAAACATATTAATATTTAACAGTGCATTATTTCGGCTAGGAACATATGAGTCGCACGAATTTAAGTGAAATTATAATGTACACGTACACCTAAATGCCATAGTCTATCGGGCAGTATTATTTTCACGCACAACTTGCACGCACTTGTGTTTTCATCATGTTCGTCTCCGGTATTATCTGAATGTGTATACGTCACATCGCACTGACCGTGACTTCATGCTACTTAGGTGAACGCGGAGTAACGAAATCACGAAGTTGGGTCGTCCTCGATTCCGGTCTTCGCCGCTGAGACCGCTCGTGGCCCGACCTCGCACCGGCCCTGTTCGAACCTCGCTGCTGGCTCGAATTCTCCTTCTGCTGCCCGTTTTCTGCAAACATCCGCAATCAGAACACATCCAACCACCGTCCAATTCAGGCCCGCCACACCACGACAGGCAAAAAACGATTGGCGATACATTTGAACTTTTTGCAACAATACAGAGTCTTTCAGAATGACTGAACGTGACACTCACCAGACATCCACATTCAACTTTTTCGTAATCGATATTTACCTTCTATGACACGTACTAATGTCAGTGCGGAGCACAACTAACATAATCTTATATTTTTTGAATATCTTTGTTGCTACCCATTCAGTGAGAATAATGTGGCACGTGTTACGGTTTCGTTATTTAGACTCAATTAGAACACGATCTGGTGATGGACACCCTGGACATCACTGACAGTTATCAACTGTCAAATGTGCCTTCAACGCAAACACATGGAAGTAAGTTTTGCTCAACACTGCTGACGTCACGCTCAAGCATTCTGGATGATTATGTACAACTAGCTTGCACTTGCAATGTAGACCATGAACTTATAAATATTAATTTTTTGCATCTTACTGGTTCATCAATTTTTCTATTTTTTTCTGAAATTTATTTTCCGTCATTCCAAACTTCCCAAATCAAATTTTATTCGACGTAACATTTACCATTTAGTCTGACAAGTTCAGAAACATGTATTTACTGATAACTGATATACAGGGTGTTTCCTAAAAACACCTCAAACCGTAACTCCTTCAATTATTCCAGAATAAAATTTTTTTTTTGGAAATTATTATTTAAACAGTACAAAATGACCTTAATCGTGATTTTTTTAAATATCAACTTAAATGTCAAAAAATGTTCAATTCTTTTTTCAAATAGAAATTTTTTTTAAACACTTCTGTTTAATGGAGTGGGCTTTTTTCTGAATGCAATAATGAATATTACGTTGGATTTCTTGTAAAATTTTCAAGTGTGCCATGGAAAACCAAATGCTTTGTTGAAATAATGAAAAATATTTGAACCAAACTATTGTTGTACTGTATTTTTCGATTGTTTTCCATCTCACACTGGACACAACAACAATGTAATTAATTTATTATCTTTTACAATTAACTGATTTCTTAAGTACAAAATTCGAAGAAATACGATAAAAGTCCTTTTAACTGTTGCTTCTGAATATGTCTGGTTGGCAATATTAAGCGTAAGAAACTCACCTTTAGGTTCCCTATTATCACGAGAATTGCCACTGGTATTGGCTGTCGAAGCTACAGGCTTGCCGGACGCTGACGTTGCTTCCAATTGTTTGTCCTTGGCTAGTTTTTCCTTTTGCGCATGCGCTTCCTTGTGATGTTGTGCTACTTGAGCGTAACTCATACGTGGAGGATTTGATGAGTGATCCTGCAAATTCGGCAAATGAGTACCTACGATTTTTCTCGCCAATATGCTACTACTTACGTAAGATGGCGGCGGTGATGGTGATGCTTTGCGAATCTCCGATTTTGGTTCGGGTCTGTGCACGGAGTTGAAACTTTTAGTACTTGTACTAGCACTAACTTGAGTTAAACGGGATGGTGCTTCGATCTGTACTACAGTGGTCATGGTAGCTGCATTGGTAGTGGTCGGGCAGGGGACGTCCAAATCCCCATTTAGAAGAGCATCATCTGTTTTGGTAGATTTGTCCGCCATCGTGCATTTTGTCGTTAAAACAGGAACTAATCTGTTAAAACACATCTCGTTCATAAGCACTTCACGACACAAATTACGATTTTTCAAATAATGCAAAATGAAAATTTCTTGAATCTCACGTTTTGGTGTCGTTAAAATATGATGCCACACCGCGACTCAGTAGTCTTCTAAATAAGAATTTTAACAAAAGTGGTAGGTATAGCAGTCATCCAGGATGATTGAACGTAACGTCAGCGTACAATCTGGCAACGATTTCCTTACAATGCATTTAACAACTGTTGACAGTTGACAACTGTCAGTGACGTCCAAACTGTTTTGTTCCGTTTTAATTCATTTTAAATCAAATTCGCTATTGACATTAACACGTGTCAGAGTAGATAAAGTTAAATAAAAAAAATATTGAGTAAGCGGCACGTTCAGCCATTCTGGATTATCCTACAACTATGTAGTTCCATTCAAGAGACTGTGCTACCTACAGCGTAATAGCAATACAAGAGGGGAACGGTACTTACTTTTCTGGAGAACTTGGGGGAGTCAGCGTGACTGTGCTTAACTGCGCCTCTTCACTTTCCGTAGTGGCGTCTTTGCAGTCCGAAGGTCCGGGCGCCGAGACCTGCTTCGAAGAAGTTTGGCTACTGTGAGAAAACTGTTGAGGCGACGGCGCCCTCGACGAATCGTTGTCGCCCCCACTACTGGACTCCTTGCTGCTGCTTTTCGATTTCGCTGTACCTTTTACAACATCGGCTAGTCTATTCTCTCCCCAATGACTTTGTGATTGCGTCGTTTCACAGACAGACGGCGTATTAGGCACTTCTGCACTGGAATTGTTCAATTGCGGCGGTTTGGACGACTGCGAACCAGCATCCAACCCTGCGATCGAACAAGGAAGTTCTGACACGTGACCAACACCAACAACGGCCTTCCGTTTGTTACCTGGCAACGGAGGAAATGCCGAATCCTCCAAGTCGAAGTGGGCGCCCCTGCCGTTACCGAAATCTTTCGACGACTGAGCAGGTGAACTTCCGGCGGCGCCCTCGTCGTCCCTCTTTTTGCGGCGGTGACGGGGCGGTATCACTTCCTTTGAAATGTGCACGGGCGTAGGCAAAAACCGGTACATTTCGACCAGTCCGTCGGAATTCAGCATTGGTAGGCCTGCAAAGTTTAGAAGCGCGTGAGGAAACCTTTCGTCATCTGCTCGATTCGACAGAAAAAAAAAAACTCTCATAGAAAATCAACAGTTTGAGGCGACAATTGCTCTAATTGAAAATTAAAAAGTGGCGAGTGTTACCTAGAGCTGCTGCGGCGCTTCCAGGGTCGTGGTCGACGAGTCCCGTCCTGGAAGGGTCGGCCATGAGCGGCGCTCCTTTGCTGCTTTTCACGCTGTTCTGCGGCGATATTGATGGTGGCACATGAGAAGTTTGTCGCGTGGCGGTCGGAGCGCCGTTGCCCGACGCAGAACTTTGCGATGCTTCGTTCTGCGAATTGCCTCTGGATTGTTTTCGAGTTCGCGGATTCGAACGATAGGAAGGCGGCTTGAAAGCCTGCGGGGCCAGTCCGTTAATTTGGAACACACTACTTATATCGAAGTAGGCTCCGGCAGATGGCCAGGTTTGCATTACAGAGGTATAAAATTGCTGTTGAAACGGTGGCTGCTCAAAAAAAAAAAATATACAACGTGTTAAGATCCAATTAGTTCGAGGGTTACAAAGTTACACTTACATAAACGTGTACTTGATTGGCGAATAGTGGTTGGGTCGGAGATCCGTTCGCCGCGTAAACAAACCTCTGTTGTCCCGGAGGATAGGCGGCGGGATCGAAGACAGCCGTCGGAGCTGGTGTGGTCCTAAATCCGTTCTTAGCGGCGTTGACTGGCGGTATGGGAAGTCGGTTCATTGGTTTCGCTTTGATTCTAGCCATTATAGGTTTGCCTTGAAACTCGCGCACTTCCTCACGTAGATACCTGTACGCCCTCTGAGCATCTTCGTCTGATTCGAACATCACATACCAAGAGTTATTGTGGGCGAATTCGCACGATATATGTCTAGGACAGTTTTCTCCGGCGAATAAATTCTGTGAAAAACAACAATCACGTGAATCGATTGAGTTCACAAGTTGGTTCAGTTCGTTACCTTAATTTCGTCTATGGGCGTATTGTCTGGGATTTCGCGCAATATTACGATGCAACGTTTATGGTTAGGACGTACTTTCACACCTTCCTCGTCCACCTGGACGTTCGGAGACTCCCGCAGTACCTCTGTTATTAATTTAATGTCTTTGGTGAGTCTTTTCACTTGGTTAAAATTTGCAACGGTCCATATAGGCACATACTGATCATTATCCATTTGCGACAACAAGTATGTGTCATTTGCCAAGTTTTCCCTGTAACGACAACAAACTGTAATCAAGGCGACCAAGCAACACTATTATCTAATACATACAACAATTTCACAAAAGACAAACAATTTTGTGTAATATTAAATCAATGCGCCAGTTTTCACTCAAAGATCTTTTTTTTTTCGTTAATGAAGAAAATAATTTTCAACGCCACCTTCTGACGGGTTATAGAACTCAAATAAGTTACTACCAATGATTATTTAAGTTACTGCATAAAGATTTTTAAAAAAATATGAAATTATTTATTTTATCGAGAGTGCTGCAGCACGGACATGAATCTCTACTGGAACGCTGCCAGAACTGTAACTTTTCCAAAGTAAAATCTTACCTGAATAATTTATTGAAACGAAATAATTAAAAAGTAGGTAAATATATGAAAAAAGAAGAAAAAATGTTGTGAAGAAAAATGGAAATGTTAAAATGTTTAATTTCTAAATTAAGGCGCTCACAAATTCCACTTTAAATTATGAAAAATTCCACAACAGATTTGTATTTAATGTCTTTACTTTTTAAGGAATCTGTGGAATTTTCACCTAAAAATGCATTAATGAATAAAGTTTGATCCGGCACCAAACAAAATGAACAAACGAAATAATCTTTATGTAACTGAACAGAAATTTGATTGGCAAAAATTAACCATGTTTTACTTAAATATAAAATGGTAGTGCACGCAAATATTTAACATTGGACAAGTTCTTTGAGAGAAATTAAATTGCTGCAAGGCATTTGTGATTATTTCAAAGGTTACAATATTCGCAAGTCACTATAACAGTACATTCCACAATAAACAGCAAAAAGTCTCTCCTGTTTTATTCAGTTATCTTATCGGGTCTATTTTATTTCGTTAGTTTCCATTATTAAGTATATAACTTAGCTACTGGAAATTGTATGTCTAGTTAATGTGTACAACATTTATTTACAACCCTCATCAACTCAATTATACAAGTGTAGTCGAGAACTTTGAGAAGTATCCTTAAAAAGAGGTCTGAGCAAAGTTAGTTTCCATTCATGTTATATTCATAAAAATACGCCATAACTTCAATTCAGCAAAGGAACGTCAAATGCCAAGTTTCATTTCTGTTGTTCTCGTTAATGCGTGAATAAATCAGGCTCTCCCAAAATCCACATTTTTATTTCATTTTTCCACACTTGAAGAAAAACAGAGAAGACGTATCGCGTCGCAAATTCCACTGTCACTTGATCGGCTAAACCCATGACTTCTATTTTCCAAAAGCGCATTTGTTGATGAATTTTTTAAATTCACTACACAAGAAATTTGGATTACGAAGTGTCTCATGACTCTACATATTATTATTATTATTGAAAGGTCCAGTACAACTTGTTTTTCTGTTGTCATTCAAGGGGTGGCAACGGCCCGACATCTCATACTGGCAAAACATAAATTTTAAGACGAAATAAGTTTCCAACCGAAATTCCATATTTGTGCCTTGATTAAAAATTAGCGTTAATTAAGAAGTGTTTCTTTTAGTTTCAGTGACTCACACGGGAACGTTTCTACTTTTAGTTAATTCACCGCAAAAATAAAATGATGCGCAATAACAACGAACAGATTTAATAGCATAGTGGAACTAATTGAAGGGATGTTAAAAATGTGACACACGGTGCATCCGCAAAAAATTCGTACACGTATATAAATTTGTTGCATGGGAAAAATTTATTGAAATTACATACATCAATCATTCATTGGCACTTAAACATTATCATCTTCCCCTGGTTACAAGTTTATAACAGTTACAGTTTCTTCATCAACTGTTTGTTGGGGGGGCATGAAGCACATTTTAATTGAGTAGTATGGCCATAAGGACATGAGGTATTTGTTGCATTTTGGGTAACTACCCTCATCAAAACATGTCAACAAAAGTTTGCAAAAAAGAAATGCTAGTGACGTCATAAAAATTTTGAAACTACAATTGAGTTAAAGATAACTAGATGGCGCTGCTCTCATTTTAACTCGGCCACAATTTCAATAATGCTATGCTTTGAGGGGCTCTTACATTCCAATAGTAAAAATTATTGGTTACATCCCTTTCATAGATAATCATAAAAGACCAGAGAATCAATAAACATGAACAAAGTCAGTTGCGTGTCACTATCTGTCAATAATGTCAACGTCGATAAAACAGTGTCCTATAAGTAGTGGACGTCACGAATTATTGAAAGTGTGACGTCACCACGAGATTTAAAGTTACAAATTGGGCGTCATAAAAGTAAAACAAACTTTCGTGAGACAAGTCCTTCGCAAATAAGTTATTCTTTGCAACAAATCGCATGAAAGTAAAAAATCAAAGTTTAGACAAGCACCCTACAGTTCTTGTTTCCATTTACGTTACGACCGTTTTTTATCACGTCACTTTTTGTTGTCTTGACACAGACATTGGTAAATGGATCTAGATATTTTTTTTTATTGCTGTTTCAATCGTGCTGTGACGGAGTCACACTTCATTAAAGTATCTTCTTTCAAGAAACTTTTCTGGACGTTACAAGTTCGAGTTTAGAAAATATCATCAAAGTAAGATGATCCTGGTGCTGAGAATTGTAATAGAGAGAAATCTTTTAAATTGCGACATATTCTGGCTTTAGTTTCGCATTCAGCAGCATAATTAATGCAAGACCTCGTACACATAATCTGAATCTTAACCCATAGCAACTAAGTTTAAACAACTGTTGGGGCAAATCCACCCCCAAAATGCCCCAAGGTCATTGTAAAAAACCCGCGCAGGCACCCCAGGGGGGGGGGGGTTGTGGCATAACACCAATAAAAGAAACTTGTACCAGAACATGTTTCCATTTCTTTACGTCACCACACTTATGCTATAGCACTATGGGATACGAGACATCTCGTTCTATTTATACGTTGTCAATAATTTGCATCACCAAAGTTCTGGTTCTTATTTTATTTAGGAACAAAACTAACTGATTTTTTTTAACCATCCATCCATCCATTAACCACCCCAAGTTAGAAGTTTTCAACTATCGGCGTTAGTGTGTGCTAATAGTTAGTTCAGTTTGGAATAGGCATGGTATGAACTTTAGTTACTTTATCTTTTCTCCCAACGTCAAAGACCCTCACTCGTCTGCGGTTTTTTTGTTGACACAAAATTTTTACCGAGTTTAACGCGACGATGTACCCCTTAAGTTGTGTTTCTGACTCTACAGATGGCGCTGTTTCTTGGCCCAAAATAATTTATGACACAACCCCATGGAAAAGAAGATTTACTGGGTCCTAATCGGCAATAAACTTTGGTCGACTACCTTCCGTGAAAAGGTTCTCTTATCACAATACATGCCATCTGGTAACTGCCACGAGGCCTGTGACGAGGTTGTCGGCAAGTTGGTTTTCGAAATTTACGTCTACAGACAGACGTTCACCGAGTTATTGCTCCTGAAACATGCGCATTATGTACTTCGCGCATGGAGACAAAAGACTTCAAAGATAGAGCACTCGAGGGTTGCTGGTAAGGTAGCCGCATGGGATAGTGGCTGAAAGTGGACGGTCGAGGTCGTAGGTTCGGTTCTTGGCCCAGGACAAGAATTTTTTTCAATTTTTTTTAGAGGCACGCGAAAAAGTTTTGTACGAGGTCAGTTCTGGGCCCTGTAATTTTTTAAAGCACGATTAGAAATTACCACTAAAAGAAGTTTTACGTTTTACATAATGCAAGCCAATTACATTAAAGCATTTATATATTACGGAAATCAATATCTTTTTTTGTGCAAACCACTTCTATTTTTACTCTTATTTTCTTTGCCTTAGCACATCTACATCTCAAAAACCAAGAAGTGGACATTGTAAACAATCACCCATAATGCGCATGTTTCAGGAGCAAGAGCTCCGTGGAACGTCTGTCTCTTACAACCTTGTCCGCGGCGTCTTTTATAGAGACCCATGTCCTATAGCGATTCCACAACCGCTGGATGCCCGATGGGCTCACACCAACATCTCTTGCAACTTGCCGAATGGAAGTTCCATTTTCAATTAGAGCAACACCGCGTGCAATTTCCACCTCATTGAGATACCTCATTTTGATTTTAATACTGGTTAGATGACATTTAATGTCAGTTTTGAGTAAGACAATCAACAAAGAGTCGCATTACATTCACTTTGATTTTCGTAGTTTTATTAATTTTCTGTTCAAGTCTTTAGAAGAAAGAATTGGTTGAATGTTGCTGCAATTGTTTCTTAGGAATATTAGATGACGGAAACATTATTGAATAATAAAGACGTTTCCATTATTGGTACAGACCAACTCCAACTAACCATGAGAAAAGCTGTTGTTTCAAAAAGACGTAGTTTTTGTCTTTCTTAGGAATGTGACCAACTAACCCTTAAAAAAACACACAATTATTACTTTCAAGTTCAGGGGCAATTGAGGATCACTAATGCAGTGAAATGTTATTTTATTGGGTACAATGAGTTTGAGGAAAATAATCTATTTATCAAAGAATCTCCATGCCGATTTTGTTTTCTTCATTACCACCGTAACCGCCGGACAACGAAAATAAACTATTATGTTTGTCGTGGTTGCTTTCGTTCCCCATCATTTCAGTGTATTTATGGTACATTAGCAAAGTAACAGATAAGGGATCATAAAACTGACCGCAAGTGCACCCCTGATCGACGGTGACAGGTCCGTGACAGCTCAAACTTCGAAGCGCCACGTGGTGGCTCTACACCGAACTAAATTTAACATGGCAAGCATAGGACCGTAGGTTGTCGATTAAGATAGACAGTAGACTAATTAACTTTTCTTAAAATTTCTTTAACTTTTGTTATTAGCGCTTTAAAATCTAGCTATTAACATATAACCGCATAGAAAAAAATAATGGCAACGTTGATTAATTAATCATAAAATCAAAATTTCAAACTTTAGCCGGATTTTGAGCTCGTTATTTTTTAGATTACAATTTTTTGTATACAAGGAAATGATCAAGTCCTCAAAATCTTCAGTTGTAACCGCGATATAACGATCAAAAGATTTCTGCAGACGTATTCTAAATTAACTATTACCACTTTGTTAATTGAGGTGCATACTTCAATTATACGGTAGTATGTAACTGAAAGATTCCTTTATAATATTTAATAAAATATATTTTTCTAACGCCATAAGGTTTCATACTACAGTGGTATAAAGTCGAGCAAAATTTGGCAAAATGTCTCCTTCGCCACCTTAAGCAATTTTTCGCTATTTTATCGCGTTATGGAGACTGAAAACGTGATTATCTAAATGTGCTTTTGTAGCGTTATTGGGCGTTAACACGACCAATAGTTTACAACCAAAGCCAAAAAAAATACTAAAATTCGCGCATGCGTTTTTACAAACTCAACTAACCACTAGAACTGAGTATGAACGACTCAACTTATTAGTGGTTTATGACTAATTGTTGATGGTTAGTAAAACTTAAACTCGGTCTTAGATGGATAAAAAAAATATTGTTAATGGGGTACTACTTGCATCAAATTTGGGGAGTACAATATTTAAAAAACTTGATTTGACCGACATTTGTTACTATTGTTCAACGTTGATAATATTAAGCTCAGATTTACTTTCTAAAATTCTTGAGAAGAGTTTGTGACGTATTACGAGTTACCACGCCAGAAAACCGTGTGGTGGAGCCACATACCAAACGTTAAATCTCGGAGACCGCACTTACCGACCTCCATCAGCCGAATCACTTTAATGTTCAAATGAAATTAGTGCAGTTGCACTGCATAACAAGCAACTCTTACCACGAGCGTTCACATAGAGTTAGTGCAAGTTGATCATTTTCTGTTTTTCCCTTTCCTTTGAAGCTCTTTTGTTTTTTGATGTAATCATTGATATACCAATTGACAAAGGGCAAAAAAAAACCGCACGGTCGGAAATTTGATTCATTTCCACACCCTTTGTGATAATTAATTGATCGGTTGCTGACATTACGCACCGGAAGATGTCATGATAGAGGATGCGACATCTTGAACGAAAACCTCCATCTCTAGTGGGTTGACCGTGGCAACTTCTATTCTTGCCGCCTACCATCGCCTCTTCTGAGAAAGTGCCGTCGTGAAAAAGCGCGAAAGCCTTACTAATAATAAAAGTGGGAAACGCGCCATCTATTTGACAAGCTCTGAACTGTTTACGTCCAGAACTTACTAAAAAAATGGGCAATGCTAACAAAAACTGTTACATGACTTTTAGTCTTATTTAAAAGCTTTCATTAGTATAATTGCATAATCTTTGAAGTAGAAATAGCTATTTAAGTAGCAAGTTGCAAAATAAAAGTGTTTTTCGCACCAAGACGTGAATATTATCAAACGAGCGCAGCCAGTTTGGTAACACGTCGCGTGCGAAAAACACAAATTTTGCAACGTACTACATACAAGATTTTTTATACAATCGTCGCCAAAATTGTTAAAAATGTAAAAAGATAAAATAAAATTGCACATACTTACTGCATAATCTAGTTGCACAATTTTTCGTTTCTTACGAAATGCGACATAACAGAATCAACATTTCATTGATAATTGAGGTGTTTGTCTGTTAATTTTACATTTTGTATCTAGTCCGAAAAGTGACAGTATAGTGAAAAAAAAATACGTCATTTCAACATGAAAATGACATTCGAAATGGTACTATTTCGATACGATTGTATAAAATAGCTATTTATGTAGTAAGTTGCAAAATGAACGTGTTTTTCGCACTAGACGTGAATATTACCAAACGAGCGAAGCGAGTTTGGTAACACGTCGCGTGCGAAAAACACGAATTTTGCAACGTACTACATACAAGATTTTTTATACAATCGTGGCCAGAATTGTTAAAAATGTAAAAAGAAAGAATAAAATTGCACATTCTTACTGCATAATCTAGTTGCACAATTTTTCGTTTCCAAGGAAATGCGACATAACAGAATCAACATTTCATTGATAATTGAGGTGTTTGTCAGTTAATTTTACATTTTGTATCTAGTGCAAAAAAGTGACAGTATAGTGAAAAAAAACACGTCATTTCAACATGAAAATGGCATTCGAAATAGTACCATTTCGATACGATTGTATAAAAAACTAATTTTAGCATTAGAGAAAATTTGATGATATTTGATAAGTTGAGCAAGCAAAGATTTTAATGCTGATGCGGTAAATATAATTTTAAACTTTTTTCAGGGTGGTTAAACAAATAATAATATTAATAATAATAAATAAAAAAAAATTTCGAATTTTAAATTGGTGTCTCCTGTTAAAAATTCGACGTTGAATCGCATCAGCGATGGAAGGGAAGAAATGGCGATTCCTGATTGGCGCTGTAACGATAGTGCAGAAAATCAGAAAGCTTCTACATTCTACCATACAACTGCAGTCCCTCTATCAACCGTTTCTTGCCGTTAAGTCTATGTGAACGCTCAATATGAAACAAAATGGTTTTAGGTTTTTACCAATAATTGTACTAATCCGATGTGAATAAAATTTAAGTTTTCTTTATTATCCAACAGTTCTCCCGCCAGAGCTAAATATAGAATAATAACTGGTAGATCAAGCAACAGCCATTGGTAGATAAACAAATGAGCCAAGTTACATCCAATTCGAATTTTGTTTTCAAAGACACTCTTGATTATAATTTTTAGAAATCATATCGTAGTTACTTTCTCTCCCTCCTCACCTTTATTTTTACGTTCTATTATTGATAATATTAATATTGTTTTATTCATTGGGAGCGCAATGGCAACTTTAATAACTGTACGGCCACCCATTTTGATAAAATTGGGTGATGGGTTATGCAACCAAATATACGCACTAAAACGTTTATATTTGGCACAACAGAAAGTCTTAAATTACCTAGATAATTGACCACCTTCTACACAACATTTTTTTTTATAAAAGTTATAAAATTTCACTCTGAAATGCAAACAATATTATTTGCAACACTTGTTCCAATTTCATAACAACATGACGCGATATTATCAGTTGATGCAAGTTAACTTATAGAAACCAAATAGACACGTCCACAATCTCTTTAAATATACAGCCGCCTTTACAATTTTGAAACATACCAAAGGCCGCCATTTGTACCGTGAGATTGCGAGCAATTGTGACAAAAGTTCAATGTTTTTCAGAAGTTCAGTTAAGTAGCTCCTGGTTTACAATAATAGACTACAATTAATATCCAACTGCCATTCATATTGACGTGACGTAATGAACCTGCATTATTGTAACAATCGTGTGCATTGGTTTTTGCCGACAGAGTCCATCGCATGGAAGTACCCGTATTAGATGGGAGTAAATAATAATCGAGTGGACCACTCGAAGGTGTTGTTACCGTTTGTCGGGCGACTTACCGAGAAAAATAATACTCGAGTTGTTGCGAAAGCATCTGTTTCAGCTGAGGCAAGGGGTAGGCTAATGGAGAGGCATTTTCTTGGGGAGCTGAGGGAAGAATCGGACTTAGCCCCTCAGCCCCCTCTGCTATCCCATTGACGGGGACATATTCTGGTCCGATGGCGATGGAGGTGCTGGTTTCAGGGGAGGTGTTGTTGTAAACCGCCCCTGAAGGCAGTTTGCCCACATCTCCATTCATGTACGCGTAGCCTGCAACAATGAAGCACATTTAAATTGTTGTGTAATTGCCGCTGGTGATTTTGCATTTCCAACAATGGTTGCAATTGGCAGGATTAGGAGGCAAAAGTGCCATTAATCTAATCTCGACTGGAGTGCATGCCATTTGGCGGCGCGACCGGGAATGGCAACAAATACAACAGGAATCGTGTGTTGATCGACATACCTGGCATAGTCCAAAATATGGTGGTTGGGAAGGTTCCTAACCTTATTTAAAAAAATGATGGGTGTAATTTTTGCATCAAGGTCAGTGGCATTATCGACTAGTGCTGTAATTTCGTCCACAAAACACTGTTATTGGAATTTGAGGAAGTAACACGGGAGGAGAAAAAAAAACAGTGACTGGGCAAGAGCGAAAGATGGCAACGTTACACAAATGTTATTGTGACGGAAAAGACAAGCCCGAATTGACAGGACGGCATTGGACGGTCGTCCAACGGATCAAATTAACCCGAAACCGTCCATTGTGCACCCGATTGCGCCACGCAAAGACAGCCTGGCCACCTCGCAAGAGCCACACAAACGGCCAGTTGGACAAATTTAGAAAACGACCGGACCGCGAGCCGAGGGCCGCGAGCAATCGCCGTCGGCGAGTCGGGACCTGGACGCGGGGCCGAATTAATTCAGGCCCAACCGCCGACGACCGACCACGAAACCATGTGCCCTTTCCTTGGCTTCCATAAAATGACTTGGCCGACACTGCCACAATCTATCGAAATAAACCGCCGCAGATGTTGGGGGTACGTGGGACCGCACACGGCACAATTCGCCCAAACTTTCGGCCGCGCCGGACAACGCACTCGGATTAAACGCAATTTAGTAAAATTGACGCTTACCGCTTAGATTACTTTGCAAAACTCAACACAATTTCACGCAGAACTCGCAAAATGGCCGTCACAGGGGCACATGCATTAGAGGAAACTAGTTATCTGAAAGGAAAAGATCTCACAATACACCGCAATGGCGCCATCTATCAGCCGGAATCCGCACCGACTCCCGCCAAAATGCGACCATTTCAAAAAACAACCACCGACAATAATTAATTAATTAATTAATTAATTAATAGCTCACGTTCACCGTCTGAGTGGTCATGGAGGAAGTCGCCCTGGATCTGGCCCTGGCTCTCCAAGCTAACCTGCTGCTCCGACTCTACATTTTCGAAGGTTCCCGCTTGGAACTCTTTCGCGTCGGGGTTGAGAGGCCTCCCGGTCCCCGCAGTGGCAGTGACCTGAAATTAACGAAAAACAATTATTTAACAATTAACCAAACTAGTTAGATAATTGGTTAGTAGCACCCCCTCGTACTGTTTAACATCACCACTTAGGAAACATCCAAGCATGATTCTAGCCACTTTGTAATAAATAAATCTTTATTTTTGCCAGTTAACACTTTACAAAAAATAGTTACATAATAACTTAGAAAAAATAAAAATAAAGTTGCTAATCTCAGTAAAGTTTGAGACACTTTTTATCTAGCTGTTTTAGGTTCAATCTTCTTATCTTCTTCTTTGCTCTTTGCTCCAAGGATTCTCCAGTTAGCTTATGTAGTACAATTATTAATGAAACACCCTGTATGCAATGAGATAGTAGCAACCTGCATTGCAAAGGATTTATTTGCACTGCAAGTTACCAACTGGCACTGCAAGATAGTAACTTGCATTTTCGTGTTTTGTTTTACCGATGGCCTTCCAGCGCCTTTGTAAATGACAAACCAAGATACATTAAGTAAATTCAGTAAAAGAGAAAAATATCTATAGGTAGGTAGAGCCGGGGAATTAAATAATGCACAGAGGAAGAGCAAATCTTTTTGTGCCACATTATCATCAAGTGTAACGGAAAAAAGTTGACACCCTGCTTTCTTAACGTCTTCTCACCTTACACTTGATATTAACGTGGAAAAGTAAACAATTTGCCCACCTTTGTGCATTACTTAATTTCCCAGCTGTACTTACTATTTATTAAAAATTTATACGAACCGAATTTGGCACAAATGGTTAATAAATTTAGCGCAAATTTTAAAATAAATTCTTTTTCGAAAAATTCTGTTATTGGTAGAAATATTATAAATAATTGTGTCTAAAATTAGTCATGTTAGTAAAGAACTGATTAGTCAAAGAACCTGGCTCTCGCTCTCCAAATCAGGTGATGGCTCCGGCTGTTGGCTTACATTTCGGAAAAATGTTGGTGGGCTTTCATTTACGTAGGGGTTGAGGGGCATACACGTTGGCCATAAGTTAATGCAGTCCTAAAATTGGTAAAAACGATAATTAAAAGTCAATGTGTCACGAAAGACTTCTTAGACTATTTAGTTATTTTTATCACTAAAAATCTACAGTATCGAGTCGAATCTTTTCGAAAATAAGTTTTGAAAACCTACAATTATAAAATATAAGTTATGCCTAGTAAAGAAAACTACTACATATAAACCCAAATGTATTTAAAATTACAAAACTAGAGTTACTAATAAATGGACTAAATACTAAATCAAAGAATTCGGACCTGTCCAACCCAAAGAACTGGCTCCTGAGGCTGTAAAAAATCCATAACATTTGGCTGAAACTCATTTGAATAAGGGCTCAGCTCAACGGACGTCGACATCGACGCAGAAGTGGTAGCCTAAAATTTAAAAAAAGTTATTGATTATTAGTTAAACAATGTATGCCACATAAAATATGTAGATAGTTACACCACTTGGTCTGGTTTAATATTATCACATCTTAATATTTTTTAACGAAGCGTTAATCGTTATCATTTCAAACAAACCTATTTTTAAAAATTTGTATGCAATAAAGCCAGAAACAATAAATAACTATTTATGTAGTAAGTTGCAAAATGAAAGTGTTTTTCGCACCAAGCCGTGAATATTTCCAAATGAGCAAAGCGAGTTTGGTAACACGTCGCGTGCGAAAAACCCGAATTTTGCAACGTACTACATACAAGATTTTTTATACAATCGTCGCCAGAATTGTTAAAAATGTAAAAAAAAAGAATAAAATTGCACATACTTACTGCATAATCTAGTTGCACAATTTTTTGTTTCCTAGGAAATGCGACATAACAATCAAAATTTTATTGATAATTGAGGTGTTTGTCTGTTAATTTTACATTTTGTATCTAGTGCGAAAAAGTTACAGTAGAGTGAAAAAAAACACATCATTTCAACATGAAAATGACATTCAAAATGGTACTATTTCGATACGATTGTATAAAAAACTAATTTTAGCATATTAGAGAAAATTTGATGATATTTGATAAGTTGAGCAAGCAAAGATTTCAATGCTGATGCGGTAAATATAATTTTAAACTTTTGGTCATTGTTTACTTTACCCACTCTTCGATTTTCAAAAAACTAATTACACCAACGCATTCGTCACCATGTATACATTACGAAAATCAATATCTTTTTTTGTGCAAACTACTTTATTTTTACTCTTATTTTCCTTGCCCTAGCACATCTTTTTTTTTTTCTTATTTTTCTATAGATTTTGCATACAATTATTTTTCATTTGCACAACATTTCATTGCTCAAAATGGCATTATAATAATGTTTCACGATGGTTTCCATAAAAAACGCCGCAAAAAGCGAAAAGTGGACATTGTAAACAATTACCAAACTTTTTTCAGGGTGGTTAAAAAAATATGGCTACAACTTGAAACGATTGAACATTTTGAAAGTAACCGACTGTACAAGTTATTGCAAAAGTAAACAGTATGGGGGAGCCACACGCAAAATTTCAAATTTCCACGACCGCGTTTATACCGAATACCGACCGTCAAAGTCGTCACTCGTCAGACCTACCAGAGAGGTCGCCACTAGCGCATGACTAGCGCTAAGAGCAGGTGTCTTAGGTAAAATACCCAATTTCTGAGAATAGCACAAAGCAAGGTATTTACGGGGGTCGGGCATTCGGGTAAAATGCTCTAAAGATTATATCCACAGTGGACTTTCCAAAATAGAAGCTTTGTCAGTGGGCAATTTTATTCCGTAAATCGTAAATTCCTTACCCTGATGTCAAAAGTAGTCATCTTTTAAATTAGTCACGGACAAGTGTGTCGTGAGTATTTTGAAGGACAAACACTTTTGACGGTTTCAAAAGTGGTCGTCCTTCAAATAAGTCACAGACAAGTGTGTCGTGAGTAATTTGAAGGACAAACACTTTTGACAGTTTCACAACAGTCCGAACAATTTGATGGAACAGACCTTTAATAAACCGATAATAATATTAAATATGATAATATTAAACATGCTTATCACTGATATCTGAGAAATTGCTGCAAATTATTTGGACAACAATTTGATAAGTGGTCGTCGTAAATTAATAACGGGGCAAAGGGATCGATGTCTATCGGGTGACTTCGAGATAAGCACATACTTGAAATAATATTTGTTTAAAAAAAGTTTAATCAACTTATTAATTCAAAAATCTCTAAAGTCAACGTTATTCAAAAATTTCATTCAATCAAAGCAATTTTAAAGATCAATGATGTAATAACCAAGCAATGTAACAATAAAGTGATGATACCATTGTAGAATCGTCAAGTATACCTACAAATGAAGCGGGCGGTTTACATCCCAAAACCCAAACCAATTTGCAAGAGGAGCTGATTCAAAAGTTATCTTTTTTTGAATTACGTCGGTAAATGGTAGAGATGAATTCAAAGGAAACAAGAGAAATCATGTGGTTTCTCGTTCTTATTTTCCCTCTAGGTACCCCATCTTTAAAAGTATCCGGAAATTTCATTTCTTTTACAATTAGATATTACTTACTGAGCGTTGACCCCCACGACGTCTTCTTCTTCTTGATTTTTTCTTCTCCCCGTTCAAACCCGTAGGGTTTGGAGGCATTTTAAAAAAAATTAAAAACAATTTACAGAAAAACACAAAGATTCTCTTGGCCGAACTAGGACTCAACAGGTAAACACAAAACTGAAAGTACGAGAAACACGACGTAAACACAAAACTCGAAGCACAAGAAATACGAGGTAAACGCAAAACTCGAAACACGTGAGATACGAGGTAAACGTAAAACTCGAAACACGAGAGATACAAGGTAAACGCAAAACTCGAAACACGAGAGATACGAGTTAAACGCAAAACTCGAAACACGAGAGATACGAGGTAAACGCAAAACTCGAAGGACGAGAGACAAGAGTAGATGAGACTGCGACTGTTATGGAAGTTCCACAACTATCTGTGCCAGCAACTAAACTGAAACTGGATTATCTACCCTTTTTCGACACTGCAGCCCTTACGAAATTTCGAAAATACTTGATGGGGGTACCGGAGCGCATGCGCATCGTCCGCATAGCAACAGCAGGTAATGCGGAAAGAGGTAACAGGCAATTTTTTCTCGAATCATCTTTCTCTGGTACCTATTTTAAAAAATTAAATTGCCATTATTCTAAACAATAAATCTTCAGAGCCGTAGCGTTCTAAAAAGATTTTACTGTCGTTTAACCACTTGATTACTTGATGCCCCACGTGGGGAGAGTTTTGCGCGCGGTGCCGCGGCGCGGTCCGTTCCATTGAACGTAGATGTGTATACCTAAATATTGGAAAATCCAATAATGCTTCAATCTAAATGCCGTTTTACACGATCAATAATTTTGTGTGTATATTTATGTTCGTAATTTTTGTATCAATAATTATTATACATCGTGTAATACGAAGTGTGGTCACATTTCTGTCCATCATAAAAATAGAACTTGCTGTAATTTTTTTAGGTCCATAATTCTAGCCACAATTGTTATAATTATTGATCGTGTAAAACAGGTTTAAGATATTGATATAGCAATCGATCAGAAAGCTTTGTTAAAGACAAAAGTTTATATTCATATGTATGTAGATACACAGAGTCGCATTTCAAAATTATTTGTGATTAAAAATAACTTATTTACCCTTTTGCTAAACGTTGAACGTTGCAATGGTTCCATGACCACTTGCCTTCTTCATTTTACCATTTTTCTTATAAGTTCATACTTGCAAATAATCTATGAAAATCAAAACCAATTTTATATTAAATAATTTGTCTCAAGCACCTTTCATCCAAGATGATGGCTTGAGTCCCCCTCCCCTTTTCTAAAATCAAACATCAAGTTTTTTTTTATCATGGTGCTGATTCAACAACATACCGGATGATCATTTTGAGAGGAAACGGGCATTTTCTGCTAAACTATACACTTTATGTAAAATTTTTTTAATGGAAGCGATTGTGTACAAAATACAGTCTTCTCAAATATGCTTTTCAACATTTTGATTCACTTGTCATTTAATCAGAAATGATATCAACTTTATTATTTCAAATAGTAACACATTATTTTTTTAGCAATTTCTGGTGGATAATTTAATTCTGAATCCAACGATGTATTACAAAGGAGTTGTTGTATAAGAAAAATTTTGAAAAAAATTACTGAATGTGAAATTACAATTTGCGGCACAGCCTAACTTGATAATGTAAAAAGTTCTTACGCCTACACACAGGTAAAAAATAAAATAGAGGGCTTATGGAATTATTGTTGAATGCAAATGACAAACTTTTCACATTATCAAGTAAGGCTATGTCACGAAATGTGATTTCACATTCAGTCATTTTTTTCAGAATTTTTCTTATACAATAGGTATACATTGTATACATTGTTGGATTTAGAATTAAATAATCTACCAGAAATTGCTAAAAAGATAATGTGTTGCCATTTGAAATAATAAAGTTGATATCATTTCGGATTAAATGACAAGTGAATAAAAATGTTGAAAAACATATTTGAGAAGACTGTATTTTGTACAATAGCTTCCATTAAAAACTTTTTTCATAAAGTGTATAGTTTAGCAGAAAATGCTCGTTTTTTCCTAAAATAAACATCCGGTATATTAAAATCACTTCTGCCTCACCTTTCGTAAGACGAAGAGCATTTTTGATTCCTGGTGACTGAACTATTATAATGTTAGATCTCAAAAAGTGATTTCAGAACTTTGTTTTTTTTTAATATAATTTTTACCTGTAAGGGAGGGCAGTTTTGGTTTCAACCTCCCCAAAATTCCAGAAAATTTTTGCCTGTGGCGCGCGACCGGTTGGCCTTGGTCTATCATGTCCTTGGTCAACCAATGTTTTTGTTCGGGTTACATTGAGAACAATTCATTTTTAATGATTGTCTTTGTTGGGCTCACTGATAAGCACAATGCAGTCAGCACCATTGAGAATAAGTTTGTAAGCAAAGCGTGTTCAACAGCATTTTCAAGAATTTGGTAAAGCAAACAAATAGTTAAGATAACACGTTAAAAGATACAGTCAATAGACACAAATAACAAAATAAATCACAGTGGCACTTCTTAACCTTATTCTACACCTAACATTAGTTACAACCAAGTCATGGATTAAAACGTTGGTTACTTTATAAGTTAGAAACAGTTATTTTGGGACAATTACTTGCTTATTAAAGTAAAATAATTGTTCTTTTAAGATAAAAATACGTCAGGGAATTATAAAAGTATACAGTAAACTTTTGAAAAGAAGGAAGTGACGATAAAGAAGAAAAATAATCTTCTTAGATTAATAAGAAGAAGGTTCATGGAGTCGCGAGTTATGTAGGAAAGTCTCGTGGTGTGTTAATTCAGTGATTATGTACACCCGGCCAATTAAGTAGTGCACAGGAGGTGCGCAAATAATTTACTTTTCACACGTTATCATCAAGTGTAACATATGAAAAACTAAAAAGTAAAGGAAATCACAAATTGTTAACTTTTTCTACGTTATACTGGATGATAATGTGGTCAACGTAAATGATTTGTGCACCCCCTGTGCAATACTTAATTGGCCGGCTGTACAGTCAGCTTCAAAAGTAATGTCCATCTCACACTTTTAAAATTTAAATTTTTTTACAGTTGATGTAGGTACTACACTACCTAAAAGAAATCCAATGCATCCATTCCATTATTTCATGAATATAAATTTTAATGACGGTGTTGACTTTATGTGAAAAATAAACGAGTTTAAAGCTTAACAGGTGAACATTACTTTTGAACTCGGCTGTAGGTAAAAAATGACAAAATATACCAGTTTAGAGTACAAAAAAGGTATTTTGTTTAAAACATCTTGGAAATTTTTTCAAGACACTCAGTGTTTTTTGGAGGCCAAGTAATCTCCCTGAAGGGCCTGAAATGTTGACTAATGGTGTTTCCTTAGAATTGGTGGTGTTGCAGATCTTGGTATTTTCAACTTGTCGAGTTGTTGTCAATTAACTAGTTGACTGTAAAGCTCCATTTCAAAGATTATGTTAAATTTGTTTTATTTTCTGAAGTAGTTTGTTGAGGGATTTTTATCTAATGTCTTAACATGTAACTTTCTCCAAGGTGGTCTTATTTCCAGTTATTTCTAGTCACCAATGACAATAACATTCAAAAGTCGCAAATGGTGGATGCGCCGGGCGAATCCAACTCTGCTGATAAAAGCTAACGAATTATAATCCAAAAAATCTTGTTTTTTGCCGTAGTATTGCAAAGTAATAGACGAATTTTATTATTTGGAGTAGTTGTAACCATTACATCTTCCAAACCCAATGGCCATATGGCAGCCAAGAAGTGAGAATATAGTTCCGTCGCATAACCTACAGTACCTATCCCTTTATTAACGACTTTATCCACTTTCATAACAACAGTTCACTCACTAAGAGTTTCTTTAGTCCGGGAATTTTAGTTTCATTTTGATGTCAAACATTTATCAATTTTGGCAGGACTTGGACCCAATAAATTCGCCCCGTTCTTCGGTCCGATCCCACGTGTTGCACACCGTAAATCGGCGAACACTTCAATTCAAACTCAAACCCAAAACATTGCGTATCGATCCAACATGGAGCACAACAACAGTGGGAGTTTCAATATCGAATCAACAGATAACTCGGCCACGACATAATATTTACCCCCATCACGAGGGTGAGTCGACACGAAGAAAAAGTGTCGTTGACAGTTACATGGGGGCCCGGCGTGACAACCCCGAAAAGGCGCACTGGACCATATGGTGACCTACCTTTTGTATAATGTAACAGCGCGGATTGAATGCTGTGCAGATGTAAGTTCCGTTGGCGTCGAGGCAGGCCGTCAGAGGGTCAGACCCGGGCACGGCTTTGCCGCGACCTCTCCGAAGGGGCATCTGTACTCGCGGAGCACCACTCGCCACCGCTACTCAGCATGCCGACCTGTTGAGTCCGGGCACGGCCAGCTGATTGGGGCGAGGCGCCGACGCCGACAATGCGTCGCGACGTCACATGGATGCTTTGATTGATAAGCGAACGCAACGTTAACTACTGTTGGGAGAAACTTCAAACCAAGTGCCGGTAATCGACGGATCGCGGCCCTTCCGGGTCCGGCGTCGGGACGCCGGAATTGGCCCTAAATCTCGATTGCGTCTGTAAAGTTTGCGTGTTTAGCGTGCGGTCAAACAATAAACAACAAGAGGAAAAGGAAAGAAGTAGCAATTTTAATGTCTCCGCGAGAAGAATGTTTTAGGTGCCCAATTTAAGGTTTTTAAGATTATAATTATAAACATTATAAAATTTATTACAAGAAACCAAAGATTGCCGCTCGTTTTATCCAGCGTATCTAGATATAGTTTTAAATTTTTATTCTATCTTGAAAGAAAGTATGGAGAATATGATGCTCTCTATCGGCAATTTTGTGTGATTACTTTTTCCGTTGATTGAGATATTAAATATCTCAATCAACGCTTTTTCTTAGTAACACTTTTCTTTTAACATTAAGTACACAGTGCGTGGGTACTCAGGCCAGCCAGTACGTAGGCTGCATCCTCACCCTATTGAACAGGTTTCTGACTCTGACATGCAATTATTAACTAATTAATTTATTCATTCTCTATGCAAACTTTAAGATTAACGGGTATTATTTTCTAAATTAAAATAAGTAAAAATAAATCCAAGCAGCTCCTTAAGTTGACTTCTATTCGAAAACTGACAATGACGATCATGAAAGCGTTTTGGTTCTGATTTGTTTCTAATAATATATCATTTTCTCATTAAATTTGGTCTTATAGTATAATATCTTCAAAGTTATTTAACTTTTAGGTAAAGTCTACTTTTTATGTATCGTACAAAAGAAATTAGCGGAGACAGATCAGGTGATCTAGAAGCCTATTCCACTAAAAAAAGAATCAAGAATTGTATCCACTACACAAAATGGAAAAAAGTATTGTTAAAGATATTTAAAAAAAAATATTGATGATAAATATAGAAATAAATAATTCAAAAAGTGATATTAAAAGAAAAAAAATTGATTCAACTCTTCAAAATTCTCTTTTATCAACATTCTACTACCGATAGCCTTTTATTTGATAATATGAGCTATTGTTGGAGTCTGGACCATGAAACTCCCAGGAGTACGCATTCCAAAAGTGCCGATTACGGTTCCGTCGTCAAAATTCAACATCGGACATTTTCGGTAGAGGATTACAGTCGGTACCTGAGAGTAACCATAAACCATGAAATTGGTAAATTAAAGTGTCAATTTGCAAAGACCCCTTCACTCAGGCATCAACTAATGCTTCTCAGAAATATGCAGACTGTTTCAACGGTTACACCAAAAGCGGACGGATTTCTA
Organism: Schizotus pectinicornis; assembly: GCA_951805265.1. Taxonomy (NCBI): domain Eukaryota; kingdom Metazoa; phylum Arthropoda; class Insecta; order Coleoptera; family Pyrochroidae; genus Schizotus; species Schizotus pectinicornis. Next base: position 14,474,562 of record OX638203.1, read on the forward strand.
GCAGAGTTATTTGAAGACGTAGAAAAGAAATTCTTAATTCTTCTTGAATTGAAAAAAAATCTCTATGATCTACGTGTAAAAAACTAATTCAGGCACTTCCGGTTTGGACCGGAAGTAGACCAACTTTTGATTTTTAAATACAAACATATTTTTTTATTGCCCTATCTGATAGAGGGGGTTCTCCTGATTACAAAAATGTATTACACTTATCGCTTTACTGCTCAAAATTGGTTCAGGTCTTCATTTTCAATGCAATTGTTTCACCAAAACCAACGGATTTCTAGACGAGTTAAAACGTAGATAAAAACTCTAAATACTTCTTGAATTGAGAAAGAATTTCCATACCATAATCAGTTTTTTACACGTCGATCATAAAGATTTTTCCTCAATTCAAGAAGGATTCAAAATTTCTTCGGTAATTGTTTACAATGCCCACTTTTTGCTTTTTGCGGTGTTTTCTTTGGAAACCATTGTGAAACATCATTATAATGCCATTTTAAGCAATAAAATGTTGTGCAAACGATAAATAATTTTATACAAAATTTATAGATGTAGATGTGCTAGGGCAAGGAAAATAAGAGTAAAAATAGAAGTGGTTTGCGCAAAAAAAGATATTGATTTTCGTAATGTAGGTATACATGGTGAGGAATGCTTTGGTGTAATTAGTTTTTTGAAAATTGAAAAGTGGGTAAAGGAAACAATAACCACTTCTTCAAACAGTCTGTATGTGCAGTCTATTTACACACAACAACAAATTAAAACAAACAACCAACAAATTTAAAAAAATTAACCTAACATTTTTTTTTAAATACCAACAATTTTTTTTACATTGCTATTTTTCGAATTATACGCTTACCAAACAAATATTACTATGTTATTTTAAATACGTGTATACTCCTACAAATTTGAATCAAAGATCAAAAAAATGTTCAATCCTACGTCTTATAAATAAATATTTTTAAATTAGTAGCCAAAGGGGGTGTTTGAAGTGCTACGGCTCCTTAATTAAGATGGCCGGCTCCCTTCGAAATGAGTTGATTGAATTAATGAACTGTATAAATGAGGTGACTATTTTAGTTTTACACAAAGTATCGGTTAACGGTTATCTTATCTTCTTTACCAGTCTGAAGGTTGGATGGCAACTGGCAAGAGAGCATGATGGGATCCAATGATCATGAGATGGGTGGGTGTTCACGTGACACGTAAGTGACATGGGGGGGGGGACCAATAACGTTGTCCCATTACAAAAATTATTTAAATTTAAAAATTGAAACATAAAGAGAAACACACCTGCTCCCCCCGTTAAAACCATTTTAGGTAACAAACAAAAGTGATAATAAAGTCTATAGGTAACCCATAAGCCATTTAGAAAAAACTCTTGTTTTTTCTTCGCATGTATTATCCTGCCTATGTCTCTGTATCTTGTCATTTTTACATATTTGTAATTACGTACAGAAAACATAAGTACCTACCTAATTTTACATCATCTTAATATTTTGAAATAAATGTTTTAAATTGTGATAAAGAAAAAAGTTTGTTTAGATCTCTGTACCTTGTTGGTTTTTCAAAGACATTCAACAATTACTGAGATATATTAAAAGACATAAAGTACGATCAAAATAACAAGAGTATCAGTCATAACTTAAAAGTTAGCACTACTATCTATTGGTTAGAACAATAACTAGAGCAAGTTAGTTCTTCGTTTAGTTTTAATAGTCGTTATCAAAGAGGTCGTCATAATAAATAATAGCAATTTTAAGTAGTAAGTTTTTATCGACTCTTTACTCTTCTTACTCTTTACTTTGTTAGTTGTTCATTGTAGTTATTCTTTACTTTAACGTCTTCTTCATTACCCACGAATGTTGTTTTGCCTATCCAGTCTTTCCATTCCGATGATATTCACTTTTCAAAATATTTTTAATGTTCTAAAGCTTAGATTTCTAAAGGTATGACATAACATTTTTCAAAACTAGCACGTAAAGGTAAGATCAATTGACCGCCCTTATTCCTCCACCTTCCCGCTAAGACAGTTGGTTTGGTATTGGGGCATTTCCGCAACTTTTTTTACACAATCTGTTAAAACCGGATTTTTTCACACACAAATTTTCGTAAATTGAAGAAGGTGATAAAGTAAACAATGACCAAGAATTACCCTAAATGTTATTATTGTATATTGTATGCATAAGCAGAAGAAGAGTTTATAAAGCCAACTAAGTACATTTATTGCGCCATGCACTGTACAGTACAGTATGGGTGGGCCAGACGGTACATAACCCTACTTTTAACTGTCAGTGTCAAAGTTTAAAGATATAAAAATGTCTTCTTAAATTATTCCCTTTTGCATGGTTCAAACGTTGTTTTAAGTGTGATTAGTAGCTAATTATCGAAGTACGTTTACGAATGTAATGTCACAAATATGTTACTATTAACTTTTTAATTTTCAGTTTTTGTTGGTAGAGTCCATCAAGAGTCCACAATGCCTGATTTCCTAGCCGAAAATAATGTTTGTGGACAAACAATTTTGCAACTTGTCTCCAGAGGTAATGCCATTATCGCGGAACTACTTCGTCTCAAAGATTACATTCCAAGGAGATATCGGTAAGGAGCAGAGAGATCATGTTCACCTAACATTACTTTTCGTTTGTAGGCTAAGCACCAAAGACGAAATTCAAAAATACGGCGACATAATAATGGATTTTAGCTATTTTCGAATCGAAGAGGCTCAGAATTACAAAATTGAAACTTCTGAGGTAAGTACCTAATCATGAAAAGCTTCAATTTCGAACGCCAACTTGTAGCATTTGCAAGATTTAGACGAGGAATTTAGAGATAACCATATAGAAATGATCAGTCGGTTTTATTTGACGTTCGAAAGTATTCACACGTACATTACAGACTTGAACCACTTTTTGGAAGAACTTGATGATGGCATTTACATCCATCAGTCTCTTGAGGTCATTTTTACGGACATTGAAGGAAAGCAACTGCTTGTAATAACCCAACATTTAAAGCGCCGTCAAAATTTATTTTTCCGAACATTTTAGTGTGAGGCCCTCTATTTGTATGGACTAATGTTGCTGATCATTGACGAGTACATTGAGGGAGTAGTTCGTGAAAGGTTGCTCGTGTCGTATTATCGTTACACTCCTCAACGCAGCGATACCCAAAGCCGTATCGACGATGTCTGCAAATTATTACGAGACACCGGTCACAACACCTCGAAGAAACCAAATAATTACCCCGAGGATTACTTTAAACGAGTACCAATTAAATCGACGTACGTCGATGTGGTTATTGGCCATCTGCGTTCCGATGATATTTACGGGCAGTTGTCCGTGTACCCCCTGCCGAAACACAGAAGCACGGCGTTAGCAACTCAAGCGTCAATGCTGTACGTTTGTTTGTTTTTCTCGCCAAATATTTTGCATTCCCAAACCGCGATAATGAGGGAAATTGTCGATAAGTATTTCCCCGATAATTGGGTTATTTCAATTTATATGGGTCTAGTTGTGAACCTCGCCGAAGCTTGGGAACCGTTCAAAGCCGCTAAACTCGCCCTCAACAACACTTTAGAAATTGTTAATATTAAGGGCTACGCCACTAGTTACGGGGCGAGTCTTCCCCAGTTGCTCAAGTCTTGTAGCGTCAAGTTGAAAGAGGGCTGCATCACCAACGAGACATTGCTTAAGGATATAAATAATATTATTAATCTCTTGCGGGACTGCAACTTCACGATTCGTTGGTTAATGCTCCATACTGTGCTGAAACCGGGCAAAAGTGAGAAAAACAAAAAGGTGAAACAACTAAGAGAACTGGTCGTAAATGAATCGAAACACGATCAAGTCCAATTGTTTAAATTATTGCTCAATACAGCACAACTCGAGTTAATAACGCGAGATATCTACAAAAATCTTCTGACAGAAAAAGAGGTTCAGTGGGCAGAGTTGAAGGACGAAAGTTTCAAGAATTTAGTTGAGTTGTCTGAAGTTTTCAGCGGTGTTAAGCCGCTAACTCGCGTTCAAAAGAACGATAATCTTCAACGGTGGTTTTTGGAGATTTCGAAACAGGTTGAGAGTTTAGCTCAAGACGACGGTGCTTCCGGCCGTAAAATTGTACAACTTATCCAGGCGTTGGAGGAGGTTCAGGAGTTTCATCAACTCGAATCCAACATGCAAGTGATTCAATTTTTGACCGAAACTCGAAAGCGTTTGCATCAAATGATCCGCAACATGAACGTCAAAGAAGATGTGTTGATCACGCTGCAGATCATCGGTGATTTGAGTTACGCCTGGGAGTTAATCGATTCGTTTACGCCAATCATGCAATATGGCATTCAAAGAGAACCGACTTTGGTGATAAAGTTGCGAGCGGTTTTCCTGAAATTAGCCTCGGCCTTGGAGATACCTTTATTGCGGATTAATTTGGCCCACAGTGAAGATTTGATTTCGGTTTCCCAATATTACAGTAGCGAGTTGGAGATTTATGTTAGAAGGGTGCTTCAAATTATCCCCAAAATGATGTTCCAAAAAATGGCGCGCATTATCGAAATACAAACTTTAGTTTTAAAAGAATTACCGACCAGGTTGGATAAGGATAAGCTCAAGGACTACGCTCAACTCAATGAAAGGTTTGAGTATGCGGAGTTGACCCATTCGATATCGGTTTTTAGTCAAGGTAAACTTCGGGGGTTCATCTTCTCGATTTAAACGCCGCGTTTCAGGGATGAGGATGATGAAAAGTACTTTGGTTGGGGTGGTTTGTTTAGATCCAAAAAAGTTGTTAGAGGACGGCATCAGACAGGAGTTGGTTCAATACATTTCTAGAGCGTTACATTCGGAATTAATATTCAGTCCTAAAGCTAAGCCAGAAGAGTTGGAACAAAAACTGAACTCCTTGAGCCACATTATGGACGGGTATAAAAGATCATTTGAGTACATTCAGGTAAGCGATCTAGTGAGTCGCCAAGTCACTAATCTGGCATCTTTAGGACTACATCAACATTAACGGTTTGAAAATTTGGCAAGAAGAAGTAACAAGGATCATCAATTACAACGTAGAACAAGAATGCAACGGCTTCTTGAGGAGTAAAGTTAATTCGTGGGACAGTGTCTACCAAAGCCGCTACGTTCCCATACCGCTATATCCATCTACAGATAATTTGAGCGAAAATTTTGTTGGCCGACTAGCCAGAGAAGTCGTCCGCTTAACCGATCCCAGGTATTTGGATACAAATTTTTATTGTTGCGTGTCCACCAAGAAAAAATAAAAAAAAGCAATATTGGTGATTACTGTCAACAATGCGTGTTGTAAGTCGTGACGTCAGCGGTTCATTGTTACGGTTATCTTCGTTACTCAAAACTAATTTTAAAAAGTAGTTTAGAACTACGCGTGTCTTTGGCGAGCCGCAACCTATGCAAAGTCTGAGGCCACACTCTCAACGCTTATTCAGACAAGAATAACAATAATTATTGATAAAAATTGTTACTAATTCTAATGCAATTTATTGGTAAAAATTGACCATATTAGCAATTCTCACTTTTCTCTTTCACTAGTGATTTGTAAGTTGGGGATGTTTTTGGGAGCATGCGCAATGCAGTAGATCTCACGCACACGGTAGAAGTTGTGTCTCTCCGCGATTTGCGCATGCGCTTTGAATTTTTAATACGGTCTATTACATTCCTGTAGCTTCTACTCATGGTGACATATGTGGTATGCTTGAAGTGTTAGGAATCAATTGTTTAATTCTTCCCCAGACTCTCCATCTACATTGACCAAACGTCGACATGGTACGACATCAAATCCCATAAACCGATCTTGAACAAGGAGACCATCGGTCTTATGGCAACAGCGATAGAAATTTCCGGTTTGGTCGGCTTAGACCGCCTGTTTTCCTTTATGATAATTTCGAATTTGCAAAAATTGCTGGGATTTCTGGAGAATAGAAATCAGGCGAAGAGCGATTCTTGGTACAACGTCCTGCTTAATGTCCAAAAAGACATAAAACTATCCGAAAAGGCGCAGAACCCTATCAGGTTCTACCAAAATTGCGTCAACAGAACAACTAAAATCTGGAACGACTTCCTCGATTGCGTTTTAACGGTTGGACAGTTACAGTTGTTGAGAAATTTGATTTCATTTCACTTGAACAAATCGTGTAAATTTAACGCTAAAAATCTAGAATCGTCGCTAAGATCATTGAACAAGTAAGTGGTTGTCATTATCTAGTTCCAGTACTAGAATTTTTTTTTTTTAGAGCTTTACTTCTGGATGTTAACGGCGGTAAATACTCGCCGAGCGAAGAGCTTCTGGCAACATTATCCCATTATTTCGACTATTCAGGCCTAAATAACTCATTTAACAAAATCTACATCACTTCGAAATTCAATGATAATCACGCAATTACTATTTTTATTTTCGTAATTGCCCATTTACACAAAATATGTTTCCTCCAGCACTCTGGTAAGTCAACGCATCACGTAACCATAGTTTAGTTACCCTTCGAATTCTTGCAGGAAATATTAACAAACGAACTGTTGATCAGATCGACGGTACGGCGTATGCTGCAGCAGTTCACACATTAGTGAAGCAATTCCATGATAAATTAAACCAACAGTTCATCCAATTGTTATCCAACTATATTACAACATTAACTCGATACAGTATCAGGTAGGTTTAAAATAATAGCACCTAATCATCTACGGCAAAAATATTTTTAGCATGAAGAACTCGGAATTGCCGCTAGAAGTTGTCCTGGCTACAAACTTCTTAGAAAGATACACTAGCTACTCGGATTCATCCAAGAAGCTGCTACAAAACAGCATCCCCGAAGAAGTTTTGCACATGCAGCAGAACTTCGTCAGCAGCTAAAACAGGTTAGTTCTGTTCGTCAAGTCTTAATCAGTAACTTGCGTCAGTAAAGCTGTGCCCTTGAGTATCCAGTAACTTTGGGGTTGATCGCTGGGTAGCAACATTGCTATAACGAAATTGGTACTGTGTCCGGTGGTGGACAAAACTCCGGCTCTTATTGATGTTTTATATAGCGGAGTCACGTATCTTGGGTCGTCCTGGGGCATTGAGGTTTTTGGCGTTAACAGCATTGCTGGCAGCAGTGGATTAACTTCACCTACGATATTTGTGTTAAAAGGCTATAGTTGATGGGGTTTTGGCTTGACCAGGTTTAGCGTCAACCAGTTTCATCGTTTGCATATCCCAGCGCCCCGCGTCCACAAAAATTCCGTGAACTATCGCTCCATCTTCTGGACTTTTTAGTTCTTGATAAACGTCCATATTCTAGATGGAAGTGATTCAGTCAAATACCATTAATAGTAATAATAAACAAAATAAAAAACTCCTTAAAGTTTACTGTGGTTTTTGAAATTTGTTTGACGATAAAATGGATTTTTTTGTAGGTATATAGCGCGCGCGGGTACCACGAGAAATTTGTTTCGGAAAATTATCCATCAAGTTACCTCTTTTCCTTCTTCGTCGTGAACTTTCTTCACATCTTCCTGTTTTATAATTGCTTTTTTAACTTCAAAATCGAACTTGAGCTGATCGATGGGCAAGTTATATTTCCGGGCGTGAGTTTGCAAAATTCCCGTCAGAAAACCTTGAGGGAAGTAGAAGCCTGATAGCCAGTAGGAAGCCGGGTGGCCGTATCGAACCCAAATCTGAATTGATTCCTCTTTAATTAAACAATAGTTAAAATTATCGTGTGAATTACGCAAATAAAATCCAGTCTCAAAACCAAATCGCGAACCCAACTTCCAAGAGTTTTCAAGGAGTTGTAACCCTTAGCAGACCACATTTTTGGAATCTGAAACAGACATAATTTCAAATTTAGTTTCAATTGACGTGTTACGTACCTGATTGTTCATGAAGGCCTTAAACACCTCTTCCAGAGCTTCCGACATCACCACCAGTCCTTTAATTGCTTTCTTCAAATTAGCCATTGATGTGTGAATTAGTTTCAGCAACGTGTTGTAGCGATCAATTTCCTGGGTTAGAACAGTCGTCAATGACGGTAGCCTCCCTTTGTCGTCTCGCTAAAATTAAATTTAGCCACATCAAATCGACCCTAAATGACCGTCACCTTGAACATCTGAAGATTGACTTCCTCAGTCAGTATTTTCGGCATGATAGCTTCTGTAATCATCGTTGCCAAATCGTAGACGATGTCGTCGCTTTGTTGACCTTCAGCGCCACCTGATGATTGAGGCTGACTCTCCATTATCGTCAGAATCACATTTTGGGTCTCTTTGATCTAGAAAAATACAGATTTATTTGCGATAATTCGGCGAAAAACAAATTTAGTACTTGGTAGGCTAGATTGGCGTTCTCGTGCATCCCAAAAATCTCCGGTTCTTCCAAAATCGGGAGGTCGTCAATGAAGTTTTGGAAATCAACCAGTTTTTCGAATGAAGGACAATAATATACGCCTGACTGTGAGTAGTTGTAGCCTGGCGCCATCGTGTGGGGGGCGAAGAATATTTTTAGTATAGTTTTCAAACATCGCAAGTCCCAATAGTCTGTTACACGACCGCCGTAAGTAATTTCCCCTAACAAACAGAATTATTATTGTTGTCTATTTACACAAAAATTATTCGTATTTTTTTGGCTAAAATTAAGCCATTATAATAACCGTAATAGTCTTAAGTAACGTTACGCGACAACGACGAGTGCGAATTCTGCGTTTCAAATCACCTGTGAGATATTCCAGGGCATCCCACGGGACCTCGCCCTCCGCGCAAAACATTTTTAAGGTATTGAAAGCGAATTCTCTGTCACTATCATTGAATTCGTACGTAATGTTCCAGCCGAGCGGTCCAAATTTTTTTCGTTCCTGTATTACAGCGTGGAACATGCACATTCCGAAAAGCATAGCTCTCCACGTTTGCTCCAATGCTGAAATCTCGTAAGTTACACAATTACGTAGGTATTCAGCATACGACTTACGGTGATCTTCAAAGAAGTCTGGTAACATATCTGTGAAGGCTCGTCTAACATTAGCCCTAATCCCTTTCGGCGGTTCATTCGTGACTTTTACAGAATTCTGTAATACCGACACCGGGAATGCTTTTGACGGCATCGAACTCATGTACAGCCGAAAGTCCTTGTGAACTTTACCGGATTCTTCTGATATTTTTAGTACTATACGTTCCATTGCCAACATCCAAGACGTTGCTAGATGGCAATTCTGAAAAGGCAACGTAAACTGAGATAGTTGACAATGGAAACTGTACCTGAAGGAACACCCAGTCGCCCCTCTCTAGGCCCTGTTCTATAATTTTTTCCGCTACCGGTCCTTGGCCCTGTCCCAGCGATATGGACTGGATCCTTTCTTTGAAGCCCATTTCTTCCGCAAATCTTTGGAAGGCCCCGAACGGGTCAGATCCTGTACTCAGCACGAACACCAGCGGAGTCGTGTTCGATGTGTCTTGGTACCTGCATTTAAAACGTAGTATAGTTAACTGACAATTTTCCTTCATTTTCACATTGAAGGTTCCTTTTGACTTTTGGACTAAACATTTATATTGATGAATTCTTAATGGTTAAAATACTCACAGAATCTGTAACGATACTTGGGGGCTTTCTATGAAGGCTTGTCCCAGTTTCATTTTCACATATTCGGTGATGGCAAAGACGAGTTTCTCTTCTTTCAAGGTTTTTAGAAGCAACAATTTGTTAAAATCGTCGAGAACGGCGTTCCAATTTTTCGAACTCTGGCTGGAGGTCCCTGGAATCAGCCTAATTTCCTGCAAGAAAAGTTCAATTATTTGTTCCGTCACCGTCAAATTTTACCTGTTGAAAGTTCGAAATTGAAATATTGATGATTTTAGTGATGTCGTCGGGTAAATTCGCAAATTGTTCCATCGTAACTGCCAGAAAGTTAGCAGCTAACCACATGGCAGCGGTGACGATTGGATGGTTGGGTTTTGGAGGCAGCTCAATTTTGGCCCCTACCGGACCCCGCAGCAAGAAACCCCATTGAGCATCGGTTATTTGGCCGCATTCTTGAAGAACTGCCACGCACAACGTAAAACTAAACACCAATTTGTGTCTTTCGAACAGCCCTCGCGAAACGTTCGTGTAAACAGACAACGTGATTTCTCTCAACAAGATGCCCAACCGCATCCCCAAATCCTCACTTTTTTCGCTAGTTTCGATAACAGTGTTGAAGACCTGCAAACAATTGTGCCACCCAATCACATTGTTGCTGCTACTTATTTACCTGATTGAAATATTTCAGCGAGTACTGATACATTGGGTCAATTTCAGCGAGTTGGGCAATAACGAAGTAGAGAACAGAACCTCGAGTCGCTACCGAACGGTATTTTTCGCGGGCTTCCGATATTTTTTCCTCCGTGGACTCCGTTTCTATTAATCTAGCCGCGATGATGGCGGAAGTTTCCTGTAACGTTTCGTAATTTTAGTTTTGTTTATTTCAACCAAACAAATTACTTTGCTCTCGTTGAGGGTTTCGATTAATTCTTCGTCATCCAAAATATTGCCCTCAGATTGGTACAAGAGTTTCAGGATTTTGTCCTCGATGTTTTTCAACTGGGTCTTGTCATCGTTGATTCGCACTATCAACTCGGTACGTAGAGCTTCCAAGTCTGGCCGCTCCAAACGCACCACATCTCTGCAAAGTACCAGTAACGAAAAGCACTAACGGTAATAGTTAGATTTACGCCAGTAACTGGTCCTCGAGGCCCGATTGGGTTACGGTGAAGTTAACTATGGTGACTTGTATGCAAATTTCCGGCAGATAATGGGGATTCGCTAGCTTCGTGGTTACGTAAAACTTAAAATTCGAGTCATATTCGACATCCGTATCCCCCAACCTTATCAGCATTCGGCCGCTCTGAAAAATTTTGCCTCATTGCCACCAAGTGCACAAAATAGATACAAGAATGTCTAAATATACTGAAGATGAAGAATAAGAAGAAACAAAGAAACTTTTGGAATATAGGAATAATTGACCTGCATGAAAGTTTGTTTCATCAGAACTGGCCCTAAAGTGGGGTCCAGGACTTCTCCGACCTCTTCCAGGAGAACGGGTTGACCAATTCGAATGGCGCTTTCCAAAATCCTCATGAAATTCGAATCGGTCAATTTAACTATTTTCAGGTCGTTTTTGCTTTCCATTTGTCTGATCCAGCGGTTGGCCTGTTCTTGGGGATCTATCATCAGCGCCCATCTGCTGGCTTGAGTGACCAAAATTGCGTTTTCGGTCGATACAGTGTCTCTCGGCAAACCGTAAGTGTTCCACATGCGAATGTCGTACGGATCGGCAAGTACGGTGATCAAACTGAAGAATTTTTAACAAAAGTGATGACACCACTATCGATAATTTATTACCTAAAGGGTTGCGATGCGGGAATTTTGAAATCTTTGCATTGGTTTACCCAATTATCGACCAGGCACTTGCGGTAGAAGCTGGTGAAGGCGCCCAAATACGCCACGCAAGCAGCTGCGATTAGGACATCCCCAAGTAAATTATTTAGTTCGACGGCAAAGTCCTGCAATGGTTGTTACGTACAGAATCTTTGGTTTTTTGACTACATGACTCACTTCAACAGATTTTTCCCATCTGGTTTGTTCGTCTCCTAGAGCCACGTTGAGCCGACCAGCACGATTGAGCCTGTTTGACGTCAGTTCCATGTTGTCTTGCAGCATTTGTTTTTCCGCTAGCGTTATGTTGAATTTGTCTTCTAGAGCGGCAATCATCGCTTCAACTTCAGCCAATTGCTTTTGTTTATCTTGCAACAGGCCCATTACTTGGTTAAGTTCTCTTTCAGCATGCTCTAGTCTGAAAGAACGTAATTATTTCAAGTTCTTGCCAGTAGAGTTGAGTAACCTTTTTCTTTTTGGTTCAACGATTTTGAAAACTTTCGCATACATATCGATAGCTTTGACCCACATGCACATGCTTTTGCACACTTTTGAAACCGCAGCAACCTTATCGGGAACGAAATCGGGATGTTCTATGTAGTATTTCAGTTTTCGCATCATAACTTCTGTGATATGTTCTTTATCGTAGTCCTGGAGCTTTTTTAGGAAATTAACGTCAGCGAGTACTTGTTTGGCCGAAGCCCAGTCCGTTCTGAAATCGATAATTAGGTTGAGGTTATTGTTGAAACTACTTTACTTCGCTCCGAGGAGGAGACAAATTGATTCCATTACAAACTGCACCAGTTTGGGGGGTTTTTGAAACACTTTTAGCTCATTAATGTCGTTCTTGTTCAAAGCTTCTAGTGCCTTAGTTGCTGCGTCTAAAGCTGGCAAAGCTGTATCGAGGTCTTTTTGAGCATCGTCGGCCAATGCTTGCGTTTCGTCAGCTTTCACCTACAACACGTACTTTTCTTGTAGCTTCTGGTCGTTTCATGAGAAAACCCACCTTTGCAGATTCTTCGTCATTCTTAACTATAGCTCGAACTTTATCGGCCTGTTTTTGTTCTTTGGCTAAATTCACCATTAGTTCAGCGACAGCTGTCGATTTTTTAGCAAGTTCTGGCTCTAAAGCCACCAAGGTCTCTTTCATTGTTTCAATGACTGAATTGGTTTCGTACAATTTCTGGAATTCCACATGGAATCTAGTTTAAAGCAGTTGGGAAACGGCAGTTACCTGTAATCCATTAGCAATCCGGTCTCTGGTTTGTATCACTCTCTGCTTCTTGGTTTTCAGCATGAGTTTGTATAACTTAATCAGTTCCAGGTAACTACTGGGCGTTGTGTAGTAGTGCCTGCGCATTTCAGAGTAAAATCGTTCAGTCATCGCTTCTACACTCTAAAATTCGCAATAGTAGCAATAAGGTTTCGGCACGATTCGTCCATACCTCGTGAATTGTCACGCAAATGATCGAAAGGCTGTCGCACGTTTCTTCATTTCCCAATTCTGTTAGGGAGTTGTGGGCAACGGATAGCAGAGCCTCGTGCGGCCATTTCTCGAACCAGTCGATGGTGCAGCAATTCACCAGAGAAGGAAACATGCGACATCTCCGCCTGGAAAATTTAAATCATTTTCTACCGGCAAATTTGTACACGGAACCTGAATGCGTCGCCCACTGGACTCATGCAAATTACCAAATGTAAATTACTTCGAACTCTTCGGATAAAATAATCAAAAATCGCGTCTCGATTAGCACCATCGACTCCAGCTTCCCTCGCTGCATCCCTTACGCCTATTATCACTCTCTCGTACTCGTCGGATTCGAACAAATTCGGTACGTCTCCTGAAATTGATTAGGGTAGTTCCAACATCTGCAACACTTGGAAAGTACCCGAATTCAGCATGTTGTTGATGTCCTCCAAAAAGTCTTCTTGAACAATTTGGGTGTCGGTAAAAAGAAAGACGGTATCCTCGTTCTTAACCCCAGCATTGAAGTACATCTTTCTCAAGTCCTCAAAGAAGGAGTTGCGGTCATAGTTTCTGGTCAGCTCAATTTGACAGCACCTACACCATTAGCGTTGTGTTAGTTCTCTTGGTAGGTGCTCCACGACTTACTTGTATGAATTTAGATGAGATGACAGCCTTGTTAGGCTTTGTTTGCCCATGCCACCGACACCCACAAGTAAAGCGTTGCCTCTTTCCGATCGCAAAATTCTTGCAATTCGAACACAGTGCTCTATGGCGTCCATAAAGAAGATAAGTTTCATCTCTTTCGAAGCAAGTAAGTTGTAATCATCGAGGTAATCCTGAAATTACCCGTTTACAGCCTGCCAATTTTGCCGTTTTGATTGTGGTTACCTGGAAAACGCTCCTCATCTTATCGACGTTCCTTATTTCTTCGTAAATACGGTCTTCCTTGTTGGCACCGAATTGCATGAAGTCTCCAAAAAGCAGCAATGGAGGATTGGTCAGGATGTGCTCATCTGGTAACATTAAAACTGCGGTTCCGAAATTTCGGCCGCAAATCTCTCTCATCAAAAAATAGAAATACGATTTGTCTTCAACGTTGATGAGGCGATCGTGGAACACCCTCAAACATTCGTGGTAAAACAACCTCAACATCATCGATTCTTCTCGCATAGTTCCGGAATCGGCCTGAAGAACCCCTTGAACACATTTCGATAAGTCTCGAAGGTTGAAAACGTAATGGGATTTGGCAGGAGTTGGCAGCAGATCCGTGGCTATTCTCAAGTAAATTTCAACGGCCGCGTTGACCATGTAATCTCCCAAATCGCGTACTTCATTGGAGAAATCGAAGAGGAACCCTTTCAAAATCGCCTGAAACATTTCGAATTCGCACAGAGGTTCCAACCATTATCAATAATTACTTTAAAGATCGCTTTAAGGGAAAATTCGTTGGGGGGCGCTATCAACAACATTCCGAAGTAACGGACAAATCTCGGCGTGAGCGGGTTTCTGCCGCCGCCAGGTGGCGCGCAAGCAGCGGTGATTATTACATCTTTGATTTCCTTCCAAAACAGTTTCTCGCGGTCGTACAGTCCGCCGTAGTTCAGAAATTGTCTCAACAACTCGATCGGCGGTTGAGCACCGTACGTTTCCAATTTGGGCATGTTGACGTCGTCGACGAACACCACCACCTTCTTCCCTAAAGGAGCCCCCAGCAAAGTTTTCTTTTTCTTTTCCAACTTCAGTTCAAGAATCTCTTGCGTCCGAAAGCTGCTGGTTTGAGCTGAGAAATTAAGGGTGACCGGCACGAACAAGTTGGACTCGTACAGTCTGTTGAGGGCGTCTTTGGCGATCACTGATTTACCGACACCTAGAGAAAATATCGTTGGCGTCTTCACCTGTCGGTTGAAGATTGAAGAGTATACCTGTGTCTCCCACTAGCAACACCGGGTAATCCACGTACAAGAGTCGCTCCATTATGTAACCGAAACGTACCGTGTCGATGGTTGGTACTAAGGTTTCGAAGAACGGCAGTTCCTTGTCGTATTGGAAAAGGGGGATTATTCGGGACCACGGCTCCAATCGGTGTTGCGACACGTTTATGTAAACCGACCAAAGATCAGTTCCAGGTGGCAACCTGTTTAACGACAAAAAAATTAATTGATTAGAAAATCTGAAATTTCAGATTACCTACCTAGCGTCTGGATGTTCCTCGAACTGTTCTCGGACGAAAATTTCAAACAACTCTCTGGATGGTTCGGTGAGGTTACCAGCGAGGCCCCATAAGTACGAAAAGACGAACGTTTGGCACAGAAAATATCGAACTTTGCTTTTCTCTCCAATATTCTCCATAGCATTGGGCATTTTTAGATAACTCTCGATGATGGCGCACACCATTGCAACTTTGCTTATATCAACTTGATGTATGGCGAACTCGCACGCCTTTTTTATGTAAACGAAACCAGCTTCCACCGCATATTCAAACAAACCAACCAAAAAGTCTTTCAAGTCTCGGCCCAAAAGATTGTCGTCCAATCGTTGGGTCCAAGATTGAACGTAAGGCAGCCACTTGAGCTCTTCCGAATCGATGTAGACCATTCCGCACCTGTTTTCGTGACAGTTATTGAAATTCAGAGTGTTGCAGTTAAGTACCTACCTGCTAACAGTTGCGGGTGATGCTTGGGCCAAGTCTTGAACTTCAAACACCATATGAACGTACGGCGTTAACTTGATCCTTTCAGAATTTGCCAAGCAAAGCATTTTGTTGTCGTCTAGAACGGTGTTGAGGTTTTCGATCCAAACGGCATCGACTGGCCCATCGCATATTATCCATTGATGGTCTTGTTCCGTGCTCTGCACTGCTGTTCTCATCATCATACCCATGAGACCGTCTCTCCATTCCAGAGTGAATATGTTCACTTCACCGTACAACTCTCCAGCGGTTACGGCTTTAGGGTTCATGGTAAAAGTGTGGACGGGTTGATAGTAAGGACCCTCCACTCCATCCGCGTGCATTTTACTGAGAGCCTTGTTGAGTGTCTGAAATCTTGAAACTTAGCAAGTGATTGTGAGGGTTGAAATCCTACATTTAACACTGCAGTTTTCCCACCTCCAGTCGGCCCTACCAACATCACTCCCCATCTGACTATCATAGTTTCGTACAGTTGGATCACTTTCTTTATCATTTTTGTCTCGGGTTGGAGCCCTTGTTGCAGCATGACTTCGACGATGGTTTCTTGGAAGAGGCCGTAATCCTGCTCGGGCAGTTCAACCCCCGGGAACAGGTCTCCGAGGATTCCCTAAAATCAATCGATTGCCATCCAGTACGAGTTTAGTTTGAAATTACTTGGAACAGAAGTGCGTCGTCTGCCAGAAATTTAGGTAAATTGCTGTCGCGTAAGGCGCAAATGAGGACCACGTCTTCGTTTCGGTCGGGGGTGGCGCGCTTCAGCGAGCCCGCCATCACCAAAACGCTTTTGACAGCTCGCATCCCAAAATCGTAATGGTCTTGTTGGGACAACTGCTCGCTGCACAATTTGTACATCTGGACCATTTTCTGCGATAGTACTTTCGACGATTCGAAACCTTCCGAGTAGAGGATGACTTCGGCGATTAAGGCTGGAAGAGGAGCGTCAGTTTTGCAACTGGTGGTCGTGTTGGACTGACCGTAATCGGGGACCATCATCGACACCGGCCGGAAGAGAGCTTTCAAATTATCCGGTAGTTCGGTTCTTCCCGCGTATCCGGGATTCATGGTGATGAAAGCGGCGCATTTCTGGATCAGCTTGATTTCCCGTCCCTCGAACATGAACCTGGCTTAAGTGAAGGATGGTTTCGTAAAAAGTTGGAAGGTTACCTGGTCAATTTAGCGGCTTTTGCGTTACGAATCGTGATTATTTGCTGGGCTATGACCGATAGAACTTCGATGTCGATGCGGTTAAACTCATCGAAGCAACACCAAGCTCCCGATTGGGCCAGCCCCGAAAAGAACCTCCCCATCATTTTGTAGTCTAGGCCTTCCGAACAATTGAAAACTACGCATTGGATTGCTAGAGCTTTTGCCAGATCTTTGGTGGTTTCAGTTTTTCCGGTACCAGCAGGACCGGCCGGAGCGCCACCTAGACAATGTTGTTCGAAGTTTAAGGTTCGCGTGAGATCCAGAATTACCCAAGTCCAGTTGGAGCGCGCCCATAAGGCAAAGATAACATTTGTCGGTTAAGGGGGTGATTACTAAGACGCCGGCCGCCCCCAAGTACTCGTAGCCATAAACATAGAAAGCTGACGACATGCGAGCCATGCAATCATCGATGTTGTCTTGCCAGTAGTACCGCAGTACTTTGAGCCAGTCGAAGCTGGCGCTGTTAGAGGAGAAAAACATGTACTCGACATTAATATTTGTTCCAAGTTACCTAGACTGCACTTGTTTCTCAACCATGTTGTGGACGGTGTCTCTAGCATGGACGTCAATGGTGATCAACGCTATCAAGATCTTTCTAGTAACTGACGAAACCAGAGAAATCATGTGGTTTCTCGTTCTTATTTTCCCTCTAGGTACAACACCCCATCTTTAAAAGTATCCGGAAATTTCATTTCTTTTACAATTAGATATTACTTACTGAGCGTTGACCCCCACGACGTCTTCTTCTTCTTGATTTTTTCTTCTCTCCGTTCAAACCCGTAGGGTTTGGAGGCATTTTAAAAAAAATTAAAAACAATTCACAGAAAAACACAAAGATTCTCTTGGCCGAACTAGCACTCAACAGGTAAACACAAAACTCGAAGCACAAGAAATACGAGGTAAACGCAAAACTCGAAACACGTGAGATACGAGGTAAACGTAAAACTCGAAACACGAGAGATACGAGGTAAACGCAAAACTCGAAACACGAGAGATACGAGGTAAACGCAAAACTCGAAACACGTGAGATACGAGGTAAACGCAAAACTCGAAGAACGAGAGACAAGAGTAGATGAGACTGCGACTGTTATGGGAGTTCCACAACTATCTGTGCCAGCAACTAAACTGAAACTGGATTACCTACCCTTTTTCGACACTGCAGCCCTTACGAAATTTCGAAAATACTTGATGGGGGTACCGGAGCGCATGCGCATCGTCCGCATAGCAACAGCAGGTAATGCGGAAAGAGGTAACAGGCAATTTTTTCTCGAATCATCTTTCTCTGGTACCTATTTTAAAAAATTAAATTGCCATTATTCTAAACAATAAATCTTCAGAGCCGTAGCGTTCTAAAAAGATTTTACTGTCGTTTAACCACTTGATTACTTGATGCCCCACGTGGGGAGAGTTTTGCGCGCGGTGCCGCGGCGCGGTCCGTTCCATTGAACGTAGATGTGTATACCTAAATATTGGAAAATCCAATAATGCTTCAATCTAAATGCCGTTTTACACGATCAATAATTTTGTGTGTATATTTATGTTCGTAATTTTTGTATCAATAATTATTATACATCGTGTAATACGAAGTGTGGTCACATTTCTGTCCATCATAAAAATAGAACTTGCTGTAATTTTTTTAGGTCCATAATTCTAGCCACAATTGTTATAATTATTGATCGTGTAAAACAGGTTTAAGATATTGATATAGCAATTGATCAGAAAGCTTTGTTAAAGACAAAAGTTTATATTCATATGTATGTAGATACACAGAGTCGCATTTCAAAATTATTTGTGATTAAAAATAACTTATTTACCCTTTTGCTAAACGTTGAACGTTGCAATGGTTCCATGACCACTTGCCTTCTTCATTTTACCATTTTTCTTATAAGTTCATACTTGCAAATAATCTATGAAAATCAAAACCAATTTTATATTAAATAATTTGTCTCAAGCACCTTTCATCCAAGATGATGGCTTGAGTCCCCCTCCCCTTTTCTAAAATCAAACATCAAGTTTTTTTTTATCATGGTGCTGATTCAACAACATACCGGATGATCATTTTGAGAGGAAACGGGCATTTTCTGCTAAACTATACACTTTATGTAAAATTTTTTTAAT
Organism: Schizotus pectinicornis; assembly: GCA_951805265.1. Taxonomy (NCBI): domain Eukaryota; kingdom Metazoa; phylum Arthropoda; class Insecta; order Coleoptera; family Pyrochroidae; genus Schizotus; species Schizotus pectinicornis. The sequence goes on from OX638203.1 coordinate 14,493,437, forward strand.
GGAAGCGATTGTGTACAAAATACAGTCTTCTCAAATATGCTTTTCAACATTTTGATTCACTTGTCATTTAATCAGAAATGATATCAACTTTATTATTTCAAATAGTAACACATTATTTTTTTAGCAATTTCTGGTGGATAATTTAATTCTGAATCCAACGATGTATTACAAAGGAGTTGTTGTATAAGAAAAATTTTGAAAAAAATTACTGAATGTGAAATTACAATTTGCGGCACAGCCTAACTTGATAATGTAAAAAGTTCTTACGCCTACACACAGGTAAAAAATAAAATAGAGGGCTTATGGAATTATTGTTGAATGCAAATGACAAACTTTTCACATTATCAAGTAAGGCTATGTCACGAAATGTGATTTCACATTCAGTCATTTTTTTCAGAATTTTTCTTATACAATAGGTATACATTGTATACATTGTTGGATTTAGAATTAAATAATCTACCAGAAATTGCTAAAAAAATAATGTGTTGCCATTTGAAATAATAAAGTTGATATCATTTCGGATTAAATGACAAGTGAATAAAAATGTTGAAAAACATATTTGAGAAGACTGTATTTTGTACAATAACTTCCATTAAAAACTTTTTTCATAAAGTGTATAGTTTAGCAGAAAATGCTCGTTTTTTCCTAAAATAAACATCCGGTATATTAAAATCACTTCTGCCTCACCTTTCGTAAGACGAAGGGCATTTTTGATTCCTGGTGACTGAACTATTATAATGTTAGATCTCAAAAAGTGATTTCAGAACTTTGTTTTTTTTTAATATAATTTTTACCTGTAAGGGAGGGCAGTTTTGGTTTCAACCTCCCCAAAATTCCAGAAAATTTTTGCCTGTGGCGCGCGACCGGTTGGCCTTGGTCTATCATGTCCTTGGTCAACCAATGTTTTTGTTCGGGTTACATTGAGAACAATTCATTTTTAATGATTGTCTTTGTTGGGCTCACTGATAAGCACAATGCAGTCAGCACCATTGAGAATAAGTTTGTAAGCAAAGCGTGTCCAACAGCATTTTCAAGAATTTGGTAAAGCAAACAAATAGTTAAGATAACACGTTAAAAGATACAGTCAATAGACACAAATAACAAAATAAATCACAGTGGCACCTCTTAACCTTATTCTAAACCTAACATTAGTTATAACCAAGTCATGGATTAAAACGTTGGTTACTTTATAAGTTAGAAACAGTTATTTTGGGACAATTACTTGCTTATAAAGTAAAATAATTGTTCTTTTAAGATAAAAATACGTCGGGGAATTATAAAAGTATACAGTAAACTTTTGAAAAGAAGGAAGTGACGATAAAGAAGAAAAAGAATCTTCTTAGATTAATAAGAAGAAGGTTCATGGAGTCGCGAGTTATGTAGGAAAGTCTCGTGGTGTGTTAATTCAGTGATTATGTACACCCGGCCAATTAAGTAATGCACAGGAGGTGCGCAAATAGATTACTTTTCACACCTTATCATCAAGTGTAACATATGAAAAACTAAAAAGTAAAGGAAATCACAAATTGTTAACTTTTTCTACGTTATACTGGATGATAATGTGGTCAACGTAAATGATTTGTGCACCCATTGTGCAATACTTAATTGGCCGGGTGTACAGTCAGCTTCAAAAGTAATGTCCATCTTACACTTTTAAAATTAAATTTTTTTTACAGTTGATGTAGGTACTACACTACCTAAAAGAAACCCAATGCATCTTTTCCATTATTTCATGAATATAAATTTTAATGACTGTGTTGACTTTATGTGAAAAATAAACGAGTTTAAAGCTTAACAGGTGAACATTACTTTTGAACTCGGCTGTAGGTAAGAAATGACAAAATATACCAGTTTAGAGTACAAAAAAGGTATTTTGTTTAAAACATCTTGGAAATTTTTTCAAGACACTCAGTGTTTTTTGGGGGCCAAGTAATCTCCCTGAAGGGCCTGAAATGTTGACTAATGGTGTTTCCTTCGAATTGGTGGTGTTGCAGATCTTGGTATTTTCAACTTGTCGAGTTGTTGTCAATTAACTAGTTGACTGTAAAGCTCCATTTCAAAGATTATGTTAAATTTGTTTTATTTTCTGAAGTAGTTTGTTGAGGGATTTTTATCTAATGTCTTAACATGTAACTTTCTCCAAGGTGGTCTTATTTCCAGTTATTTCTAGTCACCAATGACAATAACATTCAAAAGTCGCAAATGGTGGATGCGCCGGGCGAATCCAACTCTGCTGATAAAAGCTAACGAATTATAATCCAAAAAATCTTGTTTTTTGCCGTAGTATTGCAAAGTAATAGACGAATTTTATTATTTGGAGTAGTTGTAACCATTACATCTTCCAAACCCAATGGCCATATGGCAGCCAAGAAGTGAGAATATAGTTCCGTCGCATAACCTACAGTACCTATCCCTTTATTAACGACTTTATCCACTTTCATAACAACAGTTCACTCACTAAGAGTTTCTTTAGTCCGGGAATTTTAGTTTCATTTTGATGTCAAACATTTATCAATTTTGGCAGGACTTGGACCCAATAAATTCGCCCCGTTCTTCGGTCCGATCCCACGTGTTGCACACCGTAAATCGGCGAACACTTCAATTCAAACTCAAACCCAAAACATTGCGTATCGATCCAACATGGAGCACAACAACAGTGGGAGTTTCAATATCGAATCAACAGATAACTCGGCCACGACATAATATTTACCCCCATCACGAGGGTGAGTCGACACGAAGAAAAAGTGTCGTTGACAGTTACATGGGGGCCCGGCGTGACAACCCCGAAAAGGCGCACTGGACCATATGGTGACCTACCTTTTGTATAATGTAACAGCGCGGATTGAATGCTGTGCAGATGTAAGTTCCGTTGGCGTCGAGGCAGGCCGTCAGAGGGTCAGACCCGGGCACGGCTTTGCCGCGACCTCTCCGAAGGGGCATCTGTACTCGCGGAGCACCACTCGCCACCGCTACTCAGCATGCCGACCTGTTGAGTCCGGGCACGGCCAGCTGATTGGGGCGAGGCGCCGACGCCGACAATGCGTCGCGACGTCACATGGATGCTTTGATTGATAAGCGAACGCAACGTTAACTACTGTTGGGAGAAACTTCGAACCAAGTGCCGGTAATCGACGGATCGCGGCTCTTCCGGGTCCGGCGTCGGGACGCCGGAATTGGCCCTAAATCTCGATTGCGTCTGTAAAGTTTGCGTGTTTAGACAACTGTTGCTTATTTTGGGCACAGCGTGCGGTCAAACAATAAACAACAAGAGGAAAAGGAAAGAAGTAGCAATTTTAATGTCTCCGCGAGAAGAATGTTTTAGGTGCCCAATTTAAGGTTTTTAGGATTATAATTATAAACATTATAAAATTTATTACAAGAAACCAAAGATTGCCGCTCGTTTTATCCAGCGTATCTAGATATAGTTTTAAATTTTTATTCTATCTTGAAAGAAAGTATGGAGAATATGATGCTCTCTATCGGCAATTTTGTGTGATTACTTTTTCCGTTGATTGAGATATTAAATATCTCAATCAACGCTTTTTCTTAATAACACTTTTCTTTTAACATTAAGTACACAGTGCGTGGGTACTCAGGCCAGCCAGTACGTAGGCTGCATCCTCACCCTATTGAACAGGTTTCTGACTCTGACATGCAATTATTAACTAATTAATTTATTCATTCTCTATGCAAACTTTAAGATTAACGGGTATTATTTTCTAAATTAAAATAAGTAAAAATAAATCCAAGCAGCTCCTTAAGTTGACTTCTATTCGAAAACTGACAATGACGATCATGAAAGCGTTTTGGTTCTGATTTGTTTCTAATAATATATCATTTTCTCATTAAATTTGGTCTTATAGTATAATATCTTCAAAGTTATTTAACTTTTAGGTAAAGTCTACTTTTTATGTATCGTACAAAAGAAATTAGCGGAGACAGATCAGGTGATCTAGAAGCCTATTCCACTAAAAAAAGAATCAAGAATTGTATCCACTACACAAAATGGAAAAAAGTATTGTTAAAGATATTTAAAAAAAAATATTGATGATAAATATAGAAATAAATAATTCAAAAAGTGATATTAAAAGAAAAAAAATTGATTCAACTCTTCAAAATTCTCTTTTATCAACATTCTACTACCGATAGCCTTTTATTTGATAATATGAGCTATTGTTGGAGTCTGGACCATGAAACTCCCCTGAGTACGCATTCCAAAAGTGCCGATTACGGTTCCGTCGTCAAAATTCAACATCGGACATTTTCGGTAGAGGATTACAGTCGGTACCTGAGAGTAACCATAAACCATGAAATTGGTAAATTAAAGTGTCAATTTGCAAAGACCCCTTCACTCAGGCATCAACTAATGCTTCTCAGAAATATGCAGACTGTTTCAACGGTTACACCAAAAGCGGACGGATTTCTAGCAGAGTTATTTGAAGACGTAGAAAAGAAATTCTTAATTCTTCTTGAATTGAAAAAAAATCTCTATGATCTACGTGTAAAAAACTAATTCAGGCACTTCCGGTTTGGACCGGAAGTAGACCAACTTTTGATTTTTAAATACAAACATATTTTTTTATTGCCCTATCTGATAGAGGGGGTTCTCCTGATTACAAAAATGTATTACACTTATCGCTTTACTGCTCAAAATTGGTTCAGGTCTTCATTTTCAATGCAATTGTTTCACCAAAACCAACGGATTTCTAGACGAGTTAAAACGTAGATAAAAACTCTAAATACTTCTTGAATTGAGAAAGAATTTCCATGCCATAATCAGTTTTTTACACGTCGATCATAAAGATTTTTCCTCAATTCAAGAAGGATTCAAAATTTCTTCGGTAATTGTTTACAATGCCCACTTTTTGCTTTTTGCGGTGTTTTCTTTGGAAACCATTGTGAAACATCATTATAATGCCATTTTAAGCAATAAAATGTTGTGCAAACGATAAATAATTTTATACAAAATTTATAGATGTAGATGTGCTAGGGCAAGGAAAATAAGAGTAAAAATAGAAGTGGTTTGCGCAAAAAAAGATATTGATTTTCGTAATGTAGGTATACATGGTGAGGAATGCTTTGGTGTAATTAGTTTTTTGAAAATTGAAAAGTGGGTAAAGGAAACAATAACCACTTCTTCAAACAGTCTGTATGTGCAGTCTATTTACACACAACAACAAATTAAAACAAACAACCAACAAATTTAAAAAAATTAACCTAACATTTTTTTTTAAATACCAACAATTTTTTTTACATTGCTATTTTTCGAATTATACGCTTACCAAACAAATATTACTATGTTATTTTAAATACGTGTATACTCCTACAAATTTGAATCAAAGATCAAAAAAATGTTCAATCCTACGTCTTATAAATAAATATTTTTAAATTAGTAGCCAAAGGGGGTGTTTGAAGTGCTACGGCTCCTTAATTAAGATGGCCGGCTCCCTTCGAAATGAGTTGATTGAATTAATGAACTGTATAAATGAGGTGACTATTTTAGTTTTACACAAAGTATCGGTTAACGGTTATCTTATCTTCTTTACCAGTCTGAAGGTTGGATGGCAACTGGCAAGAGAGCATGATGGGATCCAATGATCATGAGATGGGTGGGTGTTCACGTGACACGTAAGTGACATGGGGGGGGGGGGACCAATAACGTTGTCCCATTACAAAAATTATTTAAATTTAAAAATTGAAACATAAAGAGAAACACACCTGCTCCCCCCGTTAAAACCATTTTAGGTAACAAACAAAAGTGATAATAAAGTCTATAGGTAACCCATAAGCCATTTAGAAAAAACTCTTGTTTTTTCTTCGCATGTATTATCCTGCCTATGTCTCTGTATCTTGTCATTTTTACATATTTGTAATTACGTACAGAAAACATAAGTACCTACCTAATTTTACATCATCTTAATATTTTGAAATAAATGTTTTAAATTGTGATAAAGAAAAAAGTTTGTTTAGATCTCTGTACCTTGTTGGTTTTTCAAAGACATTCAACAATTACTGAGATATATTAAAAGACATAAAGTACGATCAAAATAACAAGAGTATCAGTCATAACTTAAAAGTTAGCACTACTATCTATTGGTTAGAACAATAACTAGAGCAAGTTAGTTCTTCGTTTAGTTTTAATAGTCGTTATCAAAGAGGTCGTCATAATAAATAATAGCAATTTTAAGTAGTAAGTTTTTATCGACTCTTTACTCTTCTTACTCTTTACTTTGTTAGTTGTTCATTGTAGTTATTCTTTACTTTAACGTCTTCTTCATTACCCACGAATGTTGTTTTGCCTATCCAGTCTTTCCATTCCGATGATATTCACTTTTCAAAATATTTTTAATGTTCTAAAGCTTAGATTTCTAAAGGTATGACATAACATTTTTCAAAACTAGCACGTAAAGGTAAGATCAATTGACCGCCCTTATTCCTCCACCTTCCCGCTAAGACAGTTGGTTTGGTATTGGGGCATTTCCGCAACTTTTTTTACACAATCTGTTAAAACCGGATTTTTTCACACACAAATTTTCGTAAATTGAAGAAGGTGATAAAGTAAACAATGACCAAGAATTACCCTAAATGTTATTATTGTATATTGTATGCATAAGCAGAAGAAGAGTTTATAAAGCCAACTAAGTACATTTATTGCGCCATGCACTGTACAGTACAGTATGGGTGGGCCAGACGGTACATAACCCTACTTTTAACTGTCAGTGTCAAAGTTTAAAGATATAAAAATGTCTTCTTAAATTATTCCCTTTTGCATGGTTCAAACGTTGTTTTAAGTGTGATTAGTAGCTAATTATCGAAGTACGTTTACGAATGTAATGTCACAAATATGTTACTATTAACTTTTTAATTTTCAGTTTTTGTTGGTAGAGTCCATCAAGAGTCCACAATGCCTGATTTCCTAGCCGAAAATAATGTTTGTGGACAAACAATTTTGCAACTTGTCTCCAGAGGTAATGCCATTATCGCGGAACTACTTCGTCTCAAAGATTACATTCCAAGGAGATATCGGTAAGGAGCAGAGAGATCATGTTCACCTAACATTACTTTTCGTTTGTAGGCTAAGCACCAAAGACGAAATTCAAAAATATGGCGACATAATAATGGATTTTAGCTATTTTCGAATCGAAGAGGCTCAGAATTACAAAATTGAAACTTCTGAGGTAAGTACCTAATCATGAAAAGCTTCAATTTCGAACGCCAACTTGTAGCATTTGCAAGATTTAGACGAGGAATTTAGAGATAACCATATAGAAATGATCAGTCGGTTTTATTTGACGTTCGAAAGTATTCACACGTACATTACAGACTTGAACCACTTTTTGGAAGAACTTGATGATGGCATTTACATCCATCAGTCTCTTGAGGTCATTTTTACGGACATTGAAGGAAAGCAACTGCTTGTAATAACCCAACATTTAAAGCGCCGTCAAAATTTATTTTTCCGAACATTTTAGTGTGAGGCCCTCTATTTGTATGGACTAATGTTGCTGATCATTGACGAGTACATTGAGGGAGTAGTTCGTGAAAGGTTGCTCGTGTCGTATTATCGTTACACTCCTCAACGCAGCGATACCCAAAGCCGTATCGACGATGTCTGCAAATTATTACGAGACACCGGTCACAACACCTCGAAGAAACCAAATAATTACCCCGAGGATTACTTTAAACGAGTACCAATTAAATCGACGTACGTCGATGTGGTTATTGGCCATCTGCGTTCCGATGATATTTACGGGCAGTTGTCCGTGTACCCCCTGCCGAAACACAGAAGCACGGCGTTAGCAACTCAAGCGTCAATGCTGTACGTTTGTTTGTTTTTCTCGCCAAATATTTTGCATTCCCAAACCGCGATAATGAGGGAAATTGTCGATAAGTATTTCCCCGATAATTGGGTTATTTCAATTTATATGGGTCTAGTTGTGAACCTCGCCGAAGCTTGGGAACCGTTCAAAGCCGCTAAACTCGCCCTCAACAACACTTTAGAAATTGTTAATATTAAGGGCTACGCCACTAGTTACGGGGCGAGTCTTCCCCAGTTGCTCAAGTCTTGTAGCGTCAAGTTGAAAGAGGGCTGCATCACCAACGAGACATTGCTTAAGGATATAAATAATATTATTAATCTCTTGCGGGACTGCAACTTCACGATTCGTTGGTTAATGCTCCATACTGTGCTGAAACCGGGCAAAAGTGAGAAAAACAAAAAGGTGAAACAACTAAGAGAACTGGTCGTAAATGAATCGAAACACGATCAAGTCCAATTGTTTAAATTATTGCTCAATACAGCACAACTCGAGTTAATAACGCGAGATATCTACAAAAATCTTCTGACAGAAAAAGAGGTTCAGTGGGCAGAGTTGAAGGACGAAAGTTTCAAGAATTTAGTTGAGTTGTCTGAAGTTTTCAGCGGTGTTAAGCCGCTAACTCGCGTTCAAAAGAACGATAATCTTCAACGGTGGTTTTTGGAGATTTCGAAACAGGTTGAGAGTTTAGCTCAAGACGACGGTGCTTCCGGCCGTAAAATTGTACAACTTATCCAGGCGTTGGAGGAGGTTCAGGAGTTTCATCAACTCGAATCCAACATGCAAGTGATTCAATTTTTGACCGAAACTCGAAAGCGTTTGCATCAAATGATCCGCAACATGAACGTCAAAGAAGATGTGTTGATCACGCTGCAGATCATCGGTGATTTGAGTTACGCCTGGGAGTTAATCGATTCGTTTACGCCAATCATGCAATATGGCATTCAAAGAGAACCGACTTTGGTGATAAAGTTGCGAGCGGTTTTCCTGAAATTAGCCTCGGCCTTGGAGATACCTTTATTGCGGATTAATTTGGCCCACAGTGAAGATTTGATTTCGGTTTCCCAATATTACAGTAGCGAGTTGGAGATTTATGTTAGAAGGGTGCTTCAAATTATCCCCAAAATGATGTTCCAAAAAATGGCGCGCATTATCGAAATACAAACTTTAGTTTTAAAAGAATTACCGACCAGGTTGGATAAGGATAAGCTCAAGGACTACGCTCAACTCAATGAAAGGTTTGAGTATGCGGAGTTGACCCATTCGATATCGGTTTTTAGTCAAGGTAAACTTCGGGGGTTCATCTTCTCGATTTAAACGCCGCGTTTCAGGGATGAGGATGATGAAAAGTACTTTGGTTGGGGTGGTTTGTTTAGATCCAAAAAAGTTGTTAGAGGACGGCATCAGACAGGAGTTGGTTCAATACATTTCTAGAGCGTTACATTCGGAATTAATATTCAGTCCTAAAGCTAAGCCAGAAGAGTTGGAACAAAAACTGAACTCCTTGAGCCACATTATGGACGGGTATAAAAGATCATTTGAGTACATTCAGGTAAGCGATCTAGTGAGTCGCCAAGTCACTAATCTGGCATCTTTAGGACTACATCAACATTAACGGTTTGAAAATTTGGCAAGAAGAAGTAACAAGGATCATCAATTACAACGTAGAACAAGAATGCAACGGCTTCTTGAGGAGTAAAGTTAATTCGTGGGACAGTGTCTACCAAAGCCGCTACGTTCCCATACCGCTATATCCATCTACAGATAATTTGAGCGAAAATTTTGTTGGCCGACTAGCCAGAGAAGTCGTCCGCTTAACCGATCCCAGGTATTTGGATACAAATTTTTATTGTTGCGTGTCCACCAAGAAAAAATAAAAAAAAGCAATATTGGTGATTACTGTCAACAATGCGTGTTGTAAGTCGTGACGTCAGCGGTTCATTGTTACGGTTATCTTCGTTACTCAAAACTAATTTTAAAAAGTAGTTTAGAACTACGCGTGTCTTTGGCGAGCCGCAACCTATGCAAAGTCTGAGGCCACACTCTCAACGCTTATTCAGACAAGAATAACAATAATTATTGATAAAAATTGTTACTAATTCTAATGCAATTTATTGGTAAAAATTGACCATATTAGCAATTCTCACTTTTCTCTTTCACTAGTGATTTGTAAGTTGGGGATGTTTTTGGGAGCATGCGCAATGCAGTAGATCTCACGCACACGGTAGAAGTTGTGTCTCTCTGCGATTTGCGCATGCGCTTTGAATTTTTAATACGGTCTATTACATTCCTGTAGCTTCTACTCATGGTGACATATGTGGTATGCTTGAAGTGTTAGGAATCAATTGTTTAATTCTTCCCCAGACTCTCCATCTACATTGACCAAACGTCGACATGGTACGACATCAAATCCCATAAACCGATCTTGAACAAGGAGACCATCGGTCTTATGGCAACAGCGATAGAAATTTCCGGTTTGGTCGGCTTAGACCGCCTGTTTTCCTTTATGATAATTTCGAATTTGCAAAAATTGCTGGGATTTCTGGAGAATAGAAATCAGGCGAAGAGCGATTCTTGGTACAACGTCCTGCTTAATGTCCAAAAAGACATAAAACTATCCGAAAAGGCGCAGAACCCTATCAGGTTCTACCAAAATTGCGTCAACAGAACAACTAAAATCTGGAACGACTTCCTCGATTGCGTTTTAACGGTTGGACAGTTACAGTTGTTGAGAAATTTGATTTCATTTCACTTGAACAAATCGTGTAAATTTAACGCTAAAAATCTAGAATCGTCGCTAAGATCATTGAACAAGTAAGTGGTTGTCATTATCTAGTTCCAGTACTAGAATTTTTTTTTTTTAGAGCTTTACTTCTGGATGTTAACGGCGGTAAATACTCGCCGAGCGAAGAGCTTCTGGCAACATTATCCCATTATTTCGACTATTCAGGCCTAAATAACTCATTTAACAAAATCTACATCACTTCGAAATTCAATGATAATCACGCAATTACTATTTTTATTTTCGTAATTGCCCATTTACACAAAATATGTTTCCTCCAGCACTCTGGTAAGTCAACGCATCACGTAACCATAGTTTAGTTACCCTTCGAATTCTTGCAGGAAATATTAACAAACGAACTGTTGATCAGATCGACGGTACGGCGTATGCTGCAGCAGTTCACACATTAGTGAAGCAATTCCATGATAAATTAAACCAACAGTTCATCCAATTGTTATCCAACTATATTACAACATTAACTCGATACAGTATCAGGTAGGTTTAAAATAATAGCACCTAATCATCTACGGCAAAAATATTTTTAGCATGAAGAACTCGGAATTGCCGCTAGAAGTTGTCCTGGCTACAAACTTCTTAGAAAGATACACTAGCTACTCGGATTCATCCAAGAAGCTGCTACAAAACAGCATCCCCGAAGAAGTTTTGCACATGCAGCAGAACTTCGTCAGCAGCTAAAACAGGTTAGTTCTGTTCGTCAAGTCTTAATCAGTAACTTGCGTCAGTAAAGCTGTGCCCTTGAGTATCCAGTAACTTTGGGGTTGATCGCTGGGTAGCAACATTGCTATAACGAAATTGGTACTGTGTCCGGTGGTGGACAAAACTCCGGCTCTTATTGATGTTTTATATAGCGGAGTCACGTATCTTGGGTCGTCCTGGGGCATTGAGGTTTTTGGCGTTAACAGCATTGCTGGCAGCAGTGGATTAACTTCACCTACGATATTTGTGTTAAAAGGCTATAGTTGATGGGGTTTTGGCTTGACCAGGTTTAGCGTCAACCAGTTTCATCGTTTGCATATCCCAGCGCCCCGCGTCCACAAAAATTCCGTGAACTATCGCTCCATCTTCTGGACTTTTTAGTTCTTGATAAACGTCCATATTCTAGATGGAAGTGATTCAGTCAAATACCATTAATAGTAATAATAAACAAAATAAAAAACTCCTTAAAGTTTACTGTGGTTTTTGAAATTTGTTTGACGATAAAATGGATTTTTTTGTAGGTATATAGCGCGCGCGGGTACCACGAGAAATTTGTTTCGGAAAATTATCCATCAAGTTACCTCTTTTCCTTCTTCGTCGTGAACTTTCTTCACATCTTCCTGTTTTATAATTGCTTTTTTAACTTCAAAATCGAACTTGAGCTGATCGATGGGCAAGTTATATTTCCGGGCGTGAGTTTGCAAAATTCCCGTCAGAAAACCTTGAGGGAAGTAGAAGCCTGATAGCCAGTAGGAAGCCGGGTGGCCGTATCGAACCCAAATCTGAATTGATTCCTCTTTAATTAAACAATAGTTAAAATTATCGTGTGAATTACGCAAATAAAATCCAGTCTCAAAACCAAATCGCGAACCCAACTTCCAAGAGTTTTCAAGGAGTTGTAACCCTTAGCAGACCACATTTTTGGAATCTGAAACAGACATAATTTCAAATTTAGTTTCAATTGACGTGTTACGTACCTGATTGTTCATGAAGGCCTTAAACACCTCTTCCAGAGCTTCCGACATCACCACCAGTCCTTTAATTGCTTTCTTCAAATTAGCCATTGATGTGTGAATTAGTTTCAGCAACGTGTTGTAGCGATCAATTTCCTGGGTTAGAACAGTCGTCAATGACGGTAGCCTCCCTTTGTCGTCTCGCTAAAATTAAATTTAGCCACATCAAATCGACCCTAAATGACCGTCACCTTGAACATCTGAAGATTGACTTCCTCAGTCAGTATTTTCGGCATGATAGCTTCTGTAATCATCGTTGCCAAATCGTAGACGATGTCGTCGCTTTGTTGACCTTCAGCGCCACCTGATGATTGAGGCTGACTCTCCATTATCGTCAGAATCACATTTTGGGTCTCTTTGATCTAGAAAAATACAGATTTATTTGCGATAATTCGGCGAAAAACAAATTTAGTACTTGGTAGGCTAGATTGGCGTTCTCGTGCATCCCAAAAATCTCCGGTTCTTCCAAAATCGGGAGGTCGTCAATGAAGTTTTGGAAATCAACCAGTTTTTCGAATGAAGGACAATAATATACGCCTGACTGTGAGTAGTTGTAGCCTGGCGCCATCGTGTGGGGGGCGAAGAATATTTTTAGTATAGTTTTCAAACATCGCAAGTCCCAATAGTCTGTTACACGACCGCCGTAAGTAATTTCCCCTAACAAACAGAATTATTATTGTTGTCTATTTACACAAAAATTATTCGTATTTTTTTGGCTAAAATTAAGCCATTATAATAACCGTAATAGTCTTAAGTAACGTTACGCGACAACGACGAGTGCGAATTCTGCGTTTCAAATCACCTGTGAGATATTCCAGGGCATCCCACGGGACCTCGCCCTCCGCGCAAAACATTTTTAAGGTATTGAAAGCGAATTCTCTGTCACTATCATTGAATTCGTACGTAATGTTCCAGCCGAGCGGTCCAAATTTTTTTCGTTCCTGTATTACAGCGTGGAACATGCACATTCCGAAAAGCATAGCTCTCCACGTTTGCTCCAATGCTGAAATCTCGTAAGTTACACAATTACGTAGGTATTCAGCATACGACTTACGGTGATCTTCAAAGAAGTCTGGTAACATATCTGTGAAGGCTCGTCTAACATTAGCCCTAATCCCTTTCGGCGGTTCATTCGTGACTTTTACAGAATTCTGTAATACCGACACCGGGAATGCTTTTGACGGCATCGAACTCATGTACAGCCGAAAGTCCTTGTGAACTTTACCGGATTCTTCTGATATTTTTAGTACTATACGTTCCATTGCCAACATCCAAGACGTTGCTAGATGGCAATTCTGAAAAGGCAACGTAAACTGAGATAGTTGACAATGGAAACTGTACCTGAAGGAACACCCAGTCGCCCCTCTCTAGGCCCTGTTCTATAATTTTTTCCGCTACCGGTCCTTGGCCCTGTCCCAGCGATATGGACTGGATCCTTTCTTTGAAGCCCATTTCTTCCGCAAATCTTTGGAAGGCCCCGAACGGGTCAGATCCTGTACTCAGCACGAACACCAGCGGAGTCGTGTTCGATGTGTCTTGGTACCTGCATTTAAAACGTAGTATAGTTAACTGACAATTTTCCTTCATTTTCACATTGAAGGTTCCTTTTGACTTTTGGACTAAACATTTATATTGATGAATTCTTAATGGTTAAAATACTCACAGAATCTGTAACGATACTTGGGGGCTTTCTATGAAGGCTTGTCCCAGTTTCATTTTCACATATTCGGTGATGGCAAAGACGAGTTTCTCTTCTTTCAAGGTTTTTAGAAGCAACAATTTGTTAAAATCGTCGAGAACGGCGTTCCAATTTTTCGAACTCTGGCTGGAGGTCCCTGGAATCAGCCTAATTTCCTGCAAGAAAAGTTCAATTATTTGTTCCGTCACCGTCAAATTTTACCTGTTGAAAGTTCGAAATTGAAATATTGATGATTTTAGTGATGTCGTCGGGTAAATTCGCAAATTGTTCCATCGTAACTGCCAGAAAGTTAGCAGCTAACCACATGGCAGCGGTGACGATTGGATGGTTGGGTTTTGGAGGCAGCTCAATTTTGGCCCCTACCGGACCCCGCAGCAAGAAACCCCATTGAGCATCGGTTATTTGGCCGCATTCTTGAAGAACTGCCACGCACAACGTAAAACTAAACACCAATTTGTGTCTTTCGAACAGCCCTCGCGAAACGTTCGTGTAAACAGACAACGTGATTTCTCTCAACAAGATGCCCAACCGCATCCCCAAATCCTCACTTTTTTCGCTAGTTTCGATAACAGTGTTGAAGACCTGCAAACAATTGTGCCACCCAATCACATTGTTGCTGCTACTTATTTACCTGATTGAAATATTTCAGCGAGTACTGATACATTGGGTCAATTTCAGCGAGTTGGGCAATAACGAAGTAGAGAACAGAACCTCGAGTCGCTACCGAACGGTATTTTTCGCGGGCTTCCGATATTTTTTCCTCCGTGGACTCCGTTTCTATTAATCTAGCCGCGATGATGGCGGAAGTTTCCTGTAACGTTTCGTAATTTTAGTTTTGTTTATTTCAACCAAACAAATTACTTTGCTCTCGTTGAGGGTTTCGATTAATTCTTCGTCATCCAAAATATTGCCCTCAGATTGGTACAAGAGTTTCAGGATTTTGTCCTCGATGTTTTTCAACTGGGTCTTGTCATCGTTGATTCGCACTATCAACTCGGTACGTAGAGCTTCCAAGTCTGGCCGCTCCAAACGCACCACATCTCTGCAAAGTACCAGTAACGAAAAGCACTAACGGTAATAGTTAGATTTACGCCAGTAACTGGTCCTCGAGGCCCGATTGGGTTACGGTGAAGTTAACTATGGTGACTTGTATGCAAATTTCCGGCAGATAATGGGGATTCGCTAGCTTCGTGGTTACGTAAAACTTAAAATTCGAGTCATATTCGACATCCGTATCCCCCAACCTTATCAGCATTCGGCCGCTCTGAAAAATTTTGCCTCATTGCCACCAAGTGCACAAAATAGATACAAGAATGTCTAAATATACTGAAGATGAAGAATAAGAAGAAACAAAGAAACTTTTGGAATATAGGAATAATTGACCTGCATGAAAGTTTGTTTCATCAGAACTGGCCCTAAAGTGGGGTCCAGGACTTCTCCGACCTCTTCCAGGAGAACGGGTTGACCAATTCGAATGGCGCTTTCCAAAATCCTCATGAAATTCGAATCGGTCAATTTAACTATTTTCAGGTCGTTTTTGCTTTCCATTTGTCTGATCCAGCGGTTGGCCTGTTCTTGGGGATCTATCATCAGCGCCCATCTGCTGGCTTGAGTGACCAAAATTGCGTTTTCGGTCGATACAGTGTCTCTCGGCAAACCGTAAGTGTTCCACATGCGAATGTCGTACGGATCGGCAAGTACGGTGATCAAACTGAAGAATTTTTAACAAAAGTGATGACACCACTATCGATAATTTATTACCTAAAGGGTTGCGATGCGGGAATTTTGAAATCTTTGCATTGGTTTACCCAATTATCGACCAGGCACTTGCGGTAGAAGCTGGTGAAGGCGCCCAAATACGCCACGCAAGCAGCTGCGATTAGGACATCCCCAAGTAAATTATTTAGTTCGACGGCAAAGTCCTGCAATGGTTGTTACGTACAGAATCTTTGGTTTTTTGACTACATGACTCACTTCAACAGATTTTTCCCATCTGGTTTGTTCGTCTCCTAGAGCCACGTTGAGCCGACCAGCACGATTGAGCCTGTTTGACGTCAGTTCCATGTTGTCTTGCAGCATTTGTTTTTCCGCTAGCGTTATGTTGAATTTGTCTTCTAGAGCGGCAATCATCGCTTCAACTTCAGCCAATTGCTTTTGTTTATCTTGCAACAGGCCCATTACTTGGTTAAGTTCTCTTTCAGCATGCTCTAGTCTGAAAGAACGTAATTATTTCAAGTTCTTGCCAGTAGAGTTGAGTAACCTTTTTCTTTTTGGTTCAACGATTTTGAAAACTTTCGCATACATATCGATAGCTTTGACCCACATGCACATGCTTTTGCACACTTTTGAAACCGCAGCAACCTTATCGGGAACGAAATCGGGATGTTCTATGTAGTATTTCAGTTTTCGCATCATAACTTCTGTGATATGTTCTTTATCGTAGTCCTGGAGCTTTTTTAGGAAATTAACGTCAGCGAGTACTTGTTTGGCCGAAGCCCAGTCCGTTCTGAAATCGATAATTAGGTTGAGGTTATTGTTGAAACTACTTTACTTCGCTCCGAGGAGGAGACAAATTGATTCCATTACAAACTGCACCAGTTTGGGGGGTTTTTGAAACACTTTTAGCTCATTAATGTCGTTCTTGTTCAAAGCTTCTAGTGCCTTAGTTGCTGCGTCTAAAGCTGGCAAAGCTGTATCGAGGTCTTTTTGAGCATCGTCGGCCAATGCTTGCGTTTCGTCAGCTTTCACCTACAACACGTACTTTTCTTGTAGCTTCTGGTCGTTTCATGAGAAAACCCACCTTTGCAGATTCTTCGTCATTCTTAACTATAGCTCGAACTTTATCGGCCTGTTTTTGTTCTTTGGCTAAATTCACCATTAGTTCAGCGACAGCTGTCGATTTTTTAGCAAGTTCTGGCTCTAAAGCCACCAAGGTCTCTTTCATTGTTTCAATGACTGAATTGGTTTCGTACAATTTCTGGAATTCCACATGGAATCTAGTTTAAAGCAGTTGGGAAACGGCAGTTACCTGTAATCCATTAGCAATCCGGTCTCTGGTTTGTATCACTCTCTGCTTCTTGGTTTTCAGCATGAGTTTGTATAACTTAATCAGTTCCAGGTAACTACTGGGCGTTGTGTAGTAGTGCCTGCGCATTTCAGAGTAAAATCGTTCAGTCATCGCTTCTACACTCTAAAATTCGCAATAGTAGCAATAAGGTTTCGGCACGATTCGTCCATACCTCGTGAATTGTCACGCAAATGATCGAAAGGCTGTCGCACGTTTCTTCATTTCCCAATTCTGTTAGGGAGTTGTGGGCAACGGATAGCAGAGCCTCGTGCGGCCATTTCTCGAACCAGTCGATGGTGCAGCAATTCACCAGAGAAGGAAACATGCGACATCTCCGCCTGGAAAATTTAAATCATTTTCTACCGGCAAATTTGTACACGGAACCTGAATGCGTCGCCCACTGGACTCATGCAAATTACCAAATGTAAATTACTTCGAACTCTTCGGATAAAATAATCAAAAATCGCGTCTCGATTAGCACCATCGACTCCAGCTTCCCTCGCTGCATCCCTTACGCCTATTATCACTCTCTCGTACTCGTCGGATTCGAACAAATTCGGTACGTCTCCTGAAATTGATTAGGGTAGTTCCAACATCTGCAACACTTGGAAAGTACCCGAATTCAGCATGTTGTTGATGTCCTCCAAAAAGTCTTCTTGAACAATTTGGGTGTCGGTAAAAAGAAAGACGGTATCCTCGTTCTTAACCCCAGCATTGAAGTACATCTTTCTCAAGTCCTCAAAGAAGGAGTTGCGGTCATAGTTTCTGGTCAGCTCAATTTGACAGCACCTACACCATTAGCGTTGTGTTAGTTCTCTTGGTAGGTGCTCCACGACTTACTTGTATGAATTTAGATGAGATGACAGCCTTGTTAGGCTTTGTTTGCCCATGCCACCGACACCCACAAGTAAAGCGTTGCCTCTTTCCGATCGCAAAATTCTTGCAATTCGAACACAGTGCTCTATGGCGTCCATAAAGAAGATAAGTTTCATCTCTTTCGAAGCAAGTAAGTTGTAATCATCGAGGTAATCCTGAAATTACCCGTTTACAGCCTGCCAATTTTGCCGTTTTGATTGTGGTTACCTGGAAAACGCTCCTCATCTTATCGACGTTCCTTATTTCTTCGTAAATACGGTCTTCCTTGTTGGCACCGAATTGCATGAAGTCTCCAAAAAGCAGCAATGGAGGATTGGTCAGGATGTGCTCATCTGGTAACATTAAAACTGCGGTTCCGAAATTTCGGCCGCAAATCTCTCTCATCAAAAAATAGAAATACGATTTGTCTTCAACGTTGATGAGGCGATCGTGGAACACCCTCAAACATTCGTGGTAAAACAACCTCAACATCATCGATTCTTCTCGCATAGTTCCGGAATCGGCCTGAAGAACCCCTTGAACACATTTCGATAAGTCTCGAAGGTTGAAAACGTAATGGGATTTGGCAGGAGTTGGCAGCAGATCCGTGGCTATTCTCAAGTAAATTTCAACGGCCGCGTTGACCATGTAATCTCCCAAATCGCGTACTTCATTGGAGAAATCGAAGAGGAACCCTTTCAAAATCGCCTGAAACATTTCGAATTCGCACAGAGGTTCCAACCATTATCAATAATTACTTTAAAGATCGCTTTAAGGGAAAATTCGTTGGGGGGCGCTATCAACAACATTCCGAAGTAACGGACAAATCTCGGCGTGAGCGGGTTTCTGCCGCCGCCAGGTGGCGCGCAAGCAGCGGTGATTATTACATCTTTGATTTCCTTCCAAAACAGTTTCTCGCGGTCGTACAGTCCGCCGTAGTTCAGAAATTGTCTCAACAACTCGATCGGCGGTTGAGCACCGTACGTTTCCAATTTGGGCATGTTGACGTCGTCGACGAACACCACCACCTTCTTCCCTAAAGGAGCCCCCAGCAAAGTTTTCTTTTTCTTTTCCAACTTCAGTTCAAGAATCTCTTGCGTCCGAAAGCTGCTGGTTTGAGCTGAGAAATTAAGGGTGACCGGCACGAACAAGTTGGACTCGTACAGTCTGTTGAGGGCGTCTTTGGCGATCACTGATTTACCGACACCTAGAGAAAATATCGTTGGCGTCTTCACCTGTCGGTTGAAGATTGAAGAGTATACCTGTGTCTCCCACTAGCAACACCGGGTAATCCACGTACAAGAGTCGCTCCATTATGTAACCGAAACGTACCGTGTCGATGGTTGGTACTAAGGTTTCGAAGAACGGCAGTTCCTTGTCGTATTGGAAAAGGGGGATTATTCGGGACCACGGCTCCAATCGGTGTTGCGACACGTTTATGTAAACCGACCAAAGATCAGTTCCAGGTGGCAACCTGTTTAACGACAAAAAAATTAATTGATTAGAAAATCTGAAATTTCAGATTACCTACCTAGCGTCTGGATGTTCCTCGAACTGTTCTCGGACGAAAATTTCAAACAACTCTCTGGATGGTTCGGTGAGGTTACCAGCGAGGCCCCATAAGTACGAAAAGACGAACGTTTGGCACAGAAAATATCGAACTTTGCTTTTCTCTCCAATATTCTCCATAGCATTGGGCATTTTTAGATAACTCTCGATGATGGCGCACACCATTGCAACTTTGCTTATATCAACTTGATGTATGGCGAACTCGCACGCCTTTTTTATGTAAACGAAACCAGCTTCCACCGCATATTCAAACAAACCAACCAAAAAGTCTTTCAAGTCTCGGCCCAAAAGATTGTCGTCCAATCGTTGGGTCCAAGATTGAACGTAAGGCAGCCACTTGAGCTCTTCCGAATCGATGTAGACCATTCCGCACCTGTTTTCGTGACAGTTATTGAAATTCAGAGTGTTGCAGTTAAGTACCTACCTGCTAACAGTTGCGGGTGATGCTTGGGCCAAGTCTTGAACTTCAAACACCATATGAACGTACGGCGTTAACTTGATCCTTTCAGAATTTGCCAAGCAAAGCATTTTGTTGTCGTCTAGAACGGTGTTGAGGTTTTCGATCCAAACGGCATCGACTGGCCCATCGCATATTATCCATTGATGGTCTTGTTCCGTGCTCTGCACTGCTGTTCTCATCATCATACCCATGAGACCGTCTCTCCATTCCAGAGTGAATATGTTCACTTCACCGTACAACTCTCCAGCGGTTACGGCTTTAGGGTTCATGGTAAAAGTGTGGACGGGTTGATAGTAAGGACCCTCCACTCCATCCGCGTGCATTTTACTGAGAGCCTTGTTGAGTGTCTGAAATCTTGAAACTTAGCAAGTGATTGTGAGGGTTGAAATCCTACATTTAACACTGCAGTTTTCCCACCTCCAGTCGGCCCTACCAACATCACTCCCCATCTGACTATCATAGTTTCGTACAGTTGGATCACTTTCTTTATCATTTTTGTCTCGGGTTGGAGCCCTTGTTGCAGCATGACTTCGACGATGGTTTCTTGGAAGAGGCCGTAATCCTGCTCGGGCAGTTCAACCCCCGGGAACAGGTCTCCGAGGATTCCCTAAAATCAATCGATTGCCATCCAGTACGAGTTTAGTTTGAAATTACTTGGAACAGAAGTGCGTCGTCTGCCAGAAATTTAGGTAAATTGCTGTCGCGTAAGGCGCAAATGAGGACCACGTCTTCGTTTCGGTCGGGGGTGGCGCGCTTCAGCGAGCCCGCCATCACCAAAACGCTTTTGACAGCTCGCATCCCAAAATCGTAATGGTCTTGTTGGGACAACTGCTCGCTGCACAATTTGTACATCTGGACCATTTTCTGCGATAGTACTTTCGACGATTCGAAACCTTCCGAGTAGAGGATGACTTCGGCGATTAAGGCTGGAAGAGGAGCGTCAGTTTTGCAACTGGTGGTCGTGTTGGACTGACCGTAATCGGGGACCATCATCGACACCGGCCGGAAGAGAGCTTTCAAATTATCCGGTAGTTCGGTTCTTCCCGCGTATCCGGGATTCATGGTGATGAAAGCGGCGCATTTCTGGATCAGCTTGATTTCCCGTCCCTCGAACATGAACCTGGCTTAAGTGAAGGATGGTTTCGTAAAAAGTTGGAAGGTTACCTGGTCAATTTAGCGGCTTTTGCGTTACGAATCGTGATTATTTGCTGGGCTATGACCGATAGAACTTCGATGTCGATGCGGTTAAACTCATCGAAGCAACACCAAGCTCCCGATTGGGCCAGCCCCGAAAAGAACCTCCCCATCATTTTGTAGTCTAGGCCTTCCGAACAATTGAAAACTACGCATTGGATTGCTAGAGCTTTTGCCAGATCTTTGGTGGTTTCAGTTTTTCCGGTACCAGCAGGACCGGCCGGAGCGCCACCTAGACAATGTTGTTCGAAGTTTAAGGTTCGCGTGAGATCCAGAATTACCCAAGTCCAGTTGGAGCGCGCCCATAAGGCAAAGATAACATTTGTCGGTTAAGGGGGTGATTACTAAGACGCCGGCCGCCCCCAAGTACTCGTAGCCATAAACATAGAAAGCTGACGACATGCGAGCCATGCAATCATCGATGTTGTCTTGCCAGTAGTACCGCAGTACTTTGAGCCAGTCGAAGCTGGCGCTGTTAGAGGAGAAAAACATGTACTCGACATTAATATTTGTTCCAAGTTACCTAGACTGCACTTGTTTCTCAACCATGTTGTGGACGGTGTCTCTAGCATGGACGTCAATGGTGATCAACGCTATCAAGATCTTTCTAGTAACTGACGACAAATCGGTTCGAATAACAACCGCCAATTTGTTCAAGTCAGAAATGCCCTTCTTCTCGAAATCCTCCATTTTCTTGTGGATATTGCCGGGCCCGTCGAGAATTTCGTGGACGCCTTTCGCCCACATGATTTGCGAAACTGTCAAAATGATCTGACTTGGATGTCGAACGACCCAGTCAGTTCGCGAACTGGCCATGTAATCGGACAGGGATGCTTTCATGCATCTCCTCAACGACAGGAACATGGACCCTTCGACTTTACCCAACCAATCCTCGACATTTCCGCGCGCCTTCAACCCTTTCCCAAGACCAACTCTTTCACCTTCCGGACTGATCATCGCCACGATGTTCGTTGTCAGGATCGGTTCGTCCGATTTCGGTTTGATAACTTCCCCATCTTCCCCGATCACGTCTTCGGGAGCTTTCATGCCGAATTCCAATTTGGCGATGGCGTCGAAGCATTTTCTCAAATGGGGTTGGACGGCGTGAGGGTTTCTCGTCTGAAATTTGTTTGTTAGGTAGTTGATGGTTGAACGGATAAGGGTACCTGAGCTAAAATCTCCAGTAGTTCGTCGTTGGATAAGAAATAGAATCTCGGAAACGCCACGCGTTTCACTTCGAGGTACGATTCGAGACATTTCATGATTTGGTCCAGAAGAGCGTTGTTTTTTTGAAACGTTTCCAGCAGATCGGGGTACATCGCAGCTTCCATCGCTAGCGGCATCTTGAAATTTCGGGATAAATCGTTGGGGTGGAAGTTGCGTTTTTACCTTGGCAGTTCTTCTCATAATTTGCTTCCAGGATTTGTCTACGATCAGAAATAGCTTGGACTCGTTGGGAAGCTGCCTCTGGATGTCGGGGGCCGAAAATATCACCTCGAGATAAATCCAGGTTTGCTGACACCCCATCCATTCGTCCTTCAAGTCGAGTGTTAGTGGTGATGGAAAGTCGATTGAAAAGTATAATTACCAAAGTTTTTGAAAATATGGCCAAGTTTCTGATCCATTCGTCCACCCGCGGTTTGATTGGTCCAACGTTGCGAGAACTAGCTATAGTGTTAATATTGATGCTACTTTCATCTAGAACGGTTTGGACCTCCTCCATCGATCCCAAGATGTAGACGTCTTTGGAATCTTTGTGCAGCATCACATTAAACTCGAGCGATTTCCACGCCTCTTCCACCTAACGAAACAATTAGAAATGGTCCAGTTTAATTGAACGCCAAATACTTTTTTGAGTAGAGCTTCTAGTCCTGCCTCGCTGCTTGCTTGCCCGGAAACCTCCATCAGCTCGGTGGAGAATCTGAAAACCTGCAAATCCTCCAGGACCTCTAGAGTGATGGTTTCGTCGGCCTTAAATTTGTGGGTTAGCACGTTTTCAATTTTTAACCAATGACGTTGTCTTAGGGCAGGATTTCGTAGGTAGCCGATTACAGGTAGCTTGAATTGGACAAGTTATAGCGTTGTCAACCCCCAATTCCCTCACCTTAGTCTTCATAAGTTCAACGTCATCTTTTAATTTGGGAACAATCAGGTTTTTTGGCAAACCTTTCTCCAATAGAGTGATGTTTTTCAAATTTTTGGCCGTGAACAAGTTCATATCATCCACGTTGAGCGAGTTGAAGTCGCTATGGTACCACTCCTCCATAGTTTGCGTCCACGAAGTAACACTTTCCCACAGCAGCATTCGCAACTTAACGTCACTCATGACTTCGTCCAACATATCGAACCTGGTCACCTCCAGCTATTTGCAAGTTAATAAAAGTTAACTTTGAACGCATTCGTCTTACCCTGAACTGTTTTTGGTACGCCTTAAATTCGTTGGCTCGCCTCTGACAGTCTAATAGTCGATCAAAGAGACTATTGAGGAACTCGGTGACTGCGTTGATGTCCGATTCGATGTCGTATAACCAAGATTGCTGGAACCGAAGGGGTAAATTTTTGTAAATTAATAATTCGAATCTTCACCATGCACTCGTCTTTGATTACTCCCACTTCTGCGATTAGAGCGCTGATATCCTTGTTCAATTGAGCGTTTAAGTTCTGGATGGTTTTTCCAATTGCCTCGATCTTCTTGTCGACCACGTTGCGTAAAGAAGCCATAGTCACGCTGATTCCTAGATAATTCTGCATATCGTCGATGGGGACGGGAATTTGAAACTCTTCCATAATGTCGTAGAGTTCCTTGCAATAATCTAGCACGTTCTCCATGTCGTTAACCTTCTCGTTAGAGGCTTCGATCAAATCGAGGTAAGCCACGTATTCCAGCGTTGTCACCGGCTCCTTGTTGAGACTAGTTTCCAACTCTTCAGAATCCTCCATAAGACTGTCGATTTTCATCTTGCCAATCCTGCAAAGATAATTAAATTTATTTCTTTAACTTGATACATTGTGGTTGCTGGTACTCACCAAGGCAAGACCTTTTTAATAGTGTCAATTAGCCGTTCCGGTTCTGGTAGAACGGTTTGTTTCAAATTTTGCATTTGCAGAAACAGCAACCCCAAAGCTTGACTAGGGATCACCGCGTTGACCAGTTCGATTTCGCGGTGGTAACGTGTGCACCAACCCCGGAAAATCTCGGCCCCTACAACAAAAAAAAAACATGTGGAGAAGCGCCGGAGTGGCCCCCCAAATACCTCTTTCTTCTTCTATTCTGCTCTCTTCCACCAACTGGTCTTCAGCGAAGAACTCTCTTACGAAATCAAACCTGTTGACGTACAGTTGGGCCAGTTCGTAATTTCTAGTGAAATAGGTGATGATGTGGCTGCGTTCGTCTGCTAGCTCTTTATCGGTGGTCAAATAGAAGTCTAGTGTGGGGCCGTAGCCGCAAATCCTCTCTTCCACTTTGCCGTTGATCATGGGACTACGAGGAAAAAATTATGCTTCTAACATAACAATTGGTATCGTGTTACTTGGTGAAGGGTCGGTACATGTCGTCCCCCACAAAAGATTTGATGGCCTTGCAGTGTTTTTGCCATAAATTCATCACTTGATTGAAGATGTCGGAAGTGACTTGGAGTGATGGGTCGAGTAGGATTTTGTCTGGCTCTATCGTCACGTCGATGATGAACAGGGGAATTTGGGGAGCTTCAGGCTGTCGCTCCTGCTCCAACGTCAGGTTTAAGTCCACCGATTCCACATGACTTTCGTCCGGAAGGCAGTCGAAATGTCGTTTTAAGATTTCTTTTAGTTGATTCGTAGACATGGTAATCATTAAATGCAGCATGTTAATCATCATGTAGTCGGCGCGGATGATGAAACTGAAATGAGGGAAGAGCTGCGGATTTGTCGAAACTAATTTTAAACTTAAATATTAATTTTTTTGCTTCCCACCCTGGAATACGAATTACTATAATTAAGTTGGCTTTCCTACTAGAAAAAAATTAACTTGCCCGCTACCTAACGCCCTTAACTATTATACGAACCAGGTGAGTCTTTGGCAAAATTTCCTTTTGCTGGCCTGTTCTATGTATGAAGTTTTCTTGGTTTTTATAGGCCTTTTTTTGTCTGCAACGTAAGGGGTCAATCGTCATATTTCCAACCACCTGTCTGTCCGGGGAAAGAAGGCCGGAGGAAAGATGTACTCCTCCGGTTTTGCAGAAGGCTGACGACTTCATCGCAATAACCTCAGACCTTCTTTCTCTGGTCGCACTACAGGGTGATTCACGTAGCCCGTCCATTAGAAGTTTTTCAACTTCCAGTTGGATTAAAAATTTGAAACTTGGAAGGCAGTCATTATCAGTCATGCTCATTCTATCTAAAATATTTTGAGCTCTCTAGCTATACAGGGTGTACGAAAAGTCGGTATCAACTTTCTTATTTTAAATGGAAACCTACCATTTTTTCTACATGGTCTAATTGGTCTTCCAACTCTGAGTTTTTATAACATTTGTTATGTAAACTTATTTGACAATTTTTGACATTATGTTAATTTATGTGAAAAAAAGGGTCGATGTGGTAGCTTACGAAAAAATTCGTATCTGGCAGACGGTTTTGAATTTATGAAAACCAATTTGTAAAGTACTTAGTTCGAAGTCCAGACTAACTTCTGATATCTTAATAGTAGTTTCATTTTGTACCGTATGGGCGCAGACAATTTTCAAATATCGCACCCAAAAATGGTCAAAAAGTCATTTTTTTCAAATGGCACCTACAGATTTTTTTTACATCATTCGATAGAAAATTGTATTTTGGGATGAGTCACTTATGCATTCCCTATACCTAACTTCATTCCCTATCAAATTAAAAATTAAAATCCAGAAATTCCATCAATCCTGCCAAGAGATTTTTTTAGTTTTTCAAGTATGCCATGGAAACAAAAGACAATTGCAACATTTTAATTATGAAATGAATATGTTACTAATTTTATAAAAAAAAAACAACAAAAACTACCAAGAACCATCTTAACAAAATTCTAATGTAGGTGTTCAATGTGAGCACCATTTTGATTATTACATACATTCTATTAATCCATTTTCAACAGATTATGTACCTCTTTTAATTTCGTTGGGACCAAGACTGTCGAATGCTCTTATTATCTCCAGATCTTACCTCATTAGACTTTTATGTTTGGGGTCGAATAAAAGATTTAGTTTATACTTCACCACTTTGCAACATAAAGGAATTAAGCGGGAGAATAATAAGAGCATTTGACAGTCTTGACACCAACGAAATAAGAAGAGCTACACAATGATATAAAATGATAGAATGTAGTAATCAAAATGATGCTCACATTGAACATTTACATTAGAATTTTGTTAAGATGGTTCTTGATAGTTTTTGTTGTTGTTGTTTTATAAAATTAGTAAGATATTCATTTCATAATTAAATTGTTGCAATTGTCTTTTGTTTCCATGGCATACTTGAAAAACCAAAAAATCTTGTGCATAATTGATGAAATTTCTGGATTTTAATTTTTAATTTGATAGGGGATTAAGTTAGGTATAGGGAATGCTTAAGTAACTCATCCCAAAATACAATTTTCTATCGAGTGGTGTAGAAAAAATTTGTAGGTGCCATTTGAAAAAAATTGACTTCTTGACCATTTTTGGTTGCGATATTTGAAAATTGTCTGCGCCCATATGGTACAAGACGGAACCACCATTAAGACATCAGAAGTTAGTCTGGACTTTGAACTAAGCACTTTACAAATTAGCTTTCATAAATTCTGAACCGTCTGCCAGATACGAATTTTTTCGTAAGCTACCACATCGACCCTTTTTTTTCACATAAATTAACATAATGTCAAAAATTGTCAAATAAGTTTACATAACAAATGTTATGAAAACTCAGAGTTGGAAGACCAATTAGACCATGTAGAAGAAATGGTACGTTTCCATTTAAAATAAGAAAGTTGATACCGACTTTTCGCACACCCTGTATAGCTAGAGAGCTCAAAATATTTTAGATAGAATGAGCATGACTGATAATGACTGCCTTCCATGTTTCAAATTTTTAATCCAACTGGAAGTTGAAAAACTTCTAATGGACGGGCTACGTGAATCACCCTGTATAGTCTCACCTTTTCCCACATCTGCCTCGTTAGGGACGAAGCCTTTTTCCAAGAGGGCGCCATGGCAGGCATTTCCCACGATATCTTTTGCCACCTCCCTAAACTCGCCCAATTTTTCGCCAACACTTTCCAGTTTGTCCATCTGTACCCAAAGAACTTAAAATTGTTGTTTTAAAGTAAGTTGTTCGTTACCTGGTCTTCAATAAAATAAAACAACATGGTCTCTTCGATTGACGACGGGTCGATGAATGTGGTGTCGGATATCTTGACGCACATGTGTTGGATGTTGAGCAGACCTTCTGATAGATCTTTGTTCAAGATGAATAGATTGTTGGTTAGATAAGTTTGGGCCGATTTGAACTTTTTCGAAATTATGCTTTTCCTCCAAACGTAAAAACCCTTCCATAAGCGGAACTTGAAGAAAGTTCGAAATTGCATCAATTTGCAGTACATGTCGTATTCCGCCTGCCATTTGTCTAGACTCGTGAAAATTGATTCAATGCCGACATATTGCATCACTCCTTTGGCGCTCATTGTGAAAAAGTTGCTTCTGTCTACCCGCCCGTAGGGGACGACACTAAAAACAATTGGATAATAATTCTCTTCATGTCCAAATATGACCATCAGAAGTGAAAACTTGATTATAAGGAATTAAAAAAAAATCAGCATACCTAATCGCTTTCAGCCAACAATGATAACAAATGAAAGACTGCACACTGATACCGTCTAGTAGGTATAGGTTAATAAGTGAAAGCATGTACAGTGACGAACAGATAAATGTTTACGGTAACATTGTTCCAGTGTAAGCAATACAAAGTGCCCCAAAAAACTGTGCAATACTTTACTGGCGGAGTGTACAATTTAAAACATGATTAAAGTTGTTTATAAACATAGGTCAAAAATTCTTTCTAAGGAAACTAGAGCTCTTTAAAGGTAAACCTGTTAGTGGTTTGCAGTGAATATCTTCAAAATCAGTCAAGTTAAAATAATGAAATTTTACACAACCATTACTATTTTTGTATGTAGTCAGTAGAAATGAAAATAATTCAAAAATATATACAGGGGTGTCTCTAGCTCTAGATCCCTTAGAAAGAATTTTTCGCTCTTTGTTTATTGACAACTTTCTTTATGTTTTTTACTGTAGAAGCCGTCGGTAAAACACACTTTTTTAAAACACTCTCTATAAGCAGTTTTAAAACTGAGACCTAACAGGTCCGTTGAAAGGGAGTGCACGTATCCCAATGCACAAGTAAACGTCAAGTTCGTAGACGTTCTGCATTCTTTCAACCGCTTAACTTAGCTGCAAACGACAGTAATAAAGTGCTCATCACAAAAATATTCTCTTCCAAAATTTGCTTCAAGACTCGTAAACTTTTGTTTGTGCGCCACTGTACCCTGATGTAGGTTAACAAAAGCATGATGCGGTCCAGCTATAGGTTTCAGAGGATGAAGGAAGCTACTGCATTGATTTAAGAAAACCTCTAGCAGAAATACCTCAAAGCGTACGGAGTATAGTGCTCAGATGCTTTTGGTACTGTGTACGTCAAATAAACAAATGAACCGTCAGTAGTGTTACGCATTTTGTTTATCCATTCAGTTTGGTCCATGACATTTTTCAGCTTGTGATGCGGCAAAATGGTGTACGTCGAATGAATTTCTGTGTCCACATCACTGTCGCGATCGTCGAACTTCGCGCGACCTGTTTAAACAATGTTAAATAATTTGTTTAAAAAAATTGTACGGGAGTTTCTACCGAATTTAGCAATTCCCGAAGAATCATCCGTATTTCGCCTTTTACGTTGCAAGAGCTCTTGTTGTTCTGCTTTAAAACCCGCCTAGAAGAAATGATGTGGGTATAAGTAGACAGATAGTGGGATATACCAAGATACTTACCAGGGGCTCCGGTGGTATTTTCTTGTAATCGATTTGTTCAAGTAACTTTTTGTGAGGAACATGAAACGGTATGACGTTTCTACCACTTAAAACCGCAGACAGCCAGGGAGAAAAATATAAATGTTACTCATACGTAAAACAAAAACAAAAAACAGTATCGTTAAGTTTGTAGTAATACTTCACTATACTTTTTGTTGTGTTCTTTTGCCCTTATTTTATTTCATACTTTATTTAAGATCCCACCCTTGTTGACTTAGAACCCAAATTCAAGTTGGGATTTGCGATAATCACGATTCATCCAATCCGTCGTCGCTTTATATGATTTTAGTTCCACCAATTAGCTGCTCGGCTTTGACTCCCCACCTCCCAAAAATCCAAAATTAACACAATTTTTTGCGACACTTCAAGTCGATGTTAAAATAGCTATTTATGTAGTAAGTTGCAAAATGAAAGTGTTTTTCGCACCAAGACGTGAATTCTACCAAACGAGCGAAGCGAGTCTGGTAACACGTCGCGTGCGAAAAACACGAATTTTGCAACGTACTACATACAAGTTTTTGTATACAATCGTGGCCAGAATTGTTAAAAATGTAAAAAGAAAGAATTATTTTGGCTTAATAAATATTACGCGAGTTACAAATGTTAATATTAATCACATTCAGAGTTTTTGTTAGAGAAATGGCAGGTCCAGTCGCAGAGTGACAGGTCCATTTGCAACTTTATGGTGCCGAGATAGGGAAAAACCGCTCTGTTTATAGTGTTTCTCGGACATCGGCAGTTGCAACTTAATCGCAAATTTCAACTTGAAATCGGGCCCTTAGCACCAAGAATCAAGCAACTTCAGAAATCAACAAGTTGCTGACAGGCATTGTCATAGCAACCCTCAAACTTATTATTTTATTACCGGTTTACGTCTTGTTTACGTTATGTTGGGTCGATTTACAACCATTTTACTTTATAAGTAAGTCTCAAAATTCGAAAAAATCATATTTATGTCTTTACTTGCAGATTCTGTGATATTTACCGGTGATATTCCTGAGGTGGCTTACACAACAGTCTAGCCTGAACGTGACTCTCCCCGGAGCCGACCGGCTGTTGCGAACCCTCGCCGTGTTCAGATTTCGAAGACCTTTTGGGTTTCGCCCCACTTCCGGATTTCACCGAATCCATAAATGTACAGTTTGTAATGCTAACTGCACGCACTTATCAATATACAAATATTTACTTTTATGTCACAGCTGTTGTCATGACACCCGACCACTCTTGCCCACTATGTCAAAGTACCGTGCCCAATTTTTTACATACAGGGTGGGGAAATAATGCGTCTGACTTTGATAGCTAGAAATTTGATTTAAGAACACAAATAAACTAGGAAAAAATCTATAATCGGAGATTATTTTTGAACATACAGAGTGAGCCAGGACGATTATACCGGGGCAAGTGACCTTTTTTTAAATGGAATGTTGTGTGTAAAAGAAGATTTTTTGGAGCCTATTCTTAGACTCTTTTCATTCCAATATTATAACTGACTATTTCCAAACCACTTCAATGTAGTGCCTTTTTTTTTGTTCAAATAATGGCATTTTACAGATGCATGTTAGAAAAATTACTACAGTCACAATTACGAGTTTTAAGAAAAAATTATGTAAGTACTAATTATAAAACATCTGTGGGACGTTTTTGAATTGTTTTTACTTTTGAAAAATGATACGGGGTGGCTTAAATTAATTCTTAATTATCTTGGTTCACTCTGTATGTTAAAAAATAATTTTCGGCTGTAGATTTTTTTTTCTAGTTTTTGTTTTTTTAAATAAATATTTTAGCCATCATAGAATTCGAGCTATCGAAGTCGGACGCACTATTGCTCCACCCTGTATAATAATAATAATAGTCACCATATTGTATGGTATTTCCAGTATTCATTTTATGTAGTTATGAATATAATTTATACCGCATCCTACTTATCCAGCTCGAAATTAAAACAGTAAACACTTGTATAGTCAGGTTGTTGTAAATGAAAAGAATACAGTTGTTACAAAACAGGGATTCTAGTAATACGAGGAAAATTTTTGACGGTGTATCCGTGCTCGTTGTCCATGTCCATAGCCGTGTCGTTTTATTTTCCAATCTACGTGGGAGCCTGAGTTGTGTTCTCGGTAGTGGTAGATTGAGTTTCGTTGGGTGTCGCTTCCTTGATTGCCAACCACGGCAGCCGTTTTTGAAGTTCGACTCTGCAACAATTTCACTCTAACAACTTTTCCCAATTAAAGAGAGAACGTTTCCCACCTGTATCTGGGGTGGCTTATGGCGTACACGTACGGGTCTAAACACGCCACAAATTTGCAAGTGCAAGCCGGAATCATCGTGACTCCTGGAGTCAACAAGGATTGATCGCCGAATCCCCCGATTAGGGCCAGAACTGCGTACGGCGTCCAAGAAGCGACGAACAAGAAGCAAATTGTGATCGCAGCTTTAGCTATTCGCAATTCCGCCGATTCGCTTGCTTGGGACTGGTTGCTCCGCAAAGACTCGACGTTCATTTTTTTCGCCTGAAGAAAAGTTTGGGTAATATTTCGTCATTTCGGTAATGAAAAATTACCTGTTCCCTAAGAGCTTTTTCGTGACTAAAAACTTTACTGACGATCTGGCTGTAAAAGTATATAATCATCGACATAGGCACGACGTACGAACAGAAAAAAATCACAGCGACAAACATGTGGTTATCGAAAGTGTTTGTTAAGTAGTCGAAAGTGCAGGATGTTAAAAAACCCTCTAGAATTACAGTTTTATCATTTTGAACGCAGTTATTGCTGGTGTTTGGGTACCGGGCACAAATCGTCCCCAAATTTCCAGTAATGGTAAAACCGACCAAGGTACCGTGTAAACCCAGATAGCCACAATCATAATTAGAGACTTGGTTCTGGTAAGTTTTCCATCAAACGGTCTGGTTATGGTGGTGTATCTATCATAAGCGATACAAGCGTTGGTCATCCCTGCCCCGATGCCCGATATGGATCCGAGGAAACCGAAAATTTGGCAGCCCAAGTGCCCCAAAGCGTAGCCCCGATAGAACGAGTTATAAATGAAGATCGGCGTCTTGACCATCATGATAAAATCACAGATCGCCAGGTTCACCACGAACATGTTGGAAGCAGTCCGAAGACTTTTCGCGCTGCAAAACAGCGGTTTTGAGTGTGAAACCGCCACTCAAATTTTTAGTTTAGAATTGTTGATACTTGCGTGGAAAAAATCCAAATGACCAAGCCATTGCCGATTGTGGACAATAGGAAGAAGCCGATGTACACTAGCCCCAACAAGAAGTGCATTGAAGCTTCAGGTTCTGGGTAGATGAGCCAGTGCTCCGGTATATGAACCAACTCTTCGGGGGGAACATTCCAAGCCAGTTTATGGTGGTCCATAACTCTGATCCGACAAATTAAAAAAATTACTATTAAAAGCTATTGGATTCAAGTGTTTTGGAAGCTCAGAGGGTTGCCACATCTTTTTCATCATTGAAGTGGCAGCAATCTTGGCCACTTTTTAGGCTTTAAACATTTTAGAAACGTGGCTCAAGATTTTTGAGTCCATTCAAATGTGGTCAATTGCTGCAGCTCCTACAAACTGGAGTAACTGGAAATTAGAGCTATAAGTACCTGGCTTGGATGGTCAAATTGTCTGAACTCATCTTGGCATCATCAACACAACTAGTAGCGATAGTAAAGCTGGTCGGTTTTATAGAGGGAATAATTAGATAAACCTGACCCTAATCCAACTAATATCATTAAGCCGAGATTTGTTAGTTAATATCAAAACCAAATAAAAGTATTCTATGGATTCCGCAAGATCAAGGATACGAGCCAACAAATTAAAAATCTTTATTTATTAAAAAATCACAACTTAAAATTATAAATATTTACAACTTAACAATTAAGACATCGAAATGGCAGTTCTGCGAACTGCTGCACTCAGCAACGCGTTTGTGTCTGGCTGCTCGGTGAGAATCTCAACTTTAACCCATTGCCTGGTTTTCGAAGATTGCCTGATCGCGCTGAGAACTCCTTGAACGTACAAGCCGTCCTCAAAGTTGGCAGCCGAACACACCGGTTCTTTGATCCACCCGGCCTTCTCCTTAACGGGCAGAAAAGCCTCACGTAACGCCGAAACCATTTTACAAATTCCCTTAATGAAAGGTTTAGGCAAACTGGACGTTGGCACGGCACACTGTAAATCTTCAACGTCCAAATAGAGAACTTCTTCGTTCCCTCGATTATGTCTGCCGAATAAATCGCCTCCTCTCACTACTAAGTGACCGGCGGTACTGCACACCGTTACTTCTTGCTGAAAAGTACTTCCGCTGGTGTGGCTGTTAATCGAGGCTGTCACTAGGATTCCATTGTTCAATTCCATTTGGAAGGAGCAAAAGTCGGGGGCGGAAATGTGCCGGATTCCGTTAATGTTGTTTGTTGTTTTGGTGAAAGTTCTAACGAGACCGTGCACCCTTAAGGCGCGTTCGTTTGTCAGGAACGTCACCAAATCAACGACGTGACTTCCAATTAAATTCAACGTGCCTCCTCCCATGAGGTCGTCGCATTTCCAGTCGAAACAATCATTTTCAGTGAACAAACAGCCGCTTTGGATGCGGATATCGATTAAAGTTAGGGGAGATTCGAGGTAATTCTCTTTGATCGCTTTCCTCATGTGCGTGAACGCCGGTAGAAACCGAAATGGGTGGTTGATTACCGATATTAGTGACGGGTAATATTGGCCGGCCCCGACCATTTTTAGGGCGTCACACTGGTTGAGGCCGGCGGGCTTGTCGCAAACTATGTGCTTGCCAATTCCTAGAGCTTTGACCGATATTTGGGCGTGCAAATTCGGGGAACATAGCACGAATATGAGATCGACGTCCTTGCGGAGGAGCACGTCGTCGATTTTGTTGGTGAAAAACGGAATGCAGAGGTCTTTTGCGGCGTCTTGCGCGTCCTGGAGGGTCCGGCTCCAAACGGCCTCGATTTTGAAGCCGTTCTCGCGCAAAATCGGAACCAGAACCTTCACCACGGGCCCTGTGCCAAACACGCCGATCCCGGGGAGCATTTTGGCTTTAAAAGAGCGACAAATTAATGTTTGTGTTTATTTACAATATTCGACGTGCTCTAACCTCAATTGCGCACGTATTTGACAGCTGTCAAACTTCTTCCATCGTCTCCCCGATGGCGCCAATTTCAAAAATTTTTGAAAAAACTTGCGAAAATGAAACAAAAGTTGGCTTTTATCTAATTATATTTGCGTACGTTAGACACAATAACAATTTAAACATTTAAAAAGGTAAAATAAATAGAATTGCAACTATGTAAATTCTACTTGTAGTGTAAAACCCGTTCCCACAATTGGTGCATTAGTGCTTAGTTCTTGCGACCCTGTCTCTCGTTGCCCTCCTCCAGCAGTTTATATGCCGGTAAGTACGTCTCTTTTTCCTCCAATACGTTGTAGTAGCTCAGAGTGGGGTTTCTGATTGTGTTGACGGTATTTCCCAAAGAGGTGAAGCCCATATTGTACAATTCGCAATAAGGAACTTTGTAATACAGCAAGTAATCCCAGATATCGGAATAGCACCATTCGAGAAGCGGGCTGACTCTCATGATGCGAGGCCAGGTGGGATCAGTGACCTGAAAAACGGACCATTAAAGCTCGGTGCCAAAAATGTTGGTTACCCACCTGAAAAGAGTTTAGGCGATCTGAAAATGGGTCCGTGTGACGAGTGCCCATAAAGCACGCTTTGTAGTTGCTGTGATTGCTAAGTATTTCTTCTAGAGCGGCTTTAATGTCCGACTGTATTGTGATTATTTTTAAATTGTAGTAAATTTTGCATTGTTTTATGAATTCATCCTGCTCGGGGAACGGACTTTTGCTCTGGACATACAGGCAAAAAACTGGACCCTCGTAATTCGAAAACCGGTATCTTAGAACCACCAAGATCAGGTGAAGGAGGACTGTACAGTCCTTGCCGCCATTGAAACTGATGAAAACGTTGCCAGGGCCGTATTGCAGTAAACACTTTTCTATGGTCTGAAAAATTGAAACAATTATTAAAATACAAATAGATAAAGAACAATTTTAA
The DNA here is from genome assembly GCA_951805265.1 of Schizotus pectinicornis. NCBI lineage: Eukaryota > Metazoa > Arthropoda > Insecta > Coleoptera > Pyrochroidae > Schizotus > Schizotus pectinicornis. The sequence continues at coordinate 14,528,751 of OX638203.1, forward strand.
AGAGATTCCTACTACGAACCAAATAATAAACGACATAATTGGGTGCACCGTAATTAAAATATTAGTATGTGCGTTATTTACATAATTAACATAACAACAAAGATAAAAATTTGTCACAATTGATAAGCATTCAAGGAACTGGGGTGATAAATGTTTAATTGCCCCCCTCATACTTACTTCAATGGACTTCTTAACGTGAATATCATTACTATGATAAATATCTTCCCAGGAGTTGCATGGTTCTATAAAATTTAGAGGATTGATTTGCAATTTCTCCTGAATCTCCTCTTCAAACCGAACTAAACTCGGCAATTTAGGCGAAGAAACCTTGATTGTCAGCGTGTGGTCTTCTTCTGTAGATTCAACTGTTACGCCATCTCTTGCCAGGCTATCAATTTTTTGTCGGGTGTTGCTCGAATTACCGTTCACAGTGATTTTGTAAGCTTTCAGATACAACGGTTCCTTTCTATACTGCCAAATATGCGGTTTTAAAATTTTCAAGAACGTTTCTTCCAAATGTTCCTCGGTCAACATAAAAATTCTTTGGTAGTAAATTAAAGGGTAGACATCGCTTGTTATCAACTTGGCAGCAACTGGGATGCAAATTTCATTCTTATCGTAAGACGTCGACAATTTTTTTAAAACGTTTTCGAGTTGTCGACGGCAATCAAGTTCCTGTGAGAAAAGTTTTCCGATCGCTCTGTACAAGACTCCATTCTTAGTTCCCCCAACAGTAACTACGATATCGTAGTACTTGGCTAATGATCCTATTTCATTACTGACGACACCTTCGGATTCTGGTAGCACCGTCACCTTCTCCACGGAGTATTGAAGCAAATTCAGCTCTTGGACGAGAAATTTTGTAGAGTCGTCGCTCTTTGCACTTTGCAGAATTTCGTCGTTGATGACCAAAATCGATGCCGTCTTCATTGACATCCTGACTGTCCCATATCAAGCACTACCACTGTTAAGTGTGACGAAGGTAAAAGTAAAAAGTAATGCTTTTACCATTTCTCCTTCTTTAATAATCAATTGACGTAATCGAAATTTGAGGTTATGACAGTTTTGATGCTCTCCTGTCAACCATGGACACGTGCCGCCCCCACTTCTAAACCAAACAAACGCATGCGCATTAGAGTTTGTATACGAGGTGGGGGTAACTGTCATTGCTAAAACTGTCAGTTCCGACCGGCCGGCAAATTTGAGGTTAAGTTGTTTACAAATAAGTTAATGAATTCAAACAAGTTATATCTCAACGGTTGCAAAAAGAGCGTTTTGTTGTGACGTAAATCTAAAGAACTACTTTGGGCCCAACATGAAAATTGCGGTGGAAGGTTGCGCCCATGGGGAGCTCGAGAAGATCTACAGTACCCTGGGCCGTTTGGAGGAAATTCACGACTTTAAGGTCGACCTGTTAATATGTTGCGGAGATTTTCAGTCGTCACGAAACGTGGCAGATCTCCACTGCATGGCGGTTCCTCGGAAGTACGTCAATATCTGTTCTTTCTACAAGTGAGTCCCTTTCGTAACTAAACTGGCTGGCTCACTAGCGACAACTTTTTAGGTATTATACCGGAGAGAAAACCGCACCGGTGCTGACAATTTTTATTGGCGGCAACCATGAAGCCTCGAATTATTTACAAGAATTGCCTTACGGAGGTTGGGTTGCCCCCAACATCTACTATATGGGTTATGCTGGTGTCATTAATATAGCAGGTTGACACGAAATAAAAACTCTACATGACGTCTAATTGCTTTGGTTAACAGGGGTGCGAATAGGAGGTCTTTCGGGAATCTACAAGAGTCAAGATTTTATGAAGGGCCATCATGAACATCCACCATATAGTGAAAGCTCCAAACGCTCAGTTTACCATATAAGAAATCTCGAAGTATTTCGTTTAAAACAAGTAGCTGACCCCATCGACATATTCTTATCGCATGACTGGCCAACGGGGGTTACTGAATTTGGAAACCAACCCCAATTGCTCAGATTTAAGCCTTATTTTGAGTATGTTTAAAGTAACTCCCTAGCCCGCATTTAATTATGGTGTTTTAGAGAAGACATTGCTTCGGGAAGCCTGGGAAGTAAGCCTGCTGAAGAATTATTGAAAACTCTAAAACCAGAATATTGGTTCTCGGCGCATTTGCACTGCAAATTTGCCGCTCTCATCCCCCACGAAGACGGCAAGACTACAAAATTTCTGGCCTTAGACAAGTGTCTCCCTAAGCGAAGATTTTTGCAAATGGTCGATATCACGCACAAAACTGACGAGAACATAGAAATTAGTTACGATTTGGAGTGGCTGACAATTTTAAGACTCACCAATCACTTGTTGAGTGTCAAAAACGTCATGAATTATATGCCCGGAGCTGGTGGTTCCGAAAGGTAATACTACAATTACAGAGACCTGTTGTTATTTTTCTTTTTTGGCAGATGGTCTTTTCAACCTAGCGATGAAGAAAAATTGGTGACGTTTGAAAAGTTTGAGGGCAATTTAATTGTTCCCAAAAATTTTGTTAAGACCGCCCGAGGTTACGTAGCGGGGTCTCTTGTAAAAAACGCCCGACATCCGTTAGCTGTTGTTAATCCCCAAACGATAGAATTTTGCGAAAAATTGTTAATCGACGATCCCTTGCAACTTCTGTTGAATTTATGCGGGCCTTCTCTTAATTCCACCAAGGTTGAAGAAGGTGATTCAGTAGATAACTCTACAGTTATCAGCAGATCGGATGTCTCATTGGAAGTGACCTCTGGCTCAGTTTCGAGCAGAATTAGCCTCAATCTTCCAGAGCCGGTTCATAATCTTGAGGTGCCCGATAGCGAAGTTATGGAGACTAACCAGGCGCCATGTTTGCCTAATTCACACGAAGATGATGATGAAAAAGTAGCGCCCTGCGTTGAATTGGGTCAAGAAGTGGGGAAAATCGCAGAAAATAAATTTAAAAGAAGAAATGGAGTAATGTACGAAAATGAGGATAAATTCTGTTAACATCGATGATTTGTTGATATTTTTGCTGCTGATTATGATTGCGTGAAACAAAGGCGCAACCACGGAACTTTTTTAAAAAAGTGTATTGTATTGTTTGCTCAAAGGGGATTCATGCAACAAGTACTTTTAAAATTTGACTGTAGATAATTCATTATTAGACGATGTACTTTTATTAATTAATATCTCTACACATTGTATATCTTTTATTCCTTTAGTGCAGCGTCCTGTAATACCGGCATCGTAAGAAAACTTCAAAATACCTAACGCGCATGTGCAACTCAATTCGCACTTGAACTGTAGATCTTCCAGTTTGCATACCTGCAAACTGCCTCAGACAAAGCATTTCATCTGAGGGCTGCTAAAAAAAAAACTCAGCACTTTTATATAAAGTTAATTTATTAAAATAAGATACTTAATAACAATGAATAGGCCAAACGTATCTGTATATTTATTTGCTTCTAATGGTATCGCTACGACGATAAAACAACAAGTAGGGAACCCTCGTTCCTTGCGGCTTCAGAACTTGTTCTTCATGCACAGTTTTAACAGACGCATCGTCATATCTGATCCAAGTGCTGTAGCCCACGTGGAAAGCGTCGGTAATATAGTGTCCTTTAGTAGCTTCCTTCCCATCATGATACACGATAGCAAACAATTTATACTGTTTTTCTTTTGGCGACGACGGTTTCGAAAGTAGCTCTGCAAAATCATTCGGAAATTAATTAACACCCAAAATTACAAAAAACACAGACAACTTACTAGAATCTATTTTCAAATCGATGGGAAACTCCAAAGCTTTGACGATCTTCGTGCACCCATCCAATTTAAAATCAAAACACTTCAAGTGCAGAACCAGAATTACAGGAAGCTCCTCCAACATTACTTGCTGCCAGGCTTCAACTTCTTCATTTGTTTTGGAAGACGTCACTCCCTCTAATTTGTTCCTTGACACCAAAGCCTCCAGTGCTTCACGCACAGTTTTCACTTTCTGCAATAAAATTTGTTGGTTATTTCTACAAATAGTTGCTAAAACCTTGGACGTACCTCAATATTTAATTGTAACGTAAAGAAAGGTTGAATATTGTAAGTGGATTGATCCCCGGCGCGGTGAATCCTCGACTTCAGGGAACCTCCGAATATATCACTAATAGGCGTTTTTCCAATATCAGTTTGCCTAGTTATGGCACCTTTATTTTTTGGACCCATTACCTACAACAAATTGAAATGAAAACTTTCCGCAAAAAAAAAAACAAAAAACTACACTAACCTGCCATTCCTTATCAACCTCCTGCTCCATAATTTTCTTGTCTACGTCAATTGTCGTTTCATTTCTCACCAATTTCATTAACTGGAAAAAATTATATAAAAGTTTATAATATGAATTTTTATGCCACAAAATTTAGAAGACTCAATTACCTCAAGTAAAAAAAAATTTATATGAAAATATTGCAATAAAATTTAAAAGACTGAATTACCTCAAGTATTTCGTCGTTCAGTCCATTTAATAAGCATCCTAAAAATTCTTCAGCATCTTCCTGGCGACCCTCCACCAAAAATGAATCGCTCCTTACACCGTTCAACATTTTGTACGTCCAAAACGGTTCGAAGGGCAAGTCGCAATCTATCAAGCTGCCCTGCTCCTTTTTCTGGTTCTTGTCGTTCCGTCTGTTCACCCTCATACCAGCTGGTAAGTGTTGAAATTCCTTGACAAAGCGACATCTAGAAAAAACAAGCAAAACGTCAATTTTTGCCGACTTGTACAAGCAGGGGCGAGCGCGGCATTCGTTTCATGTAAATAAACGATAAATATTAAAGGAAGTGTGTACAGAACACTGTTTTACCGACATTGGCGCCCTTAGCTCCTTGTGTGACATCAGCACATTACTTACAACAGTTTTAAATATTTTTTTTAAGGATCCTGCTGCTATTAAGTTAATTGCGTTTCAAACATTTAGTTGCGGTTCTACCAAGTACGCGAATGGATACCAGAAATTTTTATTTGTAAGAAGCAGTTAAAAAAAATTATTACCTGCCAATTTTAGGTTAATTAATTTCTCAGTGAGTTGAATTAGTGTCAAAATTAATTAATTAAGATAAAATAGCGGACGAGTCGTCCAGTTTCTTTGCACCTGACTATACAATCACTACCACCAAATAGTTCCTCATTGGTTGGCGCTTATCCCGCTTTAAATTCAGTTTGCGCCTTTACCGCAAGATGGCGCTCTAGTAGCCTCCAATTATTTTGAACCCCCAGGAGCCAGGAGCTGCTCAAATTTGTAGCAAAATTCAACATTTCACTAATCCTAGTAAAACACCTACAAAAAAAGTACGTTACTTACATTCCGTCAATTATGGGCGTAGCTTTTTTCTTCTCGCTAGAAGTGTTTTGTTGGGCCAGGCCACTCATCAAGTTATACATGGGGGGGCACGCCAGGAGAGCTTGCAGTATCGAGTTGATGTAGCAGTAGTTGCTGCGATTGATCAACCCTCTGGGCTGCAAACTTATAGTTCTACCATCTACGTTATGACTCAGCAAAAATTCTAGAAAATCGCAAATTAGGGGGAAAATCGCGCCAAAAAACTCCAGCAACTTACCACCCATTCTGTAGCAATTGGGATCGACAAACTGTGCCCTGCGTGGATGCTTGATAGGACACAGCTTCTCATTTGCTTGTATATTCACAGCCTCATTACGTGCTTTCTCGGTTTGATCAGCACCAGTTTCATCAGTTAACTCCGCAGATTTCTCCGCGTTAAAAAGACTCGCCCAAGTTTTCTTGCCATCGGCAGCGGCCTCGTTCTTTTGAACCGTTCCGTTTTGTTGGGGCGCGATCGGTTCGGATATTTTAACATCAGCAACGTGGGTTGCTTCAATAGTATGATTAGTTACTGCAGGTGGAGACGAAACGTATTCTGGTTCGGGGTCGGGCGAATAATAACCGGCATCGAGCTCGACTGTGTTTGTGGCAGTTGCCAAAACTTCGTTGGTGTAATTGGCAAACGCAACATTGTCACTTGTCGGTGCAGATACGGGTTGGTTGCAGCTAATGTTGTTGACAAAATTGACGTTGTTTACAATAACTGCGGGATTGACGGGATTTAACGGAAATGGGGGTTGGTAGTTGGGTGCTGTTGAAGCGTTCATGTAAAAAGTCGGTTGCATGCCGTAATTTACGTGGGTCAGATATACGGCGGCGTTAGGAGGGGCTCCGAACTCCTCATGGCTTTGGCTTTGAGCATAAGCATGTGTTGGCGCAAGTTTTGCGAAACCATTTTGGAGTTCGTCTGAAACGCACGTGGGGTTGAAAAGGTGCATTTTGGGAATTGGGCGGGTTAAGAGCCTACCTCGCATTGGGGCTAGCTTGTTTTCGGTTTTCCAAGGCAACTGCACCTTGGAGTTGTCCGAATACAAGGAAGATAGGATTTTTCGCTGTTCTTGGTCGTCCACATCGCTCAGATCCAGGAAAGAAATGTTATACTGTAACAAATAGCGAAAATAACATTCAATTCGTTAGATTTGCGGCGAAATTATGTAAGGATGAAAAATGTGTTTAATGAGTTTGCATTTTCTTCTTACCGGCTCGTACAAATCCATAATGGTGGTTAATTGTTCATATTTCTAATAACCTCATCGCAACGCAGTAATCGGAAACGCAACGTTTCTAATAATAATAATAATAATAAAAACTAACTCCGCAGGGTTAACTTCTCACGTTCCATACTGGATGTCATCTGACAAAATCGGCGAAGCAAAGGAAGCAGTATTGCCAACGCACGGCCAGTTCTAAAAATAAAATATTATAGCATTGACTAACCATTATAGTGGTTAGTCAACGATTATAGCATTTTGTAACAAAATTATTATAACAATATTATTAGTTTCTTACATTATGTATGTAACATACAAATATATGAAAATTAAAAGTATTTTGTTGTTATATTTATTATCGTTTTTTGTACCCTATGTATTTCATACTCTACTACATAGATGGCAGCAAAACAAGAATCAACGCGGGAGATTGTAACTATGTTTTACAGGTTGCCTATGCCTACCTTACATAAGGGTGTAATAAGGGTGGAAGCCGGAAACTGAAAGATATGAGGACTATAGAACCGCTTCCCTAAAATAAATACGTGCTATTTAATTTGACACACAACGAATAAATAAGAACTGAATTAGACTCAATTTCAACGAACGCATCTGCTGAGGAAGATTGTGCCAGCGCTCAAATGTTCAAAACGCAAAGAAATACAGCTCTGGCAATCGATTATTATCATACAATCTGTTTTCTAGTAAGATAATTAATTTCACATAGGTCGAATAAGCGATCAGTTCGCTTGAATCAAACAAACCACCAGGGATTGAAAAATGAATGAAATAATCTAAGAAGGTCCTGTTTGCTCTAGCTAGAACTAGTCACAAAGCCACCAACTGCCATGGGATAAACAGACTCAAAAATGGCAACTAAATGACCAGAATCACGTCAACGAGGATTGGAAGGCTACTACTTCCTTCAATTCTTTTTGAAGAAGAAAGCTCTCACTTCTTACCAGTGAAAAATTGAAAGTAAGTACGGTGGCAAACTATGTGAGGTTGCTATAAATCGAGAAGCGGGAAGTAATGGCTAAAACCTCTGTTGATAGTCAGGGACGAACAACAATTCAAAAAAAGTAAGAAGAAAAACAATGCAAACAAGTTATCCACCAATTAACACGTCTAGTCCTCCAGGAAGCGGTTACTTTCTTGTTGTAATAAATCTTCTTTTTTATTACGACAAAAAAAAAATTGCAAAAGAAGTCCCCTTCGGCCTTGGCCTTGTGCAAATAACGTACAAAAATCCAACTTCTTGTCCATACATATTTAGCCAATCAACAGTGGTTTAAAAAGATAAAAACTTTTTGTTGCTTAACTTCTCAATAAATATTTGAAATTTGATTTGTTGCATAACAACAATTTGGACAATTTTTCTCCATCTAGAGTCGTTCCTATTACGTCACGAAATGACGTAACTGTATCGGACAAAGAAAGTTCCTCTTCGCTGCTCGTTGCCACTTATAGAGAGAAAGAAATTGCTCTTGATTGACACCAAAATTTGGCGCAAAATGCATCCTCACGTTGTACGCACAACAATAATTGCTTCAGTCCAGTGCTTGTGCTCTTGATGCTCATCTTTTTTGCTTGCTTTTTCATATCACTTCAGCAGCTCCTCAGTGGTTTAATAATTGAACGAACTAACTCCTCGTACTGAAACCGCAGTTTTTTTCTTCTCGAGACAATAAGTTGTTGAGAGGACGTTACGGAAGTAACGTAAATTTATTAACATTGTAAAGATAAAAATAAACTATAAAATTTGTTTTAAAGTTTCTTCTGGGGAAGCAAAAGTTTTGAAATTTACATAAAAATGTGGTTCAATTTAATTTAAATATTTGGTTATACTAGGACGCTAAGATTTTTTTTTAAACTCTTAGTTTTAACAAACTTTTGAGGCTTTGTGGCTTCGCAGTTCTTATGGGAAATATTCACTTATAAAACATCTCATTAACTCAAAAACATCTAAATTTTCAGGAAAGATTAATTTGTAAAAAAGTCTGAATTTTAGTAGCTTATACTAAGGTTCAGACTTTTTTACAAATTGCCAAGCAATGCAACATTATTGACCTGAAGAGTGTGTAACAGGGAATAAGTTAATGTGTAGAAAATTACTTCCTTCGTGCTAAACTATACATAAGAAAGAAAATTATAAGTAAGTAAGTACCTATACCACAAGACGATTACGTAACACTTAATGCATATTTAATTTGTTAACTATACTTAATATCAGTAAAAATAATTTGATTCCCAATTTTAGTAAAAATTATTTAAAAGTATTATTATTATTTAAAAATTATGTAAAAATAGTAGTCATTCTTATTATTTTTGTTATTTCCGGGTCCTAACTTTACAACTAAATGTTTACTAATTTCATCTGAGATAAGAAATTAAAAATTCGATGTGGCGTAACGAAGAAGATGCCGGGCTTCGCTGAACCAGTGCATTAGCGTAGAAAATAATAACGACTGTGGGAAGGGGGGGAAATAAACCTGAGTTTTGGTAAGCATATTTTGAAAGTCAGTAGCACCATTCACGTGAAAAACCGTGGTTCCGATAGTCCTCGATGGTAAATGGTAAACAAGTGTACGGCGAGAACCTGTAGTGATCACGACATTTAAGACACAAATTGTTTGCGAAGATAAATAAACAACATCGACATTGTAACAGATGCGTGAGTTAAATTTTATACACTTATTAATTACCCGTTTTACTGTAAGTACTACCACTACCTACTGGAGCGGTTGGGATTTTTGTTCTGTAGGCCTTATAAGAGGGTGCTTGCATCACAACTTTCTTAAAAATGGCCTTTGAACGTATTTAAATTTAAAAATAATTATAAGTTGAGTTTGCAATAATTTGCCACAAATATCTTTTTTCGGTGTAGTGACTCCCAATACTTATTGGTACCGTTCTAGTAGGTACCTAATAAGAAAAAATCATAATTGATAATAAGCAAACAATTAACTCTTGTTGTTTACATTATTTAATAAAAATAAGCAAATTATGAAATAGCTTCTGGCTCACTAGAGTAGTAATTTATAATTTACTGTTGCAATCTGATCAAGTTTGGAAGTTTATTAATTCATACATAATTATAACAAAACCAGGATAATGTCAATGAACAGAAATTAGAAATTAGTTGTGAAAAACAAATTTTTAGACCATGAGCACACAACAAACAGGTTCACATTTCAAGGTTTTTAATATTTCTTATGATTAATTAATGGTCGCACAAGAGGGTCAAGTAAGGAAGGATTCATTACAAGCCAATAAAACGGTGACCAATTATGTGTTTATGTGTATATATTTATTGAATAGAGTTGCATTTCCTGTTCAATAACATGCACATGAAAATTTTTCTGTCGGAGTGAAATTTTGCACATTTCTACGTATTATTCACATTTACTGTTAATTTTAATGTATTAACAAACAAACCAAAATTCGTTAAAAACTTAACATTTTAACCAAAATAGCAGTACTTAGCTTAACATATTGTCGCAAAATCGTCATTTGGCGATAAGAAATTGAAGCCAACCGTGACGTTGGCTTCAAATCCCAATAATAATCTCAATACCTGGAATTTTAAATAGGAAACAACACTATTTAAATTATATTGAAATAATGCATCAATAATATGCCCATAAAGAGAATGAATGGTAGGTATAATTTGCGGTAAGCTCAAGCGGTGGAAACCACTTACTTCTCGTTAATATGGTTATGCTATTATACAATCAGAAAACTTTATTTGCAAGTTCAAGATTTATCCAGTATAATTGATGCAATTCTCCACGTCTCTTTCATACTTGTGGTCCTTGTAGAATCCAGCAAAAGTAACGCAAATTTATATTTCGCTATTCTGCATCGCGACGGTATGTATATTATGAGGCTTACGTAACATAGAAGGTAACTTTCTATCCATTATTCGAGCGTTGAGCGTAGATCTAACATTAATTTTATAAAATTGGATCAAGCAATCGCAAATTAACATACCGCAATCAAAGTAAAGCTAAGCAAATAAAAAAAAAATATGCATTCATATATTGCAAAACTGCACAAACAGGTATTTTAAGAAGTGTGGTGTTATTCCAGTTTTTCTACTTAAGCAAATACCCACGCTTAGGTACCTCTGTTAATAGTGTAGACATTGAAAAACAATAGTCCTTTATTGCTTATTTTTTACTTTATTTACTAATGAAAACCGCATTAAAATTAAATAAAAACTTTTGGAGATTTTTAAACGCGTCCAACGCCCACCAAACATGCCTAATACATACATTTTTCACCGTAAACCCATTCAAGTAATTTGCACGTTATTATAAAAAACAATAAACATTCTTAAAAAGCCACAAATAACTAGTAGAACTTCACTAATAATGTTACAATTTTAGAAAAAATTCCCGCTTCTAAATTTTGTGCTTCGTTATTTGCTACAAAATAGTTCAGCTTATTTTGAAACTCTTTCCTGACTTTTTGGAATGGTTCTTGACTAATCGAGACTCTCAGATTATCTTCTCAGGAGAATATTCTCGGCTCTAAACTTTCTTCATCCAGCATCCAGCATCATTATTTATTCTTCGATTTGATTATCTAAAATGATAAGTCAATCACTAGGGAGTAAACATTTCAAAATAGAGGACAAAAAATACTAGACGACACACGGGCCTCCTATTAGCTAGAAGCGGCCCGGAGCAAGGTAGTAACGTAAGCGTGTCTGACTGAAGTCTAAAGTGTGGTATTGCGTATAAATTGAACTACGTGTTTATTGTGGTCATTAAATAAATTATTAAATTATGCATGTTATGTATGTTTATTACGTAGTCTAGATCATTAATTTCCTATTGAGACTCCAAGAATCTATTTATAGTGATGCATAATTAGATATCTCGACGAGAAAAAATATAACATTGTTGCAAACTCGATAGAGTTTTCATTACAATATTTAAAATGCACAGCGAAATTTGCAGGAACTTAGGAATTAGGCATAATAGTTAATTATCATTAATAAACATTTTTTTATTTAATTTTCCAGCAAAAATATTAACATGCTTGCAAAACTAGAATCAATTTGCTAAAATCGCCTTACAAGACTCTGTAAATTTGCAACTCTATTCGGTGACGGCATGGTCCTTTTTTATAATTTACAACAAAATCAAGAGTTATTTACGTAAAAACGATTCGAAACAAAAGTAATAATGTGTACACGTTAATAACTTTTGATTTTGTTGTAAATTATAAAAAATGGACCATGCCGTCACCGAATAGAGTTGCAAATTTACAGAGTCTTGTAAGACGCATTTAGCAAGTTGATTCTAGTTTTGCAAGCATGTTAATATTTTTGCTGGAAAGTTAGATGAAAAAATGTTTATTAATGATAATTAATTATTATGCCTAATTCATAACTTCCTGCAAATTTCGCTGTTTATTTTGAATATTGTAATAAAAACTCTATTGAGTTTGCAACGATGTTACATTTTTTCTCGTCGAGATATCGCTCAATTTAAATTTTTCCGATTTTCACAATGATGCCGACCTTTAATCGAGTTGCAAAATTTTATAGTTCCGTCTCGATTCGTTACACATTATACGGCAAAGTTTAAAAAATGTTAGAATTAATGTTAAATTTTTTACCTACTCACTGGCCTAAGAGGGAAAACATTCTCTAATGTCTCTATAATCAAGTTGCCCAAGAAGGAAACCATTTTTATTGCTCGACGTATAATGTTGGATGAAAAAAGGTACAATTACCTTAAAAACCTATTAATAAAGTAAAGAAAAACTTCGTTTTTGAAAATATAAATTAAATAGTAACGTCATTTCCAAAAATTCTGAACTGCCGAACTACTCTACTTGAGAAGAACAGAAAAGTCTGATTCCATAGACAATGGAGCTCACATGAAACTTCAAACCGAGAGTGTGTGTGAGATGTTTTTTCATTCAACATTCAAATAATGGAAATTTTTTATAACCCAGTTCTACCGGTGATCACATTTTGAGGAAAATTCCGTTACTGTCATTAAAATTAAAAACCATCTCGTAAAATTTGAGGTGTCGGTTGTAACCTTCAACTATCACTTTCGGATGTGTACCGCTTCGGTTTTTATTACTAAAATTCCTTTCACTGTTGTTTTCCTAATAGAGTCTTGTAGTCTAGTGCCAGTTTTTTTCTTTGGCGAAATTTTCGGCGGTTCAATAAATCTCTCTGTTGCGGTTTACATTGTTGCAACTTCACCACGTCGCCCAGTGCGGTTCATATTGTTCCAATTTTTCTTAAAAGTCTTCTTCTAACTTTTGAAATAGACTCTTGATTGATTGAAAAGTCAGACGCTCCTCCTATTGCTTGTTCACCTCAATTAAAACTGTACAATAATAGAGACGCTTTTGGGTAATTAAATATGTAATTACGATTTTTTCTTCGACACCTTTTTATTGCGTAATTTACCCAATAAAAGGGTGTTAAAGAAGGAAAACGAATCTTTTCTATTTTATGGAACATTGTTAATAGTTCTGGCATTAAAATTTTGTTGGTGTCCTCAAGCATGTTTCTGAGGTCATTGAACAAATTAGTCTTTTTCCTTTCGTTAATTTTGAACAGGAAGAACAATGACATACTTATTGTTGATTATTCCCTATTAACTTAATAACCAAGCTTAGCCAATACACTAGTGTTACTTGCCAGTAATTAATTTAATTTTCCCAAAATTTTGAAGTTCAAGTTTTGAAAAAACTGCGATGGCTAATAACATAATAAAAAACAGTTTTGTAATGTAAGTTCAATGACTGTGTTCGCGTTGAGAAATCGAAGATTATCAAGACTATAATATGGCACCGGCAATCATGGTTGTAATTAACAAGCAAATAAACTTTACGACATGTTTAATAACGATCCCACAAATTTGACTAAAATGATGGGACCAAATTTTTCGTGTGTTGACTTAGTTCTCAATTTAAATTAATTGTATTTGCACAAAGTACAGTGAGCATGTACGCTGTTGTAGTTGCGTAAGAAAAGTTGTGGAACTTGCTGCTACTGACCTCTTTATAACAGCGCTATTACATGCCAAAATCGGCGTTGGAAGAAACGGAATTTTACTTTCTACAACAAAACTCAGGTTTCACGGAAATATTGCTAGCTACTGAAAATTTTCCACAAATTTTTATGCAACACGCATAAAAGTGTGCGTTCAATATCGCACAACTTTACACACGTTATTTAAACAACTTCCGGAAATTATACTCGATACCTTTATAGTAATTTGTGACGTGATGACTGGTCTTAGATTGACGTGTGATTAATTGCTGTAAAGAGAAAAAATCCTTTCAGAATTTATTAACAAGCTTGTCATGATCCACAAGAAAAAACAAAATTTGAAAAAAAACAGTATATTTGAGTAGCTCTTGAAAAAGTGTCTTAATATTTTTCCCGTCGGTGGGCTATTAAATAAAAACCGAAATCAAAAACATCAATTTTTATTTAATATCAAATAAGTCAGGGCAAGTACAGTAGAGCGCCTAGCTTGGCCCCAATGAGGTCAAGTCCGCCACAGTTACCATGGATAGTCGGCGCTCTATTCTATGTCAAATTTTATTGTTCTATTGAAATAATTCTTGTAATTTGACCAAAGTCGCCATTCTTCAAATAAGTGAAGTCTACATAATTAGTAACATTTTTATCCTGTATGTGCATAAATTGCATGAATCAAAAATTGACATTCATGTTTTTACAATAATTATTTATCGTCGCCACTTAAGTGTAGTTTCTAGAAATAAAGTTGTTTAATTTTTAATAAAAGTTGATTGTAAAAATGACGGAACTCAAAAAACTTGTCCTTGTGCTTGCCAAAATACTACTTTTTGCGTTCTTGTACCAAATGACGTGCTAATAGAACATCGCCTCTAAAATCCTTAACCTATTCACGACCTTGTTCATTTATTACTACTCAGTTAACAACGTGCCTACATTTTAGCAACAACCTCAACGAAGATGGAGGAAAAAAGTCGCATCAGCGAATGGTACAACGGCCGGTCCATTTTTATCACGGGCGGTACCGGATTCATGGGTAAAGTCCTCGTAGAGAAGCTGCTTTACACTTGTTCCGGCCTCTCTAAAATCTACATATTGATGAGGCCAAAACGGGGAAACAGTCCCGAAAAACGCCTGGAAGAGATGTGGAAACTACCAGTAAGTTTCGCGATCCTAACTTGACTCATGAGGGCCAACAGGGTGCTTTTTTCAGGCACCTTTTTGGCTGTCTACCATCTGCAAAATAAAGTGTTTGAATAGCTCTAAAATAAATTGGAGGCGGCACTACTTTATTAGGCATCTCGTTGAGCTTCTGCTAGCTGTAGTCTTCCTGCTGGTCAGAAGTCGCGCCCCCTTTAGTCGTGGTTTCGAAACTATGCGATCAGGAGTTCTGTTTCTCCTATTGAAGTTAAACCAAAACATTTGCTTTCAAAACTATGGGATCAGGAGTCCTGTTTCTCCTGCTGAAGTTACACCAAAACATTTTTTTATAACTAGAAAGCTCTAATTACACAATTATCACTGATGTGATCAAGAGGAAAAATAAGTTTTCGAATAGACATTAATCTAGCCTCCAATATAACCGGTAGGTTGAATAAATATTACGAAGGTCGTGACCATTAATTTAAATAATAATAATAATCCAAGGTTAAAATTTTTTGCCTAATTAGAGCTAAACCTTAGATGGAACTTGGCACCTCTACACTTCTTTTTTTAGATGTTTAGCCGCTTGACGGCCGCCCAGCCAAATGCCATAAAAAAGGTGGCACCTCTTCAGGGCGACCTCCATGCCGAATTTCTCGGATTGTCAGAATCCGACTTGAACACCCTCGCAAACAACGTTAACGTCGTTTTCCACGTTGCTGCAACTCTACGTTTGGAAGCGACTTTAAAAAGCGCCATTGACCAAAACACCGCGGGTACGGCGAGGGTCATCGATGTAGCCCTAAAAATGAAGAAATTGGAAGCCTTCGTCCACTTCAGTACTGCGTTCTGTTCAGCGGATATTGACGTTTTCGAGGAGAAGGTAGATGAGGACTCCTTAAATCAGAACTGGTCAATCAATTTCACGTTTAATAGGTATACGAGTGTCGGGAAAACCCACGAGACGTCATCGAAGTGGCCAAGTGGATGCGCGACGATGCCCTCGAAAAGGCCACACCTGCACTGATAGCGCCTCATCGTCACACTTACACTTACAGCAAACGTCTTGCGGAGAATTTGGTGGCGAACGAAAAAGACAAGTTGCCGGTCTGCATCTTGCGTCCTTCTATAGGTTGTAATCGAAAATTTTAAAATGGATCACTGATGGTTAATTGCAGTTATACCCGCGGGTCTGGAACCCCTCCCGGGGTGGGTTGATAGTTTGAACGGCCCGATGGGTCTGTTGGTGGGTGCCGGAAAAGGCGTTATTCGATCGATGTATGCTAAGCGAGATAACAAGGCCAATTTCGTCCCAGTGGATATGGCTATCGCCACAGCCATAATAGTGGCCCAAAAAGTAGGATCTTCCCCCAAGTAAGTTTGAAAATAACCAGACGCTCCCTGTACTGATCCTGGACGCACTGTGTAGTAAACTGGCCCAAAAGTATTATTAATGGTTTAGTCGAATTAAAACTATTTTATTAAAATTGGGACAAACACCTATGTCGCTCAACTAAATTATTGTCAAGTCTCAACGGCGGTCAGCTGTACTGTCTATCCCACTTTAGATATTATATATCGCGTATGGTTCTCGCAGATCGAAAGAAGTGCCCGTCTACAACTTATCGCAAGATGAGGTTATTCCGATAACAATAGGGGAGATTTTGGAAAAAGGAAGAAGCGTTGTTTACGCCAATCCGTTCCAGGGCCAAATTTGGTACCCAGACGGCGATATACGGTCTTCAAGATTCGTCCATTGGTTGTTCTGTCTCTTCCTGCACTGGATTCCGGCTTACATCATCGATTTCTTGCTGTTAATTTTCAGACAGAAGAGATTGTAAGTGTTTGAACCGCAACGCTACAAAACTTAAGTAAGCACTTTCAGCATGGTCCGATTGCAACGTAGGATCCATGATGGCTTAGGTTTGCTGGAATTTTACGCTGTACGGCAATGGAACTTTAAGTGTAAAAATTTTATGGATTTGAATGCTCACTACCTGACAGAAGCCGACAAGGAACACTTCAAGCTAGATTTTCGTATAATGTCTATAGACGAATACTTGGAAATCTGCGTTCTGGGCGCAAGACAATATTTAATGAAAGAAGATTTATCTACGCTACCACGTTGCAGAATTCAGCAAAACATGTACGAGTGAAAGCGTAATTACTATAGCAATAACCATACTCGTTTTCAGATTAATGGTGGTGCACAAGCTCGTCGTCTACGGATTCTACTTCTTCCTGTTATGGACAATTCTATCGTCAATTGGGACGGCGGAAGTTATGTTCGATTCAGTTGGAAGTTACATAAAACATGTGCCGGTCATCGGACGATTAGTTCATGTGTAATAAAAAGTAACGAGCAAACCAGGCGGTTTCGCACTGCCAAGCCCAAGTTTATTCTTGTAAAGAAAAGGGATCATTACGTTTTAGTTTATGTGTCGGTTTTTCGAACAATTATAAATCCATTCACTTACTTCCATGTTTATAATAATATTTAGAGGTGCAACCTTATTATAATTTGTGATACAGGGTAGATTATAGTTGTCATTTTTCACATTAAATTCTCGAATTAATATTACTCATATTTTACTGTCTGTGGGTTTCTCGAGTTGCGTTGTACTCTTTATGACCCCTTCCAAGTCCGAGATGGCGGCCGAAACTTGAAACAGTCTCCCGAAAATATCGGCCAAATCCCCTTCTTGAATCGTCATCACAAAGCAGTCTTGAAAAAGAAAATAATTAAAAACTTCGCACAAATATCCAAATTAATGCAAACCTTGTTTTTCGGAAACAGCCTTCTTGCAATATAAATTCAGGATTGTGTGGACGTCGTTACTGGGATCGTACGCATCCTCGTTGTCTTTGATCATTTCTTCTCTATTAGCCTTATAAAATGATATAACAGTTGCAAACTTTTCGCTCTCGATCAACTTGTAAAAATTTAAATCTGAACTGGGCAACGGTAACGGGGAGACGCCACCATCAGCGTCGTTATCTTCACAGGAGCGCGTTAAAGCGTTCTTTATTGCTATTATGTCAGGAGTGATATCCTTCAACTAAATCAGTGTAATATATGAAAGTTAATAAGTCAAAATTACCTCTGCACTACTCAAAGTGTTGTATAGAGTTGAAATCATCTTGTTGCCGGCTTCGATAAGGAGGAGCAGTTGGAAATACAGTTTGTACAACGATCGCCCCAGATCGAGCAAATAGTGTTCGTGGTGAACTTCGGTCGAGTGTTGTCCGCCCAAAAACTCCATTTTCAACGTACTCTTAACGGCGTTGCAATACTAAAAGATGCGGGGATAACTATTGAGTTGCATTGCGTAACTGAAATTACTATAGCGGTTTGTTCCCTTTTATCGCAGAACGTCTCCAGGTGTTCCTGCACTTCTAACATTCCGTACTTCAAAGTTTCGATAAATTTCGTGTTACTTAACGCGGATGGATTGAACCAAATCAGATTGTACGGCAGAATCCGGTAAGTAACAATATCGATCATAGAGTTCAGACGCGAACTTATCAATTTAATGGTAGGTAGTCCGCTTACGGCTGATTGCAACATGTAAAAACACGATTCTTTGGTTACGTCAATAGTCGAGACACAAACATCCTAAAAACATTAATATTAAACTTGAGTTTATTCAATTCGTCCGTTCGTTCACCCTTATCAAGTTCTGCAGTTGGTGGAACAACTGTAAAGTGTTGGTCGAGATTTGTATCATGTTCGTTTGTATGAAAAATGTCCAATTTTCTAAAACGTCATTTTTGGCGGAAGACCTCATGGTCAACACTCCTATGCTGGGGGAAGTATTGCAAGGAGTCACTTCCCCCAAATCCCCCGCGCTTGAGCCGCTACAGAAAATATTTTCGATTAGCCAGACACCATTTAGGGTGTTAAAAAAACAAAAGATAATATAATAACGGAGATATCGGAAGACATTGAAACTAAAGCTACTTCAATTACTATTATTTTTAAAAAGCGGGAATAAGGTGTTAAAATTCGACCTAATGAGCGAGCAGAATACCTTGGACATCACGGACAGTTGTCAACTGTCAAATACCTGTCTAAAAGAAACAAATAGAAATAAGTTTAGAAATAGCTGACGTCACGTCCAATCATCCCGGTCACTCTGTATTAAAGTACAATAAGTACATAAAAAGATATTGCGAGTTAACATTGAAAAAAGGTTTCTGGGTTACGATTTCTTTAGTTCCATCATTCAACCAACTGACCTTGTATCGGATCGAGCACTTGATAGAATTTGGGAGGCATGTTCCCTTAGAACGAGTGAAGAGGGAGGGAAAGCTGCACTGCCTTCGCCTGTGCTGTTATCAAATTCGGGCGCAGCCGCGATTTCGTCCAAAGGAGATTCGGAACCGACCTCATCATCAGACGATTCTTCCGTCATCAACCTCTGCCATAACAGTAAATTAGTTTCAAAAACACCAACAAACCAAACTGAGTATACCTTCCTAACAGTCAACATTGGCGTTTTCTCGCTAAAACTATCCTCCAATTGTTTTAAACTTGGTTGTTCCTCTTCGCCTTGACTCAAAGGCCTGCGACGCACTCCCCAATTAAAATTGTCCGTACTTTCGCCCTAGAACACAACATTAAGATCGTCTCTCCCCAGTCGGCCCTTGAGCTACCAGAAAACGTAAAAATTATTACCTCGATGCTTTCACTCTCGTATTCGAGAAAATCGAAATCTTTGAAAACCCCAAACTCAGTTGCGGCATCGTCCCTTTTAGAACCACCACTCATGTCGTTATTGCCGCAAGACATTTCTTCCGTACTCGAAGCCATGCTGGATTGTCTTTCAATTATGTCCGACGTTTGACTGAAGATGACCTACAACATTAAAATTAGCAAAAGCCCGCGACAATTAAAGATTCGCTAACCGAAGGACTTTTGGGTAAACCAACGCGTTGTCCGCACGTCGTCAAAAGATTAACCAAACATTCCCTGACTCGGCCCTGCAACAACGTTAAAAAAAATTCTTGCATTAACCGCCCAAGTTCCGTACTTACTTGCGACATCCACGGCCTCTTCCAGCCGGTTTGAGGAGTGACGTCGGCGGGACTCAGAGAACACGACCGTCGCGGCGTCGGCACCACGTACATGTAGTTGTTACCGTCCTCAGTTTTGTTGAAAAACCTTCTTCCGATAACAGGAGTCTGCGACATGTCGAAAGTAAACTCCATCGTCCTCCCCGGCAGTTCCTTCTTAGTAAACGAACTGTCCTCGTTGAACGAGGGATGGGGAATTGAGTTGATCGAACTTTCCCAATTCGAATGAACCGAAATTGGGGGCGCCACCAAAGAACTCGATCTCGTAACGACGAGTTTCAAAATTTTCAGCGCCTCTTTCCAATGAACCCCGTCAATGTATTTAACTATAACCCGGAGCAGATCGGTGTTGATCGGTTGCGCCGCTGCCGACGCCAAGTCGACGTAGTGCAAGATGCAATGAATGATGTTGAGGATCGGCAACTGGAGATTATTGGGGCCCTTCTCCAACACCTCTATCAAAAATGTTAGCATGTTGAAGCTTAAATGGGAGTAAGTGTCATAGAGGTATTTAATGACGCATTTGGTCCACTGGAAGCTTTCCTTACTGAACGTTCTTCTGCTGTACAAGTTCATTACCGTCCCCAAATTTTCGAGTTTCTTACTCTTCTCGATGCTCACCTACGAAAGTAATGACAAGAAAAGTAAGGCACCAAAACGAGATTATTACTTGTGCTATATTTTCGGCGCTCCTGATGCAAATTTCGTTGGCGTCCTCGTAATTCAGCAGCATATACGGCAACAGCGCTATAACGTTCATCGGAAACGCGATGGTTTGGGACGGATCGACCACAACTAAGTTCAAAAGCGGGGTAAACTGCGACAGCAACGCGGCCACCGGTTCGTAGATGTTGGGGTGTGTGCAGCCCTAAAAAGCGCCATGAAATCGGGACGACCAGTTGGGTACTACGAGTACCTTGAGTAGAAGAGCGTGCACCCCCGGGAACGAATTCCAGCGCAACTGCGACTGCAACTTTTCCACCTTATCTCTGGCATCGGGCCGTTCGAGCGGCAACCTGTGCATGACTCTGGCCAGCAACCTGACCGCCAAAAGAAACTCGTGCTCGTAGTCCGACTCTAATAGTGATACAGCTAACCAAAACAACTGAGCTAATATCGTTAACTTATCGTCTTGGGTAGCGGAATCGCCTAGCAATTTCAAACTTTGAGCAGATCGCGACCGCGACAGGTTAGAAGAAAATTTATTGATGCTGCTCCCCGCCCGATGTTCGATCTCCGCAGTACTTCTGTTGCGTTCCTTGTTTTCGTTCGGAGACGAAACGTTCTTGCGAAAACCGTAAGACACCGAATAACTCGTGCTTCTGGCGTGGCCACTCTGCAGAGGGTGACTGAGTAGCGCCGTTGGCGCTGCGTGACCCACGTTCGATTCGTGGGCGTGCTTCAACTCTTTATTGTTCAAATTGGGGGTGGACTTGAAGAAGTCCTTCATGCAATCGAGAGGGCGGAAATCGGACTCGAGGGATTCAACGGCCGCTTCCAGAGTCAATAGTAACTCCGTTACGTAACCTGGGAGTTAATTAATTAATCGAAAGACAATTCCGGTTGTTAAAGTACCTTGCATGTCCTCGCCTTGTTCGGCGACCGTTTCAACTAAACGACTGAGAATGTCCGATAACATTCGGGAGGAAATTGGTACTCTCAGGGCCCTGTAAATTTGGAGAGACCTGCCCGCGTAGTGACGCGACGAACAACTCAAACCTAGTTGCAGCGCCGTTTGCGACCATCTTTCGTTGATTAGGGCGTTGGGTAAAGAGAATTGGAAAATTTTCAAAACGTGCTGCAACAGTACCTCGATCTGTTCGGCGCTTTTGATTGTCCAAACTTTCGCCGTGATGTCTTCGTAATTCCAAAGCGGATTGTTTTGGTTGCTGAGAAAATCTATCAGGGATTTGATCACAACTGACGTGGTTATCTCGAATTTGGGGTTGACGGCCACTGCCGGCGAATCTTCCGGTGTTATAATGACCGGCGGAATTGTATCTTTAACATCGACGATTTCACCTTCCGGGACCGAACCTTGGACTTTACTCGCAACCTCCGTCGTCGCCGACGTGACCACTTGGTTCTCCAAGTAAATATCTATCGCGGATTCAGGTTCTAGAAATTATTAATTACTGATTGTTTGAACCAATTATCCATATACCTGTAAAATTATGTTTCATAACAGGTAAACTAGGGGTGGTTAGCCCAAGTTTAAGTTGATTAGTTTTGCTGTTGAGCAGCACGTGTGCTACGGTTAAATGGTCGTTGTGTTGAGCTAGCACTATCAGTAGATTGAGTAACAGCTGTTTGCAGTGCTGGTAGACCAGAGGTCTAGTGTGGTCAAGGCCCAAGAATAGAATGTGGAGCATTAAGGGGATGTGAATGGTCCAATCTAGGTCTATACCGTCAACGACCACGTCACAAAGTAACATCACCCCCACGTTACACCTACAATTTTGACATTGTCATCCGGAATTTCGGAAGAAAAATTTTAACCTGTGAAAACTCGATATCGGCTGAGAACTGTCCGGCAAGTATTCAGTTAATGGGGCGAAGTAGCCCCCGTACTCCGGCATAGGGAGCGGGTGCGGTTGCGGCACCGAAGTGTCGTACTTATCCCGGAAAAACATATCGTCCACGATTTTGGCCTGCAACCAAACCAATCGATTTCACTTGAAACTTATCTACAGTCATCCAGAATGGTTGAACGTGAATGACGTCACCGTACCATCTCCTGCGTTGAACAAAACTTCCCTCCCCTTCCATTTGTTTCCTTAGACACGCATTTGAGAGTTGACAACTGTCAGTGGTGTTTTACCCGCTTCTACGAATAGTCTAGCTTTCTTGACTAAAGGTCAATGTTTTCATTTTATTTCTTGTCAACGGCAATATTATTTTTTTATTTTTAAAAGAATGTTCATGTATTTGTGGTTCATAGAGTAGTACTAATTTTTTTTAAAAATTTGAGGTAATTTTCGTTGTAAGCCCGATGGAACATTAATACGTGTCAACGTAGGTAAAGTACGGCAAAGCAAAGGTTGGGTAGGAATGTCGCATAAGCGGCACGTTCGGTTTATTCTGGATGACCTGCAGTTGCTGCAGCAGGACTTACGTCATCTGAAGTTGAACATCCGTCGTCCGAACTTCTCAACTTGTCCATTCTCGAGTTGAAGTCGGACAAAACGTTACCTGAATTTGCTTTGGCAATCAACTTGGACGGATCTTCCCCGCTATGCCTCTTAGTGTGAATTGTTCCCTTTTCGATGTCTAAATATCAACAACCAAATTACAATTGATTAGTTTTTTGGGAAATTTCCATACTTAAATCTTGTCTCGCATTCGAATCCGATTGGCCGTTAACTCCGTTAGTACCGTCTGAATGACTCGAAGCCTTCCTCATGACCGTTAAACGATAAAAAGGCGGCGTTGCCGTTCTTTCGATTAAACAATTTAGCGTTTCAACTGTTTGCAACTCCAACATCATCTCGTCTAAAAGCCGGACGGGCTGCACCCGCGCCAGATACAAAGCGGCTCTCTTAGTCTAAAAATCATCAATTACTGCTTTTTAATTTTGGTTTCGCCGATGCGGCTTACGTAGGGTAAAAGTTCACAAGGAGCCATCCCCGAGATGATAATTAAGTATCGTATTATCACTTTCATGTTATTTGGCCACGAAGTGCATAAAGTGGCCCAAACTTCTTCAATCTCTTTCGAATGATTATCCCCCGACTAAAATTTTTTCTGTAAAATCAACCTTTACATCAATAAAAACAATACTTTAGCCGTTATGTAGAAAATGTTGTTCAAGACCATTTCGGTGGCCTCGACTGATCCCCAACCTTCTTTGCGGCTGCGTCCTGGTTCGGTTGCGTGAAACTGATAGACGTGAGGGTTGGAAGGGGGCACATTGGGGTCAACAAGTTCCATGTTATACAGCCACGGCAACAAATATTGGAGCAAAAGCTGCCTGACTTCGGGCCGCGCCGACTGGAACCTGTACGTTATTTCTGAAACCGGCGAAGCACTCAAAAATGTTGCTTGCATTGATTGTTATTACCAGAAAACATCGGCATCGTTAGTTCCGGGTGTAGAAGGGCCAGTTGGCGCGAAAGGTGGATTTGGGAGCGTCTGTAAGTGGTTGCTAAAAGGGTGTCTAACGTACTTCTCCCTTTATCGCCTTCAGCTACAATGAAAACGTTATTGACGTTCGGAAAATTATTCGCGCTGAATATTGACCCAAATCGCTTTCGGCTAGAGGCCCCACTGTTCCGAAAAACCTTTTATCTAGAAGTTGCAACAATTGCAACGCGGAATCTCGGACTTCGGGGCGAGGACATCCCGTATTCATCAAAGTAACGTTGATGATTGCCGTGTAATGATCACAAGGGTACTCTCTAAAATTTGGGTGAATGTTAGTTTTAGTTGCAACTTTGGTAATAATTCTTCGTTACCGTGCACTGAATATTGTTGCCAACGCCAAGAAACAACCGTCGGCGACTGCGCAAGTCCCGGTGTAGCATTTGTCGACTACCCAATCGAGCAGCATTCCCACGTCTGGGTTCGATTCCAGTAAAAGAACCACCGTTTCTTGGGCTAAATTGCAAACCTAACCAAATAATAATTATTATTTAGAAAAATTACGACCGCAACTAAACCTTCTCTTCGTTGCTGTTCAATAAGAGATTGAGCCATTCGAATAGCGAGCTCTCTTCCAGGAGATCGTCGTCGAAAAACGGGCCACAACAAAGTAGAGCGCTCATGGCCTGTAAAACTACAAACTGTAGTTCTGCATTTTCTTTACAGTACAACTCATTTTCCGGAGTGTTGACGTAATTTAGCCCGTGTTTGCCGACCCAATAATTGAACAACATGAACAAATTTCGACGCAGGGGGCGCTTAAGCAAGCTCCGACAAGCCTCCACTAAAACGATCAAATCAAACCTAAAAATTCTACAACATCCAAGTACTTACAGCTGAAGGTTTTGATTAATTTTTTTAAGAAATACGCAAAATGTAATATTAAATCTTTAACACTACTAGAATTTTTATCAGGTTCATTTTCTAAATAATATTTAACCCCTACAATAAACTCGACGAACGTAGGATGAAGTGATTGAGTATCTTTGTCTAAAATGCACGAACTGACGCTGAACGTTCCATTTTCAGCTATATATTCCAGGGCACGCATCAAATGCAGTCGCAAAGCGTCACGTCGTCGCCGACGTCGCACGTTTTCTTGCTTTTTATCAGTGGCCTCGCGCAAGTAGACCACTAATTCTTCCATCAAGTCCCTGAGACAGTCAAAGTTAAGTTGAACGTCGCGACGTCGTCAATTGACAAACCTGCAGGCTTCCGCGTTAACGTTTCCCACAGCATAGACGGCCGCATCGCGGACATCACTCACTTCGCACCGAAGAAGAGGAACCACCAACTTATAGAGAGCTGTGGGCGATACACTCGTAGCGGCTTTAGTGTCGGATTTCTCGGTATTCAAACTATCGGGCGAAGAGCTGAAATTTGAGCAAATTTAGTACGCTTACTTACAGTTAACAGAGCATGCGCAGTAGTTTTCAATCATGTAACAGTTTTTGTTACCATTGCTCATTTTTTAGCAAGTTCTGGACGTAAACAGTTCAGAGCCTGAGAAACAGATGGCGCCTTTCCCACTTTTGTTATTAGCAAAGGGGAACAAATATAATGTACACCAAATTAAACCATACATCCCTTGCACTGTCCACCAGAAAATTTAATGAGCATCAACAAATCTAAATAAAACCCAAATTATTATACATCAGAAAATGAGAACATCATCACTAAAATAACTATGCTGCGTATTGTTTTATCATTGCTTACATTTTAAATTCTATATGTCCATCAATTTTACTAAATGTTTACCAAATTTAGAACGCTCAAGTTACGCGTCCGTGCTGTACATAATAAATATTGAAGCTATCCATTTATATTTAGTGTTTCTCAAAAAAACTATTTGTGCGTCAAATAATTATTCTATTAGTCCAAAAATGAAATATGCTCGCGCATCTCTCCTTGCCGCTTGCGCTTCCAGACAAGAGGCACGCGAAAAAAGTTTTGTACAAGGTCAGTTCAGAGCCTTGTAATTTTTTTTTAAAAGCACCATTAAAAATTACCACTAAAAGAAGTTTTACGTTTTACATAATGCAAGCCAATTACAGCAAAACATTTATATATTACGGAAATCAATATCTTTTTTTGTGCAAACCACTTCTATTTTTACTCTTATTTTCCTTGCCCTAGCACATCTACATCTGTAATTTTGCATAAAATTATTTACCATTTGCACAACATTTTATTGCTTGTGTACTTTTGATCAACAAATAGTATTTTTAACTGCTAAATAATATAAGACACTGCCGAAAATTAAATATCTGGGTATTATGTTAGAATTAAATGCGGAATAAAATTTGGTGAACATTTAGTATTTATGGTCAACAAAAGTTATTTTGGCGAACAAAATATATAAGAGGCCAGCATTATGTCAATATTTGGTTGTCGTTTTAAGATTTTGTATTTTCTTAATTTTGGTGAGCATTTAGTATTTTTGTGAAATGAAAGTATTTTTTTGTATGAAAATATAGGGTAAATTTGGTAGACTGTTAAATACGACCCTTAGCAAAGCACGACGGCACTTTCTCAAAAGGGTGTTATGGTAGATGGCAAGCAACGGTCAACCCACTAGAGATGGAGGATTTCGTTCAAAATGTATCTGCCGGTGCGTAACGCCAGCAACCGATCATTTAATTATCACAGAGGGTGTGGAACCGTACTAAATTTCCGACCGTAGCGACGCCGTGCGGGCATTTTTTACCGTTTGTCAATTGATACCCTTAATACGTTTTTGTAATTAGGAAAGCATGTTAGTGTAATAATTGAAATAATTGTGTAAATAACGAGTGGAAGGCCTATGCTTCGCTCTTGGTCCAAGCTTCTTAAGACACTCGATTTAAAGATAAAAGTATTATAAAGCGCCAACCTTAGGCTAAGGTCGGGGCTGGCGCATCTGACAATGGGGTTGGACATGTGCGGAACCACCCGAAAGGCGAAAGTTATGTAATTTTTCCACAGATGCATGTAGGCGTCTCTTTCAGTGGCGGGTTTCTTGAGAGTGGCGGAACTCCTCAACAGTGATGCTCGATTGTCGTTCAGAGGCCTGAAACGCAAGTTAACGTGACCAATTCAACAAAAAGAAAAAGTGACTCACGTTGGATCCACCACTGAATACAACGCGTTTAGTCTGGTGAACACTATCGGCCATGAGTGCGCGACAACGTTGGGACACAGAGTTAAAATCCTCTCGGTTTCCAAAAACCCAAACATGCAAATGCTCCAAGGATCAACAACGTTGAAGCTGTAAGTCGATCCGCTTTTAATCGAACCGTCTTCGGCCAATCCCGCGTTCCAAGCCGAAGTACTTCTGTCGGCCAGCCATTGCAAATCAATCGAAGCGGTAAGAAGGGCAGTTTTTTCAGTTGGAGGTAGATTAGGAAGACATTTCTCAACAACCCGAGGACAACAGCGATCAATGACGTCGATAACGGTTTGACTTCCTGAACAGTTCAAAAGTTTCAGGAGACTCTTCACTTCCTTCAGAATCAAAACTGAGACTCGCCGTGTGGTTACGCGATAATTACACAACATCACCAAAGCTAAAGCTTCAACAAGATGGAGAACTGAAGACATCGATTCCGACTTAGAATCGCTCTTTTTGCTGAGATTGGTGTCAGATTGGGCTTTAGTTTCGTGCAGTTGCTTCATGTTATTGCTGGTTGTGATGTTGGTGCTAGTCAATGCACCTTTCCAGGCGCACAATAAAGTCAGAATCATTTTCAGACCGTTATCGATCAACGTTGGAAACGTGTCTAACACGTCTTTGGCCAGAAATTGGGTTAACCCCCACAAGACGTCCTGGCGCCAGTCAGGAAAGTCTATCACTAAAGTTTGCAAACTTTGATACGCGAGACCTCGCAACTCTTCGTCCATATGCACGGTTAATCGACTCAACAACTCGACGAGTTCCGACCCGGTCATTCCATCAGGAATAAGTCTTGGAACTGCAGCGACGCAAGTTCGGAACAAATCTATCCTAGGTTTTCTCTCACCCGTGATCATCTCGTCGGGTTCCTTATTAACATTCTGCGTGTTGGTCATCATCAAAGGTCTCCCGTACTGAGTGTCGAGAGCTCGCAAAATATCGACAAAAACTCTGCGAACGTGAGGGAAGTACGCGCTGATTCCGATACTCCTCGCGGTGTCTTCCGTTAGCATTTTGTTGAGGAAAGTTTTGCGAACTCTCAAAGTGTTGCCACTCGGCAACACTCCCACTGATCGCGGCATTGGAGGTTCGCCCTCTTTCTGCTGCAAACTATCGGCAACTACCAAAAACGCCCTCAACCCTATACTCATACGTTCCGGGGTTAGAATTATTTTGATTGTTCTACCGACGGACAATAAATCGAAAACGATTTCGCGCATGGCAAAATCTAAACGCTCTTGCGCTATGAACTGGATGATTTTGACGAAAATGTTCAGTGGAGTATCTCGCGGAACGACACCTTTAGAACCTTTGGGAAAGAGCGAGTTGACGATGCTCTGGAGACGGGATTGCGTCGCCGAGTTGCTTTCGCACTTAATTCTGATCATGTAAACCCACAGGAGCCGGTAGAGGGATTCTTAAATTTCAACCGTTATTCGGGAAGGTTCGAAAGGTCAACTTACCTAGAGCCACTCGACACATTTTTGGATCGCGATTTTTTAAATGGGACAAACACATCGCTAGGAAATAATGCCAGTTTTGCAGGAAAAACTGCTTTTGGCTTACGCACAATAAACAAGTGACCAACGGAAATAGGGCCAGGCGATGTTTCGATTTTGTACTGGCATCCAAGGTTTGAGAGTACAACATCTCAACAAAGTTCTTCAGACACGGGACGTTCACTTCATTCTTCACAGCCTAATAAAAAAAAAAAACAGCACTTCAGTAGCAAGTTCACTCAAAATCTATTTCTCAAAAAATATTGGTTTTACTGGATCATCCAGAAAGGCCGAACGTGTCGCTTGACCGATATCTATACCCAACTTTTGCATCACTGACGGTTGTCAACTGTCAAATGCGAGCCTAAACTGTGCAAATAAAGAAAACAAAAATAGTAAGTTTTGAAAACAAATGAAAGTTAGTTTGATCAAATATGGCGTCACGTTCATTCCAGATGACTCTGTAGCTATAGCAGAAAAAGTAGACAACAAGTGAAAAAATTGAATTGGCATCTAGAGGCTCGATTCGGTCTTACCGCAGCTACTGGAACGAGAATTTCGACGAAAAGTCCCGCCAGCGCGTGTTTGACGTCTTTGTCCTTAACTTCCAAAAAGTATTGAGCACACTCCTGCATGTACTGAAAAGAGGCCTCAAATTCTTCAATAGGCACCATTTTGACCCTAAAAAACTTCATTCCCATCAACAAGCTGATGATGCTTTGGGTTGTATGAGGACTGGCTTCTTTGGCTCTCAATTCTTTTAATTCGTTCATGAAGCGAGTCCGGACCGACATGAAGCGGGATTGGGCGAGAGCCCCGATTACTTCGGCGTACAAGTCGGAGATCATGTGAATGTTGCTGCCGTTCGGATTGGTTTGTACGCTACAAAGGCGAGTTTAGATGGATTTAGAGAAAGTTCAATAGTTACCCTTCGCGATGTTTGAAGTGTTTGAAAGCTAGATTTTCAATGTACTGCACCAAGTCTTCGTGGCCGGGATGAAACGAGAGTTGCTTCAGAACTTCGATTAAAACCAGGCAAAATATGAATTCGACCGCTAGATCGCGCTTCTCTTTTTGAATGTCGACCTCAGATCTCTCCACGGCTTCCGTGGAATTGCCCGCCACCATATAAATAATACTGCAACATAATTATCAGTACAGCAGCGATATGCGATTCTTAGCTAACGCTTCAAATTTACAACTCTCGCAAGTGTTCTCTATTCAATTTATTCTATTAAATATACCGGGTGTTTCAACGAGAACCGCCGGTGCCAAATTGGGTATTTCTAATGGAGTTAAAAATTTGAAATTTGGCAGAAATAAACTTTAATGAATGCGCTACAATGTGGCGTAACTGTTTGGCCCATAATTAATTCCATGCGCCGTCGGGACGCTATAAAGTGCTTTTTCAGAAAATTTCAATATATTTTTTTATTATTATTATGTACGTAATACCGCCAGGTATACGTTTCTGTTGTTCAAAGTTTGATATTTGTAGTTGAAGTATCGCTAATTGTGTTTTTAAGAAGTTCGCGGGATTTTGACAAATTTATGACACGACTGCTTTATTGAAGCAGTCAAATTTCATGACAAAGACCGCCTGAACGGCTCGGTTATTTATGGCTTAAAACCGGTACCTACTCAAACATTTTTGCAGTACAGAGACAATCATAAAATCTAATGTGGTTACCCGCTAGGTAAAGAGCCACAAAGCTGTCATGCTGTCAATCAAAAATCCCTTCAGCGCTGAAATTTAAAAATCCATGTAATTCAATAACGGTTTGATAAAATATTTCAATTACTCGTTATCAATCTTGGAGGCCGTGATCATGAGCTTGAAGAAAATCAAAGAGTTGAAGCGAATATTTCGATATAAAATCGTGATCGAAAGTGAAAACTCTCACCGTTTAAAAAAAGAAAAAACGATAATGGCATCTTGTAGTGCATTAATTATAGTTTATTTCTGCCAAATTTCAAATTTTTAACTCCATTGGAAATGCGCAATTTGGCACCGGCGGTTCTCGTTGAAACACCTGGTAGATAGGTTCTTTGCATTTTAGCACTTTCCTACAACGTAAAATTTTTTTTTGGGCCAATACATAGACTGCCAATAGTAGTTCATATTCGCACACCCTGAGCACAGCGCCACCTAACAATCTTTGACCAACTAACGACTGACGTCACCAGCAAATACGCCATTAATTTTTTGCGACAAAAATATGAACTTTACGAAAAAAATAAACAAGTAGGTAATATTAGTTTTTCATCCCCTTTCCATTGGCGTAGATTGAAATATTTGCCTAAATATTTACCCTTTAAAGGTCCCGCCACTGTTTTAACATAATGGTTACAGCACGCCTAAATCAGTTGAGAGATTGTAACTTTGAGAAGTTTTCCAACTGCTGCTAATAACTACCTTTTTTGTTTAATATCAGACTTCTTTTGTTCGTGGTGAGCAACCTCGGCCATTTGCCGTTCGTACCAAGAATATAAAGCGCGCAGCAATGACGGCAAACAATGTTCGGCCACGCACCCAAAGGCGCTTAACAACTGGTCGAACAGGGGGTCTTCCCCTCTTTGCAACGTCTTGGACAACGGTTTCTCTTGCGGTTCCCCCATAACAACGTCAATTTTCTTCTCGGCCATCACAGTGAAGTTGGAAAAAAGACTTCGCATCACGTATTCACCTGGACGTATATCGAGTTCCACACTATTTCCCGATATGATTTGGGGCGAATACTCTTTATGAACGCCCCACGGAAGCAACATGGTGCGATTTAGTACAGGTGAAGACCCACTGGCAGAAAACATTTTTTTCTCTGTACCTGCAATTTAGAAAGTTACAATAAATGGGCACGAATAATAATGAGGGTTTACTTGAAGAACTGTTGGGGAGATCAGCCCCTTCTTCGTTGGAGGAAGTTGCATGGATTGTTGAAGCGGAAGTGGTACTTTTTTCAGTCATTTCAGAGATTGTTGTGTTGTCGCTGTGGGTGTCGGAACAGACGCTTTGGGAGCATTCGGCGTCTGAATCGTTCTGAGACGACTCTGCAATGTTCTCGGTTAACTCCACAATTTTTTACAAAGGGTCACTTACCATCTTGCCCTCCAGATCCTTGGTCCATTTGGATGTCTGACATGCTGGTAATCGAGGATTAACCAGCGTCGCCAATATTCTGAGACATACTATTTACCAAGATCCACCACAATTATTTTACTGGAGATTAATCAGCAATTAATTGAATGCCGCAAAAGCTAAAATACTGCACGTGTGAGTTCTCTGGTGCAATTTTATGGAGTTTTTACTTGTTTACAGTGTGAATGTTCATTGCACTTGTGCCAACACCTACCATTTAGTTAACAACAAATTACAATAACAAATACGTCCAAAGTCTTATACGTCAGATTACTGTCAAAATCAAAATACAGCACTGTCAACAAGAGCAACACCGCACATCGGTGATTGGTGGAGCAAACCGGCAACGTTGCCTAGATACAAATGATCACTAATATCTGATATACAAGGTTCGTTCAAAAATATGTTCGAATATGAATGTATCGAAGTCTGACGCACTATTGCCCCACCCTGTATTGCATTTTAACTTTGTCTCAAATTAGGTTTTTAGTAAATACGACAGCAGGCAAATAAAACTGTTTTTTTGTTTTCACACATTTTATTGTTACTTTTTTGTAAATAAATACAACATAGAAAAAATATCTTCTCAAAACTTTGATGGAAAAAATTAACATAAAATGTTTGCAATAATATTTAAAGAAAAAAAAAGAAATCAATAAATATTCTGAAACAAGATCAAATATTATTGTAAACATTTTCGGCGGCAAAATATAAAATCTTACAATGTTGTACCAACATTACTTAAGGTTCACAGATTTGTCACTTTCACATTTCATATACAATTTCTCATCAACATCAATCATAGCTTTTTTCGCTGGGGAAGCGTTTAGAATCTCATGAAATGATTGTTCTAGGCAATGTTTCAATTCAGCATAGGAAACCACCAACATGCTTTGTTCATCTCTAGACATCAAACAAATCTGCAAAATAATTTCTCAACTGCATCAGAATTTCGACAAAACCGGTGTTTCACCTTTTCAGCAACGCCCGCATCCAACTTGTTCAAACATTGTACTATATGTGCCATATCGATCCAGGGACGTCCATCTTCAGTAACCTGATGAAACACGTAATCTCTAAACAACTTGAGCATGTAACGGTCACCGGTTTCGGCCCAAGCCCCGTCCAAATTCAACCTTTAAAAATAAATACAAACCAGACAATCACTTTCAACTTAACTCGTCGAAATAATTACTCTGGTCGTTCGTTTATTGTTCCTAACTTTGTCATTAACCTAAAAAGACGGCCGTTCTCTATCTCTTTGGAAACTTCGTACTCTAAGACCTCAATGTAGCTGTGCAAATTGTCCATTTGTGTGTAGAATCGGGCTCCGATCATCGGCATCAAATCGGTGATGCTCTTCCTTTGTTGCGGGGAAAGCAAGTACCTAAAATCGAGCGTACAATCCGGCACAACACCACAACGTTGCAATACTAACATAATAAGATTTCTAAGATCGGTTGTGTATGAACGACTGACAATATCCAATGCAGTAGAGATATTCTCTCTTTGCACAGCAACTGTTGATTTGCATGCTAATGCTAAAACTAACTTTCCCAAAGCCGTTAAATCTTCTTGCTGGTAATGCTGAACTAATGCTAGAGGGTTCACCGACGAACTGTTCTCGTTTGAAACAACATCCATTACACCTAAACAGCTTAATCTTAATCTATTCTTAGAGGTGATTATTATTTTTGTGGGGTCTAGACTTCTGCAGGCTAATCCTATAACGTGGACACAACAAATTCAATCATAAGTTAACTACATCATGTCACTCAACCTAAATCAGTCCATCTCAATCCCCAATTTCACGCATTTAGTGACTTTTTTTGAAAGCGTTCAACTGTTGGAGATGAAGACTGACTGATACTCAAAACTTTTTTTGTCATTAATTGATTAGGGTACCGACGCTACATACCTGAAGAGTGGATTAATCTCAAGGCAGAAGTAAGTTGTATTATGTAATTCCAAATTAAGAATTCCGGGAGTTTATTGTTTTGTTGATGACGTAAAATATTGTTCTTCTGGTGGCTGTATGGTCTTGGTGAAGTCTCCGGGGCAAAAGGATCGGGTTGATCCGATGAGAAGTACTTACTTAAGAGCGTTTCAGAGCCCGGATAGTAGTCGTAAACAAAAGTCATTGCTGAAATAGTTGATTGGTGGTACTGTAATTTTATTCGATTCAAATAATTGACCATGAATCTACTGATTAAGTAGTTTAGCGGACTACCAAGATAACATGATCAATCATTTGAGCGGGCTATGATAATAGAAATTGGTGAGTACGTACAGTTGTCTCCAAAGGCTTTAGTAGTAAAAACTTCCTGCAATTGTACAATATTGGAATGATTCAGATTTTTCCACAAATCAACAATGACCATACATTTGGCATTTTGGAGCCGAAACCCTGAAAATACGTCATTTTTCAACCCCACAAAATAGAAATACACTCATAACATTCGCAAAACTATTAAGATCAACTATAGCGTAAGACGAAGCTTTTTAAGGCCAAGTCCGCGGATTTCCAACAGTTTTCTTTAGGGCAAAATGTTGGAGATAAATACAGAGTATTCAAATAAACTGCAGGTGCCGCTTACCTAATACCAGTGCCTAACTGCAGCTCTTCTTCACACAATTTAGGAATTTATTAATCAGTTAAAAATGTTTATTGGGTAAATATTTAGTTAGAAAATAATTCAAGTTATTAACAGATTGAAATGGGGAACTGGACACTATCGGAATTTAAATATTTTAACATTATCAGAGTGTGCCCAAGGTTGGGTGCACCTGAATAAACTCATTTTCATAAAAAAATAAGTTTCAAGAAGCGCAGTCTACATCATCAAGATTTATTTTAAATTTTTTAAGGTACTTAGCATTAAGATATCGCACTGCGGTTTCCACCATCGGACATGTTTAAGAATGTAGTTTGATTTAAAAAAATTAAAAA
Organism: Schizotus pectinicornis; assembly: GCA_951805265.1. Classification (NCBI taxonomy): domain Eukaryota; kingdom Metazoa; phylum Arthropoda; class Insecta; order Coleoptera; family Pyrochroidae; genus Schizotus; species Schizotus pectinicornis. The sequence goes on from OX638203.1 coordinate 14,563,449, forward strand.
TATATTATCCAGTACTTCATTTTGTTTATTTTTCCCTAATCAGCAATTTTTCTAAAAAAAATATATTAATTTATGCAACTTGTAGAACGTAAACAAATGGTGAAAGAGCTTGGTGAACATTATATAAAAATCCATTAGAAAGTAACAAAGTTATTAAAACGTTGATTTTTTTTCTCATAAACAATAATTTTCTTTCACCGGGCAGATAGAAATAATTTTTTTTAGAGGACCATCTGAAATCTATTCGACTTGAAGATAGAGCGAAAGTAAGCAAATGCATGGAATGTAAGGTTATCCGCGGGTTTTTAGAAATATGAAAGGTTGCAATGATAATCTCTATTGCAACAATGAATTATGGCCAATCAAGGTACTTAGTAAAAAAATTAGAAAAAAGTTGATCAACCGTTAATGAACCATTACGTAATGTGCGTTTGTCAAACTGGGCATTAGTATGAAATCAATGACAGTCTAGAGACTTAATACGTCTCTGGAAAACTGCTCCTACTACCTTGCGTTGAAGTCTACCACGATCTGATCCCGAGCACTACTTTGTTTACGAGCGCTCCATCTTAAAATTAAATTTATCGTAGTTCAAAATCTATGATTATTTATGTAGCTACTTATTCAGAGCAAAAATAAGCCTACAGACGGTAAAACGCGAACTAAAAAGCGACCAAAACATCTTGAACACACGGACAGTTGTCAACCGTCAAACTCGCGTCCAAGGAAAACAAATGAAAGTAAGTTTTTATCAGTATTGCGGGACGGTTTAATCGATTAATCAATTTTTGATTATTCGATTGTTTGATTAATCGATTGCTTGATCATTTTGATTGATTGATTAATTAATCAAATAATCGATTATTCGAAATAATCGATTATTTCAGGATAATCGATTTTCGATTATAAAATTACGTAATCGAGCAGGCCTAGTTATAATTTTTTTAAAGATAAAAAAATATAATTTTTTCCGCCAAAATAACGCATTATACTATATGATAACTTACCATTGATAAAACATTAAAAAGTTCTTAATAAATAATGTTTTATCGCCACCTATACTTTGGTACGAAAATTTAAAAAGTGACTCATTAATGTATTTTCACAATCTCTAAGAAACTGTAGCATCTTTAATACGCGACTGCTGTCGAGTTATAGGCACAACCAATTTGCCGCTTCATACACACATCACACAACGTCCTTACTATTTAGGTCCGCCCGCAACGCTCCAAATGACGCTGATGAGTCACTTTTTAAATTTCCGTACCAGAGTATGGCTAATATAATTATTATGTTATTATTTTTATCGGTTTCAGGCTGTAAGAAGGTCCTTAATATTTACAAGAGTGTAAAAATGACATATCGGTAATGTAATAGCTATTTATGTAGTAAGTTGCAAAATGAAAGTATTTTTCGCACCAAGACGTGAATATTACCAAACGAGCGAACACGTCGCGTGCGAAAAGCACGAATTTTGCAACGTACTACATACAAGATTTTTTATACAATCGTGGCCAGAATTGTTTAAAATGTAAAAAGAAAGAATAAAATTGCACATACTTACTGCCTAATCTAGTTGCACAATTTTTCGTTTCCTAGGAAATGCGACATAACAGAATCAACATTTCATTGATAATTGAGGTGTTGTCAGTTAATTTTACATTTTGTATCTAGTGCGAAAAAGTGACAGTATAGTGAAAAAAACACGTCAATTCAACATGAAAATGACATTCAAAATGGTACTATTTCGATACGATTGTATAAAATAGCTATTTATGTAGTAAGTTGCAAAATGAAAGTGTTTTTCGCACCAAGACGTGAATATTACCAAACGAGCGAAGCGAGTTTGGTAACACGTCGCGTGCGAAAAACACAAATTTTGCAACGTACTACATACAAGATTTTTTATACAATCGTGGCCTGAATTGTGAAAAATGTAAAAAGAAAGAATAAAATTGCACATTCTTACTGCATAATCTAGTTGCACAATTTTTCGTTTCCTAGGAAATGCGACATAACAGAATCAAAATTTCATTAATAATTGAGGTGTTTGTCAGTTAATTTTACATTTTGTATCTAGTGCGAAAAAGTGACAGTATAGTGAAAAAAAACACGTCATTTCAACATGAAAATGACATTCGAAATGGTACTATTTCAATATGATTGTATAAAAAAAAAATTTACTTTACCGATATGTCAGTTTTACAATACAATTATTAATTTGCTGCCACTGTTTGAACTCAGTATAACATTTTCCGTATCTCACTTTCGAGTTGGTTGGAATAAGTGCTTGCATAGCTTCCTCAGCACTTTCTAGCACGTTTTCAGGCAAATTAGCGTCACTCATTTTACAAATTATTGAATTTTTAAAAAATGAAATATTTATTTGCCAAGTAAACATCTTTGTGACTACCTAGCAACCAACTTGTATAACAACTTTAATTTTTACGAAAAAAGTTGTAAATAAATTTTTGATTTATTAATGCAGTCATAATAATTCATCAAAATGCGGAGGTAGTCGCCTGAAACCGATAAAATATTGAACAAACCTCGATGTTATAACATATTACAGCCTTAAATGTCTTAAAATTCTTGCTCTTCAAGCTCGGATTTCAACCTGACATCTGCGGCTGTAATAAATGTTATAACATTTCTCGGTATGTTAATAGCTATAAAATGTCAGTACAAAAAGCAAATGTAAATAATAACTTCCGGATTTTTTTGCAATAAAGTTGAAACTTCCTCTCCACGCCTTCACATCAATCTTTCACGAAATAAATGCTGCAAAAGTTTCGCGTTATTGTGAGATTCTTTGCCATAGTTGATCTTGACAATCTTGACGACACCTCCACACCAACCGCCCTTTTCGCGGTGTGACTTGCCTACTCATTTTGTCGAATTACTCACCATGGATTCTTCTCAAGCAATACGGAGTGCCGGTCTTGACATGAATAGCCTTATACATAGAAGCTTGGTAGCCTAAATGCGTTTTATGAAGAGAGTTGCTGGGTATGCGTTCAAGTGGACACAGCTCATGGTAACTGTCTACCTGAGGAAGATCTGACAAAAACCCCAATTACCGTCAAAACTCCATCCCGGATCCAAACCCACATACCTGCATACTGTTGATTATTCTGCATTAAAGTTAACGCGTTGCGATTCATCATTTCCATATGCAGATCTTTCGATATGAAAAACGACGAATCTTGTTTCAACTTGAGTGATGTTATGTGATTGGGAGTGCCCGGGTACACACTGTAGTCCGAATTTAAATTGCTATTTATCACTGGATCAGACGCTGGATGACAAGGCTCCGATGTGGTTGGGTAAAAATAAGTTGTGCCTCCAACGTTTTCCTTTCAAACCAAAATCGTTTGTCGAGTATACGACGAAATTAAGAACCAAAAATACCTGATATGCCGCTAAAGCTATGTTGTTGCCTGGTCCTTCCTGCAGCATGGGCGAACAACTGTTAACGCGGTTCGGGGAAGGAGACGTTTGACTCGTCGAGTTGTCGGGGTCTTCCATACCACCGGGAATGCATCGAATTGGTGTTGAGTCCAACGACGTTGAAAAAGAGTTGAAGATGTTTGGAGATGCTGCGTGAAAATTAAAACGTCTCAAAAAATAACGAAAAGTTTTCTAGGTTATTATCGAATATTGTGAAGTATAAAATATGTAATAATAATAATTGGAGTTCCTAATAGAGTTTGCAAGAAAATAGCAAAGTTACCTGGAGCGCTCGAAACCAAACTGTTGACGCTCAGACATTGCGGCGGTCCCAGCGCCTTTTTGGGGGTTATCGACGCTCCAATGTTCAATTTGCTTTGGAAAGCTTGATGCAAGTTGTTGGAGCTGGTGTTTTGGATGTTCTGGAAACGAGAACGATCGGTCAGTGGGTGCAAAACAAAGCCAGACGCGACTTACCATGTAATTGGCGAGTTTCGATTCCTGCGGAACCCCATTCGTTTGTGCGAGACGTAGATAAACTTGAGGATCCATTAAATGTGTACTATTCAAAATATTTTTTTGTTACAATATTGCAGAGTTGTTTGGATGGTTTTTCAAAACACAAACCTTTCTAATTGTAATCATCTGACGGAAACATAGTTATCGGACGTTAAAAATTATTCTAATCTACGTTTTCGCTGTAAAAGAAACGGTGTTATTATTAATATTACATTTATTTACAAGGATTGAGCACAATCTGAAAGCTTACTGAAAATAAACGCCATTTTGTTTGTGTATGTGCAATTTCGCGCGATTTATGGCGCCAATATTTGAAATCCCAACACCTTCAAGAACAATCTTCCAAAAGAATAAATATTATGTAATAACAATATGTAATTTCCAATTTACAACAAAATACTTTAAAATAGCTGTTTATAAACACATTTTACCAATTTTGTCCTCTTCTTACTTTACCAAAAAAAAAAAAAATAAATACATAAAGAGTCCTTACCCGATGGCAACCTTCAGCGTTTTTGACATATATATGCAAATTGCGGATCGGTCAAACAAAAATAATCACAGATCAAGCCTCAAAGCAAAGTAATAAGTTTGCGGTTATTGATTTATTTGAAGTTGCAATAAGTTTGGTTGTTTGCAGTGCAAAAATTTGCCAATTCCCTACCCATGATTGAGGGTGCGGTAATTAATATTTTTACATAATTTTTTTTAATTTCTTTCCTGAAACTATTATCCACAATTTGATCACGGCTTTTAATGGAGAAGTTTGTATTTCCAGAGATATTGTCAAATAAATGTCGAAGTCAATTTTAGCTAAAACATACCAATAAATAAACTATAATTGCGCCTTGGTTATACTAGATATTTTAAAACTGCGTGATCTATGTGTAGATAAAAGATCATATTTTCAAATAACGCAAACCTCACTACAAAAAATCAAACCCTATATTATATTATACATAGCAATAACAGCGGAGAATATGCAGTTCAACGGAAAAATAATTAATAAAATTAGTTTGTGCTTGAAAGGCTAGTCTTCTCTGTTTTGCTTCCAAAGATTCGTTAGTTTGTGAATATCCGGGCCTCCCTGTAACAAAAGCGAAGTTAGTGCTTCATCTAAAAATATTGAAATGACAATACTTACCCTCCGCATTACTATAATGTCCTTTTCTATCAGTTTATTGCTACTCAAAGAATAAATCCAGTCTTTAAAAAAACACACATACTCCATCGCTACAACAAGAATACACAATTTAGTCCACCTCGCAGTACATATAAAATTTAAAAAATGTTATTATAAAAATAAAGAAAAATCTATTGAAATCAATATAAGTAAAGAAAAATTCCTGCTAAATTGGAATCGTTTCGACCATGTTATCGCAACCTTTTTTTCGAAATTGTTTAGCTTTGTAAATTTTATTTCACAAAACAAGTGCAAAAGCTTCCAAACTAAAATATAGGTCAATATGTAAGTACCTATGTGTCTATTACATGTAGATTACTATCTAATAACCGCTGAATTTAGATTGATTTAAGGACTGACCCAAGATGTCGTGGGGCCTGGATACATGTATCGATTTTCTCTCTGATCTTGTGTTTTTCTTTAATTTCTAATTTATTTACAATCTATTTACAGATATACGGTGTATTGCTCTAATTACCTTGTAAGAGCCCGCTTAATGGCGAGTTCTTTTACTTTATCATCATTAATTAATAATGAATTTAACAATTTTAAAAAAATAAAGAAGAAATATGTAGTACAGGCATGAGCAACCTTTTTTAAGTGAGGGCCAGATCCAAAATTTTTAAAAGCTGTGCGGGCCAACTGACCCTGATTCATCGCTAAAATGCGCCGCAGGCAAATTTTTTTGATTTTACAAATGGTCTTAAAATGAAGGTCACGAATTTTAGATGCAATTATTAAATCTTCAAAAATTAGGTCTCGTAAATACATATATTTTTTTTAAATATGTATTGTATTTCTACTTTATTTTTTATATTTTTATATAGAAAAAGTAAAATAATAAAAAATAAAATTAACTCCTGTTAATAATGATATAATTACAATAAGATGTATGTGGATGGGAACAAAATAAAACATAAAAAAGGAAAATAAAGAAAAAATATAACAAATTGAAATAAAAAGGCAAAACAATCCATACCTACCTACATTCATAACAATATTTTACGATATTTTATTAGTGCTGTTGTTAATGTGATATTTGAGACTGATGGCAGTTTGTAATTAATATAGCAAAGTTAGGTGCGAGTGACTTGGAAGCAACTGCAATTCGCAAACTATTTATTTTCCAAATTATTATTGGTTAGTCTCGATCTATTTTTCGATTTAATAAAATTTATTTGAGAAGAAAATTGCTGACAGCAATACGTGCTTCCGAATAATGCCATCATTTTACAAATAAAAATGGAAAAATTACTAGTTTTTCCAGCTGGAAAATACTTAATGTAAAATTCTTACAAACTGCATTTGTTAAATTTTCTTTTAAGGCCGTCATCTGATTATAATTCAATTAGTTCCATTTGAAATTCCATAGAAACTTCATTTACATTAGTAACAAAGGGATTAGAAATATTTGGAAATTAGTTTCGTGTGCTCTAAAATCAACAAATCTTCGAAAAAATTTAATATTGTTTCGTTGACACACCATACAAAAATGTTTATAGGTATGTAAGCGACAGTGGCGCGTATTTATTATCTTGAATTTCTTGGGGTTTAAAAAAAATTATTAATAAAATTTAAAATGTAAATTTAATTTTTTATTTACTATTTATTTATTTCAAAAGGCCGGCGGGCCGGTAGTAATGTATTTTTGAAAAATTTTGACGAGCCATAAATATATCTGTCGGGGGCCGCACAAGGCGCGCGGGCCGTAGGTTGCCCATACCTGGTGTAGTAGGTATTATTAGATAAGTACCACATATTTGTCAGAATCGGGTGAAAAGTTCCATGGGGTTGCACTTCTTAAGTCTTCTTTCTTGAATTAAATCGGTCATTAGATTGTGGCCAAGTGGTTTGAATAATTGCTCAATTCTTTTGCGTATTTATTGGTAAAGATTTTGATTTCCTCTTTCACAGTATTAATGTTTAGATCTTAAGTTATTAGCTTATTGGGAATATACCAAAAAGCGTTAGGAATCACCTTAGATCGAAATATTTTCAATATATCGATATTGGAGTATGAAGCGGATCTCTAAAGTTGTACGCCGTAGCTTCACACTAGTTTAAGGGATACTTTGTAGACAACCAACTTGTTTTCCAGAGTTAAACTCGATTTGCGTCCCAATAGCCAGTACATTTTTTTGAGCTGAAGACCCAGTTGAAAAGATATGTTTTTTCCACGTCATTCTCCTGTCCAGGTGCATTCCTACGTATTTGACTTCTTCTCTTGGTGATAAAGGGTGCCAATTAAGACATAAGATGACATTTTCCTTAAACAAGCAAAGAATAATACAAACTTTATTTTACTATAAAACTTACGGGTTTCTGTAATGTATGCTTTGTCGATTGTAGAGTTTCTGACGGTACCTAGAAACTGGGCAATACCTTACCATGTCTATTTGCCATATTTAAAATTGACTATTGACTACTGGCCTCTAATACAAATTTCGTTAACAGTAAGTAAAAGAAAATATTTGTTAGCAAAATCATAGCCTGCACTGGGATCCCCGACAAAGCGTTTCAACAGCGTCGCTTCCAAAAAGCTTCAATGTCGACTTTCAAATTGGTTTTGGCAGCAACTTTATCCTAGTTTTCCTCCTATTCCTTCTTCATAAGTCCCGCATATTCCTTTAGTTTTCGACTGCACTTATTCTTTTTTGTGATGATGTATTGCAAGATAACTTCCTTATCAAAAAGATATTCATCTTTGCTGCAACAAATAAGTAATTAAAAAATTGTAAAACCTCGTTTCAAGTTTAAAAGGCACTAACGCGAAAAGTTGAAAAATAAACAGCAACACAAAAGCAAGGAATTTTTACCAAAACGTCGAGCATTGGTTCCATTTCTGAAAGCTTGGGCGTTCTTCCTGTTCTCGTGGAACGTGGACTTGTTAAGAAAACATGTAGTTAGATTTTGATGAAAGGTTCATAAAGACCATAAAATTGTCAAGAAATAAATTCTGTAATCAGCTATAAAATGACGTTCTGTTCATCGTCTCCCCTGCTCACTGAGAATGACAAGAACCTCCAAGTGGTCAACGTTATTCAACCTTCAGCAGATGAAGGTTTACGGTAGACATCACAGCGGTCTAAAATAAGCTGTCTCATTCATTTAATTGTGAACAGAAGACATCAATAAATAAAATATTATTTTGAGGTATTTTATTTTAAATAGGTACATTTGTAAAATGAAAATATTTTAATGCTATTATAATAATTTATCTCTAAAGAAATGCATATGAAAAACAGACTTAAAGTTACTTAAAAAATGTCCGTTTACGTTAAAGCTTAAAATAAAATCATCGAATAAAACGCGTCTACGACGACCTCGGCCCTAGTTTCTTCAACACTTTCAAGCCTTCATCTTCATATTCCTTCTTCGACATCCAGAAGGCATCCCTGTCCTTCATAACTTCGGCCAAAACGGCACCGCCAATAAAAACCATGTCCTTGCGCCTAGGCGGATCCTCAATTCTGATCTTGAACTTGTTAAGTTTCTCTATATCGTTCTTAAGTACTCGTTCTAGGTAAAGTTGTTTAATTTCACGTTCAAGACGGGACGGCAGACCAGGATACATCGTGGAACCCCCTGACAAGACTATGTGCTTGTACAGTTCCGGTCTCATGTCAATATCTGCGGCCTACAAATAATTAGATTGTTGTCACGTTATTTAGTTTTTACGTTGGACATACTTGTATCGTGTTAAAAACTAATTCGGCGATTCCTTGGCCCTCAACGTTGATTAGGTGCGGTTGAAACAGAGCTTCCGGGGCCTCGAATCGTTCCCCACCCACTTTAATCACGCGTCCGTCCGGCAACATGTAGGGTTCAACTAATACCGTGGTTTCTAGAGCGAGCCGTTGTTCTGTTTCTATGTCGTACCCTATATAACACAACTTCTCCTTCATCATCCGAACCTTAAATTGAGTTTGTGAAATTGACTTGCGTCGTGCTGTTACGCGATATTCTCACTGTTTCGAAGTCGGCGGAATGATTGAAAGCGTATCCTCGTAACAAGAGCAATTTTATTAGGTAGCGGGTTATATCCCGGCCCGCTATATCTAGTCGTCTAGTTAAATGCGGGAGCGCGAATTCCTCGTAAACGGGGCAAATGTGGGTTACTCCGTCTCCAGAATCGACGACAACACCAGACAAAAGTCCCTAGTAAACAACAATACTTATTGGAAAAAGAACAATTTACAATTATAAACCTGAGCGTATAAAGTGAGCACAGCCTGGACAGCAATGTAAGCGCCAGCGAAACCGTATTGTTCGAACATGACTTCGATCATTTTTTCTCGATTTTTCGTAGGGTTCATTGGCGGTTCCGTCAACAGTATCTACAATGGTGGATATTAACGTTAAGGAATTTTTCTATGACGTTAAATACTTTGGCATCGGTTGGATCCAGGTTCATTTTTTTCGGACCGAACGTGTAGTCCCACACATGGCACATATCTTCCCAATTTCGCACTACGCCGTTTTCCATCGGGTAATTGACTTCCAGGAGCGATCTCAAGGCGGAGGCTTCATCCCCGACCATCAGGTCCTAGTAATTACAATGGCTTAGATTTTTTCGTTAAGGTTTCACGGAAAATATGCTGCAAGAGCTTTACTTACAGGAAGAGTACTTGCGACTCCCTGAAGCGTGCAAAAATGATTAGGTAAATTACGTAGAATTATTCGAAACAGGTAGCTAGTCTGGTTAGTTGAAGGTATTAAGCTCGTTAGTGCTGCGACAGGGGCGGGGTGCTACTAATGAACAAGTCTGGACCGATACCCCGCAAAATCGCGTTAATTCCCGCTTTTTGGTATAGAGCCAAAGTTGCTAATCATTTAAGCATCGCGGTCAACTACGAAGGTTCAGTGATTGTGGAACATTGACAAAACTTGGAAAATAGAACGATACAAAATATAATTTACTCTCATTCAACGACACTCATTCAACATTTTTTTTTTTAATTTATGTTTATTATTACAGAGTTCAAAATTTTCAGGGGGTCAAACATTCTATTTGTTATCACACGTGACAAACATGTCAGTCAGTGATTTAGACATAAGTTGCATAAGAGGGTAGACTGGAAACTTGAAATCACTAATTTTCTTACGTTAACTTCACGGAAATAAAGAGAATGCTGGCTCAAGCACCACCACGATATGTCTTCAGCTACCAAATTCACCAGTATAGCCTTGAAATGGTAGTGCATTCTCTTCTTTATTCACCGGGCACGGCTCCATCAGACTTCCACTTATTTTCTAATAATTTTTGTTTATAAAAAAGCTCTCTGGATTCTCCCCAATTTTAAGTTTATGCAAATACAAATCTGGGACATATTACTGAATAAATAGGCCAGTGAATGGAAACATGATAACTAAAAAATTTAACATTAATTCTAACATTTTTTAAACTTTGCCATGTAATGTGTAACGAATCGAAACAAAACTATAAAATTTTGCAACTCGATTAAACGTCGGCATCATTGTGAAAATCGGAAAAATTTAAATTAAGTCATATCTCGACGAAAAAAAAAATAACATTATTGCAAACTCGATAGAGTTTTCATTACAATATTTAAAATGCACAGAGAAATTTGCAGGAACTTATGAATTAGGCATAATAATTAATTATCATTAATAACATTTTTTCATATAATTTTCCAGTAAAAATATTAACATGCTTGCAAAACTACTATCAAGTTGCTAAAATCGCCTTACAAGACTCTGTAAATTTGCAACTCTATTCGGTGACGGCGTGGTCCATTTTTTATAATTTACAACAAAATCAATAGCTATTTACGTAAAAACGATTCGAACAAAAACATAACGTGTGTAGATGTCAATTGCAAAAGACTGCATTCGTAAATGTTTATTAATGATAATTAATTATTATGCCTAATTCATAAGTTCCTGCAAATTTCGCTTTAAATATTATAATGAAAACTCTATCGAGTTTGCAATAATGTTATATTTTTTTTTCGTCGAGATATGACTTAATTTAAATTTTTCCGATTTTCACAATGATGCCAACCTTTAATCGAGTTGCAAAATTTTATAGTTCCCTTTCGATTCGTTACACATTACACGGCAGTTTAAAAAATGTTAGAATTAATGTTAAATTTTTTACCCACTCACTGGCCTAAAAAGCAATAATAAAAATAATAATTCTAAAATTGTTTTTTTTTCCCTTTGTTCAAGCAGGTGAGTTGCCTCAGTTTTACCCCATTGAAGCACAATAGTCACGCGAAATAAGAAAAATTGAGAAAGAAGAGCACTTCAAAGTAGTAGTAACTACATCTTGCAATGCAAGTTACTATCTTGCAGTGGCAGTTGGTAACTTGCAAGGCAAGATATTAACTTGCCGGGCAAGATAATAACTTGCATTTCCGTGTTTTGTTTTACTGATGCCCTTCCAGCGCCTTCTTAAGTAACACCTACTTTGAGGGATTAATGAGAAAAAAAATTGTGGTTGCCATTTGATAACTCTGACTTAAAAATTTGTTCCATGAGCTTTGGCAGATCATAATCGAAGTTCTTACATTCATCATCTAAAAGAGTATATAATCTGCGTGTATGTGGAAAAGTTACGTGGCAGTACAAGCTCCTCTACTGCAAAATTGAGCATTAAAATACACAAAACACTCGCGAGGGTTAGTGGCAAACTGGAACAGCTACAAATTAATTTGTGCACACACAACACTCGTTCAAGTCCACTTACATCCACGTGATAATCCTACAAATTAAGAAGAAACTGGAATGATGGACCTGATAAATAAAAGGCGAATGTTAACTGTGATTGTCGCCAGACCCACCTTAACCTCAATGTCTCCGATTTTGTTCACAGCCCTGATTATGGGTCTGCCCACCATCGAGGGGAAAATGTGGGCAGGAAAATTGCTGCCGGCATATCCGCACTTGACAAACTGCAAGGGGGCATTGTTGTTAACAGTCAACTTATATTATTAAAACTCTTTACCCCAGTGCCGTTGTCGCAAACAATTACTTTCCTTCCCTGGCTGTCCATTTTGTGATCGTCAACAGATTGGGGTAGCGGCGATATTCATTCACGCGATTTCTTATTAAAACTAGAGGTAATTGCACAAATTTGGCCGAATTTACACTGGGACCTACTCCCCTTATCAGTTGAATCACCGTTGATCCCACGGACAGCACACCGGTTGTCACTTATCGTAAACCACGCCCATGCTCCTGTCACCCGTCACCCCGCTGTCACTGCCACACTCTACAGGGGCCGTTCGCAAAGTTTACTTTCAAAACTGCAAAAGAATGAATTTGCCTGTAAAGTGATTAATTTGCAGGGTGAACACTTTTGGCGGTTTTGAAACGGTTTGGAGCCCTTGTTGAAATCAGCTTAACAATAATCACACCCAAAAATTAAGAAAATTAAATTTAAGAAAATTGAAAATTAAGTTAACCACCCTATATAATTTTTCAAAAGTAAAAACAATTCAAAGACTTCCCACAAATGTTTCCTAACTAGTACTCACATAATTTTTTCTTAAAACTTGTAATTGTGACTGCAGTTATTTTTTTAACATGCATCTGCAAATGCCATTATTTGAACAAAAAGAAATCACTACATTCAAGTGGTTTGGAAATAGTCAATAATAATATTGGAGTGTAAAGAGTCTAGAAAAAGGCTCCAAAAAATCTTCTGTATAATTGTCTTGGCTCATTCTGTATGTTCTCACTACGCCACTGGAGTGGTAAACGAGTCGTTGAACCAATAGCATTGGTTGCTGATCACGTGGTTGTGCGTCACGTGGTTCCGTCTGTCAGCTTGACAGTACAGTGTTGTTGTGTCAGATTGAAAACTAGATCAGGGTGATTTTGGTTATGTTTACGGAAAGTCCGGTTATAATTCCCGATGATTCACTGAAATAGAGCAATGGCAACGTCTCTCGCCAATATAGATCATATCAGATTGAGGGAATGGGCGCCGTTGACCGATTTATTCAACAAACTGCCTCTCCGGTCCCAAGGTGGAATTTTTGCCCAGGATGTAAAGCTCACCTGTTTGGACGTCTTGCCCGAATATCTGGCTCTGGGTACTAACCTGGGTATAGTTTATTGGTACGACAGAAAGAAAAAGGATTTGCAACGTTTAAGATGCGAAGTATGCAAATTTTGGGAACAACTTCCAGATTGTCCCTGTACTTGTTTTATTCCAGAAACAAAACGTCTCTATTACTGCGGTTAAAATCATTTCTACAGTAGATTATATGGTTGCTTGCGGTAATAGGGACGGCAGCATAAACATCTTCCAAATACCGAAATCTCATCCAGATTCGATCCCTGAAAATTTGAAACCTAAAAATAAACAAGTGGAAAGGTATACAGTGTCTGAATTGCACAAGTCGGCGATAACGGCTATTGAGTGGTCAAAAAATGGAATGAAACTGTTCTCAGGTGATAAAAGCGGCTGTATTGTGTTAACTGAAATCGACTTTTATATGGTAAAGCTTAAATTTGACAAATTTAGTTCATTTACCTAATTTTCATTTCATTTAAGCACATCTGCAAGTCAGCCGAGATTTTAAACGAAGCTTATGAAGTGATACAATTGAGTTATAGTCAGCAACGTTTATTAGTTTCCACCACGTATAGAAGCATCATTTGCCTGAAGCAAGACAAGTGGAAAGTATGCCAAGTCGGCAAAAAGGATAGAAAAATGTAATTGCCCCTAACATCTTGTTGGTTATTTAAATTTCGCAGCTTTTCAATGTTGGAGACATTTGGGATCTCTTGAGTAGAACTTTTATTTTTTAGATTTATTGTGAAGGAAAAAACATTGATCAGAAACATTTTTTCTGCCAATCTTTGGAAACTATCTTCATAACGTCATAAGCTTTTAGAGTTCTTCAGGGCGATGGCGACAATTAAATAAAGGTCACTGTTTTACCGGCATTCAGAATTGTTGAGTTATTCATCTTAATATACATCTTAAGATGTATAAATAATGGTAACACATGCAAGATTACCAAGGAGCATAACAAAAGCTGTGCTTTTTAGAAACGGAATAGCAGATAGAGTGGCGGAAAAATAAATTGTCGCCATTCAGCTTCTATTGTAATTATTTTATTTAATTATTACATTTGTTCTCGATGTACTTAATTGCGTGGAAGCTTTGGAATCTCATTTTTCTTATAAATTTTCAGATTAGGTAAATTTGGCGGCTTAATCTACCAAAACGGCCCAAAAACTAGTGATACTCTTCTTTACTGCACTAGGCCCGGCTTGCGGATCTGGGTCTCTGACTGTGATGGAAACGTACACAAAACGTTGTTATTTAAGGTAAACACGTGTTGATCTTTAACTTAATGCATTCTTATTTGTGTATGATTGCAGGAGTTGTTATGTAAAGAGTGCCCAGAAGTCCCGATAATTAATCCAATTTCCAAAAGTTTAAAAATGCTCAAACCCCAAAAGGAACCCTCATTCGGAATTTTGCAAGCCTTTGATGATAATTTAATTCTAACATACAACAACGACGTAATCTACATTTTAGATCCACAAAATATGTCAGTCATATCAACAATGAGTCATTTCAGAAGGTAATGAAACGTATTTGAAATTTAGCGAGCCATAGCTAAAGTGCGAGTATCTACCCACACGTAAAACTGTTTTCTTTTTTTAAATAAACAGTATTTTGCGGTGGCTTCTAGTTATGTATTTCTTGGCCAGAAAGACATTTGTTCCAAATTTCAGTCACGTTGGATAATAATAATGGGGTACTTGCATCATGTTTGGGAAATATAATATTTGGAAAATGTAGGCGATTTCATTAGACCCGTATTTTTTTATTTGGTTCTAGGGTCAATATTACGCCCAGAATTAATTTTTTAATTTTTGGAGTGGGAGATTTGTGACGTAGCCGGCCCCTGCACGGCGTAGTTCTAAAAGAAAACGTATGATGGCGCTTTATTCAATTTCCTTGCGTTCTATCATTATTCTATTTATAAATCGCATGCCAATCCGCTGTACACATGTCGCGCCCTCTGTTAGCAGCGCAGCATAGTAGTCAAAAACTAGAGTCTATTCAATATAGATGTGAGTCTTGGATACGGGGGTTTAATACGTCATCAAAAGCAAAAATTGCAAATATTTACAAAAATATGAAGTAAAAAATGGGAAAAAAAATATTTAAGCCTCTTTTAGTTATTTGCATGCATATTTTTTTAGGCAAGTACCCTATTATTGTAAGGAAAAAACAATTACAAAATAATACTCTAACTTTATCAAGATCTGCAAGTCTAGTGGTTGCTGTGGTAGCAGAAAGCTACGTAGGCTAACTAGTATTAGTAACTCTTTGGTTGACGATTGTTTCATCTTTCGTTAACATTTGGTTAATTGTTACAAGGCTTTCTATTTCTTTCAAAAGATTTAACGGGTTGTTAATGTACTTACATCAGATCCATACTAAATGTAACAAAGAACTGGTGGTCAGTCGACCTTAATGCCCAGTTGCACAAAACTTAACGGTGGTTTAACTGTTCGTTAAAAAATCGTGTACAAGAGTATCCGTTTATTTGTAAGAATTTGACGAATTAAAGTCTATCAAACATCTACGAATTGCATCAATAGATTAATAGCCAATCAAAGTAGTAAAGAACTTGTAGAAAAGATAACGAAGGATTAAACAACCGTTAAGTTTCGTGCAACTGAGCATAAGAGTTTTAGCGATTTTTTTAACGAACCATTATCGATTCGTTATCTTCCTGCAACTGGACATTACTATTTTAAACCTCATGTTTATGGTATTTCTTGCAGTATTCTGTCAGTCGCAACTCACAAGGATGAAATTTTTATTCTCGAGGAGGATCGAAGCGTGGTGAGGATTTCCTACAAACCTGAAGCGGTTTATGGTTAGTATATTTATATTTTCCATTGAACGTAATGTTGTTCAGAAATAAAAAAGCTTTATGGCAATTCTCCACTATCGTTTATTAGGTTTCGAGTTAATTGAAGGATAATGGAGAAATTGTTGAAACCTAACAACAAACGCAGTTTCCTATTTATTGCACGGTGGAGTCAACTGAGTTTTGTTAGTCTGGCCAGGTAATTTGGTCTTTAATGCCCAGTTTCACAAACGAACATTAACGTAATCGTTCGTTAAGAAATCGTTGAAATTTTTTTGTAGGGTGATCCGCGGATTTCTAGATATGTATATAAAAGGCTGCAATATTAATGTCTATCACACACTTTACGAATTGCAACAATGAATTATGGCCAATTAAAATAGTAAAAAAAATAGAAAAAAGTTAATCACCCGTTAATGTTCGTTTGTGAAACCGGACTTTAATCAGTGGCTAACGATTTGCCCCAGCTGATCCAAATTTTTGGAACTACAGGTGTAACTCCTTCCACGCCAACGGGATCTTCTTTCCTTCCCATTACGACGTCCATCAAGGATCTGACGACCAAACTTCAAACGACAAGCATCATCCCGGCAATTTCCCCATTCAATGAATTTTCTCAAGTCAGTGACGTGAACATTCACACAGACAACATGCTCATCATGAACGCGGAAGAAGCCAAAGAATCTCCGATTAAGAGTAGGGCGCCTCCATCAGAATTAGAAAAGAAGTTCAACGATATAGGCAAGCAACAGTTCAGCGACAAAATATTGTTTAAGGAAAACAAGAAAAAGAAACAATCGCAAAAGTCACCCAGCACTATAAGCTTAAGTTCGAATAGTTCAGACGAGAAAGATGCCAGTTACGCGAAGCCGACGTTGATGACGTTGAGTTCAGTGGGTGTGTTGCCCGATTTACGTAGTCCCGAAAGTATATTAAATGATATTGAATATAAAGAGAAGATATTAGCGGATGTTTTAAATTTGGACAAGATTAAGATTCCGCTGGATAAATTTCAAGGAACCGACCATGTTGATGCGAATAGAAGCGGTGGCCAGGAGAAGCCTACGGAGACAATCAAGACCGATCGTGCCGAAAAAAAGATGCCAAATTTCGTGATAAGTTCATTAAGAACCGGCGATGTGGCAGTTAAGAAAAACAATTCTCAAATCGCCAACAAGAAGAGCAGCAACACCGCTGAAGTGGCAAAAGAAGTCAATAGACTCCCCGCCAGGCCGAACCCAGTTACTTCTAGTCGCGATGCTGCTCCAGGTATTTGCTCGAAATCTGATTTGATCCGTTGAATCATTGAGTTGTTTCAGTTTTGCGTAATATCCCCAATGATTGGAAGTTAGCAGACATCGAAGTGAAGAATGATACGTCTCTGTCGGACAGTTCTCTCACAGATTGGGAAATTGTTTAGTCAAGCTGGATTTCTCTTTAAAATTTGTTTGAGTTGCAAGTTCAACCTTTTATTGCAGATGCCGCTATGAAGCCGCGAAATCAAACAATTTTTTATTCCATTTATGCAATTCTACTTTATCGCCAAAATCATGCAACTATTTAGATTATTTACGAAAAGGTGAAAAAGTGCAATAGAAAAAATCTGAAAAAAAAGCAAGGATTTCGGTTTATTGCCGAGAAAATGTCAAATTATTTTATATTTTTTTACGTGTTCATAAATTTTTCTGGTCTTGTTACTGCTCAGAAATCTGCAGTTTGTGTTATTTATGAGTTTCAATTATCTGAACAATGTTATTTTTTTCGTTTTGTTGCTATTATTGCTAGTCAACCTTAAATTTTGTTGTCTAAACATATTTTATCAAATAAATATTTAAACGTAACGAATATAAAGTTTATTTTTATTTACAATTTTTTTTAGCTTTACAACTTTTTAGGTGGGCTCGGTTGAATGTTTCTTTCAAAAATTTCGTCTAGTCTTGTTTCCATGTTAGAGTTCGTCCCCCTAAGTTGATCCACGACTTGTTTTGCCCAAACAAAATACTCCTGAACTCTATCTTGCGACCACCCTTGCGGCGCAACCTCCTCCAGGTCTCTAAGATTATGCAACTTATCGGCCAACTTTACCAATTTAGCCTCATAAGATGCCCCCGAAGCGTGTTCTATTTGCAGTTGTTTCCTGGTTTGTTTTGGCAATGTTTTATCGTCAGTTACTTCCGCCACTACGTTTCTTACGGCTACCCCAAATTCGGATTGAATTTCTTCAAAAGTCGTGTTTGTGTCCTCGACTGTGTCATGAAGGATGGCAGCTTGGAGGGTCGCAAGATCCGTGATCCCAGCTTCGTTTGTGAGAATGAATGCCACCCCAATTGGGTGGTTGATGTAAGGAGTTTGCTTTGGATTCTTACGTCTTTGGTCTTGGTGCTTCAGAGCGGCGAAATTGATGCATTTCACCAAGTCCCCTAAACTCTCCCCCATTACGTATACTGCTTGAAAGGTCCTGACTTATTTAACCAAGTAAAGTTGTGCTTTAATGCTTTTTCGTAGTATTTGCCTTTCAACTTTGTGACCTTTCCAACGTTCTCACTAAATTTCTTCAAGAAGAGTGAACGGTGAAACTCTTGGTGGTGAAAGTGACGTTAGATCCACGTGGATATCAAACCACGTGGGCACAGAAACCGCTACCATTGGTCACTATTTGACAGGTGTCAACTCCTGTCCTGTCAGTTTGACATGTGAGGTTATGTTTTATGTTGTTTATTGCGGTTCACAGTACTGGTGGTTGTGTGTTGTCGCAAAATAAAGACAATTATTGTTTAAGTGCTTTAGGTAATACTTTATTTTTATTTTCCTAAAATTATTTTGCCGTGTTCACTTTAAAACTTTCAGTTATTATTTTCAGATACCTGCAGCAAACGCTTCATAGTTTCGGCAATAAATGGATTAATACTTGAAAAATATGGAATTGGGGCCGATGGCTGCGGACAGCGAAGTTGCCAGTATATGTAGGAGTTGCTTGAGGACAACCACACAATTTGCAGCCCTCTCAGACACTGTCAACATTCAGGACTGTAGTTTACTCTTCGCTGATTTACTTTTAACTTGCGCAAATATACAGGTAGGTTAATGTTAAACCTGCAGAATTTTCTGGTTAAAAATGGTTAAATACGTTACTGCTTAACTGTAGTAAAAATGTAACTTATAGGAAATGCATTGCAAGTAGTCTTCATTTCACAACATAGTATTTGCAATTGCAGTTAATTGTTTCTTGTTTAAGTTAAAGTTCTTCTCTTAAAGTCTTAAAGTGTTGACTTGCATCTGGACTCTCCAACCAATTTCGTTCCACAACAAATTTTTTACAAACTTACAATAAAAAAAAATGTTAATTGCCAGGTCTTGTGGCTCACTATGAAGCGCCTATTTAATAAAATATTTACTAGTGCATGTGTTGCAACTGTTTTGCTTATGTGGCGTTTTTTGAATTAAGTATTTTAGATTTTTCATTCAATCAAATTCTTTCAGATATCTTTGTGCGACGAGTTTCCACAAATTCTATGTGAAACATGTCAAAAAACTGCAATCACTTGCTACAATTTTAGAATTCAGTGCGAGAAATCGAACAAACGCTTACGAACAGCATCCTTCAGAAGATTGAGTGCAGAATGTTATAAGAAGAATGAGGCAAAATGCATAGGAAGCAGAAGGTAAGTTATTTTTTATAGCGAATAAGAGCCGGTTTTACAAAAGAAGTATATACCAGGTATAACGCTATTCCGAAATAACTTGTGATAAGGGGTGGTTTACATATGCTCGGTTCACAGTTTATATCTGCGTTTATCCTATCCACCTTTCATAAAAGTCCATTTAGTTCGAGTTATTTCGGAATAGCGTTATATCTGGAATAACGTCCTTTTGTAAAACCGACCCTAGTCGTATTAATTGTTGGGTAAATTTATCGCCACCGTTTTATTTTATAATTTTTTTTTTATTTTTATCCTTTTTTTCCGCAGCTGCGAAGAAGTCTCGCAAATCGCAGAAGTAGGCCCGGATTGCCGTGCCATTTGCAACAAGTCTAACGCCAAAACTCAATTTAGCGAACACGTCGCCTCCCTCAAGACCAGCAGAAAACGCTCCAACCCGAAACGCAGCAAAGAAAGAATCTCGGCCGTAGACGTAAAACGGAGGACTTGTCCGGAATGCGGTAAAATTTTCGAGTACCGCGGCAGCATGTTGAAACACCACCGAAAACATAAGTCTCCCCCGTCAACCTGCAGCTATTGTCCCTTTAAACCGGTAAATTCCGCGAAACTTTTCAAACACATGGAGGAAGTCCACGCTCATCTCAAAACTTTCATCTGCAGCACGTGCGGCAAAGCCTTCTTCAAATTGAAGAACCTCCGTCTGCACATGGTAACGCATTCAGGAATCAAGAAACACACTTGCGAAATATGCGGCATGTCCTTCGCTCTCGGTTCGAATTTGTCCCAACATCGACGACTTCACACCGGCGAGAAACCCTACGCCTGTTCTCAATGCGACAGGGCGTTCGCCCAACAGTCCACCCTGCGATCGCATGAAGCCGGACACTCAAATCGACGCGACCACGTTTGTCAGGAGTGCGGCGCCGCTTTCAGTCGAGCCGGCGCTCTCCAGAATCACCGGAAAAGACATTCGGGCCTGAAACCGTTCGAGTGTTCGATGTGCGGCAAAAGCTTCACTTTCAGTTCGGAGAGAAAACGGCACATGACCACGCATACGGGAGACAGGAACCATGTGTGCGAAATGTGCGGGAAAAGGTTCAATAGGGCGTCGAATTTGAAGGTGCATAAGCGCATTCACACGGGGGAAACGCCGTATGTTTGCGCGGTTTGCGGAAAGGGGTTCATACAAGCGCATTGTCTTCGCACTCACGCCAACACCCATATGATTAAGAGCGTAAAACTTGAAGATGGTGCCGTTAGTTAATAGTTGCTATTTAAGGATTTCTAGGTGTGTGGCATGGAGTTTTGTTTTTGACTTGAAGTCAAAAATGCATTGTAAAATGAAGAAAAATTAACAAACCGTCATTTTTTAATATTAAGTATTTAATTTCTTTTCTGGAAAACCCTGTCTGAAGCGGCTGCATCGTTTAGCGAGTCTCTGACCAGATATTGGCTTGCGCGGAGAAATTTTGTTATTTATGTTAAGCAATTGATTGACATTTCTCGTTTTCTTTCCGCCCTCCGCCTCTGGCCTCTATTGGTAAATTAATTATAAGGCTGTCATGTGCAATAATAATTCTAAAATAATGATACATAATTTTGCATGTATTAACTGGTTTGCTAAACTGTTGAAGTTAATGCACAATTGCGTGTAATAAAGTAGTGCAACGATAAATCAATAACGGCATTAATGGAAATTTATTCAAACTGACAGGTTGTCAGAAAACAAAGTAAGGAGAGAGGAATAAATAATTGAAGGATATTTTAATGCCAGAATAGGAACTTAGCAAGGGATGGAGGAAGAGAATGTGACACTGCATGTTCAGTGATAAATAAGTAATTAAACAGTGAAGGAAAAAGAGCTTTAAACAAGGAATTCGGAAGAAAAACGATGTGTATTGAAATAAAAAATGGGCGCAAAAAAATTGAAAACTACATGATACCACAAAAAAGACGCAAATACAGTGTGGCCAATATGTTATACAGGGTGGAGCAATAGTGCGTCCGACTTCGATAGCTCGAATTGTATGATAGGTAGAAATTTGATTTAAAAACACAAATAAACTAGAGAAAGAAGTTTATAACCGGAAATTATTTTTGAACATACATAGTGAGCTAAGACAATTATACAGGGGCAAGTGACATTTTTTTAAATGGAATGTGGTATGTAAAAAAGATTTTTCGGAGCCTTTTCCTAGACTCTTTTCAATCCAATATTATTGCTGACTATTTTCAATCCACTTGGATGCAGCAATTTTTTTTATTCAAATAATGACATCTGCAGATGCATGTTAAAAAAATCACTACTGTCACAATTATAAGTTCTAAGAAAAAAATATGTAAAGAACTTTTTAAATTTAATTTTCTCTATTTTTTCAAATGGGGCATTCTGTATATTTTTTAACGATATGATGTAGAAACTAAAAGCAAATATTTTTTGTATGTACATCCCTATGTAACCATTTTCGATTTATCCCCCAATAATTACAAAATTCAAGAATAATCCTAAAAATTAGATTGTTTTTCAAATAACTCGACAGATAAAATTGTAATAAGTGCTCCAGATGTTCTGATTATAAAAACAGCATAAGTTTTTTTAGTAACTTCACTTTATGTTTGTATCTTGACATTTTTTACATTTTATATTATCCGGCAAGAAATGCACATTTATCGCAGTTACCTGTCGTCAGTTGTCATTTTTGTGACAATTTTGAAGCATTTGAAGTTTTTTGTCGAGTTATTTGGAAAACGTTCTAATTTTTTAAGATTATTCTTGAATTTTGTAATTATTGGGCGATTAATCGAAAATGGTTACAAATAACCATAGGGGTGTGCATACCAAAAATGTTTGTTTTTAGTTTCTACATCATACCGTTAAAAAATATACAGGGTGTTCCATTTTAAACAAATGGAGAAAATTAAATTCAAAAAGTTCTAAATTGAAAAATTAAATTTAGCAACCCTGTATAATTTTTCAAAAGTTCAAGCGGAAGACATTCCACAGAGGTTTCCTAACTAGTCTTTACACAATTTTTTTTTAGAACTCATAATTGTGACTGTAGTAATTTTTTTTAACATGCATCTACAGATGCCATTATTTAAACAAAAAAAATCGCTACATCCAAGTGGTTTGGAAATGGTCAGCAATAATATTGGATTGAAAAGAGTCTAGGCAAAGGCTCTGAAAAATCTAATTTTACACACCACATTCCATTTAAAAAAAATGCCACTTGCCCCTGTATGTTCAAAAATAATTTTCGGTTATAGACTTCTTTCTCTAGTTTATCTGTATTTTTAAATCAAATTTCTACCTATCATAGAACTTGCCACCCTGTATATTTTATATCACTTTTTCAAAAGCAACTCAAATATGCTATTCAAATTTTAATCAGTTTAATTAATTAATTTAATTATTTTAAATTAAAGACGACATAAAAATGGAAGATAGAACAAGACAAGTAAAAATTAACAGAAGTATATGCATAAGGAGGGACAAAGTGCCAAGTTGGAGATGGGAGCCAACAAGTGGTCAACGGATTGAGATTGATACAAAGACAGAAATAGCAGTATTAATTAAACTAGAAAGTTTAGAATAAAAAAGTTGTAAGAACCAAAGCTAGAAAGATACTGTACAAAGAAATGATTAAAAATCTTGAACATGAAGGGTGAGTTTTTATTTCAATAAAACTACGAGTAAGTAGGAAGAAAGAAATAACAGAGGTAAATGAGGGCAAAACATCTGCAATAAGGCGACTAGTTTGGATAAGGCAGGAGAACGAACCAAACAAGAAAACGAAGAAAATCAGAATTCCATTGCAACTCCTTTATACATATATCATGTATTAAGACAGGACATAAATTACTAGTAATCAAAACATATTTTACCTGTTAGGTGGGAAATAAAAATCTGTAATCAATAATGAAGCAATTAATGTCCGTTTATTATGATCTGTACTTCCGTTTCTGTCACGCAAATGAAATATGTATGTAAATAAGTAATTAATAGTCTATAGCTCAATTAGAGTAAGCTATTGCTATTAGCTATTAAGAGTTTGGAAGATAAATGTAAACATTTAAGGAAAATGGGTTGTTGATATAATGGTACAAAAAAATTGTGTTCAATTTACGGAAACCACATTTTAAGATCAAGTAATCGTCCTCGTTCTAGAAACAGTTTCGTGATTCATTAATTAATACAGAAAATTTCCTGTACGTACAACTACAAGATAATGTTGCAAAGCTTATCATTATGATTCCAACTATTTCTTGACTTTTCATTTCTTTAATTTTGATAATGTGTTATAATTTCAAATAAAAGTTCTTAAAAAAAATGAAATGTCTACTAATTATCAGATAGTATATTTTATTATTACCAACTCTAAACTAAAGGCGACATACTAACACACTAATCGAAATAAGAATAAATAAATGAGATATATACATAAAACAGGCACACTTCATGAATGATGATAAATCTTCTTCCGTCAGAGATCACTTCCTAACCGTTCGAATTCCTCTATGAGATGAGTCATATCGGCTTTTTCTAATCCCGAATTTTGAAAGACAATCCTAAAGAAATTCGGATGACCCTTCTGCGCTTGATAAGTGACCATCATGGAACCGTCCTTCATCATCCTTTCTTTCATTTTCGGCGCTACCCGATGCAATTTCTCATTGTAATCTTCCTGGTCCTTAGCCCCCCGGAGACTAGGCGGCACGTACCAGAAGCAAATGTTGGTGAATTCTGGCTGATCGATGACCATTTCGAATCCAGGTCGGTTTCGAATCGAATCCGTAAAGAATTTCGCGGTTTCAAACACCTTATCGACGTGTCGCTCCAGGCCTGACGTGCCCTTGGCCTTCCACATGAACCAGAACTTGAGAACGTCCGCCCTTCGACCGCACTGAATATGTTTATCGCCTGAAAACATCAACGTTAGTTTTTGGATAAAAGTAGGGAGATTGCGGACCGGTATCGAAGCTGGTGTCGTAAAATTTGTCCTTTTGGAAAAGGTACGCGGCGTTGGCGCAGTGGGCCTCGGCGAGGACGCCCTCGTGGCGCAACAGCAGGGTTGAACACTGCTGGGGAGCCGTCAGGAGTTTATGGGGGTTCCAGGTGACAGAGTCGGCCCTGAAACCAAAAAAATCAACGTAATAAGTCACCTCGATACTTAAATTGATCGATTTCGTTCGCCTTAAAGCGCGAAGGTTGGAGGCAATCAACACTTAATTAATATTATTAAGTAAATACTTAAACGATAATTGAAATGGTTCGAATTTCGACAGCACATTCAAGGATTTTAACTCAATTAAACGGCGGAGGACCGCCTTGCCACTGCCGCGGCCGCCTCTTCTTCCGGACTCGGAACTCAATAGCCAAATCCAGTTTCCGGCACTTTACGCCATAATTCAAAAGAGAAGATTACCTCCTAACTTGGCTCATTATTTCGAAATACTTCAACGTGCTTATATCTCGAACTTAAGACTAAATAAATAAAAATAAAAAAAGTAATAAATGATCTCATCAAAAGGAAAATGACAATATTTCCTCCAAACTCACCTTTGGATCCCTTTCAGCAGAGCTCTGTGTTTGCTGGAAACCAGGGCACCACCACCCCAGGCGGCATCCACGTGCATCCACAAGCCGTACTTTTCGCAAACCTTGGCGATCTCTTCCAGGGGGTCGAAGGCGCCAATGACGGTGGTGCCTGCAGTGGCGCTCACCATAAAGGGCGCCGCTCCCTCACTCAGGGCTCGCTCAATTTCTTCCACCAAATGCGAAATGGCCATTCGTCCCCTCTGGTCCGCTTTAATAAGGTATACATTATCGGAACCAATACCCAAAAACGATGCCATTTTTTTAACGGAGTAATGGGCATCTTCCGATGTGAACAATACCAAGCGCTTTGAACCCAGCCCCTTCGTCTAGAATAAAAAAATAATTAAATAAATAAACATAATTTTAAGTAATTGTTATCTACCTTAATTTCCGGCATGAATTTATGTCTGGCGCAGCTGATGGCGTACCCGTTGGCTATGGAGCCTCCCGGGCAGAAGATGCCATCACCGCGTCCATTTTCGAATCCGACAATAGTGCGCATTTCTCTTAAAACAGTTTCCTCCATCAGAGTAAAGACAGGAGACACTTCGTAAGTGTAGACACTAGGATTGAGGGCGTCAGTCAACCATTGCCCCACTAGACCGTACGGATCCAAAGAGGAAAACAGTTGATTAACGAAATAAGGGTGGCCGGTCTTCACGGAATGACTGATGGTGTCTTTGAGTAGTCCTATCAGTTCTTCGTGGGTTGAAGGTTTGCGGCTGAGGGTGAAGTTGAGCAATTGCTGAAGTTCCTTGGGACTTCTCCATGACAGAACTCGGTTCTTGCGGTTCGTTCCATCGAAAACAGCCTCTTTGAGGATGACTTCTACGGACTCTCTGATGAAGGATTCGTGCTGGTTGCGGTTGGGTAGACTTTCGATGGTGGCGGTTTCTTGGGGAGGTGCGTAGATGGTTTCGGATTTTGTGAAGACCTCGTCATCGGATGATGATGCTATTGCGTCAATGTATGTGGCCGGTTCTTCGATGATTTCTTGGAGGGAATCTTGCACGCCGGTGGCTGGCATCTTGAGTGATCCTCGTGCTGATTACACGACTGATCCACGAATGGTGGTCATGGAGCCATCGACATGGTTATAAATGGTTGCGATCACGTGGAGGCCTTGTTGCAACTTTCCCTTGCGGCCAAATTAATCACCGTCATATCTCGACCGTGGCGGAGTAAGAAGAAGCGATGCGGTTTTTCGGTTGCACGTCATTTTGGTCGCCGGTGGTGCGGGGAAAACCTAATTTTTCTCGCAGAAAATTACCCGTTAGGGCATTTCCCAGCATCAAGTGGTTCCTACCGAAGTTAAGGCATTTTGAGGTTTCAATCACCATAGTGGGGATAATTTGCCGGTTAACTACCACGGTAATAGCTTAAATTAGTTCAATGGAATTGATTGCAAAATATTTCTTAATTTTATGGACTGCATATTGATTGACCTCCGTCGTTAACTTAATAAAAGGTTTCAGCAATAGAATTTGATTATTATTACCTTCTCCAGGTATTTAAACATTTATAAAAGAGACACATTCTTAAAGTGTCAATCATTAAATTAATTATATAAATTATTAATAAATTTACGTGTATTAGATTTAATCCCAGATCTGGACCGGATATAAACTATCTTAATAACTTCCTAGGTTCATTATTCAGGGACAAATCCGAATAGGTGGTTTTACACCTTCTAGTTACATGTGAAATGTAACCTCGAAATTCTGTGTAAATGCGCTTGCTTAAAAAGTCTTGCAAATAAAAATGCTTACTTCCGATTCATTATACGATAATTTCATTTCACGTTATATTTTGCAATATTTCAAATATTTAGGAACAATCAAACTTAATTATTATATTTTGCATGCATTAAGTTCCACATTAAACCAAATAAATAATAAATATGGATGATACAGAATTAGAGCCCGATTTCAAGTTGCGATTTGTGATCAGTTGCAACTGCCGTTGCCGCCAACTTGTCTCTATCCTGGTTTCGCAAAGCTGCGGTAGAATCTGGGAGAAAATTCGAAATGTGATTAACTTGCGCAACATTAATTAATTATTGGTTATCGCAAAACTCTCTTATACCTATATATTTAGCAATGTCTCCTATGTCCAAAAATAACTAGTAATTTTAGTAAAAATTCTAAAAGGTGACGCCTTTTTAAAAAGCTCCATACCTGCCTACTCTTAGAGCTAGTTGCGCCATTGGTAATTACTAGGTCGCGCATAATTTTTTGCTTTCAAATAAGGAAGCAAGGAAAGACCTTAATGCAAAAGTTTACATTTGTAACAATAATAAGAAAGGATTTGTAAACACACGTCTTTCAAACGTCATACTAAAAAGCTTCTTAAATAATTTTGCAAATGTGGTACCTTCATAGGTATACCATACAGTGCGTCCAAGATAAGAATGTTCTTGCCATGGTCCACTTTCTAATAACTAAAATCAAAAATTTTGGAATTCAGTTATTTTATCTTCACTGGTGGAGAAAGCTTTGCTATAACAGTTGCACATTATTAGAACACTTTTTAAGAGCAACTCAAACATGCTATTCAAACTTTTCCACACCTTCAATTTTTTGACCATGAGAAACTTCTCAATAAATTCTAATAGCATATTTTTTCTTTAGAACAATGTATTAATGTCAATCTTTAAAAAGTTTGATCAAAAATTTCAGTTTTGCCAATATTGTTTTAGATGCAACTTGTTAAGAGGAACGTCTGCGCTGTATCATTTGTGATTGTAGAACGTCAGCAAAATGCATTGACGTGATTTTTTGTATTAGCAGGGGCACGTATTGAAAAGAGAAGAAGTTCTTTTCGTATTTTCAAGAAAGCTCCGTACAAATAAAAAATATCTGACTTTTGTTTTTAAGATCTGATACGTAGCGATAGAGACTCCAGGGCTAGATGCTTTAAAGAAAGTTAACATGCACGTTAATATAAACAAAATACAAATGTTTACTTTAATATTAAATAAATAACCCAATTTGACTTCAGTTTGCTGTAAACCTCATCATGCGCCATTCGTTATCGAATATTCTAAACAAAAACTTAATTATATTACTAAAAATATTCGTGTTTTTTTGCAAATTTGAAAATACAAATTTGGTGCTTATTGGCTGTGTGCAAGTACTCAAGTAGTGTACACACAGCACGGACGCGTAACTTGAGCGTTCTAAATTTGGTAAACATTTAGTAAAATTGATAGACATATAGAATTTAAAATGTAAGCAATGGTAAAACAATACGCAGCATAGTTATTTTAGTGGTGATGTTCTCATTTTCTGATGTATAATAATTTGGATTTCATTTAGATTTTTTGATGCTCATTAAATTTTCTGGTAAAAATGAATACTTATTCAATTAAACGGAAATATTTTACTTCAATTTTAACATTGCAGAACGAGATTAATGGTGATTAATAAATTGCATATGAAATAATAATTTAAGAAAAGGAATTTAACTCCTTCTTCACATCCATAATTGATTCGTGCCCGTTGTTGCAATAGTTCAAAAAACAAAAGTAGCCAATAGAAAAATAGAATTTGGTGTCATTTCTACGACAAAAATTTCCTGGAAATGTTTGCACTTAGCATGAAATTAATAAGTGGAAATTATTTCAGCCAATCAAAATCATTTATTTATTAATAATGACATCATAATGACATAATGAACCAATGTCTGTGTCGTTGCGATTTTCTTACCGAATATGCCCTCGTGCATTGTGTTGGTTCGATTACCAAACTGTAGATACTCGGTTGACCAAATGTAGGACTCGGCCTTACATGGGGTTTCGGTTGGAAGAGCTTCGTTGATTCGGTTGTAAACAAACACCACGTGGTTTTAATACTGTATTTAAACTTAAGACTAAACAGGAATTCGAGCAAGTAGGTAATAGGTATAGAAATGATTGAGTAAAGAGTTGATAAAGACAGATAAGAGTTACGTAAGGTAAAAACGGGTAAAGAGGCCCGTGCTAGGTCGGGCGCGGCTTAAATAGGGGTAACTAGCTACCTGTTCAGGAGGGGGGCTAGTTACCTGCCCAAACAGCTGAGTTGGGGGATGTGCTGCACCCAACATTCCGCCGCCTTGAAAGGATTACTTTCAATAATTAGCATGGTTGAAAATCGGTTAGGTGGTTAATATGAACTTACATCGCTAAGTTAGTACAAATAACAAATTGATAAAAATGGTAAACAAAATTAATAGCTAAGAAAATCGGTTAGTCAAAATGAACTTACATTACTAGGTTAGTAACAAATTGATAAAATGATGAAAAAGATTTATGGTTAGTTAATGTCTCTTATGATGATCGTCGTCAATTCCGGTCTGCAACCTGAGCACAAGAGTTCGATCACAGAGGTTCAAGAGGTAACACACACACTTTTGTAATTGACCTTTTCACAACACCATTTGCGGTTTTCACTGACACCACACGCACCAAGTTGTCGCTTCCAGGGTGGACGTTGGTGATGCGGCCTAGTTTCCAGCATAATGGCGGTAGGTTGTCTTCACGTAACACAACCAAGGTTCCCACGGTCAAATTGTGTTGTTGCCGGTTCCATTTGGGTCGTTGCTGCAGGGTGTGGAGATACTCCGATGACCACCGTTTCCAAAAATGCTGTTTCATTTTTTGGAGGTGTTCCCAGCGGGAGAGTCGATTGGCTGGTAATGGAGTTAAATCGGTCTCCAAGGGAGCAGTGAGTGGCTCCCCGATTAAAAAATGCCCTGGTGTTAAAGGACTCAAATCGGTAGAGTCATTCGATAAGGGGCAGATGGGTCGCGAGTTCAGGCATGCTTCGATTTGAGTGAGGAGTGTGTACATTTCCTCAAAATTCAACAGCGTATTTCCCAAAACTCTCTTAATATGGTATTTGGCCGATTTTACTGAAGCTTCCCAAAGTCCTCCAAAATGCGGGGATCTTGGTGGTATGAAATGCCATGTTATGTTATCGTTAGATAATTGGGTGACCACATTGTCTTTGAATTTGGATGATTTGAATAGTTTTACAAGATCGTTTAGCTTTCGGTTGGCACCCACAAAATTAGTTGCGTTGTCCGAATAAATGTTTAGTACCTTGCCGCGTCTTGATATAAATCGGTTTATCGCGCTAACAAATGTTTCTGATTTGGCATCACAGACCAATTCTAGGTGAACTGCCTTTGTACCAAAACATACAAATACTGCAATATATGCCTTTATTGATTTGCGACCACGTCCTAAACCTTCCTTGATTGTAATTGGGCCGGCATAATCGACTCCACAATGAATAAACGGACGTGAAGGTTCTATTCTTTGAACGGGTAGGTTGCCCATCAATTGATTTGGACTATTTAAAGGTTTGACGCGAAAGCAAGTTATGCATTGATGCAGCGTTTTCCGAACTGCACTACGACCACAAAGAGGCCAAAATCGGAGTCTCATTGCAGCTAAAGTAGCTTGCGGACCGGCATGCAACAATTTAAGGTGCTCGTACTGTATAATTAAGTTGGTGATGAAATGGTTTTTCGGTAGGACCATTGGATGCTTGGTATCGTAGCTAATGCGTTGCGCGTAATCCAACCGTCCTCCTACTCTAATCACATCGTTTGAATCTATAAAAGGGTTAAGAGATAATAAACGGCTTGACTTGTCTAATGGCTTGTTTAGTTTGAAACTTTCGATTTCGTTATTGAATTCTTCCCGCTGTGTTAGTTTGATTATAATTATCATAGCTGCATTTAGTTCGGTTGTCGACAAATTGCTAGACTTAATTTTTAACGAATTTCTAATATTATTGATAAATCGTCGACACCAAGCCACAATTCGCCGTAGTTTAGAGAAGCTAGAAAATTTGTATAAAATGTCGAATTTTAATGAAGTTTGAGTGGACATCAAACAAGTGGTTCGTCTTTCCGGTGTTTCTAAATCGTTGTAGACAATTTCGTGACTAGGCCAACGTATTAAATCAAATTTTAACCATTCGGGGCCCTGCCACCATAATGGAGAAGTAATAAGTTGCTTAGCGTCTACTCCTCGCGAAATTAAATCGGCTGGATTCTCTTCTGTACCTACATGACGCCAGTCGCCCACATCAGAAAGAGATTGTATTTCGGATGTCCGATTTGCGACATACGTTACCCATTTGCTGGGCAAGCCGTTGAGCCATTGTAACACGGTTTTCGAGTCGGTCCAGAAATATTTCTTGTTGATTGTCAAGTTTAATATTTCTGATACCTTCTGCATATAGCGAGCTAGAAGCAACGCTCCGTTTAATTCGAGTCTTGGTATCGATATGGTTTTCAATGGCGCTACACGTGATTTGGCGCATAATAAGGACATAAAGTTATTGTTATCGATATCGGTAATTCTTAAATAAATGCACATCCCGTACGCTACTAATGATGCATCACAAAACCCATGCAGCTCAATGTGTGCAGGAGCCTTGTCGGGTGTCACTCTTCTCGGAATTTTGATATCGTTTATAGTGCTCAATTGACTTGTAAATTTAATCCATTTATTGTATAATTCGGAAGGAATAGGTTCGTCCCATTCCAGTTTCAATGTCCACAATTTTTGCAGCAAAATTTTTGGTGTGATTAATATAGGTCCGACCAAACCTAGAGGGTCGAATAATTGTGCAATGGTTGACAACACTGATCGTTTTGTAATAGGTTGTTGAAGCTGGAATGGTTTTATTGAATATTTAATAATGTCCTTTTGATAATTATATATTAATCCTAAAGTTTTCATTTCGTCTTGTTTATCGAGATTAATGTTAGCATTAGAGTCAGATTCGGTTTTTGAAAATAAATAAGGTTGATTAGATGCCCATTTACGTAGGTCAAAACCTCCCTTTCTTAGACATTTAATTAATTGATCGCGTAATGACATTGCTTCCTCCAAGCTATTTGCACCGGTCAATAAGTCGTCTACATAAAAATCTCTCATGATTATAGGATAAGCTAAAGGGAATTGATTTCTTTCGTCGTATGCTAACTGTTGTAGCGATTTGATGGCAAGATAAGGAGAAGAAGCTAATCCGTAGGTTACGGTTGTCAACCTATAAGTGTCAATTGGTTTATTGGGATCCTCACGCCAAAGGATCCGCTGATAATTACGATCGTCTGGATTGACAATGATCTGACGATACATCTTCGCAATATCTGCTGCTAAAGTTATTTTATGCGTACGAAATCTGAGGATTATTGAAAATAAATCCTGTTGTAGAGTTGGACCTACACATAAAACGTCATTCAAACTGTTACCGGTTGACGATTTTGCGGAACCGTCGAATACTACCCTCAACTTGGTTGTTGAGCTTCCTGGTTTTACTACCGCGTGATGGGGAAGATAAAAAGTTTTCGTTGACTCATTCAATTCGGTTGTTGGCACTAGTTCCATGTGCCCTAATTGTTTGTATTCGTTTATGAAAGTACTGTAATCCGCGTGAAGTTGCCGATTCTTGTTAAATATCCGTTCGAGAGATTTAAAGCGTCTTAAGGCGGTCTGTTTGGAAAGTCCAAGGGGTTTATGGTCCCTTTTAACCGGTAGGTTGACAATGAAACGACCGTCGGCGGCTCGTTTATGAGTTTCAGCAAAGTGATCTTCACAGAACCTTTCGCTGGGGGCATGATTTGTTTTATTGCTTCCTTCTTCAATTGTCCAGAATTTGGCAATTTGAGTTTCTAATGAGTTTTGCGATAAGTTGCACGTGCTAGGTTGTTCGGCAACATTTGCAATGGTACTAAAATTCATTTTACCTGTGATTATGTACCCTAGAGAGGTTTCTTGTAAATACAGATTAGGGCCCAAACGCCGCTTGGAATTTCCCAACAGTTCCCAAAAGACACCTGCACCCAGTAAAATATCAATTTTGTTAGGTTTATTGAAACCGGGGTCTGCTAGCGTAATGTCGTTTGGAATTTCTAAATGAGAAATATCGAATGGGGTTGATGGGACATAATTAGTAATTTTTGGTAACACGAGGCAAGATAAATGTGACTTAATGGTTGTTGATTTAAATTCGATGTTAACATAATTTTTGACTGTTGTTAATGACTGGTTGATACCTGTGACTGGTATTTTAATCGATTTCATAATTAGGTTTAATCTTTTACATGCTTCTTGTGTTATAAAGTTACTGTCAGAACCCGAATCCAGTAAAGCCCTTAATCGACACAAACGCCGATTTTTGTCATAGACGTGGATTAACGCCGTGGATAGCAAAACACGAGATTGCATTGCTATTACGCTATTTGTGATAAGAGAACTACTGGCGCTAGGTTCTTCAATTATTGCTGTTATCGGTTCGGTTTCTTCGCGATGGAGAAGAGAGTGATGTCGTTTGCCGCACTGTTTGCAGTTGCCGGCAAAGCATTTATTGGTTGCATGGTTGTTTCTGAGACAATTGCTGCAGAGTTTCAATTTCTTGACTTCGTTAATTCGCGCATCGACAGATAACTCAAGAAATTGGTTACATTGATTTAGATAGTGATCCTCTTTGCACAAAATACACGGAGGTTTGTTGCGCTTTACTCGATTTGCGCTAGACATGTGTAATGCAGTCTTATTTCCTGAAAGCTTTGTCAGAATGTTATTCGATTTATTAGGTTTTTGGATGTTCGAAAAATTATTGCGATTTGACTTGTTACTGAAATCTAATGATTCGAGCATCTGATATCTTTCCGATAAGAATTTGTTCATTTGGGCCATTGTGGGAAGGTCATTTGATGCTACGGTTTTGACTGATGTTTCCCACTCGCGCTTTGTTAAATAATCAAATTTACTTGTCATTAGAAAGATTAGTAGATCATCCCACGAGTCTACCGGTCTATTCATTTGTTTCAGTGCTTTTAGATTAGAACTTACTTGATCTTGCAATGATCGAATTGATTGAGCAGATTCTTTATTGACTGAAGGCAAATTGAATAGTGAATGAATGTGGTGATGTGTGATTAATCTTTTGTTTTCATACCGGTCTTTAAGTTGCTGCAATGCAACATCGTAATTGTTGTCGGTTATGGTTAGGTTGCTGATTGTCTGTAGTGCATCTTCATTTAAACATGATTTTAAATAGTGCAGCTTTTGTACGTTTTGTAACGAATCATTGTTATGAATTAATGACTGAAATTGATCATAAAACGCAGTCCAATCTAGAAAAGATCCCGTGAATTTAGGTAAAGCAATAGTTGGCAAATTTACCCGCATTGAGTTGTTGGTATCTTGTGACTTTAGAGAACTCGAATTTTGATTATTAGGTTGATTTTTGCTAATTACAGTTTTTACCTTAGCTATGACTTTGAAATATTTAGATGTAAACTCGTCTGTTTCCTTGAATATTGCTTCATTAATTGTATTATCGTCGCTATTGAGAATTATGTCGCTTTGAATATCCCGAAACTGATTGTGGATGCCATCGAAATCTGTTAAACGTTCCCGAAGCTCGTCGATTTGATCCGGTATCGTTAACGATTCAGCAAATTCTACAAATCTTGATAGTCTATCTTGTAAAATGCTTTTTTGGGTTGCCAATTCTTTTGATTTAGCTTCTTTCGGTTTACCCATTGTTGTAAGAGTTTAATAAGCGGTTTTGATTTAATTAATACTTCACATTAATTGAGAGTTTTGTGAAATCCGCCGCCAAATTCAAGGAAAGATACTACACTAGTTACACTACTCACGAGCAATAAGAACATGCGACTTACTTGTGTTTGTTGATGGTTGATGTTCGTTGTTGGTTGACTCCTGATTAGACTTTACGGGTGTTTAGGTTGCGAAGGACCGTATTTGATTGATTTCGATAGCACTGGTTAACTGGTTATAATCCGGAACAAAATGACCAAAAATGTCGGTTCCGGTTGATATCCGGCACGAAGTGACCAAAATGTTGGTTCGATTACCAAACTGTAGATACTCGGTTGACCAAATGTAGGACTCGGCCTTACATGGGGTTTCGGTTGGAAGAGCTTCGTTGATTCGGTTGTAAACAAACACCACGTGGTTTTAATACTGTATTTAAACTTAAGACTAAACAGGAATTCGAGCAAGTAGGTAATAGGTATAGAAATGATTGAGTAAAGAGTTGATAAAGACAGATAAGAGTTACGTAAGGTAAAAACGGGTAAAGAGGCCCGTGCTAGGTCGGGCGCGGCTTAAATAGGGGTAACTAGCTACCTGTTCAGGAGGGGGGCTAGTTACCTGCCCAAACAGCTGAGTTGGGGGATGTGCTGCACCCAACACATTGATTAATATCCGTAAATTTTATTCTCATGCATTTCCAAAACGTAATTAATACGTTTTGGAAATGCCTTCGAAAAAATTTCCGGAAATAATCAATGCACTAGGAATATTATAAGTGAAAATATTTTACTGGGAATTGCTTCAGAAAGTTGTCTATTTTAATATTCTAGAAAGAGGCTTGGAATGATATCAGAAACACAAATTAAGGTCATAATTATTACTCAATTGCATATGAAATAATAAATATAAAATAAAAAAAGACGAGGAGATAAAGGAATCAAACCCCCTGATCCCAACTCTCTCGAATGGTGACAATGGGCGTCACTAACCAAGCGACTAAAATTTCTCGTCATGAGCGGTGTGCTTGACGCTGTTTTGAATTTGAAACTGAAATGTGCCGCTCTATTTCGACCAATCCTAGTTTACCTGTGCGGTTCTCAAACAAACTCTACCGCGTGGTCTAGCCTGGTTGCAAGTGTAACGTAAGTTGGAATGAATTTTACTTTACCCTGGGCTTTTTCAGTGAACGCGGCTGTACATTATATTTGTTCCCTTAAATTAACTGGGTTATTTACTTGCACTTGACTCATTCCATTTCCTTTTATGCAGTGATCTAAAATGAGACAACTAATCTCTGCACGTCAAAATGCACAGTTAGAAAAAAACGCATGTGACATCGAAGTCGTTGCTTTTAAGTTTTAATTTAAATCATTCATAAGCTTTCATTCAACAGAAATGATATCTCGAATTACATGATTTTAGGGGAGCATAGTCAAGATTAGCATCGAGATACTTTCTAAATTATGAAGTGACTCTTTAGCAGTAGGTGCCAGAAAGCGATTCTTAGTAGTGAACTATTAAAGGAAAAATTACCGAAAATATTACGTTTTTATACATGCTTAAAAATTGTTTTTAATGCAAAGCTCCTTCCAAGTTGGCGAATATTTTTTGCAAACTTCTTTTCAAACGCATAACTTTGCACCACTCACCAAGAATATTATCCACATAAAACTTTATGGTCAAAAACTTTAATTTATTGAAAAATTACGGTACTTGATTGAGAAATTAAAGACTGAATTCTTCGATCAGCTGTAAATTGATCAAATCGGTTTAAATTTGTTACGAACAATTTAATTATGAACAATTGCGATTTAATCTATTTTTTGAGGATTAGTTAGGAAGTCGACACATTTTAGCTGTAAAGCAGTTTGGGTATGTTATTAGATCCTTTACTATGAGCCTTTCAGCAAAGTGATCGAGACGTTTAACTATATTTTGGAAACGCGCCTCTAGCGCCCGAAAATTTTTGTTCTTGCAACAATTCTGCGATTTTTTTTTCGGTAGCTGTAACTGTTGTCTAATTCTTAAAACCAGTTAAACTACCAAAAGAAAGTTGTTGATGTTAGGCGAACTTCTATTTCTAAATTACCTACTTGGCGCAGACAAGTTGTAGACAACCATTTATTACATTTCAAATAAAACGTAATATTACCGAGGCTTGTGGCGCAGTGCGACAGCACGTACCCTTCAATAACCCTTTCTCAAAAATATATCTACACAAAGGGTAATTACGGTTTAGGATGGCGGAAGTGCTCGGTAAGTTTAATCATTTAAAGTAAGGTAAATTTTACGCCATCTACCGAACTATTAGTAAACTACTCACTACTCACATCACATTTGTGGTTTACAAGTACTTGACATTATTTTAATCTTTCTAGTTTTTTTGTTAATGGTTTCCATCAGTTTTTCTGTAGATATCTGCGCTTCCAAAGGCAGAATTCTGTGCTGGTCTTGCTGGGCTGGATTCGCAAATTATCACGTAAGTTGGGTAACTTTAAATAAAGCATTAAGAGGTCGTCCGGTGTTTCAAATATACGTCATATTCTTCAGCTTAATTGTTGTAAGTTCTTTCTCTTTTATTAAGACTTACTTACTAAGAAATATTTGAATACAGCGAAACTGGGCCCTGTAAAGGAATTAGGATAAGATATAGTTTTGATTTGTAAATTTAGTATGAAAATACTATACTTTATATAGCAAAATAGGAAGTGGCAAATAATAAGTCGCATTTAACCGAGGCTTGTGGCGCAGTGCGACAGCACGTACCCTTGCCATTCGGTAGGTCCCGGGTACCGAATGACCAGACCATGAGATTTTTCAGGGGGTTACTCATGGTATATCAAGGCATAAGCCGGGTCAGTATATAACCCAACGGACGAGTGGTCAGCGAATTTCTCACAATCGTGGCGTGCATTCCGGGGCCCGGGCATGCACCCACTCGTCCACCCGTGGTTCGGAAGTCACGTTAAGCCGTTGGTCCCACTGGGACACACAATGGGCCTATCTGGCCTCAGTGTTTGCGGTTCGGCGTTCAGCCGGGCCCCCCAGAAAGAGAAAAAAAAAAAAAGGAAAAATTGAACGGTTTTAGGCTTGATATAAACTGACAAACATAAAAAAATTGGTAACTTTACTCAACTGTTATCACAATTTATGCTAACAAACAATAAAAAAATATAAACTACATAATAACATTTGAGTAGGAAAATTTTACAAGGTAGAGTAATTTTAAGGCATGTAAGAATACTGGAGAATGTACAAACTTAGCCGTTACTAGTAATTAGATCAATAAGGCCTCTGACTGCTCACTTTAAAAAACCCGTATTGTGCACATAGAATTTTCCACAAAATTATAGTTTTTAACGCCGCCTCCGGTGCCAGGCCGCCAAATTCATCGCTGCTTCGTTCTGAGGGTGATTCACATCTGGTTCTTCCATGGCACCGGGGATAGCGGCAAGTCGCGCCAACGCCATATTCATCTCGACACGATTTTGGTGATATTGATTACGGATGGCATTTAATCGTTCGACCTGTTGGGCATTTGGCCCATTGACAGGAGCTCGAATGTTCACCCGCCTTCGTCCTGGTATTGGTTGTTGAGCAAATCTTCGGAGTAGTACGTTAATGTCGTTCTCTAATGGCTGCAATGCACTTTAGTAAGTCCTTCACTATAATCGGAAACTTACCATTAATAATTGATTCACGTTGCCGCTTGTCGACGGCCTGTTTTTGTTGTAATGTTGATTAATATCTGCTGTAGGATCGATTTTAAGTTCCTTATTCCCGATTTCAGCTTTGGCTTCGGCAGCACCCCGCAACACATTTTCCTTGTTCACCTTATTGTTGTCGCTATAAAGGGGGCACCTGGAAAATTTCAAGTAACCTCAACTTCCACATTATAAATAATTGTGAACTTACAAGTCGAAACGATCGCCGCCTTGCCCGTTGAAATGCTTGTAATCAGTCACCGGCTGGTTGCAGATATAGCACATTTTTGCCCCACACGAGCAAGTCATCTTATTGCACCCTTCTTCCTTGAAAAACTTCACTCCGCACTTCCAGCATTTCCTGTAAAATAACGATCCAAAAATTAATTTCTTGAAACTAATCTACGACGGCCAAAAGCGGTTTACCTGAGGAGAGCTTCCGTCATTTTGTTCTCGATAAAGACGCGAGCCTTCACATCGTCGTCTTTCTCGACTTCATCACAACGAAGAGGGATGTGCGAGGGTTCTTTGCAGGCGCGACACGATTGCTTCATACATTCGGAATTGAGGCAGGAAAATATTTTGTCGCCCTCTGCCGGAATGGTGGCAAAGTCGCAAAACGGACACATTTCCAGCTCCTCGATACCGGCAGCTTTCACTTCGGCCAACGCTTTCTTCTGGGCCAGTTTAGAAAAAAGCTTCGGCGACACCGCCGCCTAAAGAAAATATACAAATAAGACGCCGAAGAAAACCCGGCTACTAGAGCTTGTCTCGGGTAGAAGTGGAGCTGTCAATAAATTTTCGCAACCACTATAGAAGGTTGGTTTTGAGTTACCTGTAATGTTTGTAGGCTGAATTCGGCTGTACACGCGGCGAGGCAGGGAAATTCTAATTTTCCTTCGCCGAAGAGCACCTCAGTACTCTTGATTATGCAGTTCTTACAAAAAACACAGCCATTATTGCACGTATACGTTTCCTTCGGCAAAATGTCCTCATCGTAGCAACAACCACAAACTTTTAACAACCCCTTCTTTCGCGCGTCCTCCCTTTCCGCTTCTTCAAGCTTCTTTTGGTTTTTCATGTAATACTCGATGGCGGGCTTATTAATAAAATACGCTATCTAAAGGGCAAACAGAAAAAACTATGTTAGCAAATTAGGGAAAATTGAGTATAATTTTTTATCAGGCAATAGTGACAAATTAAACTGTAAAGTTTAGAACAAAGTATAAAGAGCAGAAAAAAATGGTTGGTACATGCCTCTTGTAGGAGTGGTATATTGTCTATAGTGGCTGGAACGGCCAACTGCCTACGCCTGGTTTTTAACGTATTCCGATCTGCGAGACTGTCCAGCTCTAAGGCTGTTGCTAAAAACTTTTTCGACTTGTTAAAGCACGATTGTATCAGTCGGACCGGCAGCTTGTCGTAGATATTGCGCAACGTCACCATAGCGTAATTAGTAGAGGACGAGTCTAATTTCACTACGCGTGCGGGATCAGAAAAAAAGGCCATAGGATCCGGAATTGTTTTGACAAAGTTTTCGATATTGAACTCTGTCGTGTATTGTTTTTGTTGGGCGGAGATTTGCTGACGTCTGAAAAAATCCAAAACAATAAACGTACATGATGAAACTGCAACCAAAAATGTACCGTTGATAATCCTTCATTGTGGGATAGTTTCCACTTTCGACGGCTTCATGGAAAGCGGTTTTGAGCAAATCTGACTTGCCCTCATACTGATTGCACAGCAATCTGAGATAATCGGGGTCGGCATCGGGAAGGACCTCTTTAAGAATAGCAAACTGTTCGTCGGGACAAACTTCCGGCTCCGGTTCAGGTGGAGGCCGTTTGGGGTACCCATTTTCAGCTGGAAAACAAACAACAACCGAAGTTAACGCAAAGAACTGAAAATTTCGGTTTCTTTACGGCAATTATTTCCTCGAACTATCCACAACGCCAGCGGAATTACTTGTAATCAGCACAATGCTCAACTTTTTTGAAATAGAAACGCATTTTTCTATACTTTGGCTTGATGCAGTATTTTTTTCCAAATGCAATGATGTCTCACAAGTTGACTGTAGTACAATATTCATTGAAATATTTAATAATCCTACTACTTTCAGCTTAAGTCACACTTTGAGACCTGTCTATAAATACGGCCATTACACTTCACTATAAAAAAGTGACAAAGCCGAGATGTGACTATCGAAACCTCAATTCACCGACTGCATCAAGCCACGAGTCGCTTCTCCGCATGCGCGACTACAAGTTAACTCCGCCTACTTTTAGTTACAACGTAGCCAACACTACCAGCCCACCAGTGAAATCAGTACCTACTGCAGTACGGTTCGGTACGAAAGTACATGGGAGGTGCCAACAAAATGCGTAACAATTCTCACCAGTGGCGTAATATTTGATAGGAACGTTTGAAGATTTCTAGTGCACGCCGTTGAAGAGACGCTACGTACTGGAAAATTAACCTCAATGACGTAAACACGACCAAACTACGCTCCTGGCGAATTTTTACGACGAGCATTTTCGTACCGAACCGTACCATACTTTGTTCATTTATTTGAATTTCGTGGGCTTGAGTGGGCGGAGTTTACAAATGCGGAGAAGATCTCGCTCTCGATATATTAAAAAAAAAAATGCATAATATGTACTAACTTTCTAAGATTACAGTGAGTAGGTCGTCTAAAACAAGAGGGCTGTTGACTTTCCCGACGCAAAGCCCCTTAATGTAGATTGGACAGGCATCTGGGAAGATTTGGAGTAGCGTTTTAACAAGTTCGGCGTCCGCTTGCATTGGTGATTGCGCCACTTCGGCGTTGTTGCATTTTGACTCGGCTACTACCCCAGTTTCTGTCTTTTTGATCGTACGACTGGAAGTTTTGCGAATTCTGGGCGCCGCAGGATTTGTGTTATCGATGACGATGCTTTCAACTGTTGGAGGTTGTGATACGGTCTTAGGAATGGTTCCAGTAGATTTGTGTTGAGGAACTTTAGACGGAACTGGACGGGAAGTCATTTCTCTTCCCATGTCTAGATCACTAGTTAAGACTCTAAACTCATGAATTCCTTTGCCCGTTGTTCGCACGATTGTTGATTGAATCTTACGTTTCTGAGACATTTGGGATTCCAGTGAAACAGATGTAGTGGTTATTAACGATTCGCTACTAATATCACTACTTTGAGATTTTAACAGATGCTCCTCAGTAGAGCTGGCAGTCGATTCTAACACCTCATCAGATATATCGACCTTGGGCACATTCCTACAATAATTTTATTTCAGTCCTGCAAATTAGCAGAAAAGGAAAAACTTACAAGCTGTTGACAGAATTGTACGAGTCGAACCTATTATTTGCATCGTGCCTATAATCAAGACATCAGAGAGTGTAAATTTGGAATATCTAAAATACTTACGGCTTCTTTAGAGGATTATATGGAATCGGATCATCGAAACCTTCATCTGAAAGAGAAAAAAATCAACTGATGAAGTATGCCAGATAAATATTCAGACTCAAATTTGGTACAAACAGCTAAATCGTCTGATGGTTTCAACTGAGTGAATAGACTTTGACAATGTCCAGTCGCGTCTAACCCAACCCTCTACGTTTATTTAATTGTTATTATAGGTTAGCACCTCTATATAATTGCAAGTCAAATAACGTAAACAAACCAAGTGCAATTAACCCTACAGGTAGGCACCTACCTATAATGATAACTGAGAGATCCATTCACAACGTCTCCGGCTGTACAAGCTACTAGGCAAGTACTGCAATTATTAGTTTCTGTCGGCAAATTATTAAACGATCAACGTAGCTTGGAGATTTTGACTACAAGTTTTGGACTTCTTCAGTACAGCGTAAATGTTAAAAATTGAATCTTATGTAGAGTTCTGGTAAAACATAGTCAATTTTCCGCACAATTATAACGCGACAGTAAATTCTAGAGGTACCCTTCGGTGTTTTTTGATAAAGTTTTACAAGTTATACATAGTAGTAAATAAAACAAACACAACACTGCGGACATTAATTTGCGATAACAGAGGGCAGAAAAAGTTGCTGTAGGAAAAACGCACATGCAGATAAAGCCATTATTGGGCCGTTTATTTGGTCTCGGCCTCGTTTTAAAAACAAATGGACCTATTATAGATGAATAAATAGAACAAAACGTTCAATATTGCCGCACCGTTCAGAGCGCAGAACATAGTTAAATAATAACATATTAAACGTGTACAATCAGTTACAAAATTAAAGTAGATCGTGCCCTTTTCACCACCCTTTGTTGAACAACCCTACAAATTCAACAATGGGTTGTCCACTATCCCACCTTCAGACAAAGTAGGGTTCAGAGAGTAGGGTTAACAACAATAATAACGTTTTTTTTTCTACAAAAATTTAATGATGCTGTCCTTGTTGTTATACAGGGTCCCCGAGAAAGAGCC
Source organism: Schizotus pectinicornis (assembly GCA_951805265.1). Lineage (NCBI taxonomy): Eukaryota > Metazoa > Arthropoda > Insecta > Coleoptera > Pyrochroidae > Schizotus > Schizotus pectinicornis. Next base: position 14,606,445 of record OX638203.1, read on the forward strand.
GCCGGCGCTTAAAAACGTATTTCTAATGGAGTTAAAAAGTTGAAATTTGGCAGGAATAAACTTTAATTAGCGCGCTACAACATGACGTCATTGCTTGGCTTGTAATTAATTTCATACGCTGTTGGGACGCTATAAAGTGTGTTGATCAGAAATTTTCAACATTTTTTTCTCATTATTACGTTCGTAATGTTGCCAGCTACACGTTCATAATGATATAAATTTAAAATTTTTAGTTAAAGTAGTTTAATTGAGTCCCTGAAAATTTTGAGGGATCTATGACAAGAAGGCTCCATTCAAGCATTCATGTCTCCTAACAATGACGCTCGAGTTATTTATGGCTTAATGGCGGTACTTTTCAAGTCACTGAAAGCAAAAAACATAAATGATGATGGGTAGCCACAAAGGTACTCAGTAAATAATTCATAAGGCTGTTCCCGCAAAAGCAAAAATTTAAAAATTCATGTAATTCAATAGTCGTTTGATATAAAAATATTCCAGTTACTCGTTATTAATTTTGAAAGTCGTGATCATAAGCTTTATAAAAATATTTTGGAACCAAATCGCGATCAAAAGTCAAAATTCACACCAAAAAAAATTCGAAAAACCGATACTGCCATCTTGTAGTGCATGTATGTAGTTAAATTTGTCGCTTGCAAATGGCGAAGTCGTGACGCACGTGGCATCAAGCACGTGTTCTCTTCTGTCATATATTAATACAACCTCTATAGTCACAACAGTTGGACCACGTGGTCGTCTGCTTGCTATTGTGTCAATTCACCTGCTATTTGCTAATGCGTTTATAGTTATAAAATATGTAATGTCAAATTAATTCTTTCATTACGAGTTTGAATTTATTTTTCATTATTACTAAAGGATGAAATCAAAATTAATAGAAGAGTGAGGATGCTCTGAGGACTAGCTTACCTTTAAATCGGTGAAAATGGATGAAGATGAATGGACTAAATTGTTCAATTTTGATTGAGCTGAACGTTGCTTTCGATCGAATGTGCATTAACAAAACATTTTAACTAAGAACTGACCAGAGTACGAATAATATAGAAACTGACGCGTCCATTAACAACACTGCCGTGCGACTAGAGGGTTGGAACAACCCATCAGTTTGCTGAAAAAGTACTGTTGCCCCTCCAAAAATATGGGCCGGACCAAAAATGGCAACAGGGCGGTTTTTAGATTACTCATATTCTAAATGTGGCAACACTGCTTTTTGACTTCACGCGCATGCCTAGAAATAGCTTTCCGTTTTTTAAAAACGTCCGTGACACATTATGGTTACTTCTTACACGTGGTTAATATACAGCGTGATTCACGTAGCCCGTGCATTAGAAGAATTGATCGAAAGTAATAATTGATTAGGAAACGATTAGGGGAGGTTTCCCTTATTTCATACATTCTGTATACAAGAGAGGGGTGTTATAAATAATGACTGGAGAAATGTGCAAATCGACGTATACGAAACCTTACTATAATTATAAATTATACAGGGTGGGGCAATAGAACGTCCGACTTCGATAGCTCGAGTTCTATGATAGGTAGAAATTTGATTTAAAAACACAAATAAACTAGAGAAAGAAGTCTATAACCGGAAATTGTTTTTGAATATACAGGGGCAAGTGACTTTTTTTAAATGAAATGTGGTGTGTAAAAGAAGATTTTTCGAAGTCTTTTCCAAGACTCTTTTCACTCCAATATTATTGATGACTATTTCCAAATCACTTGAATGTAGCGATTTTTTTTGTTCAAATAATGGCATCTGCAGATGCATGTTAAAAAAATCACTACAGTCACAATTATGAGTTTTCAGAAAAAATTATGTAAAGACTAGTTAGGAAACATCTGTGAAATGTCTTTGAATTGTTTTAACTTTTGAAAAATTATACAGGGTGGCTAGATTAAATTTTTCAATTTAAAACTTTTTGAATTTAATTTCTATTCCATTTTTTCAAATGGAACACCCTGTATATTTTTTAACGATATGATGTAGAAACTAAAAACAAACATTTTTGGTATGCACATCCCTATAGCCATTTGTAACCATTTTCGATTTATCGCCCCATAATTACAAAATTCAAGAATAATCCTAAAAAATTAGATTGTTTTTCAAATAACTCGACAGATAAAATTGTAATAAGTGCTCCAGATGTTTTGTTTATAAAAACAGCATAAGTTTTTTTAGTAAGTTCACTTTATGTTTGTACCTTAATCGTTTTTTGCATTTTATATTATCCAACAAGAAATACACATTTATCGCAGTTACCTGTCGTCAGTTGTCATTTTTGTGTCAATTTTGAAACATTTAAAGTTTTTGGTCGAGTTATTTCGAAAACGATCTAATTTTCTAGGATTATTCTTGAATTTTGTAATTATTTGTCGATATTTCGAAAATGGTTACAAATAGCCATAGGGGTGTGCATACAAAAAATGTTTTTAGTTTCTACATCATATCGTTAAAAAATATACAGGGTGTTTCATTAAAAAAAATAAAGAAAATTATATTCAAAAAGTTCTAAATTGAAAAATTAAATTTAGCCACCCTGTATAATTTTTCAAAAGTTAAAAGGGATCAAAAACATTTCACAGATGTTTCCTAACTAGTCTTTACATAATTTTTTCTTAGAACTCATAATTGTGAGTAGTGATTTTTTTAACATGCACCTGCAGATGCCATTATTTGAACAAAAAAAATTGCTAGATCTAAGTGGTTTGGAAATAGTCAGCAATAATATTGGAGTGAAAAGAGTCTTGGAAAACACTTCAAAAAATCTTCTTTTACATAGCACATTCCATTTAAAAAAAAGTCACTTGCCCCTGTATAATTGTCTTGGCTCACCCTGTATATTCAAAAATAATTTCCGGTTATAGACTTCTTTCTCTAGTTTATCTGTGTTTTTAAATCAAATTTCTATCTATCATAGAACTCGAACTATCGAAGACGGACGCACTATTGCCTCACTCTGTATGTAAAGTAGGCACAGATTAGCTTGGATCAGTGCGTCATCAAAAGCTAAGCAAGGCGGGGCTTGGCTTCGCCGACAGTGGCGGAGTTTATAATAAACGCAGGGAAATTTTACTAAAGCACGTGAACGTACGACGCTGACGACAGCCCAACTTCCCTTGACAAGATCGAATGCAGCGTTGCCAACATTTAGTTCTGTAAATTCCCTTTGTGTCGACAAATATTTCCCTATAGATAAGAGTTTTCATCCCTAGCTTCAAAAATTTGTTATCTTTTTGTAGTGAAAAGCGAGCGAAACAAGCAAAATAGCGCCGCAGACAAAAAATTTTATTTAAAATAAAATTACTCGCACTAGGAACTTAAAGTCAAATTTCCCTAGATGATATAATAGTTTCCCTAAACGGTTCCAAATTTCCCTAAAGTTGGCAACGCTGATCGAATGGGACAGATCCGACGCAAATTGGTTAATGCACAGATGACTCACTGGTCCAACTTAAATAATTTGACCTATACTTAAGCACGTGAATTAAAATGACGAAAGGAACCAATGAACAAAGACTTTGCGCATGTGCAATCCTCAACCTACCGTCAAAGTTTTGCTTCACCGGGGGCTTTTATTTAGAATACTTAGTTAGCTTGGAATACGGTGCAAATTAGCATTAATTAAACCTTCTTTTCCTCACAAAACCAAAATTCAATAAGTGAGAGTGGAGGTGGCAAATCACAGCGTACTTTCAAATGTCATGCAAAATTACTCCCGAAGCAGATCTAAGAGAAAGATATAATACTTCCACACTGTTTATGTTTGCTCTACTTCCCGCACCCTCCCTGTTCATAGTTAATTAAATGAAACAAATAAGATAGTTGTTAACTAAAATGGAATTTGGGAAGGTCTTGGAAGACGTAGATACATAACTCACTGGAAAATAATAAACACACTTGTGTGATTGTCGCACTTGGTCTGAGGCCAAAACCTATTTGCATAAATTTCCCTCGCCGTTCTTTTTGCCAGCTTAAATATTAAAGAAATCCTGGCGACGCCGTAAGTTTCTCAAATCGATAGTCAAATCAAAGCCGATTGGGTAGCGCCGTTCTCATAGTCTTGCGCGGCTTAACTAGCGTAAATTAAATCCAGTTTACTTCTAACTACCCCGCAATTGTTATTTAGCCACAACAATGCTAATGTCGATAAAACAGTGTTCTTTTTTCGCGTAATTGGATATTCCGACAATTTCTGTCCGTCATTTACTCTTTTTTCGCGTAATTAGATATTCAGACAATCGTAAAAAGTTCTGTCCGTCATTTACTTCAGACTCGCTGGGCGAAAATAAAATGTTAGCAATTTACCAGAATCGCTGCTCTCGGCTTCGTCTAGCGGAAGTTTGTACTGTAAAAGTTGGTCCACAATCATTCCGAACTCAACGTCGGTGGGCCTCTGGGTAATGCACAACTGGTGGCGTTGACAATAATACCTTATGATATTCTTCTCAATGCACGTCATTTCAAAAAGATATTCAATCAAATTAAAATTGTTATCATCTAAAAGAAAAAGTTATTGACCCAAACAAATCAAGTTATCAATGGGTTTATACCTTTTTGGTCGTCACTAATTTCTATAACTGGCTGATAAGAACTCGTCGATGGGATTGGTTCATAGTGGTTTACGGTTGAAGAAGCATCTAAACTAGGATCATGGGACGTAGATGGTCCAGGTAAACAAAAGTTGTCAGGAGTAGAAGACCAATTGCCGCCATTTTCCGTATCTACAATCAGAAACAACATATTTATCGGGAAAACAGTCAAAATACAACTTAAACAACATGTGTAAATATTTTTGTAACTTTGTTCAAATAATTTTTGTCATTTCAATAAAACATTTGTTTCCCAGGACACACTTGAAAATTTTACAAGTAACCCAACGTAGTTTTTAATTACTTTGTTGAATAAATATTACACCAAATTGTATTTAGAAAAAAATACCTTATCAAACCAAAGTATCAAAAAATACGAAAAAAAGTTGAGCAGTGTTTGACATTGAAGTAATATTAAAAAAATGGAAGCGCTAAAGCTAAGCGTTAAAAAAATATGGCGTATTTAACACAAAAGTGGTAACTGTTAGGTATGTTCTACATTATTCAAGTTCACAAAAATTTTATTAAAATGTGTCTTTATACTGATGTAGTAAGTATCAGTAGAATTGGTTGAGGCAATTTTAAGTTATTAAAAAAACATTTTTTTCGTCTATCTTTGAACTTTGATACTGTCTTAAGGAGGCATTTTTGGATATAAGTAAATTATGTCCAATCGACTTATTTTGATCTAAAGAACCTGCAGTTAGCTTGTGTTTGGACCTTTCAGGAACACCCTGTATTTTCTTTCCAGTTAAAAAACGCATTAAGAATTAAATTACTTTTTCTATCCCCATCCACAGAGCCGCTAGAGCTTGGAAGATTCAGATCAGTTGAAGATGTTGCTACTGGCAATGCAGCCGGGTCAGGAGTTAACACCTGAATAGCACCGCCATCCTGCAAATTAGTATAACTGGTTTTTTTGCAACCACCTGTAATTATAACAAACATTATTATGGAACAAACAGAATATTTCAATTTATTACTAAAATCTGGTATTGAGTCTCCGCTGTCGCTAATGTTGTACAATGTCATTGGTTCAATTTCATCCCAACTGGATGTCTGAGCGCTTGTGCTGGGAAACTCACGAATAGGGTAGAAACTGCCCTCATTAACGATAGTTTTCTGCGAATCTGTACTTGCGGTTTCTTGCGAACTCCCTTCTATTTTTGGTTCGTTAACGACAACGTTTTGCAAACTTGTACTAGCAACTTCTTGCAAAGCAACTTCTCTTTTTGGTACTTTGTTCTGAAACTCGTGAGCAACATTCCCATCTGCTGGTCTTTTAGAGGTCTGCTTCTTTTGAGTAAACATTTCGGTGTGTACAAGCATTTGTACTAGAATTTCAGCGCGATTAGGTATGTTTAGGAGTATGTTAAGTTGTTCGTGAATGTAGTCAAAAGACAACTTTGGAAAGAGTTTTGATATCCAAAACGCTTCATTTTTTGAAGCGTCAGATGAAATGCCATCATCAAGTGTTACTTGATGTTTTAGTGATGTCAAGTTGAAGTAATCCCACAGAAATTTGTGTATTGTGTTATAACAATTTTCTTCTGATAAGAGAGGCCAGGGAAGCAGGCCAGATACATCTATGTTCGGAAACAACTTTATTAGGTAATCGAGCAACGAAGAGTCTTCCTCCTAAAACAGGAAATTAGTCATAAAAAAGGGAGCAACGAAAATAAATGTTCAGTAATGGTTTACAGGTGTGCTGGTTGCTGGTTGGGTGAGGTTATGTTGTTTGATATGTAATGAACTGAGAATTCCATGTAATAACAAGTTTTGGAAAAAGTATATTTAGGAGATTAGAATCTTACCTTGAGATCTTCCATTGCACCAAAGTAGCACAATGGTGCCTAAATAGCCGGAATGGCTCAACTGCAGTTGAAAATGGTACAGTTATCCAGAAAGCAAAAAGTTAAAGGAAACAAATATAACCGCACATTCCTCTGCTACTCCTGTTAGATAAATAAATAAATAATGCAATACTATGCAACACACACAACAATCAAATCAAATTTAGAGGGAGAAGCACATTGCAACACGATTGGAAGGGAATACATGTGGCCAACACAACTTCATCACAATACACGCACGAATGACAATTGACAATATTGACATGACGATAGACGTTTGACGGGAAATTGGCCAATGGGATTTCTATCTGGGTGACCATGACCAATACGATGGCAAGAAACACCTCAGTGCAGCATGAAAACTAATTGGAAATCTAGAGTTACTTCTTACTGTCATGTTGGCTAAACTTAAGAAAAATTTTTCTAATGCCGGGAAGTTGGTTGAGGTATTTTTATTATCCAGGGGCGTAGAAAAAATTTGGCAACAAACTTGGCAACAATCAGCATGAATAAAGAAACCTGCTGATAACCTTATTTGATCTATTTGTTAGAGAACTTTATAAAAATATTACTGATTGCAAAAGTTATAAGAATCCTCTACATGTTTGGTTAAAACAATATTTATTTAGTATTGCAATTACAGAACTAATAAAGTGATAGCAATCGGATAAGTTTAACGATTTAGCGACCTCGATAAAAAAAGGTCGTGTATCATGTATCCTCGGCCATTTTTCATTTAATAAATAAACTTTGGGCCGGTTTTACGAAAGTCGGATAAGCATTGGAATAACTATTCCGGAATAAGGGCCGGTTTACATAGCAACAGTCCACAGTTTATACTTGGATTTATCCGATTTGATTTTCGTAAAAGCCCATTTATCCCGAGTTATTCCGGAATAGCGTTATACCTGGCATATTCTCCTTTCGTAAAACCGGCCCTTAATAAACTTAAAATAATAATTTATGTATAAACATCAGTGGCGGCGCCAGCTTTTCTTTTTAGTTGGGCGAAGTCGGACAGTTCAAATTTACAGTTTGGCATAAATAAAACTTGAATACATTTTTCTCTTAGCGAAATACACTTGTTATAATTTGTCAATAATAAAAAAAACACAACAGTTTTTGAAAAATATATTATGTACTCGTAACAGTTACTACATAATAAAACTCTGACTGAAACTACTTAGGTATAGGTACTTACTTCTACAATAAATAAGAAAATTTTTTACAAGAGCTGGATTCTTCTATTATTGTGGGAAGTAGCAAATAAATCTACAACTTTATCTAAATTTAAATTTTTGGCAAGGTTTTCTCAACCAACTTATTCAGTTCGTGGAAAATTAAATTAAATTCTTGCAGATTTGCAAATTCAACTATTGTTTTTATTTTTAAATCCTTATTTATTTGATACCTCAATAGTTTTTGGTAATAATTTTATTTCTGCTTCAATATAATGGTTAGCTAATAGAATTAATTATTCCAAATTCAAAAAGATAGTTTTTTGATGATATTGATGGATCTAAAGTTAAAGTACTAAATCCTTTTAAGAGATTAGTATTTTTATCGAAAATTGTGATGTGGTGACGAAAGGACAAGGCCGGGAGTGAGAAAATCCAACGATCCTTCCGAGAAATTAGAACATGTGCTAGTCAGGCCAGCCAATTTTATTGACAGTAAACTACCCTCTATTAAATTTATGAACGCAAACGTAGATTTTATGAGGGAAGAATTATTTTTACAGGCCCGAAACTACCACCGGACACAGACTACCGTTAGGTCGCTGCGCTGGTCCACTGGGAAGTTCCAGATTTCCCGCCGGCCAAACCGAGCCTGCTAAGCTCTTCCTCAGTTTTGTATTTCTTTTAATTTTTGACATATTTATACCACAGTTATTAGGGCCCTCGAGAGGAATGTTAGGAAAAACCCAGGACAGTTTGCTGATCGGGTTTTATGAACCCCAGGCAGTGAAATGGAGTCCAGGTAATCCGGAGCTGGACGAGGGAGCTCGCTTCAGATGGTCACGGTCACTTATTTCTCATCTCAATTCTTCTGAAAGATTTGAAGGCAAAACATCCAAAGATTAGGTAACACTTGTTTCTCTGTTTTGTAAAATACCGCGGTTGTCTTCGAGTGCTCTCTTTTTAACCCCTTATGTGAGTCGGTGGAACTTATAAGAATTTTTCTTTAATGTTAAGAGTGCTAAAGTTTTATACCATATTAACATTATAACGTTGATTGAGATATTTATTTAATCAACGATTATAAGCATCGGTGGTCAAGTGGTAGAATGCTCAACAGTTATCATTTTTTTTAATAATTAATTACGCAATTGTCATTTATTGTTATAACAAATGTAACATCGGTGGTTCAGTGATAGAATGGCGGGCGGCTCGGGTTCGATTCCCGGCCAATGCAACACAACTTGTTCTTCTTTTTAACAATTATTATCCTTAATTGTTAATAATTAATTGTGTAATCGTCTTTTATTGTTATAGCAAGTACAGCATCGGTGGTTCAGTGGTAGAATGCTCCTGTATAGTAATAAAATAAAAATCCTCCTTTAACATAATGTAAAATAATGTAAGCTAATTAATTATCTTAAGTAATCAAAACAAGAAATAAAAAACGGGGTAATAAGTGTCTATGCTAGACACAGGGATACTTCTGGTAGTATGTAAGCTAGATAAGAACAAAACATTTTTAATGTAATGTATGATCAAAATGATATAATAAAGAAATTTTTAAATGCAAAATGCAAAAAATGCTCGCCTGCCACGCGGGCGGCCCGGGTTCGATTCCCGGCCGATGCAGACAAGTTTTTTTTCTTTTTAATCATCATAATCCTTAATTGCTTATAATTAATTGCGCAATCGTCATTTATTGTTGTAACAAATGAAGCATCGGTGGTTCAGTGGTAGAATGCTCGCCTGCCACGCGGGCGGCCCGGGTTCGATTCCCGGCCGATGCAGCCAAGTTTTTTTTTCTTTTTAACAATTATTATCTTTAATTGTTAATGATTAATTGTGTAATCGTCTTTTATTGTTATAGCAAGTACAGCATCGGTGGTTCAGTGGTAGAATGCTCGCCTGCCACGCGGGCGGCCCGGGTTCGATTCCCGGCCGATGCAGCCAAGTTTTTTTTTCTTTTTAACCGTCATTATCCTTAATTGCTTATAATTAATTGCGCAATCGTCATTTATTGTTGTAACAAATGAAGCATCGGTGGTTCAGTGGTAGAATGCTCGCCTGCCAGTCTCAACTAGGTAGCGGTAGAGTGAACACCTGCCTCGAGAGCGAAGACAGTGAGTCAAAGCCACCAGTGGCGTTCTAAATTAATCCTAGTGTAGTGATAATCTGTTAAATTAGAAATAGTCAACAAAGTTTAGAAATCAGTGCGAACTGCAATACTAAGAATATTGTTAAAGCAAAGCAACGAAACTGTGGCGGGAAACCGCGCTGTTGAACATAATATAGTGACACGTGGTGACAGTGCAACAAAGATATTTAAAGAAGTAATTAAAAACGATAATCCGACAATGTCGGAGTTACCGACGTTCATCAAATCCCAAAAAGCGGAAAAGCTAAAAACAGCCAATAAAAGGAAAAATAACGGAGACATTACGGAATTTGATGAACAAACAGCAAACAAGAAAACAAAGAAGAAGTGGAATAAATTCCCTGAAAACTCACAAGAAATACAACTAAGTAATCCCTACGAAGTTCTGAGAGATCACGAGGACACGGACAACAGCGACGAAGAACTAATGGAACACGAGGAAAGCGGTACCACATCCCAAACAGCAAATAAATCAACATCAAGAAATTCAGAAAAAAAAGCAGAAAAACCACCAGTAATAATAATGCATGGTAAGACTAAGCAACACGTACAACTAATAAACTATCTAAAGGAGAGAGTGAAACAAGGATTTAACATAAAATATACAAAAAATAACACTTCAATATACGTAAACGAATTGAACGAATACAAACTTCTTCTCGAAGAACTTGAAAAATCACCTGAAAATGAATTCCATACATACGCAACGAAATCTGAGAAAACTCATGCTTTTGTTATAAAAGGACTACACTCAAAAATAGAAGAAATGGACATCCTGCAGGAATTACAGGAAAATAACATAAAAGCACAAAAAGTGTTCCTTATGAAAACAATCAATCCGATGTACATGGTTGTAACAAGTAGTGATGTCACACTTAAAACTCTACAACAAAAGACGCACGTCATCCAACACACGCGCATCTACTGGGAGAGATTAATAAACAAGAAAGCCATAGTTCAGTGCCATAAATGCCAAGCCTGGGGGCATGCTACAACTAACTGCAGAGCCAAACCTGCTTGCTTAAAATGTGCTGGATCACACTTAACCAAAGAGTGCAACAGGAACGAAAATGATGAACTAAAATGCGTCAACTGCAAGGAAGTAGGTCACATGTCAAATAGCACAAGCTGTGCTGTGTACTTAGGTAAAATAAACAACATTGAAGAGAAAAAGAACACAAATAGCACCAGAAAACCCTATCGACGAGACGACGCTGGCAGAGAAAGACATCCCCCACAATTTATAGAAGCGCCTATTCCCAAAAATAACATCTGGCAAATCAGAGAACAACAAAGGAATAGTCTATCGGTTTTTCCGACCTCCTCGGAATCGGTCAAAGCAACCAGCCAATTCCAAGAACCCCAGCTAGGACAGGTAGCAAAACACACAATGGAAAGAAACGGTGAAGAAAACGAAGGTAGGGAAAATTCCAATGACCAACTTCCAGGCAAGTACAACCATGAAGACCAAGCCGGCAAGTTCTGTGAGTTAAACAGAGAGTTCGCAAAATTGCACGAACTAATTAATATAGATAGAATGCTTGCAGCAGTGCGCGATCTAAATATGCTACTAAAAAACTGCGAAACTAGTCAAGATAAATTTACAACATATTTAAATTTTACTAAAACTATTCATTCTTATGGTATTTAAGCTAAATATAGGAGAATGGAACGCAAATAGCGTGAAACCCAAACACGCGGAATTAACACAATTTTTAATCACACACAAGATTGATATACTCATAATCACAGAGACAAAATTAACACGTAGAGACAAATTTAAGGTTAGAAACTACAACATTGTTAGAAAGGATAGGGCTGATGGCACAATAAATGCAGGAGGAGTACTAATTCTGGTGAAAAATGACATACCATTTAAACACACTAACATTTTATGCAACAACTTAGAGTCAATCGCAATTAAATTATATGACGGTACAGTAATAGCTGGAGCATACCAAAAACCCTCAATAAATATATCCACGGCGGATTTAGACTTAATTTTTGATCTGGGAACCAAAGTTATTCTTTTGGGAGACTTTAACGCTCACAATCAATTATGGAACTGTAATAGAAATGATACTAGGGGCAATACACTACAAAAATACGCAGATGATAATAGATTAAACATAATATTTTCAAATACGCACACCAATTACCCGCCTAACGGTACATCTCCTTCAACAATAGATCTAATTATTAATAAAAATTACCAAAATATCACAACTCCTATCTCTCACCCTGAGTTATCATCCGACCATAATCCAATAACAACCATAATAACAACAAATCATAGGGAAAATCTAACGAAAATAATAACAACGTACACAAATACCAACTGGAAAATATTCAGACAGATCTTGGACAATAAAATTAATATTAACCCTAATATTGGATCACCGATAGAAGTAGATTTGGAAGTAGCTAAATTAGTTGAAAATATTAAATTTGCAAAATCAAAAACCTCCAAATCAATTAAAATTCGATCAGATATAAATAATCTCCCAGAAGACATAACCAAGGAAATTAAAATAAAAAACAAATTAAGAGCTAAGCTCCAACAAACGGCAGACGTAATTTATAAAAATTTACTAAAGGAACAATCAAACAAAGTAGACTCAATGATACGCATATTTAAAAACGATCAATGGACACAAAAACTAGAGTCACTAAACACAAACAGAAATGATCTCTGGAAATTAACAAAAGCCTTAAAAATTGAGAGAACGCCTGTTCCCACCCTTATAGAAAATAATATGATATCAATTACGGATCAACAAAAAGCTGAACACCTAGCAAATGCTTTTGAAGAAATACATAAAACTGACACAAACGTAATGACTGAAGAACAAACTACAATTTTCGATCTATTCAAATCAATTAAAAACCAACCTGTTGTAATTAGTAAAAGAAAATTAAAGAAACTCTTAACGTATCCCGAAGAAATCAAAAATGTAATTAAAAATTTGCCAAATAAAAAGGCACCAGGCGAAGATGGAATAGAAAACAAAATTTTAAAAAATTTAAGTAAAAAAGCTATAGTGCAATTTATGTACATAATTAACTCAATGTTTAAATTATCCTACTTTCCAAAAAATTGGAAAAGAGCAATAATTGTGCCTATTCCTAAACCAAACAAGGATCACTCAAACCCAAGTAACTACAGACCAATTAGTTTATTAAACACCATGTCAAAAGTAGCAGAAAAATTAATCCTAACACGACTTGACAAATTAGATAAGAAACTTAAATTAACAGCAAATGCCCAATTTGGATTTAGGAATGGACACAATACTGCACACCAGGTTGCAAGAATTTGTAATGACATAATATATAACTTTAATGTAAATAAAGTTACTGCAATGGCCTTACTAGATTTTCAAAAAGCATTTGATAGAGTTTGGATAGCCGGGCTTGTCTATAAATTAAGCGAACTAAAACTGCCTTTACATCTAGTGCAGCTCATAGATAGCTATCTCGAAAACAGAAATTTTAAAGTAAAAATAAATAACTCATTATCTAAATTAAAATCAGTAGAGACAGGAGTGCCACAAGGCTCAATACTTGGACCAAAATTATTTACGCTATACATTAATGATATGACAAAATTTAAACAAACTAACACAGCATTATACGCTGATGATACAGCTATATATGCTCACTCATTCAGCGCTATTGTGGCAAACAAACAAATTCAAATTCACTCAGATATACTTGAAAAATACTATGAAAAATGGAAAATTAAAATAAATCCCGATAAAAGTGAAAACATCATATTTAGCCGAAAATTTACAAATAGTAAAACTATAACCCCATTAAAAATTTGCAATGAAACAATAAAACCAACAAAGACAGTTAGATATCTGGGAGTTGTACTGGATCAAAGGCTTAATTTCCATGAACACCTGAAACAAACAATTAAAAAGGCATACTATACACAACACCGATTGTTTCCTTTATTAATAAGTAGTACCCTAAACCAAAAAAACAAAAAATTACTATATACTGCTGTCATCAGACCAATATTAACCTACGGGGCCTCAATATGGGTTAAAAGCTCTAAAACAAGAATCAAGCCACTTCAGATTTTCCAAAATAAATGCTTGAGGTTAATAACAGGTAAAGATAGATACACGAGAGTAGACACACTGCATGAAATAACAGGATTACCCACTATTAGGCAATGTATAACGATTTTAGCTGAAAATTTTTATAAAAAACTAAACCTTATAGAGAACCCACTTATTAACAATATAACGCAAGTTAAACAACACAATAGTCCCTTTAACATAAAACATAAATTTCTACATCAAAGTACGTCCATTTTTATAGATCCATAACATTTACTGTGCCATCAATTTTGCAGAACCACAATTGTAAGAATAAAGATAAGTTTTTAAATGTATAAAAATTTATCTAAAAAGTAAAATGTGTTAGAATAAATAACATAAATAAACAAATACTTAATTATCTAAAGCAGGTTTTCAGATTCTAATATTTTTCCTGTATAGTAATAAAATAAAAATCCTCCTTTAACATAATGTAAAATAATGTAAGCTAATTAATTATCTTAAGTAATCAAAACAAGAAATAAAAAACGGGGTAATAAGTGTCTATGCTAGACACAGGGATACTTCTGGTAGTATGTAAGCTAGATAAGAACAAAACATTTTTAATGTAATGTATGATCAAAATGATATAATAAAGAAATTTTTAAATGCAAAAAAATGCTCGCCTGCCACGCGGGCGGCCCGGGTTCGATTCCCGGCCGATGCAGACAAGTTTTTTTTCTTTTTAACCATCATAATCTTTAATTGCTTATAATTAATTGCGCAATCGTTATTTATTGTTGTAACAAATGAAGCATCGGTGGTTCAGTGGTAGAATGCTCGCCTGCCACGCGGGCGGCCCGGGTTCGATTCCCGGCCGATGCAAATAAGTTTTTTTTTCTTTTTAACAATTATTATCTTTAATTGTTAATGATTAATTGTGTAATCGTCTTTTATTGTTATAGCAAGTACAGCATCGGTGGTTCAGTGGTAGAATAACATAACATAACATAACAACAGATTTATTCAATATTTAGATACATTGGGTAATATACCAGGTACATACACTTAAAAAGAACTATAATAATAATTGTAAATTTCCTGGTTCATTGGAACCTTACATCTACTATTTTATGTAGTATTATAATTTGATCGCGAGGCACTTCCTACTTTTCTGCGTCCCGGTGTTGCCCCCAACAAAACAAAAAACTGGGCAGCTTAACACATCGGTTCACGTCTTGTAGTCATGTCTGACGAGGGTAATTATGTTCATTATGGTTCTGACGATGACTTACCGCCGTATGGTATGTGGAAAATGAGTATATACATGGAGTTTATTAGGAAAAGTAAACAATAACCTAATTATAAGTAATTAAGGGTGGCAAACAGGGAGCTGAAGGATTGGGGGAAGAGGATGGGAGAGTTAATTGATCTTTTGAAGAGCTTTATGTTTATGGTAGAGCGGGTCAGCAATTATTCATTAAAAAATGGCAAATGCTGGTACGGCAGCTTGTGCTTTATTTGAAAATCTAGATTTTGCAAGCGGAGTTGAGCAATTGGTCGGGTTAATGGGTTATTAGGCATCTGCCTCCGATAAAAATTATCCGACAGCATATTTGTATAATCTCTCAGGAATGGAATTTCGGCCGAATCGTGAAGATCTTCTAATCTGGTGTATCTTCCGAGTCTCGTGATTAAACGAAGGTACCGATTCTGAGCAGTTTGCAAGGTGCGACGGAATTTGGTTCTTGAAACACTGCCCCATGCCGGAACAGCGTGCGTAAGTATCGGTCTAAAAATCGCTGTATATATGAGTTTTTTATTGCGAGGCGACGTACTCGGATCTTTCATTACCGGATACATGACCCGACCCGCAGCAAAGGTCTTACGAATAATCTCAGCGCAGTGTTTATGAAAATAAAGCCCGGAGTCCAAGTGACATCCCAGGTACTTAACGCATCTGATCGGTTCCACTTCCGTTCCCCCCAGTCTTGGTCTTGTTAGTATTTGGTTGTTGGTCCTTTTTCTTGTAAATACTATAAGTTCCGTTTTCGGTCCGTTGAGTTTAATTTTCCAATCTGAGCAAAATTTTGATATTGCATTCAGGTGGGTTCTAACCTGTGCGCAGGCAGTGTCAGCATTATTAGAGTGTGCATATATTGCAGTGTCATCTGCATATAGCGCTAACTTGGTGTTTGTTAGTTGAGGAATATCATTAATAAAGTAGTTAAATAATGTCGGACCAAGAACGGAACCTTGTGGGACGCCTGCAGCTACTGATTTATATTCCGAGAGTGATTTTCCGATTTTAACCTGAAATTTTCTACCGACCAAGTAGTTTGCAATTAATTTTATGAGGTGGTGAGGGATTTTGAGGTTTTTCATTTTGTGTACTAGGCCTGATATCCAAACACGATCAAATGCCTTTTCCACATCCAGAAGTATCATTACTGTATCATTCTTTTTATTAAAGTTAGTAGTAACATCATGAACGATACGGGCTATCTGCATGACTGTGTTATGCTTAGGCCTAAATCCAAATTGTTGATCTATGATGATTTTTTTGCGCGAATTGAATGCGTTTAACCGGAGCAAAATAATTTTTTCTACGAGTTTTGATAATGTATTTAATAAGCTAATTGGTCGGTAGCTGGATGGATCAACTGGGTCTTTGTTTGGCTTTAATATCGGACACACTATCGCATATTTCCAGGCCTTGGGGAAGTATTGCTGTTTGAAAATTGAATTAACGATGTATGTAAGTTGACAAAGGGCTTTGTTTGACAGGTTTTTCAGAATTTTGTTTTGAATTTGGTCAGGACCAGGGGATTTGTTATTTGGTTTTTTTTTTTTTTTTTTCTTAGGGAGGGGAAATCCCTTCGGACACCCAGCGCTTGGTTCAATCACGCTGGGTAGTGCCGGACTTGAACCGGCTAAAACCCCTCCGGACGGGCCGGGACACTGTCCCTTCACCCCGTTATCTTCTGGAGAAAGCGCTCGCGGTGTGGAAATGTGTGTAACCTAAGTCAATGTCGTGTGTCGCGGTTCGCGGTTCGCGAGTTGACGCGGATGGTTTTACCCGTTTAAAACCATTTTCGGCCGTTTTAATCGATAGGGTGGTTCCTCGCCGTAGTCGACGGCTCTACGAACGAGGAGGTTCGGGTGGTCAGCTGCTGTTGCAAAGAACTTTATCGCGACATCTTTGAGATGTTCATTGATGTATTTAATACTCGCGTCTTTATGTAGCTGGTTGTTTCGAACAAACCAGGGTGCGTCGAAAACAAATCTGAGGGACTTGTTTTGGACCACTTGAATTTTGTTTAAATGCGTAAACGCTGCGTGACTCCAGACGGGAGACGCATAAGTCATTATGGGCCTGATAATTGTGGTAAAAAGTCGTAATTTACTTCGCGGTGACAATCTGCTCTTTCGGCAGAGCAGTGGATAAAGTTGGGCGATACATCCTCGCGCCTTGTTTCTGGCTGTCTCAATATGCTTGGCGAACGTCAATCGCTTGTCCAGAGTGACCCCCAGATATTTGGCTGATGCCTGCCACTGGATGGGCTCACCAAAGATGCTCAATTCTCCATCAGGTGTTACTAGGTTACGACGTGTGAAAAGGACTGCAGTACTTTTGGCTGCATTGACGTTAATGAGCCATTCGCGATACCATGTTTCCAGATTTTCCAAAGCTCTTTCGAGCTTATTTGAAATCTGGAACGCATGTTTGGCGCGCGCGAGTATAGCGGTGTCGTCGGCGTACTGAGCTAACTCAACTGTCGCGGGCTGAGGCATGTCTGAGATGTAAATATTGAACAACTGTGGCGCGAGTACTGATCCTTGTGGTACCCCAGCCGCCAGGGGGCGACTGGTTGATCTGATACCATCAATTTTGACGCGAAAGCTACGGTCCGAAAGAAAAGAATAAATGAGTTTAATAATTTTGCCCGGATAGCCCAAATTGATCATCTTATATATGAGCCCAGAGTGCCAGACACGATCAAAAGCTTTTGAGACATCCAGAAAGACGGCCCCGGTGTTGTATTTCCAGTCGAAGCTGGTGTAACAGTGCTCTACTACCCGAAGGATTTGTTGTGTTGTCGAGTGTTGTGCGCGGAAACCGAACTGAGTGTCGGGGATAACGCCATGATCCGTCGTAAACATATTTAGCCTATGGAGAATGCATCTTTCCGCAAGCTTTCCAATGGTCGAAAGAAGACTTATGGGGCGGTAATTTGAGGGCTCTTTCGGACTTTTGCCGGGTTTTTGAAAGAGAATGACGTCCGCCTTTTTCCACGTTTGTGGGAAGTGACCTAGCCGAAGAGAGGCGTTAAAGATTGCGGTTAGATGCATGATTGCTAACATTGGCAGATTTTTCATTGACAAGTTGGTGATTCCGTCTGGGCCTGGCGCGCGACGTTTGTGAAAAAATTTAATGTGACTCGAAATTTCCTGAGGGGTAATCGGATTGACGTTTCCGACGTCGTTTTCTACTTGATTTTCCAAATGTTGTTGAACAAATCTCTCTATGAAGCCAACACGGCCCAGGTCGGCATGGGTCGTGTCGGTGGTGAATTGCTCTTGCAGTGAATCTGCAAAGAGTTCGACTTTGTCAACTGGCGCGGACACGGGTCCCGTTGGTCCGTTAAGCGGGGGGATTTTGCGAGGAGCGGAATTTCTAAAAACGCGGGTCATTCTCCAAAGACTTTTCGAATTTTGCCCGTTTAAAGAAGTGAGTTTGTCTTGCCACGAGTCATTGGCGCGAACTGAGAGCGCGTCTCTCACCTCGGTTTGTCGTCGGTTCAATTCGGTTTTATCTAAAGGAGCTAAAGTCCTTTGATATCGCCGTTTTGCCCGATTTTTGTCACGAATTAAATTTTTTATAAAATTTGGAAGAGCTGGACGGTTGTTTTGCGCGGGTTTTGTGAATTCTGCTGACTTTATTGCCTGAATAATGATGTTTTCTAACTGCCCGACGGTTGAATTTAATTCCGGAATTGAATTTATAATTGGAACGGGGCCCAGTGAATTACCAACATTGCTTTTGAATTCTTTCCAGGCTACCGATTGTAGCGGACTTGGTCGATCGTTGGGAATTGTGCCCATTTGAAGTATCACAGGGTTGTGATCGGAGCTAAGGGCTGACAGTGCATAGATAGAAGGGTGTAGGGAAACATTTTTCAAAAGAGCTATGTCTAGGACATCAGAGGTCCCATGGGTCGAGAAGTGAGTGGGTTCTCGGGGGCCCAAGGGAGTGATGTCATTTCTCAGCGTAAAGTCATGCAGCAGTCGGCCATTATTACTAACGGTGCGACTGTTCCACATGTGGTGTTTGCAATTTAGGTCGCCAGCCACAATTGTGGGGGCGTTGTCTGGGAAGAGGGCTTGGAGGTCTAGGTCTTGGATGGGATTGTTCGGCGGTTTGTAAGCGGAAATAATTTTGATCGGCCCGGATGTGGTTTCGATTTTGATCGCGGTTGTCTCGGAATTTACTCCAGTCCGTGTGTTTATAGCTTACGATTTCAATCAAATCCGGCTCTCGGTCTGGTCCTCTTAGTTCAAACGTAATAGGATTATGATCTGAGTTTAATTCCGGGATTGAAGATGGATCGGTTATGTTGTCTAAGTTTTTACTAATAATTAAATCGATTGTGGATGGCATATTACCATTTGTCGGGAAATGAGTATGAGTGTTTGGAAATAGTAAATTGTTTCCACTGGTTGTGATATATTGGAAAAGAGTGTTTCCATTTACATTACTTGATTGACAATTCCATGAGGTATGACGCGCGTTAAAATCTCCGGCAATAAGGACCTTACGCCCAATTGCAAAAAGGGTGGCAAAATCATTAGTCGAGAGACGATTACACGGTTTGTTATATACTGATATAATATACGTGTTATCTTCAAGTTGAATTATTGTATGTTCAATTGCGGTGTTACGACGCGGTACCTTAACATACGGAACAGAAGACCTTACCGCAATTGCTGTTCCGCCTCCATGATTGTCTCGATCGCTTCTGACGATTTCATACCCTGGGATTTTGAAGCGATCTGTTTGGTTTAATTTAGTTTCGCACAGCAACACAATATCAATTTTGCGTGATTTGAGCAGATGTGTAAGTTCACCATGTTTGGACCTTAGTCCGTTGGCGTTCCAAGATATTATGTGGAGCTTATATTCCATAAGAGGGTAGTATATTGGCGAAGTCCGAAAAGACTTGTATTTTGGTGAGAGGGTCGGTAACTCCTTGCAGTCGTCCATTTAGATCGCGTACGGCGCGTAACATTGCACCAATGTTAGTGTGGGCGTTAAGTTTTTGGAATTCCTGCATCAATTCCATGAAATTGTTTTTGTGCTCGGCTGATCTTTCGTTGAAACTAGGGATATTTTCCGTGAGTTCCTGGGGCTGTACAGAGGGGATTGGCTGTGAGGCCGAGATTTGGCTCCACGTTCTCGTTGGTGTTGAATGCTTCATGACGGGCTGCGACAGTGCCGTTCGTGTCTCGTTTGCTTTAGGGCGTAGGGATGGAAAGTTACGCTGATTTATTACCGGCGTAGGCTTGGGTGTTGCTAATGGCTTCTTTCCTTCTTTTTGACGCTCAAGGGCTTGGACCTTTTCCAGGTATACTGGACACTCAGGGTTGTTCGCGGCATGAGGTCCGTCACAATTAAAACATTTACACGGTTCATAATCTGGTTTTCGGCACAGGTAGGTAAGATGATTTTCGCCGCACTTCAAACAATTGGGGCTCGAATGACAATATGATGTAGCGTGTCCCCATGCCTGACATCGATGGCACTGTGTAAATTTCCGCTGAGAATTTTGTCTTTCCCAACTTACTTTTGTGTGATTGAGATAGATCACCTGAGTTTGTAAATGTTTAATTGTAATTTGAGAAGTCGTCACTACCAAATATAAGGGTCGCTTGGTATTTTTCATTGAAAACACTTTACTTACTGGCACTTTGTATATGTCACACAATTCACTTTTAATTTCTTCGGTCGAGGGAAAGTGTTCTAGACCGCGGATGACAAAGGCGTGCGTTTTTTCACCCTTTTCGGCGTGCGTGTGGAAATCCAAATTTTCTCCTTTGAGGAACTCGATTAGTGTGAGGCGTTCTTCACCGTTGTTCGCAAATATTGAGATGTTTCTAGCACCATATTTGATGTTATACCCTGACGAAAGAATGTTCTGGATCTTAGACCTAAACATATGGTGCTTGGTCTGGTCATTAAATAATCCGTGAATCACAATTGGCGGTAACTTTGTGGTTTTGATACTGTTCGCTTTAGCGCTTTCACTTACGCGTGTATTTTTATTGGTGGTGACGGTGGGCACTTCAGCTTCGGGGATAACTTCAGTGTCCATGGCGAGATTGGCGGCACGTAGCGCTTCGTCATTATTAAGAATGTCGAACGTATTCTTGAGGGTCACAGGGGATTCCTGAGTTTGGGACATTTTTCGTTTCTTGGGCATGATTGGAGCGTCCAGTTTTCTTTTGGATGGGTAGATTTTGATAAATCCAGTATTGCTTGTGGCTATATTTTCATTTAAGTTCTCCACCACGGCGGGAGTGAGATTTTCTGGGCTTCCTGCGTAATCGCTCGTTGTATTTCACTTCGTATGTGTTTAAAGTCACTTAGAGAAGAACAACACTGTTTGAGAACACACTTTTGTGAACACGTGGATGCTGAACTGCACAGAGTTCTGGTAGGTCTCGCTTGGCACGTCCGCACTGGTCGGCTCGCAAGGGAAGAATCCCAGTGGTAGAATGCTCGCCTGCCACGCGGGCGGCCCGGGTTCGATTCCCGGCCGATGCAGCCAAGTTTTTTTTTCTTTTTAACCGTCATTATCCTTAATTGCTTATAATTAATTGCGCAATCGTCATTTATTGTTGTAACAAATGAAGCATCGGTGGTTCAGTGGTAGAATGCTCGCCTGCCACGCGGGCGGCCCGGGTTCGATTCCCGGCCGATGCAGACAAGTTTTTTTTCTTTTTAACCATCATAATCTTTAATTGTTTATTATTAATTGCGCAATCGTCATTTATTGTTGTAACAAATGAAGCATCGGTGGTTCAGTGGTAGAATGCTCGCCTGCCACGCGGGCGGCCCGGGTTCGATTCCCGGCCGATGCAAATAAGTTTTTTTTTCTTTTTAACAATTATTATCTTTAATTGTTTATTATTAATTGCGCAATCGTCATTTATTGTTGTAACAAATGAAGCATCGGTGGTTCAGTGGTAGAATGCTCGCCTGCCACGCGGGCGGCCCGGGTTCGATTCCCGGCCGATGCAAATAAGTTTTTTTTTTTTTTAACAGTTATTATCTTTAATTGCTTATAATTAATTGCGCAATCGTCATTTATTGTTGTAACAAATGAAGCATCGGTGGTTCAGTGGTAAAATGTTCGCCTGCCACGCGGGCGGCCCGGGTTCGATTCCCGGCCGATGCAGACCAGTTTTTTTTCTTTTTAACAGTTATTATCCTTAATTGTTTATAATTAATTGTGCAATCGTCATTTATTGTTGTAACAAATAAAGCATCGGTGGTTCAGTGGTAGAATGCTCGCCTGCCACGCGGGCGGCCCGGGTTCGATTCCCGGCCGATGCAAATAAGTTTTTTTTTTTTTTAACAGTTATTATCTTTAATTGCTTATAATTAATTGCGCAATCGTCATTTATTGTTGTAACAAATGAAGCATCGGTGGTTCAGTGGTAAAATGTTCGCCTGCCACGCGGGCGGCCCGGGTTCGATTCCCGGCCGATGCAGACCAGTTTTTTTTCTTTTTAACAGTTATTATCCTTAATTGTTTATAATTAATTGTGCAATCGTCATTTATTGTTGTAACAAATGAAGCATCGGTGGTTCAGTGGTAGAATGCTCGCCTGCCGGAGTCTCAACTAGGTAGCGGTAGAGTGAACACCTGCCTCGAGAGCGAAGACAGTGAGTCAAAGCCACCAGTGGCGTTCTAAATTAATCCTAGTGTAGTGACAATCTGTTAAATTAGAAATAGTCAACAAAGTTTAGAAATCAGTGCGAACTGCAATACTAAGAATATTGTTAAAGCAAAGCAACGAAACTGTGGCGGGAAACCGCGCTGTTGAACATAATATAGTGACACGTGGTGACAGTGCAACAAAGATATTTAAAGAAGTAATTAAAAACGATAATCCGACAATGTCGGAGTTACCGACGTTCATCAAATCCCAAAAAGCGGAAAAGCTAAAAACAGCCAATAAAAGGAAAAATAACGGAGACATTACGGAATTTGATGAACAAACAGCAAACAAGAAAACAAAGAAGAAGTGGAATAAATTCCCTGAAAACTCACAAGAAATACAACTAAGTAATCCCTACGAAGTTCTGAGAGATCACGAGGACACGGACAACAGCGACGAAGAACTAATGGAACACGAGGAAAGCGGTACCACATCCCAAACAGCAAATAAATCAACATCAAGAAATTCAGAAAAAAAAGCAGAAAAACCACCAGTAATAATAATGCATGGTAAGACTAAGCAACACGTACAACTAATAAACTATCTAAAGGAGAGAGTGAAACAAGGATTTAACATAAAATATACAAAAAATAACACTTCAATATACGTAAACGAATTGAACGAATACAAACTTCTTCTCGAAGAACTTGAAAAATCACCTGAAAATGAATTCCATACATACGCAACGAAATCTGAGAAAACTCATGCTTTTGTTATAAAAGGACTACACTCAAAAATAGAAGAAATGGACATCCTGCAGGAATTACAGGAAAATAACATAAAAGCACAAAAAGTGTTCCTTATGAAAACAATCAATCCGATGTACATGGTTGTAACAAGTAGTGATGTCACACTTAAAACTCTACAACAAAAGACGCACGTCATCCAACACACGCGCATCTACTGGGAGAGATTAATAAACAAGAAAGCCATAGTTCAGTGCCATAAATGCCAAGCCTGGGGGCATGCTACAACTAACTGCAGAGCCAAACCTGCTTGCTTAAAATGTGCTGGATCACACTTAACCAAAGAGTGCAACAGGAACGAAAATGATGAACTAAAATGCGTCAACTGCAAGGAAGTAGGTCACATGTCAAATAGCACAAGCTGTGCTGTGTACTTAGGTAAAATAAACAACATTGAAGAGAAAAAGAACACAAATAGCACCAGAAAACCCTATCGACGAGACGACGCTGGCAGAGAAAGACATCCCCCACAATTTATAGAAGCGCCTATTCCCAAAAATAACATCTGGCAAATCAGAGAACAACAAAGGAATAGTCTATCGGTTTTTCCGACCTCCTCGGAATCGGTCAAAGCAACCAGCCAATTCCAAGAACCCCAGCTAGGACAGGTAGCAAAACACACAATGGAAAGAAACGGTGAAGAAAACGAAGGTAGGGAAAATTCCAATGACCAACTTCCAGGCAAGTACAACCATGAAGACCAAGCCGGCAAGTTCTGTGAGTTAAACAGAGAGTTCGCAAAATTGCACGAACTAATTAATATAGATAGAATGCTTGCAGCAGTGCGCGATCTAAATATGCTACTAAAAAACTGCGAAACTAGTCAAGATAAATTTACAACATATTTAAATTTTACTAAAACTATTCATTCTTATGGTATTTAAGCTAAATATAGGAGAATGGAACGCAAATAGCGTGAAACCCAAACACGCGGAATTAACACAATTTTTAATCACACACAAGATTGATATACTCATAATCACAGAGACAAAATTAACACGTAGAGACAAATTTAAGGTTAGAAACTACAACATTGTTTGAAAGGATAGGGCTGATGGCACAATAAATGCAGGAGGAGTACTAATTCTGGTGAAAAATGACATACCATTTAAACACACTAACATTTTATGCAACAACTTAGAGTCAATCGCAATTAAATTATATGACGGTACAGTAATAGCTGGAGCATACCAAAAACCCTCAATAAATATATCCACGGCGGATTTAGACTTAATTTTTGATCTGGGAACCAAAGTTATTCTTTTGGGAGACTTTAACGCTCACAATCAATTATGGAACTGTAATAGAAACGATACTAGGGGCAATACACTACAAAAATACGCAGATGATAATAGATTAAACATAATATTTTCAAATACGCACACCAATTACCCGCCTAACGGTACATCTCCTTCAACAATAGATCTAATTATTAATAAAAATTACCAAAATATCACAACTCCTATCTCTCACCCTGAGTTATCATCCGACCATAACCCAATAACAACCATAATAACAACAAATCATAGGGAAAATCTAACGAAAATAATAACAACGTACACAAATACCAACTGGAAAATATTCAGACAGATCTTGGACAATAAAATTAATATTAACCCTAATATTGGATCACCGATAGAAGTAGATTTGGAAGTAGCTAAATTAGTTGAAAATATTAAATTTGCAAAATCAAAAACCTCCAAATCAATTAAAATTCGATCAGATATAAATAATCTCCCAGAAGACATAACCAAGGAAATTAAAATAAAAAACAAATTAAGAGCTAAGCTCCAACAAACGGCAGACGTAATTTATAAAAATTTACTAAAGGAACAATCAAACAAAGTAGACTCAATGATACGCATATTTAAAAACGATCAATGGACACAAAAACTAGAGTCACTAAACACAAACAGAAATGATCTCTGGAAATTAACAAAAGCCTTAAAAATTGAGAGAACGCCTGTTCCCACCCTTATAGAAAATAATATGATATCAATTACGGATCAACAAAAAGCTGAACACCTAGCAAATGCTTTTGAAGAAATACATAAAACTGACACAAACGTAATGACTGAAGAACAAACTACAATTTTCGATCTATTCAAATCAATTAAAAACCAACCTGTTGTAATTAGTAAAAGAAAATTAAAGAAACTCTTAACGTATCCCGAAGAAATCAAAAATGTAATTAAAAATTTGCCAAATAAAAAGGCACCAGGCGAAGATGGAATAGAAAACAAAATTTTAAAAAATTTAAGTAAAAAAGCTATAGTGCAATTTATGTACATAATTAACTCAATGTTTAAATTATCCTACTTTCCAAAAAATTGGAAAAGAGCAATAATTGTGCCTATTCCTAAACCAAACAAGGATCACTCAAACCCAAGTAACTACAGACCAATTAGTTTATTAAACACCATGTCAAAAGTAGCAGAAAAATTAATCCTAACACGACTTGACAAATTAGATAAGAAACTTAAATTAACAGCAAATGCCCAATTTGGATTTAGGAATGGACACAATACTGCACACCAGGTTGCAAGAATTTGTAATGACATAATATATAACTTTAATGTAAATAAAGTTACTGCAATGGCCTTACTAGATTTTCAAAAAGCATTTGATAGAGTTTGGATAGCCGGGCTTGTCTATAAATTAAGCGAACTAAAACTGCCTTTACATCTAGTGCAGCTCATAGATAGCTATCTCGAAAACAGAAATTTTAAAGTAAAAATAAATAACTCATTATCTAAATTAAAATCAGTAGAGACAGGAGTGCCACAAGGCTCAATACTTGGACCAAAATTATTTACGCTATACATTAATGATATGACAAAATTTAAACAAACTAACACAGCATTATACGCTGATGATACAGCTATATATGCTCACTCATTCAGCGCTATTGTGGCAAACAAACAAATTCAAATTCACTCAGATATACTTGAAAAATACTATGAAAAATGGAAAATTAAAATAAATCCCGATAAAAGTGAAAACATCATATTTAGCCGAAAATTTACAAATAGTAAAACTATAACCCCATTAAAAATTTGCAATGAAACAATAAAACCAACAAAGACAGTTAGATATCTGGGAGTTGTACTGGATCAAAGGCTTAATTTCCATGAACACCTGAAACAAACAATTAAAAAGGCATACTATACACAACACCGATTGTTTCCTTTATTAATAAGTAGTACCCTAAACCAAAAAAACAAAAAATTACTATATACTGCTGTCATCAGACCAATATTAACCTACGGGGCCTCAATATGGGTTAAAAGCTCTAAAACAAGAATCAAGCCACTTCAGATTTTCCAAAATAAATGCTTGAGGTTAATAACAGGTAAAGATAGATACACGAGAGTAGACACACTGCATGAAATAACAGGATTACCCACTATTAGGCAATGTATAACGATTTTAGCTGAAAATTTTTATAAAAAACTAAACCTTATAGAGAACCCACTTATTAACAATATAACGCAAGTTAAACAACACAATAGTCCCTTTAACATAAAACATAAATTTCTACATCAAAGTACGTCCATTTTTATAGATCCATAACATTTACTGTGCCATCAATTTTGCAGAACCACAATTGTAAGAATAAAGATAAGTTTTTAAATGTATAAAAATTTATCTAAAAAGTAAAATGTGTTAGAATAAATAACATAAATAAACAAATACTTAATTATCTAAAGCAGGTTTTCAGATTCTAATATTTTTCCTGTATAGTAATAAAATAAAAATCCTCCTTTAACATAATGTAAAATAATGTAAGCTAATTAATTATCTTAAGTAATCAAAACAAGAAATAAAAAACGGGGTAATAAGTGTCTATGCTAGACACAGGGATACTTCTGGTAGTATGTAAGCTAGACAAGAACAAAACATTTTTAATGTAATGTATGATCAAAATGATATAATAAAGAAATTTTTAAATGCAAATGCAAATGCTCGCCTGCCACGCGGGCGGCCCGGGTTCGATTCCCGGCCGATGCAGACAAGTTTTTTTTTCTTTTTAACAGTTATTATCCTTAATTGTTTATAATTAATTGCGCAATCGTCATTTATTGTTGTAACAAATGAAGCATCGGTGGTTCAGATGGTGGTAGAATGCTCGCCTGCCACGCGGGCGGCCCGAGTTCGATTCCCGGTCGATGCATAAAACTTTTTCTGCTTTTTAACTGTCACCTAATTATTAATTATTGCTTGCAAGTTCTTACTGCGTTGTTGCAATAAACACAACATTACTGCGTCGATGGGTTAGTGCTATAATTATATATATACGCCACTGGCGTCAGCTGATTGACGGTCACGTGACAGCGACCTTGTTTGAAAATTTTTGACAGATGTCAAACTAATCGGTTTACGATAATACTATTAGGATTTGACTGCGTACAAACGTGTTTTATTTTTTTATTTGGGCGTTTATAATCATTGCGATGGACGGAAGACAAGTTCCTCGGCAACCACCTCCTCCTTATACGGAATATCCAATGCCAGGTAAAAGTTTCCCATCATTATGAATATTTGTTGTGGTGACTCATTCATTTTGTTTACCAGGAGTACATCAACATTACACTTACGCTCCCTCAGCTCCTTTGGTGCACCAATATCCGTCGTCCTACGGGGCAACGCAAACCACTGTAATTGTTACCGAACCTGAAGTTATTGTTGTTGGAGGTTGCCCAGCATGCCGCATAGGTGTCTTAGAAGATGACTACAGCTGTTTAGGAATATTGTGCGCCATTCTATTCTTCCCTGCAGGAATTTTGTGTTGTCTTCTACTCAAAGAGAAAAGGTGCGGCAATTGCGGAGCAACATTTGGCTAGATTTCAGATGCTGCCACATCCAACTAAAGACCATATCATCTCATGTAGCTACCAAAGATTCACAAAGACTCTTGCTGGAACAAGACGTGGAAAAATTCCATTTCCAAGTAGAATGTGATCTTCATTGGGGTTTTCATATCTTTATTAACTGTAAGCAATTTTATAACCTAGTTATAAAATGTAACCACACATTAGCAATTGCACATAGATCAGCCAGTCCCTAACATGACTGATAAATTTTATTATAGTTGTATATAGTTTACTGAATATACTTGTTTATGAAGTTTGTTTATTGGGAGAAGGGGGCGCAGACGAGAAAAAGTTTAGTGTATATAAGACATTTATTAATTTTGCGGTTGGTTACAAACAAACATGGTAAATTTCTGGAAACAAAAAGTGGGAAACCTATGGAAAGGCACAATTCAAACTATTAACGTATGTTAATCAGCAACATACAGTTGTTCAGCTATGCTAAAAAATTCCAACTGAAAATAATGAAAGTATAAAAAAGTTACATCAAACTCACGCGTAACACGAAAATTCTCTGAATATATCAAAAGCTCCCAAGTACATACTATCTGAATTTAATAAACATCTTATAACATTAACTAGGATTTTCAGATGTACTGATGTTTACGAGCAGCAATTAAAACAGCGGATGTAGATGGACAGTGCGATTATGCATTAGAAGCCGTGGACTTTAAGTTGGTCAGGCTTAGCCAGACCCGCTTTTGTGAGCCACTGACAAATGTTTTCACGTTGGTCACCTTGCAACTGAAGTACTTCCCCGTATTCAGGATGCTCTATCACAGTTCCATTGCAAGCAAATTCCTGAAACAACCAAACGACACGGTCAATTAACGAGAATTTGGCAAATTGTGACAGAGGTACCTTTTTACATGCCCGGACAATCTTTTTCAGGTCATAATCAGATGATAGTCCTTGGACAGTTGTTAGAGTCTTGCGACCATTTCGTTGTTGTATCCTTATATGAACGAGTCCGTCTTGAACATCATCGTCTGCACCCTTACTTGCATCAGCAAATGGGTCTGGAAAAAATGGGTCAATAAAGAATTGTGACGCCGATAACGCTTCACTTGGGTGTTGCAGCAATTACTTCAATGCTACAAAATCTTGGTTTGTTTTCGTTAGGCTGGGTGTTCAATGTTGAATGGATGTGGGAGAGGCTGATTTGGGGTCAATGTTTTGTGGTATTACAGCAAGAACTTAATTGTTCCCGAATATTGTTAATAATGTTACAAAGGCCCCGCTACGTTCGGGGAATTCTTGTAAATGCACGAATTATTGTCAAGGCGTCGAAAAGTATTTTTTCCGGACGCAAGTGAAGATGACGCCATTTTGTCTTTGAGGAAGCCCGATCTAAGAACTGTAAAATGCTTTCGGACTTACCAAATGTGTTTAGATTCTGGATGGACATACGATAATCAAATAATATACTTAGAAACAAAAAGATCTGCAAACTGCACCAAATTGCGAATTTACGACTGATTGCTCGAGAACTTTAGTCCAATGTTAACAAAACTGACGCGACCTCTGCAAATGATGACTCAAGAATTGTCAATTACAGAACGGAGACGCAAGATTTCACTGCGCCTGTCCAATCAATGAACGACAATTCGCACATGCGCAGACAAAAGCGCGCTTTCTTTTAAATCTTGACCCAAAGATAGGAGGAAGTGCCACAGCATCACCAATAACACTTTAATTCAATAGTGTTTAAATTACAACGTCCTCCAGAAGAGTCAGAAAACCAACTAAAAAGTAAAAATACGAAAATTTTCAATAGGTTTGAATCTACCTTATGATAGTGAAAATTCTGAAAATAATTTGTCTTTTGGAGGCTTTTGGCCAAGTTGGGAGAGTTGCCGTGTACCGACTGACTTGTAACGAATAAAAACGACTAAAACAACAAATTACTTGTTCCTAAAACAATTCGTAAAAAAATTATGACCAACTGCTTGTCAAGGATGCTCATTACTTTAGAGCCGTAGCCAGAATAGAATCTAAGAGGAGACTCACGAAACTAGGGTGGCCCTAAGTAAATAGACCAATTAAGGTGATTGGTTATATAACATGTAAAACAAGACCATTAAAATGTGTAGGGAAGACCGGGGCAGAGTGGTCACTTTTTTACAATTTTATTTTTTTATTTCAGAATAGGGTACTTGCCTCATGTTTGTGAAATATAATATTTAGAAAACGTAGGCGATTTCATTAGACCCGTATTTTTTTATTTGGTGCTAGGGTCAATATTACGCTCAGAATTAATTTTTTAATTTTTAGAGTGGGAGATGTGTGACGTAGTCGGCCCCTGCACCTCGTAGTTCTAAAAGAAATAGTATGATGGCGCTTTACTCAGATTGCTTGCGTTCTATTTGTAAATTGAATGTTAATCCGCTGTACACATGTCGCGCACTCTGTAAGCAGCGCAGCATAGTAGCCAAAAACTAGAGTTTATTCAATATATAGGTGTGACTCTTGGATACGGGGGTCCAATGCGTCATCAAAAACCAAAATTGCTAATATTTACGAAAATATGAAATAAAGAAATGGGAAAAAAATATTTAAGTCTCTTTTAGTTATTTGCATGCATCTAGAGAATAAAAAGTGCAATATTTTTTTTAGGCAAGTACCCCATTGATGAATTTTTACATTTTCTTATAGTTCTAGTAAGGTTGTGGTGTGCTTAAACATTTTTAGATTGTGTTTTTCATTATCGTGTCTTAATAATCTCATTAAAATATATATGCTTGGAGATGCAAAACTGTTCGCTGTGCCCCACATACGGGGTAGAGGTCAAGACAGTGGGCTACTGTGGTCACTGGTCACACACAGCCATTCTAAACACACAATTTTTGAGAAATTATGTATTTTAGTGAAAGTTTTTATTATTTAGTAGAAATGTTTACAAGAAGTATATGGAAAATGAAAATACTAAAATACGTTTTATCACAAGTGAGGCATAACTATTCGGTAATACATAAAATTGTTCTCCTACGAAATCCATAGAAAGTTTCATATTAAATTAAAATAGCGACATTCCATCATTTTGAGGAAGCTTATGTCGTTAGGTTTTGTATCAGATAATATTTCTTCTTCTTGTTTAGGTTTTTTGGATTTCGGCCTTTTCCCCGTTTTCTTGTTGGATTTTGCATGCCGCTTCATTTGTTTGATGCTAATATTTTGGAGAAATATTTTTTCTTCACCATTCTTACCTTCTTTAGATCACGTTGAATTGCAACTTCTTTGATCTTTTCCACGGTATTATATCTTTTCTAATTTCGGCGTATCGGTCAAAATCGTAGTAATTAATTTATATTAATGACAATCTTGACATTTTTAAAGTTTTAAGGAAATCAGCATTATGGTTTTTTGTACTTGCGTCTAATAAATACCTAGATATTTTAATTTTTTTTCATGTGGAGAATAAAGAATTTGCAAAAAAATATTTTAGAAATGTTGTAGGGGAGACTCAGTCTCCCCTGAAAGGAGCCGGCCACCCCCGGCTATGGCCCAGCACTGGGATCCCCGACAAAGCGTTTTGACCGCGTCGCTTCCAAAAAAAGCGATAGCCTCTCGGAACTCTCTGTTTAACCGATAGAAATGCAAGTCGACTCGGTCGACGTTGAAGCTTTTCGGTCGCTTTGGAAGCGACGCGTTCGAAACGCTTTGTCGGGGATCCCAGTGCTGGATTGGATGGGAATAGGAACGCAATGTAAGAGCAAAGATCGAATTCGGCCAGCGGTCGGTGGAAACGGCCAGATTGCGTTGGTTGGATATGGGAAACGATTTTCCTTCCACTAAGACTTGTAACAGAGAAAACATAAACATGCGCGGCATGTGTATGTTTATTTTTTCTATACTACAAGTCTTAGGGCAATGAAAATCGTTTGCCATATCCAACCAACGCAAGCTGGCCGTTTCCACCGGCTGAATTCGGTCTTTGCTTTTAATATGTACTTACAAGGCTATGGTAAAACACTATCACATAAAAATATATAATCGAAAAAAAGTAACTAAAATAAGTAAAGAATACGAACAAATCTAACAAACTCTTTGAAAATTAGATACCAAAATTTATTACAAAAAAATAATGACAAAGAAAATAAAGCAAACTTAATAATAAAAACAAATCTTAATTAGACATAATTTACTAACCACACAAATAACCACCAACATAATTTATTAGCAACAATAATGTTAAAGTACTTAATAACTGATCAATAATAATGAAGCTTTGTTTTGATTGTTGGTCTCTAATCGTGCTTCTTTGACTCTCCACCTCCAACTGTCAATTTCTTCTGCAGCTTGCTGTGTTCTTCAGCCAGGCGGTCGTACTCCTTGGCCAAGTTATCAGATTGTTTTTTCATGGCGTTCTTGTCCTTCAGTTCGCTAGCCAAGCTGTCCTCCAACTCCTCAATTTTCTTCTTCAACTCAGTCACCTATGGTTGAGGAATGCACAAGAATAGATCAGTTTCATTATAACTAACATGTTTCCAATTCGTTCAAATGTAAAAAAAACGAAAACTAGCATCCAACATTCTTCAATTAATAGGCTAGAAAATGGCAATTTCATCCCTTTACATATTTCAATACAGCGTTAAGCCAAATCGCAAGTTTGAGGGCATAAATTATGAATTCACTGTTGGCCTTATGGTCCATCACTTATTGACCACTTTTTTTTTTCTCTGAAAAGTCCAGACACAGGTTAACCACAGTTTCCTTAGATCAAAGTAAGTCGATTAGACATAATTTACTTATATCCGAAAATGCCTCGTTAAGACCGTATCAAGGTTCAAAGATGGACGAAAAAAAATTATTGGGAATGCGCCTTCATTTTTTTTTTAAATTAAAATACATGTACTGCATTTAAAAAATTGTCGATTTGTATTGAGTCTAACCTTACCTCAACCTTGGTTGAAGACAATGAATAATTATTGATCCGTTATAAACGTTTTGAACAAATCCTTTAATTACAATGCCAAATTTCTTACAATTATTTTTTAACTCAATCACTCAACTCGCGATTTTATTTTTATTAAAGCCACAGACTCACCTGCATTAAAAAGACAACTGCACCAAAATACAACTCACCTCTTTGTCGTGGGCTTCATTGCTGTCGTTTTGTTCAATTTCGCCCCGTTGCGCCAATAGGCTCTTGGCCGCCGTGGTGGCGCTTTGGGCTTGTCTCATTGAAGCCTCTGATTGAGCCAAAAGAGCAGCTTGGGACGAGATTAAGATTACTAGACGCCTGATGACCTAAAAGCAGTCATTTGTTTCGACACTGTCATGCTAATTTAACGTCCTTCTTACCAAGGACAAAAATAAGGCAAATCCAGAAATGTAAAAGTTGCGTTGGGCCCTGAACAGTCGCATACTTCCCTGCATCTCGAGGTCCAGATGCTTATGGCCATGCTCATCGGACTCTGGAACGTAAAAATGTTGGAAATGTTTCAATGGAAACTTAACCGTTCAGTTTTAAACTAGAACCTTGTGTCATCAAAAAATTTGCAAAATTTGCCAAATCCTCCCAATGAGCACTACTGAAGTACATACATACTTCTTTTCAAATACTTAGAAGTTCTAAGTATTTGACAAGTATTAGAAGTATGAATACAAATATTTAAATTAATCAATGATAGAAAAATAAGGTACTGGAGATTTTTCTGCAAATTTTTGAATCATTTTGAACTCGTGGCAAGAGAAAATCTGAGAAGACATTCATGTGGATGAGTGGGGCTGCCAATGCAAAGAAGTGTTGGTGATTTCAATGAAGCTTACAAGGCCATGAATGATGTCATGGCACTTAATTATTAATATTCTGCAGGTAGACCCATTTTTCGAATTGACCTACTATAATAACCTAAATTCAGAACGCAGACCCCGGCAGACCCTCAAGAATGATGATGTAGGGGTTTGACGCCGTAGCAGGAGTTTCAAGCCTCAACTGTGGCTAGCCTCAGCTGCCCTTTAATCAGCCAATACTCACCGATATTGGAATATTTCCTCATCTCCCGGATGGCGTCGAGGAGGAACATGACCAAAACGGCCAAGAGTATCATGAAATACACCCCAGCTTGCTTCTGAAGTCCCTGTAGGAACCTGGATTTGAAAAAGGAATTCCATCGTCTGGGACTGGCGACGGGCAACACCAGAAGAAGCACTATGCCTATTTCTATATAAAGAAATCCGGCTATTAGGGTCCACTGCAAGCTCATTTTGGGACTGCGACAGTTAACGAACTGACAGGGCAAAGTGTAATTCTATATTGTTTCAATGATCATATGATGTGGTCTTCTTGCACCACGTTGATACCGGTAATTGGCAGAATTCAGGCGAGTTTCTGGGCCGTGAGTCAGGGTTATTGGAATAGATATAAATAAACACGTAATCTCAACAAGGGGCAGGGGCTCTCGAAACGCTGACGAATTTTTTGGTTTTGACAATGACAGCGATGACATTAGTAGGCCAGTGACATTAGGCATAGGCGGCCATCTTGCGGGAATGTTCGGAAAATGAGTCGCAAAAATGTCACATCCTTATTTAGTTGGAAGAAAACAAAGAACCAGAATGTCAATAAAGTACCATGTGATACGGAGAATAGCTTAAACGAGCTACTTTTCTGTGTTAAAGTTTTATTCTAAATTACATATTTTTTTAGAGCCCGATTTTAATAAGCCGCTAGAATAGAGCAGGTCGTGATCAAAGGGCAACCTTACGTCATCATGTTGGCAATCCTGTGACAGTTTGCTGAGGCTAGCAGCTTGTGTAGGGAGTTCCCCCTTTTACGTGGCTGCTTTAAGACCGCAGTCCCAGTTTTCATTGCTTATATATACCCAAAATAAGGTAAAATAAAATATAACTTTAATGTAATGCGTTTCAGAATCAGACACGTCTAGAGAATCGTATTAAATGTGTATTTTGGGCGGCTTTATGGGGTTTGGATTCCACAACTTTTTTTCTCATTCAAGTAAAGGATGTCGAGTTTTCCTGCAAGACGCAACATATTATTCAAACCACTCTAACTCCACTAGTTTTATAGGTTAGCAATCATGAGTAAAAGCGGTAAAGGCAAGAGAAAATTGAAGTTCACCAAACTCGATCTTACCCAATTAGCGACACGTCATGAGCCAGTTGGTGCAAAGATTACTGAAAAGAAAGCTTCAAGAAAGCGGCATACAGATGCAGCATTAAAAGGCAATCCTCATAGAGAAAACGACCTAGAGTCTAGTACATCTATGAATACATCTGATGAAAATTGGGTAAGCATAGTCAACTGTCAAGCAAGTCGTTAATTAGTACAAATTATAGGATGCACCGTCTAAGCCAGGACCTGTTCCAACATCTATGAATATCTCTGATGAAAATTGGGTAGACACAGTCAAATGTCAAGCAAGTCCTTGTTTATTAATTTAAGTACGAATTATAGGATGCACCGTCTGAGTCAGGACCTATTCAAAATTTTGAAGACATTTCAATCGCGGGAATCGCACCAAAAGAATTCATAACTGACCACCAACATAAAGACATCAGAGACGTGCCTGGTCACAATTCTGACTCCAGAAGGGGTTACACTGACCGTGGTCACAATTCTGACTCCAGGAGAGGTTCCACTGACCGTGGTCATAATTCTGACTCCAGG
Source organism: Schizotus pectinicornis (assembly GCA_951805265.1). Taxonomy (NCBI): domain Eukaryota; kingdom Metazoa; phylum Arthropoda; class Insecta; order Coleoptera; family Pyrochroidae; genus Schizotus; species Schizotus pectinicornis. Next base: position 14,642,547 of record OX638203.1, read on the forward strand.
AGGAGTTCTACTGACCGTGGTCACAATTCTGACTCCAGGAGAGGTTCCACTGACCGTGGTCATAATTCTGACTCCAGGAGGAGTTCCACTGACCGTGGTCACAATTCTGACTCCAGGAGGGATTCCACTGACCGTGGTCACAATTCTGACTCCAGGAGGGATTCCACTGACCGTGGTCACAATTCTGACTCCAGGAGGGGTTCCACTGACCGTGGTCACAATTCTGACTCCAGGAGGGGTTCCACTGACCATCGTAATAAAAAAGTAAGTCATGGTCTTATTTGAACCAAAAAATTTGCAATTCATTCATTTTGCAGCAATTTAAAGAAAAGTCCAATGAAAATGTACGTGCAAACAATCAAAGAAAATCGCGGGGCGGCCGAGGTTCGCCTCAACCCCCTCAAAGCCCAACCTCTAATAAAAGTGGTGACTGGGATCCCAACCCAGATGTCCAAGTCGGTCATCGCAGCAGTTTTGAAAAAGAAGCAACAGAAAGCGGTCTCTGGGATTCACCAGGTCAACAAACAGCCTCTGGTGTTTGGGCAAGTTTGCTTGCATTGAGGATTCTCAAATTTTAAACTAATCGCTCAATTTACAGAAAAGTGGTCCCTGGGGAAATTCAAGTTATGAAAGGCAAAAGTTGAGCTCCAGCGGGCGAGGAATAGCTAACCCTAGTACAGGCAAGGATCGAACAACTGACCGTCAGAATTGGCGCAGCGACACAAACAGAGATCGATACAGCAACGACAATAGATCAAAAGAAAATGAGTATCGACAATCGAGCGATAGGAGCATCAAAAGAAGGGTACGTCAATTGTAAAATTTTCGGTTGTTAAACAGGGATGATCATACATTTTGATGCGATGTGTTCTTATGTGGTCTTAATTATTCCTTATTATTTCTTGTAGGATGACAATTGGTTGGATACCTCCTGTAAGGAAAGCTGGAGTCCTGAACGAAAAGTGGCTGATCCAGAATATTCAGCATTTGAACAGGAGAAGAAGTCAAAAGTTCCCGTAAAATTTGTTAAAGTGACCGAATGCGAGAGTGACTTATTTGCCATGTCCAAAGAGTACAGCTTAGCGCACTGTGTTGCCGAGGATATGAGTATGGGTAGTGGAATAGCAGTTCAGTTTCGGTAATTTATTATTTACTAAAAGTAAATGTCTCTTTGCACGTACAAATGATCAGTTAATTCGATACGATGCCGTTCTTTATTTTACATTCTGATTCAGGCGTTCCACGTATTGCAGAACCTTTTATTACTTCCAAATTTAAAACAATTAAAAAAAACACTAATTACAGAATAATTTAATTGTTAGTTGTTAAGGCCATTTCTCTTACTAATTTTATTATTATTAAATCGTCATTTGTGAAACACTATACTGTCCAAGATAAAAATGTTAAGCATGTGACTTATTTGAAGAGTGGCGACTTTGGTCAGATTACAAGAAAGTTATTATTACAATAGAACAATTACATTTGACTCACTTAATATTAAAGAGCAACTTAAACATGTTATTCAAATTTTTGTACACTTTAATAGACCATATTATAAAAAAAATTGAAAGCGCATGCGCAAATCGGGGTAACTGCAGGTTCTGTTATACCTCCCATGCTCCTATACTGTGTTCGTAAAGTCTACTGCACTGCGCATGCTCCCAAGAACATCCTTAGAAATTACCAGTGGACGGGGAAAGTGAGAACTATTAATACGCTCAAACTTTTTTTTTGCAGTTTATGACAAGCTTACTAATAAATTTTTAAAGCATTTTTTTCTTTAAAGTAATATGTACTTAAATTGAATATTTGAGTTGATCTTGAAAAAGTGTTTATGACGATATTTCTCCTACTGATCAAAAATCAAAACCAAAAAGTTGTTTTTATTTAAAATCAAGTAAAGTAAGTAAGGATGTAAGTGGCATGTGGTAATATGTTCTATTGAAACAAGCCCTAGCTTGGTTAACTTTCTTCAAATAAGTGAGAACCTAATGCTCAACGTTTTTATCCCGAACACACTGTACATGAATAAATTTCAGGCGCGATTTCAAGAGAGTGGACGAACTGTTGAATCAAAGGCAAAGGCAAGGGGGGCTGGCGCTTTTAGAAGATGAAAACCGTTACATTTACTATCTGGTGACCAAAAGAGCGTCAAGTGGAAAACCCACGTACCACACCCTATTTTCGTCGCTGCTAAAATTGAGAACGCACGTTCAAGAACATCAAATATCCAAGCTAGCAATTCCCAGAATAGGTTGTGGATTGGACAGACTCGAATGGGACGAAGTTAAACGCATGGTTGAATTTGTATTCAAAGATGTAGACATCGAAGTGGTCGTTTGTAATTTCCAACAGGTCAGTATCACATTATTCGAATTGGGTGAAATTTTTGTTTGGCTAACCTTACAGAATTACGGTAAAACGAAACAAAAACTTCAACAATCATCAAAATCCACGGGAGAGAAGGGAAAAAAACAAAAGTTAAAAAAGAGAAAATAATTTGTTTCATTTTTAGGATTCTAGCTGATTATCAACACCGCCACCAGTGGCAACAATATGAAAGAATGGTAACGAACGGAAAAGTAACCAACTATTTCATGTTTTAATTAAACAAATCCCAACGATGTTCTCGAAGACTATATCGACCCGTTAGTTCAAATTATTGTCACTGTTCGGCGCATAGACTTATTTATGTGTTTGTTATAATTCTCTATTTTTCGACAGGTTGAAGACAGCCCTTCCAGACATAGAAATTGTAAACTCGTCAACGTTGAGCGTCCCATTGAAGAAATCGAGGTTGGAACAATTATAGTTTATTTATCAACCGAAGACGGACACGTCTCTAAAGAGATGGAAAACTTGGATAAGAAATTTAATTTTCTTAACGAGTTTCGTCATGCTCGGAAAAATCTTGGTACGGTAGTCCGGTTCAGTAGGAACGAAAAAGAATTTGTTCTTTTTGGATGCATTGTACGGAAGAAACCTACTGACCCAATTGATTTTGTTGCGTTCAATAATTGCATCAAATCAATTCAGAAAGAAAACAATAAACTTGGCTTCTATTATGTGGGAATTCAAGCAGTTAATGGCGGAGATCAGATTCTTAATGCCCAAATTACCAACATCTTGAGAAACGTAATGAGGTCAGTTGATGTTTACATGTGCTGGCCGGGCGACTTACAAAAGTATATGCCCTTCAATAATCGAGAATCAATTAATCAGTTATGAGTTTCAAAATATTAAATATTTTATAACAATATTATGTAATGTAGGTGTGAAATTATATTTTCACCAACATTTGATTTTTAATTATTATTGTACCGTGTGTATGAGTTCCACAATTTCGTCACAACTTAGATGATGCGCTTTGTGCGGGATTTTGTTGAACTATGTGTTGTAATTATTTTTTATTTGTATTCATACCCTTGGTACTTTAAATATTTTATTGGCATATTTTATACTAAAAACTTGTTAAAAATCAACGTCTCGAATTAGTCTTGACCACTACCAAATAAAGGTGGCAAAGCTATTAGTCCATATTTTTACGTTGACTTTACAAGCTTTTCTAATTATTATTATATTCTTTTTCTTTATTTTATATTTAGTGCAAATAAAATTTATACGCATGTCAATTAATTTTATTTCAAATCTTAATCTAATTAAGTCTTGTTTAGATTGTTTATAAAAGTAAGTAAGTAAGTAAGTAAACATCAATAACGACAAAATATAAAGCAGAGCGTGACAGATACCTTCATTTAAAAAACTGCTAAAGTTGTGTGACTCTAAGGACTTGATTGCTGTCCAACGACTTCAACAAGGTTGCAAATGTCGAGTACTTCTCGATTGTACTAAGATCGCCAATTATAATCAACTTGCATTTCGCTCTGGTAACAGCCACCGTCAGTCTTCTTTTATCTTCTAATAACTCCAACTAAAAGACACGTGAACTATATACTTAACAATGCTACTAATAAAAATTACCTTCAAATCCGTTGAGCATTTTGACATATCTTTTGACTTTGTTGCAGAATAAATGACCACATTCTTATCTCTCCCTTGAAATCGATCTACAGTGCTAATATCTACATTTGTGTGTTGCAGGAGGGAAGATATCAGTGTAACTTGGGACGTGTAGGTAGCGATTACACCGATATCACTGTTGGAAACTCCACCCTGTAAAAACAAACATTTGTATAAACTATAACTTTCCTAGAAAAACAATAGGTGGAAATGCTAGATACGAGCAAAAAAAAACACGGTACAGTGGCGAGCAAAAAATAATGCACGATGTTTCTTCCCAGTGTGAACCAACTCAATTCGTTAGAATGGGCAGGGCATTGCGACCCACCCATTTCCAGGTGATTCGCTGCTGGGCGAGGGAGGTGGGTGACGTTTGGGGTAGGTATAAACTCCAAGCGGAATAAATATTTATTACCCGTAGCACTATTGGGCGATAAGAATTTCCTGGGGTCCTTTACGGCAGACCGGCAGGTTTCGTTGACACAGTTACTCCTACAAGACGTTTTATACAACTTTAAAATCGCCGATTTCGCTTTACGAGTCGCCACTGTACCAGAGCTAAGCTCTTACGGCTGCTCAGATGCTATAATTATACATTGCTTATTGTTAAATTACTGCGTACCTTTAACAACGCTTCCACTAACGCCACTACTATAGCTGCTTCATGTTCGTTAACACAACTTTGATTATCTGAATTAAAAACGCTATCTGTTGAACTACTTTGGAGACGACACCAGTTTTGTCCTGAATCGATCACTTGAACTGCTGACTCGAGAGAAGGGTTCAGAGCTTTCATTATCCAGTTTTCTTGGTATTCAGATTCCAAAACCTGCAATCAATAAACGTAAATAACTATAATTAACGGGTGTAGGACACACCTTAAAGTTGGGAATTTCCAGGGTTCTATTAGAGACTAAATCGTTGGCAACAAGCAACTCTCCTTTATAAGTTAGAGCGTTAACTAAAGCTGTAATCGTCTTGTTCATGCGATAGTTCAGGTTAAGGGTCACCTCTGCGTCCAAGTGTTGTAATCTTTCAAACAGGCTCTCCGACATTCCAGCATCCCTGCGAATTAAGAAATCGGCATTCAAACCACAAAACAATAATTAAACGACACTAGTACTTATGAAGGTAGAAAACCTTTTTTTCTGCCAGATTATCTACCACTTTCACGCCCAATTGCCATGTATGACTCCCTAGTAAGCCGTCAATTGTTTCTCGAGTTTGTTTTCGGTTGCTCAAGGAACAATTGACGGCTCATCAAAATTTTGATCTCTTGATGGACGCTTGTGGATACGAGCATAGATGACTTATTTAGGGTAACAATAAACGTGAGCGACACGTTGTAAATGAGAAAAAACTTACGAAGCTTCCCTATTTTTAATAACTGGCGGCAACTGGTCTGGGTCACCGACTAAAACGAATGTTTTACTTGCATATAGCGGCCTCAAAACTGAAGTCTGCAGTACTTGAGTGCTCTCATCCACGATACAAATATCAAATGATCGCTTTGAAAGTAAGGGATGGCCGGCTCCCATGCAAGTGACAGCTACAACTTTCTGAAACACAAACATCAAAAAATGACTGCAGAACAAATATCAAACCACAACATACAAAAGAATTATAAACTTCTTCGAGTAACTCTGGACTAGTGCAATGTTTCGTCTTGTTGGATTCAGAGAAGGATTTTATGTTGTCGTCAATCCTGGTTTCTGAACCCAGCCTGATGAAGTCGACTCCGAAACTCTTTAACCGTACACAAACGTTGTCAATGGCCGAATGAGTGTGACTAGTAAGGAGAACAGTTTTGTCCAATTTTACCAACAGCTCAGTTAGGGCAACTATTGTTGCCGTTTTTCCTGCAGGAATAATGGTGATTTTCAGCGTAATGTTTAACAAAATGTTTACCTGATCCGGGCATGCCTTTGATTAGAAGAAAGTCTTTAGCGGCCAGAGCTTTGAGCACGGCTCTTTGCTGCACACGGTTCAGTCTTCTCAGTATCGGAGTGCCAACTTTTGCAATGATTGAAGGCAATTTTTGTAAAAACGACACCAGAGTTCTGTCGATAATAATTTTCCTGAGTTCAGTTGCCCGCGGGGTCGGTTCCAGCAATAAGGCCAGACTAGTCAAATTGAACGATTGTGAATTGTACGAATCATAGGTGTCTAAATGAAATCGTTTATTACTATATTTCAGTCGCAGATTCCTAGCAAATTTATTTGGATTAAGTGTTTTTACAAAAGTTCCACAATTACCTTTCTAGAGCCAAAGTGATGCGATTGGAACAAATATTTGTGACAAATCCTGCAGCAACGGCAGGTCGGTCGTCAGTGCTGACGATAACGTAGTTGTTGTCCGCTAATCCGGAATTGAGAAAACTCGAAGTTGAACTTTCCTTTCCAAAAATATGTTTAAATAGTCCATTGCATTCCAGTTCAACGGCCATAACTTCAAGATTAATTATACACCGGCCGCTTTTCTCCCTAAACGTAACTAAGAATAATTTCGAAAAGAATCTTTCCCGTTTACCTTTCTTTAGCTTCTACCGTATAGATTTCGTGAAGATTTTTTCTTCCCATTTGACTTTCGCCCTCCTTCATAATCAAAGCGCTCCAGTGCAGAAAATATTCCAAATGAACCTCGGACAAATGGCAAGTGGCACTTGCCGCAACTTCCGCAAACTGCTTATTTTTCGACAAATCGTAATTCTCCACCCTATCAACAATTACAAGGAACATAAATAAAGTCTGAAGACTGGGAATCGAACATAAAATCTGATAACTGGAAATCAGTAGCTTACTTTAGATATGAGCTGCAAATGGTATTGTAGGCGCATTTCCTGCAGGCAGCAGGGTGGTTGATGGGCGCTGGTAACTCCGGCGGCTCTAGATTATTGCCCAAACTACTTTTCTTCACTCTCCTTCTCAAATAATACGCCAACTCGTTTCGTAGAATGATTAAGTCCCTCTTTTCTCTTTGAGCAACCAAAACTTCTTTTAAAACTCCTTCCCTGCGGGTTAAAATTAAAATTCGTCGCATAAAACGGCAAGTGGTACCTCAAATAAAGCAACAAGCCCGACGAAACTTTGTGGCCCAATCTTTCCATCATCATGGCATACAGCATTAATTGGCCCCGGTGTTCTAGAGACGCAGTGGCTCGACCAGTTTTTAATTCGAGGGGCATCAAGCCCACTTCGGCTTCAACAGTAACGTCGATTTTACCTTTTATGCCCAATTGCGGACACCAAATGTTCTCCTCAATGTCGGTAATACCGGTAATTCGGCCCTTCCAATTATCCGAAGTCCGTTCCGAGTTGTTCTCGACATATTGATGCACAAATTTTGCAATGTTGGGAAGGAATTTACTTAATTCAGCTTCGATTTCGCTAACGCTAATGCCAGTTTCGTAAAATCTGCGAAGCTAAATTTAAATGAGACTCGGCGAAATTTATGAAAATTTCAAAACAGATACTTACAGAATTTTCAGAGTTTATAATAGTTTTCATTTTTGCCTCAATTTCTTGCAGTGAGTTGAGGCGGTTTTTTAAAACGCTTTGAAGTAAAGTATGAACAAAAATGCCTATTAACATGGCGCGGTTGCTTGGCTCGAAACCTGCGTATCGCTCAGACAGTACACTTTTTCTCTTACAAAATACCGCACCTAATGAGAAGTGTTACTGATTAAATCGCTTTAATTTTCTTGATGCTATACATACCAGCAACTGAGGTGCAAGAAATCAGCGCGTCAGGTTCATAAACAACGCAACCGGCGTCATTGTTGACAACCCATTCGCCCAATGTCTTTATAGCGTGAACACAAATTACGTCGCCAATGGCAAACTCGTTGTTAATCCTGCAATGATATTGTTAATATTAGAACTTGCCTCTCTTAGGGCTAAACTTTCGTTTGGTCAAACAAAAAAAGGAAGGGTGAACCACTAGAAAAAAATCCAAAATTCCAAATCATATAACTTTTGAATGGGCAAAGCTACATTGAATTCACTTTCAGTAAATTACTCAGTGTTTGAGTGGTATTAACAGCTGCAAGTGTGAGCTTGCAGTTGAAGACAAAAATGTATTTTTTCAATTTTGACAAAAATTTTGGGTGGCCAATATGTTTACATAACTATATCTTAAAAACTACGCCTAGTACATAAAAAGTAGCACCAAATTCGTGTTAAATGGTCCGCGATGCATTACAATAGGTCATAAAAATGACGGTAAAAATTAATATTTTCGAAAAAAAAAATGTCTCCCCCAATTCACAGAAATTCGAAAAATTTCCAAAATCATTAGCGTTCATCCAGGAGTGAAGAGTTCAATGCTTTACCATAAGTTCAAGCTTCTTTATTTCAAATTTAAACTTAATTTAGCTTTACAATCCATATATTTGTTATACATGGTTCATAAATTCCGGAAACAGTCCTAATAATGACTATGTAAAGATTAGATAACCTGTCGCATTCTTGGCGACCCGTGTCATGTCTAAATTTGGCACAGAAAGCAACGTTCCTCCCAAGAGTGCTCGAGCATAGGTACAAATTGAAATTTTTGAAAATTACAATTTTTGACCAACATTACGATTTAACAAACAAAATTTGACGCTATCAGTGGTTTCGTAATTAAATGCACCATTGGGGACATTTAAAATCTGCAACTATATTTATATGTTCCTTCTTATTGGAGAATAAAATATATTTTTTGAAGAGGCTCAAATTTGCCTGATTAATTTAGACCTTCTTGAGCTCTAAGGTGGGCTCTGATTAGAAAAATAAAAATTGTAGCATTATTCAGGCACAAACGTTCAGTAAACTTGACGAGACAATTTTATAATTGCGGAAAGACCAGAAGATCTTAGGGTCAAGTCTAGACTAGTCAAACTCTGAACCTCAGCCTTAAAGTTCAGCGGTTATAGAACTTTTTTAAGCCAGTTAAGCTAGGACTGTAAATGTCATACCAAAATCCTTCAATGTAGCAAGTGCCGTGTACTTCAGTTTTGGAGCACATTACTTCCAATTTGGTCCTCTGATTATGTTTTTGTAGACCTATAATTTTGCAGCGTTTTGGTTCATTAAAAGCTAAATTTTCCGCTTCATACCGTTCCTAAAACACAACTTTAGGGACGAAAATAAATTCTCCAAACTTACAGCAAGTTCAAAATGCTCTTCAAATGCTGCTTCATCGAGATCTTCAAAAGTAAAGTTAGAGTTAAGTTTTTCCGATGACACAGCCTTTTCTAGTGACAAAGCTGGCAAGTCTTTTGCAGGTAACTGTTCTTTAGCCAACTGTTCACAGGCAAAGTTGGAGCTTGTTTTAGCTTCACTGTCTTCCATTTTCATCTTTTTAGAAACGCGAGCCGAACTTTCTGCTTCATATTGTTCCTAAAGCACACCTTTAGTGAATGAAAACCTATTGTCCAAACTTACGGCAAATTTAAAATGTTCTTCAAATGCTGCATCATCGAAATCGTCAAAAACTAAGTTAGAGTCAAGTTTTTCGGGTGACAAACCTTGGAACTCTTTTCTAGGTGAATTTTCCTTACCCCACAACTGTCCAGGGGCGAAATTAGATTCACTGTCTTCCTTTTTCATTTTTTTACAAGCGTTGTTGCTAATCTGTAAAACGTGACTGTCCACTTCAGAACAGTTTTCGATCGTTGACTTTCTTTTGCCACATTTTACAAAAACTGCTGGCGTAAGGGTCCCCACTTTTACCTAAAACTGATAACTGAACAACCATTTGTCAAAAAAGCGCCAATTACCGGTCCTGACTCGTTCATCGTAATTACACTCTATATTAGATACTGATAACATTAGTTATGAAACTTTAATTCACTTCCCGCCTTTTTCACAACCGCCGACCATCGCCTAATTTGAGGTTAAATCAGACTGACAAGTGACAAGAACATCAAAATTGACAAACAAGAGCGAGCGCCAGCTATTGCGCTGGACGGTAACTTGACAAATTCCTAGGGGTTTCCTGTTTTGCCTGCACTGATGGCAACATTGGGAACAGAAACAAAAATAAAAATAGCTCAGCTGCTGTCAATTCATGCTGATTTCTGTGTTCTTTTTAATGTCGCTGCCCAATTGCAAATAGCGGAAAGGTGTGAAAATTTGGTCGTCGGGAGAGGAGAACGTGAACGTTTTTTAAATCCAAACGTAGAATGGCAGCGAACGTGGACGAGGAGCAGTCTCTGCGTGAATGTGAAGCCTACGTTCAAACACACAACATTCAGCAAATCCTCAAAGATTGCATAGTTCAACTGTGTGTAAACCGTCCAACGAATCCCATCTCATTCCTGAGGGAGCATTTCCAAAAACTTGAACGGGTAAGTCGTCTTTAGTATGTAATTGTAGCTCGTTTCTGTGGCACGCGTCAATGATGCTGGGAACCTGCATTCCATTGGATGGGTCCACAGCTAATAAGCCCAACTAATCTATTTGCCCCATTAACACCCAGGATGATTATCGAGGAGGTATTAACTGGAACTGCGCTGCAGCCAAAATCCCGAGCCCTTTCCAGCAAATAACATTGAACGAGAGTCGGAAAACCTACACAATACGATTAGTAAATGTGCACTTGGATAAATTCTCCTTGTTGGAATAATTCGCTTAGCAATTAGTGCTCCTAGGAGGAGTGAGGTACTATGACATTTATACAGATGTTGCCAATTTTGTATCTGAATCACACAGGTGGTTTCAAAATTGTCACTGTCTCGTAGCTTCAATTTTCGTGGGACTGACAGCAGGATGTGCTAAAGGTACCTAAAGGTTTTACGTTAGTACAGTAACAGAGATTTGCACCAGTGTCTGAACTTTCAGATTGTTATAAATAGTAAATGGTTGCAAGATTTTTATGACCTTACCATTTCTAAATTAGTTTCTATCAACTTATGGCTTTTTAATGAGCAGATGTTCAAATGAATCAATATTGGAGCCTGACCAGGATAAAGTACCTATGAAAAGGAGCGTGCTGAACTGGTTACTACATATAATTAGTTAACATATCGATTGAACACAATTTTTTACTGGTCCCTAACAGTTCTCTATTTTTTTTAAATTAATTAGGGGGCTTTTCCCAATTGTCAAAGTGAATCCGGTATTTATCAGAACCGTTCTTTGTCATAAGAATTCTATGGATAAGAATAATAATATGTAGAGAAAATAGCTACTAAAATTATTGAGTAGCCAACATGATATTGGGAGTTGCCTTCTTCATTAATGACTCTAGGGCCCGATTTTAAGTTGAGTTTTTCAAACGGTCTGATCGGCGCAACTCAACTTGAAATCGGGCCCTAGGGCCATTATTGAAGAAGCCCACTTTCAATATTATGTTGGCTACTCAATAATTTGAGTAGCGGGACCAACACTGATAGGAGTTGATTGTGAACGATCCATTGTTTTTACGGAGTCTTTGGATAGACAATAATAATGAATGGTCAATATACGCATTTGTGGTTTTGCCCTCCGAATAGTCGAATATTTTCCTGCAGTTATTCAACATTTTTTGCGTGACGTTTTGTCATTATTGCAGTTGTTTAGCCTTAATGGTTTAAAAACCGGCCAGTTGCATAATTGAGAAAATTAAGTTAGGCACGCCACTGGATTTTAAGCGAAAACGAGTATCGAACTACCCCGTGATTTCTGCTCAAAACCGATTCCCGATCTCCAACTTCTGGCGTTGAGTCTTCTAATTAGGGCAGATCAGATTCGCAGAAGCGTTTTTTGAAAATTCAGGATTTATTTGTTTTGTGTAGGGTCGCACGTTCACGACAACAATCCCAATTGCGGGGGATGATTCGGGTCGGTTGAAGGGCTGTCGTTCCGTTTGTTTGCTAGGAACGAGTCGTTCTGGAATCGTGGGTGTTTTGTCGTTTGGCACCGTTTTTGTGCGTTGGCAGTTGAGGGAAATCTATAACTTCCACCACACCCCTTTCGAGTTTGTCCTGGTGACGTCACTGGAAGGATTCTGACGGAGCACGCGTCGCCTAGCGACTGCGACCTGCATTCGGGAACGGTCGGCGGTCCTGAAAGTACGTTTCAGTGGTTCTTCAGTGGCCAAGGTCGTGATCGCATCATCCCCCTCATCATCGACCTCGATGATGTTGACTTTGTCCGTGGTAAGTCAAAATCAGCTGTAGAACTCGACCGTAACCCGTGAAATATGTATGTTAATTTCAACCCCATCATTCATATGTGGAATAAACGGGACTGGTGAGAGAGTCCTTTACTGGTTTGATCTCATTCAGAAGCTCTGTGGAGTTTTTTTTTTTTTTTAAATTGGTTTTTTACGTGGTGCTTTGTGGTTTTTGGTAATTGAAAGGCACGTGGGCGGTTAAACTTTACTGTATGTCTGTTTGCTTTTTGGCGCCCTCTTGGGCGATACTGTCGCATGACCCCGTTTTTATGATTTGTCATCTGGAAGAACTGTTCAGGGTATAAAAGTAATGGTGATTGAGTTCTTTGACTACTACATACTTCACAAATCGATTGTTGAATGTGACAGGTCATTAATTCAGTAGAATATCAGTGCCATAGGAGTGCTTGAGTAGATTTAACATTAAAATGTAATTTATATGAATATACAGAGTAGCTGCGTAAAATAGATTGCCTACTGGTAAGTGGTCATGAAATTTTAATTGGACATGCTGTTTTCTAATTTTTAAAATATAAATATATCTTTCACACTACTTGACAGGTGGGAGGTGAAAAGGGGAAGTCTGAAATTAATGCACTTTTGTTGAAGAGTTTTGTCGTATGACAAACACAATAGGGAACTGGACACTATCGAAATTTAAAGATTTTAACATTATCAGGGTATTAACAATAAAATAGAATAACTTTTTCCGCTCCTCTATTAATTAAAGCGATTTTTAAGAATTTCAATGACGTCACTTGTGCTGTGATAGCGCGTCCTACAATAGGCGCAGTCTGTGTGTACATTCGTCATCAAGTTTTTTTTTTTTTACGGTACTAAGATTTGAGATGTCTCACTATAGTTTTCACCATCGGACATGTCTAAGAATTAGTAATGTACTTTGATTTAAGCAAAGTAAGTAGCTCTATTGAATTTACAAACTGTGCAGTATTATTTATTCCCGATGAAGGAACTAATTTCATAGCCACCTACCATCAGGCAATCTTTTGTAACAATCCTGTATATAATATTATGTATACAGAGTGTTTGCTTAATCCGTAACTCCGTTTTTATTATACGATTTGAATACAGAAAGAACTTTACGAAATCGTTCTTTAAGGGCTACAGAGTGGCTCTAATTGGCATTTTTTAAAATAATATTAATTAATTTTAGTTTTCAAACAATGCCCAACTTTTTTTTTTAAACATATTTTTTTTGATGGTATGTACAGTCATCTTTAGAAGTATCCGGAAACATCATCGTTCGCGCATATGCTCTTTCTTGCTTGGGACGATGCTCAGAGCATCAAAGCAAGCGAGCAAAGACATCTGCGCAAACAACGAAAAATTCCGGATTCTTTTAAAAATGACTGTACTTTGGTTTGATGAAGTAAAGTGTACCCTGGAAAACAAATGTTTTATTCAAATAACAATAAATATTTGAATAAAGCTATAAAGTTATTTACAAATGTTGTTTAAATTGTATTTTCTGACTGTTTTCCATGGCACATTTGAAAATTTTGCAAGAAGTAACGTAATTCTGACAAATATTTTAATTATTTTGTTGAATGAATATTACACTAAATTCAACTTTTTAGACATCATTTAGATGAAATACACGTTTTTATTTGACATTAAAGTTAATATTTAAAAAAAAAATCGATAAAAAAGATCACTTTGTAGTCTTTCAAGAATAATTTCTAAAAGTTTTTTATTTATTCAAATCGAATAATAAATAATGGAGATACGGCTTGAGGCCAGGGAAACACTCTGTATGATTATAAAGGATGATTAATTAATACTACATTCATCAGAGACAGCTTTGGAAACAAAACTGGATGTCGTAAGTTGATCCGGAGTTTATCTGCTGAGACATCCGGTTATTTTAGAGTATTTTTCTCGCTTTCATTTCCTAATACATATTTTTCTTATTCTCATTTTTAATGTTTGAGCGTTTCGGTTTCTTTTTTCTCCACTCTGTTTCTCTTGCTCATTATCGGCATTGTTTATACATTTTAGTCTTAGATGTATAAACAATGTAATCGGTTTTTCTCTTTCTCAGTTTCTCTGCCTCTCCCACTCTCTCTTTGGCTTTTCTAAGGCCATCTAAGGTCTAAGGAACAACATTTTTTATTTGTTAATAATGTTTTCTGTGTTGCGAATGCCAGAAGTGAGGTTATGATGTTTAAATAGCCGCTTTTGATTATTAATTTTATTGATTATACGACACAGTCTGATCATGACTACTTGGTACTTGGACTACTTGGTAAACAATGATCCCATTGATCTCGTTGAACTCTCATTTGTTATTCACTTAAGTATGTTTAAATATGAAACCTTTCTAAGTTGACAGATGAACAGTTGCTCAAACAAGTTATCAAAATTAATCACAACTGTCCAAATAGCGAAACTTTATATGCTTCTTCTACTCCTCATGTTGTTTCAGAAGTTAACAATTTTCACATCAAATTCATGACACTTAAACAGTCTACTGCTAGAATTAGTTTCGATTTATTTATTACTAAAGAGATCTAATTTCGCATTTGAAACACGTTAAAGTCTTCAGAAATGTTATAATGTAGAATTATGTACCAATTTGGAACTATTTCAACCCTTAAAAAAGTTTCAGAATACTGTCTTTTCTTATGACGGCAGTGTTTTATTGTCATCATGACTATTTTTGTAAAGTTGGTAAAGTTAGTAACTTAAACCAGTAAAACTGCCTGCATAAAAGTAATAAAAAGTAGCATTACAGTTTATTTATGAGATGGCAAGACACCGTTTTTCAGTAGAAACATGCAGATATTACACATGAAGGCACATCACAGTATTTAGTAGATATCTCGTCAACAACCAACACTTAACTTAAAAGTATGTACATATATAATTGCACAAGATTTTCCCTCGGGATTTCAGAGAATCGAGGTCTTAGTTGTATTCAATAAAAATCATTAACCAAGTAGTTAAGAAACACATTTTTATTGAAAACAATTAATATATATATATATCCTTTATAATAAACTATGCAGTATAAATATAAATAACAATACGTATAGGTATTTCTCAAATAGGTAAAAATTGATCTTTTTATATAATTAAACTAAGTACGGTGGGCAGATGGTGGGGATGTCGCCCTCATGAATAAGTACCTATATATTCCGGTTTCCAGAGCTGATTAGAGAAAAAGTTATTGACTATCGCAATGTCTCTATCGTGGTCGGGGGTGGCGGTAACCGGCGCGATGGTGACCCCGTCAGGTACTAATAACCCGAGCGGTATCAGCGGGTTGTCGACAAGCCTTCTAACCAAAGGCTTGTCCGTGGGAGGCATCTCCGGTGTCTTTGGTTCCGAACTGGTACGTTCAACGAATTCACATGACGACGGGAATTTCAAACTGAAAGGTACGACTGGTGATTTTTTTTGGTTTTCAATCGAAGGCGTCGGTTTGGTGCTCCTGTTGTGGCTGCTGTAGCTGTTCAATCCTAAAGACGAGATCAGTTTCTCTCTTTGCAACCTAACACGTTTCGTGGTGATGACGAAGGCGCTGACGAACGCCTTCTGGCACACTTCAACTGTTTCGGTTGACGGTAATAAGGGCACCAAATATTTGCAGGTTATCCTGCGGGGCGGTCGGCCCGATCCTGTCGTCTCCGGTACGTTGAGGCGAGCCCTGAGGTCCATGTTTTGTCGCAGGAACTGATTTTGCAGGTCGGCCTCACCGAGACCGTAGAAGTGCGCGAAGAGGCGGTCGCGCGCCTCAATAGGCACTCTTTCATCACATTTTTGGGGACACTGGCACAGTTCGTCTGCAAAAAATTCAACATTAATGCCGTCCAAAAGGCGCGCCGATCGAGAATAATTGTCGGAAATTCGAAGCGCGAATTGCGCGCAATCTTCTCACCAAGTTGACCCGACCGAGGCGGGTTTCCCCGCGCCAGAAGCGCGTCATTCGGCCCCGTCTTATCTGACCCCTTGCAATTTTTATCGGGTTGCCGCGGAAAATCTGCGGTTTCCGGCCGTTTGCGACTCAGAATTGTACCTTTCGACGTGGCGATAAGCCGTATCTATACTATCGGGGCTTGGCCGATAAAAAGGTGGCACTTACTCGGAAATTTATTCATGCGTAATACTCATTGTACGGCCGTTTTATGGCGAACGAGAAATGTTTCTTTGGACCGATGATGATGCAGCGTGCCCCGGAGCGATTGTCTAATTATCGCTAAAAGTCTGACTTTTGACCAAGGTCCCCCCCGTTTTGAGTTGTAATCGCGGACTTTTACTCGCACGGTTCGAAAAATCGGATCGTTAATCTTTTCGAAGAAGCTCTCTGTCGATTTGCATGTCACGTTTTCACGCTGGCCGTTCGAACGTGTGAAATAATGTTTGTTAATGCGCACGAGCTAATGAAAATAATATGCAGAAATTTTGTTTTTGACGTGCAAACGAAGAACCTTCGCTTGCGTGTTTGGAAACAGTTGCGTAATAATAATTGATATCTGTTTTCATCGCCAGACTGGTGCCGTTTCCTACAACGTAAAAGAAAATTTCCACAAGTTTTTTTCCTCTTGTCACAATCAAAAATTTCACATATCGGTCTGTCTCGAAGGACCAAGTTTTGAACCGCTCTCGAATTTACGTCAAAAAATTCTTGTTCGGGGGACGACTTCACACCTCTTTTAAGGCTTGGATTTAATAGACAGGGATGAAGATGGCAGATTGCGTCGAGTCAGGCTCAAAAATCAAACAAAATCCTGAAAATTTGCTTTAGCTTTGAAGCCTGACTCAACGCAATCATGGATTGACACGGGTATACCGCTCATTGGGGGCGACAAAGATGCGCCATCTTCATCCTTGTCTCTTAAATGCAAGCCTTAATAGTTATAGTTTTTAAATGGTTAACCGCCACGTCTTTGTTGCGTTATTTAAACAGGACTGTTGCCGAGTGAAGTTAGCCCAAGTGTTGTCATAGAGACAGCACAACTCTTGTAAATAACCTCAAAACCAGCAAATTGGGGCGAAGGTTCTGGTCGAATTTGACGCGTAATAATTTTTTTTTTGACGGTTCCTCGGGGCGGTTTCGGAAAAGGGGGCGTAACGGAGCGCCGGGATTGGGGAAAATGAGCCGCGAAACTGGTCGGCGACGATTAGTGGCATTTAAAACGGTTTTGACGCGTCGTACCTCGCAGCATGGCACGTGCCTTAATGACAAGGCCAATGTTTCCTCCAATAAATCGAATGACCTAGATAGAGAAGGTCGCAAAGGTGCCCAAAGTTTTTTCGGACGATTTCGAAACCGCGTATCCGCTTTGGGTTATTTGACGCGAAAAGAAAACGGTTCACCGGCCGTTCTGGTTACGTCGTCGGAAAATCGAATTTTCGCCACGCGGAAAACGTCGCAAATTAAGACGTGATTCAACAGTGTCGGGAGTGACGTATTAAAAATACGGGCACTAAGTGATGTGGTTTGTCGGACCTGTCAGATGTCACAATGTAAACACAGATAAAAGGACTTTAACTTACCTGCCACTTTTTTCGCGGGTATCAGCTTGCCTGTACGGGATATGTAGGCCAATCCTGCACTCCTTAGATGCTTCTGTAGTTTTCTTTTTGACTTTGGAATGCCCTGTTTCTCGAGACGATCTAGGACAGCAGCTGATACGGTCGCCATGTTCTTTTAGACGGCGGCGGTGGCGCTGCTGAATTAGAGTGTGCGCGCCAGCGAGTATAATGCAACCACACGCAACGACGCCGATTACGATTTATCATAACGAGATGGCGCTAATATCGAAAATGTCGATAAAATTGTTTTTTTTTTTACGATATTAAGGTCATAATCGTTTCGTAATCACGGATTTTATTGCGTATTGCGTAGTTAACGAGCGGTCGGTTTAATTGGATCTTTAAACTTTCATGGATTTTTGCGCAAACCCTCAAAAGAATTCGGAAAGCATTTTTTCCTACGACCCCCGTCACGTTGCCGATTCTCCGGTTCGATTCGCGTGAAAATTTATTATGGAAATGGGTGTTATGAAAAATTCCTGCCTCCAAGGGGAGTTTAGGAAGTTGGGGGTGTGATGAGCAATTATTCAGGGATTCCCAAAAATGAAATGAAACTATCGCGAATTTGAACCATCATGGCCAAACCTTGTAACAATTACTTTCAATAAAATGAAATTACCGCGTCGTCACCTCAACAAAGCTACAATCAGCTCTATTGTGTATTCAAGACATTCTAATGCCAAACATCTTGGATACGCAATAGGGGTGATTACGTATCCAAGATGTTTGACCTAACATGGGTGTTTGCCATTAGAAGGTGACCATCACTTCAAATGTAGACGCCCCCGATCACATTCTAATTGCAAACACCCATGTTATGCCAAACATCTTGGATACGCAATAGGACTGAATACTGACCACGGATGTTGGACCTAACATGAGTTGTTTGCCTAACAACATACCCAACAATCAGCCCAATTGCGTATCTAAGATGTTTTGCCTAACTTGGGTGTTGGAATGTGACCGTCCCTTCAAATGTAGGCACAACCAGTCACATTTTAATGGTAAACACCTATGTTAGGCTTATGTCTAAATTTGAAGTGACGGTCACATTCTAATAGCAAACACTCTTGTTAGACCAAACATCTTGGATACGCAATAGGGCAGAACAATTTCTAGATTTCTTTGCAAGACTACGTATAAAGGCAAAATGTGCAAGATCTATGTATTTCTAATTAGTTTGAATCAATTTCTATGTACACCCGAGTTCAAAAGTAATGTTTACTTGTTAAACTTTAAAACTTGTCTATTTTCCACATAAAACCAACAAAGACATTAAAATTCATATTTATGCCAAGCATATGAAATAACGGAACAAATGCATTGGATTTTCTGTAGATCATCTGTGGAGAAATTTAAATTTTAAAAGTGTGAGATGGACATAACTTTTGAAACTAACTGTACCTAGAATTTTATGCAGTAGAAATAAATTGATATTAAGATGGATTTTCTCGAAAATTTATAGGGTGCTCACGAGCAGCGCATTATCCGACTCGAAGGACCAAACTATGTTGCGATAAATAAGTGAATTGTCGTGATACTTAATAAACTGTTTATTTCAATTAAATTCTCGATTGCAGTTGCATTGTACAGTGGTCGAAGATATCTACTAGAATTGTGAATAAGCTGCGAGGGAGTCATGATGAGTAAAGGGTGAATGAGAGCGAGTTTAAAGAATTCTTTGTTTATATACTACTTAGAAACTATCCTGAAGGGACAGTAGCGGAAAAGGGGTAGCAACTTCTGCGTAGAAGCGTCTAAATAAGTAGGTATTTCAAATTGGGTCGTATTTAACAGTCTACCAAATTTACCCAATATTTTCATACAAAAAAATACTTTCATTTCCCAAAAATACTAAATGCTCACCAAAATTAAGAAAATACATAATCTTAAAGCGACAACCAAATATTGACATAATGCTGGCCTCTTATATATTTTGTTCGCCAAAATAATTTTTGTTGACCATAAATACTAAATGTTCACCAAATTTTATTCCGCATTTAATTCTAACATAATACCCAGATATTTAATATTCGACAGTGTCTTATATTATTTAGCAGTTAAAAATACTATTTGTTGATCAAAAAAAACACAAGCAATAAAATGTTGTTCAAATGGTAAATAATTTTATGCAAAATTATAGATGTCGATGTGCTAGACAAGGAAAATAAGAGTAAAAATAAAAGTGGTTTGCACAAAAACAGATATTGATTTC
Source organism: Schizotus pectinicornis (assembly GCA_951805265.1). Taxonomy (NCBI): domain Eukaryota; kingdom Metazoa; phylum Arthropoda; class Insecta; order Coleoptera; family Pyrochroidae; genus Schizotus; species Schizotus pectinicornis. Next base: position 14,662,481 of record OX638203.1, read on the forward strand.
CGTAATATGTAAATGCTTTGGTGTAATTGGCTTGCTTTAAATAAAACGTAAAACTTCTTTTAGTGGTAATTTCTAATCGTGCTTAAAAAAAAAAAATTACAGGGCCCTGAACTGACCTTGTACAAAACTTTTTTTGCGTCCCTCTTCTTTGGAAGCCCAAGCGGCAAGGAGAGATGCGCGAGCATATTTCATTTTTGGAGTAATAGAATAATTATTTGACACACAAATAGTTTTTTTAAGAAATACTAAATATAAATGGATAACACGAATATTTATTATGTACAGCACGAACGCGTAACTTGAGCGTTCTAAATTTGGTGAACATTTAGTAAAATTTATGGACATATAGAATTTAAAATGTAAGCAATGGTAAAACAATACGCAACATAGTTATTTTAGTGGTGATGTTCTCATTTTCTGATGTATAATAATTTGGGTTTCATTTAGATTTTTTGATGTACATTATATTTGTTTCCTTTCAAATTTAAGTATTTTAAAAATACGTTTCTTTTGGAGATGAACCCAACTGTTATGACTCTCCATAAGCGATAGGTTGCACAGTTGTAAAATCTATGTAAAACGAAATGGAAGAGAATATCTCACTCACAAAGTATTATACAACATGTAACAATAAGTACAGTGGCGTACAGACAAAAGTTTACGAATTTTGAAGTAAACTTTGATAAAAATAGCATCGTATAAACGCTGTTAAGGGGACTTTCCTGCGTGGCTCACCTCAATAAACGAATGCAATAAGGTAGTTATGGCGTTTGGTAATAGCCATTGGACTCCATAAAATTGATATCCGAACAGATTGGAATAGAAGTGCTGCATGTTGTAATGGCCAGTTCCATTTAGGTTTTACTGTTTAAGCTCCATGCCACGCTTACAGTAGCACAATGTTACTGTAAACAATGTAAACTTTTATCTGTTCACGACTGGGGGTATGCATACAAGTCAGACTAATGTTTAATTCGTTCTAGATCCAGAAGATAACTGAAAAGTGTATCTGAACTTCTCGATTCATATTGCGATGTTATATCGGGGAGTCATGCGGATCCATCGGTTTTCAAAATTTTGGGCAGACTGCGCGTTGTGAGCTAGTCCTTCAACTAGCTGAAACCAGCATACCAATCAATCTTTTACCTCATGGAGTATTATGCAATAGATCTTCAAGATTTTGTCTCAAAGGTGTCTCTCATCTGCCAAAGTTTTTTTTAATAAATTACAGAACGGACGATAAAGTTATTGCACCGAGGCTCAATAGAGCCTACATTCGGTCTGGAGTCTGGACGACGAATCTGAAGAGACAAAGTCGGTCTGTTGCCGTACCCTGGAGGTGATCAAATTACTACCCGCTGCTTTTGTTTGTCATTGGACTAGAGTGTGGCACTTGAACAACGCTCTAATTTCTAAATGAATTTATTTTTCGACCTTCCCTAAGGGTGGGTGTATCGTTAGTATGTAGTTGCACCACATTGTACTTTTGTCATGGAAAAATGCGGAGCCGTTGCCAATTTGGTGGACGCTAACTCTCCCTGACTCAAGTTGTATATTTAGCGTGCATGCCATTTAATCCAAGACATCACAACATCTGCCATGTACGTTGTCTCGAAATTATTGTTCGCATTGTTTCTTCGGCCGCAATTGCCGGAAACCAAAAATGTCTCTGGAGAGGGTTAACTTTTCGTCGTCATCACCGTCGAGTAAAAGCATTCCTCCGTTCAGTTTTATGGTTTCGTGACTAGGAAGTGGCAATAAGTGTGACCGTAAAGAACCTTTGAAAGGGGTGAAAGCTGATCTCTTGAAACTAATTAATGTTTTCACTGTACGACGTTAAAGTAAAGTACCTAATTACCGGCCAACAGTACATAGATTGGCGATTAGCGCGTTTTTATTAACCTCGGTATGGACATCGGCGGCAACACGATGAGTTTGTTCAGAAATGTCAGCACTAGCGGTTGGTTTTTCGAAAAAGGAGCATTTCGGCCGAAGCTGGCTGAGTCGAGAGCTCCCTCACCAGCAAGCAATCCACTAAGCTAACGAGCTTACTTTAGTCGCGCGTTGGAGCGGACTCGGGCGTCGTGTTTTTAATTCTCAAAGTGCGGAGTGGCCGAGCAGCACCTAAATACTAAGGTTTCCTGGAGGTGCGGCATACGTCACAATGCCCCAGGTAAAATTGCGGCCTGTTCAATTAATTATTTCGAAATTAATAATTTCGCTTTTTCAATGCAACCGCCCACGGACCGGCCAAATATCACGGCGCGGACTTCGCTGCAATTTGAATAATTATAAATATACTCCAACTCCACACCTGTTTTGAGTGTTTTGTCGCAATGCTTTATTTAGTGTCTCCTATGGCGGGCGGTTTAAAAATAGCACGTTTCAAGGATTTAATATCGATATTAAGACCTTGCTGGACGGTGTGTAAGTGTAAAATCTGAGCGTACCTGCGTATTAATAAATTTGGCCAAACGCAACGTAAATAAAACGCTGTTCTTCGCGGGTCACTTCCAACCGAACCGCAGATATCGCGGTTATAGCAACCCATGGTGTAGCATGCTAATGCGACATTATCAACCAGTTGCCACGAGTTGTTCAAGATTATGCTGCGATTTAAAGGTCCTTCGACGCACCCTTACAGCCAATAACAACCAACACGCCGGCAGTTGCCGGGAATTTTTCGTTGTCGTTATCGGTAAACTATTCCTCAATATCAAACGATATTGATTGTCTCTGTAACAAAAGGTTCTAAAATTATGTCTTTGTAGCGGCGAACTACCCTGATTAGTATCGGGGTGCGGTGCGCTAATGCCGCCGACGCCAGTCATGACCCAACAGAAAATTCGCTGCCGGCAATTCACAGCCACTATTATTTAATTTATCCGAATAATTCGAATTAACCGCCGTTAGTCGCAATTAAACCGAATTGGCGAGTTTCGTCGTTTTCGGCGGTTGACCATCCTCGCAATTGAAGCTAAATTGCGACCAGATGTTCAAATTTGGCGATAATACCACCAATGGTCACCTTCAGTTCCAAGACCAGTTGTCGATGTTATTTCGACCAAAAAATTTCCCTTCAGTTATCTGGCCCGATCAATTGCGGGCCCTAAATTCGTTTATCTACATCTGGCAGGAATATCCAACTTGCAGCACGCCGATCTTCGCTTTGAGGCACGCGAGTCAAATTTGACATTTAAAGTCGACCTTTGGCCGGGTCAAAATTCAACGAAAAATTGCATGCGAGATGGTTTTAAGAATTGGTCGAATCAAGCTGGCATAATGGTAACAGAAACGGAGGTGTGCCACAAATACCGCCATGTTACGTCATTGATGACGTAGCTAATGATTTAACTGCTGTTGGCGGATTTGGACGGTCTGTAATTTTAGAAGTCGTGGCGATAATAATAACATCTGGCAAAGTCCGCGAGTCTTATCGGAAAATAGGAAAAATTGGTTAATGAACTTTGCCAAATGCATAAAATAACTGGGGAATTTTTCACTTTCTGAATGGACGTTCTTTGTTGATCCGAAACCTCGACGGAGGACGTTCACTTGGGTTTTCAGACTTGCTAAAAATAAATGGCAATCAAATATTAATTTACTTTCAGGGGTTTTAGTTCCATAAATATTTAAAATTTTGAAGCTCAGTTGCATGAAGCTAATGCGCAGCTAATCACTTTAAACGTTTAGTTGTCTTTGTGAAAAGGTTGTTACAGCTGGTTGGTACCCTCGCAAGCAATATTTAAGGCACGGTGTTTCTTCCCAGTGTAAACCATTCGATAAGATGGAAAGGGCATTGCGACCAGCCCACTTCCAGGTGATTTACGGCTGGGCAAGGGTGGTAGATAACCGTTGGGGTAGCAAAAGAAATAAATATTTATTATCCATAGCACCATTGGGCGATAAGAATTTGCTGGAGTTCAATAGGGCAGACTGTCAGGTCTGCTGCCACAACCACTCCTACAGCTCGATTTACACAACTTCAAAATCGCCGATTTTGCCTCACGAGTCGTGTCTTAAATATTGCTCGCGAGTGTACGCAGCTATAAACAATCATGGTCATTCTATCTAAAATATTTCAAGTCCTCCAGCTATACAGGGTATTAACTTTATTATTTTATACAGGGTGTCCGTGAAAGGTCCGGACATAGCCTAATACAGTTCTATCTTTGAACCTTGATACTGTCTTAAGGAGGCTTTTTCGGACATAGGCAAATTTATTTTGATCTAAGGAACCTGTGGTTAGCCTGTGTTGGAACACCTTGTATACAATACATACATAAATACACTTTTTTTAGATGGTTTGATTGGGCTTTCAATGGGGTACTTGCCTCATGTTTGGGAAATATAATATTTAGAAAATGTAGGCGATTTCATTAGACCCGTATTTTTTTATTTGGTTCTAGAGTCAATATTACGCCCAGAATAAATTTTTAAATTTTTGGAGCGTGAGATTGGTGACGTAGCCGGCCCCTGCACGGCGTAGTTCTAAAAGAAATCGTATGATGGCGCTTTACTCAGATTCCTTGCGTTCTATTTATAAATCGAATGCCAATCCGCTGTACACATGTCGCGCACTCTGGTAGCAGCGCAGCAGTAGCCAAAAACAAGAGTCTATTCAATACAGGGTGATTCACGTAGCCCGTCCATTAGAAGTTTTTCAACTTCCAGTTGGATTAAAAATTTGAAACTTGCAAGGCAGTCATTATCAGTCATGCTCATTCTATCTAAAATATTTTGAACTCTCTAGCTATACAGGGTGTGCGAAAAGTTGGTATCAACTTTCTTATTTTAAATGGAAACTTACCATTTTTTCTACATGGTCTAATTGGTCTTCCAACTCTGAGTTTTTATAACATTTGTTATGTAAACTTATTTGACAATTTTTGACATTATGTTAATTTATGTGAAAAAAAGGGTCGATGTGGTAGCTTACGAAAAAATTCGTATCTGGCAGACGGTTTTGAATTTATGAAAACCAATTTGTAAAGTACTTAGTTCGAAGTCCAGACTAACTTCTGATATCTTATTGGTAGTTCCATTTTGTACCGTATGGGCGCAGACAATTTTCAAATATCGCACCCAAAAATGGTCAAAAAGTCATTTTTTTCAAATGGCACCTACAGATTTTTTTTTACATCATTCGATAGAAAATTGTATTTTGGGATGAGTCACTTAAGCATTTTCTATACCTAACTTCATCTCCTATCAAATTAAAAATTAAAATCCAGAAATTCCATCAATCCTGCCAAGAGATTTTTTTAGTTTTTCAAGTATGCCATAGAAACAAAAGACAATTGCAACATTTTAATTATGAAATGAATATGTTACTAATTTTATAAAAAAAACAACAACAAAAACTACGAAGAACCATCTTAACAAAATTCTAATGTAGGTGTTCAATATGAGCACCATTTTGATTACTACATACATTCTATTAATTCATTTTCAACAGATTGTGTATCTCTTTTAATTTCGTTGAGACCAAGACTGTCGAATGCTCTTATTATCTCCAGATCTTACCTCATTAGACTTTTATGTTTGGGGTCGAATAAAAGATTTAGTTTATACTTCACCACTTTGCAACATAAAGGAATTAAGCGGGAGAATAATAAGAGCGTTTGACAGTCTTGACACCAACGAAATAAGAAGAGCTACACAATGATATAAAATGATAGAATGTAGTAATCAAAATGATGCTCACATTGAACATTTACATTAGAATTTTGTTAAGATGGTTCTTGATAGTTTTTGTTGTTGTTGTTTTATAAAATTAGTAAGATATTCATTTCATAATTAAATTGTTGCAATTGTCTTTTGTTTCCATGGCATACTTAAAAAACCAAAAAATCTTGTGCAAAATTGATGAAATTTCTGGATTTTAATTTTTAATTTGATAGGGGATGAAGTTAGGTATAGGGAATGCTTAAGTAACTCATCCCAAAACACAATTTTCTATCGAGTGGTGTAAAAAAAATCTGTAGGTGCCATTTGAAAAAAATGACTTCTTGACCATTTTTGGTTGCGATATTTGAAAATTGTCTGCGCCCATACGGTACAAAATGGAACTACCATTAAGATATCAGAAGTTAGTCTGGACTTCGAACTAAGTACTTTACAAATTGGTTTTCATAAATTCAAAACCGTCTGCCAGATACGAATTTTTTCGTAAGCTACCACATCGACCCTTTTTTTCACATAAATTAACATAATGTCAAAAATTGTCAAATAAGTTTACATAACAAATGTTATAAAAACTCAGAGTTGGAAGACCAATTAGACCATGTAGAAAAAATGGTAAGTTTCCATTTAAAATAAGAAAGTTGATACCGGCTTTTCGCACACCCTGTATAGCTAGAGAGCTCAACATATTTTAGATAGAATGAGCATGACTGATAATGACTGCCTTCCAAGTTTCAAATTTTTAATCCAACTGGAAGTTGAAAAACTTCTAATGGACGGGCTACGTGAATCACCCTGTATAGGTATGAGTCTTGGATACGAGGGTCCAATACGTCATCAAAAACGAAAATTGCAAATATTTACAAAAATATCAAATAAAAAAAATGGGTAAAAAAATATTTAAGCCACTTTTAGTTATTTATTTATTAGAGAATAAAAAGTGCAATATTTTTTTCAGACAAGTACCCCATTTTGAATATCAACAGCCTAAACCCATGTGAACTTATCTTTTTTCGTAAACGACTTTATCGACTATTTTCTCCAAAAAAAATTAACATTATGTCAAAGACTGTCAGTTAAGTTCTCATAACATGGATTGTCGAAATTCAAAATCGAAAGGCCTATCGGAGAGTTTGAAGAAAATATATATAAGCTGATACCGACTTTTGGCACACCCTGTATAGCTGGAAGACGTAAAATATTGTAGATGGAACGAGCATGATTAATTATGACAACGTCCAAATTTTTAAAGCAACCGCAAGTTGAAAAACTTCTAATGCGCGGTCTACGTGAATCACCTGTATAATACTAAATTGTATTTTGTTTGATTATTTTTGTAAGTGGACAATTAATAACATTGAACAAAGTGTCCAAAAATTAAACATTTTACCATTATAGATTCACCCGGCGCAATACTATTACATGTTTCAACACAGTTCTAGGGGCAGAAATCACAAAAATTTTCCAAAACACGAATTAAACTAGCCAGCGGTTGTAACACTAGCAACTATTTTGCGTTCTTCTACTTCGGCTACTTTACTAAAAATCTTTTCCAAGCCTAAAGACAAATCGCTGCGGTCTGACAACATTTACCAGTAGCAATAGTTGCTTTTGTCGGAATTTTATTTGGACGTTTCTTTTTGCAGGAGCAGGCTTTGGACGCGAAACAGCAAGTGACTTCCCCGGAGGACACCGAGGACCTCTCCCCGTTGCCGGCGCACACCCAGCAGCCGGTCCGGCGACGCGGCGGCATTTCGGCGGAACCCGTCTCCGAAGAGGATGCCACCAGTTACGTCAAGAAAGTGGTCCCCAAGGACTACAAAACCATGGCGGCCTTATCGAAGGCCATCGCCAAGAACGTGTTATTTTCCCACTTGGACGAGAACGAACGGTCCGACATCTTCGACGCCATGTTTCCCGTTACTTGTCTGCCGGGGGAGGCGATCATCCAACAAGGAGATGAGGGCGACAATTTCTACGTGATCGATCAAGGTGAAGTTGAGGTATCTCTCGATCGATTCGTCGTTGTTGCGGTGTTGTGACCCGGTTGAGTTTCAGGTGTACGTCAACAACGAACTTGTAACGACCATCGGGGAGGGCGGCAGTTTTGGTGAACTGGCTCTGATTTACGGGACGCCGAGAGCCGCCACGGTTAAAGCCAAAACTGACGTGAAACTCTGGGGGATTGACCGAGATTCGTATAGACGGATTCTCATGGGCTCGACGATACGGAAACGAAAAATGTACGAGGAGTTTTTGTCGAGAGTTTCGATTTTGGAAAATCTCGATAAATGGGAACGTCTCACTGTTGCCGACGCTCTAGAAACTGTGGGATTTGAGGATGGTGAAACTATAGTTAGACAGGGAGAGCCCGGGGATGATTTTTATATTATCGTGGAAGGGACCGCTGTCGTTAAACAGAATAGAGCCGAAGGTGAAGAACCGACGGAAGTTGGTCGGTTGGGACCAAGTGATTATTTTGGGGAGATCGCTTTGTTGCTGGATCGACCGAGAGCCGCTACTGTAGTTGCAAGTGGACCACTGAAATGCGTTAAACTGGACAGAGCAAGGTATTTTTGCTAGTAAAACAACTAAAAATCGATGTTACGTGATTGTTTGCAGGTTTGAACGGGTTCTCGGACTATGTGCGGACATTTTGAAGAGAAATATAACGCAATACAACAGTTTTGTTTCGCTTTCTGTTTAATGATATTTTTCTTGCTGATATTTTGTTGTATTGAAAGCCAAAATTCAAGTCTTCGTTTCTACAATTTAAATTTTATAGTTTATTTATCATGTATTACTAAGTCTACCGCTTTATGTCTTGATTAAAAACGTAGACGCGTACATTTTATAGTTTTATTTTGTATTCTGCGCTAAGCGTGTTTTCAATTTAATATATACTTTTATTGTGCTTGAATGTGTACTAGTCCAATTTATATAATGTTATTTATTTACGAGTAATTGCGGTGCAATGACTTCCCTAAAGGTATTGTAGATAAAATAGATCACCGAAAAAATTAGCTATCTTGATGTGACTAGTTAATCAAGACACGAAGTTATGAAAGGATGTGTGAATTGTGAAGGCTATATACATGGAAAACACCTCTATTTTTATACTTTGTAAAACATCGGAAAATCCACCCTGTAAAATTATCAAATACTGATTCGTCGGCACCAGTGTTAACTAAAATTGTATATAATATAAATATCTTCTTCCAATGAAACTGTATCTTAATAGAATTAATATATTGTATTACCATATAACACCAATTTATTTTCATGACCAATATTGGACAAACTTTAGGCCTAAAGAGTTTGGGTCTACACGAAAAAAGTGGGTAAAACAGGAGGACTACTGGACTACAACCAAGAATGAGTATTAAAGGTTAGTACCAACGCCACCAATCAACAAGAAGTTATTTTTTCCTGACAGGAAACTCAAATCGAATTATTCCAAGTAAAAGATGTGCAATCTAACTGGCAAATAATGGATAAATTACTCGCTATCACTACTTGCTACTAACATTGTTTATACATTGTATAAACAATGCTGCTGAAATTAGAACATTCTACAACTACAGTAAGATCAGGTGAGATAGCATTCAAGGCGAGGACTCAAAAAAGTCCACTTTAGAAGGCATAGGCAGAGACCAACTATAAAAGTTTGTACACCCGGATGATCTGTAAATGAGACTCTTGAATGGCTGATTTGGCAACATTGTACCCTGGTCTGGTAAGATCGAAGGCACCGAACCGACCCGAACGCCAGGCAAAGTCGGTTCGGTACCAGAGAAATCTACAATGTTGCCAAACCAGCGATTTAAGAGTCTCATTTACAGATCATCCGGGTGTACATGTCATACTTTGATGAGAATTCACATAACTCCTGATGGTCACTTAGTTCTCTAAGTTCAAATTATCAGTTTTATGTTGATAGTGTTTTTGTTTATTGAAATTATAGTGCAAATCAGCCATTTGTCTGTGCACGAGGTCTTTAGCATGTGGTTTAAATTTGGCGCGTTCGTTACGTTGTGTTGGTGCCTTGAGAGTTAGTAAGGTTGGTACTGGACGTATAGCAGAGCATAAAGCATATATTTTAATCTGTCAAGTGTCAAGTCAAAGGTGTGATGACTGATGACATGTGATGGTGATAATCAAATAAGTTTATGCGTTTTCTTCTCAAATATTGCGAGAAATAGATGTTAAATAATTGTGCTTTGCTCATTCCCAAATTTCTTTACAGATTATTCATTGAAAAGTACGAGATCACTCTCCATTTATGCATGTATTGGTAAGGACCATTCACTTCCAATATGGCTGCCAATTTAATTTCTAAAATAAACGAAAGTGGATTGCGATTTTGCAAGGGGGCCCTTCGTATTCCTTGTTATTAAAACGCAATAATTTCATGCACTTAAATCCGAAACTTTAAAGTTTAATATTTTGCGGAACGGGGGAGAAGTTTAATGGGGTATTTGGGAGACGTCAAGATGGCTGCCCACTTTCTACTACCCTTTATCTAATGTTAAATTCCGTAAGAAGATTCGAGTTTTAACGGTAGTTTTTGCAGATTTCAGAATGACCGATAAAGCTGCAGCATCCCCAACAGCAACAACTGCGACCCCAACCCCAAATACAGAAGCACAAGCGATCCAGCACCAGTCTCAATGGACCAACTGTTATCCAATGTATAATTACGAAATGAGCGGTCCTAGTTATTATCCTTATTTCTTCATGAATTCATATTCCCCATATCAAAACGCGATTTATCACCAAGTGCAACAGCAAATGCTGGATCCGAAAACCGACAACAAGTTTATTCCGCCCCTTCCGCCGGGTCCTCCGCTCCCCGCGAGTACTCCTCACATCTCGAAACCTCCATTGTTAAACACCCCCAAACAATTCAACCCAATTAGGTTTAATCTGAACGGAAAGAGATTGCCGAATGGAAACTTACAGCAGAACAATTCATTGACGAGCGGGGCAGCGAAAAAGAAACGGAAACGCAACAGAAACAATCAGATGAACAATTCTCAAAACAATAATTTCAACATGCCACCTCTTCCGCCTCCGGAATTAAATATTCCGAAACCGGCACCTCCACCAGAAGCAATACCCCCTACTCCGCCATTACCGCCGCTTCCAGACACTAGCAAACCGCCACCGCCAACTACACCGGACAAACCTCAACAACAAACGTCAACTGTCGCCAACAACCCCACAGAGGATTGGCCGCCGAGTCTCAAAGATTACGTCACACGCAGTTACGCTAAATGTAAAACGACAATAGATAAGAATCAGGTGGAGATTATTTTGAAAGGAAAAATTACGCAAGCCTGTCAGACGGGACAGTTGCATAAAGATTGGAGCAAAGAGGCTTTGCCGAGTATACATAGTGAACGCTTAACTCTAGTGCCAAAAACTGTACCGGGACAATTGTCTCAGTTTCAGAACGCCACGAAAAAGGGGCTGTCGCCAGCGATGGGCGCGAGGCTCGGAGCTAGAGCGTCGACTCTGCGAGGCACTAGTAGGTCGTCTTCTAGGTCTAGGTCACGGTCGCCTTCGTTTAGAAAGAAATCTAGAACGCGGTCCCGCAGCCCTAGAAGGCACCGGACCTCTAGGTACGTTACTTCACCGGCTAACCTTGGTTATTCCTCCCTTGTAATTGTTACTTCAATAGAACTTTTTTGTTGGGCAAAAATACAATTTTCTCCAATAAGGGGGCGCGAAAAATTGATACATTTTTAACGTAACGATCCACCCTTTTAAAGAATTACGTCCGAAGGGGTATCCGCTTGGGGTACGTTTTACGTACTAGGTGAACAAAAAGTAATGCCATAGGGAGGTGCGGAAATGCAAAGAACCCACCTATCATTAAATTTCTTGGCACTGGGCTGCGTTTCACTTTTATGGCAGTTGGACTTTGCCGAATGGCTGGTTGAGGGTAAAATAGGGCAGGCAAAAATTTCTCTATTAAAATTTAAGCTTTAGCCTTCACAAAAAATTTTTTATGCGATTTTTCAAAATTGTTTTTTTTCAATTTTAATATCTAAACTCATTAGTTGTTCTTCATATACAGGGTGGGGCAATAGTGCGTCCGAGTTCGATAGCTCGAGTTCTATGATGGGTATAAATTTGATTTAAACACACAGATAAACTAGAGAAAGAAGTCTATAACCGGAAATTATTTTTGAACATACAGGATGAGCCAAGACAATTATACAGGGGCAAGTGACAAATTTTTAAATGGAATGTGGTGTGTAAAAGAAGATTTTTCGGAGCCTTTTCCTAGACTCTTTTCAATTCAATATTATTGCTGACCATTTCCAAACCACTTGGATGTAGCGATTTTTTTTGTTCAAATAATGGCATCTGCAGATCCATGTTAAAAAAATCACTACTGTCACAATTACGACTTCTAAGAAAAAATTACGTAAAGACTACTTAGGAAACATCTGTGGAATGTTTTTGATCCGTTTTAACTTTTAAAAAATTATACAGGGTGGCTAAATTTAATATCTCAATTTAGACCTTTTTGAATTTCATTTTCTCCATTTTTTCAAATAGAACACCCTGTATATTTTTTAACGATATGATGTAGAAACTAAAAACGAACATTTTTCGTATGCACACCCCTATGGCTATTTGTAACCATTTTCGAAATGTCGTCAAATAATTACAAAATTCAAGAATAATCCTAAAAAATTAGATCGTTTTCCAAATAACTCGACAAAAAACTTCAAATGTTTCAAAATTGACACAAAAATGACAACTGACGACAGGTAACTGCGGTAAATGTGTTTTTCTTGTCGGATAATATAAAACGCAAAAATGATCAAGATACTAACATAAAGTGAACTTACTAAAAAAACTTATGCTGTTTTTATAAACAAAACATCTTGAGCACTTATTACAATTTTATCTGTCGAGTAATTTGAAAAACAAACTAATTATCTAGGATTGTTCTTCATTTTTGTAATTATTGGGCGATAAATTGAAAATGGTTACAAATAGCCATAGGGGTGTACATACAAAAAATGTTTGTATTTAGTTTCTACATCATACCGATAAAAAATATACAGGTGTTCCATTTGAAAAAATGGAGAAAATTAAATTCAAAAAGTTCTAAATTGAAAAATTAAATTTAGCCACCCTGTATAATTTTTTAAAAGTTAAAACGATTCAAAGACATTCCACATAATTTTTTCTTAGAACTTATAATTGTGACTAGTGATTTTTTTTAACGTGCATCTGCAGATGCCATTATTTGAACAAAAAAATCGCTACATCCAAGTGGTTTGGAAATATAGTCAGCAATAATGTTGGATTGAAAAGAGTCTAGGAAAAGGCTCCGAAAAATCTTCTTTTGCACACCACATTTTATTTAAAAAAATGTCACTTGCCCCTGTATAATTGTCTTAGCTCAGCCTGTATGTTCAAAAATAATTTCCTGTTATAGACTTTTTTCTCTAGTTTATTTGTGTTTTTAAATCAAGTTTCTACCTATCATAGAATCGAGCTATCGAAATCGTACGCACTATTGCCCCATCCTGTATATGAGCTTTTGTTATTTACAGCCCGCTGAGCTTTTTCTACTTTACAGCCCGCCGAGCTCTTTTTCGACTCTTTTTCTACTTTATAGCCCGCCGGACTCTTTGTTTGTTTTACGTCCTCCTAGTTGTGATATTGTAGTTACGCCCTTCGTAACTGTAGTGTAAACAAACAGTTTGTACCTAGTTGTGCTTAAATGAAATTACATTCATTAAATCACATTTTACTGTTCTTCATGGTAAATTAGAATCCGCTGTAAGGGTGTAGCGAAAACGATTCTAGCGTTTCTTAGAACGTCAATAATTTGAGGCTGCCTTTCTGCTTCACAGTAAGAGTAATCTTTGTTGTTGCTTTCAGTGAGAGCTCCAGCAGCAGTAGCGAGGAGAGCTTTAAGCCCGTGATAAAACCAATTAATAAGAACAAGATTAAAAACAAGCTGGCGAACAGGTTGGGCCCGACGAAAAACAAATTGAACAACAAACAGCTAAAGAAGCAAAAGTTGAAAGACAAGAAAAATCACATGTTGTCAACGTTTGGTTCAGAAGTCGAGGAAAATTCGGAATTACTGCAACAAAGAGCGGCGCGGTTCAACAGCAACAAACAGAAAGGAAACAGTTGCAACAACAGCAAAAGCTTTGTTGTTGATAAGTATGAAGATAATATCGCAGACTTTGACTGGACTGAATTTCACATAGTGGGGACATGTCAGGACTTGGAAAAGTCCTTCCTTCGACTCACTAAAGCCCCAGAGGCGTGTGAAGTGCGTCCAGTTGAAGTCCTTAAATTGTCATTGCAGAACGTTAAGGCCCGATGGAAGGAGAAATCTGACTATTTCTACACTTGCGATCAATTGAAATCGATTAGGCAAGATTTGACTGTAAATATTTTTTCCCCATTTTTACACGTAACACTAATTCGGTCTTTCAACAGGTTCAGGGTGTTAGGAACGAATTTACCGTGGAAGTTTATGAAACTCACGCCAGAATAGCGTTGGAGAAAGGCGATCACGAGGAGTACAACCAGTGCCAAACTCAATTAAAAATGTTGTACTCTGAAGTAGGTGGTAAGAACAAGAACGAATTTACAGCTTACAGGATTTTGTACTACATTTTTACAAAAAACACTTTAGGTAAAATTGATTGTTTGGTTTTGCCGTTGATTTTACTGAAGGTTTTCCTTTCAGATATCATGACGATTATGAAGAGTCTGTCGGTGGAAGAGAAGGGCGACGAGTGCATCGCATACGCTTTAAAATTAAGGTCTGCGTGGAGTTTGGGCAACTTTCACAAGTTCTTCAAGCTCTATCAGCAGGCGCCTTTAATGGGGGGCTTTTTAATCGACTGGTTCATTGAGCGCGAGCGCAAACAGTTTTTAAAGTGTGTTATAAGAAGGTATGTATATATTTTTTATTGCCAATATTTCCGCGTTGTTCCCACTTAATACTTAACTCCTGTGCAGAGCAGTAAACAGAATTTGACCGCGCTTTACAATTTCCTGGACGTTTGTCTTAACTTTTGCCTTTGCAAATGTGAAGACATGCATAACCATCTTTTTCAACCTTTGGTGATTTACATGGTCATTTGTGGGTATTTCCTTCGAAATTCGATAGAAAATGATCTATTTTGGCTTAATTAATGTTACGCAAGTCATAAATTTTGATATTAACCATATTTCGAATTTTTTCCCGGGGAAATGACAGGTCGGATTGCAAAGTGACAGTTCCGCGCGCAACTTTGCGGCACCGAGATAGGGAAAACAGCGTGGCAATCGAGTTAACGCGAATTGCAACCTCCCATACTTGAAATTGATCCCTTAATCTCCAGTATTTCGTAGAACAGTGTAACTCCCGGTTATTGGTCAAATTCTGTCTACTCTGATAATGGGAAAATAGTATACAGTGTGTACAGGAAGAATGTTAATCATGGGAAACTCACTTATTTGAAGAGTGACGACTTTGGTCAAATTACAAGAAAGTTATTCCTGTTAGGGTTTATTTCAATAGAACGTTGGCTACACCCTAATAAATAAATAATGACGCATTTACGGTGGCTTAATTGATATTAAACAGAAATTTTCGATTTTGGTTTTAATTATAAATATCGCCTTAATAGGTACGCATTATCAGGACATTTCCAAAAGCAACTCAAGCAATTTTAGTACGCTTTAAATTTTTTGGGAAAAGAATTGTATTTATCAAATGTAGCCTCTTCGACAACTTATCTCTATTAGACGGTGGAAAACGGTTTAAAAGTTCAGAAAATTCATGACAACGGTCCCACTGAAATGCGAAAAAGAATATTTGCGTTGGGTGGAAGCGGGGATAGGACTTGGGAATTTTTTAAATTTTTGGGCCGCCTTTGAGCAGTCGGACCTAGTGGTCTAAAACACTTTCCTTTTGCAGCATAATGAATCTTCTGTAGGTATTTGGCGAGGAACAGAACTGAACGATATTTTGCCGCGTCTTGTAGAAAAATGGTGTTATATTATTATGCAAACTAAACTTTGGTCTCACTGTGTTGTCACCATTTTCCTTCATGCGCGGCCTTGTGTGTGCTAATGTTGTTCAAATCTAACTTATTTTTTTGTTTAGCTATCGTCCAAACATATCGGTGAGCTTTCTCATGCAAGAGTTGGCGTTCCCATCGTTGGATGAAACTTTCGAATTTCTAGAACCGTTTGGTTTGAGTTTCACGGACATCACCAAGACCAGTATTGATTGCAAAAATAGTATGGCGTCTATTCCAAATATCTAAAATTTTATTGATGGCGAAATCTGGGTGTCGTTGATCCTCATCTCTTAAGGTGTTCCATTAAAAAGAGTTATTCCTCCCATGTTGTGATCACACAATAATATTTTGGGCGCCGATCTCGTTGTCTTCACGTTACTTTTCTACCGATTATATCGAGTTGTTGCGTTGATTGAGGTAAATCAGTCTTCAAAGTTGAGTCTTCAGAGGTGTCTGAATTTCTATACATATATATGGCTACATTTTAGTAGCGGTAAGCAGCAGCCTGTGGAGGTCCACGTGTCATAATTATTAATTATTTATAAGGTTTGATGTACATACTTAATTTTAGATAATAAAACCACCAACCGTTGAATTTTGTTTTAAATTTTTTAATTGATCCATTCACCCTCAAAGAAAATTTAGGTACAGCTCAGTTCAAAAGTAATGTCCACCTGTTAAACTCGTTTAGTTTCCACATTAAGCGAACACAACCATTAAAATTCATATTTATGCTAAGTATATGAAATAATGGAACAGATGCATTGGCTTTCCTTTGGCTAGTAGGTCATAGAAAAAATTTAAAAGTGTGAGATGGACATTACTTTTGAAACTGACTGAACCTATGTGTATGACAATCCCACAGGGAAGTACACATACTGTTCCTTGCAGCTAACGTATTACAGTCTGCAAAAAGAAGTGTTGCTAGTGAAAACTTCATTCTTCTGGGTGTATTTTTAGCTTGTGATGGAAAGGTCTCCGTTTATGTTTGAACGTATCTGAAGTTGATACAAACAAATTTATAATATTGTTTTTTTACTATAATTAACTGTTTTCTTATTGTGCCAATATGTCTGATCTCCAATTTTCGATATAATTTTGTTTACCAAATTGACTAAATTTTGTAGATTTCTGGATTTAATTTAATGTTTTTTATTGTTCCAATTAGGCTCTATTCCACCAACTTTAAACATTTTTTTAAATTTCTCAAACCACATTGGTCCTGCATGAAACATGTACAGCCGGATTATTTGAAAATGAAACACTTGAATCGCTGGTTTGACCGATTTGGCAACATTGTAGACTGTATAGCGAGGTCTAATAAGTTAGAAGGCACCGAGCTTTATCGAACCGACCCGAACGCCGACACTAATTGACAATGTTGCCAAATCAGTCAAACCAGTGATTCAAGTGTTTCATTTTCAAATAATGTGAGTGTACATATTAGTAACTAATGATACTGTGGCGGTGCACTAGTATGGGCGCGCGGCGAGGCTGATTGTGTTCCCTCGATAGCTTAGCGGTCAGAGCAACCAACCGGCAATTGGGAGACCCGGGTTCGAATCCCAGTTGAGGAATAACACTTTTATCCTCGTTACGCCACATGCCATACCTGCACTCGACCGCCAAAATACCTATTGAAATTGTGAAAGTCTGACGGGCCGCACACCGATTGGTGAAAATATGGCTTAAAAATTAAGTACCTATCATTGCGGTTGACCTCAAAATGTTTTTAAGCCTTTTTTAATGATTTCTGCACGAGCTCAACTTTTCTTGGTCAGGATGTGTTTGGAGTGTTGAAAAATAAATGTATTTTTAAGAATTTTTAGACATTCTTTTCTGTAATTTTCCATATTACCGCGTTGGTCCTGAAATAATAAATAAATTGTCTTATTTTCAAATTTATTTAGCTTTTTTTTAATTATGAGTAAAGCGCAGGTACTTGACCAAATTGTCCTCCAAGTGAGTTCACTAAGTCCCTTTCAACATATGTGCAATCAATTGGAAATGACATTATTTTCAGTGTAACTGTGTAACAGTGTAACAACTTATTCACAAATTTTCTCTTATTGCCACCAGAAGCTTACAGAAAAGCTTTTATCTAGCGCTGTAACATGGTGCCACCACTTAACTGGTATATACAGCATTTCACCAGGTTCCAGGAGACATTTGTGTATAACAGCTTTGGAAAAGTCTGGATATTTTTCTAAATCCGGCTGTAATGGATTGATCTGTGAGGTGTTTGACAGCAATTTTCCTTCATACGGATGCAAATAAGGCGTATCACTTGGTGAAAACAAAATCAACTGCTTAGTTCCAAATACCTGTCAAGTATAACATTGATAAGTTGAAGCTAATTGCGCATTCAAGCGTTACCTGAGCAAGAAGATTATTTTTCGGGTCTTGGTGTAGAGGTGAGACCGTGCCCTCGGGGCCCAACCAAGCGTTGATTTCTGGCTCGCTGTCGTCATCGTTGGATAAACAACAGTAATCAGGGACGTAAATGTCTTCTTTCAGTTCGGGTACCTGATTGTGGGGCATATTAAAAAATCGTCACTAATAATGGTTAGAATGCAAACCTGATCGAATAAGTTGTGTTGAGCCAAGTAGCCCGTTTTCCCAGATTCTTGCAAAAAGTGTTCTTTAATAAAGTCTTTGAAGACCATCAACTTCTGGCGCCAATCCTCATCGGCATAATGCGAGCCTATTTCTATCGGAAAGGTGCGATCACCCACCACATTTAGCAGGTAATTGACGTCTAACCATTTTGTGCTGGCAGGCCAGTGGGACATGCAATCTACAAAATTGAAACTCAATTATTCCCAAATCTTATAATCTCCAATTCGCCCGGCGCATCCACCATTTGTGATAAGTCGACCATTTCGAGTTTAGGTTGGATTGGTTCAATTTGTGGTAGAAATTACATTAACCACACAACAAATTTTCAATACTTTCCTTGATCTTAAATTACACCATTTTTGCGATTAGTTACCTTTTAGCTTCACTGGAATTTGGGGCCTATAATGAGCCTTACTGAACGTCTCTAACGATGGACAACTCAAACTACTCACTTCCTCCCCTTTCAACAGCTCGAATTTTTGTAAAAATTCCGACCGGCATTTTCTTTTACCAGTGGCCAGTGGGCTAGTTTCCCCAATTTCTGTTTGGCCCTTATTAATTTCTTGAGAAATATAATTGGCACATTGCGCCAACAAATCAGGATTATTCGGCAAAGGAGCTCCCAATAACAAACCCATATCCAATGCCTTCAAGCAATCCCTCAACAACACCACTGTGCATTCAGGGGAATTCCTCAAAAGATTGAGGGTTTTTAAAAAACTGGTTGCCGTAAATGCATGTCGAAAGCGTATCGGAACGTCGCTCCAATGACCTGTGTTCAATTCGTCATGTAAATAATCTAAAATACTGTCGATTTCTAGCCGTCTGTCTCTTGTATCGAAAGGGTTGAGGCATTCTCGAAGACACGTTTCGAAAGTTTGACCGCAGGAAGCGTCCACTAACGCGACGCAGTCTTTCAGGAATTCCTTGTCAGGTGCGAAACTTAATAAAGTGCCGGCGATTTCTTTCGTCTTCATCGCATTTTCCTCGTTGACGAGCTCAGGAAAAGGGTTGCATTTTTAACATAAAATCTGCACTGTGCACATGAGAAAGTGAGGTTAACAATAAAGAAAGTGAGGTTAACTATAACGTCACTTTGACAGGTCTCTTGTCTTGAAGCTGTCAGTTGGTCCGGCATCGTGGGAATCTTCTTCAACGTTCTTCCTCACGTAACATCAATTAAGTGAAAGGTGTTGCGTGGCGTATGGTACCGTACATCTAATCTAAACTAACATTATCAAAATTTACATCAGAAAATCTGAAATTCGTCGATTGTGCGAAATTGGCCATAACTTGCATCATCCAGTCGAAATTCGGCAATGATGGGTGCAGACGAAAGTGAAACCGTTAGCAAGCTGCTAACCCTAGGATTAAGTGAGCAGAAAGCCAAAGAAACCCTCAAGAACCAAGCTCTAACCCAAACGTTGCTGCAAGTGCTACACGAGGTAAGTGAAGAATTGTTAACCTCAAAGTTCCGTCACGAAACCCGGAAAAACTCGTTAGGTACGTGAAGTTTCGCTTAACGAAGGAGTCGGGACTCTTCTCTACCATTTGGCGACGAAAACCAAGCCCCAAATTAGTAACCGGCTTACTGACATCATCAAGTACATAGTTTCCAAGAAGCTGGACTCGCCGCTAAGGGTCGAGAAAGCCATTGAGTACCATTTGAGCCACATCAACAGTTTCGATGTCGAAGAATACGAAAAGCACTGCGGGGTGGGCGTAGTCGTTACCCCCGAAGAGATCGAAAAAGTCACTGAGAAGCTTGTTCAGGAACATAAAAGTGAACTGCTGGAGAAGCGCTACCGGTTCAATGCCGGACCTCTCATGCAGAAAGTGCGGGGTCTCCTGCCTTGGGCGGACGGAAAGGCTATCAAGAATGAAATCGACGTTCAGGTTGGTTATCGTTTTGTTTTGTAATTTCATTGATTGTCTGTTAAAGATTTTGGATCTGCTGGGACCCAAAACTGAACAAGATTTAGCGCCAGTTGCCAAGAATGACAAGAAGCCGAAGAAAGTTCAAGAAAGTAGCACGAAAGTTGAGAAGAAGAAAGAGATTGTTGGTATGTACAGTTGATTGGGTCTTTTTCTTGGAATTTTTGCCAAAACGCTTGCGGAATTTTTTTTTCTACACCAAAGCCTCATGTTTGAGAAATATAATATTTAGAAAATGTAGTCGACTTCATTAGACCCGTATTTTTTTATTTGGTTCTAGGGTCAATATTACGCCCAGAATTAATTTTTTAATTTTTGAAGTGGGAGATTTGTGACGTAGCCGCCCCCTGTACGCCGTAGCTCTAAAAGAAATCATATGATGGCGCTTTACTCAGATTGCTTGCGTTCTATTTATAAATCGAATGCCAATTCGCTGTACACATGTCACGCACTCTGGTAGCAGCGCAACATAGTAGCCAAAAACAAGAGTCCATTCAATATAGGTGTGAAAAATATTTAAGCCTCTTTTAGTTATTTGCATGCATGTAGAGAATAAAAATTGCAATATTTTTTTTAGGCAAGTACCCTATTGGGGCCAATGGAGGACTGGCTTGAAAAAATAGGGCTGGTTTGAATCTCTAGATCAGTGGTTCCAAACCTGAGGGTAATTACCCCCGCGGGGGTAAATCAGCTGTTCTGTGGAGATAACAAAGAACCTAATAATTAAGACCTAATCTATTAAAATATCTTATGAGCCAGTATCCTATTTCTTTTTTTTTGTCTTCATTGTGGGGTTTCCCATTTTATTAAAGAAGTACTGACTCTTCTGCAAATTTTTGCAGATGACGTGTCCCCCCTTACCATTCAAGATGTGATGCGGAAACTCAATTTCCACGCGCCCGGCGAAAACTACAAAACCGACGGTTACGTGATCACGGACAACACCCACAACTTGTTGCAGCAGCACCTTAAGCAAACTGGGGGTAAGGTGCGTACGCGATTTCCTCCCGAACCCAACGGCATTTTGCACATTGGTCACGCCAAAGCGATCAATATAAATTTTGGATACGCTGCTGTCCACAACGGTTCTTGTTACCTCCGATATGACGACACCAATCCCGAAAAGGAGGAAGAAAAGTTCTTCGTAGGCATCAAGGACATGGTCACTTGGTTGGGTGCGACTCATGAAACTAACATCTATTTTATTGGTGATTTTTTTTTTTTTTTATAAAGGTTATAAGCCCGCAAAGATAACCCATTCGTCTGATTACTTTAATCAATTGTACGAGTGGGCTGTTCAGTTGATCAAATCGGATTTCGCCTACGTGTGTCATCAAACTGCCGACGAAATGAAGGGGTTCAACCCCGAGCTGTCGCCGTGGAGGTGTCGCCCGATTTCGGAGAGTTTGCAACTCTTTCAGGTAACGCTTGATGCCTCAACGAAATTAAAGGTTTGAACGAGCGGCTTAGTTGCCCAGAAAAAAACTCAAACACCCCGAGGGTGGCTAAAAAGATTAATAATTGAGTAGCGTTTTTAGAAAGAAGGGTTAATTGTTAATCGTTAAGTTGGTGAAAAAATATTGACAGTTTGTTGACCTGAAATTTGGAAAAAGTATGATTACCTCAGAGATGTTAAATAATTGCGCATGAAAAGAAAGATACAGCGTGTACCAAAATAAGGAACATTGATGCTGGATTTTATATAATTATGGTCATTAAGAATGATTGACTATGATGTCAGCGTAGGTACTCTTTCGCCATGTTGATAATACTTACTTACGCGTTTGACGGTTGTCAACTGTCAGTGGGATTCAAAGTGTTTTGCTCGTTTATCAGTTCGTGTTTTAACCGCTTCTTGACTAAAATGCATTTTTTTCCAGTACTAAATAACTATGAATTAAAATTTTCAGTTGGCAAATTTATTGAATGTTCGTGGTGCCACTGGCATTAGTACAGTATGTAAACTTCGGTAACGCAAAAGTTGGGTATGGTTATCAGGTAAGCGGCACGTTCAGGTATTGTGGATGACCCTGTGGATGAAAACTAAGAAAAAGAAATAGACACTGAGAAGAAAAGAAAAGTGAAAAAATATATACAATAATTGATATTAGAAAAAAAAGTGAATATGCAAATTATTAACATGAATAAAAAAAATAATTTAGCAACCAAATTTTTTTTTCTAACCAATACTTCAACTACCACCGGCAAAAAGTCTTCAACGAGCAATTGTTTTTTTTTAATTATTAATTTTTGCAAAAAAGGAAACTTGCCTTCAACGCGGTAGGGCTTTCATTCTCGACTGAAGACACGGAGTACAACGTTTTATCAGTAATTTTGCTGGTGTTATCTCGCCTTTGTAACTGATGCTTTCTGCAGGACATGAAAAACGGCAAAATCGACGAAGGCGCCGCCACCTTACGAATGAAAGTTACTCTGGAAGAAGGCAAACTTGACCCGGTCGCTTACAGGGTTCGATTCACCCATCACCACCGTTCTGGCAATAAGTGGTGCATTTATCCAACATACGACTACACTCATTGCTTATGCGACAGCATTGAAAACATAACTCACTCGCTCTGTACCAAGGAGTTCCAGTCGAGGTACGGCCTTCCGCAGTTTTGTCAGCAATTCCCAAATTACGTCTTTTATAGGAGATCTAGTTACTACTGGCTGTGCAACGCCTTAAATATTTATTGTCCGGTCCAGTGGGAATACGGCAGGTTACGCGTTAATTATACGGTGGTGTCAAAGAGAAAAATTGCCAAACTCATCGATGAAGGAGTAGTCAACGGTAAAGTGTTGGACAATTGCCAAATTCACAAATTGATTATTGTAATTTCAGACTGGGACGATCCAAGATTGTTCACTTTAACCGCCTTAAGAAGACGCGGTTTTCCTCCCGAAGCCATTAACAACTTCTGCGCGCAACTCGGCGTGACCGGAGCCCAAAGTACCGTGGATCCTTCGATGTTAGAGGCCTTCGTGAGAGATCATCTCAATATTACGGCGCCCAGGTAACGCGGCAGGGTCAAAATCACCAATTACTTTTCTTATTAATGAATGTTTGTTTAAGAAAAATTGTTGATTTAGGGTTGCTTCTAGACTGTGATCTTAACTTTTTAGACGTATGGTTGTTCTGGAGCCTCTCGAAGTGATAATCGACAACTTCCCGTTTGCCCAACCCGTCGATATTTCAGTGCCCAACTTTCCCCATAAGCCCGATTCAGACACTCATACCGTCAAATTTGGGAAGTGCATTTTTATCGAGAAGTCCGATTTCCTCGAAGTATAATGAACCCAACTGAATATGTTTTTTTAATTGATATAAATCGTATTTAAGGATGGCGGCAAGGGTTATCGCCGATTAACGAAGACACAAACAGTGGGTCTGCGTCATGCAGGATACGTTCTCGAGGTCGTGGAAATCAGAAAAGATTCCCGCAATCAAGTGATTGGTTTGAACTGCAAGTGTCTTGAAGTGGATAAGGCCTCAACTAAACCCAAAGCGTTTATACATTGGGTCAGTCAGCCGCAAGTTGTAGAAATTCGTTTGTATTCGCCACTGTAAGTGATAACTTAGGCCGGCGTCACACTTGCGGCACAACCGCAGCGGAACTGGCGGCGGCGCTGCGCGGTTGTCCGCAAGTGTGTCGCCGGCCTTACGGTTTTCTTTATAAAATTAAATGACCGTTTTTGACAGATTTAAGCATAAAAATCCCGAAGATCCAGCTGAAGTTCCCGGCGGATTTTTAAGCGATGTCAACAAGGATTCTCTGGAAATTTACAAAAGTTTTGCTGATCCTTCCTGGTTGAATACTAAGGTCAACGACAAGTTCCAGTTTGAACGGATTGGTTTCTTTTCTACTGATCCAGATACAACCGAGCAAAAGGTAAGCAATACGTTCTGATCTTGTCCCTTTAGTAAGGGTAACAGCGATTTGACCTCGAAATACCGTTTTGAAACACCGTCTCAGCTTCATTGTTACAAAATTGAGATGAAACTTACTTTTTTTTTAAATTTAGGCCTTAAAATTGTAAAAAAAGGTAATTAAACAAACTAGTTCTATCTAAAATATTCCTGATGCACGATCTATGATGTGAATATTGTACTTAATAGTTGCTCTAATGAAATGGCTGATCATCCATATTTGAGCTGCTCTTCAAGTGTTCCAGTAACTTTTATGGCGATATTTTTTCCACCAGTAGAATTATTAAATAAATAGTAAAATTTTGTATGACATTGTATGGCTCAACTTTTATTTTTTTTTTGCTTTCAGGTCGTTTTTAATCAAACTGTGGGCCTTAAGGAAGATGCAGGAAAACAGTCTTATTCTTGATTTTATAAAATATTTTCTGTATGTGGCCAAAGTACTAGGAAGGACTGTTCAATTTCCGTCTCCAGTACCAAATGAGCCACAAGGTGCTGTAATAGTAAAGAAATGAAAAAAAGTGTTCAGCAGCGTAGACCATTTATTGTAAATTTAAAAGGAACTAAAACCATAAGACCTAATACATATCCAATGATTAATAATAGAAGATAAAGTAGGAATAAGTACAAATAACAAAATTAAAAACTTAAGTTTCAACACCTAATCTTACATTAATTGTCGCAAAAACGTGACAGAGTTGGTCGCTAAGTTCAGAGAATTGCCCTGCTATATATTTACCGCTAGTAAATATTCCGCGCGTTATTTTTAAACTATATATTTGGTCAACAGCGAGGTTTAGATCACAGGTACATTCATTGCTGAATAAATTAACTACGTTGCAACCAAAAAACGACGTCCGTTGCAACGTAAGGAGCCCACGGGGAGCTGAATAATATTTTTGTATTTTTGCACTTTTATGTATTTTTTTTTTAATTATTTTATATGTACTATCAAAAGTATAAAATACTGCAAAATATCATGAACACAACAATTCTCTTCATCTTACGACTAATAAAAACAAACACTGCCTAAAGGAAGACAAAGGTAATGATAACAAACTGTAAAGCTCCTCATTACATACATTTTAGTTCCTTCCACATAATTTCTCGACATTACATAACTATTATCTAATTGAAGCATAAATGCACTAGTTTGTACTTTGTAATTTAGATCCAAACGTTGGCAAATAAAATGTATATAACGATATAGGCAAATTTCAATGCTAACAACCAATTATTCGAACAAGAAGAGCTTTGAAAAATTAATGAACACGTTATTACCTATTATCACATAATATGAAAAACTCGATTATACATACAAAACGCGAATATTAAGGGAAAGGCTAATAAACATGTCAAACGTTATAGATATATACACAATAACAATAAAATTCTAAAGATAAAAGACAATAAATAAGGTGACACAATTATTTTACAAGATCATAGAAGTCACCAAACTTGTAAAAAATTTCTGCAGACTGTTGATAAGTTTTTTCCAAAATGAGTGGGGGGGGGTAAACAAGGTTAACTGACGTAACACGATTAAAAAATTTTGATTGTTCTGGGTTATTGCTATTAAATTTACGCCCGCTTAAAAGGTGCAAGATATCTAACAACACAAGAGTACAAACAAAAAACGAAAACTCAATTCCTTATCCATAGTTTGTATCACACACAGATATTAATCATCACAAATCGCGTTAAAACAATTGCCTATAATATAAATTAAAAAAACCTCCTAATTCAAAACGATTAAAACAAAACGTACACGGAAAAAAGTTCTAGACTACAGAAAAAAAACTTAGTAATCACAGTTAATGTTGTATTGATTCGAAGGAAACAATAGGATAATTCCGGGAGATGTCCGGGCGGGAGAGATGCACATTTGCAAAATCTTGAGATGTTAACGTAAATTCCGAGGTACCACCTCTTCCACTTCTATACCGAAATCCTGTGGAATAAAGAAGTTGGGGTTAGTCAACCAAGAAATAGTGCATGTTGTAAGGGTTACTAGTCAAAATCCCTTTGAACGTCAGCGGGAGAGATGCCGATTTACCAAATTTCAAGTGTTAAAAAACAGAAGGAGGTACCTCTTCAACACTGTGTGTTGTGTTGACCAAGGCAGACAGGAAAGAAAAGTGCATATGCCAGCAGCACTTCGGTGCTACGGGTGCTGGAGAACCGGTGACGGTCTAAGGGGTGTGCCTCCCACCACCAAGAATTTTTAGGGAAAATAAGTATTTTTTTTGAAAAATAAAAAGCGAATCAACGGAAGGGACAGAAATGGAAAGCGGAAAAGGAAGAAGCAGAAAGGGTCACACTGTAACAATTTCAAAACTTTCAGAAGGCCATGCTATTTTGGTGTTTCTTACTACTGGCAGCCAGCATCTCTCCCGCATACATGAGATAGATGCCACACGTGCCGCTCTATGATAATGATAAAATTTTGTTTTTATGTAATCAAAAAAAAGAGCGCAGAATTATTGTGGCATCGATTTCAAAATCCCATCCCTAACGATCATTGCTGCATATTTTGTAATAATTCCCAGCTTTCGCTTTATCTTCTCTTACATTTTTAAGGGTTAGCCTCAGCTCCCTCTGTCTTTTCAGCTCGACTTGCAATCTTCGGTCGTTCGCCCTCTCGATTTGCTGAAGATGATAACAGTATTGTGCGGCTGCTCTCAAAATTTGAACTTTGGCGGCGCGCTGCTTCTTGTTGACTTCAGGCACCACTTTCTTTAAATTATCGAAATCCGTACGGAGATCGATTCGTCTCTGCCTTTCCATGTCGTTGTGCATGCTACGCTTCTCGGACGGCTCCAGATCACCACAACTGTACTTGCGACGCCTGTTGCCGCCTTTAGTTTGTTTGGCGTTGCGACGCCCCTTCGGTTCTGCCGGTTTTCGCTTGGGAACGGGGGCTTGCACAACGACGGGAGGTGACGGCTGACGGGCGGTCTTGGTGGGCAGACGTCTCTTGATGCCTCTGGTGGTAAAGCGAGACTGCATGGTGCGCTGGAAGAGCTGGCGGTCCTCGGTCGACGGGTTCGTCGGCAAATTGGCGGTCTTGCCCTTGTCGCCCACGGACACAACATCGATCTCCTCCTCTGGAAAAAAAAGAAAAAAATTTGAATTTGCCCTTTCTACCCTGACGTAAATTCGTAATTAAGCGCGACTTTTCGTTCCCACGAATGAGAAGTTGCTCAGAACAACAACTTTTAGTTTTTTATTATACGGGGTGGTTCCTAAAAATTCCTCGTGCCGCGACTCCGATTTCAATAAAAAAATATATATTTTTAAAAACCACTGCCATAATAAAACAATTTTTTTTTCAGGACAAAATGGAAGCGGAACGAATAACGAGATTGATTTCCGGAAGAAAATCAAATGCAATTAACGAGAAGAAATTGTGTCTTGGTCATGTTGCCGCAGGTGGTCAATGGACCAAGAGTGATTGAATGAAGATCCACAAGATCCGTAAGGAAATAGGCTGTCGAAGAGTTGGGAAACGTCAATGGATGTATCCCTTCGAGAGGGTTGTTCATCCGCACTGCAGCATTTTTACTTAGATAGCGAATTATTTTTATAGCCCCTTAATGAATGCAGGTCGGATGGAAGAGGAACAGGAAGCGCTGGTGGGTGTACGGAATAACGCTCGCGTCACAGCTTCCGAGGGTACGGCTGGCCTATGGAGTGGTTCTTTGGAGATTAGCGATAACCAGCATCGAAACGAACATTATAGGGCTGGGCGTGCGATAGCTGCGAATATCGACAGGTTCCATGTAGGAGTAGGTTTTCAGTTGAAAATCCGTTACTTGCTTTGGAATGTGAAAGGCAAGCGAGTAGTTGGCGGATCCAGTTTCTTTCGGGACAGCATTCTCCGATGTGGGGCTCCTGATCTCAGCAATTAAACTTATCACAGTGCAAAAAACAAAACTATATGCGTTATAAAATCGGGTTCAGGTAAGTAGCCGGCCTGCTTCTAAACCAGGTAGAGGAAGAACTTTTTTGTTCCTGTTGCATGAAAAGACTCGCAGGTAAATTCGTACAATGCAAAATCCCGACACAATGCATTTCCTCAAGCTGCACTGACGGGTTGGCGAGAAAAAACATCAAGATAGTGCGGGCAGAAGGGCGGCGTTCGCCTCAATTTCGGCAAAATTGCGTCTTCTTTACCTGGACCGGCCGGCTTCCATCACCATTACGATAATTTGCGAAACTGCAACGTGAAGGTTGCGAGTTCCGTGACCAGCGACCGTGCAGTTTGGGAAAAACAAGAGTCGTCGAGTCGGCCACCAGACAAACAATTTGATTACCAAATATTAGATAATGCCTGTCTGGAATTTAAATTATAATTAACTCGCAAATAGCCCCTTTCTCGGAACGGACTGCATGTTTACGGTCACCGTTAGGACAAATTACTTAAGTAACCCCCCCTTTGACCGGATCTTCGCGGAATGTGGGCCAAAAGTTTGTTTTCGGCGGACAAAAGATCCTTTTGAAGAGGCCGCACGTGGACAAAACTATTGTAAAATGTTGCTTGGGTGAAAATGTTTTGTCTGGTGTGCTGCAGGTAAATGACTTGGCGGACGTCCATCCCACCGAACTGCAAGCAAAACGACCGACCGCCTGTAATAATAATGCCGCAGGCCGCTCTCTTCGTGGAACACGTCCGGACTCGTCCAGTCTTGTCGGAGGAAGGAATGTCCGTCCATGGGCCTCCACGGCGTTTAACGAGCGCGAAGCCTTCGCGGGCCCAATTTCGGCGGTCCCAATTACCCAACATGCAAACTCTCACGCTCTTTGGCGGAAAATCTTTTTCCCAAATGTTATAATCGTTGGGTAGACGATTGGGAACTCGAGAGAGTTGAGACCGGAATTGAACGCAGGGAAGATACGTGGTTCCCGTAGCTCTATGGTTGAGCGGTCCGAATTCGGAGGGTGGCTCGGACCGTCGTAGGTTCGAAGCCCACCGTCGGCGATTCACATTTTTCTCCGGTTCAATGGTCGTTATCACAAAAGTCGAAAATTTCTCTATTTACAGGTCTAATTCCACCCATGTTCCACGTAAATTACAGAAACCGCGAGAAAAAACCTAAATCGCCGAGCTACCCTAGCGGGATTCGAACCACTGCGCCACGGAGACCACATGCTCTTTCGAGTCCCAATCGCGACGACCCAACGATTATTCGCTAACCACTGCGCCACGGAGACCACATACTCTTCGTCTCATCTTTCGTGACGACCCGACGATTATTCTACCACAACTAGGAGCGAAAATACGAGACCTAGGTGATTGCCCAAAATTTGGAAGCCCCGATCCGGGCCTGGCAGGACCCAATGCCGGTGACCAACCTAGATCTGGTTATAATTTTGGAACGAGGAAGCGGTTTCCGTCTCGACCGCGTAAAATTTCGTAACCCTCCCGGCCTCGATCGGCTGGTCCGGCGGGAGTTTTACGTTTTGGCGCAGCGTCGCAGGGGTGAAATTGGCCCGAACACCGCGTTCGTCCTTGAGAATTCGTTCAACAGGAGTTGGGGGCGCGCGTCGCGACACCCCAGTCCCTAAAGCGTCTGTCTGGCCGCTTCTCGATGCCCTGCTAGCGTCGAGGTCGTTTGCCGCAGTGATATATTTAGCAGGGCGTGACGACGCCGCTGTAGACGGAACGCTTGGTCAGTCCCATCGACGCACACTCCCACGCACCCAGACGGCGGGCGGATTTTCCATCCTTGCCGCACGCTATCAGAAAAACGATTACAACGAAATTATGCCGGTGGCGGGCCACGAAAAATTCCCAAGTGACAGGAAGCCTTTCCGCCGCCAGACGGACGACAAAAAATCGGCGAGAAAGGATTTGGCGGGTTCGACGACGATGCAATTGTACGACGCACGTGCGTTTTGCAAGTTCGGCTAGGATAGGATGGCCGAGTGTGGAAAAGTAACACGTGTAATCGTCGCAGCCCGACCTTGACATAATAAAAAGCGCGGGATTAGGCGGCGACGCAATGCGATTCATCGTGCGTCGGTGAATTGGACTCGGTTGTGGAGAGAGCGGCGGCTGTGCCAGGACGTTTCTCATTATCAGGGTCGCGAAGGACCATATGCAAGACAGTTGGCAGGGTCACGGGGAAGAAATTACGACTTGTCCATTGCTATATTTGAAACATGGTCAATTACATAAATTTTTTACCAAAATACTATTCTTACAGCTTACACGTGCCCACGTCGCTACGCATCGCGCAACCACCTACACCTAACAGGTACCGATATAGCAACCCGGAAATCGACCGGGAAATACCCCAAGATTACTGGACGGTGTCTTAACTGTTCGAAAAGGGTGGCGAACGAGGAATCTGCTTTCAATTATTCATATTACGCCAATAATCAGGGGCCATAACACGTTCCGACGTTTCCGGTCAACAAAGGCTAGATAGGAGCTAGTTAGTTCTAGGCTTTATGGCTGACAAAAATATTTAAATTGTTAATTCAATTGCCGACACTGGCTTAAATGTTACTGCGTCTATTGAGACATGAAGAATTCCATTTATTTTATAGTTTTATGAACCTTTAAAATTTCGAGGTCTCGCGGAAAATTGAATGGAAAAGTTTGGTTCCTATTGGCGCCGATTAAGATATTGCCAGCAACAAAACAAACCATTATAAAACTAGTAGCGTATCTATGTATAATAGAGCGCCCGGAAAAAAACAAAAAAAAAATTCCTATTGACAAAATTAGTTAAAGGTACAGAATTTTTCTAGCCAGAAATCTCATTAAAGTCGGATCTCGTTTTTGTTATGCTCCTTTATTTCGCCGTTCTTTTTCATTTTATTTACCTAATCCTCTTCGGACAGATTTCTGCGCATGTCCACTGATTTCTTCAAGTGTTTTTCACATTTTCTTATCTTATATTTATCAGTTTCATTCACAAATTTTTATTATTTTTTTAATCTCTAATTTCTTCTCCTAAATTGTTCTGCGTATTTTCTTTTTATATATTTACACGTTTATTCTCCTCAACTTGATCCCCATCACCCTCCCCAAATCTTTGCTTACATTCTTGGACGACTCAATCTGCATCCAACAATTTGTGGTCGCCCCTACTCTTCCATATCTAGTCAGTGCTCTAGTGGAGACTCTATTGGACTCTATTGTCTCTAGGACTGGCACTTTTTTGGAGAAAAATTGCTGCACCTTGCCGACTAACCCTTGTATGCTTCACCACCCTTGCGGGCAAGTGCCATCTTGGTGATAATCGTAATCTAAAAATGATTATTTCGAAAATTAATTCACCGACCGCCCTGATGGAAGTTGTGTTAAGAACATGTACCGCCCGATACGGAGAAGCTGATATCGCTTTTCCCTTGGGGGATTTCTAAGAAGGTTTCGATAAATTAACGAACGATAACATCCATCACAGTGTTATACAAGCGACGACTATGTAACCAAAGATTACATAAAGATCGTTTGTATGAACGATAGGCGCTCATTCCTGATAAGATAACATGCAAAACGGGTATAGTATATCAATGATGCGGTAAATAACGGAAGCGTCCACTAGAAAAACAGGAACCCATCTGGTATTATTAGAAAATAAAACTTAATGAGATAACATTTCGCGACCGCTATTGCCAAACCGCCGATCAAACGCTAAAAGCCACTTGCCACCACCCCACAACTAGAAATAAACAAGGAAACGAGCGTAACTTCCGCGTTGCACTCTTTCCCCATTTACTGTTACCGTACCGATTTTTTTTTTTAAAGTTACAATAAATTTTTTCGCTCCGCACCGTACACTGTACAAATTTCGCGTTCCACGTTTGAAATTACAACCCTCTGTGCACAACAGGTTTGTCCCACCTTGACTTGACTTATCTTAGACAACTGACGAGATTTTACGGTTTAAACAACTCTTCTGCTGTATACACAGTGTTTCGCTAAAATGTCCCCTTGTAGACCAATATCCGTTGCGTCAAAAACCGTAAAAATGATGCTGGTATTTTTGGTGTTGTTGATTGGAAATGTCATATTGACTCATCTACGGGATGCTCCTATACATTGTTCTTTGCATAGAAGCACTACGTTTAATAACTTTTCATTCATTAATAAGTTTTATTTCTGATAAAGTAACTGTACTAAATCAGAATTAGAAATAAACGCCGTGGAATAGCGGCCGCGCGGTCGGTGGTAGGTATAAACTCCGAACGGATTAAAAAACAAGTTCAAAATCGCCGATATGGCAATGCGATGCGGATTTAAATTAAATACGAACAGATACACAAGGCGGACAGAAATTCATAATCGGTTCTTTGTGTTCCAAAAAAAGTTCTGGGGATAATAGAAAAACGGTTTTCCATTTTTCGACAAGAAACAGATTACTTATTAACGCAGTGGCAACAATGAGGTTCAAAATGTGAAAACAATGCCATTATTTTGTAAACAAACAAGGGTCGTGGCCTTCAAGATCAATACGTATGTATTATGTGCACAAAAATTCTACAACGACGGAAAATTTGTCCAAGTTCCGGTTTTTCACGCCAAGTTATGACGGTTTCGCA
Organism: Schizotus pectinicornis; assembly: GCA_951805265.1. NCBI lineage: Eukaryota > Metazoa > Arthropoda > Insecta > Coleoptera > Pyrochroidae > Schizotus > Schizotus pectinicornis. The sequence goes on from OX638203.1 coordinate 14,695,265, forward strand.
TTTTTAGAACAGCTATTCTAGCAGTACGACTAATTAGACAACAAACTATAATACAGGGGGTCTTGACAAATTTAAGTACTTCGCCCTGTATACCCAGCACAAAAAATCCCAAGGCGTTTTGAAGTCATCAATGGCCAAAGAATAGATTTTCTCTCTTCGTTTTGTTGAGTCAGCAGTTGTGCTAATATTTGGCCCTGCTCTGTGAAACTTTTTGTCCAAGGTGAGAGGTACCGAGAGTATTTGCACTTTTTACGAGTTTGTCTCGTTGTTTAGAAGGACATTTATATAATTGGTCGTTTTTCTAAGAAACCGTAATTGCGTGATGGTCAAGGGCCGAAGGATGTATGGTCGAGGTGTTCCTCAAATCGGAAGGGTTCACTCGTTACGTTCATAAATAATTTAGATGTTCGGAGGGCAAGCAACCAGAACATTTTAATGAAAACGAAACGTGAATAAGCATGACCTAGTTAACCACAATAAATAAAAAAAGGGCTGTTCATAAATCCAGAAAACTCAATTCTGGTCGGAAGAGCCGCGCAAAGGTGGTGCCGTAATATTTACCCGGAAGATTAGCACCACGTCGGAGCACCTACCTATCTAGTTAATTTAAAAATAAGCAATGACTCTAATCATTTGGCAAGTTTCGGCGGTAGTAGGTGCAAAATTCGGCTGGTTCAACGACCCAACCACGTCACCGGCAATAATAATAGGGGAGGGTTACGTAAAAATGGCGATTCGGCCAAAGTTCGGGGAGTTGAATTTAGAAAGTCGAAAAAACCGATAATAGTTGAACAACCCTCCGGATCGAGTCGAATAGTATTGATTCGTAGCAACTTTCCCGTGGGTCATGAGGTGAGGGCGTTAGGAAAATTGGAAATGGCCATTTAAATACCAACCTTGACCTATCAACGATAGACGCGTGCTCCTTGACCTTAACTTAGCACACATAATACGAAATAAGATCGGGCCTTCAAACAAGTGCGTAAATCGCGCAGACTTCCGATCCGAAATTCGCGGCTTATCACCTCCGACGATTAATTGGTGGGGGCCGGATTGACCTTGCGAAAAGCGATAAAATTTCGGCAACGCGCTTCGATTTGATAAGTTTCGACCATTCAAAGGCAAGGTCACGCGTTTCCACTTGTCGAATTTCGGGTGTCCTTTTGGGCCGTTGACCAGCCGAATCGCGAGAGGTATTTAACTCGTGCGAAGGCCGCACCGGGTCCCTTCCTTCTCCAGCAGAGAACGTATGAATGAGGCGAGACAGTGGGGCCCGGCCGGCGTCGTCGTCTCCTCACTTACCGGATCAAGAATTTATCCCGCACGCTCGCGCTGCTTCTCAATTGCCATTGACCTAACCGTACCTCCTCCGACCAGTTAATTTTTTTCTCTAAAATCCCCCATTAGCAACGCAAATTAACGACTTATTAATTTCTCTCCTCGTTGTCGGACGAAATGCCGGAATTGTGCCGTAATAGCTAAATCTGGACGGCGAAAGCGATCCGGACAACCCCTAGGCCGACGCGACCCGGGGCTAGAGCCGCTTTCTCCGCTAACCCACAGCCTCGGCACCGTTACCGGTAATGGTTGCAAAAAATTGCCGCGACCACCGGAGAAAATGCCGGAGTCTATCATTCCAATCCAATTAAGTGCGTTAACACTTTCGCACAACTCGGAACGAACGGTTGGTAATGGGAATGGCCATTATGCAACGCCTTCAAACGTGACATTTAAAAACAAGAGCAAGTTCGTTTCTCCAAGTTGATCCTGCGGCCGAGCCGGTCGCGTCCCATCCGAAAAATGCAGGAACAGTTACGGCTGAATGTGAGAGTTCAGCCTGAAGATAATGAAGTCGAGCGATATAATTCAAAACTCACATGGCAACAAATTTTCTGCAACTTGTAATCTCGAGTGGAGGCGACCCAGTTTCTCAAACATCCCGATCCCTACGCAAACACCGAAATTTTTCAACGACAAAAATTATTTTGTCAATACCAAAGTCGATTTACTACGTAGTGAAGACGCTACTATTTTGGGAATACTCGTGAAGAGCTACAACAAAACTTTTACGTTACAATCACTTGCTGGCGGATTCGGGAATTCCGCACCGAGTGGAATTATCGATGGTGCGAGATGATCTCCAATAAAAAGAACAGCAAAAAAGGTGTCAGAAACCCGGTGCTAACGCAATTTCAATTACTTTGATTACCGTTATTTGTTGTAATAGTATAGGGGCCAGAATTTTTTTATAGGGTTGCTGAATTTTTTTTTAAATCGAAGTTTCTACCCAGATAGCTACAGGTGAATACCCTCGTCACCTCTGCGTATTCCGGATCTACCAATTTAGAACTTGAAAAAAAAGAAATCTAGAGTGATGCAGGAGTCGAGAAACTATTATAGTTTACGTCCACAGGTTTGGGTGTGGTCAATCTATACCAGTTTCGGAATTGATTATACTTATAAATAATAGTCATAAAATATAATAAAAAAGAGCTAACAAATTCCTGAAACTCTCCTGCGATTTTATCGTCCATCTTATCTCGTAAAACTTTCCCAGGTCCAACTGCCACGGGTCAAATTAACGTTCGTAGATATAATTAAATATTAAATGCATAATTATGTTGCCGGTAGAACAGTAAGATAACAGCAACCCTTAAATGGTTGGATAATTAAATATTAAATGCATAGTTGTCTTGCAGTAAAACCGTAAGATAACAGCTACCCTTAAATGGTTAGGTAGAATTTTGAGAGGAAGAAGAGATAAGATTTAACACAGAAAATAGGTAGCCCGTGGCGCGGAGAGAGAGAGCGCCAGATCTGAGTCGGCGGTTCGAAAGTCAAGAGTTCGATTCTCGGCGGACGCGGTCAAATTTTTTTTTGCGATTAAAGTCCTCCAACAATTCAGAAGTGGGACTCATCGTGAGTCTTGCCTGTTAAGAGATGGTAGGAAGCATTATAGAGAACAGCCGAAGATGGCTGTGATGTCAGGAGCTCTTAGAATTAAGTGACCCGTGGTGCGGAGAGAGCGCGTCAGTCAATTGAGCGCGTCAATTTTTTCCAAACTTGTGACTTCAAAGTTTGTGAGTTTTGAAAAAAAAAAAACAAAAGTGCTAAATTATTGACACCATTCATTGTGCAACACTAATAAAAATCAGCATCAACAACAGAAAGCTATTTCCGAGGTTGTTAGTGTCTATTCCGATAGATAAATGCAGGAAGTCCAGGTAGTTTACGACTATTTTGCAACCCCATTGTCCTCGTTTGGTTACACCACTGGCTAAGCTGATTAATGTTTCACATCTAGAAATTACTTTACTCAATACAAACTACAAACCAATGAATAAAATATGAAAAACAATAAAATATTTAAAAACAATCATTTCCCTCTGATTTTTCAGTCCCTCGTCTCAGGAGATACAAAGTTCCAACCAACGACTCTAATAAAGCGCATGAATCATATCCGTAATTAACTATCGAAAAGTTGTTGGAATTTGCCATTTCGCACCCTTCTTCCGTTGTGTAAAAAATGCGATAACCGATTAGGAAAAAACAAATTAGTTCGCAACCGTAATAAGTTATGGTTGTGAACAGGATAGTACAATCACGAGGGCTGGTCGGAAGTGCAGATCTCTAATTTTCAAAAATATGCGCTTTAAACTGTGAAAAAGTCAAAAACGATGTTTAAAAACTGATCGTACGTTTCGGTCGCACGCCAGTGCAGTGGAAATCGCGGCCGGAACGATGAAATTTTATAACTGAGCCAGGCGGCAGCGTAGCGGCCGAGCGTCTTGATGAATCCGAAGGCGAACGCAGATATATCAACTTTAGCTATTTTCGGGTACTTTGAGGATGTTCAGTCTTGTCTGACCTTTCACTTATCATTATAGGTAGATTGCTACCTATAAAGCTAGCTACACAAGACTCGTTTTGCGTTATTAACTTGCACATATTATAGAAAGATTTTAAATGGCAATTAAAAAACGTAAAAGGTTAGAGGCGACTGGACATGGTCAAAGTCCCCGATTGTACAAGTGACACGAATGAGCTGTCCCTTATCATGTGAAATTTGGTTTATGCATTCCTCGCGGTATTGAAGACGGCGTAAATCTAAACCTCCTTCTAGTCTATTTTTGCAAATTTCGGGGGTTGTAAATTTTCAACAAATGCCCCCAAAAACGTATCGACTGATTTAAAAAAAAAAAAATTATTTTTAATCGTTGTCGTGTCGTAAGATCCCCTGAAGTGGTGCGTTAATTGCGGAGCAATTTCCGGCGATTGACGCGCTTCCGTGAGTCTCATTAATCAGCGACAGGTGGTGCCGTTTCCTTATCTCGCCTTTTTAGGGGGTTACAACCAAAAAAAACCTGGGACCTGCTCACCGATACAATCGTAATCTAGTTAACACAATTAGCAGGTTAATATTTAAAATTTTAATTAACAGTCTCCTAAGTAAAATATGAAAGTACCTGAACCAAAACCCATAACTCCGGTTATTAACATTCTGGAGTTAACTGAAAGATAACCAGACGAATATATTAACAATTAAAAGTAAGGTCGCGAAACACCGACGAGGGGGAGCCTTGACGATTCGGTAACACGTGTCTACACGCACAAACCACACGATTATTGTGCAACACTTGGGAAGGATGTACATTGTACAGTGCGTTCCGCGCGCGCCGCCACCACTATCTCCAGCCGAGGGCCACTTATTTCCGCTTTCCGGTAATAAAGGCGCGCACACGATGGCCTACCGCAACATGAACCCGCCAATATCGAAGCAAATTTTTAATAAGGCGGCGAAATTAAGACGATAAATTAAAAGACGTTACGTTGCTCGGTGTTCGTGACGAAGTCTAGGTAGATTGTTGTGCTATCGAGGAGGCGACGACACAAAATGACAGCACGCGTCGCGATTTATTCCATTTGGCGGTTGACAACTGTCAGTGTCGTCGAAGGTGTTATTCGGTGGCCTGTTGGGTGTTGAAACCGTAACACCATCTAATCGCGGCCAAACGGCCCCAAAGATAATTCAATTAGTATCCGACCAGTTCAGGGCAACATCTATATTTAAAATTTCAACGCTTTAATTTCAATTGTTTTCAAATCGGCCCGTGCATATTCATCGGAGCAAGCGGCGGTTCTTGTCGCATCTAGTGACCCTTGAAAAATTGTGACCTACATTTTCTAATCTAGCAATTATGTAAGGAAAAGTTTCCGATAAAATTTCGAGCCTCGCCGATAAGATCGGTTTGGGGTCCACGCGGAGCCGAATTTTGCGAGATAACCGGCCGATTGAATGGAGTGTCGTCCTAGAATCGCAGATAACTATGTTATGTATAAATTCAACAGCTACTCGTGAATTGCGATAAATCCGAGGATAAACCCATAAAAACCACTACAATGTTTTATTAGTTGCGCTATCTGACAGTTCATCGGAAGTGTATGTTTCGGTCGGCGCTTAATATTTTTGTAAGAGCGCCCGAAAGTGTAGTGGGTCATTTATTTTAATCTGCGTATCAGCCGCACACGTGGAAAACGTGTTTAATTCAATATAACGCGCTACTTGTAGAAACGCGATAAGGTATCTGAAATTAAACAGAAACGGAGCTCTTGAGAAGGCGTCGACGGGATAAGCGCCTGGACATGTTGCAATGTTGGGTTTTTGATAGGGACCCGCGATAAGTAGAGGCGCCGAAATGCTCAGCCGCGATTTCGGGAGGACCGGCATCGGACAACACCATAAAGCCCCGGCTTTACGGTGTTCTATGATCTCGATAACACGGTTGCCCCCCAACCCCATTGCTCGATCGCAATAAACCAAAATCGGACGCACTAAAAATAATTTTTGGCTCAAATTGTGCTTGGACCGTTCGAAAAATTCACAAAAAAAGTTTCCCATAAAGTTTTACCCAAAAACAAACTTTTAAATTTTTTAAATCGGGCAATAAATTTTTTAGGAAACACCCTTAACGCTCTATATTTAAAAAGAATACTTGACCCATCCGATTTGGGTGACACAATCGATTGTTCGCCCAATTGCTAATAATCAAAAATCTATATTGTAAAAATTGGGTGTTAACGACACCCTTTAGTGGGCTAAAATTAAATTTTCTCGTGCCGGTCCGCCCCTGTAGGTGGCGAGAGCAACTGTGAGAGTGGCGCTGAGTGGCTCAGCGGTCGGAGCGACACACTCGTTGGCTGGTTCGAATCCCGCTCCAGACCGGGATTTTTTCCAAGACTTTCCCGAATTACGTCAAATATTTCAAAAATTTGAATTATCCTTATAATAAATACCTACCTTGTGTTGATTGTGACTCATCGTCATCATCCCATTCATTATCGCACTCATCTTCGTTACTCCCAATACTCCCATAGTACTCATGTTCATCGCTATAACTGTACGCATCGTTGACGAAACTCCTATACTCGTCGGAGAATCTACTCCCTACCAAAGAAAGAAAACAAAAGTGTGAAACGACATCTTGCGAAGAGGATGTCCGGTTTCTGGAACGACAGATATTCCGTACAGAAACACCTGTTCCATAAATAGCGATCATCGAAACGGGGATTGAATAAAACTGGTCACTTGAGAGAGTATGGAGAAGTCTTGACGTTGTAGAAACCGGACATTAACGAATCTAACTACCTACGTCCTCTAACCATACAAAAATTTCTGATGATCAAAATAAAACGACAAATTGAAACCCTTCCCTGCTTCTGACTTCAGAGAAGGCAAAAGGTGCCCCATCTTTTTTTCTGCCACCCAAATTGTAAAACTTCAAGATCACCAAAAGGGACAATCAAGATGAGAATGTTGAATTTGGGCAATAAAAACAATAGCAATTTGAGTATACCTATGTATCGGTTTCTGGCAAGTTCCTAAAACCAAATATCAGAAAGAACTACTAACTACACCCAATACTACATCTACACCCAACTACAGAGGTTAGATAGACTACATCAAAAATCTAAATTCCTGATGATGGAACTCGAAATAACCAATAAGTAGAACATGTTGCATTCTTTTCTGCCGGTTGTCAAATTTGCCCTTACTTATCCAGGCACACTCGCATAAGAATATTGAGTTAATAAGCAATATAGAAGCCTAGTAGCCTAGCAGTCTTGGAGATGAAGAAAAGTACAGGCGGCCCAAAAAATAATGCCCATTTCGCATTTTAAGAATTCTCCAAATAACGTGCTAGAGAAACGAAAGCTCAAGGATTTGTTCTATTATTGCAATGAATTTCAGTGACTGCTTGTTTTATGTAGAAACTAAACGAGTTTAAAAGCTTAGCATACGGTATGGACATTACTTTTTGAGCCGCTTGTATAATAAGCAATAGGTATTATAAATATAGAAAGGTCATATATGGAGCTGACAACAAAGCCATGTATGACAGGTACTAAAAACATGGCGAAAAATTTGGTCATGACTTTAGTGGAAGGGAAGCACTGTCCCAGAGACTAACAAAGTAGTGAAATCTATGGAACGGCATTTAGTTTGAAGATCAGAGAGACAAGACAGAATGGAAGAAGTATAGAAGAGATATTCTTGATGGGAGTGGACAAAAAGTAGGCAAAGAAAGCTAAAGAAAAAGTATGAAGACAAATGATGCACACAGAAAATCTTACCAGAGTTTGAGTAGAAAGTAAAGAAAAGAAAAGAATGTTATGCTATAAAGAAAACTAGAAATGCAGTGGGAAAAGTGGAGAGAAATAATAAAGAAAAATAGAAATATTGGTGGTGAGATAAGGATGTGCAAGAGATAAGAAAAAATTAAGAGAGCTAAGATGCGACTGAACACAAAAAGGTTCGTGAATTATTTAAGAGATGAGCACGGTAAAAAAGGGCAATAGTTACTATTGCAAGGTTCTCCTATGAAAATGAAGAGTAGTAAAGGTCCAGAATCGGTAGAGGTGGCGAAAACGATGGACAGCCGACGGAACAACCAAACGCCAATAACAAAAATTGATGAGGAACAATGAAAAGAGACTGCAGTAGATAAAAAAGTAAAAAAGACACAAAACCACACAAAAGAAAATAAAAGAGTCAGGTGTGACGAGTCCGACATAACAAGAACGCTTGCAAACTTTCAATTCAGAAACAAAATACGTTTTGGAGTCTCTCTTGCTTTACTTCTGCCCAGCAAGAACAGTATGTAGTTGCTTTACTATGTTGGCGCTATATCCGTCATAGCTAGTGCAGAAAATGATGACGTCCACGCAAAGATCGCTTGTTCCAACCACTATACTTATAGAGCTATAATGTTCTTGAAAGGACTAACTATTCACAGATTATTTAGGTCGAAATAAGAGGATTAGACACAATTTGCCTAGATTCAAGTATCAAGATAATAACAATTTAAAAAACGCAAGGACGCTGATATTATGGTTTATCTCTATACAGGGTAGTTATAAATGTTTATCTAGTGAGGAGGCCAAGTAAAAAACCGCAAAAAAGCTGATATTTGGCTTATCTCTATACAGGGTTTAAATAAATGTTTATCTAATGAGGAGGCCATGTATATTATTAACTGAACACTAGTCTCGACGTTGCTTTGTTCAACGGCGAAAATGAGAATTAGGTTAGGCAAGGGGGGGGGGGGGTTCAAAAAATTTACGTGAGAAGAAAGTTAAGCTTCTATTGAAATGGCAATTAAGGTAATGGGAAAAGTGTCCTTTGCAAAACGAAATTAATAAATTGGTCAAATCGTTCCGCCTCGACCGAAAGAACCTGTGAACAGCCAATGTCACATCTTGCGCTTGAAAATAAAACGGGGGTCAAATTTGCTTGGCGCCTCCACCATTTGCGTCGTTCCACCCAGTTTTGGCAACATTTTAAACATTCCTTTCGGTTTGTATTTCCCCATGACTGACTACATAGTGTATTTCTTCGTGGAATCCCGTCTTCAGTCGCACCGCAACAATTATAGCGGCTTTATATAAATACACACGGAATTGTACCTTGTCGCTCCAGAGCCCCCCTGCCTGTGTCCGATGACGTAAGGTCTCTGGAGCGGCAGGGACGCCAAAGGAGAACCTATATCTGGAATGCTTGAACCCGTCCTGGCCGCGGCGGACCACTGTCGGGGTCGTGGAACCGTAAATAGCGTTGCGTAAATACGATACGTGGCACCGCCTTGCTTATGCATCCCATTGTGCATGTTGCATATGCACCAGAGGACGGGGAGAGGAGCAGCGGCGGCTGCATCGGTCGCTGCAGATGCGCGCGCCATTGGCGGGAATGCAATGTAGGACGCCGTCGCCGCCGCTCCATTCACCTCTCTCCACTTCCACGCTTCCAGGAGTTGTTTTTGTATGTTTGTCGAGTATCGCGCGTCATTTCCATGAAGCCGAAGACCGACCATGTAGTTGACTAATACCCGATGACGGACCGCGGATTCCGACGCGCCGCATTCTCCGAATTTCACCCAGCAATTTCCGATCCGAGTTAAATCTCACAAGCCCGACTTCGATCGAGAGTTACGGTAACCGGCAACGTAACTAATTTGACTAAATTCGTCGTGGCTCACTTGTATTATCTCGCACAGACGAGCTAGAAGACAGTTGAGGGGGAATTCCAAGAAAAATCCATAGCGTTTGGACCACAAGTTAAGAAAAATCCATATCGTTTGGACCACAAGTTACAACTATTTTAGGCGTCAATTATTGCGAACATTTTTGGTTTTAACGTTAATCTAGGGCTAAAATTACTATCTACGGTTAAATTGATTGTTGCTAGATCAGCAATTTGAAGCTACCTATATGTTAATCAATCTTTCGTTGGAAACTGCTACAGTGCTAACTACCCGTTGTTGAAAATTGGGGGACTTACCGGAATCTGACGGGGTGTCGAGGCCTAAATTGCTGGTGATAGATTGGCTGTAGCTGTGATCCACCTCCACGGTCATCTTCGTGTGTTGGAGCCAACTGTCCGCGGACATTTTTATTTCGGCTTGTTCGCGCAGTTCCAGTTCTTCGTCGAGCCCTTCATTGAAGAGGTTGAATTCTGAGTCGCTTTGACCTTCCTTTAGATATTCGATCAAATCTTTATCGTCAGCAATGATGAAATTTTCCAAAACCTCAGAGAGATCTCTGGTAAGATCGGTGGGTTTGCTTTCCTCGTCATCGGACATTGGAGGGGTAGCTAAGCAAGGATTTTTTCCGTGCAGAACCATCGAACTCAGGGCAGCATCGGACGTTGGAGGAGGAGTTAAATAAGGATAAGGATTTCTTCCGTGCATCATCGCGTTCAAGGTAAGATCGCGCGTTGGAGGAGTAGCTAAGCAAGGATTTCTTTCGTAGAGCATCGGGTTTAGGGTAATATCGAACGTTGGGGGGCTGGCTAAGTAAGGATTTACTCCGTGCACCATCGCGTTTAGAGCAATATCGGACGTCGGAGGGGTAGCTAGGCAAGGATCTCCTCTTGTGTGCCCCATCGCCGCCACAATATCGCTCAGAGTCACATCGGGCGTTGGAGGGGTGGCTAGGCAAGGATTTTTTCCGTGCACTACCGCGTTCAGATTAAGATCCGCCATCTGCGGCTTCAGAAGACTCCGTTGTTGCTGCACCTGCGGGCTAATGGCAAGAACAGGTGCTGTTGTTAATTGGGGCTCCACATAGCCTGACAGCGGCGAAAAAGAACTTGGATCCTCGTGGTCCTCGCTTTTGCATAATCCCGTCCACATGCAATCGTGGAAGGTGATCAAGTTATTGCTGATAGTGCTGAGACTGCTGAGATCCTCGTCCAGCTCGTCGGGAAAATTTTCGTTGAGGCTCTCTCCGAAACTCTCATCATTCGAGTCGCTCGTCGGGGTGAGGATTTCCGGACTCATGTCAACCATCCCCGAACTCATGGTTAGACTAGTGTCTACTTCCAGATTGCCATAGGCAGCTCCGGAATTAATAGTAAACATGGGTACGTTGGCGATTAAATCTCGCTCTGCCACCATCGTAACTATTTAAACTATAACTCTAATATTCAGAATGTCTCCGATAAATTACGTAATCTCAAACTAATTCACTATCACTAATATCACAAATTCCCCTGACTGGAGGCTCCCGCCGAGACGGCAGCTGCTGGAAAAGAAAACTATTATTAACAAACGCCCTGATGGCTCGCAGCTGCCTTTCAATTACTCACACACAAAAAGGACCACGACAACGCACCTTCTCCCGATTCACACTCATTTTACTGCAGTTGAGGCGCCCATAACCCGCATTCAAACCACCACCCCCTCGCAAGCATCACAACGTAAAGTGCGCCAATAACATGTTTCGGTAAATCCCTCCAGAAGTTGCATTCGAATTCGGCTCAATTAATTAATTTATCAAGTCAGATGCCAACGCTTCCTGTTATTATTACAATTCACTTTTAGCGGAACCAGTGACGCATCTAAGAAAAATCCTCCTTCAGCAAGTCACAAGTTACATAAATGAGGCGCCGGCTTACTCATTAAAATACTATTACTCAAAACAATAATAACAGTACGGTGTTTACCTATTTACGGAACAACAAGTGCCATTTCCTATTTCAAGGCGAGTAAATACTTCCTATAGTAGCAATCAAGTTCTTACGTGTAATGGCGTTTTTTGTCCCCAATCCAGTGTTTATAACAATAACTGCTCTATTCTATCTAAAGAAAACAATTAACGCGAGTTGAATGGAGTTAATCGTTTCATTGGCCATTATTTGACTATTAAGTATATCAATCGATAGTCAATTAAGTTTATTGTTAAAAGTAGTGAAAGTTTCGCAAGTTCAGTCTTTTTCTAGTGTTCGGCTATTCGTTAAATAAATTACAAGTCGATAAAATTTTTGTCAGTTAATCGAGCCTCATTGAAATTGCTGCACAATAACTTCAACAACATTGTTTATTTTATTGTTTAATTTATTAATTTCATTCAATATTGTTTTTTTAAACAATTAATAATAATAATTAATTTTTTAATAATTAATCCATTGAATCGATTGGAGCTTTCGTAATTTAGATTTACTTTATCTATCGTCATTCAATATTTCGATAAAATTATTCGATCAGTCGATGACATTCATTGATTTAGTCAATTAAGGAAATTTTGAAAACTCTTAATCTTCCATAAGAGTACACACGTGATAAGTGAGTTCATTTAGTAATCGGTTACGTATTCGATTTTTTCATCGATAATTATTCGATACAATTTATTGATTCCGGTAATCAATCGAGGATAAATAGATTGAGTCTGCACAAATATTATCAATTACTTGATTATGCGATTAATTAGCCAATTGTCAAACATTGAAAGAAAACTAGCAAACTTAGAAAAAACTTAGCGCGAGTTGCCTGGAGGTCAACTCGCTGAAGGCCAATACCCTCAAGTCCACGTGTTAGGTGCAAAAATAGGGCGCCGGCAATTGTCCTTGAATTTGGGCTCGTGGGGAAAGGGTTCACCAATATGAAGATATTGAAAATCCTCGCCTTAAAATGACATTCACCCTCTGCCAGCTTTGGGGGTGAAAACCCGGACCAATTAAATTTTGAAAATCCAGTGACAAAACAATAAAAATAACCATCAGTCGGTTAGTTTACACTCTTATTTAAATTTGGGAAAAATGGCACTGGGCACCTATTATTTCTAGAATTTTGAGCGCACAGGTATTATACCCTTTCCCAGCTGTTATGGCAAGAAAAGAGGTTGACTGCGCCAAAATAAATCCGGTTTTAATGGGTGTTGGGTCCTGGACAACTGGTCCTAAACAAGCAGATAATAGAGACTACCTGTCGAAAAGTGGCACGTTTACTTCCGGGGGCCGCAGGGATAGGCATTTGAAAGAGAGGGATTATTTTCTGAGCCACTGTCCTCTTTGAATTAACTTATTGCAGTTATAAATATGTATACTCATAGTTACCGTTCAAATCTTTTTCTAAGAAGCAAAAGAAAGTTCTTACTGAGACAACTGTGAAGTACAGACTGTTTCCTAAAAACTTGCTTCATGTTTAATTGTCGAAGCCGCCAGCAAAGTATTGCACACTTTTTTCTGGACAACCTGTATATGGGGTGTTCATTAATAATTGTACATAAGCTAACTGAAGTAAGAGTACATTATTTTCGTAAAAAATGTCTGAAAGTTCAATAACCATAGTCTATTTTACCAGTGGCGTAAAATTTTGAGGGGGACGCCCCTGCCGTACGCCTCTGGCAATAAAGCGAAACTGTATTTTACCGTAGTCTAATGTGTCCTACAGGACTCAAAATTTCTGCCAAATATGATAAAAAAAAATTGAACAGTATCAAAATAATGGGGAAAAATAATTTTAAAATATTGAAATAAATAACACTCTGTATCTCAGTAAAAAGGCACATTTTATCTAGCTGCTTTAGATTAAATCTTCATATTCACCAGTTAGCTTATGTACAATTATTAATGAAACACCCTGTATACAATGATATAGTACCTTGCATTGCAAAGGAGTTATTTGCACTGCAAGTTACCAACTGGCACTGCAAGATAGTAACTTGCATTTCCGTGTTTTGTTTCACCGATGGCATTCCAGCGCCTTCGTAATAAACAATGCGGTTCGAGGCGCTTTTTAGGCAACCCCCTGTAGAGTTTCTTTTTCCACAAATTCAAATGCTGCTCCATTTTCGAATTAATTAAACGTCTGGTGCCGAGTCCGGCCTAAACAACGTGATTTTGACGTTTAAACGTCACTGTAATCGGCGGTTCCCGCTCTGAGCGGAGTGTTGCGATTCAGATTGCGAAGTTTCCCGCGTATTTTACTTTGCAATTACGGCCAATTGCAGACAATTGATAAAAGGCAAAGAGTTGGTTGATTTTCGTTGTTAGGTAAGTTTCCAAACTCCGATCTAGACTAGAAACGATTGTTTGGATCTAGAAGTCGCGTCAATTTTCATTGATAACTTATCATTGATCCTTGTTTGGCGCCAACGCGATATTTTGAAGTTTAGGCGTTAATTGTCTGATCTTGGGTGGCGGTGGAACGGTGCAAACAATTGAAGAAGCGTTATGCAACTTGATTTGAAACAACGCCCTTGATTAGTCACGTTTTTCAGAGATTGTTGACTTCCGGATGCACTAGAATCGTTATGAGACTGGCAGTAAACCCAGTTTCTCGCCGTAATCTAATAAACCGGCTAGAGTTGCAGCGAAAGAGCAAACATCCTTAATTAGTATCTGTCATGTCGTCAAAGAGGATGATAATGTATGGGCGGCGTGTTTTTCAGTTGTTCTGAAAACAACATTGCACAATGTTGGGTAGACTTGGGCGACTTGACTATAATTAGCCGATATGCCGGTGGAGAAAATGCGCGGCATTCAACAAAACCGACTTTCACGACGCCGCAGCGGCATTGAATGCACTTCTGGGGATTTGCTGGACAAATATGTTATTGGCGGTATTCGCGGCATGCATCAGATACGTAGCGAGTGGCGAGCCACGTCGCCGGTTCATTTAGGAGGCGAAGGCATGACTTCCATGCCGCAACATATGTGACTTAAATTTAGAAAGTAACTTTTACCAGGCGATTCCCGCACATATGCCGTCCCGACAACCACTTGCCCAACGCGCTCAAAAACCAAAAACTCACCTTTTCTACGTTAAGAGGTATAATTCAGCCGTAAAGCACTTCACTGCACAGTAGTAGTAGCGGGATTTTAGTTCAGTTTTTTTCGGACGCACGGAGTATGGAGCACGAAAGCGATCGACGAAATTATCAAACAGACACTGTTAACAAAACCACTATCTTGAATTTCTTTAACCAAATTTGTATACATGCTTATAACAACAGTGACTCTTCGAGAGAGGATAGCGCCTTTCTGCCTTAGCTGTCCAACAGCGACTGTGAAGAGAAATTGCACGTTGCACGCCACCAACGCCGGCTCGATGCCGGCTCTCCGGATCTCCGGCCAATCACGGCCCCGGATCAGCCACCTCCTTCCCTCCATCCCATGACCAAAATTTCGGAATTTCTCAGGTAAACAGCAACAATAGCCAAACTAACCGGAGGGTTAATCCCTTCAGTACCGTAAAAATTTGTTTTATTGCCGTCGTCGACTGTCGTTGCGTACTTTCAGCAATTTCGGCCGAATAAGTTTGGGATATTTTTCGTCGCGTAGAAACCGGCAGTGGGCGTTCGTCAGGAGTGTCCAAGAAACCGGCGTTCAGGGCTGGACAAAGAGGCGCGTTATTGGCGCCTTTTTTAGTCGGCCATATAGGGCGCGTCGCGATCGCGGGAAAATTGAATGGGCGCTTTTTTACGCGGCCCACGTGGGTTCGTTGCTCGTAACGCCCTCGCGTTTCATTGTTAAGTTCGTGTAATTTTGTAACAATCGCAATGTTTAAAACGGCTAACGCGGCTTGGCCTAAATTTCTCCTCCGTACTTAACACCAACTTTGCTTCTTCCTACATGCACCGTTTAGAAACGAAAAGCTAGTTTCAGGAAAAGATAGAAGCATCCCGAATTAGCCTGATTGAGCGAGTGGTGGAATTGGGGAAGACACACTGACAACAAATCTAGGCTAATTAAGCCGATTGGTTGATTATTAATAGTAGGACTTATTGTCTTGGGCGTATGATCCCAATTTTGTGTTCTATGATAAGCTAAGACTTTCCGCTCTATGTAGATGTTTTTATTATAGCTCAATTAGCAAAGCTTTAAATTCATCAACATCCTTTGGGCTGTTCGAGAAAAAAAATTAATATCTTATTGGTACAAAATACCTACAACCACCTACATAAAAAATGTCATTCCTCTCATGGCCCTCTACCTACATGTAACTGACACAAATGACAGTTCTGAAGGCAAATAAAATTTATAGAGGAAATTGAAACAATTTTTATACAGTCCCGGAATGACTCTGACAAACTTGAGAGGCTGATATAAAATAAAAAAATAAAGAAACTTTTCATCAATTTTCCCGAATGTTTGCACATGTACTACTGAAATAAGTTATCATGTACCGTTGGTATCATTTTGATGATAATTGTTCAGTGGCGTAGATATTAGAGAGTGTGCTCCCTTTTCTTCTTCCAATTTTCACCTGACTGGAAATTTTCAAAATTTGGTGACTTTTTGGAATTTTGCATTCAATTTGAGACAAAAAGTTACTTTCATAAAATTTTGATTTGGACAACCGTTTCGGAGAAACTCTTGACTTCAATGGTCAAAACACATCAATTTGCCTTTGCAAAATTGTGGTTTGGTGGTGCGGACCTGTAGAGTGGAGATAGGGCTCTGAAAATCTTCTTATAGCATTTTCTTTCGATAGTCAAGATTTTTCAAATTAGAAATGCAAACAATAGTTTTCTTTAAAACTGGCCAGGGTGCTGGATTTAATGTTTTAAAAAAGGGGGCAGTGTGGGACTGAAACTTTGATTTTGGGCTTTGATATGGAGCAAAAAAAGTTCGTTTTTTATTGAATGGGCGAGACGAACGTGTCATTATTGCGAGGTAAAGTAACGATAGATTACTGGTTGTAAGTAGGTACAATAGTAAAATCTCAAGGTTGGAAGTGCGTCTATATTCGTTTCCAATTAATTTCACCTTGTAATATTAATCTGACAGCCACAATTACGGCGAATACAGAAATTTCAAAAATATGGTCAACTAAATAAAGTGCAGTCTAACGTTTATATTTTCTGTAGGAAGTTACTGCAAGTACAGGTAGCCAAAAATCGTTTTATGACCCTTTACAGCTGGCGCTAGTCAGTTTCTTAGAAAAGATTTTCAAATGCCAGAATAGACAGACATCCCAGGATTAGCGCTTAAAATTGTAAATCTGTCAAACGAATGAATATTTGCTAAAGTCGTAAAGAGGCACAACCAGAGACAGCAACATTTCAGAAAAAAGTCGGCATACCTATCATTAAATTCAAACTTTTGTTGAATTTTGCTACGACGTAACGTAAGTGTGTATTGCGATTATACATATTGCCTATAATACCGGGTGGACCATCACTTATGGTCGAATTTTTCCCGCCCAAACGATAAAAGATTTGAATTTGAGCTTCCGAGGATATGATCGAAATATTAAGACCTACTTTTTAAAAAATTTTGAAGTTTTTTGGCCCACCCCGTGCTCGTCTACACGGTGATTTATTCAAAATTGTAAAAAACTTTTTTTATACCGATGTACGCAATAAATTTTTCAGATTACGGCGGTCTCTTCAGAATTTCCAAATTTTGATTTCTTGGGCCGTAGTATTTTGTTCAGAATTATCTGAGGCAAGGGAGATATTCCATGAATCAACTTGGCTGTTGCATTTTTATGAAATAGACGCGTACGGGGTAGACCAAAAAAATTCAAATTTTTTTGAAAAGTAGGTCTTAATGGTTCGATCATATCCTCGGAAGCTCAAATTCAAATCTTTTATCGTTTGGACGGAAAAAATTCGACCATAAGTAATGGTCCACCCTGTCTACAGGCTGTTCCAAAAAAAGTGTGCAATACTTTGCTGGCGGCTTCTACAATTAAAAATATGAAGAAAGTTGTCTATAAACATAAGACAAAAAATTCTTCTTAAGGAAACTAGAGCTCTCTAAAGGTAAACCTCTGTTAGTGGTTTGCAGTGAATATCTTCAAAATTAGTCAAGTTAAAATAATAAAATTTTGCACAACCATTTCTATTTTTGTACGTAATCAGTAGAAATAAAAATAATTCAAAAAATGTATACAGAAGTGTCTCAAGCGCAGAGCCTGCTAAGTGGAAATAGCCCTAACTTTCATGTATATGTATCATTTTCAATTTTTAACCCTGAGATTTTAAATATCTATAATTTTCTACATAAGAAAGGTACCCTGTTGAATACCGATAGGGTACACGGTTTCTTAGCCAAATCAATTTAAAGATTTTGTTACACGGCAGGTATTGCAAATGAAATAACATTTATTATTGTTACATACAAAAATAGTAATGGTTGGGCAAAATTTCATTATTTTTATTATTCATCATTATTACCTATCATTATCATTATTTTACCTTGATTGGCTTTAAAGATATATTCACTGCAAATCACTAACAGGAGTTTACCTTTAGACGGCTCTAGTTCCCTTAGGAAGAACTTTTAGCCCTATGTTTATAAACAAATTTTTTTATGGTTTTTGTTATAGAAGCCGTTGGTAAAATATTGCACACTTTTTTCGGGCCACCCTGTAGAGTTATGATGACCATAAGTAAAAGATTTATAGCTATATTGGTGTATAAACCTAATATGATTTTTGGTAATTTTTTGTTCATAAAAAATTGGCTCTCGTAAATGTTTTGAAGAAGAAAAAAATACAGCAAAAAGTAGAAAAGAAGTGAAATGTGCTTGAGATGACTTGTCTTAATATTCTTTTTACTATTAACGTTGATTGAGATATCTCAATCGACGCTATTAAATAAAGAGATGCTTCAATGATTTTATTTCACCCTAATCTCAATAACGACACCACTGATATCAAAAAGGTTTTAACATATTACCTACTGCTCAGATCGAGAAAAAAAATTCTGAAAAATACGACGTTAAAATGTGTTATAACCATTTGCCCACTTTTAAAAATTTTCTATGAATTAACCATAAAAGTAGTATTGCAGCAAATTTTCTCCAGCTCATTTTCCATCTTATCTCGTTCTTGCTGTATTTTTACATTTTCTTCATCACCTGCAGCAGAACCCATTCTTTAAAAGTTAAAATTTATCAAACGCCTCCACCATTTATGGTGCTCTAATTATTACCTTCACCAAAAACATTATACTTTTCAAAGGAATCGTTTTATACTTTGCTTCTAGAATCAGTGATCAGTATTTTATTCTGGCATTGCTTTATTTTTAACCTAATTCTAGTTGCATGCGCCATCAAGAACTTTGACATTACAAGGGTCAGCCAGGGTTAAAATTTTAACAAGCATAAAATTATTTTTCATTATGTAAAATCTATAAACTCAATTTTGAAAAGTGTCTTCCTTGTCATTGAGTAACTTTTTCTGGAAAGCATATTTTTGATGCTGATGACATTATGCATCAATCATTAAAGTAGAAAACCAAAAGTAAAAAGCCTTTTCAATTTTTTCAAAAAAGATGGAAAGCATGGAAATTGGCCTAGATACAACGTAGCACAATTTTCTTCTTCAAAGAATCTTATTACACAATTTTTTTTAAGATGGAATTGTGGCACATAGGTACAGCCAGTTTCAAAATTAAGGTGGTCATTCGGAAAGTTCGTTAATAGGCAATTTTGCGAAGATTTTGTTCATACAAATTGGCTGTGATGAAGAAAATACAAAAATACAGCAAGAAAAAGAAAATATGAAAAAAATGCTTTAGACAATTTGGTTCAATATTATTTTCACTGTCGAATCAAGAAATTCTTCAATGATTTTATTTCGGACAAATCTCAATAATAATTTGAGCATACATTTAAACATGATTGTCTAGTGCTTAAGCTAGTTTTTAGATATGAAAAAAAAAAATGTGAAAAATAGGGCGCAAAAATGTAATAGAAAAATTTGGTTATTTTTAGGAATTTTTTATGCAGTAACCATAAAGAGAATCTTGAAGTAAGCTAGGTATTTGAAGCACTTTTCCCATCTCTTGCTGAACATACATTTAAACATGACTGTTTAGGGATTAGGGTAGTTTTTGTATTAAAAAGAAATTAAGAAAAATAGGGCACAAAAATGTAACACAAAAATTTGGCCATTTTCAGCAATTTTTTTGGTGAGAACAAAATTTTTGCGCTTTGAGCCTTTCGAAGGGCCACCTCAATATCCACCTTGGTTCTTTTAATTTTGGTTATTTAAATAAACCAGATTTCCCAAAAGAAAAATTAATCCAAGGAACTCCTGGAAGCATTTCTGAACCCTAGTTTATATAATCTTTATTCTTATTTTCAATCATGAAAGTTACTGTCAAGATTTCGATTAATCTGGATTCTGGACACTTTGCATCTACATTTTCTCGAAAAAAGTCTGAAAAATCACGTTTTTAATTTTTTAGGTTCAACCTCAATTTATGTTGAAACAGTTCTTTCCTCGTCCTTCTTGGTAAATATTTTTATTATAACGACAGCTCCTCGGGCTTTACAGAGGCCCAAACAACCTTAAATTAAATCTTTGATAATAAGTAGGTACTTTTGTTCAATTCTTACAATATGCAAATAGTGCCCCTAAAACAAAAATTTCAACCTACCTACACCAAACTTTTCGAATTGTGTGTCCTTGGGGGTGATAGCTGATAGAACTCGTGCAAACATCGTAGTCAAAAATTACTGTTATTAAACGATTTGGTCATTGTTTACTTTACCCACTCTTCGATTTTCAAAAAACTAATTACACCAACGTATTCGTCACCATGTATACATTACGAAAATCAATATCTTTTTTTGTGCAAACTATTTTATTTTTACTTTTATTTTCCTTGCACATCTTTTTTTTTCTTATTTTTCTATAGATTTTGCATAAAATTATTTTTCATTTGCACAACATTTCATTGCTCAAAATGGCATTATAATGATGTTTCACGATGGTTTCCAAAAAAAACGCCGCAAAAAGCGAAAAGTGGACATTGTAAACAATTACCAACGATTTGTGAACAAACACAAAAGGGTGAAGTTTGATAGTCGGTTCTGGGACCACCCGCCGAAAGTGTTGATTTTATTATACATCCGGTCAACTCAGTAACGGAAATTTTAGCAAATTATCCTCAGAGACCAACATTTCTTGTGTAGTTTGACAAAGATTAAACTTCATTGTAACAGTGAATACGGTGTAAACATAAGCAATTAGTTATCTCAGTCATTTACCTATAAACAACTAATTTATTTCAAACTTTAAAAGAAAAGACGCCCGGGCCCACATCTGTGGTAATGGCCATATCCGGCAACTGATTACCTTCTTCATGGAATTTGCAAGTTCTAAATACATATTTGTCCAGATTGGAAACGTTTTCTATTAAGTAGTGCTCACTATTACTAGAAAAGTCATTAAATTTCCATAATGGCACCATCGTTATTTGCGATACGAAATATTTTGTTGCTGAAGCTAAATTCAAAAATTGAAAAAGCATCCCCCTGCCTGTAGAAACGTAGACGGCTTAAAGTGCCTAATTAAAGTACTAGTTCATGTCGGTTGCAGTGCAAATGAAATGTAAAATTCGGGGAAAACCAACGGTATAGCCTACCTGTTTCGACAGCTCTGCAATTGTTGTTAGATGGGTCGCAAATCTGCTTGGACCGTGAAGTTACTTATTTCGGGCAACGGGGGGAGGTATTTATGGTGTCTTACCCCACAGATGGCCAGCATCATGAAAAATAATCGCCCAGTGGAGTTAAACAAATTACGGCGGGGCGCAGTAATTTTATAAATTAACTGGTCAAGTGGTAACAGCAAGAAACGGCCAACCCAGGGCCGCGTCGTCCTTCCCGGAAAAGGGACAATAATGAAACTTTTATTGTAGTGTCACCCTCTTGGCGGCATTACTGTTGCAATTGAAGGGTACCGACAGTAATTTCAATGGCCCCGCCGTGAAGACTTTGACCAATTGCTGTTATAAATAAAAAAAATTGGATCTTGTATAAAAATCAAGCATGCAAATTCGTCCTTGGTTAACGAAATGAACATGGGCGGTTTATTTTTGATTCAGAAAAAATTACCCTTTATAAGGTGAAACCTAAATGAGTTTTCCGGGCTTTCAAACTAAAATATTTAGAAAATATGATTTACTGGTCAAATGGTAACAACAAGAAACGGCCGCATCGTTCTTCCCGAAAAAGGGACAATAATGGAACTTGTATTGTAGTGTCACCCTTTTGGCGGCATTACTGTTGCAAATGAAGAGTACCGACGGTAATTGGACCCGCCGTAAGGACTTTGACCAATTGCTGCTATAAATAAAAAATTTTGAATCCTGTATAAAAATCGACCAAAAAATCTCGAATAATAGCGGTGAAGCATGAAGATGGGCGGTTTATTTTTGATTCAGAAAAAATTACCCTTTATAAGGTGAAACCTAAATGAATTTTCCGGGCTTTCAAACTAAAATATTTAGAAAATATAAGTCGATCTCTTCAAACAACAGACGTAAATTGTTGAAGAAAAAAACGATACAAAAATAAAATTTTGTATAAATAATTATAAAAGAAGGAGTTCAATTATTCAAGTTAAAGCGTTAAATTTTTTTTTTAAATGATGTTCCTTATCTTGTTTCTTATTAGATGCTGCCATAATTTCAAATTGCTAGTCTTCTAGCTCGAAAAGTATTTGTACACCCACGTTCATAAATTCTGGGAAAGAGTTCATTTTCAGCTCCATCTTATGAAGATATTGGAAACCCAGAACGCAACCAATTGTTGGCATCAATTTCTTAAGCTCCATCAATGGTTTGTCTTCTAAAATCTTGGTAAAATAAAGTTGAAAATTAACAATGTTTCAGTTGTTATGGACAGCACTGTACCAATATTTTTCGAGCTACAAGACCAGCAATTTGAAAGATTTTAACCCCAAAGCGAGTATATGTAACCAAACGGTCCAACGTGCTATGCGGGTGGCCGATGTTAAGCATGATAGTATGTCTCAAAAATACTGCACTCCCAAATCAAAGATGGGAAGAGAGAGCTCAGAAGAAGAGACGTCGCTTATGCTCTATACCGTATCAAATCTAATGCTAACGTTAAGTAGATTAATTCTGATGAACGGCAATAACCCAATCGCCCTCAATAGAAACCACATTAAAAAACAAAATTTCAAATGAATGAACTACAAGGATAGAACAGGGCCTTTGAAGTGGACTCTGTAAGAGATGATAAAGAAAACAATTATTTCTATAAAAATTAAAGAAAACTTGTATTCAACCAGAACAAACAAACGTACTATATTTTCATCCAGTTACAACACTGAAAGCTAGGTCATTGTTTACTTTACCCACTTCTGGATTTTCAAAAAGTCAATTACAGCAAAGCATTCCTTAACATTTTTATATTACGGAAATCAGTATCTCTTTTTGTGCAAACCACTTCTATTTTTAAACTTATTTTCCTTGCCCTAGCACATCTACATCTATAAATTTTGCATAAAATTATTTATGATTTGCACAACATTTCATTGCTTAAAATGGCATTATAATGATGTTTTACGATGGTTTCCAAAAAAAAAAAAACGTAAAAAGCGAGAAGTGAACATTGTAAACAATTACCGAAAGTTATTCTCCACAGATGTGGAAAACTATTTTTCCTACGTCAAATAATTTTTATATAAATCAAATTTGCGTTCAACATGCCATTGGCGGTCCGGACAATCCAAAATCTTTACACCACCAGCAATACATAGACGAAAATTTAACACCATCCTGTAACCACGAGAAAAAGCTTTGGGCGTTCCGGACGCCCTCTAGTGACCGCGTGCCGAAGTTCTTGAAAACGTTGACGCAATCTTTTTTTCATTCATTTAAAAATAAACTTAACGTAAAAAAAATTGTCTGACTTTTGACAATAGCTATAAATGCTTTTCAAGGGCCTGTGACTAACTATATAATACATTAATTTAGTTATCAATTTTAAAGTTTCCTACTTTACCATTAAGCCATCCTAGCCAAGAGTCATCTACAACTTTGCTCAAGGTCACTTCTTGAAATACAACACTACGGCTAACCTCAACGAATCCAAAACTTTCAAACATGTGTAAGCTAATTTGATTGCCTTCCGATATCTTCACCACGAATTGTTTAACGTCCAGGCGAGTGATGCCATAAATAAACATCAATAGCATAGCTTCAGTTCCACACTTCCGCCCTCTAGCCCATTCCTCAGCAACCATAATTTCAGCTTCTGCACAAATTCGATCATCAGAATTTGCGAAAAATAAATTGGTATCGCCAATCATTGATTCTAAAAATTAAAAATTATTACCCGAAAACGACACGTGGTCCAGAATGTTACCAATTTCGTCAGCGGTTTCTTCAAACTTTTCTTTGTCAAGAATTATAAACGTGCATTCTGTAAAACTGCATGTTATAGTGGAATTAAGAGCAGCAATACCGAATTTGTACTATTTTCATCTATCATCCAGGACTTTTGCATCTGGTATTCTTCATCTAAAGTCAAGGGCTCAGACGCGGTGAGGGCCTGAAGTTGTTCGGACTGCATCCACTGATGGTACCTTCAATTTATAATGAATTACCGAATTTTATTTAAGCAATAATAGGGTTTACTTACTTGGCCACATGTTCTTCTTTGTAGGGCACCAAAACGCACATGTTACCGGAGATTCTCGTATTCCTGTTAATTAGCATGGTGGGATTTATCGCGGATATAAGAAATTGCTGGATTTGGGATAAGATAGTTATTAATTGTTTAAAAACCTTCGAATTTAAAAACTTAGCCACGAGGTCACAACGTGTAGTTGCCACGTGCCTACTGCCCACTCACCACTCACCATTAAACACCAAATGCCGGTTGGCTGCCGGTTTAACCGGCTCGAGGATTATGCAATCAGCATTCAAGCCACTCCCCCCTCTAGTCTTGTCTACGTTCCGTTCAAAGAATACGTAGATATTCTTTGTTTCGTTCGCGTTCACTATATTCCGCTATCTTTTCTCTAACAAACATCGCTGTCGCAATGTTGGCAACAGCTTGTGCCTAACTTCACTGCCCTCCATATTTTTCAGGTTATGTTCTATTAAATTTTGATTTCGAGACAAATTTCAAAAACCTTCACCGTTTCGGATTTCCTAATCCCCGGATCCGAGGGGTCGATGTCCTTCAGGACTATTGACTACTGTCAGAAATCAACTCTGCTATTGTTCGATGTCGGATTCAGAAGAAGAGAATTTTTGCTTTTTCGGCAAACCCTTGGATCCCTACGATGAAGGTACAGTCCCAGAGACTTGAGACCCTTAATCAGCTAAAATCGTTTCTAGACACGTTCCCGAAGAAAAAGCCAATTCCTCTGGAAGACCAGGTCGCCAAAGATGCGCAAGGTAGACGCAGATTCCATGGAGCCTTTACCGGGGGGTTTTCGGCCGGTTTCTTCAACACTGTCGGCTCCCTTGAAGGTTGGGCCCCAACCGAGTTTAAGAGTACCAGACAAGAGAAGGCGCAATCAAAGGCGCAGAGGCCCGAAGATTTCATGGATGACGAAGATGTGGGGCAGTTTGGGATAGCACCGCAGACCGTAAAAGCGACGAAAGACTATGCTACAGGAAAAAAGAGAAAACGACAAGTAATTACAAGTTATTCAACTGAACTGGGGAGTAAAAATTTTTGTTTAATTTCAGGTATTTAGTGATGGCCCCATTCCGGGAGAACCAGTTCTTCATTCTTTGCTGACCAGTGGTAACGAAACGATTGGTTATTTATTGTTGAAAAATATTGGTCTCAAACATCGCAATAAAACGCAAGAAGTAGAAGGGTCAGATTCCCGAGTGTACGGTTGTGAAATGCCCAAAACTTACGAGATTTCGCGGCACGATGATATCAATCAATACGTTATCCCGGAAATTTACAAGGAGTTTTTGAAAAAACCCAAAATTAACACTTTTGGAATCGGTTACGTTGGCCTGGATAAAACGCACGTAAATCTATTCCAATCGTCAAATTTGGTGGTAAATGAGCGCAATAAAAAGAAATTATCGATTGCCGGTCAAGCTTTCGGCGTAGGGGCTTTTGAAGACGACGACGAAGATATTTACGTCAAAGACGACATGAGCAAGTACGATTTTGAATTAACTGCCGAGAATGTGGCGAAAAAATCGTTAATGAAGAGCAAGGACGTGGTTCTCGACGATTTCGTGCAAACTAAAAATATATTGGCGTTCAAAGAAACTTTTCTACCGCCCACTATACCTCATAGTTTCACCGGCAAACATAAGGTTAAAAAGTCGAGGTTCGAACCCTTACCTTCAGTGCCAGAACCAACAACGAGCAGGAAGGACATGAATGCAGAAACTCGCCGCTCATTATTGGAAGATCCAATAAGTAAAACCGTAGATAATAGCAATGTTAGTTCTCAAGGTAGTTTAGTGCAAAAGACCGTCAAGGAGGAACCCCTTGAACACGAGGTCACTACCAATAAAAGTGCCAGTTCGGCCTTTGACCTCACTTTCGATCGTTTTGTTGCCGCTTCCCAGCCTGAAGACGCTTCCAATATTTTAGAAGCGGTGAAACCTACGGAGTCTACCCATGGGACTGAAGAAATGAAGGCCGCTGTTCGAATGAAGATGTTTGGGCCTTTAACGAGGGTCAGTTGCAGTTGGCAACCTTGCAGTATTCTATGTCGAAGGTTCAACGTTCCAGAACCCAACTTCGAGTAAGTTTCTTTGTACTTGGTTTCCTAAATTGCGCGTCTCTCTGGAGTCTGTGACGTCAATAAGACACCCTGCGCGGAGAACCGTCGCGCCGGTTCTTTATCTATTTTTAGGAAACCTGAAGGTTTCCTAAATTGCGCGTCTCTCTTTAATCTGTGACGTCAGTAAGACACCCTGCGCGGAGATTCGTCGCGCCGACTCTGTTTCTCTTTTCAGGAAACTTTAATTATAAACTTGCAGCCATTCGCAGAATTGTATCACTCTTAACGTTTCGGTTGTTCTATCGCGGCCTTCCTAGTTCAGTAGTCCTGTTCGACCCAGAAACTTAGCCAGAATTCGGCAGACGTTCTTATCATCAATAAATAATTTTTTGTTGTAGTGGAGCGGATACCTCGAGAAATAAGAAGCGCACCAAAAACCTGATTTTTGAATATCAAAAACACACTGAAGACTACTGCGATTCGCTCAAGCCAGGGTTGACCATTCAGACCACCACCGAAGAGATAACACCTGTAAGTGATGCTGAACCTGGCGTAGCACCGGTAGAAAGTGGTCTGGAGATCCCGCAAGAAACAAGTGCTCCTGTTTCCGAAGACAAGCCAAACAGCATCGAGGAAACGGAACCGTTGCCGAAGGATATCACGGAAAGAATCGGAATTGACCAAAATGTTGACCTGTTCAAAGCCGTTTTTCTGAGTAGCAGCGAATCGGAGGATGAGGAAGATGCGAAAGAAGAAACAAAAAACGAGGAGATGAAAGCGAACCTTCTGTCGGAACATTTGCTGCCGAAGATTAAGCCGATTAAGGAGGGAATCCTGTCGAATGTAAATTTTTCGATCTTCAACAGTTCAGAACCGGTGGAAAGTGTTTCGACCTCCAACAGCGTACCAGAGAAAAGTGTTGAAGAAGATGTTGATTGGTATGGACCTAAATTACCCTCTAATTTGACTGGTACGAGAAGCACAAATCTATCTAGTGTTAAGGAAGAAGATGGTGATGAATGGATAGAGAAGGAAGACTTGAGTGAAGACAGCAGTCGTCAACATAAAAGAAAACACAAAAATAAGAAGCATGGTCATAAAAAGAAGCACAAAAAGAAGAGGTGAAGTGTCTTAGTTGTTTCAATTCAATTTATGAGGTTTCAGTGAGGACGCTGGTCCAGTTTTTTTTAACTAATTACTTAGAATAAAAGTCGAAGAGAACCGCGAACTCATGTAAATAACATGTAGTTAAAATCCTAGATATCCCTTAAAGTACCTAGGCTTCAAAAGCAATGTCTTAGGTTTGGGGGATATGATATTTAGCAAATATGGGAGATGTCATTAGACCCCTATTTTTTTCTTTTTTCTAGTGTTGTTTAAACCCAGAATTAATTTTTGAAAGTCTGGAGTGGGAGTGTGACGTACTACCTCAAATATTTTCGAAAATGTAAAATAAAAAAAATTATTTATTCTGCTCTCTTATTTGAATACATCTAGTCTAGAGGGCAAACACATCAATATTTTGTAGGCAAGTATCCCATTGTTGGTTGAATTCCAAGCATTTATTTAATAAAGTTCAGTTGCACAACTCTACTGCGCTGTTCATCGCGCAAAGTTGTTATCTTTTCTTAAGAAGCTATGACTGATATTGTTAATGGGAATGCTAATGATTGCGTAATAATCGGTTTTGCAACTAGGAAATACTAAAACTGAAGTTTTTTTGCGCCTTTTAAATATTTTGTTTACAACGTCTGGATTTTCTGTTTTCGATTTAAGTACCAAATTGTAGAGAATGTGTTTTTGCGTAGTTTATCCAACAGCGGGCGTTGTCCTCAGTGTTTTTTTTGCATTGAAATTAAGAGAGAATTAAGGTGCCACATGAGGGGTATGCTGGGCGAATAGGTGCCTCTAAGGTGGCACAGAGCCTTCAAGCGACGGTCCGACGGTGAAATCACAACGAAGTGTGAAAGAAACGAAGCGAATAAAAATACTGTAGCAACAGAGAAATTTCAAAAATTAACCGCCAATAAAAAAAAATCACAAAAATCGTTCCGTTGGTTAGAAACTGTCGTGTCAAGCTCGCATTCAAAAGGTCGAAATTACCGGTGTTCTAGGGGTCGTGGGTACCTACATCAGGCGGCAGCGTAGTTGCCGCGTGTCTTGATGGATCAGAGGGAGGGGCAGACATTTCAATTTGAGGTATGCCACCAAATTCTTAAGTAATATTCTGAAAATTTGTAGTGTAAAGTTTAAGTTTGTTTTGATTGAAACTTACTTTATGATTAAGAATGATAAATGCTCTCTAAAGAATTCATCTAATCAACAAACTGCCCTTAATTACTTGGTACTGATAAAAATCGAAGTCAGATTAACTAAAACAGAGTCTTGAGAATTATTGAAAAACTAGTGTATTTCTAAAATAGCTGAAATATTCTAAAGTTTAAAGAACTTACATTAAAACATCAAAATGAAAATAAGAAACGTATAAGAAAAATATAACAATTGTACAATATAAATAGCTCAACCTAAAACTAATACTTGGCTGGCTCACTGTTTTATGGAAAACTTGATAAAAAGTGCAACGCGTTGTCTCATTACCATTTCTTGCAATCTAAATCTACGTGAGTACTTAAGCAATGAATTGTTGGATTCTTTCCACCAAATACGAATTATATTCCTCATAATTAATTGGATCCACGCGAACTGCGACTGTTTTCAAACGAGCCTCATCCTAAAAAAATGAATTAATTATAAACCTTAATTAGACACTCATGCCCAGTTTTACGAACGTTGGCATACTGTTAACAGTATGTCGAGATTTGACATAGAACTCTTAGCAACGGATCAACAAAATCATTATCAATATTTAAGGGGTTGATGAACGATTTATGTTTAATTTACGTTTGTGCAACCCAAAATATCGATAGATTCGTTGCTAGGAGTTCTCTGCCTGTTAGCAGAATGTCAACATTCGTGAAAGCGGGCATCAATGATTTCCATACATTGTAAGTCTCCATCTTGGCTCTACATTTGAAGATGAACTGCTTAAAGTTGGCAGGTTCAAAAATATGAGTCACAGCTTCTGGATCATTTGCCATGGCCTCACCAACTTCTTGGGAAGGTTTTCCTAGAATCTTCTCCGCTTCAGACGAAAACATGCTAACCCATTGGTTTCCAGTCCAGTCACCAATATTCATCTATTAATAAATAAATAAATAATAATAATAAATAATAAAATAATAATAACCCAAAAATTAAACAAAAAAAAATTACATACACTGACAAGGAGGCGATACTTGAAATTAGGAAACTCTTGGTTGCATTTTTCGCACCGGTACATCCCATTTTCTAAATCGACAATTTTCTTGTTACATTCCTCTTTGGGGCAAGCTTTGTAAATGGCGTTTTCCGACCGTATCAGCAAAATGGTCCCCATTATTTGGTAATAATCGCCGCGTTCCGAATTGCCCAACCCTTGATCTTGAACCTCTTGGAACGTCATCCAATTGGTTTGGAAGTTTCCTCCTCCAGTTCTGCTCGAGCGACAAAAATTTACACATTCGCACAACAACAATTGAAAATGTCCTCACCTAGCGCTGACGTTGGTCATTTCGGTCTGGTTACCTTCAGAATCGTACCAACCTTTCATGCGGTGGCACTCGGGAATATCGGGATTGATTTTGAGTTGACTGCTCATTAAAGTGCTCAAGTTCTTGCCGCCGCCGAACTCGCCGACTTTGGCGTTTTTAATAACAACAACCGGATTGCTCGATCCGTCAAACTGCTCAGCTTCTGCTCCCCAAAGAGTCAGGGCGATCTACAGGAATAAAAGATGAATTATTACCGAAGCTGAAAGAATAAAAAGTAAAAGAAAATGAAAGGAAAAGAAACGTGAAAGAGTTGAAGACAAAAATTACCGCAGTCTTCGATGAGTCGACCAGAGTTACTTCTTTCTTTTTTAGCTCGCGACCAGTGGACTTGGCTTGGAACGTTTGAAGATCCGACGACGTTTTGCAAACACCGATGACATCTTGAATTAACGGCGGTTAAACGAACGGCGAGTTGCTAATTTCCTACAACTTACCAACCAAAGTTCCAATTTCCATATTGGCAATCTTGTCGATAGGAACGAAATCAAACTTCACCTGCGGAATTCTACCGTCGGCGTTTGTACACTCCTCGATGACAGTTTCATTTGCTAAAGTCATCTCGTAATCGTTCTTAATCGCGCTAAACTGCTTGTTAGCCTGCTTAAGTTGGCACTTGCTTATGTAGTAAACTTTATCGACCTACAAAAGAGGCGAATAAACAGCAATTTCAAAAAAATCTGCCGGAGATGTATACAGGGTGAGTCAACTAAACCAAAATATGTTTGTTATTAGTAAAATTACTGCTTTAATACTTGATCAGGGCATACTTTTTACAAAGTGGCGCCGACCATTTTTGTTTGGGCTGACTTTTTTTTTACTTCTATTTAGACTGACATAGAGAACTATTGCCCATACAAGCGGAAATTATTTTTTTCCTCATCAGGCCGTTTATTTTTAAATAAATAAGTAAAACTAGCATTTTGGCTATAAAGATCTGCCCATAGAAGAGGTATCAACTTGATCCCAACACAATACACAGTCGACAACACCATTACAATCTGACCGGTAGGGTGGACGATTTTTGGTTGGGATAAATATTTACTTACCTGTATGTAGTCAAAAAACTTGTCTACCAGGTCCCTGAAGGCGGTACACCTAATTTCGCCGCTTTCATCGATGAGATCGAAGCTGAAAAGTTTACCCTCGCCCCGCGAATTGGACCAAGTGCGAATGTTTGACTTGTTGGTAACTCTAGCCTTAATCACCCATTTGTTGTGGTAAGGACTCAGGCTGGAGATGGGGCTGATGACCTGATTGTCAAAACTGTTAGATGACTGGTTCAATTGAACTCTAGCATTTGAAGAGCCATTCATGGAAACTGAATGTTCGACATTGCTAGTTGTCGGTCTTGATTTATTTGCTGCTGCCGCAGCAGCGACAGCATCTGTTAACATAACCGGCGATCCGATTTTGTGACCAACTACATCCCCATTTGCAACAACACTCATGTCCAAAATCAACAAGACTCTCCTGCATTGAAAGAATGACTTATTATGGGCATTTTCGAGGATTCCCAACTTACGTGTCCTTTTTCTCGTCCTTGTTGACCACACTGGTTATGTAGCGTTTCAGTTGAATGATCGTGTTTACTTGGAGGTCTGCTCCAGACAATCTGTCGTTGATTTGAGTTGTTAACATGGCAAAGGAAATTTGGTATTTGCCGTCAGACAATATGATGCGGTAACGTTCCTTGTCGGTGTTTCCCTGACTTAGCTTTTTGCTACCTAGCACCTGCATGATGGGGTTGGAGACGTCTCCCCCTTTCATGATTGTCTGCAAATAACGTTAATCATGTCAGGTATTACGTAAACGCGTGCAGCAAAACTCACCAGAAGAGAACCCTCAGTTAATTCGTATGATTTGTTGGCCATTTCGCAGTTTTTAACAGAATACAAACACTTTCCAACACTTTTCTTCCCTCCAAAACTTTGACAGCTGTCAATTTTAATTTTTACCAAACAGGTATACCAACTATTGAGAAACGACGCCGACGCCGGACCAGGTCAAGGTCGAACTCAGAGTTCGATGCTGGTTGTTGGACGTTGGACTGTTGGACTTGTTGGAGCGGAGCCATTCCAAACCAGAGGACGTAAGTGACACGACACAACCAGTCAAGACACACTTTCTCCTGGTCTTGAGAAGAAGACGGCCAAGTTCTGTTGGGGACCCAGTACAGCGGGGTATATCGCTGTCCTCTGCCCAGGGATACGGGTGAAGACCTCAACGGCAGCGAAGGCGGAGAAGAAGGACTTTGGTACGACGGAGCTGGCGGAAGGGGCAACCCATGCTGTTAGGGATAATATAAAGCACATAGGACACGTCGGTCTCCATGTTAGGAGCGGTACTCCGACAGCGTCTGTTCTCCAAGTAGGAGCGGCTGAACAAGCACAGTTAGGAAAGCAACGGGAAACTACCTGACTTACAAAATCCCCAAGAAATCACAATGGAAACACAAAATCAAACAAAGGTCCTCAGTCCTGGGCACCCCTTAAGTGGGGAGATGTTGCTAAGAATCCCCCTTGCGATAAATAAACAAGTAAAAGAGGGATCCAAGGAGATCCTAAAGATAAACCAAGAAAAACGAATTGGCACATGGAATGTGCAAAGCATGTACCAGGCCGGAAAAGCGGCAAACATAGTAAAAGAGATAAAACGCCTTCAGATTGACATGCAGTGAAACAAGATGGCCAAACTCCGGCAGCCGCATCATAGACGGACACCACATATACTTCTCCGGAGATAACACCACTAAAAACAAAAACGGAGTCGCAATAATACTCAATAGTCACACAAATCAGGCCGTAAAAGGTTTTATCCCTATCTCAAATAGAATAGCAATAATTAAAATCAATGCAAGACCATTCGACCTAAATATTATTCAATCGTACGCACCAACATCTGAAAGCACTGAACGAGAAGTCGAGGAATTTTACGACCAACTCAGAACTGCCCTAAAATACACAAAAAAGGAAGAGGTGAATATATTGCTAGGAGACATGAACGCTAAAGTGGGACAAGGAAAGGTCGAAGACGTGGCAGGCTGCTTTGGATTAGGCATAAGGAACGATAGAGGCGATCGCCTGATAGAGTTCTGCCAGGAAACGAAATTTACAATTATGAACACCTATTTTAAACTACCCCCACGAAGGTTAGGAATATACTTGGAGATCTCCGGCCGACAACTGCCAGAGAATAGTAAGAAACCAAATCGACTATGTAATAATAAATAGAAGATACCGCAATGCAGTCAGATCTGTCAAAACCTACCCAGGTGCCGACATACCATCGGATCACAATCTTTTAATGGCGCGCATCAAACTAAGACTGAAGAAAATAACCAAGAGGAGACCTCCAAAAAGAGCGGACCTGCAGAAACTCAAACAAGACAACGTACTACATAAAACTAAAGATAGGATAAACAGCGAACTCACCACTATCTCTGAAAATACCAATTCTGAAACACAAATAGAAGACTTATGTAATAAAATAAAAACATCCATAGTATCGGTTACAGAAGAAGAACTAAAACCGGAAAGAACAGAAAGAAGACAAGAATGGATGACAGATAGCATAATAAACCTCATGGAAGAGAGAAGACAATACAGAAACAAAAACATAGAAAAATACAAAGAACTACACAAAAAAGTAATTAGGGCAATTAAGGAGGCTAAAGAACAATGGCTACAAGGAAAATGTGCTGAAATTGAAATACTGCAGGCAAAGCACGATAGCTTTAACCTTCATAAGAAAATAAAGGAAGCAACAGGAAGTAATCAAAGAAGGAGCGGGAG
The DNA here is from genome assembly GCA_951805265.1 of Schizotus pectinicornis. Taxonomy (NCBI): domain Eukaryota; kingdom Metazoa; phylum Arthropoda; class Insecta; order Coleoptera; family Pyrochroidae; genus Schizotus; species Schizotus pectinicornis. Next base: position 14,728,967 of record OX638203.1, read on the forward strand.
CACAATCCTGGACTCAGACAATAATATCATAACAGAAATTGACCAGAAGCTTTCAAGGTGGAAACAATATATGGAGGAGCTCTTCGAAGATGCAGATGTAAATAACGATGCAACTATAACCCGGCGACGAAGGACCTGTTATTACTCAGGAAGAAGTGAAATCTGCTATTAAACGCTTAGAAAACAACAAGACTCCAGGACCTGATATCGTTCACGGAGAAATTCTCAAACTACTTGAACGCGAGCAAGTGAAATTGCTAACTACGCTCTTCAACAAAATATATGCAGGCGGCCAAATACCAAATGACTGGCTAACATCAACATTTATTTCACTTCCTAAAAAGGCAAACGCAACAAAATGCTCTGATCACAGAATAATCAGCTTAATGAGCCATGTTCTAAAAGTATTTCTCAACATAATACAAACTCGCATATACAGAAAACTAGATGATAACATTAGCAATACACAATTCGGCTTCAGAAAGGGACTAGGCACTAGAGAGGCGTTATTTTCCATACAAGTACTTATACAACGAGCACGCGATATCGATGCAGATGTCTTTACATGCTTTATCGATTTCGAAAAAGCATTCGACAAAGTCCAACATAATAAGCTCATCTCAATCCTACGGGAAACAGGAGTCGACGATAGAGATACAGCTGTAATAGCAAAGCTATACCTACAGCAAAAGGCCAGGGTTCAAGTAGAAGATCAAACATCAGAAGAGTTCAGAATAAAAAGAGGAGTTTGGCAGGGCTGTGTGCTATCACCGATTCTATTCAACGCCTACTCAGAACACCTTTTTAAAGAGGCCCTAGATAACGTAGAGGAGGGTCTTGTAATAAACGGCAAAATGATAAACAATCTAAGATATGCTGACGACACGGTTCTAATGGCTGATAGTGCTGAGGGACTGCAAAGACTGATAGACTGCATAACACCAGTATGCGAACGATACGGTATGAAGCTGAATTGCAAGAAGACTAAAATCCTAACAATCAGTAAAAACCACATCGATAATCTCCAGTTTACCGCCAACAATACAGTTCTTCCAATTGTCGAGTCCAATTGTCGAGTATTTGGGATGTACACTAAATAAAGATTGGGATCATTCCCGAGAAATAAAATGTCGAATCGAAAAGGCGAGAGGTGCATTCAACAAGATGAGAAACATCCTATGTAACTTAACTCTCAGCATTCATACTCGAATTAGGGTCCTAAAATGCTACATACTGTCAGTTCTCTTGTATGGGGCGGAAGCCTGGACCCTCTCTGAAGCATCCTACAGACGAATAGATGCATTTGAGATGTGGTGTTATCGCCGTATGCTCAGAATCTCATGGGTTCACCACATCACAAATGAGACGGTAATACTACGGGTAGGAAAAGAGTTGAAGTTTCTCACAACTATCAAACGCAGAAAAATGGAGTACTTCGGACACATCATGAGAAACGAAAAATATTACCTTCTCCAACTAATCCTACGAGGAAAAATAGAAGGACGCAGAACACCAGGGCGCCGCAGAATATCATGGCTACGAAACCTGAGAATATGGACCGGAATGACCTCCACAGCTCTATTCAGGGCAGCAGTGAATAGAGTAATATGGACCAATGTGATAGACAACATCCACAGAGGATAGGCACAACAAGAAGAAGAAGAATAATATTATAAAATGTGTAAATAATTATTAAATTATTGCAGAAAATGAGAGACAATTTGCAGCAAAACGTTATAGCGAGTTACTACATTAAAACTGCTCTTCTATGGATAGTGGAGAAGAAGAATGCCAGTTTCTGGAGGAACTCCTTAAGTTACGTCTTTATAACGGTTAGTTTTTTCACTTAATTAAAATATTTTTTTGGTTTCTTTACTTAATGAAAAACTTTTTGCGATTAATTTGAATCTTGCAGATTCTGAAGGAGTATCAAGCTGTGATCGCGAGTCGCAACATTTCTTATTATTGGAACAAAAACAATAACTTGTTAGGTGCGATTAACCGCGGTACATTAATTAACATTAGCAATAGATTGACAGCGATTATTAAGGATGTAGAAAGGAATTTGAGCATGGACGAACCGAAAACAATTGCGAAGTATTTACGTAAGCACTTAAAAGTAGAAGAAGTTTCTATAATTATCGTCAATTTTTTTCAGTTAACTCAAAAGAATATGCAATTTTTATTCGAGGAGGTAGCGACAACCCAATGACTGAACCACAAGATTGGTCTAATTGTTGCGTAATTTTTGAGTCGCATTTCTAATAAATAGTACTATACTGGTGTTATCTTTCTGCGATTATCTAACCAAAATCAACCAAGTTTCTTATAACTTATAAGCGCACTTGTCCTAGAAAGCACAAACAATGGGGGCTTTGCAGTTGCATAACTACTGGCAATGATAGGTAGGGATAGCTAACAAAAGTGAGAAACGGGAAGCAAAATAAGGGAGCACGGCTTTTTGGAAACTACACGACAAAGCAATTGGTTAGTGGCTTCTATGAAAGAATCAAACAAAAGGGTATAAAAAAAGTATAATTGATACTTGTGTTGAACGATCAGCCTCTTTTCTATAAACTCAAGTTAATATCAAAAAACTAATGTAGATATGTGGCTATTATTTTTAGGTTGCCAATATTTCTTTCCACGTTGTTAATGATCACCTTCAGCCTGTTGACAATATTGCTCAGCTCTATTGGACTAGCTTCAGCCAACCAATTGTCCTTCTTGTTCTAGTAGTAAAGGGTTCATCTCTTAGTACTTTTTAAAATCTAAAGTACGAACATCCATTGAGCTCCTCCAACAACCTCTAAAGTAATAACTCGACGTATTAGTAGAATGGCGGATACTGGAAAGAAATAGGTAACGGATTTTGTTGCTCTGCGTAGATGTTGAGATTACCACGGAGACGAAAGGGTTGGTCGAAAAGCGCGTCGGGAAAGATGTTTATGGACCCCTTTAAAACAATAATTACTCTGCATATCTAAATAATTACTCACTAACAACGTGGTTAAAATGTAACAATTGGCGGAGGCGCCGGGTGAATTCCACCTACTGACAACAATTATACAGAATGTCCCAAGAGTACAGCACCACGTTGAAGATGCGTTATCTATGTAGGATTAGTGCAGAGTACTGGAAAATTGTTAACTCTTTCAATTTTGTTAAAGTCGGGAAAAAAAGGCAAGACTGTTATCTGAAATTGAACTTTCACCTATACTCAGAAAAATCGTACAATGTTGATTCACTAGAAACTGTTCATTACCTTTGCATATTGCCACTGACAATCTTTCTAACTTTATGTTCTATACACAATTCTACATGTGATTTTAAAATGACACCAATGACCTGCAGACTGGGAAAGATAGACCTAAATCTTGAATAAAACATCTACTATCTCTTTATTTTTTATTGTTAACTGACAAGCAAAAATTATTAAAATTATCCTCCTTTTTGTAAACAACAAATCAAGCAATCAAACTATGAACTAGTAAGTATTTACAATGCATAATTTTAATTATCTACACACAACTAGTAACGTTACTACTTCTTATCCAGCACTTTATCCACCCAAATTGAAAGTTTGTCTTCATCTTGTAAACCTATCAGGCGTTCTTCAACCTTTCCATTACGAAACACCACTAAAGCGGGTATTGTCCCCACCTGCAAATTGGGCATGTAGCACAGTTGGGTTGTTAAATATACTACCTCGTATTTATCAGCCAATTCAGCCATGGAATCTATATCAACTTTTGCCAACGTAATTTTGCCATTGCGTTTAGCAACTACATTTTCCAGTCTCGGTTCCAGTAGCTTGCAAGGTCCACACCATCTAAAATTTACAGAGGCGGATTAAGGGAAGGACAGACAATTATTATTATTGAACGTAAGTCTTTGACTTACTTGGCGAAAAAATCCACAATAACCGGCTCTTTACTGTTCTCCACTTTTTCCAAAAAATCTTTATCGTCTTGCACCTTAAATGAGGCGCTCTGACTGGATGTCAAGCCGAATTGTCTTGTCTGTAGAGTAAGCTGCTTCCGTACCAAAGATCTTACAAAGGTTGGCTTTACAACAGAATTCATTTTACGGCGAATTTTACAGACGAATGTTAAAATGCGGTCGATTCACCTTCACGAACGCAACCACTTTGACAGATGCGGAAGGAATGACAGCTGACTGGCAATTGTTTGATTTGACAGAACAGTCAATAAAAGCGCACCAGTGGCGACTCGTCTCGTTGCCGATGGGCAAAGACGAATTAATTCCAGATATTTCCGTTGGAATATTGTTCAAAATGAATTAGGTGCGTTCGTGCTAGAGATTAGGAAAGGCTTCTCCCCACCGAGATCCCCTTGTCTCAACTCTCAACAAACACAAATGTCAATAGTAATTGACGCACGAACTTTCTTGACGTCATCGAGAATTCTTCATTTGTTTGGTGATAAGATAAGAAATTTAAGTAAACCTATCAATAATTTCATAAATTTAACCCCTACAAGTAGAGCAGCAGGGTGCGAAAACGTGCGCCAAATTTGAAATGCACAATGGCATATAAGCATTTTGTTCGTGCGTTAATGAGACATTAACGGTGAATGATCTTTGTGCAACTAAGTGGCAAATCTGCCGTATTCACAATATGATCACAATCATTGATCACGTAAAATCAATAGCTAACTTCGGAGTTGGTGCAGCTTTAAAAGTGCACCCTTGAATTGGATCCAGTTCCAGTTATACCAAATTCTTATTTTCAGTTTAGACCCTGTAAGTGGGCCTAGTGTTTATTATCTAAACCTATACTTGGGGTACCCGTACCTAAACTATTTGGTACTTCGTTATCTGCGTGCGTGCCAAAGCTCACAACAACAAAGAAAAAGTGGGGTTAAGATTACCTTGTTAAACATCAATAACTTATGTTTACATCGGTTTAATGATATAGATTAAGAGCAATTGCAGGCCAATATGGCGAAGTAAGTGCTTGTTTATTAACCACCCCCCAATTAACAACCCCTTTTCAGAGAAATGATGATAATTTTTGTCTATGACACCCAAATGCTCCAAAGAGAAGACGACGATCCAGCGTCAGCAATCCTATACTTTCATCCAACCTGGGTATCAGACCAACAAAAAACAGCCCTATGCGGCCAACTAATGGGTACAGTGCATTGCGTGAAGAGCATTCTCTCAGTTCCCAAAATCGTTTCGCTTCAAAGTGGAAAGTTTTTCGTCAAAGAATACGGCAGATATTTAATGGTTTCTAAACGTCACTATCCTTAGCTCCGATAACATTTTATTAATTTAAGGCCGTGGGAACAGATCGCAACATAGCTGACTGGTTGTTGGAGCATCGCGCCAAAACTATGTCTTCCCTAATTAGTTTCTTCCATCAAGACTTGGAAGTTATGGCGAAAACCTACGATACTAGCTCGAAGTTCTCTGCTAAACTCTATCATTTATTCGAGACTTACTTAAAATATTTATTTCTCGGAGGAAATATTTTCTCACACATTCCAGCACTTAAGTTGCCAAAGGTAACAATAAAACTGATTTTTGGAATGCTAAATTTTAAACTTTTTCATGCAGAGCGCCAGTAACGTGTTTTTGGAAGCGATTCATATTTTGCAGTGCTGCCAAGAAGTCAGTTACGTCCTTGGAGGAACCTTGCTCTACCACAATAAGTATGGCCATATCGCGGGTGCTGAGGGGTAAACCACTTGGTGGCCTAGGTCTATAATTGTTTAATTAGTAATTAATGGCTTAATTAGTAATATGCGACTAACACCTTTTCAAAAAATTCCCCAATTAATTGCCACGACAATCCTGTTAAGGTTAGCATTTACGCCCCAGGGCTTTTTTACCGCCTACTTTAAGATTATTATATTATGGCAAGAAGAGATGATATGCAGCCAGTGAAACCAGTTTAAATGTTTGACTGATTCTCGTTTAAACGATCTTCCTCGTGATTTAATGCAATACTTCATTCTTTGTATGTCTGATGCTGATGGGCAACGGAAGAGGTGTACCTAATTGCTTTTGGCCGGATCCAAATGCGTCATTTGTCGAAATAAATTAATTAAGCGTTCCTTACAACATAATTATCTGTGACGGGCGGACGTTTTGTCTAACTTTACAGCCCGCCGGGTGTCTTGTCTAACTTTACGGCCCGCCGGGCGTCTACTTTAACTTTACAGCCCGCCGGGCGTTTTGTCTAACTTTACAGCCCGCCGGCCGTTTGGTCTAACTTTACAGTCCGCCGTGCGTTTGGTCTAACTTTACCGCCCGTCGGACGTTTTATCTGTTTTACGGCTCGCTACAGAGTTCTGAAGTTCATTTACGACTTTGTAACTAAGGTGCAAGAAACAGTTTTCACCCATTTGTTTCTTATTTTTGGTCATAGAAATCGTTGGTAAAATATTGCGTGGTAGTTTCGGAACACTTGTACACTTGGGCAATGGGTGGTTTACCTCTCGACCAACGTTGCGCGAACTGAGCTGATGTCGTTTTGTTTAGGGTAGTGGCGACTCAGTTAAGTTGTGACGTAACCAAGCGCATCGTGCTTACCGATCCGTACAGGATCAAGTGTCCCGGGGAGGTTCCCAAGGTGAATTTCGAGACACCTCTAGGTGTCCAAATGTTGCAGGTATATATTTCGAGTAAAGAGTATTATAGATTGCATGAAGAAGCCACTAGAAGTAGGAGCATATTTCAATATTTAACTAACAAGAATCTTAGAAAGGTCAGTAGCGATAGTGATTTTAATGACGTAATTTAACAATAGCTTCTTAGATTCAAACGAAATCCAGTAGCAAAGAGCCGGCGATAACGGCGATGAAACGAGACCAGTCGATAATATTTACAGCTGTGCCGGAAGAAGACTCGGATCATCATTTGATACCTCAAGAGAAGCCGATAGAATTGCAGAACAGACCGAAATTTTTGCCTTTAAAAAACAAAACTAGCGATTTTAACGTTGAAACCAAAACTATCGCCAAGACTGTACCCCAAACTCCCTACCACGGTCAGACAAGTGTTTGCTCGACTCCAATGACTGACTTGAGCAAAGTGGTCCACTCGAAGCCGCTCTCTATCTGCATCAATCCGGTTGGGGACGTGGCGGTGGAAGAAAATGTAGCCGCTACTAAAAAAATGGAGAAAAAGTTTGAGGATCTCAAATTAGTGCCGTATTTGAAAGTCACGTCTAATTTATACGATTCGAAAAAATTTTCGAGCGCCCTCGAAGTGAGAGAAAGCTCGAATGGTATTAGCAACGGTATTAAAACAAAGTATTACAACGCAGAGGGCGAGGAAAATTTGAAAATTTTTAAAACCATAGCAGACCCCACTTACCCAGTTTTCAGATCTGACGGGACAATAGTGTCCCACCCTTTCTACGAGGACTACGTCACAAACCATCTAGAACTCATCACGACCGAGATAAACGATACGAAAAAAACTGTTGAGATTAAATGTGATTTTAAAGATTTCGATTCGTGTTTGGTGGATTTCGTGAAAAGCGTCGCGCCAACCACCAACAACAAAGTTCAGAAACCCATCGAAATGTCAACTTTAAACAGTCAAAAGCCCAATAAAGACCGACGAAAATCGCTTTCCTTACCCTTAAAATCGCTGAGTGTCGACGATACCGACCAAATCACCTCGCCGTTGCGTCGTCACTCTTCCGGCGTCCAACTGACTCCGCTCATGTCGAAATTGAGCACTTTCGAAGACAGATCCAGCGGGTTCTGCAGCCGCGACGCCACCCCCATGTTCACCCCGACTCAAGCCAACTTTCCCTTCTCGTTCAAAAAGAAAACCAAATTCGCCAACGACCAAAACGACGGGTCGCTTCATAAATGCGTTTTGTTCGTTTGCGGCCAACAAGACATGGTCGTTACGCTTCTGCTTCAAGAAGAGGGCACAACGTCGTTGGATGTTATAACGAAATTGGTAGGGCGTCTTTGTCGTGTTTTGCTGGAAACTGATTCCTGTTTTGTCGACAGTGGGAGATTTGTACCGAAAATTTGGGGAAACTGGAGAAACAATTGCACCATTGCCTCGAAACGTATCCAACTAGCAGCATGACCGACAGCGACCCTTACAGCTACCTGCATCTGGACCCCGATTGGGATACTATGCAGCGCGGGGGGCCCTGGAGCAGCGCCGAATTAGGCGCCTTGACTTACTTCCATCGCGATTTCAAGGCGAATCCGAACTTGACGGAAATTCTGATGAGGTAATTTCAATTTCTTTTGGGTGGTATTTAACTGTCTATCAAATTAACCCAATATTTTCATACAAAAAAATAGTTTCATTTCCCAAAAATACTAAATGCTCACCAAATTAAGAAAATTCACAATCTTAGAGCGACAACCAAATATTGACATAATGTTAGCTTCTTATATATTTTGTTCGCCGAAATAACTTTTGTTGACCATAAATACTAAATGTTCATCAAATTTTATTCCGCATTTAATTCTAACATAATACCCATATATTTAATTTTCGACAGTGTCTTATATTATTTAGCATATAAAAACACTATTTGTTGATCAAAAATACACAAGCAATAAAATGTTGTGCAAATGGTAAATAATTGTATGCAAAATTATAGATGTAGATGTGCTAGGGCAAGGAAAATAAGAGTAAAAATAGAAGTGATTTACACAAAAAAATATGGGAACAAATATAATGTACACCAAACTAAACCATACAACCCTTGCACTGTCCACCAGAAAATTTAATGAGCATTAAGAAATCTAAATGAAACCCAAATTATTACACATCAGAAAATGAGAACATCACCACTAAAATAACTATGCTGCGTATTGTTTTACCATTGCTTACATTTTAAATTCTATATGTCTATCAATTTTACTAAATGTTCCCCAAATTTAGAACGCTCAAGTTACGCGTCCGTGCTGTACATAATAAATATTCGCGCTATCCATTTATATTTAGTGTTTCTCAAAAAAACTATTTGTGCGTCAAATAATTATTCTATTAGTCCAAAAATGAAATATGCTCGCGCATCTCTTCTTGCCGCTTGTGCTTCCAAACAAGAGGCACGCGAAAAAAGTTTTGTACAAGGTCAGTTCAAGGCCCTGTATTTTTTTTTTAAAAAGCACGATTAGAAATTACCACTAAAAGAAGTTTTACGTTTTACATAATGCAAGCCAATTACAGCAAAGCATTTATATATTACGGAAATCAATATATTTTTTTGTGCAAACCACTTCTATTTTTACTTTTATTTTCCTTGCCCTAGCACATCCACATCTATAATTTTGCATAAAATGATTTACCATTTGCACAACATTTTATTGCTTGTGTATTTTTGATCAACAAATAGTATTTTTAACTGCTAAATAATATAAGACACTGTCGAAAATTAAATAAATGGGTATTATGTTAGAATTAAATGCGGAATAAAATTTGGTGAACATTTAGTATTTATTGTCAACAAAAGTTATTTTGGCGAACAAAATATATAAGAGGCCAGCATTATGTCAATATTCGGTTGTCGCTTTAAGATTATGTATTTTCTTAATTTTGGTGAGCATTTAGTATTTTTGGGAAATGTATGAAAATATTGGGTAAATTTGGTAGACTGTTAAATACGACCCAAAAAATATATTGATTTCCGTAATATATAAATGCTTTCCTGTAATTGGCTTTTTGAAAATCCAGAAGTCGGTAAAGTAAACAATGACCGTATTACGTAAAACGTAAAACTTTTTTTAGTGGTAATTTCTAATCGTGCGTTTAAAAAATAGAATTACAGGGCCCTGAACTGACCTTGTACAAAACTTTTTTTCGCGTACCTCTTGTCTGGAAGCGCAAGCGGCAAGGAGAGATGCGCGAGCATATTTCATTTTTGGAGTAATAGAATAATAATTATTTGACGCACAAGTAGTTTTTTTGAGAAACACTAAATATAAATGGATAGAGCAAATATTTATTATGTACAGCACGGACGCGTAACTGGAGCGTTCTAAATTTGGTGAACTTTTAGTATATTTGGGTTCCATTAAGATTTTTTGATGTTCATTAAATTTTTTCGTGGACAGTGCCAGGGATGTATGGTTTAATTTGGTGTACATTATATTTGTTCCCATTTCTTTTTACCATTTCCAAGGTAACTAAAATAATGTTTACTTAATAACTGTTATTGTTGTGACGCAATGGTCTCAATTTCGCAGCTAAAGTTGTTGAACTTCGTTTTGGGTGCAGTTTTCGTGGGGATGACCATTGCAAACCTCGTATTTACCGTCCTCGTCCTGAACACCCACTTTTCAAGGGTCTCCCAAATCAACATGGGCTATCAAGTGATCTTCTTGATCGCCTGTGTACCATTTTTCTTTGGAGTTCTGTTCGAAGTGCGGGAACTTCTTGGCCCCTTTATGATAATCTCCGTTTACTCATCCGTGTTGAATATTGTTATAATTATACTGGGCGCCACTGGCGTTTTTCGAACGGGATCGTACAATTTTGGTTTAATAGTTTCCGCGTTAGCATTGCAGAGTTTATTGGCGACAACTTGCGCGGTCTTAAGCATTCTGTTATTCAAGAGCTATACAACTCTGTTAAAAAGTAAAGAAACTTCCGAATTTAAACTAGACAGTTATTCCCTTCGCAGATTTGGTACAACTTTCTACTGTTGATCCATAATTGTAATATTTGATTTTCTAGATGTTGCGACGGTGTGATTTACGGTTACCAGTGTGGCAAGTCCGAGGTGTTTTACCACCAACCGGCCAGCAGCAATGCAGGGCTGCCGACGCCCGCAGACCCATTGGGTAACGTATCCCTGAAAGCTAAACGTAGGTTGGAACGAGACCACTCCATCATACTATTGTAATCACCAGTATTGAAAACATTCCTTTTTTTCCTTAGTTTTTTGTGCCAAATTTTTGTATTTATGTTTAGTCTGTATTATCTTCAATGTGATATCTGAGTATTTACTCCATGTACTGTATAGCGAAAATACGTATATAGTATATTTATTGTGAAGCCTTTGAATAATTTATGTTTACTTGTCATGTTATCAGTAATAGATTGTTTATACCCACGCAGAATTTTATTTAATTTTTAATTGCATACACCAGACATGGGTAGAAAGTTAATACATTACCGTGTACAAAGATGGTGCAAAACATCTTCAAGTGCAACAACAATCAATAAATAATATTATCATCATAACAATATAAAACTAAGTACAGTTAACGAAAGATTTTCATTAAGTTTTGTTTGTCTTCAGCGTCTTTGCTTTTGATCAATTCTTCCAAAGCGTGCAATTCCTTTTTGATTGCACCTGATAGGGAGTTATCCAGCTCCAAAGCTTTATTGAAATCTTTCACAGCTTCGTTTGTATTCCACGCGCCCACGTGAGCTTTTGCTCTTCGAAAATAAGCCTTAACATTTCCTAAAACCAATTCTTTTGAATTCATTTCTACAAGACACTCAAAAGTAGTTACTAGGATCAGTCTTGAGGGCAGAAGTGCAGTGTTCAATTACAGCATAAAAATCACCCTGGTTCAGTTTGCATTGCGAATAATTCAACAGTAGCGGGAGTTTAAGACGGTCCAACTCATTCCAGTCATCATCATGAGGCTTCTCCCTAATAAAACATGAATCATTTGTCGATTCCCTTGAAAAACTTACTTTAGCATCAATTGTTCAACCATGCCGATAGCTTTGGCGTAATCGTCGGCAGCCTTTTGGTATTCTTGTTGTTTGAAAGCTTGATTTCCCAATTCTTTAAGTTTCGATACCATCTTCAACTTTTCGTCTTCAGAAAGTTGCCAAGATTCCTTCTCGTAGTGGTCAGGTTGTTCAACTTCCACCAATTCTAGCAACAGTCGCATTAACGTCGATCAATTTCGTTCGGACAACTAACCAATGGTGAATTCTAAATCTGAGGGATTCTTGAGGAAGTCGTTTAAGTCATCGTAACCGACCCCTTCGTTTTGTAAAGTCATCGCGCAGCAATGACTCCTGCGCTCTTCTCGGGGCAACTGCATGTCTCTCAACGTTTTTGAAACAAACGGGTACTGAATCACTAACTGCTCGCCAATTAACAATTATTTGGTGACTACCAAGGGATTGATCGACTTACACTTTTGTTTACAGTGAACGCAGCTACTTCGTGCAACGCCATTTTTTGTACTATAACTTCCCACACTTCTAGCTTGAATTTTTTTCCCAAAACCAGTTCAAAGGGCTTGCCGGTACCCATTTTTTTTGAGTCGTCCAGTAAAGTCTTGTCGACATCGCAGAGGCGCGCCTGGAAATGGAAATGCACCTAGAAGCCGAAATAATTGATGGTTATAGCGTCGCTGAAGTAGGATGTGTGGTTCAACCTTTGTTCCATCTTTAAACTCTACAGGTTTTGTTCCAGCATACAAAGTCTTCTTTTCAATCAAATGTTTGTCTTCGAAGGAAGTCATTTTATCGTTTATTTAAAAAATATCACAATGTCAAACGTTGTACTCGTTAGTTTTGTACTATTGGCGGTCTATGCCTTTAACTGAAATTGGCTGAATGCAGCTGATTAAACTAATGTTGAACTATTTTGAAAACTGTGACTTAACCTCAAAACTTTGACTTTGACAAGTCAAAACGTCAAATCACAACAAATACAAGTGTTTTGTAGAGGGCGCCTCAATCGGAAAAGAAAAGTAAAGAAATTTATCTTGTTGCTGCTTTTATTTAAATATGTTGCATGTCTATAGTTTAAGAAATAAAAACTAATTTTTACAGTATAACCAGTTTTTGAAACAATAACCAGATAAAATAAAAAACCACCCTGGTAAAAAATTTAATGTGGGTAAAGCAGATCTCTGCCTTCTATTGCGCAGTTGTTCTACCTCTCGCTAGGTCGATATTGTCGATTCTCCCCAATCTGGCGTGTTCGCGCCAGGATTTGCCCCCGACGTCTCCCCTTCTCCTCCCCCGAGTTCGAGAGTCGGTAAAGCAGTTTGCGTGTGCAGAAATTTGTGATGTAAATGCTTTTGAATGCGAAAGCCAAGAAAATCGTCCCCAGTCCAAAAACTTTGAGGTAACTCCCTTGATTCGGGGCATTTTGGGCCGTGGGGGCTTGGGAGGCGTAGTTGCGCACATCGAGTGGGGTGCACCTCGATAAGATTTGTGAGGTTATGTCAATACAGTCTTCCGCTCTTTGCAGGTTTGTGTGAGTTTGTCGGGTACACGATGCCGTCCTCTGTTCGGCCCAAAGGCGTAGGCGCAAGCACGCGGGCCCCGCCGGTGACGCCCATGTCAGAAAGACAGCAAATGGCACTGTTGATGCAAATGACTTCGCCCTCGAACGACGCCGGCTCGCGGAGCCCTAGCGGGTCGAGTTCTTCACGTTCGCGCGACCGAAACGAAAGAGGTGAAACACCGTTGCATTTAGCTGCAATTAAAGGCGATGTTGAGCAAGTTTGTAAATTATTGGCACATCGGGCTGATCCTAACGCTGCTGATTTTGCTGGTAATTTATCGAGAGTATAACAAAATTTTCAGATATAATCATCACTAATGGGTTGTAATCGCCATCTATTGCATAATATGGTCAAAAAGCAACAACACCCAATTAGCACGTATTTAGTTGATTACTGTAACATTTCGATTTGGGTGTTAAGAGGGGCTGTTTTTTTAGGCTGGACACCTTTGCACGAAGCTTGTAACCACGGGTGGTATGAGGTCGCCTTCAGGTTAGTGCAAGCGGGGGCTAATGTGAATGCTAAGGGGCTGGATAATGATACACCTCTACACGATGCGGCCATAAATGCTCACCTTAAACTTGTTAAACTTTTAGTTGAACGCGGTGCTGATATTCATGCTAAGAACTCCAAGGGTAAAACCCCTTTGGATATCGCACCCGAGTCAGTAAAGCCTTATCTATTGAATCCCAGTCTGCCTGTACCAGGTAAGTTCTTTAACATAGTTTCCCCAAGTTTTATTTTTTAACGTTGAAATCCTCTACATATTTGAGTTTACCGCCACTGGACGCTTCCTCTTATTTTACTTTATAGCTCTTTCATGCTAATCAAGTCTTGTCTTGTATCTAGTCTGTTAGTTGTTTATCAAGCTGCAAAGGTGGCGGTGATCCTGCACCATACAGCACAAGTCACCTAACATAAGCGATTTACATGGTTTTGGTTATTGCATGTAAAACTGGTCTAAAGTCTATTTACAGGTAAATGACCATTTTTTACAAAATTTTTGAGAAGTGTCCTTCCGTCCTTCAGAATAAGTTTGATGTTTTTACAGTGTTTGTAACCATTTTAAAACCTTCATAATTAGTTTGACCACTAAGCATACTTTTGAATTAGGAATATTGCTTAAAATAGTGATAAAAAGTAGAGGTTTGATGGTTATGTTAACCGTCTGCGGCTTCCGCTTGTCTGAATCTACAGAGTGAGTCAGCTAAAGTGAGTAAGTCAGTAATGATATTACAGTGAAAAGAGTATAAGAAGAGGTTCCAAAAAATCTTGTATACACATTTTATTTAAAATTAAATTAAAAAAATGTCACTTGCCCCTGTATAATTGTCTGGGCTCACCCTGTATGTTCAAAAATAATTTCCGGTTATAGATTTTTTTCTAGTTTATTCGTGTACTTAAATCAAATTTCTAGCTATCATAGAACCCGAGCTATTGAAGTCGGACGCACTATTGCCGCACCCTGTATACCGGGTGTTTCAACGAGAACCGCCGGTGCCAAATTGCGTATTTCCAGTGGAGTTAAAAATTTGAAATTTGACAGAAATAAACTTTAATGAATGTGCTACAATGTGGCGTCGTTGTTTGGTCCATAATTAATTCTATGCGCCGTCGGGACTACATAAAGTGCTTTTTCAGAAATTTCCAATATATTTTTTTATTATTATTATGTTCGTAATACCGCCAGGTATACGTTCCTGTTGTTAAAAATTTGAAATTTGTAGTTGAAGTATCGCTAATTGTGTTTTAAGAAGTTCGCGGGATTTTGACGAATTTATGACACGACTGCTTTATTGAAGCAGTCAAATTTTGTCACAAAGACCGCCTAAACGGTTCGGTTATTTATGACTTAAAAGCGGTACCTACTCAAAGATCTTTGCAGTGCATAGACCATCATAAAATTTAATGTGATTAACCGTTAGGTAAAGGCCCACAAAGCTGCCATGCTATCAATCAAAAATCCCTTCAGCGCTGAAATTTAAACATCCATGTGATTCAATAACGGTTTGATATAAAAATATTTCAATTACTCGTTATCAATCTTCGAGGTCGTGATCATGAGCTTGAAGAAAATCAAAGAGATGAAGTAAATATTTCGATCTGAAATCGCAATCGAAAGTGAAAACTCACACCGTTTAAAAAAAAAAACGATAATGTCATCTTGTAGTGGATTAATTATAGTTTATTTCTGCCAAATTTTAAATTTTTAACTTTATTGGAAATACCTAATTTGGCACCGGCGGTTCTCGTTGAAACATCTCTGTATACAGGGTGGGGCAATAGTCCGTCCGAGTTCGATAGCTCGCTCGAGTTCTATGATAGGTAGAAAGTTGATTTAAAAACACAGATAAACTAGAGAAAGAAGTCTATAACCGGAAATTATTTTTGAACATACAGGGTGAACCAAGACAATTATACAGGGACAATATTCTTTTCAATGGAATGTGGTGTGTAAAAGAAGATTTTTCAAAGCCTTTTCCTAGACTCTTTTCAATCCAATATTATTGCTGACTATGTCCAAACCACTTGGATGTAGCAATTTTTTTTGTTCAAATAATGGCATCTGCAGATGTATTTTAAAAAAAATCACTACAGTCACAATTATGAGTTCTAAGAAAAAATTATGTAAAGACTAGTTAGAAAACATATGTGGAATGTCTTTGATCTATTTTAACTTTTGAGAAATTATACACGGCGGCTAAATTTAATTTTTCAATTTAGAACTTTTTGAATTTAATTTTCTCCATTTTTTTATTTAGAACACCCTATATATTTTTTAACGATATGATGTAGAAACTAAAAACGAACATTTTTTTTGTATGCACACCCCTATGGCTATTTGTAACCATTTTCAAAATATCGCCAAATAATTACAAAATTCAAGAATAATCCTAAAAAATTAGATCGTTTTCCAAATAACTCGACAAAAAACTTCAAATGTTTCAAAATTGACACAAAAAATGACAACTGACGACAGGTAACTGCGATAAATATGTATTTCTTGTCGGATAATATAAAATGCAAAAAATGATTAAGATACAAACATAAAGTGAACTTACTAAAAAAACTTATGCTGTTTTTATAAACAAAACATCTGGAGCACTTATTACAATTTTATCTGTCGAGTAATTTGAAAAATATTTAATTTTTTAGGATTATTCTTGAATTTTAAAATTATTAGGCGATAAAACGAAAATGGTTACAAATGGCCATCGGGATTACATACAAAAAATGTTTGTTTTTAGTTTCTACATCATATCGTTAAAAATATACAGGGTGTTCTATTTGAAAAAAATGGAGAAAATTAAATCCAAAAAGTTCTAAATTGAAAAATTAAATCTAGCCACCCTGTATAAATTTTCAAAAGTTAAAACAATTCAAAGACATTCCACAGATGTTTCCTAACTAGTCTTTACATAATTTTTTCTTAGAACCCATAATTGTGATTGTAGTGGTTTTTTTAAAATACATCTGCAGATGCCATTATTTAAACAAAAAAAATCGCTACATCCAAGTGGTTTAGAAATAGTTAGCAATAATATTGGATTGAAAAGAATTTAGGAAAATGCTTCAAAAAATCTTCTTTTACACGCTACATTCCATTTAAAAAAATGTCACTTGCCCCTGTATAATTGTCTTGGTTCACCCTGTATGTTCAAAAATAATTTCCGGTTATAGACTTCTTTCTCTAGTTTATTTTTGTTCTTCAATCAAATTTTAACCTATCATAGAACTCGAGCTATCGAAGTCGGACGCACTATTGCCCCATCCTGTATAAAAAAGACTGCTCGGTTCGTGTTAAACGGTCCGCAATCTCCGAGAATTAAGTCATAATCAGCCTTATGTTGTATCCTACATGTTTGGTCTAATATGGGTTGTTTGACATTAGAATATGACCGTCACTTCAAATGTAGGCAAAACCGGTCACAGTCTAATGACAAACACCCATGTTAGGCCAAACATCTGGAATCTCCAGCATATCGATGTCGAAAATCTTAATATTTTCTCGAAGCCGACTGTTGGAAGTTGCAACGATTTCTGTTGGTCATTATGTTTTTTTACGAAACAAATAAGCTCTTTGTATTCATTAATCAAATCGCCCGAAACAAAGAAAGCTCGAAGCTGCGTGTCTGACGCGTGCGCTGTGGCGATGTGTGCCGATATCATCGCGAATGGCGCAAGACTTTATCGACGCGGTCGATCTATGTCGCGAGTCTTCGGGTCTTGATTGCGGATCGTGATCGGGTTGGGCACGGTGTACTGACTGCTGGTGGTTGTCCGGTTTGTCCCTCGTCGTCGTCGTCGTCGTATA
Organism: Schizotus pectinicornis; assembly: GCA_951805265.1. NCBI lineage: Eukaryota > Metazoa > Arthropoda > Insecta > Coleoptera > Pyrochroidae > Schizotus > Schizotus pectinicornis. The sequence goes on from OX638203.1 coordinate 14,746,502, forward strand.
ATTGTTCGTCGGCGGGGATAGAGGTCGTGCAATTGCACTATCATCGCCTATCACTACCAACAACCAACCGGCCGCTTCCCAGCCCAGCTAGCCTGACCTGAGATGCGTCGTGCATCGCAGTCCCATAAAGGTACGTTGCCAAAATCGCGCCGGCCACGCTGCCCACCGCACTACAGGTGAACAATCGCCGAGTCGAACCTATGATTTCGATTTCCTTCAACCGGCCAGCGGGACGACTTTTTAACTTGGTGCGTTGTTCGCGAATACCGCTCTTGATTTGACGGCTTCATTTTCACGAGGTACGTTGTCTTTTTTCGTCCATTTCCTCGAGAGGAAACGACCATTTTGTTAAAAAAAAGTCGAAGATTTACGTGCGACAGCTACCTACTGCGATTCGCGGTCGTCTTTCGTGCGTGATGCGTGATCTAGTTGACGATTGTTTCGAACGTTGCCCTTTATGAATGGGGCGATGCGTTTGTAAGCGAAAAAGGGGGAGGGTTGCATATTTAAGTACGGACGGGGACGGAATTCCTGACAGTTTAATGACTCGTTTTGTTTTGATACGGCTGTGAGGCGATGTTGGCTTTCTTTTTCTTACTGGTGACATTGAAACGAAATCAAGTCTGCCGAATTGCGTGGTTTTGCCTCTTTGATCCTTGATTAATATAATTGTTTAACAATTTTTTTTTTGGAAATTTGGTTGGGGGAGGTATCAAACGAGGCTTAGTAGGTTGTTGCTAGTTGCTATTCTTATTGATCAAATGTTTTCTCATCTCGTTATCACCGCATGTTATAATCATTATTTTACTACAACAAGTGGACTACAAAATATTAATATCGCTTAAAAATTGATAATAGTTTATTATGCCACACGCGTAGACTTTCAACCAATAATATGCTAGGCTAGAAGGAAGAAAGCGAGATAATACACTTTAGTATTTCCGTCTAACGATCCTAGTTTGTTTTATATACAGTCCAAGTTGCTTTTTAGATAAAGAGATGTAAATAACTCAATAACTTGCTGTTAATAATGGTAATTACCTCGATATATTTTAATGTAACGCTTCAAGGACGCACAATTCACAATTGGGGCTAATATGCTCTTTAAATTGTTTTCACGTTCATGGGTTTTTGATGTTGCTGATTTACAATTATTTATGGTATGCCTATAACATAAAACTTAATCAGGTCAAGAATAATGTTTACTTAAAATAAAAAGTAATTAGCTCGTGGATTAGTTACACTTGAATAAGCTATGGATTTTATTTAATTTCTACATTTATCGTTAACAAGGACAAATAAATTGGACGCATTTTCTGAAATCAGCAGATTAGAGGATAATGTTAACAAAAATATATTTTTTCGTTTTAGGTTTTAGTATACAGGGTGATTCACGTAGCCCGTCCATTAGAAGTTTTTTAACTTCCAGTTGGATTAGAAATTTGAAATTTGGAAGGCAATCATTATCAGTCATGCTCATTCTATCTAAAATATTTTGAGCTCTCTAGCTATACAGGGTGTGCGAAAAGTCGGTATCAACTTTCTTATTTTAAATGTAAACGTACCATTATTTCTACATGGTCTAATTGGTCTTCCAACTCTGAGTTTCTATAACAGTTGTTATGTGAACTTATTTGACAATTTTTGACATTATGTTAATTTATGTGAAAAAAATGATCGATGTGGTAGCTTACGGAGAAGTTCGTATCTGGCAGACGGTTTAGAATTTATGAAAGCTAATTTGTAAAGTGCTTAGTTAAAAGTCCAGACTAACTTCTAATATCTTAGTGGTGGTTCCATCTTGTACCATATGGGTGCAGACAATTTTCAAATATCGCAATCAAAAATGGTCAATAAGTCATTTTTTTCAAATGGCACCTACAAATTTTTTTTACACCACTCGATAGAAAATTGTGTTTTGGAATGAGTTACGTAAGCATTCCCTATACCTAACTTCATCCCCTATCAAATTAAAAATTAAAATCCAGAAATTTCATCAATTTTGCACAAGATTTTTTGGTTTTTTAAGTATGCCATGGAAACAAAAGACAATTGCAATAATTTAATTATGAAATGAATATCTTACTAATTTTATAAAACAACAACAACAAAAATTATCAAGAACCATCTTAACAAAATTCTAATGTAAATGTTCAATGTGAGCATCATTTTGATTACTACATTCTAGCATTTTATATCATTGTGTAGCTCCTCTTATTTCGTTGGTGTCAAGACTGTCAAATTATTCTCCCGGCTAATGCCTTTATGTTGCAAAGTGGTGAAGTATAAACTAAATCTTTTATTCGACTCCAAACATAAAAGTCTAATGAGGTAAGGTCTGGAGACAATAAGAGCATTCGACAGTCTTGGTCCCAACGAAATTAGAAGAGGTACACAATCTGTTGAAAATGGTTTAATAGAATGTATGTAGTAATCAAAATGGTGCTCACATTGAACACCTACATTAGAATTTTGTTAAGATGGTTCTTGGTAGTTTTTGTTGTTGTTTTTTTATAAAATTAGTAACATATTCATTTCATAATTAAAATGTTGCAATTGTCTTTGGTTTCCATGGCATACTTGAAAAACTAAAAAAATCTTTTGGCAAGATTAATGGAATTTCTGGATTTTAATTTTTAATTTGATAGGGGATGAAGTTAGGTATAGGAAAAGCTTAAGTGACTCATCCCAAAATACAATTTTCTATCGAATGGTGTAAAAAAAATCTGTAGGTGCCATTTGAAAAAAATGACTTATTGACCATTTTTGGTTGCGATATTTGAAAATTGTTTGCGCCCATAAGGTACAAAATGGAACCACCATTAAAATATCAGAAGTTAGTCTGGACTTCGAACTAAGTACTTTACAAATTATCTTTCATAAATTCTAAACCGTCTGCCAGATACGAATTTCTCCGTAAGCTACCACATCGATCATTTTTTTCACATAAATTAACATAATGTCAAAAATTGTCAAATAAGTTCACATAACAACTGTTATAGAAACTCAGAGTTGGAAGACCAATTAGACCATGTAGAAAAAATGGTACGTTTACATTTAAAATAAGAAAGTTGATACCGACTTTTCGCACACTCTGTATAGCTAGAGAGCTGAAAATATTTTAGATAGAATGAGCATGACTGATAATGACTGCCTTCCAAATTTCAAATTTCTAATCCAACTGGAAGTTGAAAAACTTCTAATGGACGGGCTACGTGAATCACCCTGTATTGGTCTTGGTGGTTTAAGTATTTTTTTAATTTGATTGTTTATTTAGGTATATTTATTAGGGTCGGAATAAACTGATCATGTATTGCAACTTCAATGAAGTTTTAATAAAGTTTTAATGAGCCACTCTGTACTGCTCAATATTTGGGTAGTACTTTTACTGATTGTTAAATTCCTAGCCAACATTTATTAATGTTATTGCCCAATTATTAATTAATTTTATTGATTATGTCTTATTTTACAGACAAATTATTAATTTTATTAACTTTACTGGCCGATTATTAATTGGATTGACCGTAGTTTATTTTAGCAACCGTTTATGAAATTTACTGATCGTTTATTAATTTTACTTACCGCTTGTTATTTTTAACGGCCGTTTATTATTTTGCCGACATTCATTATTTTTACTTACCACATTTCATAATACTGACCGTTTAATACTATACTGGAAAAATGAAATTTAAATACTGATAATTTATTTAATTTATTGCTCTATTTATTATACAGGGTGTTACAGAACAATGCACATTTTTTAGGAGTGCGTGAGGGCGTGCTAGTGAACCTTCTTTGTCAATGAAACCGCGTTCGCCGTTTTATTGTGACGCCACCAGATGGCACTAAAAATGTTTGATTAATCTGCCAGTACATATGTATACGTCATCATGCGCACTTGACCAAAATCAGTACGGACCACTCAAATATTAGAACTGAAAGGTGTTCGCGCGCCACAATAGCAAGCCAGTGTCGCACGTTAAAATCGTCCATTCTTCCATTGACATTTTTCGGAGTTAGCTTGCATCCGTGTATTTTTGTTTTGTTTTTAAGTGTGTTAGTAGTTTCCTACACCTTCTACACCAAACAAAACAACCCCTTTCAGAATTTTATCGATTTTATATTTGATTTATTTATAGTTATTATTTACGAGAACGTAACCCACCGGCATTGTTTTATGTTACGCCATTGCTAGAAATTATTCGCGCAGTTTTCTGGTGACAGTTCTGCTATTTTTAAGTCTTGTTTTAATAAAGACTTACATAGAAAAAGTTACAAACTAGGTGTGGCTTTAAAATAGTTTCTGCCTCCCTGGGGAGGAAAAAACCATTTTTTTCTAAATTTACTTGTTAATTCTTTTTATAAATTTGTATACAGGGTTGCCCAAAATGACTTAACGTGCCACTTATCCTGATATCGATACCTAACTTTGGATTTGCCGAATAAAACAACCTTTTTCTAAATTTACTTGTTAATTTTTTTTTTTATTAAATTTCTATAGAGTTGCCCAGAATGACAACGTGCCACTTACTCGATATCGATACCCAACTTTGGCTTTGTCGAACCTTATCTACTCGGGCACGTACTAATGTCAGTGGTGTGGGTGTGTCCGACGTATCACGAACATGATCTCAAATTTTAAAATAAATTTGGTGCTACCCATTCAATGATATTCATACTCACTTGAAGTTTTAGTTGATCGTTATTGAACGTTGAAGACTAAAAGCTAGAATAAGCGTAAGAGAGGTTGACTCACGAAATTATGAACGAGTAAATGCCACTGACAGTTGTTCATCGTCAAATGGGTCTCCAAAGGCAAAAGGAAAAAGTTTTCATCAAAATGACGAGACGGTACACTGACGTCACTTTCAATTATTCTGGATGGCTCTGTATTATTATCCTCGCCTGGCTCTTCGCAACATTTTTCAACTTTCTACAATTTGCAGATTTGGTTCAATATTTCTTAGAAAACTTGTTTGTTTTTATGTAGAAATTGATGTATGTAGTACATAAGTTTTTGGGGGACTTAGTCGCAGATAAAGAGGTAACAAAAAAAATCATAAATTGTGAATTAAAAGTTTAGTTGCGTAAAAAAATACAACTACATATTAAAGTATTTAAAAAAAAACTACCGTAGTTGCAAACTCATTTCTTCATTTTTTATGATTTTTCTTATTACATATAATCTTTTTGGTTCCTCCATTATTTATGATTCTTTTTTTTAGTTTTTAGTATTTGTTGAAAAAGGTCTCGAATAGGCAAAATAATAGAAATTTACGTTGTTGGACCTGTTATTTTTCTATTATTGATAACTAAGTATCACATTTAAAATAGTTTTTAGCTGTCTAGAAAGAGCTAAATATAGTCTATCAAGAAAAAATTACCACTTTTATAATTTTTTATACATTTTTATATCATGATCTCCATTTGTCGACATTGTACGACTTACAGAAGTTGTTAAAATTTTGGGTCATTGTTTACTTTACCCACTCTTCAATTTTCAAAAAACTAATTACTCCAACGCATTCCTCATCATGTATACATTACGAAAATCAATATCTTTTTTTGTGCAAATCACTTCTGTTTTTACTCTTATTTTCCTTGCCCTAGCACATCTACATCTATAAATTTTGTATAAAATTATTTATCGTTTGCACAACATTTTATTGCTTAAAATGGCATTATAATGATGTTTCACGATGGTTTCCAAAAGAATCAACAGCGCAAAAAGCGAAAAGTAAGCATTGTAAACAATTACCAAATTTTGTCACAAAAACTTCTAAAGAAAACAAAATAAATAATTATTTGTCTTTTTTAATTCCGAAATTTTTGGTTTATATCGTTGTAGATTTTCCCACGCAGATATTGATCGACCTTGGTCGATGCTATTCCGAGACAAATTTATTGGCGGCTGCTGTAATTTTTTGCACCTTTACTCCTCTTGAATACATCAATAGCGAGTGCATCGCAGTCGGTTAGATTATTAAGTCAAACTGCTTTATGGTTTTTACAATTTTATGTTGCACACTTGTCCAGTAATGAAGGAGATTGACAAAACTGGCAGTAACAGAGTGCAATTTAAGAGTACTTCATGTTTAAGTAAATGATTGTAGGATTGCAAGAAAATGCGCTTTATTTTAAAATGCCTGCGTCATATTTACATTTCGATACACAACTGTTGTTTCATTACTGTCGTTGTTTGTAGAATCCACTACGTCGACTAGAGTGCCGCCGCGTGCAAGGGATGACAAAAAAGTCACTAACGACCCCAACAAACCCAAGTGTCCTTCAACCGATGAAACAATGGAGCCTTCCAAAGCGCCCTCAGTGGAAGATGTTTACGAGTTCAAGGCCGTAAAAGAATCGGAAACGACCCAGGAACCGAAAGTAGCTGAGGCCCAAGAAACGAGTCCCGATACGGTCGACCCCGTGAATGTTCCCACCACGCACAGTGAAGAAACCGCAAAACGAAACTTTTCGGAAATCTCCGATCCGTCCGAGGAAAATAACGACGACGAGAACAGGAGAAAGAAACGCAAGGAGGAAGCCGGCAAAGATGGTGGTAAAACTGTCGTCCAGAGAGGCGCCAATCAGAACAAGGGCCAAGGAGGCAAACAAAGTGCCGGTCAAACTAAAACAGGCGCCACTAACACGGCGAAAGGTTGGCCCTGAAATTTAGCACTATCTAGATCCGTTAACTATTTGTTTTTAGGGGTTCAAAGTTTAGGCGCTGGCGATAAGAAAAGTCCGTGTTCGAGTCCGAAACCCGGCAGTAGTAGCGACGCAGAGTTGGAAGATGGCAAGTCCGATCTGAAAGTTCCCCCTTTAAAAATCGTCATCCCCCAAAGTGCTGGCGGCGAACAAGAAACGGGAACCGGAGGGCGAAACGGGAAAAATAACTCGCAACGGACCCATCCGGCTCTTCCTTACGTCGTTCCCAGCTCCAACAACGGCAGCGATTCAAACGATAAAGAGTTGGTTTCGGGTGCTGCCAGCCCCGATGGTTCGAACAGTGTTAAAGTTGACGACAAGAAAGAACCGGGAGCCGCCGTTAGTCAGGCGGACGATCAAAGAGGGTCGCATCAACGCGTCTTGAGAAGTTCGCACCGATCGGGAACTGTACAAGGAACGGATCGGGGCAGCAACAACTCGTCGCCGCAATTGCAAAGGTCACATTCGCCATCCCCGAATGCGTCGCCAGCCGCTCCTTCGACCCAAGGCGAAGTTGTACCGTCCACCAGCAGCTCGATAAGCGCAGCCCCAAAAGCGTCCGATTCACAAGTAATTTAAATTGAGTTTGTTTTTCAACAATTACGCAATCAAAGCACTCCTATTCTTTTGTTTCATAATAGTCAACTAAACTTCAATTAATTAAACTATTCAATTAATTAAACTAGTCAACTAAAAAGTATGTTATGAGTGTTTTGTTTGCCCGTAGCAATTGCGAAGCTGACGGGAGAAACTATGACGGCCAAGTGCGGCAATTACACGAGTGTGTTTGTTAATTTTCAGCTAGTTGTGTACAATAGTTTTCCTACAACTCGGAAACTATACTTCATTCAACGATCAATTGGTTACAAAATCGATTTTTTCCATTACTACGTCAGTATGCGGCTATCGTTCTTTTTGCCATCTCCTGGATTTTTGTAAAAAAATTATTGTTTAATTTCCATGTTATTAACACAATTTGGCCTGCAGGCAGCTGCGCCTACTGATACAGAGACTACGACCACCGGCAGCACTTCCAGCACGGCAACATCTACGCCAGCTCCTGTGGAATTGCATCCGCGCAAGCGCAAAATGAAACCCAACAAAGAGTTGACGGCGCCTCCACCCGAATCTGCAGAGACTCCCGTCGAGGCCCAAATCCACCCTCACGATCAACCCATAACCAATTGTTACCAACTGTTTCTCAATATTCGCAAACAGGTACAGGTATCGTTGTCTTTTCTGGTTATGTTTTTGACTGAATTTTTAACAGATTGACAAGCGTCGCAGAGGATTGTTTCCGGTCCAGCCCAAGCCTCCGCAAGGTTTCAAAGATTATTTAATGAACAGGTGCACCTACGTTTTGGCAACTAACGCGCCCACCACCCCCAATATAACTTACCCTCCAACATTGCCCGCACAAATGAAAGATTTGTTTACCGACCAAGAGAAGGAAAGGTACCGACTCAGAATGCAGGTAATTTGGCGTTTTTTTTTTTGTCGTGAATCTCGGTTTTAAAGCGGTCTTTTAGCATGTGATTGAAAAGGAAAAACTCGTTTTGTCCGTGGAACAAGAGATTCTTCGCGTCCACGGGAGGGCGGCTCGAGCTTTAGCTAATCAGTCGCTTCCGTTTTCTGTTTGCACCATTTTGAGGGATGAGGAAGTTTATAATTTGATCACTCCGGAACAGGAAGAGAAAGATCGAAATGCCCGTTCTAGATATAACGGTAGGGTTGGTTCTGTTGTTGGTGGCCACTATTAAATTGTCGGTTTTTTACAGGTCGTTTGTTTTTGAGTTGGTTGCAAGATGTCGATGATAAATGGGAGAAGATTAAGGAGCACATGCTTTTGAGGCATCACAATGAAGCTGAGTCGCTGCATGCTGTTCAGAAAATGGACTGGGAGTGGAAAATGAAAGAACTGAGCTTATGTGATAGGAAGTCTACACCCTCCATTGATGAGCACCATGTTCCAATGGTGCACGTCAGTGATGACTTTGATCTCTTACCCGCCTAATTTGATCTTGAACTTTATTTAGATATATTTATGTATTGTGTTAAGTTGTAAAGTGTAAATGACTTGATTTTTAAGTAATAAATTAGTGTGTTACGTAATATTGTGTGTTTTTACCTTGGTGACGTCATAAAAATTATTTTGTGGTAGTTTCCAGAAAAGACTGACTTTTTAAAAGTGGCGCCATATTTAGTTGACATTTCAACTACGCCTTTGTTTTACACTATTGCCAGATTCAGTGAAATCTGGTTTTTGAACGATCAATTAACTAAGGGCTGATTAACAACCCCAATATCGACGTTTGTTAAGGAGTTGCGAGTAATTTTACAAGAAAGGAAAAGTCTAATTAACTTGCTAAACTAAAATTGTGCAGATGTAGCAATGTAGGTGGCAACGTCGCACATTGCAATCTAATGACATTTTTGACATTATTTAGGTTATATCAATTTAGTTTTATTGTTTTCATTTTTCGTTAATTTCCTTTCCAATGCTCATTTTTAATCGTGCAATTTGGAAAATGAACAATTCGGAAGACACCGATGCTCGAGGCGTCGCCCCGACGTGTGCGATAATGTTTATATGAAGTTGCATATGTGGTAATTTATTTACTTGATCCCTTCTTACCCAACCCTGTCTTTGTTGTAGATCTCCACCAAAATCTCTTTAATATTGGAAAGTATTATTTCGTGATACTCACCCGCACCAAACTACGCACATGGAAAATAAATAATAGGTTGTTTCATAAAGAGGAAGTCCACCACATGTTGAGGGGCTACCGAAATAATGAACCAGCAGTCCGCTTTAATGGAGCGACTTTCGCCACCGCCCCTGGGCTGCCCTTTGGTGCACTTGGGACGGAACTCGTCAACTAGCGCTGATGAAACTGCCACCTCGACCGACCACTTCTATCAATCCGAACATGACTGCAGCTATCACGCTCAAAATGTAGATCCATACGACCGCAACCTGCAGCAACAGTACTATTACCAATCTCATTTGTCGCCAAGTTCGCGACAACTACCGTCACATCCATCCTACAAAAATCAAAACTCCTTGGACTTGAGTTCACTTTCGTTAGGCCAGAGCTACTGGGAATATGACGACTACAAGCAGAATCAAATCGAATCAAACTCGCAATACTACAGAACCCCAACCAACTACCTACTGGATAATTTCACAAAATTGGGCAAGTCTAGCCCAAGTTTGGACCAAGGTTATCATACTCTGGCGTTCTCAACACCAGGTCTCGCTACCCCTAGCTTATGGTCTGAGGGGTACAAAGGGAAAAAATATCACAAAAACAACTCATTTGACCGCTTATCTGACGAGTTGTTGACGAAAATTTTTTCGTTTTTGTCCAGCGCCGATTTGAGCGTTTGCGCTAGGGTTTGTCGTCGATTCAATATCATAGCTTGGACGCCGTCTTTGTGGCGAGTAGTGAGGTTAGAGGGGGAGAATATGAAGGGGGATCGAGCTGTTCGCGGGATTTTGCGACAGTTATGCGGCCAAGTTGGAACTGATGCTTGTCCGAGTATCGAGAGAATTCACGTAGTTTACGGTGCTAAATTAACCGATAAAAGTTTGCTGATGCTGGCGCGAAGGTGCTCGGAATTGACGCATTTACAAATTCAGGGGTGTCCCACTATCACCAACAATGCTCTGTTTGAGGTGGCCTCAAGGTGCTTTAATCTCCAGCATTTGGACGTGACCGGTTGCGTTAAAATTTCTTGCATTAGCATTAACCCGGGAATCGATTCTTCAAGACGGTTGCAACTGCAATACTTGGATCTCACCGATTGTTCCGCTTTACAGGACAGCGGTTTGAGAGTTATCGTTCAGAATTGCCCGCAATTGACCCATTTGTACTTGCGCAGATGCGTTCAAATCACCGATGCCGGCTTGAAATTCGTCCCGAGCTTTTGCCCCGATCTTAAAGAGTTGAGTGTGAGCGATTGTATTAACATAACCGATTTCGGTTTGTACGAATTGGGTAAATTGGGTGCTGTTCTTCGTTATTTATCGGTGGCAAAATGCCACCAAGTCAGTGATGCTGGGCTCAAGGTGATTGCTCGGAGGTGCTATAAGTTGCGATATTTGAATGCGAGGGGTTGCGAAGCGGTCTCTGATGATGCCATAATTGTTTTAGCCAGGTGTTGCACCAGGTTGTGCGCTTTAGATATTGGAAAATGTGATGTTAGTGATTCGGGGTTGCGAGCGCTGGCTGAAAGCTGCCCCAATTTGAAAAAATTAAGTCTAAGGAGTTGTGATTTAGTCACTGATAGGGGGGTGCAGTGCGTAGCCTACTACTGCAGGGGACTGCAACAACTCAACATACAAGATTGCCAGATTTCTCTGGAAGGGTACAGGGCTGTTAAGAAGTATTGCAAGAGGTGCGTCATAGAGCACACAAATCCAGGATTTTTTTAACGAGTTTTACGCTATTTTTCTATCAAAAATTGTTAACTATTTATTTTTGTATATTTGTATATGCTAAAAAATATTTCTATTAAATTTATTATCTATCACTAAAACCTCTTTTAATAACAGTTTTGCCCTAGTCATGTTAGCTCGTTATCTCTTAATTTGTTACATAGTCCTTCAGGCCCAAATTGAATTAACAAATTTTAAAAATAATTGTAAAACAAATAAAAAACGTAAATTACATCATAGTATTCCAATATTAACCGCGTATGGAATGTGTTCTAATTTATAGAGAGTCAATGGTAATAGCATTGACTAAACACTATCTAGACGAACAACCGGTTGTTAAAATGGACCATTACCGCTAGATGTCGTGGAACTGATTTGTCTCGTACAAATTTAACAGCTAAAGGTTCTAAATGTTTTAATGCTTTAAATCTAAAAACATTGACTAAGAGTTAGTATTTATTTTTAGATTAGTCGAGTCTCAACATTTTGCTATTAAATTTGTACGAGACAAATCAGTTCCACGACATCTAGCGGTGATGGTCCATATTAACAACCGGTTGTTCGTCTAGATAGTGGCATTGTTTATAAACAATGATAGTGGTTAGTCAATGGTAATATCATTGTTTATAATAATAATTGTTTATATGGTCAATGGTAATAGGTAGCAATTTCTGTTTTTGTTATAGGTTTAGACCCTAGTTTTAAATAGTAATGTCACGCCACTGTCGGGAAATCAGTTAATTAAATTTAGGGAACTTTCTTCCAATCCTTCTGTGGTTGGCAGCATTGTTAGCGGCAAATATAAAAGTTATGTTTATTAGGAAACGTATTTGATTCCAAAATGATTTCTAATTTTATAATTCGTGTTCTTTTCTTATATTTCTTGAACGTATGTTGTACTTCATATTATTAGTTACAAAATAGGTTCTTATTGACGCTCTTCGGGAATTTCATTTGACTATTTGACATAATTTGCTGACAACGTTGTATTGTTGTCATTATATGTTGCCTTGTAGGACGTGTTTATTTTGGTGCTCTTGTTGTTTTTTCAAATTTGTCATGCCACAATAGTTTGTTACCCGTCCCGTAAATAAGTCCCTGTTTACGTTCATTTCCGTTCTGCAGCTTTTCTCTGTTTCAGAAAGTCCTAACCTAAAAATTGATAATGGAAGATTTAAACACCAGTGGAAGTAGTCGAACAGAACACGAAAAGCCACTGTCTCCCGTCCTAAACCACAAGTTTAACCGAAAACTCGTAATCGATAGGAAGTTGCAAAACAAGAAAGCCAAAGCAAAATTGACCGACCGATTTAGCAATACTGCCAGGAACGTCACTACCAACACCCAGGACGGCAAATCTTTGGTAGTTTCCGAAGACAGTTTCACTGCAAGTCAAACCGAAAATCTTTTGCACGATATTGAAAAATTAGAGCGATTGCAAGCTGGAGGCTCCCAAGTACCCATTCAAACAAATGACTCGCTGTTGAAACAACCCCTTTCTTTGACGACTTCAGGTGGTTTTCAAACAGCAAGTGGTAAAAGTATCGCGTTGTCACAACAGAAAGTTGAAGAACACTGTAAACTCTTTAATGATATCTTGAGTACAAGCGATTTGGACTGCTCAAGGAGCAATAAGTACTCATTTTTGAGTAAGGCGAAGCCCAAGGGGGCAAATTCCGCGGTTAAAAATGACGTAAATAGTAATTATGCAATGTTCAAAAGCGCCTCGGGAAAATATATAAGTGTTTCTTCAAAAGGTCTTGAGAGAGCTGGTAGTGTTTTTGATGGAATTATCTCACAAACTCGAGATCACGAAAGAAATTCTGGGGCCCTTAATACTTTTGGCTTAGATAGCACAACAATTTCAAAAACTTCAGTTAATGTTCCACTCAAAATTTTTTCCAAGACCCATAATTTTAATGAACCTGGCGGTTTGCATGTTGTAGAGGGAATTCCGTTTCATGGGTTCAAACCTTCTGAGGTAATCGAAGCTCAAAAGGCATTGGAAGCTTTCCAACAAATTTTAGAACTTTGTAACAAACCAAAACTCAAGTCATTTAAAAACGTTAATGCCAAACGACCAATTTTGGGCGAAATAAAAGACTTTCCTCCCCCCAAAAAGTTAAAACCTGAAGATTCAATTTGTCGAATACCTTCCAGTTTCGGTGGTTTCAAGAGCGCGTCTGGTAACGCCATCAAAATTTCGGAAACTTCTCTGAAAAAAGCCAACCAGGCTTTTGAGGAATTCGGCATAAATAACGATAGTATTAACATCGAAACGCCGTCGAAAAATCCAAATAGTTCTAGCAGTGCGCTGCCTTCTGGTTCGAAAAACAACCAAAACTCGGGTTTCCAAACAGCTTCCGGTACCGACGTTAAAGTGTCCAGGGAGGGTTTACGAAACGCCGCCAAGTTTCTCGAAAGCGTCGACTCTTTGAAACCCGAAGAAGAAACGAAAAAGATTGATTCGTCGTGGAAGAGTGCGCCACGCAGCAAGAAGCGTTTGGGCGTTTCTTCGTTCCGACCCATCCAGATTTCGCGAGACAAACTGGCAAGAGCTAAATTGTTGTTTGACGATGACGAGTCGCCGGTTAAACCCAATCAATCCCGCCAAAACGCGACACCGGTGCGACCGACTCCAGTTTCCTCTTCAACTCCTCTTAAGATAAACACGAGTGCTCCCTTCAACTCTACCATAACGCCAATCAAGTTTGACGAAACCGTCAAAACAGTGCTCGATTCAAGTTTGGTGATTCAGAACTGCACTGAGGGCAATGTAGACTTCTGGAATAAAGAACTGGAGGATGAAAGGAAGAAATTAGAAACTAGACTGAGGGTGCTTGCAGAGAGGCAGCAAGCTCTAAACGTCCAGAAGGGGCAGTTGGGAAGTTTAGATCAAGCACATAGAAAGTACGTTTTTATTTAAATATCTTTTGTGGACTATTTTGGTAAATTTTTAGGAAACGTGATGGGGTCTTGACGTTGCAAAAACTGACTGTAGATAGAATACGTTTGCAAAATTTATCCATAAAATGTGGAGTAGACTCAAGCATTACTCCACAAAATGCCGTCTTTGTCCATTTTAGGTAAGTAGCTGTTCTTTAGAAGTATAGAAAATCACTATCACGGTAGCGTAATATCGCCCAATGCAAAATTATGCGTAACGAAAAGTGAAACGCTTCTTACTCTCTGCAGCACAAGTTGATGGCGCAATTTCTTCGCATGAGTAGTGTATGTACGCGTGTCGCTTGTCACTAAAACTATTATTTAGATATTGACAAATATATTGTTGAAGCTCAAACCTTTATTTTATAAACATTGGACGATCGTGTATTGTATTGGTATATTTTAGGTGCCGTGATGCTATCGTGAAGACACTAGATGGCGCTGTTGTCGTACCCAATGTAAAGGATCTGATAGGATTGTCCGAAATAGAATCGGCTTTCAAGGCGATGCCCGGTGTTGAGCCAAAACTAATCCCCAAGGGTTGGATCAGGAACCATTACAAGTGGATCGTCTGGAAATTGGCCGACTACAAAAAAATCATATCGCTGGAAGAAAGTTTGGACGTCCAAAACGTGGTGCAGCAACTGAAATACAGGTTGGGTTAAAAAAGTAGCGTCACAATCAATTATTAAGTTCCAAATAAGTGCCAAAATTCATGGGTGTTGAGGCCCAATGTGGCAATAGCTGGTTCCAACTTAAGGTTTGAAGCTTGGCTTGTTTTTTGTTCCAACTTCAGGTCTATTAAAGCTGGACGAGCTTGGTGTTTTAACTTCAGGTCTAAAGCTTGACGAGTTCTCTGTTCCAACTTCAGATTTGAAGCTTGACGTGTTCTTTGTTCTAACTTCAGGTCTAAAGCTTGACGTTTTCTTTGTTTCAACTTCAAGTCTAGATCTTGGCGAGTTCTGCTTTGTTTTAACTTCAGGTTTAAAGCTTGACGTGTTCTTTGTTCCAACTTCAGGTTTAAGGTTGTTCCAATTTCAGATTTAGACCTTGACAAGTTCTACTTTGTTTCAACTGTAGGTCTGAAGCTCGACGAACTTTAAGTCTAAAGTTTGACGAAGTCTATGTTCTAACTTCAGATCTGAAGCTTGACGAGCTTGTTGTTCCAGCTTCATTTCTGAAGCTAGACGTGTTCTTTGTTCCAAAAGTTTAGGTCTACAGCTTGTTCGAACTTCAAGTCTACTAAAGCTTGTTCCAACTTCAGATTTAGACCTTAACGAGTTCTACTTTGTTTGAACTGTAGGTCTGAAGCTCGACGAACTTCAAGTCTAAAGTTTGACGAAGTCCATGTTCTAACTTCAGATCTGAAGCTTGACGAGCTTGTTGTTCCAGCTTTATTTCTGAAGCTTGACGTGTTCTTTGTTCCAAAAGTTTAGGTCTACAGCTTGTTCGAACTTCAAGTCTACTAAAGCTTGTTCCAACTTCAGATTTAGACCTTAACGAGTTCTACTTTGTTTGAACTGTAGGTCTGAAGCTCGACGAACTTCAAGTCTAAAGTTTGACGAAGTCCATGTTTTAACTTCAGATCTGAAGCTTGACGAGCTTGTTGTTCCAGCTTTATTTCTGAAGCTTGACGTGTTCTTTGTTCCAAAAGTTTAGGTCTACAGCTTGTTCGAACTTCAAGTTTACTAAAGCTTGTTTCAACTTCAGATTTAGATCCTAACGAGTTCTACTTTGTTTCAACTGTAGGTCTGAAGCTCGACGAACTTCAAGTCTAAAGTTTGACGAAGTCTATGTTCTAACTTCAGATCTGAAGCTTGACGAGCTTGTTGTTCCAGCTTTATTTCTGAAGCTTGACGTGTTCTTTGTTCCAAAAGTTTAGGTCTACAGCTTGTTCGAACTTCAAGTCTACTAAAGCTTGTTCCAACTTCAGATTTAGATCTTAACGAGTTCTACTTTGTTTGAACTGTAGGTCTGAAGCTCGACGAACTTCAAGTCTAAAGTTTGACGAAGTCCATGTTCTAACTTCAGATCTGAAGCTTGACGAGCTTGTTGTTCCAGCTTCATTTCTGAAGCTTGACGTGTTCTTTGTTCCATAAGTTTAGATCTACAGCTTGTTCGAACTTCAAGTCTACTAAAGCTTGTTCCAACTTCAGATTTAGACCTTGACGAGTTTTACTTTGTTTCAATTGTAAGTCTGAAGCTCGACGAACGTCAGGTCTAAAGTTTGACGAAGTCCATGTTCTAACTTCAGATCTGAAGCTTGACGAGTTTGTTGTTCCAGCTTCAGGTCTGAAGCTTGACGTGTTCTTTGTTCCAAAAGTTAAGGTCTAAAGCTTGTTCCAACTTTAAGTCTACTCAAGCTTGTTCTAACTTCAGATTTAGACCTTGACGAGTTCTACTTTGTTTCAACTTCAGATCTGAAGCTCGACGAACTTCATGTTCGAACTTTAGGTCTAAAACTTGACGAACTCCATGTTCTAACTTTAGGTCTGAAGCTTGATGAGCTCGTTGTTTCAGCTGTAGGTGTAGACTTTGACGAGTTTTACTTTGTTTCAACTTTGGGTCTGAACCTTGACGGGTTCTTTGTTCCAACTTCAGGTTTAGACCTTGACCAGTTCTACTTTGTTTCAACTTCAGTTCTGAAGCTTGACGAACTTTATGTTCTAACTTCAGATCTGAAGCTTGACGAGTTCTTTGTTCCAACTTTAGTTCTAAAGCTTGTCAAGTTCTTGTTGCAATTTTAGAAAGCTGACGATCTTTTTGTTGCAGGTATGACCGAGAAATAGACAAGGCTGAACGTCCAGCTCTTTGCAGGATCTTTGAAAAGGACGACGTGCCCCAGAAACGAATGATTTTGCGCGTTTCCGATGTTTTTAAAGTAACTAAAAGTAGTTGCTCAATTCCGGTTAAAAATTCCGATTGTTCTAGTTGTCCGAAAACAAGTTCGAGATTGAGCTGACGGACGGTTGGTACAGCGTCAGAACTGCAGTAGATGACGGTTTAAGCGAACAAATTTTCAAAGGCCGAATCCAACTAGGTACCAAAATGATCATTTGCGGCGCCGAACTGCTCAATTGCGAGGGTTGCCACCCCCTAGAAGTGAGTTACGCTATTCCACTATAAAAGTTTTACTTAAAAATTCCAGGCTTCCGATTTGATTCGCCTCAAGATCAATTGCAACTCGACAAGACGCGCCGCCTGGTTCTCCAAATTAGGCTTTCAGTCTTGCTTGGAACCGTTTCCGATAAAACTAAGTTCCGTATTGCCGTCGGGAGGAGTCATCGGTTGTGTCAAAATTTACGTAGCCAGAGTCTACCCGCTGCGATTTCTTGAGAAACAGGGCACGTTAAATGGTGAGGTGGCGCTTTGTTAACTATCACCGGTCCAGTAACGTTACTTGCAGTTTGGAGGAATAAGAAAGCTGAAGAAAGACGGGCGCAGGAATGGGACAACGAACAAATGTTAAAGATGGAAAGGGTCCAGGAGGTTATTAGAAGGGACTACGAGAATTCTGTAGTAAAAAAGAAAAGTTGTTCGATCAATCTGAATCGCGGTGAAATCTCAAAAATTACTTGTCCTGAAACTTTGTATGATTTGTGCGAAAGCAGTCGAGATCCTGAAAAATTGCAAGAATTTATGTCGCAATCTCAAAAGGACGCGGTTATGGATTATCGAACCAATGTTTTGTTTGCAAGACAACAAGAGTTAAGTTTTAAGATAAAAAGTGGCGTTGATAAGTTAAATTTGCCGCAAAGAGATGTTAGTCCCGTTATGAAGTTGCTGGTTGTTGATGCCCTTCATGACGACGATCAAGGTTACACGTTCCTTATTTGGAGACCTACCGATTCCCACTTGGAAATGCTTAAGGAAGGTTCCATTTTCAATGCATATAACGTTCAACCAAAGTATGTTGTTTTATTATTATTTTTTAATTTTTATTTCACGAAAATGTTTGTTCTTAGGAAAAACGGCGTTTTGAATTCGTTAAACCGAACTAAATTCAAGCCAGTTACCGAAATCTCTCCTAAATATAGCAAGTACGACCGGAGTTTGTTGCTAATTTCAAACATTCGAGATTCAGTTTCTAAGCCATTTGTGAACGAATTTGATACTGTAGGTATTATCGTTCAACTTGAGGTTGAAGCTTCCACCCAGCATTTGTGGTTATCCGATTTTTCTGACAGGTACTCAAAAATATTTTGCATTTGTGCTCTCTACAAATTTGATGTTTTAGTCTCCTTATAATTAGAGTTTTTGATGGACCAAAAAATTGTTGCCTATTTGATAATTTGAAGAAGGGCCAAGTTGTGGCGGCCTCCAATTTAATTTTCAACGAATCCAAACTTGAATTTGCCCAAGCAGTAGCAAATCATTTTTCCGTTATATCCAGTTACCCCCAAAACAAGCATTTACAAGAAAGTGTCGAAGAATTGCGCCAAAAATTACCCAAGGTGCGTATTTTGCAGTGTATTTGTTTCAGTTTTGTTTACTAATTGAAAATTATAGGATATCAACGAATTTTTGCGAAAGACTGAAGAAAAAATATCGTTTTATCTGGACAAAGTTAATGTGATGAAATCTACTAGTTACGGTTCTGTACCAAATTCCTTATTGGAGCTTAATCAAGCACATGCTTCTGACGTTTTGGAGGAGGGCATTGACGAGACAATAACTTACGCTCCAATCGCCAGCCCAACTGATGTTCAAATGTCGCTAGTTGATATTGATAAATTTACCTAAATGTTAGTAATTTTGTTTCAATCTGTGATTATAACAATCCATTTTCTGTTAAGTTTCGTGCGGAATTGAAACTAATAAATATTTTATAATCTTTTTAACTATTAGCTTGTTAAGATAAAAAATAAAAATTGTAAAAAGTGTTGATTTTAAAATTTCTTTTAATTAAGTAATATTTTGTGTTGTACAATAGCTGTAACTTATAAGTGGGAGAAACAACAGTCGTTGTTACTGGCCCTGTGGCGCAACGGATAACGCGTCTGACTACGGATCAGAAGATTCCAGGTTCGAATCCTGGCAGGGTCGCACGTTTTTATTCCGCTTTTTAACTTTTTTTTAATTACAACAAAGGCGTTAATTAAAAATAGTAATGTTACAAAGAAGTGGTAGAGTTAAATATCAAATTTTTGTTTTTTAACTAAATTAATTGAGTTTAGTGATAATACTGTTATTACTTTAAACTGATTTTCTTCAATATTTAGTTTTTCTGCATCAAACCAAGTAGTTATCATACATTATAACTGAGGATTAAATTTTGTAATACACTAATTATTATTGTGCGTGATTCTAGAGAAAAAAATCACATGGAACCAGGTCTGGTAAACGCATTTCTATTCTGCCTATACAACTACCACCAAATGCTAAATCTGTGTTAGGTAGCTTCACACTAATGTAATTTCTTTCTTAAAGTAATACTTTTTTCTCTTGTGGCCTTAAATTTTTAAAATTCTTTTTTAGATCGTCGAAGAAACAGGTGTACGGTAGATGTCGAGAAATTAGTTGTTTGCGATTGCTGACTTCCTTTAGCTGCTACGTTAGATAAGAAGATCGTTTTTCTGCATAAACAATTTTTTTCTCGAGAATTGGAAACTTATGTAACGTTGTGAATTTAGTTACCAAATTGGATTCAAGACGATGGATAGTTTGTTTGTGTCAAAAATTCGTTGACTCAAGTGTAGTGACCTCTTTGAACTGATCGTTAACGATTCCCATTGTAGACGAAGACCAGCTAAAAGGCCGTCAAGGGTATGTATTTATCAAAATAGGTTGATCAGAACTCGGTGCCTAATGAATGTCCATAAAACTTGTTAACCCTTACACTGCGGAATAAGATTTGATTATAATAGATAGAAATTTGATTTCAGAACACAAATAAGCTAGAAAAAAAAATTATAACCGGAAGTTATTTTTGAACATACAGGCTGAGCCAAGACAATTATACAGGGGCAAGTGACATTTTTTTAAATAGAATGGTGTTTGTAAAAAAAGATTTGGTCATTGTTTACTTTACCCACTCTTCGATTTTCAAAAAACTAATTACACCAACGCATTCGTCACCATGTATACATTACAAAAATCAATATCTTTTCTTGTGCAAACTACTTTTATTTTTACTCATTTTCCTTGCCCTAGCACATCTTTTTTTTTCTCTATAAATTTTGCATACAATTATTTATCATTTGCACAACATTTCATTGCTCAAAATGGCATTCTAATGATGTTTTACGATGGTTTCCAAAAAAAAACAGCACAAAAAGTAAAGAGTGGAAATTGTAAACAATTACCAAAGATTTTTTGGAGCTTTTTCCTAGACTCTTTTCACTTCAATATTATTACTGACTATTTCCAAATCACTTACTGTAGAGACCTGTTTCTGACACCCGGTGACTTCACTCGATAATGTTGTTACGTATTAGTTCCGTAAGAAATGTAAACACTTTTTTTCTAAGTTAGCGAAAAGGATTTACGGTTATAAAAGTTAGTTAGTTCGATCGCGGTGTTTGCGGACAGCACATTATAAATAAAAGATTATTATTACGTACTTGAACATCTTTGCTCTATTGTTGCAGAAATAAATAACTTCCACTGTAGTAAGAATGCCGTGTAGTGAAGTAACTAATGGTAGACGACTGCGACAGGTGTTGCCACTAAGGGTAAAATATTTATTTATTAAGTTTAAGTTTTATTATTCAATTTATTTTAAAGAACTGAGGATTGAAATTAACTTGTCAAATGTTGATTTCAGTAAGTCCCAACTACAATGGCGAAGGAGAAGGATGGATGGTGAGCATAACATCCTCTACTTCTGCAGTCGATTGAAGATTCGCGGTGAGTCGTTTCAATTCTTCACTATACATAGGGTGTTTCAAAAAAATCGAATATATTTTTTTTTAAATGGTCGGCAAATTCTGTCAGAGAATGCTAAAATAAAGACCTCGTCAAAATTTGAGCTCTTAATTTAAAGATTTAGTGGTCGCGGTTCGCAACTTTCTATTTCCCATTTAAATAACATAAGAAATAAATATTTTTAACTTTAGAATTTTATACCTCTGGATTGAATAAACTTATGGCAATGACCAATTCAGATTCTTATAGGAAATTTAATGCTCTACAAAAAAGGTCTCTTATAATTTTTCCATAAATTGAATCCTTCCAGAGTTATTCAAGGTCAAAGTTTAATTTGAACCGATTTTTCGGGTTTTTCAACTTTTATCATTATGTAATAAAAAAATATCACACATTTATATCTGAGACATACGGAAGGTGATAAAAAAATGAGAACAAATGTTTAACGACAAATTATAAATGATATTCTAAAAGAAAAGGGTAGAAATTAAAAATAATCAATTGTCCAACTGTTATATTAAGGCTTTTTTATTACAATTAGGGTACATCTCTCTGTGCTTTTTTACAACTTGTAATAGATACTGAAAATCTTCTTCATAAAAAAAAAAAAAATTCTAAAGTTAAAAATATTTATTTCTTATGTTATTTAAATGGGAAATAGAAAGTTGCGAACCGCGACCACTAAATCTTTAAATTAAGAGCTCAAATTTTGACGAGGTCTTTATTTTAGCATTCTCTGACAGAATTTGCCGACCATTTGAAAAAAACAAAATATTCGATTTTTTTGAAACACCCTACTATACATATAAGGGGCAGATAAAATTACTCTTTCGAAGCAAAAGCTTTTCTTTTAATTAAGAATTAAATTTTTCGAAGCCATATACAGGTGTCCCGAAAAAGTGTGCAATATGTTACATACGGTTTTTACGATAGAAAACACAAAAATGAGTCAATAAACTGAGGGCGAAAAATCTTTTCTAAGGGAGCTACAGGTCCCTAAAGGTGGATCGCTGTGAATGGTCTTTATTAAAAAACTCCAAAGCCGTCAGTGGTAAGATAATAAGATTTTGCACAACCATTAGTCTTTTTGTGCGTAACCAGTTCAGATAGAAATTGTTTAAAAACTAAAACCAGGGGGTGTCCCAAACGGAGGGGTCGCGGGGTTTAAAATAACGCCAAATTTTCTGTGTGTCTGTCCAATTTTGGTTTGGAATGGTACTTATTTCCATGTAAGTTCTTTTGTTCAAATTCTTCTGCATAAATGGTAAAACGGCATTCCATACAGGAGAGCGTAATTTCAGGGAATCTCGTAATGTGTTACGAGACCTTAATCACCATCTCTCCGCCCCTTCTTTAGTAGTACAGGTCCGTACTAAATAATTTTTTAGTAACAAAGTGCCAATTTCTATAATGCAGATGCATTGTAGATTTTTCTATAAGTAAATCAAAATCTCTTCTTCACACTGTCCTTTCCCTGTTTTGTACATCCCTTATTCTCCCCACTTTCGAAATAATTTCCCCCAATTTTCTATTATTCTCATCATCGTAGATATGATGCATTAAAGTCGTTTTGCAAAACAGGGGGTTCTGGCGAAACGTAGCATTCCGCATTCGGGCTAATTCGCGAAAGGAAATTGCAGTTCCCCATCATCTGGCACGTAGCAGGTAAACACTCGCGCCAGTACACCTACATGCAGATCTACCCTCTGAGGATGGGCATTTTTAAAATCCTTTTTATTAACCAGCATAGATCAGGGTCTATCTGAGAAGAGTGGATGGGGTGATAGGAGGCTCTCTGTACCGATTAATTATCTATTGCCAAAATTGTCTAAATTAATTTTTGGTGGCGTCGCCGTTGTAAATTACTGGCGACAGAAGCTGGCGATTGATGGTGTAGGTCAAGGCAGGGCGAGCAATCAAATACAAAACAAACTTCAATATTTCCAATCAGTCAATATTTAGTGTCAACACAACACAGTCCCTTTGTTTGTTGTCAACATCACGAAAATGGTCATCACCAACAGACTGACCTGGCAAAATGCGAAACTCTATTTCACGATCAGTGGCGCGGTCAACGAGCCCTAACAAGAATTCGCCCCTTCTCACCCTCCGACTTTTTCTAGATAAGCGCCACTTTCAACGTCTCGAATTTGTTTTATTGTTTGCGCTCACTTCACACTCTACAGCTCTGAAATTTTAATTACTCGCCACGCAGCTAATGAGGACCGAAATTATGCACCCCCGTAATGAGGCTTTTCAGCTGTCGCCGCTGTAAAATATCGCAGCAGTTAACGCCGACACTAATTTCCAGCGAAGAATATTCATGTATTTATTTGTGTATTAGTCATGTTTTGTAAGACGGTCTAGTTGGTGTCAGTTTTGAGTTATTGGCATTTTGAGGGAGTGGTGGAAATGAGGGTGATAAAAGTCGCACTCGGATTAAGTTTGGAAGCGGCAAGTGCGGGGCGCATTTCTGGAGGTATCTCGATTGCATTTCCGGCCATTCCTGGCGCATCCGCCAGCAGGATTGGGTAAACCGGCAATCGATCCTTGTTGAGGAACCAATGAGGATTTTACAACAGGTATCCAAGCAACACTCCATACCTCACAATTAAAGTCGTCCAAACTACGAGCCGCACTCTCCGTAAATCGTAATTGACGCCGATAAATGGCTCGCGCCCCATCCGCCAAAAACGCCGAAAAGGACAATTCACCCCGCCGACAAAAACTAACATTGACTTTGGTGGTCCTATGGTCAAAATTTGATTGCCAATTAAGATCAATGGATATTGTTGATATAATTAGAGCGACTTTTTCAACCAATAAAAGTGATTTTGTTTAAATATATCTACGTTTAATAATAAATAATAATACATAATAATAAAGGGTCGTATTTAACAGTCTACCAAATTTACTCAATATTTTCATACAAAAAAATACTTTCATTTCCCAAAAATACTAAATGCTCACCAAAATTAAGAAAATACATAATCTTAAAACGACAACCAAATATTGACATAATGCTGGCCTCTTATATATTTTGTTCGCCAAAATAATTTTTGTTGACCATAAATACTAAATGTTCACCAAATTTTATTCCACGTTTAATTCTAACATAATACCTAGATATTTCATTTTCGACAGTGTCTTATATTATTTAGCAGTTAAAAATACTATTTGTTGATCAAAAATACACAAGTAATAAAATGTTGTGCAAATGGTAAATAATTGTATGCAAAATTATAGATGTAGATGTGCTAGGGCAAAGACAATAAGAGTAAAAGTAGAAGTAGTTTGCACAAAAAAAGATATTGATTTCCGTAATATATAAATGCTTTGCTGTAATTGGCTTGCATTATGTAAAACGCAAAACTTCTTTTAGTGGTAATTTCAAATCGTGCTTTAAAAAAAAAATTACAGGGCCCTGAACTGACCTTGTACAAAACTTTTTTTGCGTGCCTCTTGTCTGGAAGCGCAAGCGGCAAGGACAGACGCGCGAGCATATTTTATTTTTGGAGTAATAGAATAATTATTTGACGCACAAATAGTTTTTTTGAGAAACACTAAATATAAATGGATAGCGCAAATATTTATTATGTAGGTACAGCACGGACGCGTAACTTGAGCGTCCTAAATTTAGTGAACATTTAGTAAAATTGATAGACATATAGAATTTAAAATGTAAGCAATGGTAAAACAATACGCAGCATAGTTATTTTAGTGGTGATGTTCTCATTTTCTTATGTATAATAATTTGGGTTTTATTTAGATTTTTTGATGCTCATTAAATTTTCTGGTGGACAGTGCAGGGGATGTATGGTTTAATTTGGTGTACATTATATTTGTTCCTCCCAATAATAAATACATAATACATAAATAATAAATTATGTACACCTAATAAATAGAATTTTCCTAGAAATTTAGGGATGTTTCCTAAAAACGCTTCAAGCCGTAATTTCGTTATTTATTATCCGATTTGAACCATTATAAAACTTTTGGAAATTATTCTTTAAACACTACAAAGCGGACTTACCCATTTTGAGCTGCGTGAAAAATGCGGGTGTATTCCAATAAAATACACAGTCGACAACCCCATTAAAATGTGACTGGTAACTGCACTTTAAATGTAGGCTTCACTGATGGTCACATTCTAATAGTGCTGCCGTTTGTGTATTGTGTTGAGATACACCCGCATCTTTTAAATAGCCATCTTATAGGTACCCATTATACGATTAAGGGCCGGTTTTACAAAAGTTGGATAAGTATTTGTACTATTCCGGGCTAAGGGCCGGTTTACATAACCCCGGTCCAGAGTTTATACCTGCATTTATCTTTATTTAACTTTTGTAAAAATGCTTTTATCTCGAGTTATTCTGGAATAGTTATACCTGGTAGGTATATACTTTTGTAAAACCGGCTTTTAGTTCAGTCGTAGCAGTGCTGATAATTATAAAAATATAAAATCACCAGATTTTGTGAAATTTAACCATCGTTGGTATCACTGAAAACCTGAGTTTTAAATTATATCGGTCGCACTGTAGAGAAAGTATTAAACTAGTGAGCAAAACAATAATTTCAATCTGACAATCTGGTTATGTAGTTTGTATCTACTTACGCAGATGCAGGATTAACTAAGTAGGTACTTATATCTACGGAGTGTTCCAACATTTGGTCGACCACTTTGTTTACCAGATCTGACCCCGTGCGATGTTTACAGGATTTGTTGCTCTACAAAGCGCCAACTGTTGGCACTGATTAGAAGATTGCGAAAAGATACTTAGTAGCCTTAGTCCCCAAATGTTGATTCACCCTGTATATTGTTTTTAAGTTTGTCTTCTCTTTTGTTCAAATTTCGGTTGTTATTGGGGTGGATGTCGACCTTGTGGCCGCGAGTTGGAAAACTAAACAATTTGTCTCTATAGATCCTGGAGTAATGGATTTCATTTGACATTAATACCGCCATTAGGCAAGTAGAGCATTATAGAGTTGCCGCCAGACGTGCTTCCTGCCGGCACTACTCTCTCCATCATATTGGCGGTAATTCAGGAGTCGTAACTTCCAACAAAAAACTCACTTAGATCTAAATAGGCTGACAAAACGCCAACTAATGATGTAAAATTCGCCTCAAAGCATTAGTCACGCCCTGTCTTGTGGCCTCGGCAAGTTATCCAGTTAACTAGGGGAAGCCCGCGTCGATCAAAGGACGCACCAGCGCGACTACGGCAAGTTGTCGACTAGTTATTTAAAAAAAAGTTCTGTTGTAAAGTTGCCATCGGCAATAATTCATTTGGTGCATCACTCCTTCCAATCCATTTAACGGCACTCTTGCTTCAGCAACCCGAACGCATACTCCCTATTTTCCAACCCCTACGTCTTCAGTGGCTGCCATAGACGGAACACAAGGCGCAGAGACCGGATCGCAAAGTCGTGTTCGGGTGAAATCGTGCGGAAAACATATGCCGATCGACTGACACGCGCCACATAATGACGTAATGATGTAGTGATACATGACAGTCACCCTCACTTAAACTTCGGGAGCGTGTTATCGATGTTGGGAGAGTACGTGGAAATGGTGCGAATTAGCAGGGATTGAGGCTGCGACTGCTGGATTTTAGGCTATATTTTGTATAATAAATACATAACATTTATACATTTTTTTTAAGGTTGCGGCAGCCATTTTGTGGCTCCTTAACAAAATGGCTCCTTGCACGTTTGACATTCAGTTATATGACTAGGATACATCTATGATATTTCGAACGTCCCGTTCTTCTAATCTATCTCCAATCTAGGGCAAGCCTTATTACAACAAGTACTTAACTGTTACAATATACAGAACTATGTACAGTTATGAAAATAACTACGGGATGGTTATCAAATAAGTTAAAAAATAAATATTTAGACAGAATCGGACAGGAACTCAAAGGATGCGTCGGTGGGCAATTTCGAAAATCCCCCGACCGGCGATCGGTTCAAAACACGTAAAATCTTATCACAGTCGCCGCTGATGCGGTTTGTGTTTTTCTTTACACATTTCGAATTCACTATTTCAGGTATATACATAAAACATTGCACTGTTATTATAACTACAACCAGGTCATATACATTATAACAATAACCTGTTTGCGACTAGAGCTGGCTTCGTCCAATTTTGATGTTTCGACAGTCTTCTACTTCTATGGTATTGGCAAATTATATAAATATCTCATCAGCTATGCTAAATACTGTTTCGTGTTCCGGCGTTGGTGTCACTCACGGAATGATGCAGATTCACATTGTTAGCTTCCTGGTCCAGTCCGGACCGGGCGACGGCGACGTAGCAGGTCATGCGTAATGGGGGTACGACCCCAAAGGGGGCGCTCCTAGGTGAGGACCGGCGTGGTGACTGATGGAGTGCGTACTGGCGGCTATGTTCGAGTACAAGTTTGCGCTGGGATTGCTCCAGTACGAGCCGGGAGACGGAAAAATGGAACCTGCAACAAAAAAAAAAACGCTTATTAACCCCAACCCCTGGCGATCAAAACCGTCCCATCTTTAGAATGGGACAACAGGCCCGTTTAATTAAGATTTGGTCGGTGCGAAACTTTCATTCGGCCGGCAGCCAATGCTACAAATGGCGAAGGCGCCGGGTGAATTACGTTACAACTGTTGGGTATTGAGTACTCAAACCTGCCTCATAATTTAAACCTGCAGCGGCAAAAAATGCTTTCTAACCCCAACCCCCGGCAATCGACGCCGGTCTCATCTTCAAAATAGGACAACGGGCCCGTTTAATTAAGATTTGTCGGTGCGAAACTCCCATTCGGCCCGGCAGCCAATGTTACAAATGGCGGAGGCGCCGGGTGAATTACGTTACAACTGTTGGGTATTGAGTACTCAAACCTCCCTCAAAATTTGAACCTGCAGCAACAAAAAACGCTTATTAACCCCAACCCCTGGCGATCGAAACCGTCCCATCTTTAGAATGGGACAACGGACCCGTTTAATTAGGATTTGGTCGCTGCGAAACTCCCATTCGACCGGCAGCCAATGCTACAAATGGCGGAGGCGCCGACTGAATCACGTTAGTAGAACTGTTGGGTATTGAGTACTCAAACCTGCCTCATAATTTGAGTTTATATTTTATTTAATCCGTAGTTACTAGAAGCTTAAATGATATTAAAATACTTTCTAGATGAGAATTTAAATTGAGCGCTATCAAAATTTTTGATCGGTGTTTTGCTTATCCCAAAGGGCATTTTTATTATTGAGTAAATTATGTGTATAGTAATTAAAGCTTATCAAGTCGTCATAACTAACCTTTACCTATTGATATTTTAAATAAGAGGCTATGTTACTTGATTAAAAATTATTAAGAAACGTAAGGCATCAATACCGGGTGTTTCAACGAGAACCGCCGGTGCCAAATTGCGTATTTCCAATGGAGTTAAAAATTTGTAATTTGGCAGAAATAAACTTTAATAAATGCGCTACAATGTGGCGTCATTGTTTGGTTCATAATTGATTCCATGCGCCGTCGGGACGCCATAAAGTAATTTTTCAAAAATATTCAATTATTATTTTTATGTTCGTAATACCGCCAGGTATACGTTCCTGTTGTTAAAAATTTAAAATTTGTAGTTGCAGTATTGCTAATTGTATTTTTAAGAACTTTACGGGATTTTGACAAATTTATGACACAACTGCTTTATTGAAGCAGTCAAATTTTATGACAATGGCGCTTAAACGGTTCTGTTATTTATGACTTAAAAGCGGTACCTACTCAAAGATTGCAGTACAGAGACTATAATAATATCTAATGTGGTTACCCACTTAGTAAAGGGCCACAAAGCTGTCATGCTGTCAATCAAAAATCCCTTTAGGGCTGAAATTTAAAAATCAATATAATTCAATAACAGTTTGATATAAAAATATTTCGATTACTCGTTATCAATCTTGGAGGTCGTGTTCATGAGCTTGAAGAAAATCAAAGAGATGAAGTAAATATTTCGATATAAAATCGCGATTGAAAGTAAAAACTCACACCGTTTAAAAAAAAAAAAAAAACGATAATGTCATCTTGTAGTGCATTAATTATAGTTTATTTCTGCCAAATTTCTAATTTTTAACTCCAATGGAAATACGTAATTTGGCTCCAGCGGCTCTCGTTGAAACACCCTGTATACTTTTCACATGAGAGAAATAAAATGAGCGGTATTATGGTCTTGAATCAATGCATTGCTTAGCGCAAAGGGTATTCTCTCTTTATTAACGTTTTGATACACGGGATTTCTTGATTAGACCGATGCTTTATGTTGAAAGCACTTTATCTACAAGAGACTTTATAACCACCGACAATCACCGTTTAGTAATTGAGACTGAAGTCATAACAATTTGAAAAGTAGAGTCAAGCCGATGCTTGACAGACTTCAGACTTATATTCTAAAAATTGTTTTCAAAAATTATTAAAATAATCCGTTTTCCAATAATTTTGGTAAGTAAATTGTCCAAAACAAATTGGGATCCTCAAACAATTTAATCTTCATTCTTCATGTTGTGTGAATGGTTGTAATTAACGTTCTAATAACTAATCAGCCTAATTTGGAAGAGGGATTCTAATTATTCGGCCACTTTGTCTGCCGGACCTAACCCCATGCGACTTTTTAAACGTCTCAGTCCTCAGGTATTAATTCTAAATTAGTCAAGATTTGGTTCGCTCGCTACCAGTGAGAACAGCAATCGCGACAAATGATGGAGGCGTCTGGTGAATTATGTCTAACTGTTAGGTACAGTTAGTTGCAAAAGAAACCGGCCAAATTCTGCGCTCCTTTGCTCCCATTTATTTTCTGCATAAGGGCAACAGGGCAAAGAGTAAAGCCGGTTTCTTTTGAAACTAGGTGTACCAAAATAAGTCTTACACAAATAATTCAATTTCTAACGTGAACCCAAGCGACTGTCAGTCTAATTTTAATTAGCAGTTCTTCAATACAGTTATATACAGGGTGAGTCAATTAAAGTGAGATAACCAAAATATCTTCGTTATTAGTAAGTAAAATTACAGCTTTAATACATGATACAATGGGGTACTTGCCTAAAAAAAATATTGCACTTTTTATTCTCTTAGATGCATGCAAATAACTAAAAGAGGCTTAAATTTTTTTTCCCTTTTTTTATTATATATTTTCGTAAATATTTGCAATTTTTGTATTTGATGACGCATTGGCCCCCCGTATCCAAGACTCACACCTATATTGAATGGACTTTTGTTTTTGGCTACTATGCTGAGCTGCTACCAGAGTGCGCGACATGTGTACAGCGGATTGGCATTCGATTTATAAATAGAACCAACGCAAGAAATCTGAGTAAAGCGCCATCATACGATTTTTTTTAGAAGTACGCCGTGCAGGGGTCGGCTACGTCACAAATCTCCCACTCCAAAAATAAAGAAAAATAATTCTGGGCGTAATATTGACCCTAGAACCAAATAAAAAAATACGGTTCGAATAAAATCGCCACATTTTCTAAATATTATATTTTCGAAACATGAGGCAAATACCCCATTAGTAGGCATCAATATACTTTACAGAAAAGAAGCTGATGTAAAGCTTGTCATAGTTTAGAATCGGAGCATTTCTTAGCCCAGAGGGCATTCTCTCTGTTGTGGCGCATCAAGATCTAGAAGCTTTCCAACTTAACGTTTTGTTTATCGCCGTTAACGGATTCAAGGGTAGCTATGATCAACTCCCACACATCACGGAACACTGGATTTACGACGGCGTTAATGCAATTCATTTGTGTTGTCGTCGCGGATAGGCAATTTGCCGTAATTTATGGGGTGTTCCATTTAATGCGTCGCTACGTTGCCCACAATCCAGCTCCTTGCTCCTCCACAAAGACAGCCGTATTGAAATACAAATTAGAATCAACCCCACCCCCTCTGGCATCGGCAAGACTTGGCGCGTATTTACAGAATAACGCCCGAACGCTATGCTAAGTTGTTGCCGATGACAAGTGACAAACGCAACTGACTCGGTGTTTGCTTTGCTCTCAGCCAGTCTTGTAAATTGCGACACTCTTGAAAAATATTAAATTATCGATATAATTGCGTCCGACGTCGGCGTCGAGCAGAAAAGTCTTGGTTAGCACGCAGTCGGGCAGTGGAAATAACACTTGCAGCCCCTTAATGACGTAATGCCTTGATTGTGCATTGTTTCGCCCCTAGGGAGAGCGCATTACCCGTCATTTAACCGGCCCCTCCCAAATAAGGATATTGTTAGCAAACCGTTCTTGTCGACTGCTGCATATGCGAGTCGGCCAAAGCCCCTTGAATTATTAGTTTTGCGGCCAGCTTTATCGACGTGGGTGTGCTCTTTAATTGTTATCGGCGAGATTTATAGAATTTGCTAATCGGAACTGACCTGCCGAGCTGGGAACGACGGCATGAGGACTCATAAACCCTCCGAGTTTAGCGCTGTGGTGGTACGAACTCATGAAAAGCTCGCTCTGGTACTTGTAGCTGCTGGGGTCGCTCGTCGCCGGTTGCGTGGCCGCCGCCAACCCTTGGAAGTCGAATTTGTAGGCGTACCTCTTGCCGTGGACTTTGGTCATGATGTTCTTGTCGTAGTAGTATCTGGAAAGAGAATTGTCGGCGTTGTAGTGGGCAAGTTGGAAGAGGTCCGGGGGAATGAGACGAAGATGTAATTGCGAAATCAATAAGAACGGCGGCGGTGGATTCCGGAGGATGTGGCAGTCTCCGGTGTCCTCCGGGTCCGGAACTGGCCATACTACACCGGATAGGCTAATATGCTGTCCCACACGCCGGCTGATGGGGATAAAAGCGGGTTATGATGCCGCTTAATTGCGAGCTTCAAGACCTCGCTCTTGAGCTACCCAATTTTTTCACTTACAGCGGGGCTCTTCAGCAACATCATTTTGCAGTCACAAAATTGGTTTGACAAAATAATAGCATCGAATGGATGATATTCACCATTTTTTTATTTAACTTGTAGCAGGTAAAGAGACCCTGCTTAGGCCGTTCGGCATTAAAGAAAAAAATATATTAATAGGAAGCCAACCTATTCACCCCTCTAGATATGAAAAGACCCTGCTTAGGCCGTTAGGCAATAAAAAAAAATTAATAGGAAGACAACCTGTTCACCCCTCTAGATATGAAGAGATCCTGCTTAGGCCGTTCGGCATTAAAGGAAAAAAAATATTAATAGGAAGACAACCTATTCACCCTTCTAGATATGAAGAGATCCTGCTTAGGCCGTTCGGCAATAAAAGAAAAAAATATTAATAGAAAGCCAACCTATTCACCCCTCTAGATATGAAAAGACCCTGCTTAGGCCGTTTGGCATTAAAAGAAACAAATATATTAATAGGAAGCCAACCTATTCACCCCTCTAGATATGAAGAGATCCTGCTTAGGCCGTTCGGCATTAAAGGAAAAAAATATTAATAGGAAGACAACCTATTCACCCTTCTAGATATGAAGAGATCCTGCTTAGGCCGTTCGGCAATAAAAGAAAAAGATATTAATAGGAAGCCAACCTATTCACCCCTCTAGATATGAAGAAACCCTGCTTAAGCCGTTAGGCAATAAAAAAAATATTAATAGAAAGACAACCTATTCACCCCTTTAGATATGAAGAGACCCTGCTTAAGCCGTTCGGCAATAAAAAAAAATATTAATAGAAATACAACCTATTCACCTCTCTAGATATGAAGAGATCCTGCTTAGGCCGTTCGGCATTAAAAGAAAAAAATATTAATAGGAAGACAACCTATTCACCCTTCTAGATATGAAGAGATCCTGCTTAGGCCGTTCGGCAATAAAAGAAAAAAATATTAATAGAAAGCCAACCTATTCACCCCTCTAGATATGAAGAGACCCTGCTTAAGCGGTTCGGCATTAAAGAAAAAAATAGATTAATAGGAAGCCAACCTATTCACTCTTCTAGATTATGAAGAGACCCTGCTTAGGCCGTTCGGCATTAAAGAAAAAAATATATTAATAGGAAGCCAACCTATTCACCCCTCTAGATATGAAAAGACCCTGCTTAGGCCGTTAGGCAATAAAAAAAAATATTAATAGGAAGACAACCTATTTACCCCTCTAGATATGAAGAGATCCTGCTTAGGCCGTTCGGCATTAAAGGAAAAAAATATTAATAGGAAGACAACCTATTCACCCTTCTAGATATGAAGAGATCCTGCTTAGGCCGTTCGGCAATAAAAGAAAAAAATATTAATAGAAAGCCAACCTATTCACCCCTCTAGATATGAAGAGATCCTGCTTAGGCCGTTCGGCAATAAAAGAAAAAAATATTAATAGGAAGACAACCTATTCACCCCTCTAGATATGAAGAGACCCTGCTTAAGCCGTTCGGCAATAGAAAAAAATCTTAATAGAAATACAACCTATTAACCCCTCTAGATATTAGGTTTTCGTTTTGCGCTTTTCTTTGCGCGGCAAAAGTCGATTGGCGGCACGTCCGTACAATTGGAAAAATAATTTTCTATTAGCGAAACAATTCCGTGCCGGGAATTGCGAAAAAATTGTCCGGTAAACGCATTAGCCAATATCGGCCGCTAATTGCTGCAAATGAACAGAGCAATGGGATTACTCCACCCCGGTCGAGGTTCCCGGCCCGTCAAACTAACGACCTCGGCGTCGTCCAGTCGACCCTTCCAATCCTGACGAAGTCCCCTGAAAAATCCCGACAACCCTCAGCAGAACCGCTGTGATATGACAAATGCTATTTGCTCCTGAATTGATCTGGAATAGAACTTTTTATTCGGTCAAATGTCGAAGATTGCGCCAGTAAATCGGAACGGTTTGACCCGCCCGACATTTCAGCACTATTTCATCGCTTTCAACATCGCCATGACCGCTTCTGCATTGATTTAAACTCTACATCACAATAAATGGACCGCCGGAATCGAAGATTCATTAGAGTGTTGCTCGAAAATTGTGACGGTGACGCCAAAGGGCTGGTGTCTGGAACCGTGACACCCTCAAGTTTTTAGTTTTAACTTCTTCGTGATCGCTAAAATTATTCAGTCAAAAACCAAATTTCTGGACCAAAGGTTTAGTTATATAAAAAATAGATCTCTAAAAGGTTCAAAACTAAGGAACCATTCTTCATGCCCAAAACAAACTGAGTCAGAAGGTTCAGCATTGGATCTGTTCCGTGGCCAAAGACAGTTCTTAGGATAAAGTTATTGATGGTGATTAAGGAAGTGATTACATCGATCTAGAGACTCGTGCTATGTAACACAACACTTTTAGTTCGTAATTTTCTAAATCAAAACTTAAAAAATTAGAACCAAAAAATACTTCTGGCAGCTGTACCAGACTTTTGCTAATTTTAATTTAATTTTTAATTTTTTTAAATTTGATTTTGATCGCTACTCGTTGGTACTTGGGGCTCGTTCTTAGGGGGCCAATTAATTACCTTAAAGCTCTGGACAACTTGTCGTAGTTCATGTTGGGCTTCGATTTCCTCTCGCCCCATCTCCTCGCCACTTCGTCCGGATCCGTGAGTTTGAACTCGCCGTTCGTCCCTTCCCACGTGATGCAGGCGGCATTGGAGGAGTCGCTCAACAGCTCCAGAAGAAACTGCCAAAGTTGAATTTGTCCAGAACCTGAAAATCGCAAATAAATAAATAAATCCAAATGACGTCACTTCTTTGTATAAGTTTCTGTCTCCGCGACGGTGCGTCAGATAAAAAGTTACGTCGACGATTTGGCGGCAGCGCCCACCGCTCCAGATCTTAGATAAGACGATTAATCGTCGACAATCTGGAATATTCAGCGATTCAAATGCATGCGATTCGAGCTGTACGTATGTTAATGTTGAAGCGACATGTGCCCGAGTTTCCTTCCAAGTCCAGGTGTGGTGGTTGGAGGTGGCTAAATCACCGATGCCGGCACAACATGCGTTTATTTCCTTCCGCCGCCGCCAAATTTACAAGTTAAATTACATTTGAAATGCTAATGTTGCCGTCTGACAATAACGAAACTGCTGAATTATGCGAACGCCTCAATAACAAAAATAAAACGAAACCCTTTGATTTAAGCAGGCATGATAGAAACATGCCGGATTGCCTGGGCACCGAGAATAGGGGCGGGGGTGAAAAATTAAATTATTAGATGTTCGCCAACGGCGGCATCAATGAAGCCAAATATTTTAGTTTATCAAAAATGATTGTTCACGTAACTCTTGATTTTTTTCCCGAGTTTGATCAAATCATGTGAGGCTAGATCACTAGTAATCCGACACCGCATTATTTTTTGACACAACTGCACACAATTATGAATAATAATTTAAGATCTAATTTTTTAGGATTATTCTTGAATTTTGTAATTATTGGGCGATAAATCGTTAAAAAATATACAGGGTGTTCCATTTGAAGAAATGGAGAAAATTAAATTCAAAAAATTCTAAATTGAAAAATTTAATCTAGCCACTCTGTATAATTTTTCAAAAATTAAAACGATTCAAAGACATTCCACAGATGTTTTCTAACTAGTCTTACATAAATTTTTCTTAAACCTCATAATTGTGATTGTAGTGATTTTTTTAACATGCATCTGCAGATGCCATTATTTGAACAAAAAAAATTGCTACATCCAAGTGGTTTGGAAATAGTCAGCTATAATATTGGAGTAAAAAGAGTCTAGGAAAAGGCTCTAAAAAATCTGCTTTTACACACAACATTTTATTTAAAAAAATTTCACTTGCCCCTGTATAATTGTCTTGGCTCACCCTGTATATTCAAAAATAATTTTCGGTTATAGACTTTTTTTTGTAGTTTATTTGTGTTTTTAAATTCTACCTATCATAGAACTCGAGCTATCGAAGTCGGACGCACTATTGCCTCACCTTGTATATACAATAAAATAGCTAAAATTATTTCCAGTACATGGATGCTTTTACATTTAATTTAATTTTATTCTTCTTAAAGATATTTCATTAAATGTATCATTTTTTTTTAGTTTTTCTAAATAAGTATATTTTTTTAGTTGAGGTTAGAAATAAACGCAATATGATCCCAATGCATTGTTTAAATTTTTAAAAAGTTGTAGGAACAAGCATAACTTGATTTTAAAAAGTTTTGCTACAAACAGTTCAAATTTGTCTGCTCCGCGAAGCATGTCGTTGATCATTTCTAAAATTCTGAAATTTATCTACCTAACTGACCTCCCTTCTTCGCCGTTGGCAATGGAACGGGGCTAGCTGGTATAACAGCCCACTTTGAAATCCACCATACGCAATTAGCTGCAGGTACATTATCCCATTGTAGTTAGCCCAGCCAACATCTCTCACAACTCCACATCTCTACTCAATTGAGAACCTTCCTTGGAGCTTCAAATTTCTTAAAAAAAGCTGGCGACATACTATGAGACGCCGTTGTGGACAAAATGAAATTTTTGCAATTTTATATAATTTTGCCAAATATTTATAAATGCTGTTGATATTTATAAGAAAAACACAACTTTTATTTATTTTTACCATTTATATAGAAAAATGTTAAGTTTTATATAAATATTATGTCGCGTTAGAAATAATAATAGTGCTGACCATGATATAAAATTGCGCACTTTTATAAATAAAGTCGGCACGCTCTCGATATAAATTTGTGCGGCCGTGATATATTTATTGATGTTTGCCACCAAGACGCCAGAGGCCGCCACAAAAGGAAGATTTACAATCCGGCAACGCTGGCTGCGGTTTAGTTACATTGCTAGTGACAAATCTGTCAAACTCAAAAGTTGAGGTTAGAAGTGGTTAACAATTACCCACAAGTGAACACAAATAAATGACTATTTAACTCATATCACTTTTTTAATGTTTATTCTTTCTGTCGCTTATCTAACCTCTAACCTCAACTTTTGAGATTGACAGATTTGTCACTAGCAATGTAACTAAACCGCAGCCAGCGTTGCCGGATTGTAAAATCTTTGTTCGTGGCGGCCTCTGGCGCCTTGGTGGCAAACGCCAATAAATATATCACGGCCGCACAAATTTATATCAAGAGCGTGCCGACTTTATTTATAAAAGTGCGCAATTTTATATCACGGTCAGCACTATTATTATTTCTAACGCAACATGATATTGATATAAAACTTAACATTTTTCTATATAAATGGTGAAAATAAATAAAAGTTCTGTTTTTCTTATAAATATCAACAGCATTTATAAATATTTGGCAAACTTATATATATTGCAAATATTTCATTTTGTCCACAACGGCGCCTCATAACATACGTCGTCGGGCTTCAGCATTCGACAGTCGCAGTTCCTAGTCTCATTTATATGTAATTGCATCTTTTAATTAATTTTATCGCCAGTATCACGGTCAGGACTTTTTCCCTTTACATGTTAGCTAAAAAAAGTTAAATTTGAGTAATTAGAAAAATAATTTAATACATTTAATTAAATATCTCTAAGGGCCAGTTTTACGAAAGTCGAATAGCATTGGAATAACTATTCCGGACTAAGGGCCGGTTTACATACCCTCGGTCTACAGTTTATATCTGGATTTTGTACTGTTCGACTTTCGTAAAAGCGCCTTTATCTCGAGTTATTCCGGAATAGCGTTATTCCAGGTAAATTTTCCTTTCGTAAAACCGGCCCTAAGCAGAATAAAACTAAGTGATATTTGAAGGTACCTACGTACTAGGAATAATTTTAGCTATTTAATTGCATCATATATTGAAGCTGTAATTTTACTAATAACAAACATATTTTGGTTGATTTACTTTAGCTGATTCAGCCTGTGTATTAGCTCAGTTACAGCAAAAGCAGACGCTGCAGAAGTTGTTTTATAGGATCTTGGTATCATAAAAAAAACTTGTAAGTCATCAGTAAGTTGAAAAATGATTTTCTCTAGTAGTTCATGACTATCTTTAATATTCACCACCTTTTGCATCATTAGACTTTTGAACCTGAGTGAATCTGGATCGTGGCATCTCTACACCGAAACGATATTAAGAAAGATTTTGGAAAACCCCTCATTTTCTAGTTTTAGTTATTTATTTTTATTAACCCTTATAGTGACCGCCATTTTGATCAAATTTTACTTCTATTTGTGTCTTTGGGACACACATTTGACAATTGCCAACTGTCAGTGGAGGTTCGGCAAAGCAAAGTTGTAAGCGGCACGTTCCGTCATTCTAATGACCCTGTAAATGCTCCTTTTGTGGGTTCGCAGCGTTCCCGGTGTAATGGGCGAAATTGCTTGCTGGTAGTTGAATAAACCGACCAAAGTTTCCGGCGCAATAAAGTTTGACTTACGTGAACACTTCTCTGAAAACAATTTTCCCACGTAATTGACCTCGGTATCAGCTTATTATAATCTTTCCGAAGCGCCGTATCGGTCTCGGCGATCTTAATTTTCATTAGTACTTTCCTGGGTCGCAGAAACGCGACGCTAATGACGCCCGTACGGCGTCGTTACGTCTCTTCAAACAGAAAAATTACCAAAACTGTTACCAGCTCAAACAAAATTAACGCGTCTGGTGGTGGGTTACGAAAAAGTGGGTGTGTTCGTCAGATTTACAGTTGAAAAAAACGAACTAAATGTTGGCTAATGCACGTTTAATGACACCCCTGAACCCATTTAGCTTTTGTTTCACATGGGGTCGGCACCCCTCGGTGGGGCGACACGCGCGCTCACACGTGGCCACCTTGATTTCGCCGGTGTACGGTAATTACCGCCCGTCATTTGTTTGATTTGATTTTGTTTCAGCATGCGATTATTGCGTTTCGTATTTTATTAGAAATCAGTGGGAAAGTTAATGAGGTTTCGGATATTACGTGTTCTAATTTCTATTTAGCGTTTTGTGCGGCGATGAAATGGTTTTCCGCTGGTGCCGTTTCACCGTTTCGTTTATAACTTCATTCCGTCATGAAAACGAGCAAATAATTCTGGAGATCTGCAATTTATATTAGATTAGACTCACCTGAGCTCGCTAACCGGCTGCTTGTGGCCCCGAACATTTGATATGGATCTGCTGAAACATGCCGTAAGGATAATTAATAACACTCGAAGCCACAAAGAGAGGACGTAATAAAACCCGAATTATCAACGTTGGCTTCTGGGAAAAATCTCAACAATTTTTCAGACGTCTGGAAGAATTGTTAAAGTTTCCCAGATATATTGCGTTGCGTGTACATAAACAAGAAAATTGCTTTCTAAGAAATACAAATCGGGCGTTTTAAATGGATGCAATATAACTTCGGCTGCGACAGAAAATTCGTGTTCAGGAAGGCAATAATGTTTTTATTTTTGTTCCATTATTATAATATTGTGTTTGGTGAATTGCCGCATAGATTATTTCACGCAAGTGGCGCTCGACTTGTCTATAAAGATACACGAGAACAAAACGAAGAAATTCTTGCATGATACAGAAATAAGTGGTTGCATGGTAGCAAATTACAATCTTGGAGCCTTGAACTAATGCCAACATTTAAATTGCCCCAAGCCCCAATTCCACGCATGTTATTTCTTTGCAATTATCATCACCGGCTTTGGCATCGGCAATAATTCACCGCAATTTTCCCTTCTTTCGCCCATTGACCGTTCCTGCAACTAAATGAATCGGAAGCAAGTTGCCTTAAGAGTGCTACAGATAATTGCAATAATAAAACCAAGATCCGTACACCGCCACTTTGGGGGGCTCTAGAGGCTCCCGAACATGCAACGAATAAAGCCGACGATTTCTCCCCAACAGCAACAATTACTTAAGGATGAAGATAGCGCATTCTTGTCGCTTCTAATAGGCGGTATAGAGATGTTAATCCTTGATTGCGGCGAGTCAGGCTCAAAAAGTAAAGCAAATTTTCAGGATTTTGTTCGATTTTTAGAATCTGTAAACATCAGCCTCAAAGGTGATCTATTTTTGAAGTCGATCAGTCAAGTACCATTGAAAATACAGTCATTTGAAATTGGTCATAAATTGAAGATCAAATTTGTACTGTATTTTTCTTAAATTTACTTCTCTTAACCTCCTATTAAATATTTAACTTTTTTTTTGATGCTTTTCCAGGTTCTATGCATCTCCTTTCTTTCTCTCTAATTCATCATCTAGCCCTCAAAATTATTACTCTTGCAGTTTTACCTATCAGACACTTTCTTCAGCCAGTCTGCTACTCTTTCTATAATATTTTGCTTTTAGTTCACTTTCTTTTCTTATACCTTCCTATATCTCTATCTCACTTTATTAATTCTACTGTTATTCTTCTCTTTCGTTCCTATAATTCTACCACGGCAGCTCAAATACTTTTATAATATAAACTTTTAGTTTTCCTTGACTCTCGACTCCTCCATTCTTCTTTTCCAACTATATTGTGAATCATTTTGAGTGAAAGCTTAAAAGACAAGAGTTTGTCTTTTAAGCTTTTATTCATTTGGACTGAACACGTTATCTAAGCATTTAAACTTTTCCACTACTTCTATAATTTGTTTTATCTAATTTTACTTATTTTTTTGTGGTTATTCTTTACTCTTCTATGTACAGTGATTCTTGCTGAATATAAATATTTCTAAAAAATTAATAATTAGTGTTCTATACATCTACAGGTTCTATGCATCTCCTTTCTTTCTCTCTAATTCTTCATTTAGCTCTCCAAATTATTACTCTTGCTGCTTTACCTATCAGACACTTTTTCAGCCAGTCTGCTACTTTTCCTATAATATTTTGCTTTTATATTTATTTTCTTCTCTTATACCTTTCTATCTCTCTATCTCCCTTTATTAATTCTACTGTTATTTTTCTCTCTCAAGCCTCTAATTCTACCACGGCAACTCAAATTCTTTTATAATATAAACTTTTAGTTTTCCTTGACTCTCGACTCCTTCATTCTTCCTTTCCAACAATATTGTGAATCATTTCACTCGTGTCTTTTAAGCTTTTATCCATTTGGACTGAACACGTCATCTAAACATTTAAACTTTTCCACTTCTTCTATAATTTGTTTTATCTAATTTTACTTATTTTTTTGCTGGTTATTCTTTACTCTTCTATGTACAGTGATTCTTGCCAAATATAAATATTTCTAAAAAATTAATAATTAGTGTTCTATGCATCTGCAGATTCTATGCATCTCTTTTCTTTTTCTCTAATTCTACATCTAGCCCTCAAAATAATTACTCTTGCTGCTTTACCCATCAGACACTTTTTCAGCCAGTCTGCTACTTTTTCTATAATATTTTGCTTTTATGTTCACTTTTTTCTCTTATACCTTCCTATCTCTCTATTCCACTTTACCAATTTTATTATTATTCTTCCCTCTTCTGCCTCTAATACTACCAAGGCTGCTCAAATACTTTAAAAATATTAACTTTTAGTTTTCCTTGACTCTCGACTCCTTCATTCTTCCTTTCCAACAATATTGTGAATCATTTCACTCTTGTCTTATAAGCTTTTATCTATTTGGACTGAACACGTCATCTAAGCATTTAAACTTTTCCTCTTCTGCTATAATTTGTTTTATCTAATTTTACTTATATTTTTGCTAGTCATTCTTTTCTCTATGTACAGTGATTCTTGCTGAATATAAATATTTCTAAAAAATTAATCTATTCTATGCATCTCCAGCTTCTATGCATCTCCTTTCTTTCCCCCTAATTCTACATCTAGGCCTCCAAAATTATTACTCTTGCTGCTTTACCTATCAGACAGTTCGTCAGCCAGTCTGCTACTCTTTCTATAATATTTTCTTTTAGTTTACTTTCTTCTCTTATACCTTCTTATATCTCTATCTCACCTTATCAATTCTACTGTTATTCTTCTCTCTTGTGCCTCTAATTCTACCACGGCGGCTCAATACTTTTATAATATAAACTGTTAGTTTTCCTTGACTCTCGACTCTTCATTCTTCTTTTCCAACTATATTGTGAATTATTTCACTATTGTCTTTTAAGCTTTTATCCATTTGGACTGAACACGTCATCTAAGCATTTAACCTTTTCCACTTTTTCTATAATTTGTTTTATCTAATTTTACTTATTTTTTGCTGGTCATTCTTTCCTCTTCTATGTACAGTGATTCTTGCTGAATATAAATACATATTTCTAAAAAATTATTAATGTGTTCTAGGCATCTCCAGCTTCTATGTATCTCCTTTCTTTCTCTCTAATTCTACATCCAGCCCTCAAAATTATTACTCTTGCTCCTTTACTTATCAGACACTTCGTCAGCCAGCCTACTACTTTTCTATAATATTTTGCTTTTATGTTCACTTTTTTCTCTTATACCTTCCTATCTCTCTATCTCACTTTATTAATTCTACTGTTATTTTTCTCTCTCGTGCCTTTAATTCTACTACGGCAGCTCAAATACTTTTATAATATAAACTTTTAGTTTTTCTTGACTCTCGACTCCTTCATTTTTCCTTTCCAACAATATTGTGAAGCATTTCACTCTTGTCCTTTAAGCTTTTATCCATTTGGAATGAATACGTCATTTAAGCATTTAAACTTTTCCACTTCTTCTATAATTTGTTTTATCTAATTTTACTTATTTTTTGCTGGTCATTCTTTCCTCTTCTATGTACAGTGATTCTTGCTGAATATAAATACATATTTCTAAAAAATTATTAATGTGTTCTAGGCATCTCCAGCTTCTATGTATCTCCTTTCTTTCTCTCTAATTCTACATCCAGCCCTCAAAATTATTACTCTTGCTCCTTTACTTATCAGACACTTCGTCAGCCAGCCTACTACTTTTCTATAATATTTTGCTTTTATGTTCACTTTTTTCTCTTATACCTTCCTATCTCTCTATCTCACTTTATTAATTCTACTGTTATTTTTCTCTCTCGTGCCTTTAATTCTACTACGGCAGCTCAAATACTTTTATAATATAAACTTTTAGTTTTTCTTGACTCTCGACTCCTTCATTTTTCCTTTCCAACAATATTGTGAAGCATTTCACTCTTGTCCTTTAAGCTTTTATCCATTTGGAATGAATACGTCATTTAAGCATTTAAACTTTTCCACTTCTTCTATAATTTGTTTTATCTAATTTTACTTATTTTTTGCTGGTCATTCTTTCCTCTTCTATGTACAGTGATTCTTGCTGAATATAAATACATATTTCTAAAAAATTATTAATGTGTTCTAGGCATCTCCAGCTTCTATGTATCTCCTTTCTTTCTCTCTAATTCTACATCCAGCCCTCAAAATTATTACTCTTGCTCCTTTACTTATCAGACACTTCGTCAGCCAGCCTACTACTTTTCTATAATATTTTGCTTTTATGTTCACTTTTTTCTCTTATACCTTCCTATCTCTCTATCTCACTTTATTAATTCTACTGTTATTTTTCTCTCTCGTGCCTTTAATTCTACTACGGCAGCTCAAATACTTTTATAATATAAACTTTTAGTTTTTCTTGACTCTCGACTCCTTCATTTTTCCTTTCCAACAATATTGTGAAGCATTTCACTCTTGTCCTTTAAGCTTTTATCCATTTGGAATGAATACGTCATTTAAGCATTTAAACTTTTCCACTTCTTCTATAATTTGTTTTATCTAATTTTACTTATTTTTTTGCCGGTTATTCTTTTCTCTTCTATGTACAGTGATTCTTGCTTAGCATATAAATATTTCTAAAAAATGAATAATTAGTTTTATGTAGATACCTAAGTGGAAGTTTTTTCTTATAAAAACAGTGATTAGCTCTTTCTATACAAATAGAATTAATTTTAGAGCAACATTTACATTGTAATTGTCTGAAATGGTGGTTAAATCGATCCGAGCCATCCTGCATAAATTCGCTGTTAAATCTGGCCAAATTCGAATCAATTCTATATCTTATCTCGACAATGATCCATCATGTTAACTCGCCCCTTGCAATTTAGCCATAACTAGAATCAAGGTAAGAGCTCATAGAAATCCAAGAGAAAAAAAATTGATTTAATTCTGACCACGCAAATCGAGGTCAAAGCTTTGCATGTCTGCGCCCCCGCTTGGAGCACGCCTCAAACTGTCTGACGCAGGCGACTTCAGGGTCGCTATCTGACTAAAATCTGCCCAAAGAGGGCCAAGGCGTGAACGTTCACTCGCCACCGCAAACTTTTCGTCGACAATTAAACCGCCACCCTGGCAGATCTCCACCCCCGATTCGCGGTTTTAATTTCTTCCCCACGGGACCGAATTAAGTGCCGTGGGCGGCGTTGTTGATATGCGACACGGTTGTCGCCTGAACGTTAAATAACTGTACCGAACAGCGATGTAATGCAATATGTTTGACGTCTTGGCTTTTGTGCCCCGACCGAGTAGCGCACCCTCGCTAGGGGGTCGACGGCTGTCATGCCGTGGCGCCTCTCGCCACCACTCGTGCGGATCATTCCCACTTCATCAAAGATATCTCGTGTGTAATCTAGCGCCCGGCTCTCCTTCAGGACGGAAAACGCCGAAATAACGCGGCGATTCTACAAAGGGCTAATTGGGGAAATTGCGCCCGAGGAAGGGCGGCGATAATTGTTTCACAGACTATCAGATTTTTTTGACAAACAGGTTTTGTTTCGCCAACAGGCGGTGATTATTGAAACAAAT
Organism: Schizotus pectinicornis; assembly: GCA_951805265.1. Classification (NCBI taxonomy): domain Eukaryota; kingdom Metazoa; phylum Arthropoda; class Insecta; order Coleoptera; family Pyrochroidae; genus Schizotus; species Schizotus pectinicornis. The sequence goes on from OX638203.1 coordinate 14,791,017, forward strand.
CAATTTATTGCCAGCTTTGTCTCGATAAGGAGGCAGCGCCATCATTAATGACTATTCACTCAACCGAGAACGAGAGCGGGGCATTATTTAAGCCATGCGGCATTCTTCCGGCCCGACGCCTTTACCATTTCCCCGCTTGAAATCTTGAAATAAAGCGCCTGACGATCTGTCCGTTAAATATAGTAAACTCCCCACTATGCGTTTAGTGATTATCTACAGGGTGGCTTATGAACGGCTGCTTGATGGAAGGAGACTGTAGACAAAAAATTAGTGTTGCACTCTCTACGATTTGACAGTTGGGAGGTTAAGGGCCAGGATAATGTGCAATATCTGCTACGTATTCTTTAACCCTAAGGGTCAGAAGACCATAACTTTTTAAAGGGAACGAATATAATGTACACCAAATTAAACCATACATCTCTTGCACTGTCCACCAGAAAATTTAATGAGCATGAAAAAATTTAAATAAAACCCAAATTATTATACATCAGAAAATGAGAACATCACCACTAAAATAACTATGCTGCGTATTGTTTTACCATTGTTTACATTTTAAATTCTATATGTCTATCAATTTTACTAAATGTTCACCAAATTTAGAACGCTCAAGTTACGCGTCCGTGCTGTACATAACAAATATTCGCGCTATCCATTTATATTTAGTGTTTCCCAAAAAAACTATTTGTGCGTCAAATAATTATTCTATTACTTCAAAAATGAAATATGCTCGCACATCTCTCCTTGCCGCTTGCGCTTCCAGACAAGAGGCACGCAAAAAAGTTTTGTACAAGGTCAGTTCAGGGCCCTGTAATTTTTTTTTTAAAAACACGATTAGAAATTACCACTAAAAGAAGTTTTACGTTTTACATAATGCAAGCCAATTACAGCAAAGCATTTATATATTATGGAAATCAATATCTTTTTTTGTGCAAACCCCTTCTATTTTTACTCTTATTTTCCTTGCCCTAGCACATCTACATCTATAATTTTGCATAAAATTATTTACCATTTGCGCAACATTTTATTGCTTGTGTATTTTTGATCAACAAATAGTATTTTTAAGACACTGTCGAAAATTAAATATCCGGGTATTATGTTAGAATTAAATGCGGAATAAAATTTGGTGAACATTTAGTATTTATGGTCAACAAAAGTTATTTTGACGAACAAAATATATAAGAGGCCAACATTATGTCAATATTTGGTTGTCGCTTTAATATTATGTTTTTTCTTAATTTTGGTGAGCATTTAGTATTTTTGGGAAATGAAAGTATTTTTTTGTACGAAAATATTGGGTAAATTTGGTAGACTGTTAAATATTGTTTTCAAAGATAAAAACATCTTTGTCAAAGACTCACCTTGTAAAGTCTTTTTGGTATTTTGGTATCTATTGCTTGAAATAAAACCTTTTAGCTGAAATTCAGGAAGAATAAGAATTGCCCTTACTTTGTAAAGAATTTGCCAGTAACTTTTTAAGAGTTAGTACAATTTGTTTTCACAGTAAAGTTCTGTTTCTTGGATAATTTTTGGTGTCTTCTAAAACATTTGTATTTCTTATACTTTTTGGGGATAAAAAGCACTATCTCCCCATGATTTTTGGCCATTGATGGGCGACAGAAATCTATCATTGACCTTTTATAAGCTCTGATGACTGCCTCTTGTACAATAGTTATAGATAGCAAATCTTCCTCGGTAATTAAGAAAAAAAATATAATTAGGTATACGTCAACATAAAAATTCTTATTAATTTTCTATTCTATTGGATTTTCTGCTCCCTACGGTCCAATCTACAAAATTTGGTAGTTGCTCTAGGTTTGACTTCTTCTTAGACTAGGTAGCTTGGCCTTCGTCCAGGCGTTAGATGGCGCGCTTCAATCAAAGAAATGAAACACTTTTTTCGTGAAACTTGTAATACTGTAATTAAATCGATAATGTGTATTTATAATTTATTACAAGTTGTGTGACGTAACTGGATACACAAAAACATAATGCAACATATAGAACACAAGTCTACATTCAAGAAAATCAATCTTGGTCAAAACAGGGGGGGATGAGGGGTAATCAACAATAATACTGGAAACAGTCAAGGAGAATTGTGCCATCTTTCGTAGTGTGGGCAATAGATAAACTTTTGAAAACAAACAATAGTAGTTATTAGTGCAACAGTTGTTGGGCGGTTAAGATACCCTAACCTGCCTGTGTAGAGTTACAGAAAGTCTAACAGGTCCTGTGACGAGAATAATGGCGCAATCCTTGAAACGGAATCGAGTCTAAAAACCTTGTGTTGTTCACCAACTGTCAAGAATTTGCTCAAATTACAACTATTATATCAAGCTTATGACTTCTTGATTTCTATGGTATCTGTGTGAAGTTCTTGTAATAAAAACCAACATGATATGGATTAAATATTTTTTAAATATTACATGACTTTTTAGATAGCAAAAAGTGGTCCTTATTTTGGCTCTTAATCTCCCAACTGTGGAAGGTGGTAGGGGGCGCAACATTAATTCTGTGTCAATAGCCTCTTATTCAAATTGCAAAGGTGATGTGACTTTTGTGAGAACCTCTTTATTTCTTCAATTTAAACCGGCGAACTCCGGACGCACAGAAGGCATCATCTCCAGAAAGAAGCACCTAGAAAGCTCACATATGACTGGGCGAATTGACTTTATTGACTCGCACATTCTGCAGTGTTTGTATAGGACTACTTGCCGTAATGCACGACTTTGCTGTGTCAACAATCCGAATTTAACATTGATTCGCGAAACTGCTCCCTCCTCACAACACTGACCTTATAACCGACCCTCGTCGCGACTCGTCTGGATTTCGACGATTTTTCCTCTTTTCGAATGCGTTCGAGG